>JASDDO010000018.1:219710104-221019657 GCA_030015575.1 Agapanthus africanus
TAAAACTTGAAATAAAATACTAAAAAATTATATTACAACTAGATTTTAATTAACATTATTTTAAAGAATAAAATTAGCCCATTTAAATTTGTATTTATCGTTAATTTAATGTATTTTCTTACCAGCTTAAAATAATATTAAAATAATTAATTTCGGAAAAATTTTCAGAAAATTTGAAATTTCAGCAGTGGCTCAATAAACACCAAATACTAGCAATTACATAGCTAGAATATGTATATTTAATTTTATAATAAAGATATTTGCATTTTGACTTTTTACAGAAAACCCCTTTATTTTACCGTTTTTTCGAAATTTCACCGAAACGATTTTCAAAACGTTATAGATCTCTGGCCAACTCTTATGGTCACTCAGAACATGTCTCGTTGATGATGCTGAACTCTGGCTTACTGGGGGTGTGCAAAATGACTGATCCTGGGTCCAAGTCTTCTCGTATAGTATCCCAGAAAGGTCCTGTCAAGGTCTTTCCCCAAATCTCGTTTCTGCCGAACTGCCTGGAAGTCATCATCATTATTAAATCTATTTCTTGTTTCGGAACGGCTGCATACTCATCACCACTCCTCTTGGAAGATATAACCATAGTCAACGCCTCTGCTTGCGTATCACATCTCTGATGTCAGCGAAGTGGAACGTCGTCTTATCAAGATCTCGTACGAACCTCTTGCTTTACTTTTCTCTAATGTCGACTGATTCGGACTCATCTCCTCGTGGCTGCATGAACTGTGCTCCAACAGCTATACTCGTATCTGGAGTCTCCCAAGCAATGTATCCCATTACATGATATCCAAATGATGTCAAACTTTTCGATCGATTTGTCAAGGTTCCATAATCCTCAAAGAGCTCAACATCTTGGGTACAGTTTAATAGTATCGAATATATGCCACAGCACCTGTAGACCAGCCGTAGAAGGGCAAACCCAAGCCTCACAAATGGCACCGCTGAACTGCCGTAAACCCTAAGGTTCAAAGGTGTTCCATGGTCATTACGTCGAGTTAGGGTTTCATTCTTCTAGAAGGTCCATAAAATTGCTTGCATTGTTTTCCGAATACTTTAAACTTAGAAAATGGGTCCTTGACATTCGATCATCTATATCGACTCTCAACGTATCAGCATGAAGTCGTCTCTAGCTGGAATCAATCAATCTAATGATCTCGCATCGGGGTAGGCAATGAATCACATGTCCTAGTCTTTCATCTTTGGTGACTAGTGATCTTCTATCATATCTCTATTATAACTCGTGCGGCAATAGCTCCAAACATCTGGGGTGATATCTTATCATTCACAGCAACAACTGGCTAATTCGTCCGCACGCTGAACAATGCCTCAATCATCAAGTATAATCGGTGCATTGGCGGTCATCACCATCTGGCTGGCCTCTATCAGTGGCCCAATCCTCTAGTGCTGATCTGCACGTCCAAGTAATCTTGTAAAAGCGATCCATCAAACGCTCGTGGCGCGAAAACACAATAAAAGGACGCCTCTATGCAAACATATATCCCTGGAATCACGCCCTGATAAGTCCTCGTTCGTGACGAGCTCGTGCTGACCGCAATTCTAGCCGCAGCTCTCTCTTCCCGTACAACCGTGGTAATAAAACAATAACTGGTACTGATGAGGATAGATCATAGGAATGAATATAATACTGTGCAAAGAAATATACATGCAAAGGCTTCTTAAGCGGAGTATTGTATCGTAAGTATGCCGCGGAACATACGCACGGTACGTCACTCTTCTTAAGTCACCTACTCCATCAACCAAGGGCCATCCTACACACAGAAGGTAAAACCTAACGCTCTGATACCAACTTTATCATGACCCGAAAAGTACCGAGTGTGACTGGCACTTAAATTACGAAACGTCTTGAGGCGTACGTAATCTAAGTAAGCCAAAACCCAGAAATCAAAACCAAAAGAAGCAGTAGAGTGAAGGAAAAACCAATTTAAAGCAAGTAGTTTTAATAGCAAAAGCCGAATTATGCGCTTTAAAAAAATCAAGTCATTTCTGAAAATTTCGGCAGAGTTTCCTTTGTAAATACTGGCCCCAAACGGGGTACAACATGAATAGTATACGAAATAATAAAAGGCATCCTCAAGCGGAAGCTAGCTCTTCGTCAATCGACGGGCACAACCACGTAAGCAATATAATATACAACGCCGAAGGGCGAGTATCAAAAATCAAAAGAAACCCAAAATCAACATGAAAACCATAATAATACAACACTCGACTCTAAGGTCAAAAGAATAAACACTGTTCTTCTATCTCTCTCGAATATACAAGTCTGGTTGATGGAGTTTTACTAGATATAACTGAAATAAATAACTGTACAAGGGTGGCCACGATGCGAGTGAACCCACCTACCAAAGCAATCACTCGGAAAGAACAGTGTGCCAGCAACTGTAATGAAACCTGTATGTCAAACCTGCAAGAAACTGTGGCACAACGGGGGTGAGTTGCCAACTCGTGAGTAGGAAACATCACAGAGCAGAAATCTCATGTATGACGCTATCCTAGGTCATATCAAGTAATATCCTCAATAAAAATCCTGATACATCCATATATAAGTGTGATACCACGTGCTTGTGTCCGTGCCTCAGATAGCCATATATCAGATATATGATGTATGAATGCATTACTAATGGAAACTGAATACATCATGAATAAGACCACTGTTTTCTTTATTTATGAGATTTCTATATGTATATCAATCGAGTAACATCAATGAAATCAACAGAGAATCAGTGTCAAGCATCGACACAAAACATAAATCTCAGTATCTCAATATCAATTCTCAATATCTCTGTATCTCAAATCTCAATATCTCAAATCTCAATATCTCAATGTCTCGGGCTCCGTCGCTCCGGATCAGCCCATATCATCTAATCACACGACCACGGTCGGTATCCTGTGGATATCCGCCGTGCCAAACAATCACCGGTAAGAAGTCTGCCCCTGCCGGGCTCATCGTCTACAACTCAAGATTCTTGCCCCGGGGTACCTTACCGCGTCCACCATGTAACCGAGAAGGTTCATCCGGCTCCTCGAATCGGGTCTCGAAATCCAACAGCAATCATGAAACTCATGGTGGACGACTCATACATCACGAGAAAACTGCAACTTGCATTTTAAAAAGAGGGAGAGAGAGAGAAGTTTATATATATTCTTGCGGTTTTCCCCCAAATCCAGAAATCTCATGAAAATCCGAAATCCAAGGATCAAGAGTAAGTAAACAGTGAATATTAGCATAAATCTCCATAATGCTGCATAACCGATGAGTATATGAATGCAACTGATATCATGCAATGAATACAATAGTTAAACTAGCATAAAGAAGCTATAACATGTTTCGACTATCAGCTAGCAAGCTATGTCGATGATAATATTTTCTAAAGTGTATGTGACATGGAAATTACCGATGAAGATGTGTGTGAGCTGGCAACCGAATGTACGTGGAGCATACGCATCATCGGTAATGGTGCTGGTGTCCTAACAGCATGGTTTCATACTCACTAAGTACACAATAACATGCAATGAGGTGATAACAACATAATAAAGGCAACTGAATAGTAAATGCAACAATAATATGCGGAACATGAATAATAACGTAACAATAAGGAATCTACCTTACTATACATGTGATATACTGTTTTGCCGTTTGAAATCGTACGAATCGTTGTATTTTGAAAATAAGGGCTACGGTGTTTTTAAGAAAAGGTACACCTTTTGAAATATCCGTAATATCCCTTGGTATGTCTTTAAAATTCTCACGATTCGTTAGTTTTGGAAATAGGTATGACTCGGGTCCAGTCTAACATCTACTAGGTAAACTAAAGGTCTAACTAACAACCAATCTAAAGGGGTATGGAAACCACCTAAATCTGAGTCGATATATATATACCTATATATAATAGTCGGTGATCCCACCTTAATAGTACCACGTTCGATACAATATATCATATGACATCCTCGAGTCAAGTGTGCTGATCTATCATCAATATATAGCTCGTTCGGTAAATCCATCGTATGGCATCCCAAATCTGGGGACGGGTCAATATCACATTTATCTCATTATTCATCTGGTATTCACATCATCACATATCGTGAGCAGGGGGTACTGATCTAAGTCTAGTACACTACTAATATCATCAACGTAAATGTACGCGTGTGTATGAATACACATCGCCTAAAGATCCGCTATAATATCACACCGTATCTCCTAATACGAACCAAATCACATCACCGATCTCGTGGCATCAAGCCCAATCCCATCGACTCATCTCCAACTATCATCCACCATCCTCATTATCAGTACATACCTATATGTACATACCTATATACCATCTCATCCACACATCTAGGTATTCCAAATAACCATATATAACGATAACAGACCACGTGTGCACACGTATGTGTGTGTCAATCCTTTACTCTATGGTCTTGCGACTAATAGCTGAACTAAAATCTCTTTCCTCCAAATTTCACTATATCCTACCCATGATTACTTAATACCTTTCTTTCCAAGTATTCACATTTCACCTATATACATATAATATCACATATGTCTTATGAAATTTGCGGGGGTGCTATACGCCATCCACCCGCCTTCCCCCGTAGATATAATCTACTCACCTGGTCCTCGCTTGCCGAAATCGATGTCGCCACGCGCTTGCTTGTTGTCTCGAAGTTCTCATGAGGGTACCTACGTATCATAACAGATCGTATCGCATTAAAATCCGACTCATGAGCAAAACGAGACACGAATCTCACATAGGTCAAAACCTATGGTTTGCTTCTCAAATCAAACCGAAAAACCTTCAACATCGGCGTACAAACGCCGAGTGATCGAGAAAAACTAAAACGCACCATTCATGGTTTCACAACACACTAAATATATATATGAAATAGGGTTTAAATCATCAAAACTTCAAATTCGCTTTAAAAGCTATTTTTCCGAAACTCTAGTAAGCAACAATTGCCAATTTAGTTCAAATCTAGTTGTTTTAACAACTATCACGGCTACAATGTTCACTAAAAATCTTGATTACGCCATACAAACCATTTCTATAATTTAATCTCATCAATTTTCATTAATTCTAAAATCCTAGTTTGCAACTTAAGCAATTTGGACAATTTAATTGTAACAATTTACAATTTAACCACTAGACTACAATTTGCATATTTTAAAATGTTAAACCACTCATGGAAACCTTAATGGTGTGCTAAAAACCCTAACTAGATTTTAATCTCACTTAATTATATTAATCCTAAAATCTAGTCTGCAACATAATACTATTTGGACAATTTTTTTAAAGTGAATTTGCAAACTAACAACTAGGTTGGGTTTTGAAATTCTCAAGATTCTAAATTACACAACACCACCATAACCTCATAATCCAAACCCTAACTCCAAATTCAACTCTTCTCTTGAAAACTAAATGCTTTAAATTAAAACCATGATTAGTTACCTAATTAAGCCAGATTAAAGCAATAACCAACAATTTAAATATATGGTTTAGATTATACCTGCAAAATTTTTTTTAGATCCCACTTGCCACTAGCCTCCCAAATTGCCATCTTACTCCTTTATTTATGGTAGCATGGGCCAAGGAAAAATGGGTAGGGATTAGATTAGGGATTTAGTGAGGTTTTATTTGATTTTTTGAAGAAATTTTGAAGGATTTTGGAGATGAGATGAGGTGGTGAATGTAAGTCCATATTGCGACCCCCGGTTCTTACGGGGAGGCGGAAACGGTATAAAATCAAAATTTTTATCGCAAGAGGCAACATGGACTAACTTATGGTCGGGATCGTTACCTAAACTAAAAATAGCAAACTAAGCTAAAGATGTTTAGCTACTCGGATGAAGATGGTTATACCTAAACTTGAACTCCTTCTCTTCAAGCTCCGGTGGTGGTCCGATGGCTCCTTCTCGTCGTCTCCGTACGCCGAAGATAGATCCACTTGAAAGCTCCAACCTTTAGCTCCTTCTTCGGTCTTTGAAGAAACTAGTTCACTTGGTTTGCTAAACCTAGTGAACTAGAATGAGTAGAGAGGAAATAGAATGGGATTTTATCTATGGTTCTTGATTCTCAACTCATGAGACAAGAGAACCATAGATCAAGAGAGGGAGCAAGAGGTTGAGGGTGAGAGCAAGGGGAGAGCTCAAGAACAAGAGAGAGAATGAGCAAGAAAGAATGAGGCTCTCTTTTCTCTCTCACCCTCTCATAATCCAAAGTGATCATAACTCATCATATCAAAAAAGTCTTTTGGTGATGGTTAGAAGCAACCATAAGGTTATCATATCATGCACTCATATTACTCAAAAAGCAAGCAAGAAAAAAGTCTTTGGCATGAAATGATAACCATGGTTATCATGATGGTCAACTAGTCAAGCCTAGTCAACCGGTCAACAAGTCAACAAAAGTCAACAAGTCACCAAAGTCAACAAGTCAACAAAAGTCAACAAGTCAACAACCATATCACCATAATACTTAATTAATATAATAGTTAATCACATATCATATTCTCATTAGGGTTGAGCAAAAAGTCAAAAGTCAACGGTCAACTGTCAACAACCCTAATGAGAATCCACTGCCTCTGCCTCCCTGTCAACTGTGCATACACACCCGCATCCGCGTTCCGAGGAACATGAATGCAAACTGGATAAATCCAATCCCATAAGGTACACTAGGATCTGGCTTAAACCAAAGCCCGCTAGTGTAAACTGTCCGGACACTGTACGCGCACAAGTGCACGGATGTGACCGAACCCTGTCGCAAAACCATGCGACCTGTCGCAATACCATGCGACCTCTACTCGTTTGCCTAAAGGCGAAAAGCTTTCTGTGTGGGACTCTAAAGACTCGACACTACGCTGGCAGTGGGTTTAACCACAGACCGCAAGCGGCACTAGCTGTGCGTAACGGTCCCCAGGTAATGCCGACAAGAAGACCGACGAGGCGAAACCCATCTGAACTCCTACTGAGCCTGAGCGTGACATTCTCCGTACAGTCCGGTCTGTTCGTCTGATACATCGCATGGCGGGCCTAGGGGGCGGTAAACGTCAGTCCCCCAATAGCGGTACAAGTCGTGCCGGAGTGAAGCCCAATACACCCTGAGATAACACTGGAAACCTACCAGTATATCTCGTTTGCCCTGGCCAGGGACTACTCGTGTAATGGCTCTCCTAGACACAGCGCGATGTCAACCCCCAATACCGGGAGAGACGAATCCTGTCTAACCGTCACTGCCTCCAAGTGCTTCGGGACTGCACCCAACCACCACCTGTTTGCACGACTCCTTTGAGCCGTGGTAGGGTAGTGATCAAAGTACAGTGGGAACACACTCGAGGCGGAGTGACAGTGTCAAGTCAGCGGACTAAGCTGTACTCATGTCACCTGGGAACTGATAACTGACGATAGGTATAATACCAACTAGTCAGTTCCCGACGAGTCCTGTCCAGTGTACCCGTAACCTAACGAGCACCCGCATACTATCTCAAGTACGACGTACTGACGGCTGTGGGACAGACCGTCTCCCACACTGGGATGAGAAGCGCATGCGCTGGTCTACTCCGGAGTATCGATGCCCTGTCTCGATAGTCCTGCGACCAGGGACCTGAATAAGGATGTGCTTATAGATTACCCAGCCCCCACTAGTGTGACTGCCATCACAACGCTGGTAATCAAGCAAAGATCCTAAGGGCTCCACTAATGCGTATAAGTGATATACTGAAATAAACACAAGTACACATTGAAGTAGAAACAAACCAAGTAGCATACTACTATTTTGAGCAAGATTGTATATACAAGGTGAATATCCCAAGCATCCATTAAGTAATATACAAACTAGTATGATACAGTAATGGCCTCTAGGGCATATACACTAACAATCTCCCACTTGCACTAAGGCCATGTACTGGCGTATCGAAGACCTATCATCTCGATCAGCCGCTCGAACTGAGTCTGGGGCAGGGCCTTGGTGAATGGATCAGCAGTGTTATCTTCTGAAGCGACTCTCCGAACCTCGATCTCCTGGCGATCCACGATCTCCCTGATCAGGTGATACCGCCTCAAGATGTGCCTGGATCTCTGATGGGACCTGGGTTCCTTTGCTAAAGCTATAGCCCCGTTGTTGTCGCAATACAGAGGTACTGGGTCAACAATGGACGGAACCACCTGAAGTTCTTTCAAGAACTTCCTCATCCAGACAGCTTCTTTTGCGGCATCAGATGCAGCGATGTATTCCGCTTCCATCGTCGAGTCTGCAACGGTTTCCTGTTTGGAACTCTTCCAACACACCGCCCCTCCATTGAGGGTAAAGACAAAATCCGACATGGACTTGGAATCATCCTTGTCACTCTGGAAGCTGGAGTCAGCAAAGGCCTCGATCTGGAGGTCTTTTCCGCCATACACCAAGAACATCTCCTTAGTCCTTCTCAGGTACTTGAGAATGTTCTTTACCGCTATCCAGTGTTTCTCCCCAGGGTTTGACTGATACCGGCTTACCACACTCAGTGCATAAGCTACATCCGGTCTGGTACACAACATCGCATACATTATAGAGCCTACCGCAGAAGCGTAGGGTATAATTGACATGCGATCCCTCTCCAAATCAGTCTTGGGAGACATCTCTTTAGAGAGGGTGATCCCGTGACAAGCTGGTAGGTTACCACGCTTGGAATCTTCCATACTGAATCTTTTCAGTACGGTGTCGATGTACCTGGACTGAGAAAGTCCCAATATCCTCTTGGATCTATCACGATGGATCCGGATCCCCAGGATGTATGAGGCATCACCCAGGTCTTTCATGGAGAACCTTTGTGACAAGAACCCCTTGACAGATTGTAGCATAGGAATATCATTTCCTATTAAGAGAATGTCATCCACGTATAAAACGAGGAATACTACAGTTCTCGCTACAAATCTACTATAGATGCATGGTTCATCTGGATTTTTGATAAAGCCAAATTCTTTGACCGTCTCATCAAAGCAGATGTTCCAACTCCGCGATGCCTGCTTTAGTCCATAGATGGACTTAAGCAACTTGCACACCTTTCCGCTGCTCCCACTCTGAATGAAACCCTCTGGCTGGTCCATATAGACACACTCCTCTAAATTTCCATTTAGAAAAGCTGTCTTTACGTCCATTTGCCAGATCTCATAATCGTGGAAGGCAGCAATGGCAAGAAGGATCCGAATGGATTTCAGCATGGCTACTGGAGAAAAGGTTTCGTCGTAGTCCAAGCCAGGTCTTTGACGAAAACCCTTTGCTACCAGCCTAGCTTTATAGGTCTCAACCTGTCCATCTACACCAATCTTCCTTTTGAAGATCCACTTGCATCCTACGGGTTTTACCCCGTCTGGAGCAATGTCCAACGTCCATACCTTGTTGGTGTACATGGACTCCATTTCGGTCCGCATTGCATCTAGCCATTTCACTGAGTCAACGCTCTGAACGGCCTGCTGGAAGCTAGTAGGCTCATCATAATCTATGATGCAATCCTCTCTATCCCCGTCTATGAGAAAACCGCAGTATCTCTCGGGCGGATGAGACTGCCTACTACTCCTGCGGAGCGGCGTAGGAATGTCCTGTTCTGTTGAACCCTCTGGTTCCACTAACCTTTCAGTAATAGTCTGTGGTTCTGGAATTTCTTCTAGTTCTACTGCGCTCCCACTAATTTCCTTTTCCAAGAACTGGTGTTCTAGAAAGTGGGCATTACGAGAAACAAGGACTTTTTGTTCCTCTGCGTAGTAGAAAAGATACCCCCTGGTGTTCTTTGGGTATCCCACAAACTTGCACAGTACTGAGCGTGCCTCGAGTTTGTCCGCATGCTGCTTTTTGACAAAAGCTGGACATCCCCAGATCTTCAGATATTGAAGATAGGGTTTCTTCCCACTCCACATTTCATATGGGGTGGTAGGCACAGTCTTAGTCGGAACTCGGTTCAAAAGGTATGCTGCTGATTCTAGCGCATATCCCCAGAATGATCGCGGCAACTCAGCGTTACTCATCATGGACCGCACCATATCCAATAGGGTGCGGTTCCGTCTCTCCGATACACCGTTATGTTGCGGGGTGTATGGAGGAGTAAGCTGAGAGAGAATTCCGTTCTCTTTTAAATAGTCCAGGAACTCGGCACTTAAGTATTCTCCACCTCGATCCGATCTTAGAATCTTAATACTTTTGCCGGTCTGTTTCTCTACTTCATTCTTATACTCCTGGAATTTTCCAAAGGCCTCGGACTTATGTTTCATTAAGAAGACATAACCGTACCTTGAGAAGTCATCCGTAAAAGTAATGAAGTAAGAATGTCCGCTTCGGGCATGTGTAGACATTGGACCGCACACGTCACTGTGTACGAGTCCTAAGAGCTCGCTCGCTCTTACTCCTTGTCCAGTAAACGGAGTCTTTGTCATCTTTCCTTTGAGACAAGATTGACAAGTGGCATACGATTGATATTCGAACGCATTCAAATATCCTTCTGTATGTAACTTAGTCAACCTTCTCTCATTGATGTGACCCAATCTACAATGCCATAAGAAAGTCTGATTTATTTCTGGAGACTTTCTTTTGTGTGTATTCTGGACGTTGAAAATCTGTGGTTGGTTTAACACGTATATACCATTACTCAATGTACCTGACCCAATCAAAACTTGATTAAGGTGAATGTTTACAACATTACTTACAAACGCAAATTCATAACCTTCTTTAGAAACTAAAGATACAGAAATGATATTACAAGTTGCGTTGGGTACAAAAAAGCAATTACGCAAAACCAAAACATGTCCATCTGACATTCCCAGGTGATAGTCCCCCACGGCTTTAGCATCCATGCTAGCTCCGTTCGCAACTTTGAGGGTCATGTCACCTGCCTTCAAAACCCTACGGTTTCTCAACGCCTGCAAAGAATTACAGATATGAGATCCTGATCCGGTATCCAATACCCAGGAAGTAGAGTTTATTGAAAGACAGTTTTCAATAACATACACACCTGAAGCTGAAGCTGCAACCTGCTTCAATTCCTGTGTTCTGGCCTTCCAGGCCCTGCAATCATTCTTCCAGTGTCCTTTCTTATGACAATAGAAGCATTCTTCTTTATCCACAAGCTTCCCCGCTATCTTTGTTGCTTTGCCTTTTCCCTTCGTATCCACTTTACCAACACCGCCCCTTGGTTTGGCGGGGGCCTTCTTCTTCTTTCCCTTGGCTTTCGCCTTGGACCTAGAAGAAGATGATCCTCCTACAAACAAAGTGGATGTTTCCCTACCTTTCTGTAGGGTGCCCTCTGCGCTCCTCAGCATGTTGAGGAGCTCTGATAGTTCAACCTCTTTTTCTTGTAGGTTGAAGTTCAGTATAAACTGGGCGTAAGTGGAAGGAAGGGACTGGAGAACTATATCCGTATATAGCTCACTCTCCAATGTGATCCCTAGGTCAGCGAGCTCCTCAATGAAGCCGATCATTTTTAGCACATGCTCGGCTACTGATGATCCGACGGCCATTCTTGTCGAAAACAACTTTTTCGACGCTTCGTATCTTGCGATACGTGATTGCTCTCCATACAGTTCTTTTGTATGGAGCAATATGGACTCCATGTCCATATTCTCATGCCTCCTCTGATGTTCGTTGTCCATCGAGGCAAGCAGGAGGCACTTGGCCTTCGCGCTATCAATCTCCCAAGTCTTGCGGATTTCCTTATCCGCGACACTGGAAGTTGGACCAGGGACAGGGGGAGCTTTGGTGGTAAGAAGATACCCCAGCTTGTCATAAGTGATTGCTATCGTGACATTCCTGAGCCAATCTTTGTAGTTTGGCCCTGTCAGCTTGTTTTTATCTAGGAGTAACTTAAGTCCAGTCATGTTGATTGGTCGCTGCAATTAGGAGAGAGAAGAAGAAACACTCAGCATGATGCTCTTGCAAGTTTAGAGTGGTTTTTAGTTTGTCTAAACAGGATGGCTCCCACTGTTTCTCGAATCCCTCCTCAAACCATAAAGGAAGAATTAGTCAGGATCAATCCCACCGTACAATACTTGCTTAACCGTTCAGCCAGGCCGGTGTCGGTACTTCGAGGGAGGTTTTCCAACGCTTTCGCGAAGTTCCTTAATTAGAGAACCTCTTTTCCCTGGGGGCGTAGCCCCGCTAACACCTTTCTAGGCACCTACTAGGTTTATAGCATTGATCGTTAAGTGAGAAATTTCCCGAGGAGTAGCATATACTCACAGTAGGATCGGGATCCAAATATCATCGCGTGACGAAACTGAAGGAATCCTACCAGAATCATCACACTCCAAATGGTATGCAAATCTAGCAAGTTTCAGTACTTATGAAACTCCCGATGTGGATTTTTGCCCCATGCTCTTATGACCTTGGCGTGAGGTCAAAATGTCATAAGTCACATGTCAAGTTCGTCCCATCATTATCCAGGTTAATTTGAATCCACCCGTACATACCCTTGACGTAGGCCAAAATGGCAGTACGACTGTCTCAAACCAACGCATTCTATCTATGCAACAGATAAATATCCGGCAGCTACCAATCACTATGCCTTGGCGTGAGGTCAAAATACATAGCTTGAATACTACCGAATATTTAACTGAAATGATGGAGGGCTACGGATGGTTTTGGCAAAACCGTGAACGTAGTGAACTTGATTTGGTCGATGGAACGAGATAGCTTTAAAATGGAGTGGCTCAAACTCCGTATTTTAAAAGTTTGTTTTGAAAAGAACCGAGTGGTTTTTCGAAAGTGTTCCAACGACTTTAACTTGGTTTATTATCTTGCATTAGTTCTTTTAATGCGTGATATTCTTGCATTAGTACTTTTAATGCGTCCCATCATTTAATCCTACCATTGCAGAAAACAACCAAAATATGACGTACGCTTATGCCATTCGCATTCGCCACTGGGCCCCGTCATTACCCGTTAGGTTACTTAACTAACGACAGAGCGGGGGCTGGGCTAGCGCGTCTGTAAAACATAAGCAACGCCTAAATAATATCTTATATAGATATACTGCAATGATAAACATTTCAGATCACAGATAAATACATTGGATATACTAGTAATCTGTAATTTGTACGAGCCTGTAACAAAAACAGATAACACGGTCGCGGTGAATAGCCAATACCCCACCCAAGACCCCTACGGGTACGGCAAACTACCCGCCAAGTACCCGAAGCGTAGCAACCTCCCTCATCTCCATGAGTAGGCCACTCGACACTTCGGCATACCCGGTAGTTTGTGCACCCCTCCACGGGTCTATCCTAGGAGCAAAAACAGTAAAAAGAAATTATACAATGACGGCTACAACCCCGACCCGGTTGTGCGGCCAAACAAATAATTATTACATCAATTTACAAATTTACATGAATTGCAAGAAAAGTAAACTCTCGTCTCACAACCCCCGGCTATTCACCCGCGACAATCCAACATATTTATATACACATTCCAGCACATTACAGATCATGTATAACCCCGACTAATCGACTTATAGCGATTAGCCGACGTTCAATACATGCAAACATCACAGATATAACCATCATAGTCAAAGTGCAATGAAGTTCGGAAAAAATACGGAATTATAGGACCCCAAAAGGAAATTTCTTTTCTGTAAAATCTGGGCACATATAATATATCTCAAAAATCCCAAAACCAACACAGACACACACTGCACGAAAAACGACGCACTAAAGACAACAAACCGCGGCGCTTCCGCGGCGGCCAAGAAGGGTCACGCGGCGGAAGCGCGGCGGTTTAGACGAATTGGTGAATCGTTTTTCATGGGTGTTCTAACAAAACCCTGAGACGAATTTAGGAGTATGAAGTTTTCCATTTTGACCAGAAAAAATTTCAACAGAAACTCAGTTTTTGTAGTTTTCCGGTTTTGTGATTTTTTTCGGTTCCGAACTTCGTTACACTTTACTACCTAGCTAGTTTAAGTTTAGTTAGGCTCTGATACCACTGTAAGTCCATATTGCGACCCCCGGTTCTTACGGGGAGGCGGAAACGGTATAAAATCAAAATTTTTATCGCAAGAGGAAACATGGACTAACTTATGGTCGGGATCGTTACCTAAACTAAAAATAGCAAACTAAGCTAAAGATGTTTAGCTACTCGGATGAAGATGGTTATACCTAAACTTGAACTCCTTCTCTTCAAGCTCCGGTGGTGGTCCGATGGCTCCTTCTCGTCGTCTCCGTACGCCGAAGATAGATCCACTTGAAAGCTCCAACCTTTAGCTCCTTCTTCGGTCTTTGAAGAAACTAGTTCACTTGGTTTGCTAAACCTAGTGAACTAGAATGAGTAGAGAGGAAATAGAATGGGATTTTATCTATGGTTCTTGATTCTCAACTCATGAGACAAGAGAACCATAGATCAAGAGAGGGAGCAAGAGGTTGAGGGTGAGAGCAAGGGGAGAGCTCAAGAACAAGAGAGAGAATGAGCAAGAAAGAATGAGGCTCTCTTTTCTCTCTCACCCTCTCATAATCCAAAGTGATCATAACTCATCATATCAAAAAAGTCTTTTGGTGATGGTTAGAAGCAACCATAAGGTTATCATATCATGCACTCATATTACTCAAAAAGCAAGCAAGAAAAAAGTCTTTGGCATGAAATGATAACCATGGTTATCATGATGGTCAACTAGTCAAGCCTAGTCAACCGGTCAACAAGTCAACAAAAGTCAACAAGTCACCAAAGTCAACAAGTCAACAAAAGTCAACAAGTCAACAACCATATCACCATAATACTTAATTAATATAATAGTTAATCACATATCATATTCTCATTAGGGTTGAGCAAAAAGTCAAAAGTCAACGGTCAACTGTCAACAACCCTAATGAGAATCCACTGCCTCTGCCTCCCTGTCAACTGTGCATACACACCCGCATCCGCGTTCCGAGGAACACGAATGCAAACTGGATAAATCCAATCCCATAAGGTACACTAGGATCTGGCTTAAACCAAAGCCCGCTAGTGTAAACTGTCCGGACACTGTACGCGCACAAGTGCACGGATGTGACCGAACCCTGTCGCAAAACCATGCGACCTGTCGCAATACCATGCGACCTCTACTCGTTTGCCTAAAGGCGAAAAGCTTTCTGTGTGGGACTCTAAAGACTCGACACTACGCTGGCAGTGGGTTTAACCACAGACCGCAAGCGGCACTAGCTGTGCGTAACGGTCCCCAGGTAATGCCGACAAGAAGACCGACGAGGCGAAACCCATCTGAACTCCTACTGAGCCTGAGCGTGACATTCTCCGTACAGTCCGGTCTGTTCGTCTGATACATCGCATGGCGGGCCTAGGGGGCGGTAAACGTCAGTCCCCCAATAGCGGTACAAGTCGTGCCGGAGTGAAGCCCAATACACCCTGAGATAACACTGGAAACCTACCAGTATATCTCGTTTGCCCTGGCCAGGGACTACTCGTGTAATGGCTCTCCTAGACACAGCGCGATGTCAACCCCCAATACCGGGAGAGACGAATCCTGTCTAACCGTCACTGCCTCCAAGTGCTTCGGGACTGCACCCAACCACCACCTGTTTGCACGACTCCTTTGAGCCGTGGTAGGGTAGTGATCAAAGTACAGTGGGAACACACTCGAGGTGGAGTGACAGTGTCAAGTCAGCGGACTAAGCTGTACTCATGTCACCTGGGAACTGATAACTGACGATAGGTATAATACCAACTAGTCAGTTCCCGACGAGTCCTGTCCAGTGTACCCGTAACCTAACGAGCACCCGCATACTATCTCAAGTACGACGTACTGACGGCTGTGGGACAGACCGTCTCCCACACTGGGATGAGAAGCGCATGCGCTGGTCTACTCCGGAGTATCGATGCCCTGTCTCGATAGTCCTGCGACCAGGGACCTGAATAAGGATGTGCTTATAGATTACCCAGCCCCCACTAGTGTGACTGCCATCACAACGCTGGTAATCAAGCAAAGATCCTAAGGGCTCCACTAATGCGTATAAGTGATATACTGAAATAAACACAAGTACACATTGAAGTAGAAACAAACCAAGTAGCATACTACTATTTTGAGCAAGATTGTATATACAAGGTGAATATCCCAAGCATCCATTAAGTAATATACAAACTAGTATGATACAGTAATGGCCTCTAGGGCATATACACTAACAGTGAAATGGGGGGAATGAACTGCAGAATTTCAGCCAGAGGAAGGAAGAGGAAGAGAGAGTGAGGTGAGAAAATACCAAGTCAAAACAATACCTCATACCTTAATATTAAAAGCACATGCTCATTTCTTTATTCTTTTCTTTATTTCCTTTGTTTCTTTTCTTTTAAAGCCTCAACAAGTGGGGGGAAATTTGGGAGGGCAGCCAAGGGGCTCGACCAGAGGAGAGAGGGTGTGGGTGAGTGTGGGTGAGGGAAAAAAAAGATAAATATTATACCCCAATTCCCCTTTATAATAATTTCACTATTTAAGCCTTTTTCTATCAATTTCAAGAACCAATTAGAAATTTCATTTCATTTCAAAACCAACATGTTACATCTTGGTTTAATATGCCATGATGCACAAAACTTGTATTAACCCATTCCAATTTGTAATTATCCCTAATTAAATGTATTAGTGACGGCTTAAAATAATATTAAAATAATTAATTTCGGAAAAAATTTCAGTCGGCTAGAAATTTTACAAGTGGCTCAATAAATACCAAATACTGGCAAATACATAGATAGAATATGTATATTTAATTTTATATTAAAAGATATTTATATCTTGATTTTTACGGAAAACACCCGTTATTTTACCGATTATCTGAAATTTCACCTAAACGATTTTCAAAACATTACAGGTCAATGTACCCGTTGTACATATTTTCTTTTATGTACTAGGATTACCCTGCGACGGAGTGCAAGGATAGCCGGGTTCTGGAGGGCAACGGGTCCGCATCTCATGGCTTTGAGAGGGAGGGGACCTCACTCTAGGATTGGCGGGCTATTCGCCGCACTCATAGGGGGTACAGGTTGACCCAAGATGGGGTGCTCATGTTACCAGATTCCGTAAAGTGCTGGATGGTCTATTCACTTTGTTGAAGGGGGCTATCTCGCTTCAGGTTTTGGCGGGTGACTTGCCGCACCAGTAGGGGTCTAGGTTTTCATTGCACAGCCTATCCACACGACCAGGGGAACGTCGGGTTTCAGTTGCGGCTCAATGAAACCCGGGGCTCCCAGTTTATCTGTATTGTTCTGTAATGCTTATTACTTTTCTGTGATGTTGCATTTATCAAGCTTGGAGCGATTATTGTATATTGATATATATACTAGTATGTTGTATATGTTTTACACCCGCGCTAGTCTAGTCCCTACTCTGTCGTTAGTTAAGTAACCTAACGGGTAATGACGTGACCCAGTGGCGAATGCGGATGGCATATACATACATTTTATTTTCATTCTTTTCTAGTGTGATTAATTGATGGGACTGCGTTGATTCAGATCAATGCAAAGGAAAACAAACCTGTTTGATGTTGTTGGAACAATTTTCAAAAAGCTGTTATTGCAAGGACGTTCTCTTTTGTTTTGCACAGTGGTATTCGGTTATGAATATCCAGCACCTCATTCGACGAGGAAAGGGCCGAGATCCCTTCACTGGGAGTGACCCCTTGGGCAGAGGTTTGCATCAGGGCAATAACTTCACTATAGCCGATTACTTTTTGCTTTGCATTGCGGTATTTAGTTGGAATATCCTGCACCTCATTCCAGGAGGAAAGAGCCGAGATCCCTTCACCGGGAGTGACCTCTTTAGCAAAGGTTTCGCCACTATATTTTTGTAAAAAGCTATCAGGTTCCTTCAACGATATCAAGTTCGTTACGTTAAAAGTTTTTCGCCAAAAACCAGTTGTAGCCCTATGTCAGTTCAGTTGGATATTTAGTGGTATTCAAGCTATGTATTTTGACCAATGCCAAGGCATAGTGTTTGGTAGCTGCTGGATATTCATCTGTTGCATAGATAGATGCGTTGGTTTGGGACAGTCGTACTGCCATTTTGGCCAACGTCAAGGGTATGTAAGGGTGGGTTCAAATTAACAAGGAAAATGATGTGTAGAACTTGACATGTGACTTATGATATTTTGGCCAACGTCAAGGTCATAAGAGCATGAGGCAAAAATCCATATCGGGAGTTTCTAAAGAAACTGAAACTTGCGAGGCATGCGCATACCTTCTGGAGTGTGATAACGTGAGTGGATTCCATCACGTTATCATGCGATAATAGTTGGATCCCGATTCCCACTGATGAGTTGGTTTACTCTTCGGGTGATCCCGACTAATTCTTTTTACAGGTTTGGAGGAGAATTTGACGGTACAGTGGGAGGTTTCCTGATTAGATAAAGTGATAACCATTCTGATCTAAGTTAGAGTGCACGCAGAGTGTTTCTTTTCTCTCTCTTTGGTAGCGACCATGGCCCGACCCTAGACTATGACTCAGTAACCAAGTTAACCGAACCTTCTTAAAATACTGGCTTTTGGATTGTCTGAGTTACATACATCATTGCCACTCCTTTTACCCTTTGAATTTCTCCAGAACATCTCGTATTACTAAGAACATCCACTTCCATTGGATAAATCCATCATATGGTTATATACGAACTCGAAGGAACTTGTTCCAGATTCGAGGATGGATTCAGGTTCAAGAGAAATAGAATAAGGTTTATTCAGTTATCTTTTATCATCACCTTCTCTCAGGTTGCGAGTACTCCTAGGATTAGTAGGGTACACCTATTACGCTTATTGGATAGTCTTCTTCCAAACCATAGGCAGGTGCCGAAAGGTAGAGAATGAAGAAAACCAATTAGCCTAAGCTGGGTGTACAGAAGGTAATAAGTAAAGACAAAATAAAAGGATTAGAAAGAGAGCAAAGTAAAATGCGACTGTTATCATTCACGACCAAACCGCTTACTTCATCACCACTCCTATTTCACCTTTGCTTTTCTCTAGTTCAGACGAAATAGAATAAGGTTTACTCAGTTGTATTTTATCATCACCTTCTCTCAGATTGCGAGTACTCCTAGAATTAGGAGAGTACACCTATTACGCTTATTGGATAGTCTTCTTCCAAACCATAGGCTGGTGCCGAACGGTAGGGAAGGAAGAAAACCACTTAGCCTAATGGGGTGTACAGAAGGTAACGAATAAAGACAAATAAAGGGATTTGGAGAGATGACAACGAAATATACGGTTATAGTCATGAATCTGGATAATGGAAGAGGAATTACTAAGAATACCCGGATACCCCTTCGAAACATTTTCATGTTTCAGTTTCACTGTGCATTGTTAATTGTAAAATGATTTCCCAATTAGACCCTTGCTCCAGGGTATGTATTTACCAGGTATGATTCTCACATCTGTATTGTTTTACAGATGATGAGTGGGAGTAAGTTATTGAGAATTAGGTGATCATCCTCATTATATCGGAATTCGTTGTAATTGGTGATATTTGAGGAAATCGCCTGGGTACAGTTTTCAACCTACGACGCACAGGGTTTGAGTTATTCAACTCAGCGGACTTATACAAAGTATTGTATGTTGTCCAGTGTCCATTAGGACAAAGGGGTTGGTCCTCATATTGTATTATGTTTACTTGTGACTTCTCAAGTTTTAGATAAGTGTTTCGTAGAAATACAAGGTCTAAGTTTTGAGAAGTTATAGGTACAAGAATAAACTAGAGAACCATGTGTTGTGAGTATCGAGATTCTTCAAGGTGATCGAAGATGTAGATACTTGTGTTGGGTATTCAGTTGATAGTAATGGTTTTGAGAAACTTGTTTCTCTTTCAAGTTACTCATAATTGGATGCACTCCTATGTTGAGTAATGCTGATCGGCCTCTCTCTCCATTAAGTTGACATGCACTGGAGACAGCTGCATGATTTGAATCTGGTTCCAATTAAATCAGTGCCAAAGTTTCTATATTGGATATAGAATGGTTCATATCTTAACGATGTTAAGGTACGGGAAGTTGTCCGGCTTATGCTTAAAACCAGACTCTGGATAACTCAAGGCACGTTTCTGTAATGGCTGTTTGTGGGTTGACCCAGGCTATGACGAGGGTTGGCTTTCTACCATCTGGAAGATCAATAGTGATATTGTTCTTGACTCGCCACAGTTTTAGTAAAATGGACTTTTTCAGAAAACAGTAGTGGGAGTATGGTAGAACTGGAAGTGATTCCAGAACCGCAAACGATTACTGAAAATTTAATAAGACCTAAAGATTCAATCAGGTTTGACATTCCATTAGCCACTCCGCAGATATGGTGGGTAACCTCAAGCGCCCGAGAGGTACTCCGGTATGCTCAAAGACGGTGACAGGGAGGTTCTTGTTTACCCAGACTTGCCATTACTGCTGTTCCAGACTATGAGACCCGACAGGAGGATGGGTATAGCGTCATTCTAAACTAGCTTTAGAAGTGTACGTGTATATGACTCTGCCAGAGGGTTGTTGTGGTCAGTGGGAGCAGCGGAAGCATAGTGAACAAGTAGCTTATGTCTATTTATAGACTAAAGCAGATATAGCAGAGATAGATCATCTATTTTTGATGTGACAGTCATGGGTTTGACTTCATCAGAATAGGGGATGGATCTGTTAAGAAAGTAGTAGGGTGTGATGTCCTGGTATTTAGATGACATACACAAAGTAGGAAGTGAAATTCCTATACTACGATCGGTTATACTGTGGTTGTCACACAGTAGTTTCTCCACATAGGATATGGATATTATATCTGACATTCTGGTTACTAGATCTATAGTTTTAGATCCAGATTTGGGTAGTTTCCCAATCTGGGTACTTAGACAGTATTTTAAAAGGTATTTTAGAATGGATGACTCCTGGCATGGTGGTGTACCTGCAAGTGATGGAGTCACCCTCTCTAAAGGTGTCTTACAAACTAAAGGGGGGAGGGATATGCATGATTGACATATCACTTGCTTAGGCAATTGAGTCAATCGTGAGAAGTCAAGTACCACACTAGATGTTGTTTTTGCGCTAGATGCAATAAGTTGAGATATTAATCCAATCCTGGAGAAACGTTAGGAAGAAGTTTTAGAACATAAGTGGATGTTCTAGGAATTTGATAACGGCAGCCTCCTTTAGGAGACGGTTATCATTCCAGGCTTCCAAGGTGACATGGATGACAGAGTGATTGTCAGAGTTATAGTTTTCCCTCTGATGAGGGGTGGTAGTTTGGAGAGGTGGTCCAAGCGGATACTGTGGGAGGCATGGCGTATGATACTGATTAGGTTCAGTTGACGATACAGTCTAAGAAGTTTGGATTTGGAGTTCATTTATGAACTAGGTCCCATCAGATATCCAGACATATTCTAAGACAAATATTGCTCAATTCGGGAGATGGCTTTCTCCACGAACTTGAGATTAAGAGAGACAAAGAAAGAAACATCAGGGCAGATCAACTCACTGAGGCTATTTCTCGAACACAATAGTTTTACAAACGAGCTTTGTGACACTGATTAGTAGAGGAGTTGGGTGTTCGGTATCACACAGGCTATGAGTATGCGACATCCCAATAATTAGCCTTAAGTGCAAGTGGGAGATTATTGGATATAGTGCCCTCAAAGTCAATTATTGGATCGCAGGCATGTGATTGCAATGATTGAGGAGGACCTATACCGGTATGACAGTCTTACTCGAGATGATAGTATGCTATCTGGTTTTCCTTTATCATCGTGTACAGCTTTAAGTGACATTACTGATCACTATTACACGTTGATAGAGCCTTTAGGATTCTTGCTTGAATACCAGCAGTATGATGGCGATCATATACGTGAGAGTTGGGTAGTCCATAAGCACATCTTTAAATGTTGTCCCTAGTCGTGGGAGTTTCGAGACAGGGCATCGATACTCCGGAGTAGACTAGTGTATACAGTCGAGACCCCGACGAGGGGCGGTGGCCGGTCTCACAATCCATTGGTGTCAGTTGGTTCACCTAAAATGTATACAGGTGCTCATTGGGTTATGAGTGCACCGGACAGGACTCGCCGGGAACCTGCTAGTTGGTATTATACCTAGCGTCAGATAGCAGTTCCCTGGTGACATGTGTATAGGTTAGTTCATTGACCTGAGGTCGTCATTTGTCTCGTGTGAGTTCCCACTGTGCTTTGATTATTACCTTACCACGGCTCAAAGGAGTCGTGCAAACAGGTTTTAGTTGGGTACTGTCCCGAGCCACATAGAGGCAGTGAGCGGATCGGCAGGGGTTCGTCTCTCCCGGTATTGGGGGTGAGATCGCGCTATGTCTAGGAGAGCCATTACACAAAGCCCTCGGCCGAGGCAGGAGATTTACTGGTAGGTATTCCAGTAGTATCTCAGGGTGTTCTAGGCTACACTCCAACACGACTTATACCGCTTTTGGGGTCTGACGTTACCAATCCTCTAGGCCCGATATGCGATGCTCATAGACGAACGGACCGGACTGTACGGATATTGTCACTGATAGGCTCAGTAGGGTTCCGGGATGAGTTCTCTCATCCGCTTCCCTTTTGCTCAATATATGGGGCAACCGTTATGTACTACTTGTACTACTGATGTGCTTGTGGTTAAATCCACGGCCAGCGTATTGACAAGTCTTTAGAATCTACCACAGATAGTTTTCCAAGTTTGGGAGAAACGTTGTAGAGGCCGTATGGTTTTATGGCAGGGTTCGAACATGCACGTGCACTTGTGCACGTGTCATGGTTCGGACAGATAATACTAGTGGTCTTTGGTTTAAGTCGGATTCTAGTATTATATTGTGTAGGGATATTTTCGTCTCATTGCATTTTGTATTCGGTCGGAATACAAATGCGGGTATGTATATACAATTGTGGGGTAATCCTGTAATTTGTTACAGGATTGCTTTTTGAAGTTGCCAGTTTTTCTCCGTTCGATTAAACATTAGTTTTAATGTTTAATTATTGGTTGATGTTGATATATCATTTTTTGGCCAAATTAACATTTCTTCTATCATGGCCGAAATCATTGTGATGAGGGTGAGTCATTTGTTGGTTGCTTCTAGTTTGGTGAGGTGGCTAAATTAAGCATGAGTCATTTTTTTGTGAGTCATCCTTCTTCATTAAAGCTTTTGTTTTAAGCTATGGATATTTGTTGTTGTGATAAGGATTATTCTTGTCGTCACCACTTCATGATGTGCTCACCCCCCTTGCAATGGCCGAGAGCACACTTCAGCCCCCTCACCCCACCCAAAATGGCCGAGCCCTATTTTTGATGAGGAAATTGATTCATTTGCCATTTTCTCAAGCTCATTTCATCACTCCTTTTGGCAACTTCAATTTACCTTTACCCAATGGCTTGGGTTCCTTGAGACAAAGTATTCTACACTCTCTCTATTTCAATCTTGGACATGTCGGTTGGCAAACTTCATGTCCGATTTGCCTCGGTACAGAGGCGGGAGCCCGCATAAAGATCCGTTGACGTGGTGCCACCTCAACGAGAAGACGGGAGATCGGAGATGCCGTGAGGAGCGTGGGATGATGGCTAAAGACCGAAGGACACGGATCGATCGGTATAGCCATTCTATCATTTTACAGTTTGCTAGTTAAGTGTTAGTGGCACGATCCGGGTTACAGTCTATGTTAGCGCCAGTTTATGAAAAAGTTTTTATTCCGCGTTTGGTCTCGGATTATGCCGGGGCGCTACCGTAGACTTACATGATGCTGGGTATAATACCAACTAGCAGGTTCCCGGCGAGTCCTATCCGGTGCACTCATCACCTAATGAGCACCTGTATACATCTTAGGTGAACCAACTGACACCAATGGCTTGTAAGACCGGCCACCGCCCCTCGTCGGGGTCTCGACTGTATACATTAGTCTACTCCGGAGTATCGATGCCCTGTCTCGAAAATCCCACGACTAGGGACCACATTTAAGGATGTGCTTATGGACTACCCAACTCTCACGTATATGATCGCCATCATACTGCTGGTAGTCAAGTAAGAATCCTAAGGGCTCTATCAACGTGTAATAGTGATCAGTAATATCACCTAAAGCTTTACACGATGATAAAGGTAAACCAGATAGCATACTATCATCTCGAGTAAGACTGTTATAACGGTATAGGTCCTGGTCAATCATTGCAATCACGTGCCTGCATCTTTATTTGATTGTACCCTGATGATTCGTCCATGAAGGAGAAGACTTCGTGAGTGGACGTTTTTTCTATCATCAGCTCGGTAACCGGTACGGGAAAGTCATCCTTCGGACAGGATTTGTTGAGGTCCCGAAAGTCCACGCAAATGCGCACCGTCCCATTTTTCTTCATCACTGGGACAATGTTGGTGATCCGGTCGGGGTATTGAACTTCTTGGATGAAGCCTGAGTCGATTAGCTTCTGACTTTGGTGTTGATGCTCATTTCAAGTTCGAGCCACATTCTTCTTGGTGCTTGTTTGACTGGCTTAACGTCCGGAGATATCACCAATTTATCCACCGCTATTTCTGGATCTAGCCCCGGCATCTCGAAATAGTTCCATTCAAAGCAGTCTTTATACTGCATGAGTACGTCTTTTAGCATAGCCACATGTTCTTTAGACAGCAGTTCACTGACGAACGTTGGCCGCGGATCGTTTTCCGTCCCAAGTCTATTTTCCTTAGTTTGTCTGCAATAGTATGTATTACATCCTCCAATTCTTTTAGCGCCGGTGGAAATTCTGAGATCAACTCATCTTCATCCTCATTTTCGAAACACCAGGAGAGGTCGTCCATATTCTTGGGCACTCCTTCTTCTGACAGTGTTATAACGTGACAGGTATGAGATCGTTTCCAAGACCGATGTTGATCTGGTTCTACTCCTGCTATATATGTTGCTTTTGGCACATGCCTTTGTGGTGGGGCTACCCTCCATCTGTTAGATAGAGCGAACCTGCCGAGCTGATATTTGTCTTCGACCCAGTTTTTGAAGGTGAAGCAGTCTTCAAGATGATGTCCTATCGCTCGGTGATAGAAGCAATAATCCGGGTGATGAACCTCATTTGCTTGATTGGGGTGCCGAGACTCCAGGAGTGTCATCATTTGATGTTTTATGACGAGGTCAAAGATTCTCTTTGTCTGGTCTTGAGGGAAGGAATATTCTCGATCCATCTTCTTTATCGGTGATGGATTCTGGCTGACCTTTTATCGATCGTGAGGCTTCTTGGACCCACTTCGCCGTTGCCGAACGTTTTTTCTGTTCTTTAACTTGTTTTTGCCTTCGCGTCGGGCCTTTTTCTTGTCTTGGGAATGCATGGCCGGCTGACGGCGGAGGGGATTGTCATCCTCCGTAGCCTGTTGAAGGAGACGTTGCATCTTGGCTTTCTCGTAAATGGCCATTTCGCGGCCGTGGTCGTTCCGAACCTTTTGACTCACTTCCCATACTAGCTTGTCCATCTGTTCTTCAAACAGCGGACTCAGCATTTTTATGGCAGGGCCGCGTTCTTGCTCAGCGTCAGCGTCCTTTAAAAGAGCATCCTCTTCTTCATCATGGTCCTTTATGACATGGCAGCCATGGAACTGCTCCCGTTTCTTAGACTGGATATATCCAAGCCTGATCACTTCCATTTTTCCATTGGGCAATTTTTGCTGAGTTCCGGGGACGTTCCAGATCCTGTTGTACAATTGGACCTATCGGGCGGTTTGCTTAAAGGGTACGCCTTGGCATCTCAACAACATTTTTAACCCCTCTGCATAGTATCTGGGCAGACGGATTGGTTGGAGCCTATCAAGCGCAGGTTCGGCACCACACCAGATTTCTCTCTCGACTTTGGTTTTCCTGGATCGATAGAATAGGATCGCTTTTTCACCTCTTCGCCTGGGAGAGACGTAGAATGTCTACAGCGCTTGCACACTATATGTTTCGAGCGTATCAAGCTCTCTGTAGTGCTTCCGTGGAACCATGGAGATTTGCAAACTCTGATCATCTCCAGTGAAGGCCTGCATTGATGGACGAACTGAGAACATTGCGTTGACTTCGTCTTCAGAATCACTGCCAAAGACCAGAATAGGGGTAGATGGTCCTAGCTTATTGCATTGGGGCGGCCCCGAATAGACTATCTCCTTTTCCTCCTCGGTATCGCTCCCGAAGACCGGAATAGTGGTGATAGCTTTTTTCTTATTCTCCGGCTTATGGCATCTTTCTGTATCTTCAAAGTCTGGCAGGAAATACTTTGCATCTTCGTACTTTCGGACTTCATTTACGGGGAATGGGTTTAGTTCCCCCGTCACGGTATACTCAAGACCATCTTTGAAATACTTCATACACTGATGTTGTGTAGAAGGGAGGATGTTGTACTCGTGTAACCAAGGCCTGCCGAGCAAAGCGTTGTAGCAGGTCTTGCCATCAATGACATGAAATTTGATGTCAGTGACGAGCAGCCCAAAGCCTAACGTCAGTATTATAGACCCGAGCGTCTATGATGACTGAGAGTTGAACCCAGAGATGGTGATTTTATCCCGAGTAAGGTGCTGAATGCTCATGCAGATTTCTTTTAACCTCTCACATTTAGGAGGTTGACAGAGGACCGTTGTCAACTAAGATTTTCCCTATCTTGATGTCATGGCAGAACCCGGTGACATACAGGGGACGGTTATGTTAGTTGTATGTATGCCCTAGAGGCCAGTATTGTACAGATGATGTATATTATATTGGATACGTAGACGTATATAGAGAGGACTTTCTTGCTCGATATGATAGTATGCTATCTGGTTGCTCTTTATCTTAACATGTATACTTGTCTCTTGATACCGTCTTATAGTTGCATGTTGGTAAAGCCCTTAGGATGTGTACTTGACTACCTGGACTATGATGCGGATCATACTAGTGGGGACATGGTAGTCCATAAGTACATCCTTTAAGGTCCCTAGTCATGGGTGTATCGAGACGGGGCATCGATATACCAGAGTAGACTAGCGTATACACTTCTCGACCCATGAGATGGGCGATGGATGATCCCATATCCATTGGTGTTTGACATCAGAGATGGTATACGGGTGCTCAGTGGAGACTGGGTACACTGGACGGACTCGCCGAGAACTCCCAGATGGTATTATACCTCACGTCAGATGGCAGTTCTCTGGTGACACTTGTGCAGGTTAGTCTGTAGACCCGAGATCGTCATAGAGTCTTGTGTGACTCCCACTATGCTTTGATTTCCACCTTACCACGTCCATGAGGGCGTGCAAAACGGTGTTTTTTGGGTACAGTCCCGAGTCACATGGAGGCAATGAGCGATAGGAGGGGTTTTCGTCTCTCCCGGTATTGGGGGTTGATGTTGCACTGTGCTCGATTGGCCGTAACAGGGAAGTCCCTGGCCAGGGTTGATTCAGAGATTTACTGGTAAGTGTTACCAGTAGTTTCTCGACCCGTTATGAGCCTCACATCAGCATGACTTATCGGTTATTGGGGTCTGACGTTTACCACCCCTAGACTTGATATGCAACATATCAGACGAGGAGACCGGACTGTACGGGAACTGTTACCGGCAGGCTTTTACAGGAGTTGGAGCGGGCTTGCTTGCTGATCTTCTGATCGCTCAATACCCGGGTAGCCGTTACGTCCAGCTAGTACCGCTGACGGCTTGTGAGTGCTTGATGTGATCATCACCTACTGCCGGCGTATTGACGAGTCTTTAGAGTCCTACATAGAGGTTTTACTGGCTCAGGCAAAACGAAATAGGAGCGCATATGTGATATGTGCGAGACCGAGAATAATGCGTGTATGTGATACCGTATTCTATTCTCGCGACTTTTTGTATCGGTCGGTTATATATGATATAGCCGGGTTATCGAATCAAGTGTTGATTCGATAAGTCGATACAATGGATGTTAGCCGGTTATATGAGATATGACCGGATTATTAAGTCAAGTGTTGATTTAATAATTAAGTGTATAATTGTATATTAGATATACTAATTTACATTTACTAACACTTGTTCACTTTAGGGTTTTTCTCACATGTACACTACTTTAACATATATATGATATATGTTAAAATGTGTTATCTTATTGTATCATGGTTGATGATACAACATTCATGTGTGTATGAGACATACACCATTCTATGTATTATGGTGGGTTATGATTATTTAAGATAATTACAAAATTAGTGGAGTTTTGGAATGAGCATGAAGCTTGCAAAAGCTTACTTTGCTTTGACAAAGTCTACTAGCTTTGTCTTTACCTTAGATTCCTTTTAACCCAACCATAATCAATTAGCTATGGTCATGGCTCTACAAGGGTTAGTATATGATACTCACTCACCATGATTACCCTACACACTTGATCATTATCCTCATTCTTTTCTTTTGTTCATCTTCTTCTTCATTGAGCAAAAGAAAAAGCTTGCTAGGGTTTTGAAAAAGTGTGAAACTTTGTGAGAAATAAAATTCTAAAGAGAACCCACTTCCTATTTCTCCATCCTCTACTAGACTAGCACTTTAGTTTAGGGTGTTTGCTTCACTAATTCTCAAGTTAGTGAAGTAGAAGCTTGAGTTGGCATCCCCTCGACGTAGATCATCTTCGGCCTCGAAGACTTCAAGCAAGCACGCGTCTTTTGCCTCGTGAAGCCATGCAAGGGTCCGGGAGAACCACGATCGCAGCGAAGGGAATTCAACAAGGAGCTAAAGAAGCGAAGGACCGATCTACAAAGGTTGTATTTCGTGTTCCCTTAGAAGTAAAGTTGTTTACTTACTTATAGTTTCGCCTAAACTCTAGTATACGATCTTGCTTAGGGTTGTTCGGCACATAAAAATTTAATTTTGGCATGGTCGATGCCTTGTAGACCCTTGTTAGAGTGCCTAGTAACCCTACAGTGGTATCAGAGCCTAGCTAGAGCATTAGGCGATGTGTTAACGAAGTTAAAACCCCGATCGAACCCGAAAATGACAAAACGACCCCCTCTCTGGCCTTTTTTCAAAATCTGTGATTTTTCAGTATTAAAAATACCTAAAAAATTCAGCAGGCTTTTATAAGAATTTTAGTGAAATATGACAGCATGCGCCGTACAATCCACCGCGGAACCGCGGCCGTACCCTCCTTGGGCCGCGTTTCCGCGGCCGTACTGAGGCGACATGCTATCATTTTTCCACTGTAATTCATATTTCTGTTATTAGTATTTTCTGGGTATTTTTAAATTAACTCAAGTGTTGAGTATTTTGGGGTTTATTTTGTAATCGTCGATTCGATCGGAGGATTTAATTTTGTTATGTTATTCCGGATAATTTAGAAAGTATTAAAATGTTCGAACGGATATCATTAACTCAATTTTTCCCGGCACGAAAAACATTCAAGTGTTGAATTTTTCTCGGGTTTAAATCTTTCGGAAATACGTGCATGTGACGCGATGGACCCTCTAGAAGACAACAAACCATAACTCGATTATGTGACCGTCTTGAACTGCCTTTTGAACCTTAGGGTTTGGGGCAGTACGGCGTGCTACATGTGAGGCGTTGGCTTGACCCTTCTACGGCTAGACCGTTGCTACTGTGACGTATTCTGGAATTTTTGAACTCCGCTCAAGTGTTGAGCTATTTAGGAAATCTTGGGTATTTGATTATTCGAGCGGAAAGTTTAATACTGTCTATTTATATGGAATGTGATGCAATATGTGGAATTCATACAGCTAGGCATGAAATGCGAAGTATGTGATATTTCGGATTTACGATGTCTAAAGAGATTGTGGATTCCAAATGTTGTAGTTTTACACTTTCTTTTCTGTGACCGTAAGTGTAATATATGATATCGCCAGTTTCGTTGCTATATGTCAACGACAATTGGGATGCGCATATTTACTTACGTTGATGACATGTGATGTTATGTGTTGCTGGATATGTTATATTGGATCGTCGCGTTCTGAATAGCCGGGTTTTTTTTATGTGAGATGAGAGTTTTTATTTTCATTCATGTAAATTTAAATGTATGTAATATTCTTTTATTGGGGCACTTCCGGGATGAGGTCGATGTCACCATTTGTATATTATTTACTTTTCCGCACTAGGATAGACCCAAGGAGGAGAGCACAAGTAACCGGGTTCTAGAGTCCAGTGGGAGACCAACTCGAGGAGTCGAGTCCGGGTCTCCTAACTATAGAATTGGTAGGGTTGCTTGCCGCTCTCGTAGGGGTCTAGGGGTGTGGGTTTGGCTATTCATCGCGACCGTGGAATCCGTGATTTATACAGGCTCAAAATAAAACACGGACGTCCTAGTATATCTAATATTTCATATGTTTCTTCTGCTGCGATATCTGTGATGTGATCATTTGATGTTCTATGATAAATATTGTATATAGTATATATGATATATTATATAGAAGTTACTTATGTTTTACACCCGCGCTAGCCCTGTCCTGCTCTGCCGTTAGTTACCTAACCTAACGGTGCACGAGGGGACATCGAGGAGAATGCGGATGGCATAAGTGTACGTCGTATTTATCTGTGATGTTTAGGTGACTTAAATGATGGGACTTCATTAATATGATTAATGAAATAAAAGAAACCTAAAAGTTGTTTTAGAATCAAATTTTTCAAAAAAAAAGGGTAGCTACAGTTTTGCTTTGCACAGTGATATATATGATATATCCCGCACCTTATTCAATGAGGAAAGAGCCGAGATCCCTTCACCGGGAGTGACCTCTTTAGAAAAACTGGCAGATGCTACAACACTCGGTTTGACTTTTGACTGCTTTTAGAGTTTCGCTTTGCATAGTGATGTATATGATATATCCTGCACCTTATTCCATAAGGAAAGAGCCGAGATCCCTTCACCGGGAGTGACCTCTTTAGCAAAACTAATAAAAGCCTCAAAATCACTCCATTTCAAAATTCACATGATTCTACGACGATATCAAGTTCATTATGCAATAGGTTTTCAGAAAAACCTGTCGTAGCCCTCCGTCATTTCAGATAAGTCATGCTTAGTATTCGTGCTGCGTTTGTTGACCTTGTCAAGGCGTAGTGTGCGGTAGCTGACCAGTATTTATCTATTTATGCATATGATGCAGATTGTTTTAGGGTAGTCGTACGGCCTTGTTGACCTTGTCAAGGGTCGTGCGGGTGGGTTTAATTCAATCAAGAAATGACGGGTTGAACTTGACTTACGGTCTATGGTTTGTTGACCTTGTCAAGGTCATAGATCGTTTGGGGCAAAATATTATCGGGAATTTCAAGTGTTGAAATTTGCAATGAGATTGCATACCTTCTATGAGATAGTTGGATCCCGATACCCACTGCGAGTAATTGTTACTCCCGGGAGAGTTTTACACAGGACAATTAGCCGATCAAGTAGGTGTCTAGAAAGGTGTCAACGGGGTTACGCCTCTGGGAAAATGAGGTTTACTTTAATTAGGTCCGTGCGAAAGCATGGGGAACCTCCCTCAAAGTACCGACACTGGCCTGGCTGAAAGATTGGCGAAGTTGTAGAGTGTAATTAATCCCGGCTAGTCTTTCCTTTTAGGGTTTGAAGGAAGATTTGATAAAAACAATGGGAGCCATCCTGATTAGATAAAATAATAACCAATCTGATCTTGCAAGAGCATACGCTAAAGTATTTTCTTCTCTCTCTCTCCAGGTAGCGACCACATCATGCCTTAATCAAGATAATAATATGGATGTATTGACCGAACCCGCATATTATACTGTGCTGGGGAACGTTGGTTCCGTTCTATCTTATAAGAGTTATAGGACTGAACAGGATATAGGGGAATACCAGGATTCCCATGCCACCCGTATGAAGAAAGTACATGTTGATGCATTTTCTTCGGGTGTGTTTGTTACAGAGAACTGTTTTTCCATTTCCTCTACGTCCTGGGTATTAGATACCGGGTCAGGATCCCATATATGTAATCAGTTACATGGGCTTAGGAAAGGTAGAGAACTTGGAGAAGGTGATAAAGACATAAGGGTTGGAAATGGTGCAATTGTTGCAGCTAAAACCGTCGGGGAATATCACCTTGTATTGCCAACTGGTAATACATTGATTCTGAACGATGCTATTACATGCCGAACCTGATATGCAACATTATATCGGTTTCTTTGTTGAGTAAAGAGGGATATAATTTTGTATTACAGGATAATGTTATGAACATTTTCCTTAATCAAAAGTTGGTTGGATCAGGAACGATGTGCAATGGCATTTATGTTCTAAATCAATCAACAGTTCTGAGCATAACAAACACACATAAGAGGAAGAGTTCAGAAATGAACGAATCCTTCTTGTGGCATTGTAGACTGGGTCACATCAATGCGACACGACCAGCTAAGTTGCATAAAGATGGATATTTGAATCCGTTTGAATTTTCATCTTATGACACTTGCCAGTCATGTCTCAAAGGCAAGATGACCAAAACTCCGTTTACGGGACACGGAGAAAGAGTTACGGAACTCTTGGGACTGGTACATAGTGATGTATGCGGCCTCATGTCTACACATGCCAGGAATGGTTCTGCGTACTTCATTGCATTCACTGACGATCTCTCTAGATTCGGATATGTGTTCCTGATGAAACACAAATCAGAAGCTTTTGAGAAATTTAGAGAATATAAACAAGAAGTCGAGAACCAAACCGGGAAAAGTATTAAAATCCTACGATCTGATCGAGGAGGTGAATACTTGAGCAATGAATTCCTGGACTTCCTAAAAGAGAATGGGATTCTCTCTCAGCTGACTCCTCTATATACACCACAGCACAACGGTGTATCTGAACGGAGGAACCGCACCCTATTAGATATGGTGCGCTCTATGATGAGCACAGCTGAGTTACCTATTTCCTTCTGGGGGTATACACTGGAGACAGCAGCATACCTATTGAATCAAGTTCCATCTAAATCTGTACCTACCACACCATATGAGATATGGAGTGGGAAGAGACCATATCTTAAACGAGTTAAGATATGGGGTTGTCCGGCCTATGTCAAAAGACAAAATCCGGACAAACTCGAGGCACGGTCAGTTCTTTGCAAGTTTATGGGATATCCAAAGAATTCATATGGATATTTTTTCTACCACAGTGAGGAACAAAAGGTGTTTGTTGCTCAACATGTCACCTTTTTAGAAAAGGAATTTCTTGTAAAAGAAATTAGTCGCAAAGTGGTAGAGCTGGAAGAGGTTCCAGATACACAAACTGCAACTGAAGATTTAGTGGAACCAGAGGATTCGGTAGTTCCCAACGAATCTCAGCCTCTCCGCCGATCTAGTAGGGTTCCTCACCCACCTGAGAGATACTACGGTTTTCTCGTAGATGGTGGGAGCGAGGATTGCATCATGGTTGATGATGACCCAACTAGCTTCGAGCAGGCCATCACGAGTGGGGACTCAGTGAAATGGCTGGATGCAATGCGGTCCGAGATGGAATCCATGTACACCAACAAAGTATGGACTTTGGAAGATGCTCCTGAAGGAGTAAAACCCATTGGAAGCAAGTGGATCTTCAAGAAAAAACTTGGTGTAGATGGGAAAGTGGAGACTTTCAAAGCTAGACTTGTTGCAAAAGGTTTTCGTCAAAGACCAGGTGTGGACTATGACGAAACCTTTTCTCCAGTGGCTATGCTTAAATCCATCTGGATCATGCTTGCCATCGCTGCATATCATAACTACGAAATCTGGAAAATGGATGTTAAGACCGCCTTTCTAAACGGTGATTTAGAAGAGTGCGTGTACATGACTCAGCCAGAGGGCTTCGTAGATAGTGGGAGCAGCGAGAAGGTGTGCAAGCTGCTTAAATCCATTTATGGATTAAAGCAAGCATCGCGGAGTTGGAACATTTGCTTTGACGTCGTTATCAAAGAGTTTGATTTCGTCAAAAACGTAGATGAACCTTGTATCTACAAGAAGGTGGCAGAGAGTAAGGTTGTCTTCCTCGTATTGTACGTGGACGACATACTCTTGATAGGAAATGACATTCCTATGCTGCAATCGGTCAAGCTCTTCTTATCACAAAGATTCTCAATGAAAGATCTCGGTGATGCCTCCTGCAAATTGGGAATTAGGATCTATAGAGATAGATCTAAAAGGATATTGGGATTGTCCCAATCCAGGTACATTGACACCATACAAAGAGGTTTAGTATGGAAGAGTCCAAATGTGGGTTTTTACCCACGATCTCAGGGCTCACTCTCTCCAAAGAGATGTCTCCCAAGACTGATTTGGAGAGAGCTCGCATGCAAGGGATACCCTATGCTTCGGCTGTAGGCTCTATCATGTACGCGATGCTATGTACCAGACCCGATGTAGCATACTCACTAAGTGTAGTGAGTAGGTATCAAGCTGATCCTGGAGAAAGTCACTGGACAGCTGTGAAGAGCATTCTCAAGTACTTGCGAAGGACTAAAGAGATGCTCTTGGTGTATGGTAACGGAGAACTCCAAGTGGAGTCCTTTACCGATTCGAGCTTCCTGAGTGATAAGGACGACTCTAAGTCGCAGTCGGGTTTTGTCTTTACCCTTTATGGAGGGGCGGTTAGCTGGAAGAGTTCCAAGCAAGAAACCGTGGCAGACTCGACGATGGAGGCTGAATACATCGCTGCCAACGATGCTGCCAAAGAGGCTGTCTGGATCAAGAAGTTCATTACTGAACTTGGAGTGGTTCCATCCATTGAGCATCCAATACCTTTGTATTGCGATAACAATGGAGCGGTGGCTTTGGCCAAGGAACCCAGGTCCCATCAGCGATCCAGGCATATTCTTAGGCGGTATCACCTGATCCGGGAGATAGTTGATTGCCGGGAGATCGAGGTCAGGAGGGATGACATGAAGAACAACACAGCGGATCCACTCACGAAGGCCATTCCCCAGATACAGTTTGAGAGACTCTTCGGGATGCTCGCTATGCGATACTACAGCAGCTGGCCCTAGTGCAAGTGGGAGATTGTTAGTTGTATGTATGCCCTAGAGGCCAGTATTGTACAGATGATGTATATTATATTGGATGTTTGGACATATATAGAGAGGACTTTCTTGCTCGATATGATAGTTTGCTATCTGGTTGCTCTTTATCTTAACATGTATACTTGTCTCTTGATACTGTCTTATAGTTACATGTTGGTAAAGACCTTAGGATGTGTACTTGACTACCTAGACTATGATGCGGATCATACTAGTGGGGACATGGTAGTCCATAAGTACATCCTTCAAGGTCCCTAGTCATTGGTGTATCGAGACAGGGCATCGATATACCAGAGTAGACTAGCGTATACGCTTCTCGACCCATGAGATGGGCGATGGATGATCCCATATCCATTGGTGTTTGACATCAGAGATGGTATACGGGTGCTCAGTGGAGACTGGGTACACTGGACGGACTCGCCGAGAACTCCCAGATGGTATTATACCTCACGTCAGATGGCAGTTCTCTGGTGATACTTGTGCAGGTTAGTCTGTAGACCCGAGATCGTCATAGAGTCTTGTGTGATTCATACTGTGCTTTGATTTCCACCTTACCACGTCCATGAGGGCGTGCAAAACGGTGGTTTTTGGGTACAGTCCCGAGTCACATGTTGGCAATGAGCGATAGGAGGGGTTTTCGTCTCTCCCGGTATTGGGGGTTGATGTTGCGCTGTGCTCGATTGGCCGTAACAGGGAAGTCCTTGGTCAGGGCTGATTCAGAGATTTACTGGTAAGTGTTACCAGTAGTTTCTCGACCCGTTATGAGCCTTACATCGGCACGACTTATCGGTTATTGGGGTCTGACGTTTACCACCCCTAGACTTGATATGCGACATATCAGACGAGGAGACCGGACTGTACGGGAAGTGTTACCGGCAGGCTTTTACAGGAGTTGGAGCGGGCTTGCCTGCTGATCTTCTGATCGCTCAATACCCGGGTAGCCGTTACGTCCAGCTAGTACCGCTGACGACTTGTGGGTGCTTGATGTGATCATCACCTACTGCCGGCGTATTGACGAGTCTTTAGAGTCCTACATAGAGGTTTTACTGGCTCAGGCAAAACGAAATAGGAGCGCATATGTGATATGTGCGAGACCGAGAATAATGCGTGTATGTGATACCGTATTCTATTCTCGTGACTTTTTGTATCGGTCGGTTATATATGATATAGCCGGGTTATCGAATCAAGTGTTGATTCGATAAGTCGATACAATGGATGTTAGCCGGTGATATGAGATATGACCGGATTATTAAGTCAAGTGTTGATTTAATAATTAAGTGTATAATTTTATATTAGATATACTAATTTACATTTACTAACACTTGTTCACTTTAGGGTTTTTCTCACATGTACACTACTTTAACATATATATGATATATGTTAAAATGTGTTATTTTATTGTATCATGGTTGATGATACAACATTCATGTGTGTATGAGACATACACCATTTTATGTATTATGGTGGGTTATGATTATTTAAGATAATTACAAAATTAGTGGAGTTTTGGAATGAGCATGAAGCTTGTAGAAGCTTACTTTGCTTTGACAAAGTCTACTAACTTTGTCTTTACCTTAGATTCCTTTTAACCCAACCATAATCAATTAGCTATGGTCATGGCTCTACAAGGGTTAGTATATGATACTCACTCACCATGGTTACCCTACACACTTGATCATTATCCTCATTCTTTTCTTTTGTTCATCTTCTTCTTCATTGAGCAAAAGAAAAGGCTTGCTAGGGTTTTGAAAAAGAGTGAAACTTTGTGAGAAATAAAATTCTAAAGAGAACCCACTTCCTATTTCTCCATCCTTTACTAGACTAGCACTTTAGTTTAGGGTGTTTGCTTCACTAATTCTCAAGTTAGTGAAGTAGAAGCTTGAGTTGGCATCCCCTCGACGTAGATCATCTTCGGCCTCGAAGACTTCAAGCAAGCACGCGTCTTTCGCCTCGTGAAGCCATGCAAGGGTCCGGGAGAACCACGATCGCTGCGAAGGGACTTCAACAAGGAGCTAAAGAAGCGAAGGACCGATCTACAAAGGTTGTATTTCGTGTTCCCTTAGAAGTAAAGTTGTTTACTTACTTATAGTTTCGCCTAAACTCTAGTATACGATCTTGCTTAGGGTTGTTCGGCACATAAAAATTTAATTTTGGCATGGTCGATGCCTTGTAGAGCCTTGTTAGAGTGCCTAGTAACCCTACAGGTTATGCTCACACGTTTCGAAGCGGAAATCTTCATCGTCGAAAGTGATGTCAGCTGTGTGCACTTCTTCCAGCTCATCCTTCATTTTTTCTTCGGCAAAGAAAGCTCGAAACTGCTCGGGCTCTTGTAATGCCCTGATTAGAGAATCTCATGCCTCTTTAGACAACAGAAGAGCATCTAAGATGTTAGTTATATGTATGCCCTAGAGGCCATTATTGTACATTGGATGTATATTGTAGTGGATGCTGGGACATATATAGGGAGGACTTTCTTGCTCGACATGATAATATGCTATCTGGTTACTCTTTACCTTAACGTGTACACTGATTATCTCTCTGTTACATGTTGGTAAAGCCCTTAGGATGTGTACTTGACTACCTGGACTATGATGCAGATCATACTAGTGGGGACAGGGTAGTCTGTAAGTACATCCTTCAAAGTCCCTAGTCGTGGGTGTATCGAGACGGGGCATCAATATACCAGAATAGACTAGCGTATACCTTCTCGACCCATACAGATGGGCGATGGATGATCCTATATCCATTGGTGTTTGACATCAGAGATGATATACGGGTGCTCAGTGGAGACTGGGTACACTGGACGGACTCGCCGAGAACTCCCAGATGGTATTATACCTTACGTCAGATGGCAGTTCTCTGGTGACACTGGTACAGAGTAGTCTGTTGACCCGAGATCGTCATAGAGTCTTGTGTGGTTCCCACTGTGCTTTGATTTCCATCTTACCACGTCCAAGAGGGCGTGCAAAACGGTGGTTTTTGGGTACATTCCCGAATCACATGAAGGCAATGAGCGATAGGAGGGGATTCGTCTCTCCCGGTATAGGGAGTTGATGTTGCGCTGTGTTCGATTGGCTATAACAGGAAATCCCTGGCCAGGGTTGCTGAGATTTACTGGTAAGTGTTACCAGTAGTTTCTCGAATTGTTATAGACCTCATATCGACACGACTTATCGAGCTATTGGGGTCTGACGTTTACCACCCCTAGGCGAGATATGCGACATATCAGACGATCAGACCGGACTGTACGGTAAGTGTTACTGGCTGGATTCACAGGAGTGTGAGCGGGCTTGCTCGTCGATCTTCTGATCGCTCAATACCCGGGTGGACGTTACGTTTAGCAGACCACTTGCGGCTTGTGGGTGTTTGATATGATCATCACCTGCTGCCAGCGTATTGACGAGTCTTTAGAGTCCTACACAGAGGTTTCCTGGCTCAAGCGAAACGAAATAGGAGCGCATATGAGATATGTGCGGGACCGAGAATCATGCGTGTATGTGATACCGTATTTCATTCTCGCGATAAATGTATCGATTGGTTGTATGCGATATAACCTAGTTATCGATTCAAGCATTGATTCGATAAACCGATACATAGGATACTAGTCGGTTATATGCGATATGACCGGATCATTAAATCAAGTGTTGATTTAATGATTTAATGCATAATTATATATTTGATATATTACTTTGCATTAACTAATATCGGTTCACTTTAAATGGATTTTCTCACTCGGGTGTGCACATTGTATATGTGATATATTTTCGTGCACTTGATTATATCATGTTTGATGATACATGTTTGCTAGGGTATATGTAAAGAGTTAAACCTATGGTTAAGTAATGGTTAGGGTTTTTATTTTCTTATTTCATTTATTTTATTTTGGAAAAGAAAAAGGGAAAATGGTTGCTAGTTTTGTTTTATCTTTGAAGCTTCAAGAAGCTTTGACTAAAGTGAGCATTTTGTCTCATGCTTAACCCTAACCATTCACTTGAACCTTAGTTAGTTCTCTACACTTGACCATGGTTCATGATTATGATAAGAATGATTTTATTATTCTTATTATAAGACTTATCATAATAATCATCTTCTTCTTCTTCATCTTCTTCAAAGAAGAAAACCTTGGACCATCAATGGTGATTGATGAAAAAGAGTGAGAAATCCAATTCTAAAGTCTACCCACTTCCTATTTCTTCATCCTCTACCTCTTGCCAAGTAGTAGAGTGTGTTTTCTTCACAAGTTTCATGACTTGGTGAAGTTGGAGCTTGATCTAGCGATGCCTCGACGTAGATCATCTTCGGCATCGTAGTCGACGACCTAGCCCGCCCATTTCTCCGACGAAGCCGACGCAAGAGTCAGGGATCCGATTTGGACAGCGGAGGGACATTATTGCGGAGCTATGGAGGTGGAGCACCGAATCTACAAAGGTTGTATTTCCGTTCTTGTAGTTAATTTGTTAACTAGTTCTTTTTCGCCTAGACATCTAGTTAACGATCCGTAATCTAGGGTTTCTCGGCACCCCTAAAATTTGAAATTGGCATGGTTGATGCCTTGTGAGACCTCTTGAGAGTGCCTAGGAACCCTACACAAGATACTCAATTGTGAAGGTATCTTCCTCAGATGTGCCAGGACATTGTAATCCACCTTGTTCTTCTTAGGCGGGTCCTTGGTTGCCAGCTCTTCGACGACTCGATCATTGAGGGCGATATCCTCAGGGAATTTTCTTTCCCCTTGTCTTTTTTGTTCGATCCCTTGTTTGTAGGTCCAAGATTCTTTTCGGGCAACGTACGACTACACAGCCGAATGTTTTCACAGTTCTTTACCTCCTTCTCTTTTCCTGAGGTGGATTCTTTGAAGAGGGGGCCGAGGGCTATTTCTTCGTCAGAATCACTCCCGAAGGTGAGAACTTGCGATCCCCCAGAACCAACCATGTGACAGTTGCCGGCAGTTCTTTGGTGCTCATTTGTCGTGCTTCTCTGCTCCCGACAAGCCTTGCGCTTCAATCGCTTGAAGTGTTGTCGGCGGGCAACATATCCCTGCCACAAGTTTTTAAAGGCATTATACTCTTCGGTAGGGTGTGCAATCCTTTGATGGTTCAAGAAGTAGCTAGGATGTACATCCGCTTCATCAAGGTGTATACCGCCAGGAGTGTTTCCTTTGGAGGATGGCAGCTTCATTCCCATTGACAGGGCTTTAGCGAACAGTTTCTTTGCCTTAAGCCTTCTTTTTTCTGCCGCGGGCGTGCTTCGATCTGGTTGGAGCGCTTTGTGACTCATCCCTACCATGACTTCTTCATCTTGATGCCGACGTCTGGCACTTTCGAATATGGCCATTTCACGCTCTTGATCAGCTTTGCTCTTCTGACGAGCTTCGTTCAGTAGCATGTCGATCATCTCGTCTGACGGTTCCAAGGATTTTGGTACCGATCCTGCCCCCAGCTCCTCTTTGTTATCTTTTAACGCCGAGTGAGCTTCTTTGTTATTCAGCGACAAATGAGAGATCATGTGGCAACTTGCCACATAATCTTCGGGTTCTTCTGACGAGTCGTCTCCCTCATCATTGTCGTTATCTCCACTTTCAAGGATATGGTTGAGAAATTCTTGGAGCATGATTGGGGTTCGCGCCTTCTGTTTATATTCCTCTAGCGCGTCAATATTGTTGGATATAGTGCCCTCAGAGTCAATTATTGGATCATAGGCACATGATTGCAATGATTGAGGGAGGACCTATACCAGTAGGACAGTCTTACTCGAGAGGTTTGTATACTATCTGGTTTGTCTTTATCATTGTGTACATGCTTTAGGTGACATTGTAGTTCACTATTACACGTTGATAGAGAATAGTATGCTACCATAGTTTGTCTTTATCATCGTGTACTGCTTTAGGTGACCTTACAGGTCACTATTGCACATTGATAGAGCCCTTAGGATTCTTGCTTGACTACCAGCAGTATGATGGCGATCATATACGTGGGAGCTGGGGTCTACAAGCATATCCTTAAAAGGTCCCTAGTCGGGGGAGTTTCGAGACTGGGCATCGATACTCCATTAGTAGACTAGTGTATACAGTCGAGACCCCGACGAGGGGCGGTGGCCGGTCTCACAAGCCATTGGTGTCAGTTGGATCACCTAAGATATATACAGGTGCTCATTGAGTTATGAGTACACCGGACAGGACTCGCTGGGAACATGCTAGTTGGTATTATACCTGACGTCAGATAGCAGTTCCCTGGTGACATGTGTACAGGTTAGTTCATCGACCTGAGATCATCATTTGTCTCGTGTGAGTTCCCACTGTGCTTTGATTACTACCCTACCACGGCTCAAAGGAGTCATGCAAATAGGTTTTAGTTAGGTACAGTCCCGAGCCACATGGAGGCAGTGAGCGGATCGGCAGGGGTTCGTCTCTCCCGGTATTGGGGGTGAGGTCGCGCTGTGTCTCGGGGAGCCATTACATGAAGTCCTTGGCCAAGGCAGAAGATTTACTGGTAGGTATTCCAGTAGTATCTCAGGGTGTTCTGGGATACACTCCGACACGACTTGTACCGCTTTTGGTGGTCTGACTTTTACCAACCCCCTAGGCCCGCCATGCGATGCTCATAGACGAACGGACCGGACTGTACGGATATTGTCACTGACAGGCTCAGTAGGGTGTCGGATGAGTTCGCTCATCGACCTCCCTTTTGGTCAATACTTGGTAGCCCGTGACGTACAGCTAGTACCTCTGACGTGATGGTGGTTTAATCCACTGCCAAAGTATTGACGAGTCTTTAGAGTCCCCCACAGACAGTTTCTCAAGTTTCGGGCGAAACGTTGTAGAGGCCGTATGATATATGGCAGGGTCCGATCATATACGTGCAGTAGTGCATGGATCATGATCGGACGGATCATACTAGTGGGCTTTGGTTTAAGCCGGATCCTAGTATTAGATTTGTTGGATTACTTTAGTCTCATCGTATTCGCATTCAGTCGGAATGCGGATGCAGGTATGTATATACAGGTGAGGGGTATCCTTGTGATCCGTCACGAGTTTACTTTAGATGTTGCCGTTGTTAGTGTATATGCCCTAGGGGCCATTATTGTATCATACTAGTTTGTATATTACTTATTGGAAGCTTGGGATATTCACATGTATATAACAGTCTTGCTAAACATGGTAGTATGCTACTTGGTTTTTCTATCTTAATATGTGAGTATACGTATTGATAGAGCTCTTAGGATCTTGCTTGACTACCAGCGTTGTGATGGAAGTCACACTAGTGGGGGCTGGGTAGTCTATAAGCACATCTTTATTCCGGTCCCTAGTCGTTGGATTATCGAGACAGGGCATCGATACTCCGTAGTAGACTAGTGTGTACGCTTCTCATCCCAGTTGGGGAGATGGTCTGTCCCACAGCCGTCAGTATGTCGTACTGGAGATAGTATGCAGGTGCTCGTTAGGTTACGGGTACACCGGACAGGACTCACAGGGAACTGTTGGTTGGTTTTATACCAGTCGTCAGTGAACAGTTCCCAGGTGACATGAGTACAGCATAGTCCGCAGACTTGACACTGCTACTTCGCCTCGAGTGTGTCCCACTGTTCTTACATTGCTACCCTACCACGGCTCAAAGGAGTCGTGCAAACAGATAGCAGTTGGGTGCAGTCCCGAGCACTTGGAGGCAGTGGCGGTTAGACAGGATTCGTCTCTCCCGGTATTGGGGGTTGATATCGTGCTGTGTCAGAGAGCCATTACGCAAAGTCCCTGGCCAGGGCAAGCGAGATTTGCTGGTAGGTTCCAGTAGTTTCTCAGGGTGTAATGGGCTTCGCTCCGACACGACTTATACCGCTATTAGGGGACTGACGCTTGCCGCCCCCCTAGGCCCGATATGCGATAGTCTTAGACGAACGGACCGGACTGTATGGAGATTGTCACATCAGACTCAGTAGGAGTTCGGATGGGTTTCCTCATCGGCCTTCTTATCGACATCTACCTGGGGACCGTTATGTACAGCTAGTGCCGCTTTCGGTCTGTGGTTAAACCCACTGCCAGTGTAGTAGTCGAGTCTCTAGAGTCCCACACAGAGAGTTTCCCTACTCCAGGCGAAACGATATAGAGGTCATATGGTTTTACGACAAGGGTTCGGACGCATACGTTTGTTTACGCACGTACGACTTTCGGACAGTTTTTACTAGCCGGCTTTGGTTTAAGCCAGTTACTAGTATCCGGTTATTAGATTTATACAGTCTAAAGTTTTTCCATGTTTTCACGGATAGGAGGGGCGTTCTCGTAATTGCGCGAGAAGCTTCTAGAAGATGGTGACTAAGGGGGTTAAGGTGGCATATACATCAAATGAGATTAGTGAGTCATGTGGATGATTCATCCATGTCATTAATGCATCATAAATGCTTAATGACTCATGGAGATGAATCACCATTAGATATTTATCAAGCATGGTTGTAAATCATTTTCTTTTCTTTTCTTGAAAAACAATAATGCTTGATATATATTATGATAGCTCATTTTCTCATTTCATTATTATTCTCACCTTCTCTCTCCTCAAGCTTCCTCTCTTCAAACCCTAATCCCCCCCTCTCATATATTGAGTACAAGGATTAGTTAGACTACTTAATCCATACCCTCACTCTATATCATCTAGGTACTTTGATTAGCACTTAAAGAAACCTAGTTGCCTCAAGTTTAGAGGCAAAGCTTGGAGTAAAGCTCGCGTGGTGGATCGTCTACTACTTGGAGAAGGCCGAGGAGGAGGTGGAGTTCGTAAAGATGAAGGATACGGTTCTTTAGGTTTAATCACTTCACATAGTAGTTTGGAACTTCTAGGATAGTTGTTAGTTATTGTTTAGCTTCGATTCATGCGGTTAGTCGATGTTTAAGCAAAGAACAAGATCGTTTTTCATTTTTCCGCCTCCCCGCAAGTCGTGGGGTGTTATACATCGACTTACAGTGGTATTAGAGCCTCGCTAAACAATAATTAACTCATTAGCAAAGTCGCAAGAATTTCGAACGCAAAAAGAACCGGAAACATCGTCGCATTAACACAGTTTCTGTCGAAATTAAAACAGGCCCTAAAAATTTTTCAGGGACCTGCAGAATAATAAGGAGGAAATTATAGGGGTACTCAAGAAATTTGGTCGCGTAACTCGGCTAACTTGCCGCGGAACCGCGGCGGATCCATGCGATCCGCCGTGGATCCGCGGCGGATCCATGCGATCCGCCGTGGATCCGCGGCCGAGTTAGGGCCGAGTCGGCCCAAATTTCTTCAGTGACCTTCTGGTGTTAACAGTGATATTTCTGGATGTTTATTTTTCTGCTCAAGTCTCAGGTGCACAGAGAAGTATTGGAGTAGAATCTAATGTGTTTGCACGATCAAAATTTTGCGATGTTTGCTAATTTGATTATATCTGTGTTTGTATAATGTGTTCGTAAACCTCCCCTAACTGCCAGTATGTCAGTTGGCAGGGGGTTGCACATTTCAGTAATGGTTTTTACTGTTTGTGGTTGTGAACTGTATTAGACTGTTGTGATGATTAGCCGGGGTTTGTGATGGGTTATTTTTTTAATTCATTCAATGTAAATGTAATTTGTTGTAATATTATTTTGCGGGGCACATCCAGGTTGCGGTTGTAACCACCGTTGTATTATTTCATTTTACTGTTTTTGCTCCTAGGATAGACCCAAGGTTGGGTGCACAAACTACCGGGTACTTTGAAGTGTTTAGTGGCCTACTCACTTTGTTGAGGGAGACCGCTTCACTTCGGGTATTTGGCGGGTAGTTTGTCGTACCCGTAGGGGTCTAGGGTGGGGTAATGGCTATTCATCACAACTGTGTAATCCATCTTTTGTTGCAGGCTCTAAACAAACGCGGATTGCTTGCAAATCTAATAAAGTTCATATGAGATCTGGAATGCCTATTATTGCGTCTGACGAATGTACAATATCTATATATGATAGCTATTTAGACGTCACTTATGTTTTACACCCGCGCTAGCCCAGCCCCCGCTCTGTCGTTAATTAAGTAACCTAACGGGTGATGACGGGACTCCGTGGCGAATGCGGATGGCATAAGAGGACGTTGTATTTTCGTTGTTTTCTGCAATGATAGGTTAATGATGGGACGCATTATATATAATGCAAAGAAAATAAACCAAAAGTTTAATCGTTGGAACAATTTAAAAGAAACCACTCGGTTAATTTTAAAACAGATATTTTTTTAAAATGCGGAGCTTTAACCACTCCTTTTAAAAAGCTATCAGGTTCCTTCGGTTATATCAAGTTCACTACGTTCACGGTTTCGCCAAAACCATTCGTAGCCCTCCGTCATTTCATTTGGGTATTCAGTAGTATTCAAGCTATGCATTTTGGCCAAAGTCAAGGCATAGTGTTTGGTAGCTGCTGGGTTTTCATTTGTTGCATAAGATAGATGAGTTAGTTTGGGACAGTCGTATTATCATTTGACCAAAGTCAGGGGTATATACGGATGGGTTCAAATTGACAAGATAATGACGGGTAGAACTTGACATGTGACTTATAACATTTTGACCAAAGCCAAGGTCATAAGAGCATGGGGCAAAAACTTATATCGGGAATTTCTAAAGAAACTGAAATTTGCAAAGAGATGCATACCATTTGGAGTTTGATGAATGTTGGTAGCATTCCTTCAACATTATCATACGATGATATTTGGATCCCGATCCTACTGTGAGTATATGCTAGTCATCAGGATATTCGTCACTTAATGATCAATGCTATAAACCAAGTAGGTGTCAAGAAAGGTATCAGCGGGGTTACGCCCCCAGAGAAAAGAGGTTATTTAATTAAGGAACTTCGCGAAAGCGTTGGAAAACCTCCCTCGAAGTATCGACACTAGCCTGGCTGAACGGTTAAGCAAGTATTGTACGGTGAGAATAGTCCTGGCTAATTCTTCTTTTATGGTTTGGGGAAGGATTCGAGAAACAGTGGGAGCCATCCAGTTTAGATAAACTAAAAACCACTCTAAACTTGCAAGAGTATCATGCTAAAGAGTTTTCTTCTCTCTCTCCTAATTGCAGCGACCCTGAAAATGACTGGACTTAAGTTACTTTTAGAGAAAAATATACTGACAGGGCCAAACTATAAAGATTGGCTGCGGAATGTCAAAATGGCTTTGACCTATGACAAATTGGGGTACGTCCTCACCGCTAAGGCACCTGCTGTCCCTGGTCCCAAATCCAGTAATGCGGATAAGGAAATCCGCAAAACCTGGGATTTCGATTGCGCGAAAGCCAAGTGCATCGTGCTTGCCTCGATGAACAATGAACATCAGAGGAGGCACGAGGATATGGAACTAGATGCCATATTTCTCCATACAAAGGAACTTTATGGAGAGCAATCTCGTATAGCAAGATACGAGACCTCTAAGAACTTGTTTCGAGCGAGGTTGGCTGTCGGGTCATCGGTAGAAGAGCATGTCCTAAAGATGATCGGCTATATAGAAGAGCTCGCAGACCTTGGGACGACTTTGGATAATGAGCTCTATACAGACCTTATTCTCCAGTCCCTTCCTCCCACCTACGCCCAGTTTATCCTGAACTTCAACATTCAAAGAAAAGAAGTTGAACTTCCGGAACTCCTGAACATATTAAGGAGTGCAGAGGCACCTTGCAGAAGGCAAGGGAAACACCCGCTATGTTTATTAGCGGTGCTTCTTCTTCCTGGTCCAAGGCTAGGGCCAAAGGAAGGAAAAAGAAGGCCGCCCCCAGACCTAGAGGAGGTGTAAGTAAGGTGGGAGGGAAGGGAAAGAAAACGTTTACGGTACCGGTAGTGGGCCAGGATGAGTGCTTCCATTGTCACAGGAAAGGGCACTGGAAAAAGGATTGCAAGGCGTGGAACGCCAAGAACCAGGAACCGAAGCAAGCTGTGGCTTCGACTTCAGGTGTGTTTGTAATTGAGAATTGTCTGTCAATCAACTCTACTTCCTGGGTATTGGATACCGGATCAGGATCTCATATTTGAAATTCATTGCAGGCACTGAGAAACCGTAGAGTGCTGAACGAAGGTGATATGACCTTGATGGTTGCTAACGGAGCTAGCGTAGGAGCTATGTCCGTAGGGGATTATCACCTGGGATTGACGAGTAGACACATTTTGGTTTTACATAACTGTTTTTGTGTACCCAGCTTAACGTGTAATATCATATCTATTTCCTTGTTATCAAATAAAGGTTATGATTTCACGTTTGGAAGTGGTGTTGTTAACATCCACCTTAATCATAGTTTGATTGGGTCCGGTACACTGGAAAACGGCATATATGTGTTAAACCAACTCCAAATTTTCAATGTCCAGAACACACTAAAAAGAAAGTCTCCAGATTTAAATAAAGCTTTCTTATGGCATTATAGACTGGGTCACATCAATGAGAGAAGGTTGACTAAGTTGCATAGAGAAGGATATTTGGACTCGTTCGAATATCAAACTTATGACACTTGTCAGTCTTGTCTCAAAGGAAAGATGACAAAGACTCCATTTACTGGACATGGAGTAAGAGCGAGCGAGCTCTTAGGACTCATACAGAGCGATGTATGTGGTCCAATGTCTACACATGCAAGAGGTGGTTTTTCCTATTTCATTACTTTCACGGATGATTACTCAAGGTACGGATTCATTTATCTGATGAAACATAAATCCGAGGCTTTTGAGAAATTCCAAGAGTATAAGAATGAAGTAGAAAACCAAACCGGCAAAAGTATCAAGACACTAAGATCTGATCGAGGTGGTGAATACTTGAGTGCCGAGTTCCTAGGTTACCTAAAAGAGAAAGGAATTCTCTCTCAGCTTACTCCTCCATACACTCCACAGCATAATGGTGTATCGGAGAGACGGAATCGAACCCTATTGGATATGGTACGATCCATGATGAGTAATGCTGAGTTACCGCGATCTTTTTGGGGTTATGCACTAAATTCAGCGGCATATCTTCTGAACAGGGCTCCTACCAAGACTGTGCCTACCACCCCATCTCAGATGTGGAGTGGGAAGAAACCCCATCTTCAGCATATGAAGATTTGGGGATGTCCAGCTTTTGTTAAAAAGCGGTATGTGGACAAGCTCAAGGCACGATCAGTAAAATGTAAGTTTGTGGGATATCCAAAGAACTCTAAGGGATATTATTTCTATTACGCAGAGGAACAAAAGGTTTTTGTTTCTCGTAATGCCCATTTTCTGGAACAACAGTTTTTAGAAAAGGAGATAAGTGGGAGCGAAATAGAACTGGAAGAAATTCCAGAACCACAAACTAATACTGAAAGTTTGGTAGAACAAGTAGTTCAAGAAGAACAGGACATTCCCGCGCCCCTCCGCAGGAGTAGTAGGCCGTCTCATCCACCTGAGAGATACTACGGTTTTCTCGTAGATGGGGATAGAGAGGATTGCATCATAGATGATGATGAACCTACTGGCTTCCAGCAGGCCATCCAGAGCGGCGACTCGGTACGATGGCTAGATGCAATGCGGACCGAAATGGAGTCCATGTACACCAACAAAGTATGGACTTTGGACTTTGCTCCAGATGGGGTAAAACCCATAGGATGCAAATGGATCTTCAATAAAAAGATTGGTGTAGATGGACAGGTAGAAACCTATAAGGCTAGACTTGTTGCAAAGGGTTTTAGTCAAAGACCTGGTTTGGACTATGACGAAACTTTTTCTCCAGTGGATATGCTCAAATCCATTCATGTCCTTCTTGCTATTCTGCCTTCCATGATTATGAAATCTGGCAGATGGACGTAAAGACGGTTTTTCTGAATGGAAATTTAGAAGAGTGCGTCTATATGGATCAACCAGAGGGTTTCAATCAGAGTGGGAGCAGCGGGAAAGTATGCAAGTTGCTTAAGTCCATTTATGGACTGAAGCAGGCATCGCGGAGTTGGAACATCTGTTTTGATGAAACAGTCAAAGAATATGACTTCATCAAAAATCCAGATGAACCGTGCAAATATAGTAAAGTAGTAGCCAGAAGTGTTGTATTCCTCGTCTTGTACGTGGATGACATTCTATTGATAGGAAATGACATTCCTATGCTACAATCTGTCAAAGGATTCTTATCACACAGGTTCTCCATGAAAGACCTGGGAGATGCCTCTTACATTCTGGGGATCTGGATCTATCGTGATAGATCCAAGAGGATGTTGGGACTTTCACAGTCCAGGTATATCGACACTGTACTGAAAAGATTCAGTATGGAAGATTCTAAGCGTGGTAATCTACCGGCTTGTCACGGAATCACCCTATCTAAAGAGATGTCTCCCAAGACTGATTTGGAAAGGGAACGCATGTCTATTATACCCTACGCTTCTGCAGTAGGCTCTATAATGTATGAGATGTTGTGCACCAGACCAGATGTAGCTTACGCACTGAGCGTGGTAAGCCGGTATCAGTCAGATCCAGGGGAGAAGCACTGGATAGCAGTAAAGAACATTCTCAAGTACTTGAGGAGGACTAAGGAGATGTTCTTGGTTTACGGCGGAAAAGACCTCAGGTTGGAGGCCTTTGCTGATTCCGGCTTCCAGAGTGATAAGGACGATTCCAAGTCCATGTCGGGTTATGTCTTTACCCTCAATGGAGGGGCGGTGTACTGGAAGAGTTCCAAGTAGGACACTGTTGCTGACTCGAAGATGGAAGCGGAGTATATTGCTGCTTGCGATGCCGCAAAAGAAGCAGTCTGGATGAAGAAGTTCCTAACAGAACTTCAGGTGGTTCCTACCATTGTTGATCCAATACCTCTGTATTGCGACAACAACGGAGCTATAGCTTTAGCGAAGGAACCAAGGTCCCATCAGAAGTCCAGACACATCTTAAGGCGGTATCACCTGATCAGGGAGATCATTGATCGTCAGGAGATCGAGGTTCGGAAAGTTGCTACTGAAGAGAACATTGCTGATCCATTCACAAAGGCCCTACCTCAGATTCAGTTCGAGAGGCTACTCGAGATCATCGGTCTTCGATACTCCAGTACATGGCCCTAGTGCAAGTGGGAGATTGTTAGTGTATATGCCCTAGGGGCCATTATTGTATCATACTAGTTTGTATATTACTTAATGGAAGCTTGGGATATTCACATGTATATAACAGTCTTGCTAAACATGGTAGTATGCTACTTGGTTTTTCTATATTAATATGTGAGTATACGTATTGATAGAGCTCTTAGGATCTTGCTTGACTACCAGCGTTGTGATGGCGGTCACACTAGTGGGGGCTGGGTAGTCTACAAGCACATCCTTATTCAGGTCCCTAGTCGTTGGATTATCGAGACAGGGCATCGATACTCCGGAGTAGACTAGTGTGTACGCTTCTCATCCCAGTTGGGGAGATGGTCTATCCCACAGCCGTCAGTACATCGTACTGGAGATAGTATGCAGGTGCTCGTTAGGTTACGGGTACACCGGACAGGACTCACAGGGAACTGTTGGTTGGTTTTATACCAGTCGTCAGTGAACAGTTCCCAGGTGACATGAGTACAGCATAGTCCGCAGACTTGACACTGCTACTTCGCCTCGAGTATGTCCCACTGTTCTTAGATTGCTACCCTACCACGGCTCAAAGGAGTCGTGCAAACAGGTAGCAGTTGGGTGCAGTCCCGAGCACTTGGAGGCAGTGGCGGTTAGACAGGATTCGTCTCTCCCGGTATTGGGGGTTGATATCGCGCTGTGTCAGAGAGCCATTACGCAAAGTCCTTGGCCAGGGCAAGCGAGATTTGCTGGTAGGTTCCAGTAGTTTCTCAGGGTGTAATGGGCTTCGCTCCTACATGACTTATACCGCTATTAGGGGACTGACGCTTGCCGCCCCCTAGGCCCGATATGCGATAGTCTTAGACGAACGGACCGGACTGTATGGAGATTGTCACATCAGACTCAGTAGGAGTTCGGATGGGTTTCCTCATCGGCCTTCTTATCGACATCTACCTGGGGACCGTTACGTACAGCTAGTGCCGCTTGCGGTCTGTGGTTAAACCCATTACCAGCGTAGTAGTCGAGTCTCTAGAGTCCCACACAGAGAGTTTCCCTACTCCAGGCGAAACGATATAGAGGTCGTATGGTTTTACGACAAGGGTTCGGACGCATACGTGTGTTTACGCACGTACTACTTTCGGACAGTTTTTACTAGTCGGCTTTGGTTTAAGCCAGTTACTAGTATCCGGTTATTGGATTTATACAGTCTAAAGTTTTTCCGTGTTTTCACGGATAGGAGGGGCGTTCTCCTAATTGCGCGAGAAGCTTCTAGAAGATGGTGACTAAGGGGGTTAAGGTGGCATATACATTAAATGAGATTAGTGAGTCATATGGATGATTCATCCATGCTATTAATGCATCATAAATGCTTAATGACTCGTGGAGATGAATCACCATTAGATATTTATCAAGCATGGTTGTAAATCATTTTCTTTTCTTTTCTTGAAAAACAATAATGCTTGATATATATTATGATAGCTCATTTTCTCATTTCATTATTATTCTCACCTTCTCTCTCCTCAAGCTTCCTCTCTTCAAACCCTAATCCTCCCCTCTCATGTGTTGAGTACAAGGATTAGTTAGACTACTTAATCCATAACCCTCACTCTATATCATCTAGGTACTTTGATTAGCACTTAAAGAAACCTAGTTGCCTCAAGTTTAGAGGCAAAGCTTGGAGTAAAGCTCTCGTGGTGGATCGTCTACTACTTGGAGAAGGCCGAGGAGGAGGTGGAGTTCGTAAAGACGAAGGATACGGTTCTTTAGGTATAATCACTTCACATAGTAGTTTAGAACTTCTATGATAGTTGTTAGTTATCGTTTAGCTTCGATTCATGCGGTTAGTCGATGTTTAAGCAAAGAACAAGATCGTTTTTCATTTTTCCGCCTCCCCGCAAGTCGTGGGGTGTTGTACATCGACTTACAGCCGTATCTTTTTGTTGTGGCAAACATTTGGATTAATGTTTGCTTATGGAAATAATGAGCTAGAATTCATCATGAGATGCATTAAATGTGACATGGACATATATGGTGACTCATGGTCTCTTTTAGTGTGTAAATGTCACATTATATGATGGTTTTGTGATGATATGATAAGAGGAGAGAGAGAGGGGCTGCCATGAGGTAGTGAGCTCTCATATTATTGTTTCAACTCTCTCTCATTTTATCATAGAAAACACAAAAGAGAAAGCTTCTCCTTCTTCTTCCTCTAGCTCATTATCTACATTTATAGCAACACCTCTAACCTCCATCCAAGCAATGGATGCAAGAGACAAAGTGATCACAAACATTCTCTACAACACCTATGACACGTCGGCTAGCACACTTCCTGCCCGAGTTGCTTTGGATGAAGCGGGAGCCCGTAAAAAGACTCGTAGATGTGGTGTCCTTTCCGACGAGGAGATCAAGACCGGAGATGCCGCGAGGAGCTTGGGATGGTGGCCAAAGACCGAAGGACACGGATCGATTGGTATAGCCTTTCTATCCCTTCTCTAGATAGCTAGTTGTAGGTTAATGGTTCGGTCCGGGTTTTAAGCATACGATAGCGCCGGTTTCTAGTTTGAAAAAGTTTTCGTTTCCGCATTTTGGCCTCGGACAGACGGCCGGGGCGCTACCGTAGACTTACATGGTATCAAAGCCACGCCATTAACCTTTTCTAGCTTTCTCTAACGTGTTTAGAACTTCAATCGAACGAAATTTTCAAAAACTGCATTTCCAAGTCATCAGTTTCTGTCGAATTTTTCCTGTCGTCGAAAAATTATTTGGTGTGCTGCAGAAAATCAGGCAGGGTTTTTTAGGAGCACTGTAGAAATTTGGTAACATGATCCAACAGTAACGCCACAGAACCGCGGCCCTACCCCCCTTTTGGCCACGGTTCCGCCGCCATTCTGAGGCTTCACTGCACCAAATTTCTTCAGTAGGTCTCTGACTTGGAAAAGAGGTTTCTGGTAATTTTATTTTGGGCCCAGATTTGTTTGAGTACTGGGTATTGTGCTTGGGGCCCACTTCATAAAATTTTGTCGATCGAAATTTTTAAACATGTTAGTTTACAGTATTTACATTATATCTGCGACCGTGAATGTCATTTGATCGGTAAATCTTGTCTAATTGCTATAGTTCTTTTAGACGGATTTGCGAACGTGACATTCATGTTGATGTTCTGTGTTGTGCTGTGATGTTGTGGATTTGTCGTGGTGGATAGCCTGGATGCAATGGTAGTACAGTTTGGTTGTATTTGTACATTTGATATTTCGGGGCGAGCGTCCGACATGTGGACTACCGTCACTGCTTGTTTGTATATTATTCTTTTGGGGCACGACCGAGCTGAGGTCGATGTACCCGTTGTATATATTTTACTTTCTGTACTAGGATTACCCCATGGTGGGGTGCACGGATAGCCGGGTTCTAGAGGGCAACGGGCCCGCATCTCATGGCTTTGAGACGGAGAGGGCTTTACTCTAGAATTGGCAGGCTATTCGCCGCACTCGTCGGGGGTACAGGTTGACCCAAGGAGGGGTGCTCAAGTTACCGGATTCCGTGAAGTGCTGGGTGGTCCATTCACGTTGTTGAAGGGGGCTGCCTCGCTTCAGGTTTTGGCGGGTAACTTGCCGCGCCCGTAGGGGTATAGGATTTCATTGCACAGGCTATCCATACGACAAGGGGAACGTCGAGTTTCAGTAGCGGCTCTATGAAACCCGGGGATCCCAGATTATCTGTATTGTTCTGTGATGCTTATTACATTTCTGTGATGTTGCATTTTATCACGCCTTAAGCGAATATTATATATTGATATATTTACTAGTAGATGTTGTATATGTTTTATACCCGCGCTAGTCCAGTCCCCGCTCTGTCGTTAGTTAAGTAACCTAACGGGTGATGACGGGACCCAGTAGCGAATGCGGATGGCATATACGTACATCATATTTTCGTTCTTTTGTGGTGTGATTAATTGATGGGACTGCATTGATTCGGATCAATGCAAGCTAAACAAACCTATTCTGATGTTGTTGGAACATTTTTCAAAAAAAGCTGTTATTGCAAGGACGTTCTCTTTTGTTTTGCACAGTGGTATTCGGTTATGAATATCCAGCACCTCAGTCGACGAGGCAAGGGCCGAGATCCCTTCACCGGGAGTGACCCCTTGGACAGAAGTTTGCGTCAGGGTAATAACTTCACTATAGTCGATTACTTTTTGCTTTGCATCGCGGTATTCAGTTGGAATATCCTACACCTCATTCTACGGGGAAAGAGCCGAGATCCCTTCACCGGGAGTGACCTCTTTAGCAAAGGTTTTCGCCACTATATTTTTATAAAAAGCTATCGGGTTCCTTCAACGATATCAAGCACATTACGTTAAAGGTTTTTCGCCAAAAACCAAACGTAGCCCTCCGTCATTTCAGATTTGTATTGCTTAGTATTCGTGCTACGTATGTCGTGCTCAGCCGAGGCATAGTATGTGGTAGCTCTGTAATGCTTTTATGTCTTATGGATATGTGATTGGTTAGGATAGTCGTACGGTCATTTTGGCTCAGTCAAGGACTCGTGCGGGTGGGTCTAACGCAATCAAGATAATGACGGGTTGAACTTGACTAGGATCCTTTGATATGTTGGCTCAGTCAAGGTCACTTGGGTCCTAGGGGTAAAAACGTACATCGGAAATTTCTAAAGAAACTGAAACTTTCCAGGCATGCGTATATCTTCTGGAGTGTGATAATGTAAGTGGATTCCTATAGCGTTTTGAAAATCGTTTCGGTGAAATTTCGGAAAATCGTTAAAATAAGGGGGTTTTCTGTAAAAAGTCAAAATACAAATATCTTATTATAAAAATTAAATATACATATTCTAGCTATGTAATTGCTAGTATTTGGTGTTTATTGAGCCACTGGTGAAATTTCAAATTTTCTGAAAATTTTTCCGAAATTAATTATTTTAATATTATTTTAAGCCGTCACTAATATATTTAATTAGGGAAAATTACAAATTGGAATGAGTTGAAAAAAATTTTGTGCATCATAAAACATTAAATAAAATTTTATCATGTGGTTTTTGAAACGAAATCGTTTGCCAAAACGGTTTAGAAAATATCGAAGAAAAAGGTTTTTTTCGGTGAAATTAGTGTTAATAGGAATTGGGGTAATACATTTATCTTTTTCCTTAACCCATACACCCACACCTCACCCTCTCTCCCTCTCCCCATGTGGCCGGCCCCACCATGACAGCCCTCCCCCTCTCCCTCTCTCCAATCACCTCTTTTTTCAAAAGAAAAGAAAAGGAAAGAATAGAAAATGTAGAAACCAAGGTGGACTTTGACTACATATCATTTTCTCCACCTCCCTCTCTCTCCTCTTTTTCCTCCACAAGCAGCCGACCTCCCCTCTTCTGCTGTCCAAAAATTTCCCACAAAACCCCACCTCTTTTCTCCTCAAAAAATCATCCAAAATGCATCAAAAATTCCACAAAATCAAAATCTAATCCCTACCCATTTTTACTTGACCATTCTAGTATGGATCTAGGCACAAGATGGCAATTTGAGGGGCTAGATTTCAAGTTGGATCAATGAGTTGTGAGGTATAAAAATCTTGACCTTTTTGTTGAATTGTTGATTAATGCTTGTGTTAGCTTAATTAAGTGTTAATTAGGTTTTATATGGGTTCAAATTGCATGATTGGAAAATTCAAGAATATGGTTTGAATCTAATTTGGGTTTAACCATCACTATTAGGATAATCAAGTGTAGATTATCATCTTGTGGAATTGTAAAACCCAACCTAATTGTTAGTTTGCAAATGGTTAGGTTGATATTGTTATAATTAAGCTATATTGCTAACTAGGTTTTAGAAATTTAATTAAAATATGGGATTACAGATCTAATTAGGTTTTTCATGACTTCATTAACATTATTAAGTGTAGTTTAACACTTTAGTTCATGGAAGTCCAACCTAAATTGTGGTTTGTGCATTTTGCTATAAAATTGTTAAAATTTAGGTATTTTGTAAACTAGAATTTTAGGGTTTTTGGAATTTAACGAGATTAAATTATGAGAGTTGTTTTTATGACTTATTTAAGACATTTAGTGAATATTGTGGCCGCTAGATTCGTTTATACATCGAGTTTTGTACTAAAACGGTGATTTGTGCTTGCTCGATTTTCGGAAAAATGACCTTTTAAGTGAAATTGGGGTTTTTGTGAATTTTAAACTATTTTATATGATAATTAGTGCTTGTAATTGTACAAATGAGTGTGTTGGGAGTTTTCTCGATGGTTTGGCGTTTGTACGCCGACGTCGAGGGTTTTTGGGTCGATTTGTGAAAGCAACCATAGGTTTTGACCTATGTGGGATTCGTGAGTCGTTTTGGTCATGAGTCGGATTTTAATGTGATACGGTGTGTTATGATATGTAGGTATCTCATGTGGACTTCGAGACGACAAGCAAGCGCGTGGCGATGTCGACACCGGCGAGCGAGAACCAAGTGAGTAGATTTATATCTACGGGGAGAAGTCGGGTGGATGGCGTATAGCACCCCCGGAGTCCGTGGTGGTGTATACGGATGCGTATACACACCAACAATTATTATATGTTATTTGGGATTAATAACGTTGTTTAGGATGGATATTGATGTGTTGGATTATTTTAGTGTTGCGAACCCTAGGGTAGTGTTGCACTACACATACACACATACATACTTGCATACATTCCTATTTATATATGCTCATGGGATTCTTTATAGTTATGTGTTCACATGGGTATGGGACTATGTGTTCACATACGGATTTGAGGATGATACTTGGGATTGAGCTGAGTCGATGAGATTTGTTTTGTGGTTGTGATATCGGTGATATGGCAGGATTCGTACTTGAGGTACGTCCTGGTTTTATAGCGGATCTTGGGGCGGCGATACGGGTGAATAGTGTTATAAATAAAATGGTCGACATGTGATCGTGGTATGATGCATGATATGCTAGGATATTGATATTAGGCCGTATCGGGCGATGTATACCCTTGATGATGCTATGTGCTGACGGTATCGGTTTGTACGAGATTGTCGATCTGTAGTCAGATTTCGAGATATTGAGGTACAGAGACTGTGATACAGAGATATCGAGATTTTGGGATTACGTTTTGTGCCGATGCTAGGCACTGTTTCATGCTGATTTCATTATGATACCTCATTTTAAAAATACAAGGAAATCTCACTAAATTTATGAAAACAGTTTCTTCATTTACATGTATTCTGTTTTCATGCATTCATACCTCATTCATATGATATATTGCTACCTGAGGCACTGACACATGCACATGAGATTACACTCAGGTTAGATATTTACCCTAGCCATTGTTATAGGCTGCATGTTATATACATATTTGAGGATATATTATGATCATTGACCTAGGATTGCGTTATTTATGCGATTTCTGTGCGTAGATGTTTTTCTACTCATGAGTTGGCAACTCACCCCCGTTGTGCCACAGTTCTTGCTGGTTTCGCCGTACAGGTTTCATTACGGCTTGCTGGCACTCTTTCCATTTCCGGATGACTTGCTAGTAGGTGGGTTTATTTGTATCGCACCCATCATTATATCTTGTATATCATTATTCTGTTGTATCTAGAAGTTCCATCAACCAAACATGTATTTATTTGAGATAGAGACCAGTGATGTTATTCCTTCGACCTTAGAGTCACGCGTTATATTTCTGTGGTTTTCTTATGGTTTTGAGTTTTCTTTTGAATTTTGATCCTCGCCATTGGCGTTGTATATTATATTGCTTGTGTGGTTGTGACCGTCGATTGACGAAGAGCTAGCTCCCGCTTGGGGATGCATTTTTATTGATTTCGTATACTATTCATGTTGTATCCCGTTTGGGAGCCAGTATTTACAAAGGAGACTCTGCCGAAATTTTCAGGAAATATTTGATGTTTTTAAAAAAACGCATAATTCGGCTTATGCTATTAAAACTACTTGATTTAAATTGGTTTTCCTTCACTCTACTACTTTTCTTGGTTTGGATTTCTGGGTTTTCGGCTTACTTAGATTACGAACGCCTCGAGACGTTTTGTAGTTTAAGTGCCGATCATGTTCCGTACTTTCGGGTCGTGACAAAGTTGGTATCAAAGCGTTAGGTTTTACCTTCGGAGCGTAGGATGACCCTTGGTTGATGGAATAGGTGACTAAAGTAGAGTGACGTACCGTGGGTATGTTCCGCGGCATACTTACGACACGCCACTCCACTTAAGGAGCCTTAGGATGTACATTTCTTTGTTCAGTATTATATTCATTCCGATCTAGCCTCATCAGTACCAGTTATGGTTTTGCTTCCACGATTACGGGCAGGGAGAGCTACAGCAAGAGTTGCGGTCAGCACGAGCTCGTCACGAACGAGGACTGACCAGGGCGAAATTCCGGCAACACACGATTGCAGAGATGTGTCTTTTTACTGTGTTTCCGCGCCACGAACGTTTGGCGGATCGCCATTATGAGGTTACTCGGATGTGTTGATCGACACTAGAGGATTGAGCCAATGATAGAGGCCAGCCTGATTTTGATAACCGTTGGTGTGTTGCTTATTCATGATGATCGAGGCACTGTTCAGCGTGCAGACGAGCAAGCCAGTTATTGCTGCGAACGACGAGATATTGCCCCAGATGCTGGAATTAGAGCACAACGAGTTGTACTAAGAGATGATAGAAGGTCGCTAGTCATCGAGGATGAATGACTAGGACATGTGGATCGTTCGCCTACCCCGATGCGAGGTCATCAGATAGATTGGTTCCAGCTAGAGACGACTTCACGCGGAGACGTTGGGAGTCGATAGAGACGATCGAATGTCAGAAACCTATTATTCCAAGTTTAAAGTAGTCGGAAAGACATGCAGGCAATTCTATGGTCCCTCTAGAAGAATGAAACCCTAACTCGACTTAATGACCGTGTGAAAGCTTTTGAACCTTCGGGTTTGCGGCAGTTCTACGGCGCCATTAGTAAGGCTTGGGTTTGCCCTTCTACGGTTGGACCATCGATGCTGTGGTATGTACTCGATACTATTAAACTGTGCCCAAGAGGTTGAGCTCTTGGGGGATTATGAGGTTTTGACGACTCGATCGGATGGCTCGACTTAATTCGGATGCTAGGTGGTGAGATGCATTTCTTGGGAGACTCCCGATACGAGGATAGCCATTGGAGCTCAGTCCATGTAGCCACGATGAGACAAGTCCGAAGCAGTCGACATTAGAGAAAGTGGAGTAAAGAGGTCCGTACAAGATCTGGATAAGACAACGTTCCACTCTGCCGACATCAGAGATGCGATACGCATGCCGAGGCAGAGTACTGGATATACCTTCCAGAAGGAGTCGCGATGGGTATGCAGCCGTTCCGGAGCAAGATGCAGATATAGGAAAGGACGATGACTTCCGGACAGTTGGCAGAGACGAGACATGGAAGAGGAGCAGGATTCCTTCCAGGACACTGCTGCAATGATACTTGCACCCAGGATCAGATGTGTCACGTACATTCAGAGAGCTAGAGGCCGACGCCAGTGATATGCTGTCTTACGAGTGGTCGCGATGATTGACCGGGAGATGACAAGAGACGTGCCAGCACGGGATCATCCCCGTTAGCACACCTGACAAGGCCGATGAGCCGATGGACCGAGAGATTGGTAATTCCCAGTGAAGACCTTGACCCAGGAGTGGTCATTGTTACGCACACCAGCAGGCCAGAGTTCATGATCATCGACGAGACGTCTCACTAGTGACCGCGACAGTTGGCCCGAGATTCTTAGAGGATGCGCTTGAGCGGTACTATGCCGCCATTATTGATTTCGATGTTTTGGATGATTTATTCGAATGATTTGATTTTGATGATTGAGGATTTACGATCTTTGCACAGTGTTGCACTTGATATTGTTTTCGTTCTTGGGTTTCACATATTTGTGATTTTACGGTTTTAGACATTTGAGTTGATTTTGTGCGTATGCACGCACACGATTTGGTTCCTGCACTCTGTATAGTTTATATATGCTTGCAGTGCAGTGATACGCCTTTTGTGCACTTAGATGCACTGGACTTCGATTTCGATTGTGATACTCGATATTTGTTTTGTGCACCTTGTGCACCTGATTTGATTTTGCGCATGTTCGGTGCTTGATATTGGATTTCATGATTTCGTGCATGATGGATGCACCTGCCTTGGATTTTCGCACATGTTAGGCGCATGTTTTGAGATGTGATTTTGGTGCACACCAGGTGCACTAAATCGAGATTTTTCGTGCATGTCAGATGCACCTGATTTTGCTGTCAGGCACACATGTTGCCTACGACAGATGTTTCATGCACACCCGATGCACTTGGATGTTGTTTCTGTGCATATGTATGGCACATATTTGGATTTTGATTTCCGTGCGCACCAGACGCACGTAGTACTCATACGCGTATTTTGGGATTGATTTTTCCTATAGAGCAGTACGTTTTTATGATATTTACTATGTGTTTTCGTACTGGGCAGGACTAGTCAGAGGACAGTACCTGAATATATTTGGCATTCATTTCCTTCAGATATTTACATATATAGATTTGATATTTACGTGTGTAGTTCCGAATTATAGCATATTGGTTTTGTATTGGATTTGACATTTGTGTCTTTACCATAACTTCAATGATGGAGGGATGCTTGACGGAGTTTTGATTTTGAGTTATATGCTCGTTGCTCATGCGCATGCATTGCGCTATGATGCGTATTATGTACTTATGGTTTCGGAGCCCCGACGACTTGATGATTTTGCTTAGATGTTTTTGTATTTGGGGGGAGTTTGAATTTAAATTCGGGGACCGAATTTCTATAAGGGGGAAGATTGTAGCGTTTTGAAAATCGTTTCGGTGAAATTTCGGAAAATCGGTAAAATAAGGGGGTTTTCTGTAAAAAGTCAAAATACAAATATCTTATTATAAAAATTAAATATACATATTCTAACTATGTAATTGCTAGTATTTGGTGTTTATTGAGCCACTGGTGAAATTTCAAATTTTCTGAAAATTTTTCCGAAATTAATTATTTTAATATTATTTTAAGCCGTCACTAATATATTTAATTAGGGAAAATTACAAATTGGAATGAGTTGAAACAAATTTTGTGCATCATAAAACATTAAATAAAATTTTATCATGTGGTTTTTGAAACGAAATCGTTTGCTAAAACGGTTTAGAAAATATCGAAGAAAAAGGTTTTTTTTCGGTGAAATTAGTGTTAATGGGAATTGGGGTAATACATTTATCTTTTTCCCTAACCCACACACCCACACCTCACCCTCTCTCCCTCTCCCCATGTGGCCGGCCCCACCATGACAGCCCTCCCCCTCTCCCTCTCTCCAATCACCTCTTTTTTCAAAAGAAAAGAAAAGGAAAGAATAGAAAATGTAGAAACCAAGGTGGACTTTGACTACATATCATTTTCTCCACCTCCCTCTCTCTCCTCTTTTTCCTCCACAAGCAGCCGACCTCCCCTCTTCTGCTATCCAGAAATTTCCCACAAAACCCCACCTCTTTTCTCCTCAGAAAATCATCCAAAATGCATCAAAAATTCCACAAAATCAAAATCTAATCCCTACCCATTTTTACTTGACCATTCTAGTATGGATCTAGGGATCAAGATGGCAATTTGAGGGGCTAGATTTCAAGTTGGATCAATGAGTTGTGAGGTATAAAAATCTTGACCTTTTTGTTGAATTGTTGATTAATGCTTGTGTTAGCTTAATTAAGTGTTAATTAGGTTTTATATGGGTTCAAATTGCATGATTGGAAAATTCAAGAATATGGTTTGAAGCTAATTTGGGTTTAACCATCACTATTAGGATAATCAAGTGTAGATTATCATCTTGTGGAATTGTAAAACCCAACCTAATTGTTAGTTTGCAAATGGTTATGTTGATATTGTTATAATTAAGCTATATTGCTAACTAGGTTTTAGAAATTTAATTAAAATATGGGTTTAAAGATCTAATTAGGTTTTTCATGACTTCATTAACATTATTAAGTGTAGTTTAACACTTTAGTTCATGGAAATCCAACCTAAATTGTGGTTTGTGCATTTTGCTATAAAATTGTTAAAATTTAGGTATTTTGTAAACTAGAATTTTAGGATTTTTGGAATTTAACGAGATTAAATTATGAGAGTGGTTTTTATGACTTATTTAAGACATTTAGTGAATATTGTGGCCGCTAGATTCGTTTATACATCGAGTTTTGTACTAAAACGGTGATTTGTGCTTGCTAGATTTTCGGAAAAATGACCTTTTAAGTGAAATTGGGGTTATTATGAATTTTAAGCTATTTTATATGATAATTAGTGCTTGTAATTGTATAAATGAGTGTGTTGGGAGTTTTCTCGATGGTTTGGCATTTGTACGCCGACGTCGAGGGTTTTTGGGTCGATTTGTGAAAGCAACCATAGGTTTTGACCTATGTGGGATTCGTGAGTCGTTTTGGTCATGAGTCAGATTTTAATGCGATACGGTGCGTTATGATATGTAGGTACCCCATGTGGACTTCGAGACGACAAGCAAGCGCGTGGCGACGTCGGCACCGGCGAGCGAGGACCAAGTGAGTAGATTTATATCTACGGGGAGAAGTCGGGTGGATGGCGTATAGCACCCCCGCAGTCCGTGGTGGTGTATACGGATGCGTATACACACCAACAATTATTATATGTTATTTGGGATTAATAATGATGTTTAGGATGGATATTGATGTGTTGGATTATTTTAGTGTTGCGAACCCTAGGGTAGTGTTGCACTACACATACACACATACATACTTGCATACATTCCTATTTATATGTGCTCATGGGATTCTTTATAATTATGTGTTTACATGGGTATGGGACTATGTGTTCACATACGGATTTGAGGATGATACTTGGGATTGAGCTGAGTCGATGAGATTTGTTTTGTAGTTGTGATATCGGTGATATGGCAGGATTCGTACTTGAGGTACGTCCTGATTTTATAGCGGATCTTGGGGCGGCGATACGGGTGAATAGTGTTATAAATAAAATGGTCGACATGTGATCGTGATATGAGGCATGATATGCTAGGATATTGATATTAGGCCGTATCGGGCGATGTATACCCTTGATGATGCTATGTGTTGACGGTATCGGTTTGTACGAGATTGTCGATCTGTAGTCAGATCATGAGAATATTGAGGATATTAGTATTGTACTAGACATAGGTCAGTATCCTAGACTATGATCTTGGATAAAGAGGATACCAGAGGAATAGTGTGAGGAATATGATATTGACCCGTACCCAGATTTGGGGATGCCGTACGACGGATTTACGTACGAGCTATATCTTGATGATTGATCCGCACTCTTGACTTGGGATGTCTGATTATAGATATGGTATCGGATATGATATTATTGAGGCGGGATCACCGATTAATATATATACAGGTATGTATATGGATCGACTCAGATGTTAGGCGGTTTCCTTACCTGTAGTCCAGCTTGTTAGTTTAGCCCTCTAGTTTAGTTTAGTTGTTAGATTAGATTCAATTCTTACCTATTTCAAAAACTAACGAATCGTGGGTATTTTAAAAGACAGCCCAAGGAATCCTACGGATATTTCAAAAGACGTATCTTTTCATAAAAACACCGTAGCCCCTATTTTCAAAACCCCATGATTCGTGTTATTTCAAAAGGCACCATTTGTAGGACTTATTTTAGATTAATGCAGATTAGTTATAGTTGCGTCTAGTTTTCAGCTCCCGCTCTTTTTTTGTGGTCTGCTTCGCATCGCATGTTTATATTATGTTTCATACTCCATTATTGATATCATACTGTTAGGACACCAGCACCATTACCGATGATGCGTATGTGGTGTACACTTACTTGCCGGCTCACACACATCTTCATCGGTAATTGCCATGTCACGTACACCTTAGAAAATATTATTGCTTGACTTAGCTTGTTAGTTAGTAATTTGACATGATATTAGTGTACCTGCCTTATATGCCAGCTTAACATTGTAGTTATTACTTGTCACTTCATGCATACTGTTATTCATTGTTATGCCTATATTCATGGTTTTACATGCTATTGATGATTTGGATTCGGATTTCCATGAAATTTTCTGGATTTGGGGGGAAAACCGCAAAACTTATATAAACTGATTTCGCTTTTTTTAAATAAAAAGTGCGGTTTTTCCTATGCTGTATGAGTCGTCCACCATGAGTTTGCTGATGGATTTCAAGACCCGATTCGAAGAGGCGGATGAACCGTTTCGGGTACATGGTGGTCCCGGTAAGGTACTGTAAGTCCATATTGCGACCCCCGGTGCTTACGGGGAGGCGGAAACGGTATAAAAAACGAATTTTTATCGCAAGAGGCAACATGGACTAAACAAGGTCGGGATCGTTGTCTAAACTAAAACTAGTATACAAGCTAAAGAGAGTTAGCTACTATGGAAGATGGTTATACCTAAACTTGAACTCCTTCTTCTTCAAAACTTGTAGAGGTTGATGGTTCTCTTTTCGTCGCCTTCTCCCATCGAAGATGGATCCACCTCGAAGGCTCGACCTTTGGGCTCTTCCTCGATCTTTGAGTGAACTAGGGTTTCCGGCTTGCTAAACCTTCATCCTAGAATGAGTAGAGAGTGATTAGGGTTTGCTTTTCTTTCTAAAGAGAATGATTCTCAACACATGAGAAGGTTTCTCTTTTTTAGAGGAAGAAGAAGATGAAGTGAGGAGAGAGAGAGGTTATGATAGAATGAGCTCTCATTTCCTTTCTTGCAACCATAATGCAAAAAGAAAATGAATTATCAAATAATAATAATCAAAATGAAAAGGTTGATGGAAAGTTTTAGAATGACTAATATCATTACAAGCATTAAATGAAAATGCAAGAATCAAGAGCATCTTTCTTTTGTAATGATAATGGTCAAATGTTCAACCATGGTCAACAAGTCAACCATGGTCAACAAGTCAACAAAAAACTAACCATGACACAATTTCATTTTATTATATATTATTAAATGATATAATACAAATCCATTAGGGTTTGGAAAAATACAACTGTCAACTGTGCATACGCACCCGTTCCGAAACCCTAATGAAAAATCATCTTCCTCCTCCTCAAAAAGAACTGTGCATACACACCTGCATTCTTGTTCCGAGGAACATGAATACTGAGAGATAAAAGCAACCCCAAATACTATACCAGTATCCGGCTCAAACCAGAGCCCGCTGGTAAAATCCGTCCGGACTCCAAATGTGCACAAGTGCGCGGATGAGAACGAACCCTGTCGCAAAACCATGCAACCTCTACTCAGTTTTGCCCAGAGGCGAATACCCTCTGTGTGGGACTCTAAAGACTCGACACTACGCTGGCAGTGGGTTTAACCACAGACCGCAAGCGGCACTAGCTGTGCGTAACGGTCCCCAGGTAGATGCCGACAAGAAGGCTGACGAGGTGAAACCCCATCTGAACTCCTACTGAGTCTGAATGTGACATTCTCCGTACAGTCCGGTCTGTTCGTCTGATACATCGCATGGCGGGCCTAGGGGGCGGTAAAACGTCAGTCCCCCAATAGCGGTACAAGTCGTGTCGGAGTGAAGCCCAAAACACCCTGAGATAACACTGGAAACCTACCAGTATATCTCGCTTGCCCTGGCCAGGGACTACTCGTGTAATGGCTCTCCTAGACACAGCGCGATGTCAACCCCCAATACCGGGAGAGACGAATCCTGTCTAACCGTCACTGCCTCCAAGTGCTTCGGGACTGCACCCAACCACCACCTGTTTGCACGACTCCTTTGAGCCGTGGTAGGGTAGTGATCAAAGTGCAGTGGGAACACACTCGAGGCGAAGTGTCAGTGTCAAGTCAGCGGACTAAGCTGTACTCATGTCACCAGGGAACTGATAACTGACGATAGGTATAATACCAACCTGTCAGTTCCCGACGAGTCCTGTCCAGTGTACTCGTAACCCAACGAGCACCCGTATACTATCTCCAGTACGACGTACTGATGGCTGTGGGACAGACCATCTCCCACACTGGGATGAGAAGCGCATACGCTAGTCTACTCCGGAGTATCGATGCCCTGTCTCGATAGTCCTACGACTAGGGACCTGTATAAGGATGTGCCTATAGATTACCCAGCCCCCACTAGTGTGACTGCCATCACAACGCTGGTAATCAAGCAAAGATCCTAAGGGCTCCACTAATGCGTATAAGTGATATACTGAAATAAACACAAGTACACATTGAAGTAGAAACAAACCAAGTAGCATACTACTATATTGAGCAAGATTGTTTATACAAGGTGAATATCCCAAGCTTCCATCAAGTAATATACAAACTAGTATGATACAGTAATGGCCTCTAGGGCATATACACTAACAATCTCCCACTTGCACTAAGGCCATGTACTGGCGTATCGAAGACCTATCATCTCGATCAGCCGCTCGAACTGAGTCTGGGGTAGGGCCTTGGTGAATGGATCTGCAGTGTTCTCTTCTGAAGCAACCCTCCGAACCTCGATCTCCTTGCGATCCACGATCTCCCTGATCAGGTGATACCGCCTCAAGATGTGCCTGGATCTCTGATGGGACCTGGGTTCCTTTGCTAAAGCTATAGCCCCGTTGTTGTCGCAATACAGAGGTACTGGGTCAACAATGGACGGAACCACCTGAAGTTCTTTTAAGAACTTCCTTATCCAGACAGCTTCTTTTGCGGCATCAGATGCAGCGATGTATTCCGCTTCCATAGTCGAGTCTGCAACGGTTTCCTGTTTGGAACTCTTCCAACACACCGCCCCTCCATTGAGGGTAAAGACAAAACCCGACATGGACTTGGAATCATCCTTGTCACTCTGGAAGCTGGAGTCAGCAAAGGCCTCAATCTGGAGGTCTTTTCCGCCATACACCAAGAACATCTCCTTAGTCCTCCTCAGGTACTTGAGAATGTTCTTTACCGCTATACAATGTTTCTCCCCAGGGTTTGACTGATACCGGCTTACTACACTCAGTGCATAAGCTACATCCGGTCTGGTACACAACATCGCATACATTATAGAGCCTACCGCAGAAGCGTAGGGTATAATAGACATGCGATCCCTCTCCAAATCAGTCTTGGGAGACATCTCTTTAGAGAGGGTGATCCCGTGACAAGCCGGTAAGTTACCGCGCTTGGAATCTTCCATACTGAATCTTTTCAGTACGGTGTCGATGTACCTGGACTGTGAAAGTCCTAATATCCTCTTGGATCTATCACGATGGATCCGGATCCCCAGGATGTATGAGGCATCACCCAGGTCTTTCATGGAGAACCTTTGTGACAAGAACCCCTTGACAGATTGTAGCATAGGAATATCATTTCCTATTAAGAGAATGTCATCCACGTATAAAACGAGGAATACTACAGTTCTCGCTACAAATCTACTATAGATGCATGGTTCATCTGGATTTTTGATAAAGCCAAATTCCTTGACCGTCTCATCAAAACAGATGTTCCAACTCCGTGATGCCTGCTTTAGTCCATAGATGGACTTAAGCAACTTGCACACCTTTCCGCTGCTCCCACTCTGAATGAAACCCTCTGGCTGATCCATATAGACACACTCCTCTAAATTTCCATTTAGAAAAGCGGTTTTTACGTCCATCTGCCAAATCTCATAATCGTGGAAGGCAGCAATGGCAAGAAGGATCCGAATGGATTTCAGCATGGCTACTGGAGAAAAGGTTTCGTCGTAGTCCAAGCCAGGTCTTTGACGAAAACCCTTTGCTACCAGCCTAGCTTTATAGGTCTCAACCTGTCCATCTACACCAATCTTCCTTTTGAAGATCCACTTGCATCCTACGGGTTTTACCCCGTCTGGAGCAATGTCCAACGTCCATACCTTGTTGGTGTACATGGACTCCATTTCGGTCCGCATTGCATCCAGCCATTTCACCGAGTCAATGCTCTGAACGGCCTGCTGGAAGCTAGTAGGCTCATCATAGTCTATGATGCAATCCTCTCTATCCCCGTCTATGAGAAAACCGTAGTATCTCTCGGGCGGATGAGACTGCCTACTACTTCTGCGGAGCGGCATAGGAATGTCCTGTTCATTTGAACCTTCTGGTTCCACTAAGCTTTCAGTAATAGTCCGTGGTTCTGGAATTTCTTCCAGTTCTACTGTGCTCCCACTTATCTGGTTTTCCAAAAACTCAGTTTCCAAGAAGTAGGCATGACGAGAAACAAGGACTTTTTGTTCCTCTTCACAGTAGAAAAAATATCCCTTGGAGTTCTTTGGATATCCCACGAACTTACACTGTACTGAACGCGCCTCGAGCTTGTCCGCATGCTGCTTTTTAACAAAAGCTGGACATCCCCAAGTCTTGATGTGACTGAGATGGGGTCTCTTCCCACACCACATCTCATATGGTGTAGTAGGCACAGTCTTAGTAGGAACTCGGTTCAAAAGGTACGCAGCTGATTCTAGTGCATACCCCCAGAATGATCGCGGTAACTCAGCGTTACTCATCATGGACCGAACCATATCCAATAGGGTCCGGTTCCGTCTCTCCGATACACCGTTATGTTGCGGGGTGTATGGAGGAGTAAGCTGAGAGAGAATCCCATTCTCTTTTAAATAATTCAGGAACTCGGTACTTAAGTATTCTCCACCTCGATCCGATCTTAGAATCTTGATACTTTTGCCGGTCTGTTTTTCTACTTCATTCTTAAATTCCTGGAATTTTTCAAAAGCTTCGGACTTATGTTTCATTAAGAAGACATAACCGTATCTTGAAAAATCATCCGTAAAAGTAATGAAGTAAGAATAACCGCTTCGCGCATGTGTAGACATTGGACCGCACACGTCGCTGTGTACGAGTCCCAAGAGCTCGCTCGCTCTTACTCCGTGTCCAGTGAACGGAGTCTTTGTCATCTTTCCTTTGAGACAGGATTGACAAGTGGCATATGATTGATATTCGAACGGATCCAAATATCCTTCTGTATGTAACTTAGTCAACCTTCTCTCATTGATGTGACCCAGTCTACAATGCCATAAGAAAGTCTGATTAATATCTGGTGACTTTCTTTTATGTGTATTCTGGACATTGAAAATCTGTGGTTGGTTTAATATGTATATACCATTGCTCAATGTACCTGACCCAATCAGAACTTGATTAAGGTGAATGTTAACAACATTACTTACAAACGCAAATTCATAACCTTCTTTAGAAACCAAAGATACAGAAATGATATTACAAGTTGCGTTGGGTACAAAAAAGCAATTACGCAAAACCAAAACATGTCCATCTGACATTCCTAGGTGATAGTCCCCTACGGCTTTAGCATCCATGCTAGCTCCGTTCGCAACTCTGAGGGTCATGTCACCTTCCTTCAAAAACCTACGGTTTCTCAACGCCTGCAAAGAATTACAGATATGAGATCCTGATCCGGTATCCAATACCCAGGAAGTAGAGTTTATAGAAAGACAGTTTTCAATAACATACACACCTGAAGCTGAAGCCGCAACTTGCTTCAGTTCCTGTGTCCTGGCTTTCCAAGCCCTGCAATCTTTCTTCCAGTGTCCACTCTTGTGACAATAGAAGCATTCCTCTTTACCAACAAGCTTCCCCGCTATCTTTGTTGCCTTTTCCTTTCCCTTCGCACCCACTTTACTAACACCGCCCCTTGGTTTGGCGGGGGCTTTCCTCTTCTTTCCCTTGGCTTTCGCCTTGGACCTAGAAGAAGAAGATCCTCCTACAAACAAAGTGGATGTATCCCTACCCTTCTGTAGGGTGCCCTCTGCGCTCCTCAGCAGGTTGAGGAGTTCTGAAAGTTCAACTTCCTTTTCTTGCAAGTTGAAATTCAGTATGAACTGGGCGTAAGTGGATGGAAGGGACTGGAGAATTATATCCGTGTAGAGTTCACTATCCAACGTGGTCCCAAGTTCCGCGAGCTCCTCAGTGTAGCCAATCATCTTAAGCACGTGGTCCGCTACCGATGATCCGACGGCCAACTTAGTCGAAAATAACTTCTTCGACACTTCGTATCTTGCGATACGAGACTGCTCTCCATACAGTTCTTTTGTATGAAGAAATATGGATTCCAAATCCATATTCTCGTGCCTCCTCTGATGGTCGTTGTCCATCGAGGCAAGTACGAGGCATCTGGCCTTCGCGCTGTCTATCTCCCAAGTCTTACGGATTTCCTTATCCGCGACGCTGGAGGTGGGACCTGGGACGGGGGGAGCTTTGGTGGTAAGAAGATACCCCAGCTTGTCGTAAGAGATTGCCAATTTGACATTCCTGAGCCAATCTTTGTAGTTTGGCCCTGTCAATATGTTTTTATCTAGAAGTAACTTAAGTCCAGTCATTTCGATTTGGTCGCTGCAGGGGGAGAGAAGAAAACACTTAGCACGATGCTCTTGCAAGTTTAGAATGGTTTTTAATTTGTCTAAACAGGATGGCTCCCACTGTCTCTCGAATCCCTCCTCAAACCACAAAGGAAGAATTAGCCGGGATCAATCCCACCGTACAATACTTGCTTAACCGTTCAGCCAGGCCAGTGTCGGTACTTCGAGGGAGGTTTTCCAACGCTTTCGCGAAGTTCCTTAATTTAAGAACCTCTTTTCCCTGGGGGCGTAGCCCCGCTAACACCTTTCTAGGCACCTACTAGGTTTATAGCATTGATCGTTTAGTGAGAATTTTCCCGAGGAGTAGCATATACTCACAGTAGGATCGGGATCCAAATATCATCGCGTGACGAAAATGAAGGAATCCTACCATAATCATCACACTCCAAATGGTATGCAAATCTAGCAAGTTTCAGTACTTATGAAACTCCCGATGTGGATTTTTGCCCCATGCTCTTATGACCTTGACTTTGGCCAACAAATCATAAGTCACATGTCAAGTTCTTCCCGTCGTTCTCCAGGTTAATTTGAATCCACCCGTACATACCCTTGACTTTGGCCAACAAGGCAGTACGACTGTTCCAAATCAACGCATCTATCTATGCTGCACATGAATATCCAATAGCTACCAATCACTATGCCTTGACTTTGGCCAACAAACACAGCTTGAATACTATTGACTATTTATGTGAAATGACGGAGGGCTACGAATGGTTTTGGTAAAACCGTGAACGTAGTGAACTTGATATAATCGACGGAACGAGATAGCTTTTAGAAGGAGTGGCTCAAGCTCCGCATTTAAAAGTTAGTTTTGAAAAGAACCGAGTGGTTTTTCGAAAGTGTTCCATCGACTTAAACTTGGTTTATTATCTTGCATTAGTTCTTTTAATGCGTGATATTCTTGCATTAGTTCTTTTAATGCGTCCCATCATTTAGTTCCTACCATTGCAGAAAACAACCAAAATATGACGTACGCTTATGCCATTCGCATTCGCCACGGGGTCCCGTCATCACTCGTTAGGTTACTTAACTAACGACAGAGCGGGGGCTGGGCTAGCGCGGCTGTAAAACATAAGCAACGCCTAAATAGAAAGCAATGATAGACATTACAGATCACAGATGAATACATTGGATATACTAGCAATCCGCATTCCTTTCGAGCCTGAAACGAAAAGCGGATAACACGGTCGCGGTGAATAGCAAATACCCCACCCAAGACCCCTACGGGTGCGGCAAACTACCCTCCATGTTCCCGGTAGTTTGTGCACCCCACCATGGGTCTATCCTAGGAGCAAAAACAGTAAAAAGAATTATACAATGATGGCTACAACCCCGACCCGGTTGTGCGGCCAAACAAATAATATAATTACATCAATTTACATTTACAATGAATGAAAGAAAAACAAAAGCTCATCTCACATCCACCCCGGCTCTTCACCCGCGACAGTCCAACACATTCATATACACATTCCAGCACATTACAGATCATGTATAACCCCGACTAATCGACTTATAGCGATTAGCCGACGTTCAATACATGCAAGCATCACAGATATAACCATCATAGTCAAAGTGCAGTGAAGTTCGGAAAAAATACGGAATTATAGGACCCCAAAAGGAAATTTCTTTTCTGGAAAATCTGGGCACATATAATATATTTTAGAAATCCCAAAACCAACACACAAACACACTGCACGAAAAACGATGCAAAGAAGACAACAACTCGCGGCGGTTCCGCGGCGGATAAGAAGGCTCACGCGGCGGAAGGGCGGCAGTTTAGACGAATCACTGTATCGTTTTTCTTGGGTGTTCACACAAAACCCTGAGCCGAATTTACAAGTATAAAGTTTTTCATTTTGACCAGAAAAAATTTCAACAGAAACTCAGGTTTTTGTAAAGTTTGGTTTTTGGATTTTTCCGGTTCCGAACTTCGTTACACTTCACTACCAAGCTAGTTTAAGTTTAGTTAGGCTCTGATACCACTGTAAGTCCATATTGCGACCCCCGGTGCTTACGGGGAGGCGGAAACGGTATAAAAAACGAATTTTTATCGCAAGAGGCAACATGGACTAAACAAGGTCGGGATCGTTGTCTAAACTAAAACTAGTATACAAGCTAAAGAGAGTTAGCTACTATGGAAGATGGTTATACCTAAACTTGAACTCCTTCTTCTTCAAAACTTGTAGAGGTTGATGGTTCTCTTTTCGTCGCCTTCTCCCGTCGAAGATGGATCCACCTCGAAGGCTCGACCTTTGGGCTCTTCCTCGATCTTTGAGTGAACTAGGGTTTCCGGCTTGCTAAACCTTCATCCTAGAATGAGTAGAGAGTGATTAGGGTTTGCTTTTCTTTCTAAAGAGAATGATTCTCAACACATGAGAAGGTTTCTCTTTTTAGAGGAAGAAGAAGATGAAGTGAGGAGAGAGAGAGGTTATGATAGAATGAGCTCTCATTTCCTTTCTTGCAACCATAATGCAAAAAGAAAATGAATTATCAAATAATAATAATCAAAATGAAAAGGTTGATGGAAAGTTTTAGAATGACTAATATCATTACAAGCATTAAATGAAAATGCAAGAATCAAGAGCATCTTTCTCTTGTAATGATAATGGTCAAATGTTCAACCATGGTCAACAAGTCAACCATGGTCAACAAGTCAACAAAAAACTAACCATGACACAATTTCATTTTATTATATATTATTAAATGATATAATACAAATCCATTAGGGTTTGGAAAAATACAACTGTCAACTGTGCATACGCACCCGTTCCGAAACCCTAATGAAAAATCATCTTCCTCCTCCTCAAAAAGAACTGTGCATACACACCTGCATTCTTGTTCCGAGGAACATGAATACTGAGAGATAAAAGCAACCCCAAATACTATACCAGTATCCGGCTCAAACCAGAGCCCGCTGGTAAAATCCGTCCGGACTCCAAACGTGCACAAGTGCGCGGATGAGAACGAACCCTGTCGCAAAACCATGCAACCTCTACTCAGTTTTGCCCAGAGGCGAATACCCTCTGTGTGGGACTCTAAAGACTCGACACTACGCTGGCAGTGGGTTTAACCACAGACCGCAAGCGGCACTAGCTGTGCGTAACGGTCCCCAGGTAGATGCCGACAAGAAGGCTGACGAGGTGAAACCCCATCTGAACTCCTACTGAGTCTGAATGTGACATTCTCCGTACAGTCCGGTCTGTTCGTCTGATACATCGCATGGCGGGCCTAGGGGGCGGTAAAACGTCAGTCCCCCAATAGCGGTACAAGTCGTGTCGGAGTGAAGCCCAAAACACCCTGAGATAACACTGGAAACCTACCAGTATATCTCGCTTGCCCTGGCCAGGGACTACTCGTGTAATGGCTCTCCTAGACACAGCGCGATGTCAACCCCCAATACCGGGAGAGACGAATCCTGTCTAACCGTCACTGCCTCCAAGTGCTTCGGGACTGCACCCAACCACCACCTGTTTGCACGACTCCTTTGAGCCGTGGTAGGGTAGTGATCAAAGTGCAGTGGGAACACACTCGAGGCGAAGTGTCAGTGTCAAGTCAGCGGACTAAGCTGTACTCATGTCACCAGGGAACTGATAACTGACGATAGGTATAATACCAACCTGTCAGTTCCCGACGAGTCCTGTCCAGTGTACTCGTAACCCAACGAGCACCCGTATACTATCTCCAGTACGACGTACTGATGGCTGTGGGACAGACCATCTCCCACACTGGGATGAGAAGCGCATACGCTAGTCTACTCCGGAGTATCGATGCCCTGTCTCGATAGTCCTACGACTAGGGACCTGTATAAGGATGTGCCTATAGATTACCCAGCCCCCACTAGTGTGACTGCCATCACAACGCTGGTAATCAAGCAAAGATCCTAAGGGCTCCACTAATGCGTATAAGTGATATACTGAAATAAACACAAGTACACATTGAAGTAGAAACAAACCAAGTAGCATACTACTATATTGAGCAAGATTGTTTATACAAGGTGAATATCCCAAGCTTCCATCAAGTAATATACAAACTAGTATGATACAGTAATGGCCTCTAGGGCATATACACTAACAGGTACCCCGGGGCAAGAAGCGCGTGATGATGACGATGTGAGCCTGGCAGGGGAGCACTACCTACCGGTGATTTTACCCGACGCGTCGGATATCCGGAGGATACCGTCGTGGTCTTGAGATGGATGGTAGGGGCCGGTCTGGACTGATGGCGCCCTAGATATTGTGATTGAGACATTGAGATTTTGAGATATTAAGGTACAGAGACTGTGATACAGAGATATCGAGATTTTGGGATTACGTTTTTTGCCGATGCTAGACATTGTTTCATGCTGATTTCATTATGATACCTCATTTTAAAAATACAAGGAAATCTCACTAAATTTATGAAAACAGTTTCTTCATTTACATGTATTCTGTTTTCATTCATTCATACTTCATTCATATGATATATTGCTACCTGAGGCACTGACACAGGCACATGAGATTACACTCAGGTTAGATATTTACCCTAGCCATTGTTATAGGCTGCATGTTATATACATATTTGAGGATATATTATGATCATTGACCTAGGATTGCGTTATTTATGCGATTTCTATGCGTAGATGTTTTTCCACTCATGAGTTGGCAACTCACCCCCGTTGTGCCACAGTTCTTGCAGGTTTCGCCGTACATGTTTCATTACGGCTTGCTGGCACTCTTTCCATTTCCGGGTGACTTGCTAGTAGGTGGGTTTATTTGTATCGCACCCATCATTATATCTTGTATATCATTATTCTGTTGTATCTAGAAGTTCCATCAACCAAACATGTATTTATTTGAGATAGAGACCAGTGATGTTATTCCTTCGACCTTAGAGTCACGCGTTATATTTCTGTGGTTTTCTTGTGGTTTTGAGTTTTCTTTTGAATTTTGATCCTCGCCGTTGGCGTTGTATATTATATTGCTTGTGTGGTTGTGACCGTCGATTGACGAAGAGCTAGCTCCCGCTTGGGGATGCATTTTTATTGATTTCGTATACTATTCATGTTGTATCCCGTTTGGGAGCCAGTATTTACAAAGGAGACTCTGCCGAAATTTTCAGGAAATATTTGATGTTTTTAAAAAAACGCATAATTCGGCTTATGCTATTAAAACTACTTGATTTAAATTGGTTTTCCTTCACTCTACTACTTTTCTTGGTTTGGATTTCTGGGTTTTCGGCTTACTTAGATTACGAACGCCTCGAGATGTTTCGTAGTTTAAGTGCCGGTCATGTTCCGTACTTTCGGGTCGTGACAATTCCATCACATTATCATGCGATGATAGTTGGATCCCGATTCTCACTGATGAGTTGGTTAACTCCTCGGGTGATCCCGACTAATTCTTCTTTCAGATTTGGAGAAGAATTTGACGATACAGTGGGAGGTTTCCTGATTAGATAAAGTGATAACCATTCTGATCTAGGTTAGAGTGCACGCTGAGTGTTTCTTTTCTCTCTCTCTTTGGAAGCGACCATGTCCCGACCCTTGACTATGACTCAGTGACCAAGTTAACCGAACCTTCTTAAACACTGGCTTTTGGATTGTCAGAGTTGCATACCTCATTGCCACTCCTACTTTTACCCTTTTCTCCAGAACACCCCGTATTACTATGAACATCCACTTCCATTGGATAAAACCATTGTATGGTTATATACGAACTCGAAGGAACTTGTTCCAGATTCGAGGATGGTTTCCGGTTCTGGAGAAAACGAATAGGACTATTCAGTTGTCTTTTCCTTTTACCTTCTCTCAGGTTGTGATTGCTCCTTGGATTAGGATGGTACACCTATTATGCTAATTGGATAGTCTTCTTCCAAACCATAGGCAGGTGCCGAAAGGTAGAGAATGAAGAAAACCAATTAGCCTAACGATGGTGTACAGAAGGTAATAAGTTAAGACAAATAAAGGGATTAGTAAGAGGGCAAAGTAAATTGCGACTGCTATTCACGACCAAACCAAGTATTTCATCGCCACTCCTACTTCACCTTTGTATTTCTCCAGGACACTCCGTATCACTACGAAGATCCACAGTTATTTGGATACTCCATCGTATGGTTATATACGAACTCGAAGGGACTTGTTCCAGTTCGGGGATGGATTCTGGTTCAGGAGAAATAGGAATAAGGTTTATTCAGTTGTCTTTTATCTTCACCTTCTCTCAGGTTACGAGTACTCCTAGAATTAGGAGAGTACACCCATTATGCTTATTAGATAGTCTTCTTCCAAACCAAAGGCTGGTGCCGAACGGTAGGGAAGGAAGAAAACCATTTGGTCTAAAGGAGTGTACAGAATGTAATGACTAAAGACATATAAAGGGATTTGGAGAGATGGCAAAGAAATATACGGTTATAGTTGTGAATCTGATAATGGAAGAGGCATTACTAAGAATACCCGGATACCCCTTCGAAACAATTACATGTTTCAGTTTCACTGTGTACTGTTAAAAGAAAACTGATTTCCCAATAAGTCCTTACTCCAGGGTATGTATTTACCAGGTTTGTTTCTCACATCTGTATGGTTTTACAGATGATGAGTTGGAGTAAGTTATTGGGAATTGGGTGATCATCCTCATTATATCGGGATTCGTTGTAATTGGTGATATTTGAGGAAATCACCCGGGTTGTTTGCCGAACGGCAAATATTTGGTTTTGAATATCCGTTATAATGCACCAATTTCAAATTGATATATCTGTACGTTTATTTTTATAAAGTGAGATATAACTTTTTGAAATTATGTCTATGACATTTACCTAAATCAGTGGATGGTTAGGTAAGGAGCATTAAACAGCGGTGTAATTCTTCTTAACCATAAGTACAGTTTTCAACCTACGACACACAGGGAATGAGTTATTAGACTCAGGGGACTTATACAGAGTATTGTATGTTGTCCAGTGTCCATTAGGACAAAGGGGTTGGTACTCGTACTGTATTCTGTTCACTTGTGACTTCTCTAGTTCTTAGACATGTGTTTCGTAGAAATGCAAGATCCAAGTTTTGATAAGTTATAGGTATATGAATAAAGTAGAGGACCAGGTATTGCAAGTATTAGGATTCTTCAAGGTGATCGAAGATGTAGATACTTGTGTATAGTATTCAGTTGATAGTAATGGTTTTGAGAAACTTGTTTCTCTTTCAGGTTACTTATATCTTGATGCATTCCTAAGTTGAGTAACGCTGATCGGCCTCCTTCCATTTAGTTGACATGCACTGGAGAAAGTTGCATGATTTGAATCTGGTTCCAATTAAATTAGTGCCTCTGTTTCTATATTGGATATAGAACGGCTCATTTCTTAACGATGTTAAGGTACGGGGAGTTATCCGGCTTATGCTTAAAACCAGACTGTGGATAACTCAAGGCACGTTTCCGTAATGGTTGTTTATGGGTTGACCCGGGCTATGACGAGGGTTGACTTTCTACCATCTGGAAGATCAATAGTGATATTGTTATTGACTCGCCACAGTTTTAGTAAAATGGATTTTTTCAAAAAACAGTAGTGGGAGTATGGTAGAACTGGAAGTGATTCCAGATCGCAAACGATTACTGAAAATTTAATAGGACCTAAAGATTCAATCTGGATTGACATTCCATTGGCCACTCCGCAGACACGGTGGGTAACCTCAGGCACTTGAGAGGTACTTCGGTATGCTCAAAGACGGTGACAGGGAGGTTCTTATTTACTCAGACTTGACACTACTGTTGTTCCAGGCTATGAGACCCGACAAGAGAATGAGTATAGCGTCGTTCTGAACTGGCTTTAGAAGTGCACGTGTATATTACTCTGCCAGAGGGTTGTCGTAGTCAGTGGAAGCAGCGGAAGCATAGTGGACAAGTAGCTTATGTCTATTTATGGACTAAAACAGATATAGCGGAGATAGAGCATCTATTTCTGATGTGACAGTCATAGGTTTGACTTCATCAGAATAGGGGATGGATCCGTTAAGAAGGTAGTAAGGTGTGATGTCCTGGCATTTGGATAACATACACATAGTAGGAAGTGATATTCCTGCACTACGATCGGTTATACTTTGGTTGTCACACAATGGTTTCTCCACATAGGACTTGGATATTATATCAGATATTCTGGTTACTAGATCTTTGGTTTTAGATCTAGATTTGGGTAGTTTCCCAATATGGGTACTTAGACAGCATTCTAAAGGTGTTTTAGAATGGACGACTCCTGGCACGGTAGTATACCTGCAGGTGATGGAGTCACCCTCTCTAAAGGTGTCTTATAGACTAAAGGGGAGAGGGATGTGCATGATTGACATATCACTTGCTTAGGCAATTGAGTCAATCGCGAGATGTCAAGTACCATACCAGATGTTGTTTTTGCACTAGATGCAATAAGTTGATATTAATCCAATCCTGGAGAAACGATCGGAAGCAGTTTTAGAACATAAGTCGATGTTCTAGGGATTTGATAACGGCATCCTCCATCGGGAGACAGTTATCATTCCAGGCTTCCAAGGTGACCTGGATGACAGAATGACTGTCAGAGTTATAGTTTTCCCTCTGACAAGGGGCAGTTGTTTGGACAGGTGGTCCAGGCAGATACTGAGGGAGGCATGGCGCAGGATACTGATTAAGTACAGTTGACGATATAGTCTAAGAAGTTTGGATTTGGAGTTCATTTATGAGCTAGGTCCCATCAGATATCCAGACACATTCTAAGACAGGTATTGCTCATTTCGGGAGATGGCTTTCTCCGCGAACTTGAGATAAAGGGAGACATAGAAAGAAACATCAGGGCGGATCCACTCACTGAGGCTATTCCTCGAACGCAATAGTTTTACAAACGAGCTTTGTGAAACTGACCAGTAGAGGGGTTGGGTGTTCGGTATCATACGGGCTGTGAGTACGCGGCATCGCAATAATTAGCCTTGAGTGCAAGTGGGAGATTGTTGGACATAGTGCCCTCAGAGTCAATTATTGGATCACAGGCACGTGATTGCAATGATTGAGGGAGGACCTATACCGGTAGGACAGTCTTACTCGAGAGGTTTGTATACTATCTGGTTTGTCTTTATCATCGTGTACATGCTTTAGGTGACATTGTAGTTCACTATTACACGTTGATAGAGAAAAGTATGCTACCATGGTTTTTCTTTATCATCGTGTACTACTTTAGGTGACCTTACAGGTCGCTATTGCACATTGATAGAGCCCTTAGGATTCTTGCTTGACTACCAGCAGTATGATGGCGATCATATACATGGGAGCTGGGGTCTATAAGCACATCCTTAAAAGGTCCCTAGTCATGGGAGTTTCGAGACTGGGCATCGATACTCCATTAGTAGACTAGTGTATACAGTCAAGACCCCGACGAGGGGAGGTGGCCGGTCTCACAAGCCATTGGTGTCAGTTGGATCACCTAAGATGAATACAGGTGCTCATTGGGTTATGAGTACACCGGACAGGACTCGCTGGGAACATGCTAGTTGGTATTATACCTGACGTCAGATAGCAGTTCCCTGGTGACATGTGTACAGGTTAGTTCATCGACCTGAGATCGTCATTTGTCTCGTGTGAGTTCTCACTGTGCTTTGATTACTACCCTAGCACGGCTCAAAGGAGTCGTGCAAATAGATTTTAGTTGGGTACAGTCCCGAGCCACATGGAGGCAGTGAGCGGATCGGTAGGGGTCCGTCTCTCCCGGCATTGGGGGTGAGGTCGCGCTGTGTCTAGGAGAGCCATTACACGAAGTCCTTGGCCAAGGTAGGAGATTTACTGGTAGGTATTCCAGTAGTATCTCAGGGTGTTCTGGGCTACACTCCGACACGACTTGTACCACTTTTAGGGGTCTGACTTTTACCAACCCCCTAGGCCCGCCATGCGATGCTCATAGACGAACGGACCGGACTGTACGGATATTGTCACTGACAGGCTCAGTAGGGTGTCGGATGAGTTCGCTCATCAACCTCCCTTTTGGTCAATACTTGGTAGCCCGTTACGTACAGCTAGTACCTCTAACGTGCTAGTGGTTTAATCCACAGCCAAAGTATTGACGAGTCTTTAGAGTCTCCCACAGAAAGTTTCTCAAGTTTTGGGCGAAACGTTGTAGAGGCCGTATGATATATGGCAGGGTCCGATCATATACGTGCAGTAGTGCACGGATCATGATCGGACGGATCATACTAGTGGGCTTTGGTTTAAGCCGGATCCTAGTATTAGATTTGTTGGATTACTTTAGTCTCATCGCATTCGCATTCAGTCGGAATGCGGATGCAGGTATGTATATACAAGTGAGGGGTATCCTTGTGATCCATCACAAGTTTACTTTAGATGTTGCCGTATCTTTTTGTTGTGGCAAACATTTGGATTAATGTTTACTTATGGAAATAATGAGCTAGAATTCATCATGAGATGCATTAAATGTGACATGGACATATATGGTGACTCATGGTCTCTTTTAGTGTGTAAATGTCACATTATATGATGGTTTTGTGATGATATGATAAGAGGAGAGAGAGAGGGGCTGCCATGAGGTAGTGAGCTCTCATATTATTGTTTCAACTCTCTCTCATTTTATCATAGAAAACACAAAAGAGAAAGCTTCTCCTTCTTCTTCTTCTTCCTCTAGTTCATTATCTCCATCTATGGAAACACCTCTAACCTCCATCCAAGCAATGGATGCAAGAGACATAGTGATCACAAACATTCTCTACAACACCTTGGACATGTCGGCTAGCACACTTCATGCCCGAGTTGCTTCGGATGAAGCGGGAGCCCATAAAAAGGCTCGTAGATGTGGTGCCCTTTCCGACGAGGAGATCAAGACCGGAGATGTCGCGAGGAGCTTGGGATGGTGGCTAAAGACCGACGGAAACGGATCGATCGGTATAGCCTTTCTATCCCTTCTCTAGATAGCTAGTTGTAGGTTAATGGTTCGATCCGGGTTTTAAGCATACGATAGCGCCGGTTTCTAGTTTGAAAAAGTTTTCATTTCCATATTTTGGCTTCAGACAGACAGCCGGGGCGCTATCGTAGACTTACAAATATGCCTTTGCAAATCTGTACGTTTGTCGTCAGACTGCGCGGGCTTTTTGGTCTTCTTTTTCTTCCTCGAAGACTTCGCCGGCTGGGCCTGGGTATTTTGCCCATTGCTACCAACTCCCGATGTTGGTCACGGTTTCAGCATCCCCTCTATGATTTCTGGCTCTAGCGGGCTTCTCCACCTGATTGCCGGGCATGCTTGAAGATATTTCAGCATTCTTTTAGCTTTTGCTGAAAGAACTACTTCCCATGGAGCTTCCTCTATGAATGAGCATGATGCCCCCGGCGTGTCCATCTTTTTCGGAGCATGTGGTTGTGGTGGGTTTACCTTCCAGTTTTCAGATAGTGCGAATTTGCCTTGCTTGTACTGGTCCTCAATCCAGCTTTTGAAGACGAAGCAATTTTCGATCGGATGGCCCAACATTCGGTGGTAGGGGCAGTAGTTGGGATTGTTGATGTCACCGGGCTGCAGTGGGTGCTTCGGATCCGGCAGGGTGATGAGCCTGTTACGCACCGCTAGTTCGAACAGTCTTCTTATTTTATCCCGTGGAAACGAGTAAGGACATCTTAACTTCTCGTCGAAGAATCGCGATTTGTTGCCTTGGCGAGCAGCTGGTTTCGGATCACTCGGCTGTTGTTGAGCATTGGCGACGATGGTCGCTTTCCCTTTGCCTTTTTCATTTCGAAGCTCCGTTTTTGAAGAGGAAAGCTTGTGGCCCATCTAGTCCATTTAGGCCAGCTTGTCGATCAAGGCTTGGAAGGTGGTCGGCTTGAAGAACATCATGAATTGGGATATAGTTGCCTGCGGATCAAGGGTCCCTACAAACATGCCCACGGCAGGAGCTTCCTCTATGCGTTGTTCACACTTTGACCATAGGTTCCGCCACCAAATGGGGTATTGAACCCAGGTTTCTTCCGGCTTCACTCTGGCGTTGATCAATACCGTGATCGAGGTACGTTCGCTGGCGCTTGCGAACCTTTGTGTAAACAGTAGCTCCATTTCTGCAAATTTCTTGACAGAGTCATTCGGGAGCTCGAAGTACCATTCGAATGTTGTCTCCGACAAGCTGCCAACAAACTGGCGAAGCAGCAGTTTATCGTCACCCCCAGTATTACCGCACAAGGATCTGAATTGAGCAACGTCCTGGTATGGATTACCCGTCCCCTTATACACATGGAATTTAAGGATCGTATATCCCGGCGGGTACTTTATTTGATCGTACCAACCCAGATAGGGTCGTCCAGTTTTGACGATTTGGCCAGCCGCTTCGCTCACCTGATGAGCTCATATCTGTTGAGCTATATAGTTGTCAAGGGCATCTTTCGAGATCGTCTCCTCTTTGAATGCTTAAAAAGCAGGAAAAGGGTTCGATGTTTCCCCTCTGTCATCTTCAAGGATAATCGGAAGGTCTTCAGCTGGGGGATCTGGCTGTATCATCATCCCGACCATATCTTGAAACAGAAGCGCCATTTGCTTTATGTTAGCCGCTTGTTCCGTGGCCTCTTTGTCTTTCTTCTCGAGCATTCTTCAGAGGAATTCGGCATCAGTTTCCTGCTCCTGGCGCTTCTTCGACGATGTCTCCAGGCTTTCTTTTGTCCCAGTGAGTGCGGACATCTTTGTCAGTATCTCCTGGAGCTTTTGTTGTTGTTGCTCCTGAGCCTTAGTTACTGATCGCGTAAGTGGTCGATGACCCATGGAGGTACAGCTATCCTCTTTCCGGATACCATGTAAATGGTGTGCACTACCATGCCCCAAGACTTGGGGCGTTTGGATTCAGCGCCCTTGAGATTTGTCGCAGACACAGGGATCTTCTCCGGCCTTCTCCTTTATGGGCGGTCGAATTTGAGAGGGCTGTTGCAGCCAATGCTTTCCGTGGTACGACGGCGGTGAGATGGTCCTCCTCTTGCCGAACCTTCGTTTTCTTCTGTCGGCGGGAGTAACCTTTGTTGATTACAGAGTCTTGGACTCTTCGCCAGACCCTGTGGATTTTGGAGGACAGCCGCTGAGGAGGCTGCTCCGGCTTCGCCTTAATAGCATTTTCAACGGGTGGAGGAGATTTTTTCAACACGGCAGTCGGAGAGTTCCTGCACACCCTCCTGAGCAGCTCAAAGCTATTCCCAGTTGGAACAGCAGCATCAATTTCCACCATTGGAGCTGGTGGAGTCAGTCCAGAGGGATAGCTGCCCCCAGTGTTCCTCACTCGGCGCCAGTGGCGACGTCGAGCATGTCTTGTAGATGGGACTGGCTCAGCTATGGGGGTGGGTTCATCATGCCCCCTGTTCTGTTGAAGGGCTGTTATTGGCGCCAGCCTATCGAAGACTGACGTCCGTTGAGAGGGAACGGTCAATCTTGCAAAGGCTAACTTTTGGGCAGGGGAAGCATTTTTAACGACCTCGCCTACAGCAGGAGTTGGAACGGCCAGTCTTGCGAAGACCGATCCCTTAGCAGGAGAAGCCCCTTTGACGACTTCGTCCGTCGGAGTTGGAATGGCTATCTGTTTCGGGATAACTCCTTCAGGTATTGCAGGCTTCTTTATGGGCCCATTGGAGATTAGGCTCAGCCTGTCAAAGACTGATACAGTAGACTTGGAACTGGACGACCCGTTGAGAGGGTCCGTGGTAGTTGTAAGCTCAGTGGAGGGACGGTATGTTGGAAGAGTTCCAAGCTATATACCGTAGCAAACTAGACGATAAAGGCTGAATACATCGCTACCAACGATGCTACCAAAGTGGATGTCTGGATAATTATTGTTCATGAGATGAACATAGTTCCTACCATTGAGCGTCCAATAAGTGTTATCGAGAAAACAATGGAGATGTGGCTTTGACCTAGGAATACCGGTCCCATCAGCGATCCAGACATATTCTGAGGACAGTATTACCTGATCAGGGAGATGGTTGACCTCCAGGGGATCGAGGTCAAGAGAGTTGACGTGAAAGATAACACGGCGGATCCACTCACAAATGTCTTACCCTATAGAGACTTCTATAGGACGTTGAGTATGAGATACTACAACAAATGGCCTTAGTGCAAGTGAGAGATTGTTAGTTATATGTATGCCCTAGAGGCCATTACTGTACATGAAATGTATATTGTAGTGGATGCTTGGACATATGTAGGGAGGACTTTCTTGCTCGACATGATAGTATGCTATCTGGTTGCTCTTTATCTTAACATGAACACTTATTGTCTCTCTATTACATGTTGATAAAGCCCTTAGGATGAGTACTTGACTACCAGGATTATGATGCGGATCATACTAGTGGGGCAGAGGTAGTCGGTAAGTACATCCTTCAAATGTTCCTAGTCAAGGGAGTATCGAGACAGAGCATCGATACTCCAGAGTAGACTAGTGTATACGCTTCTTGACCCATATGATGGGCGATGGATGATCCCATGTCCATTGGTGTTTGACATCAGAGAAGGTATACGGGTGCCAGTGGAGACTGGGTATACTGAACGGACTCGCCGAGAACTCCTATATGGTATTATACCTATTGTCAGATAGAAGTTCTCTGGTGACACTAGTACAGGTTAGTTTGTCGACCCGAGATCGTCATAGAGTCTTGTGTGATTCCCACTGTGCTTTGATTTCCACCATACCACGTTCAAGAGATCATGCAAAAAGGTGGTTTTTGGATACAGTCCCGAGTCACATGGAGGCAATGAGCTATAGGAGGGGATTCGTCTCTCCCGGTATTGGGAGTTGATGTTGCGCTATGCTCGATTGGCCATAACAGGAAATCCCTGGTCAGGGTTGCTGAGATCTACTGGTAAGTGTTATCAGTAGTTTCTCGAACCGTTATGGACCTTGCATCGGCGTGACTTATCAGGCTATTGGGGTATGACGTTATACCACCCCGCAGGTTGCGATATACGACATATCTGACGAAGAGACCAGGCTGTACGGTAGTGTTACTGATTGGATTCGAAGGAGTATGAGCAGGCTTGCTTGTTGATCTTCTGATCGCTCAATACCCGGGTGGCCGTTATATTTAGCAAACCGCTTGCGGCTTGTGGGTGTTTGATATGATCATCACCTACTGCTGGCGTATTGACAAGTCTTTAGAGTCCTACACAGAGGTTTCCTGGTTCATGCGAAACGAAGTAGGAGCACATATGTGATATGTGTGGGACCGAGATTAATACGAGTATGTGATACCATATTCCAATATCACGATATGTGATATCGATCGGTTATATGTGATATAGCCGGGTTATCGGATCAAGTATTGATTCGATAAGTTGTTGCATTTAATATTAGTCGGTTGTATGTGATATAGCCGGATTATTAAATTAAGTGTTGATGTAATAATTTAATGTATAATTATATATGTGATATATTAATTTACATAAACTAATATTAGCTCACTTAAGTTTTCTTTTTCTCACTAGTGTACACTTAGTATATATGTGATATATATTAATGTACATCTTTTGTGTCATTCTTGATGCCACATGCTACATGGGTGTATGAGACTCACACCATGCTTATAATAATGTGAGGTTTTATTTTTTTAAAGTAATTCAATATTAGTTGGAAATTGTCATGCTTGGAAGCTTAGAGAAGCTTGAAGCATTTTTGACTTAGTCCACTAGTTTTGTTTTACTTATAGATATTTATCATCCTAACCATTATTGTTAACCATGGTTTATTCTCTACATGAGTTAGTGTATGACACTAACTCACCCATGGTTGCTATTCTCACCTCATGAGTTTCATTCTCATCTCCACTTCATCTTCTTCTTCCTCATTAAAAAGCTCACTAGCTTTTTAAATGGTGAAGAAATAATGTGAGAAAAATTAATCAAAAGTGAGCCCAATTCCTACTTCATCATCCTCTACTATATTAGCCATTTACTTTAGGATATTTGCTTCACTAATCTACCATTAGTGAAGAGGTAGCATGAGCTTGAGTCTCCTCGACGTAGATCATCTTCGGCCTCGAAGATTTCGAGCAAGCTTGTTCATTTCTTCAGGTGAACCCTTACTAGAGTTCGGGTGTTCGCTACTTGGAGCGAAGGGACTACTACACGGAGCTTTAGAAGTTAAGGACCGGTCTACATAGGTTGTATTCCTCATTCACTTAGATATAAAGTTGTTTGCATTGCTTGTTCGTCTAAATCTCTAGTTAAAATTCTAGGTCAGGGTTCTTTAGTACGGCAAAAATTTTAAATTGGCATGGACGATGCTTCCCGAAACCTTGCTACCGCCCTACGGAACCCTACAGAAACGACTCCCCGATGGTTCCGAGAGCTTCCTCCTTCTTCCCTCTATCTTTATAGCCTATAAGTCCCCTTTCCTCTCCTCCATCTCTATTCTAAAACTTCTCTTTTTTAAAACTCGTCGGAAGCGGAGTTATTCCGACTTCCGATTCTTTTTTCATTAAAAACTCCATTTTTATTAAAATAATGAAATACCATATTCTCTCATAATGTTTAACAAACATAGATAAACACATTAGAACAGGTTTCACCTCAAAATAATTCATGTTGCAAATTTTATTTCACTTTTACAATAAAATACCATCATGTTACATACAATTTACAATTGTCCAATTTAACCGTATTAGCCTTAGATAACTCACGAGGTAATGACCTACCTCATCACAACACACATTTTTGACATAGCACGATGAATTTTGGGAATCTAGTTTATGGGAAAATACGAGATTACGAATAAATACCTTGAACATTCAAAACCGTTTTCTTTAAAAAGTGTGTTATTTAATTCCATGCAATTGCGCCTCTACAACCCATTTTGGGGAACTCCGATCGGGATGGTGCGGGTTATCGCATATCTTCAGGCTTAATAGAGCGAGATGCAGACCTCTGCAAGGAGTATTCGATCTCGATGGAATTTTGATGCAATTTTTAAGAAAATGAGATTTCTACAAAATAAATAAACTTTATTTTTCATAAATATATATATATATATATATAACTATTATCAAAATATATATTTTAAATATAATATATGAATATTCCATGTTTCTAAAGCAAAAGAATCACAAGTTCATGAAACGACCTTTACAATTCAATACCATTCTAAGTTTATATTAAAATACCATATACAATGAAAACTAGGTTCTACTCACTAGAAAGTTTCGCTTTTACATCTATGTGTAAGTCGATGCCATGCACCCCGCGGGTTCTCGGGGAGGCGGAATTTGCATATAACGATTTTTCAAAGCTCTGTAACATCGACTCAACTCCAGGTTCGATACTAAACCCTAACAAGCAAGATACAATGAGGTAAGTAACATGGAAAGAATGTTATACCTTATGATTTCAAGTCTTTCGGGTCTTTTTATTGCTGTCCACCTCCTCGTCACAAGCTCTAAGGATCGTATCGGATCAACGCTTCCTCGTCGACCTCCTCGAGTCGAAGATGATCCACCCGAAAGTCTGTAGATCGAGCTCCTACTTCAAATCTGAAGTAACTAGGGCACCTAGATTGCTACACTAGATCACCTAGGTGATGTAGAGAATAGAGATGGATAAGTATATTTTAGCTTTATAATTCTCAACACATGAGACAAGAAAAGCTAGAGGTAGAAGAAGAACTATATGAGGAAAAGATAGTGAGAACTTAGCATGAAAATGGAGAATGTACTCTTGGTTCTAAACTAAACTCTCTCTTTTTTTCTCATAGAATAAACCTATTAACAAAATGAGAATGGTTCAATAATCACCTTAGTGAGTCATGGGTGGAAAATACTCCATGTGTCACTAAGAGCCATGCTCAAAATCATGCATAATTCCACCTCATTTCCTCCACCTCATAATACAATAACCATTTAACATAAAATGATTAATAGATAATATGAGAATTAATCTTCTAGAAACATCTTTGAGTAAATTACAAAAATGCCCCTCAAGTGTACATACATGTTAGTGTATATGCCCTAGAGGCCATTACTGTAGCATACTAGCTTGTATATTACTTAATGGAAGTTTGGGATATTCACAGTTGTATTGACAGTCTTGCTCAAAATGGTAGTATGCTACTTGGTTTGTCTCTACTTCAATATGTGCATGTGTTTCTTTTAGCATATCGCTTATATACATATTAGTAGAGCCCTTAGGATCTTTGCTTGATTACCAGCATTGTGATGGCAGTCATACTCGTGGGGGCTAGGTAATCCATAAGCACATCCTTATACAAGTCCCTAGTCGTAGGACTATCGAGACAGGGCATCGATACTCCGGAGTAGACTAGCGTATGCGCTTCTCATCCCAGCGGGGGAGACGGTCTGTCCTACAGCCGTCAGTACGTCGTACTTGAGATAGTATGCGGGTGCTCGTTAGGTTACGAGTACACTGGACAGGACTCGTCGGGAACTGTTGGTTGGTATTATACCTATCTTCAGTTATCAGTTCCCAGGTGACATGAGTACAGCTTAGTCCGCCGACTTAACACTGTCACTTCGCCTCGAGTGTGTTCCCACTGTACTTAGATTACTACCCTACCATGGCTCAAAGGAGTCGTGCAAACAGGTAGTAGTTGGGTGCAGTCCCGAAGCACTTGGAGGCAGTGACGGTTAGACAGGATTCGTCTCTCCCGGTATTGGGGGTTGACATCGCGCTGTGTCTAGGAGAGCCATTACATGAGTAGTCCCTGGCCAGGGCAAGCGAGATATACTGGTAGGTTTCCAGTGTTATCTCAGGGTGTTCTGGGCTTCACTCCGACACGACTTGTACCGCTGTTAGGGGACTGACGTTTACCGCCCCCTAGGCCCGCCATGCGATGTATCAGACGAACAGACCGGACTGTACGGAGATTGTCACATACAGGCTCAGTAGGAGTTCGGATGGGTTTACCTCATCGGACTTCTTATCACCATCTACCTGGGGACCGTTACGTACAGCTAGTGCCGCTTGCGGTCTGTGGTTAAACCCACTGCCAGCGTAGTGTCGAGTCTTTAGAGTCCCACACAGAGAGTTTCCCTGCACTGAGCGAAACGTGTAGAGGCCGTATGGTTTTACGGCAGGGCTACGATCACTTACGTGCACTTGTGTGCGTATGCTGTTCGGGCAGGCAATACTAGTGGGCTTTGGATTAAGCCAGATCCTGGTATTGTACAGATGGATTTGATTTTTCTTCTGTGCATTCGCATTCTACGGAATGCGGATGCGGGTGTGTATGCACAGTTTTGAGGAGCGATAAAGGAGGATGTGCCCCATTAGGGTTTTGGCAGTTGGTTCGGCCAAAACCGTAATGTGGCACACTCATTAGGGTTTTGACAATTCGTTTGGTCGAAACCATTATGAGCCAGAAACATTGTTTACTAATCCTTTAAGTGATAGATTAGTGATGGCTAATTGCATTGACCATTTGACCACTTAGACCTCTCTTGACTTTGTTGACCCGTTGACCGAGTTGACCGTTGACCTTCAAGAGAGATCTGCACTCTTCTTTTCTTTTCTTTTTAATTCTTGAGTTATGATAATGGTCAATTCAATATAGCATCAACTTTATCATGATAGGATTAGTAATGATGGTTTTGGGTGTATTATTGCAACCATGGTTCATTTCATTTGGGTTAATCTTTTCATTATTCTCTTCTCATTCTCTCTCTTGAAGTGAGAAGAAAAAGAAAAGCTCCATGGTTGCTAGGTTTTCTCCTTCATCTTCCTCCTCTTGATCTCATCTTTTGATCTCATGTGTTGAGAGAAAAAGATCCCACAAAGACAAACACATCCATACATCTCATCTACACATCCTAGGGCTTCTTGACTAGCAATCTCTTTGCCCTAGTTGCCTCGGCTCGAGGTGGAGCTCGGTGTACATCTCTCGGGTGGATCGTCTTCGACTCAAGAAGGCCGCGGAGGTGCCCAAGGTCCGGATTGATGCTTGGAGCTTGGATGGACGAGCGGGACAGCGGAATGAAGACCCGAAGGACCGGTTTCATGAGGTATACTTTCTACAGCATAGTAGTTAAAACCTCTAGTGGTTTACTAGTTTCTAGTTTAGCAAAGATCCTTGCTTTTGAGTCCATGTTGCCTTGCGCCAAAAAATTGTTTTTTGCCGTTTCCGCCTCCATGTAAGAACCGGGGTGAGCAACGTGGACTTACAGTGGTATCAGAGACTAGCTAAACATAAACTAGTAAGTTAGCAAAGTGTTAAGAATATCGATCGGAAAATAGTCGCAAAACACATCCGACAAAAACCAACTTTCTGTCGAATTTTTATACTGTTCAAAATTTTTTTTAACATACATGAAAATTCGACTCAGGGTTTTCTAAAACTACAGAAGAAAACCGGTCCACTGAACCGACCAAACCGACGCGGTTCCGCGGCAATAACATGTTGTGCCGATTTGACTCGGTCGTGGACCGGGTTTCTTGCAGTGTTTTTATTTGGCTGTTTTGGGATTTTTAAGACATGTTTTTTCTACCCAGATTTTCCAGAGAGCAAATTGACTTTTGGGGTGGTTAAAAATCCGTATTTTGATCGATATTCCGTAGACTTTGGCTAATGGATATTATCTGTGAAGTGATATATGTATTGAACGTCCGCTAATCGCTATACGTCGATTAGTGGGGGTTATACATATCTGTGATCTGTAATGTTGATGGTTTGTGTATATGAACTCGGTGGATTGTCGCGGATGAATAGCCAGGAATGGATGTGAGATGAGAGTTTCTTTTTCTTTCATTCATTGTAATATTTGTAAATTGATATAATATTATTTGTTTGGCCGCACAACCGGGTCGGGGTTGTAGCCGTCATTGTATAATTTCTTTTTACTGTTTTTGCTCCTAGGATAGACCCAAGGTGGGGTGCACAAACTACTGGGTATCTCGAAGTGCCGAGTGGCCTACTCAAGTCGTTGAGGGAGGTTGCTTCGCTTCGGGTACTTGGCGGGTAGTTTGCCGCACCCGTAGGGGTCTTGGGTGGGGTATTGGCTATTCATCGCGACCGTGTAATCCGCTTTTCGTTGCAGGCTCGAACGAATCGCGGATTCCTAGTATATCCAAAGTGTTCATCTGTGATCTGTAATGGCTATCATTGCTATATATCTATATATGATATCTATTTAGACATTGCTTATGTTTTTCAGCCGCGCTAGCCCAGCCCCCGCTCTGTCGTTAGTTAAGTAACCTAACGGGTGATGACGGGGCCCCGTGGCGAATGCGAATGGCATAAGCGTACGTCATATTTTGGTTGTTTTTTGCAATGGTAGGATTAAATGATGGGACGCATTAAAAGAACTAATGCAAGAAAATAAACCAAGTAAAAGTCGTTGGAACACTTTCAAAAACCACTCGGTTCTTTTTCAAAAACCAGCTTTTTAAACGCGGAGCTTGAACCACTCCTTTTAAAAGCTATCTCGTTCCATCGATTATATCAAGTTCACTACGTTCACAGTTTCGCCAAAACCATCCGTAGCCCTCCGTTGTTTCATATGAATATTCAACAGTATTCAAGCTGTGTTTGTTGACCTTAGTCAAGGCACAGTGTTTGGTAGCTGGTGGGTATTCATATATTGCATAGATAGAATGCGTTGGTTTGGGACAGTCGTATTGCTTTGTTGGCCAAAGTCAAGGGTATATACGGGTGGGTTCAAATCAACCTGGACAACGACGGGTAGAACTTGACATGTGACTTATGATTTGTTGGCCTTAGTCAAGGTCATAAGAGCATGGGGCAAAAATCCACATCGGGAGTTTCAAAAGTACTGAAACTTGCTAGCGCTGCATACCATTTGGAGTGTGATGATTCTGGTAGGATTCCTTCAGTTTTGTCACGCGATGATATTTGGATCCCGATCCTACTGTGAGTATATGCTACTCCTCGGGAACTTTCTCACTTAACGATCAATGCTATAAACCAAGTAGGTGTCTAGAAAGGTGTTAGCGGGGCTACGCCCACAAGGAAAAGAGGTTACTTAATTAAGGAACTTCACGAAAGCGTTGGAAAACCTCCCTCAAAGTACCGACACTGGCTTGGCTGAACGGTTAAGCAAGTATTGTACGGTGAGATTGATCCCGACTAATTCTTCCTTTATGGTTTGAGGAGGGATTCGAGAGACAGTGGGAGCCATCCTGTTTAGATAAATTAAAAACCAATCTAAACTTGCAAGAGCATCATGCTAAGTGTTTTCTTCTCTCTCTCTTAATTGCAGCGACCCAGTGACCGCACCTAGGTTACATCTAGATAATAAAATGACTGAATCTGACTGTTATGACTGGCAAAGGTCTGTCCAGATGTCCATTGCCCATGACAAGCTGGGACACCTCTTGACTGATCCAACCCCTGCCGTCTCAGGTCCAGCTTCCCCTGTCACGGATATTCATATCCATAGGACATCGGAAAAAGACTGTGCGAAAGCCAAGTGCCTCGTGTTAGCCTCAGTTAATGGTGCATACCAGAGGCAGCACGAGAAGATAGACTCAGTTTCTATCTTCCTCTATAACAAAGATTTATATGGAGAGCAATCTTGTATCGCAAGATATGAGACCTCGAACGAATTGCTTCCAGCGAGGTTGGCTATCGGGTCATCTGTAGGGGGCAACGTCCTTACAGAGACCAGCTCTTTTGAGCTCACGGACCTGAAGACCACGTTGAAGAACGGGTCAGATGCTGACTTAGTTCAACAGTCTCTACCTACTACCCTGAAGGAAACCAGGGAAGTAGAAAGAAAGGGAAGGGCAGAAGTTTCGGGAATAGATGTAGTAAAAGAGGGATGTTCCTATTGTTACGGGAATGAACATGGACAGAAGGATTGCAGGGCTAGTATAGCCAGTAGCCAGAATTCGAAGCATGTTGTGGCTTCGGCTTCGGGTGTGTTTGTAATTGAGAACTGTATGTCAGTTAACCCTACTTCCTGGGTATTGGATACCGGATCAGGATCTCATATCTGTAATTCGTTACAGGCTCTGAGAAACCGTAGGGTTATCAAGAAAGGTGATATGACTCTCAGGGTTGCTAACGGAATGAGCATGTATGCTGAATCCGTAGGGGAATATCATCTAGGACTGACAACTGGGCAGATATTGATTATGCGTGACTATTTTTTATGTACCAGGTGCGACTTGTAATATCATATCTGTATCCTTATTTTCTAAGGAAGGATATGATTTTACTTTTGTAAGCGATGTAGTGAACATCCACCTAAATCAAGTACTGATTGGGTCAGGTACATTGAAAAACGGTATATACGTTTTGAATCAAGCTCAGGTCTTCAGTGTCCAGAACACACTTAAAAGAAAGTCTCCGGAATTAAATCAGGCTTTCTTATGGCATTGTAGACTGGGTCACATTAATGAGACACGGTTGACAAAGTTACATAAAGAAGGATACTTGGATCCGTTCGAGTACCAGTCTTATGCCACTTGTGAATCTTGTTTCATGGGAAAGATGACAAAGACTCCGTTCACTGGACACGGAGAAAGAGCGAGCGAGCTCTTGGGACTCATACACAGTGATGTGTGTGGTCCAATGTCTACACATGCGCGAAGTGGTTATTCATACTTCATTACTTTCACAGATGATTTCTCTAGGTATGGGCATGTCTTCTTGATGAAGCACAAATCCGAGGCCTTTGAGAAATTTCGGGAATACAAGAATGAAGTTGAAAAACAAACAGGCAAAAGTATCAAAACACTGAGATCTGATCGAGGTAGGGAATACTTAAGTGCCGAGTTTCTGGACTTCCTAAAAGAGAATAGAATTCTCTCTCCGCTTACTCCTCCATACACACCACAACACAACGGTGTATCTGAAAGGCGGAATCGAACCCTATTGGATATAGTTCGTTCCATGATGAGTAAGGCTGAGTTGCCGCGATCCTTCTGGAGTTATGCACTAGAAACAGCTGCATATCTTTTGAACCAAGTTCCTACTAAGTCGGTGCCTACCACACCATATCAGATGTGGAGTGGGAAGAAACCCAGTCTTAAACACTTTAAGACATGGGGATGTCCAGCTTTTGTAAAAAAGCAGCATGCGGACAAGCTCGAGACACGTTCAGTACAGTGTAAGTTTGTGGGATACCAAAAGAACTCCAAGGGGTATCTTTTCTATTACGCAGAGGAACAAAAGGTTTTTGTTTCTCGTCATGCCCGCTTCTTGGAAACTGAGTTTTTGGAAAATCAGATAAGTGGGAGCGCAATAGAACTGGAAGAAATTCCAGAACCACGAGCTATTACTGAAAGCTTAGTAGAACCAGAAGGTTCAAAAGAACAGGACATTCCTACGCCAGTCCGCAAGAGTAGTAGGCAGTCTCATCCGCCCGAGAGATACTACGGTTTTCTCATTGACGGGGATAGAGAGGATTGCACCATGGATTATGGTGAGCCGACTAGCTTCCAGCAAGCCATTCAGAGCGGTGACTCGGTAAAATGGATGGATGCAATGCGGACCGAGATGGATTCTATGTACACCAACAAAGTTTGGACTTTGGACTTTGCTCCAGAAGGGGTAAAACACGTAGGATGCAAATGGATCTTCAGAAAGAAGATTGGTGTAGATGGGCAGGTTGAAACCTATAAAGCTAGACTTGTTGCAAAGGGTTTTCGTCAAAGACCTGGTTTGGACTATGACGAGACCTTTTCTCCAGTGGCTATGCTGAAATCCATTCGGATCCTTCTTGCCATTGCTGCTTTCCACGATTATGAAATCTGGCAGATGGACGTAAAGATGGCTTTCCTAAATGGAAATTTAGAAGAGTGTGTCTATATGGATCAGCCGGAGGGATTCATTCAGAGTGGGAGCAGCGGTAGAGTGTGCAAGTTGCTAAAGTCCATCTATGGACTTAAGCAGGCATCACGGAGTTGGAACATCTGCTTTGATGATACTGTCAAGGAATTCGACTTTATCAAAAACCCAGATGAACCATGCATTTACAGTAAGATTATAGGGAGAACTGTGGTATTCCTCGTCTTGTACGTGGATGACATTCTCCTAATAGGAAATGATATTCCTATGTTACAGTCAGTCAAAGGATTCTTGTCGCAGAGGTTCTCCATGAAGGACCTGGGCGATGCCAACTACATTCTGGGGATCCAGATCTATCGTGATAGATCTAAGAGGATGTTGGGACTTTCACAGTCCAGGTACATTGACACCATACTGAAAAGATTCAGTATGGAGGATTCAAAGCGCGGTAATCTACCGGCTTGTCACGGAATCACCCTCTCCAAAGAGATGTCTCCCAAGACTGATTTGGAAAGGGATCGCATGTCTATTATACCCTACGCTTCTGCGGTAGGCTCTATAATGTATGCGATGTTATGTACCAGACCAGATGTAGCATACGCATTGAGCGTTGTAAGCCGGTATCAGTCGAACCCAGGGGAGAAACACTGGATAGCGGTAAAGAACATTCTTAAGTACCTGAGAAGGACTAAGGAGATGTTCCTGGTGTATGGCGGAAAAGACCTCCAGATCGAGGCCTTTGCTGACTCCAGCTTCCAGAGTGATAAGGATGACTCCAAGTCCATGTCGGCTTATGTCTTTACCCTCAATGGAGGGGCGGTTTGCTGGAAGAGTTCCAAACAGGAGACCGTTGCTGACTCAACTATGGAAGCGGAGTACATAGCTGCATGCGATGCCGCAAAGGAAGCTGTCTGGATGAAGAAGTTCCACACGGAGCTTCAGGTGGTTCCTACCATTGTTGATCCAATACCGCTGTATTGCGACAACAACGGAGCTATAGCTTTAGCGAAGGAACCCAGGTCCCATCAGAAGTCCAGGCACATTTTGAGGCGGTACCACCTGATCAGGGAGATCGTAGATCGCCGGGAGATCGAGGTGAAGAGAGTAAATTCGGAGAATAATACTGCAGATCCACTCACGAAGGCCCTACCCCAGACTCAGTTCGAGCGGCTGATCGAGATGATAGGTCTTCGATACGCCAGTACATGGCCTTAGTGCAAGTGGGAGATTGTTAGTGTATATGCCCTAGAGACCATTACTGTATCATACTAGCTTGTATATTACTTAATGGAAGCTTGGGATATTCACAGTTGTATTGACAGTCTTGCTCAAAATGGTAGTATGCTACATGGTTTGTCTCTACTTCAATATGTGCATGCGTTTCTTTTAGCATATCGCTTATATACATATTAGTAGAGCCCTTAGGATCTTTGCTTGATTACCAGCGTTGTGATGGCAGTCATACTCGTGGGGGCTGGGTAATCCATAAGCACATCCTTATACAGGTCCCTAGTCGTAGGACTATCGAGACAGGGCATCGATACTCCGGAGTAGACTAGCGTATGCGCTTCTCATCCCAGCGGGGGAGACGGGCTATCCCACAGCCGTCAGTACGTCGTACTTGAGATAGTATGCGGGTGCTCATTAGGTTACGAGTACACTGGACAGGACTCGTCGGGAACTGTTGGTTGGTATTATACCTATCGTCGGTTATCAGTTTCCAGGTGACATGAGTACAGCTTAGTCCGCCGACTTGACACTGTCACTTCGCCTCGAGTGTGTTCCCACTGTACTTAGATTACTACCCTACCACGGCTCAAAGGAGTCGTGCAACCAGGTAGTAGTTGGGTGCAGTCCCGAAGCACTTGGAGGCAGTGACGGTTAGACAGGATTCGTCTCTCCCGGTATTGGGGGTTGACATCGCGCTGTGTCTAGGAGAGCCATTACACGAGTAGTCCCTGGCCAGGGCAAGCGAGATATACTGGTAGGTTTCCAGTATTATCTCAGGGTGTTCTGGGCTTCACTCCGATACGACTTGTACCACTATTAAGGGACTGACGTTTACCGCCCCCTAGGCCCGCCATGCGATGTCAGAAGAACAGACCGGACTGTACAGAGATTGTCACATACAGGCTCAGTAGGAGTTCGGATGGGTTTACCTCATCGGCCTTCTTATCGACATCTACCTGGGGACCGTTACGTACAGCTAGTGCCGCTTACGGTCTGTGGTTAAACCCACTGCCAGCGTAGTGTCGAGTCTTTAGAGTCCCACACAGAGAGTTTCCCTGCACTGAGCAAAACGTGTAGAGGCCGTATGGTTTTACGGCAGGGCTACGATCACTTACGTGCACTTGTGTGCATATGCTGTTCGGGCAGGCAATACTAGTTGGCTTTGGTTTAAGCCAGATCCTGGTATTGCACAAATGGATTTGATTTGTCTTCTGTGCATTCGCATTCTACGGAATGCGGATGCGGGTGTGTATGCACAGTTTTGAGCAGCGATAAAGGAGGATGTGCCCCATTAGGGTTTTGGCAGTTGGTTCGGCCAAAACCGTAATGTGGCACACTCATTAGGGTTTTGACAATTCGTTTAGTCGAAACCATTATGAGCCGGAAATATTGTTTACTAATCCTTTAAGTGATAGATTAGTGATGGCTAATTGCATTGACCATTTGACCACTTAGACCTCTCTTGACTTTGTTGACCCGTTGACCGAGTTGACCGTTGACCTTCAAGAGAGATCTACACTCTTCTTTTCTTTTCTTTTTAATTCTTGAGTTATGATAATGGTCAATTCAATATAGCATCAACTTTATCATGATAGGATTAGTAATGATGGTTTTGGGTGTATTATTGCAACCATGGTTCATTTCATTTGGGTTAATCTTTTTATTATTCTCTTCTCATTCTCTCTCTTGAAGTGAGAAGAAAAAGAAAAGCTCCATGGTTGCTAGGTTTTCTCCTTCATCTTCCTCCTCTTGATCTCATCTTTTGATCTTATGCGTTGAGAGAAAAAGATCCCACAAAGACAAACACATCCATACATCTCATCTACACATCCTAGGGCTTCTTGACTAGCAATCTCTTTGCCCTAGTTGCCTCGGCTCGAGATGGAGCTCGGTGTACATCTCTCGGGAGGATCGTCTTCGACTCAAGAAGGCCGCGGAGGTTCCCAAGGTCTGGATTGACGCTTGGAGCTTGGATGGACGAGCGGGACAGCGGAATGAAGACCCGAAGGACCGGTTTCATGAGGTATACTTTCTACAGCATAGTAGTTAAAACCTCTAGTAGTTTACTAGTTTCTAGTTTAGCAAAGATCCTTGCTTTTGAGTCCATGTTGCCTTGCGCCAAAAAATTGTTTTTCGCCGTTTCCGCCTCCTCGTAAGAACCGGGGTGAGCAACGTGGACTTACAATACATACCCGTATCCGTATTCCGAAAAATACGAATACAAAAGAGAAAAAAATAATCCATCGGTACAATACTAGGATCAAGCTTAAACCAAAGCCCACTAGTATTATCTGTCTGAATCATCATCCGTGTACAAGTACACGTACGTGATCGAACCCTATCGTAAAACCATACGACCTCTACATCTTTTGCCCGATATAGGGAAACCCTCTGTGTGGGACTCTAAAGACTCGACACTATGCTGGCAATGGGTTTAACCACAAGCCGCAAGCGGTACTAGCTGCATGTAACAGCTACCCAGGTATATGTCGATAAGAAGGCCGATGAGAATAACTCATCCGAACTTCTACTGAACCTGTCTGTGATAATCTCCGTACAGTCTGGTCTATTCGTCTAAGAGTATCGCATATCGAGCCTAGGGGGCGGTAATCGTCAGACCCCTAATATCGCAATAATTCATGTCGGAGTGTAGCCCAAAACACCCTGAGAAACTACTGGAGTACCTACCAGTAAATCTCGCTTGCCCTGGACAGGGACTTGTGTAATGGCTTTCCGAACACAGTGCGATATCAACCCCCAATACCGGAAGAGACGAATCCTATCTAACCGCCACTGCCTCCAAGTGCTTCGAGACTGCACCCAACTACTACCTGTTTGCACGACTCCTTTGAGCCGTGGTAGGGTAGTAATCAAAGTACAGTGGGAACACACTCGAGGCGAAGCAGCAGTGTCAAGTCGATGGGCTAATCTGTACTTATGTCACCTGGGAACTGCTACCCGACGATAGGTATAATACCCACCAGCAGCTCCTAATGAGTCATGTCCAGTGTACTCATAACCCAATGAGCACATTCATACTATCTTCGGTACGACGTACTAATTGTTGTGGGACAGACCATCTCCCCTGCTAGGATGAGAAGCGTATACACTAGTCTACTCTGGAGTATCGATGCCCCATCTCGATAATCCTACGACTGGGGACCTGTATAGGATATGCTTATAGACTACCCAGCCCCTACTAGTGTGACTGCCATCATAACGCTGATAATCAAGCAAAGATCCTATGGGCTCTACCAATATGTATAAGTGATATGCTAAAAGAAACACAAGCACATATTGAGATAGAATCAAGCCAGGTAGCATATTACTATTTTGAGCAAGAGTGTTAATACAACTGTGAATATCCCAAACTTCCATTAAGTAATATACAAACCAGTATGATACAATAATGGCCTTTAGGGCATATATCACTAACAATCTCCCACTTGCACTAAGGCCATATATTGGCATACCGCAGACCTATCATCTCGGATAGCGTCTCGAACTGTGTCTGAGGTATGGCCTTTATGAGTGGATCTACAGTGTTGTTCTCCATATCTACTCTCCTCACCTCGATTTCCCGGTGATCAACGATCTCCCTGATCAGATGGTACCGCCTTAAGATATGTCTGGACTTCTGATAGGACCTGGGTTCCTTCGCTAAAGCTATAGCGCCGTTGTAGTCACAATACACAGGTATTGGATCTACAATGGTTGGAACCACCTGAAGTTCTATTAGGAACTTCTTCATCCAGACTGCTTCCTTCGCGGCATCACAAGCAGCTATGTACTCCGCTTCCATCTCCGAGTCAGCAACGATGTCCTGCTTGGATCTCTTCCAACATACCGCCCCTCCATTGAGGGTAAAGACATAACCCGACATGGACTTGGAGTCATCCTTGTCACTCTTGAAGCTAGAGTCAGCAAATGCCTCGATTTTGAGGTCTTTTCCGCCATACACCAAGAACATCTCCTTAGTCCTTCTCAAGTACTTGAGAATGTTCTTTACTTCTATCCAGTGCTTCTTCCCTGGGTTTGACTGATACCGGCTTACCACGCTTAGTGCGTAAGCAACATCTGGTCTGGTACACAACATCGCATACATTATAGAGCCTACCATAGAAGCGTATGGTATAGATGTCATGCGAGCTCTTTCCAAATCAGACTTGGGAGACATCTCTTTGGAGAGGGTGATTCCGTGACAAGCCGGTAGATTACCGCACTTTGAATCTTCCATACTGAATCTTTTCAGCATGGTGTCGATATACCTGGACTGTGAAAGTCCCAACATCCTCTTAGATCTATCACGATAGATCCGGATCCCCAGAATGTAAGAGGCATCACTCAGGTCTTTCATGGAGAACCTTTGTGACAAGAATCCTTTGACTGATTGTAGCATACGAATGTCATTTCCTATCAGGAGAATGTCATCCACGTACAAGACGAGGAATACCACAGTTCTCCTTACAATCTTACTATATATGCATGATTCTTCTGGATTTTTGATAAAGTCGAATTCTTTGACCGTCTCATAAAAACCGATGTTCCAACTCCACCATGCCTGCTTTAGTCCATAAATGGACTTACGCAACTTGCACACTTTCCTACTACTCCCACTCTGAATGAAGCTTTCTGGCCGATCCATATAAACGCACTCTTCCAAATGTCCATTTAGGAAAGCCGTCTTTACGTCCATCTGCCATATCTCATAATCGTGGAAAGCAACAATGGCAACAATAATCCGAATGGATTTGAGTATAGCCACTGGAGAAAAGGTTTCATCATAGTCCAAACCAGGTCTTTGATGAAAACCTTTTGCAACAAGTCTAGCCTTATAGGTTTCAACCTGTTCATTTACACCAATCTTCTTTTTGAAGATCCATTTGCAGCCTACGGGTTTTACCCTTTCTGGAGCAAAGTCCAAAGTCCATACTTTGTTGGTGTACATGGACTCCATCTCGGCCCGCATTGCATCTACCCATTTTACTGAGTCGCCGCTCTGAATGGCTTGCTGGAAGCTAGTTGGCTCATCATTGTCAATGATGCAATCCTCTCTATCCCCGTCTATAAGAAAACCGCAGTTATCTCTCAGGTGAATGAGACAGCCTACTACTCCTGCGGAGTGGCGCGGGGATGTCTGGTTCTTCTGAAAGTTTTGGTTCTACCATGCTTTCAGTAATAGCTTGTGGTTCTGGAATTTCTTCCGGTTCTATTGCGCTCCTACTTATCTGATTATCTAAAAATTCAGTTTCCAAGAAGTGGGCATGACGAGAGAAAAAAACCCTTTGTTCCTCTGCGCAATAGAAAAGATACCCCATGGAGTTCTTTGGGTATTCCACAAACTTACACAGTACTGAGCGTGCCTCGAGCTTGTCTGCATGCTGCATTTTTACAAAAGATGGACATCCCCATGTTTAAGGTACTTAAGATGGGGTTTCTTCCCACTCCATATCTGATATGGTGTGGTAGGCACAGTCTTGGTAGGAACCTTATTCAAAAGATATGCAACTGATTCTAGTGCATAACCTTAGAAGGATCACGGCAACTCAGCGTTACTCATCATGGAACGAACCATATCCAATAAGGTTCTGATCCGCCTTTCCGATACACCGTTGCGCTGTGACATGTATGGAGGAGTAAGCTGAGAGAGAATTCCATTCTCTTTTAAATAGTCCAGGAACTCGGCACTGAAGTATTCACCACCTCGATCAGATCTCAGTGTCTTGATACTTTTGCCTGTTTGTTTTTCCACTTCATTCTTATATTCTCGGAATTTCTCAAAGGCCTCGGATTTATGTTTCATCAAGAAGACATGTCCATACCTAGAGAAATCATCCGTAAAAGTAATGAAATAGGAATAACCACTTTGTGCATTTATAGACATTGGACCACACACATCACTGTGTATGAGTCCTAAGAGCTCGCTCGTTCTTATTCCGTATCCAGTGAACGGAGTTTTTGTCGTCTTTCCCATGAGACAAGATTGACAGGTTGCATAAGACTGGTATTTGAACGGATCCAAATATCCTTCTCTATGTAACTTCGTCAGCCGTGTTTCATTGATGTGACCCAGTCTACAATGCCATAGGAAAGCCTGATTTAATTATGTAGACTTTCTTTTCAGTGTGTTCTGGACACTGAAAACCTGAGCTTGATTTAATACGTATATTTCGTTATCTAATGTACCTGACCTAATCGGGGCTTGATTTAGGTGGATGTGGACCGCATCGCTTACAAATGTAAAATCATATCCTTCCTTAGAAAGTAAGGATACAGATATGATATTACAATTCAGACTAGGTACATACAAACAGTTACGTAGAATCAATATCTTCCCACTTGTTAATCCTAGGTGATATTTCCCTACGGACTCAGCGTCCATGCTCATTCCGTTAGCAACTCTGAGAGTCATATCACCTGCCCTAATAACTCTACGGTTTCTCAAAGCCTGTAAAGAATTATAGATATGAGATCCTGATCCGGTATCTAGTACCCAGGAAGTAGAGATAATTAAAAGACAGTTTTTAATCACAAACACACCCGAAGTTAAAGCCACAACATGCTTCGGATCCTGAATTCTGGCTTTCAATGCCCTGCATTCCTTCTGCCAATGCCCTTTCCCATGACAATAGGAACTTCCCTCCTTCACTACTGTCAGCCCCAAAACTTTTGCCCTTCCTTTTCCCTCTACCTTACTGACACTGCCTATCGGCTTTATGGAGGTCTTCTTCTTCTCACCTTTGGCATTCGCCTTGGATCCAGAAGAGGAAGATTGCCCAATAAGCAGAGTGGGTGTCTCCTTGGTTTTCTTCATGGTGTAAGTAGAAGGTAGGGACTATAGAATCAAGTCAGCATATGACTGGTTCTCCAACGTAGTCTCCAGGTCCGTGAGCTCATCAATATAGCTAGTCATCGTAAGGATGCCGTCCCCTATAGATGGCCTGATAGCCAACCTCGCTTGAAGCATTTCTTTCGAGGTCTCATATTTTGTGATACGAGATTTCTCTCCATATAAATCTTTATTATGGAGAAAGATGGAAACTAAGTCCATCTTCTCGTGTTGCCTCTGGTATATATCATCTACTGAGGCCAACATGAGGCACTTGGCATTCGCACAGTCCTTTTCCGTTGTCTTACGGATATCAACATTCATGACGTTGGAATCTGGACCTAGGACGGCGGGGGCTTAAGTAGTAATGAGGTGGTCCAGCTTGTCACAGGCAATGGACATCTGGACAAACCCTTGCCAATCAATATAGTCTGGCCCAGTCAATTTATTAGGTAATTGTAACCTAGGCACGGTGAACTGGTCGCTGCAATTAGGAGAAAGAGAAGAAACACTTAGCATGATACTCTTGCAAGTTTAGATTGGTTTTTAGTTTATCTAAACAGGATGGCTCCCACTATTTCTCGAATCCTTCCTTAAAACATAAAAGAAGAATTAGTCAGGATTAATCTCACCCTACAATATTTGCTTAACCTTTCAGCCAGGCTGGTGTTGGTACTTCGAAGGAGGTTTCCAACGCTTTCGCGAAGTTCCTTAATTATATAACCTCTTTTCCCTGGAGGCGTAGCCCCACTAACACCGTTCTAGACACCTACTGTAAGTCGACGTTACACACCCCACGGGTTTGCGGGAAGGCGAAACGGGTAAAAAACGATTTTTACAAACAAGGTAACATCGACTTGAACTCCAAGATCTTAGCTAAAGCATAACTAACAAGCTAACTAGAGGTTTTATCTACTATGTAAGAAGATTATACCTAAAGTTCCAAGTCCTTCTTGTCTTCCCGCTGTCCTCCTTCACCTCACGAGCTCCTGGGAGTGGAAATGGATAGCACCTCCTCGTCGGCTTCTCGAAGTAGTAGAAGATCCACCCGAGAGTTTCAACCTTGAGCTAAACCTCCAAGTTGAGGTAACTAGATCACTTGGTGTGCTAAACTAAGTAACCTAGAGTGAGTGGAGTGTGATTTTGAGTAGCTAAGTCTCACTAACTCTTGATTATCAACACATGATACACTAGGGTTTGAGAGGAAGAAGGAGAGAGCAAGCTTGAGGAAAGGGAATGTAATTTTGATAATGATAATTCATAAATGGAATGGCTCCTTGATATGACAATAAGCATGGCATGAAAATAATATTTTAATAAAAATATCTAGGTCACAAAAATCTCATCAAAATATCTAAAGTCAAAAAGTCAATCCAAGTCAAAAGGTCAACCCAAGTAGCCATGCCACTAAATTATCATTTACCAAAAATAATAAAACCTTTTCTCCACCTCATATTTGTTTTGACCAAGTCAATGGTCAAAACCCTAATGAGGTGTCTCCTTCTATACCCCCTCTCATCCATATATACATGCCCGCATCCGTGTTCCGAAAAACACGAATACAATAAGACAAAGCTAATCCAATAATCAAATACTAGGATCCGGCTTAAACTAAAGCCCACTAGTATTGTCCACTCAAACACCACACGTGTACAAGTACACGTATATGATCGAACCCTGTCGTAAAACCATAAGATCTCTACATCGTTTCGCCCGAAGCTGGGAAACCCTCTGTGTGGGACTCTAAAGACTCGACGGTACTCTGGCAGTGGGTTTAACCACAAGTACGTCAGCGGCACTAGCTGTACGTAACGGCTACCCAGGTATCTGTCGATAAGAAGGTCGACGAGCAAGCTTATCCAAACTCCTACTGAGCCTGTCTGTGGCAATCTCCGTACAGTCCGGTCTGTTCGTCTAAGAGTATCGCATATCGGGCCTAAGGGGCGGTAAACGTCAGACCCCTAATAGAGGTATAAGTCGTGTCGGAGTACAGTCCAAAACACCCTGAGAAACTGCTGGAGTACCTACCAGTAAATCTCGCTTGCCCTGGCCAGGGACTTTGTGTAATGGCATTCCGAACACAGCGCGACATCAACCCCCAATACCGGGAGAGACGAATCCTATAACCGTCACTGCCTCCAAGTGCTTCGGGACTACACCCAACTACTACCTGTTTGCACGTCTCAATAGAGCCATGGTAGGGTATCAATCTAAGAACAGTGGGAATACACTTGAGGCGAAGTAGCAGTGTCAAGTCAACGGATTAAGCTGTACTCATATCACTTGGGAACTGCTACCTGACGATAGGTATAGTACCAACCAGATAAAGTTCATATACACAAACCAACAGATATGTGCAACCTCAAACTAACCGACATATAGCAATTAGCTGAAGTTTAAAAACACATATAACAACACAGAAGATCCGGTTAGCCAAGAAAAATTAGAATTTCGATCGAAAAATATTTTCCGTGTCTACCCCAAGTGCAAACCAGCACACATAAAAATTACTGGGTAGAAACCAAATATTCCAGAAAACAACACACCCAAAATAAGAAATAACAAAGGAAAATTTACCTGAATCGGCCTCGACTCGGCCGCGGAACGGCGACAAATCGCACCGATTCGCCGCGGTTCCGAGGTGGTCTTGGCGATTCAAAGGCTCAATTTTCATCTGTCTTCTTCAAATACCCTGCATGTAATTTTAATCACCCTGAAATAATTTTTATAGCACTTTTAAAAATCGACAGAAAGTTAGGGTATTGGTGTTTCGTTTTCCGGTTTTTTCGACGATCGAAGTTCTAACACTTGCTAACAAGCTAGTAAAGGGTTTAGTTGGCTTTGATACCACTATAAGTCGATGCCACGTACCCCGCGGGTTCACGGGGAGGCGGAATTTGAATATAACGATTTTTCAAAGCTTCGTAACATCGACTCAACTCCAGGATCGATACTAAACCCTAACTAGCAAGCTACAATGAGGTAAGTAACATGGAAAGAATTTACACCTCATGATTTCAAGTCCTTCGGGTCTTCTTGTTGCTATCCTCCTCCTCGTCACAAGCTCCAAGGATCGTATCGGATCGACGCTTCCTTGTCGGCCTCCTCGAGTCGAAGACGATCCACCCGAGAGTCTGTAGATCGAGCTTCTACTTCAAATCTAAAGTAACTAGGGCACCTAGTTCGCTACACTAGATGACCTAAGTGATGTAGAGAATAGAGATGGATAAGTAAGTCTCTTTTAGCTTTATGATTCTCAACACATGAGACAAGAAAATTTAGAGGTAAAAGAAGAACTATAAAAGGAAAAGATAGTGAGAACTTAGCATGAAAATGGAGAATGTACTCTTGGTTCTAAACTGAACTCTCTCCCTTTTTCTCATAGAATAAACCTATTAACAAAATGAGAAAGGTTCAATAATCACCTTAGTGAGTCATGGGTGGAAAATACTCCATGTGTCACTAAGAGCCATACTCAAAATCATGCATAATTCCACCACATTTCCTCCGCCTCATAATACAATAACCATTTAACATAAAATGATTAATAGATAATTTGAGGATTAATCTTCTAGAAACATCTTTGAGTAAATTACAAAAATGCCTCTCAAGTGTACATACATACCTGTATCCGTATTCCGAAAAATACGAATACAAAAGAGACGAAAATAATCCATCAGTACAATACTAGGATCTAGCTTAAACCAAAGCCCACTAGTATTATCTGTCTGAATCATCATCCGTGTACAAGTACACATACGTGATTGAACCCTGTCGTAAAACCATACGACCTCTACATGTTTTGCCCGATGCAGGGAAACCCTCTGTGCGGGACTCTAAAGACTCGACATTATGCTGGCGGTGGGTTTAACCACAAGGCGCAAGCGGTACTAGCTGCACGTAATGGCTACCCAGGTATATGTCGATAAGAAGACCGATGAGAATAACTCATCCGAACTCCTACTGAGCCTGTCTGTGACAATCTCCGTACAGTCCGGTCTGTTCGTCCAAGAGTATCTCATATCGAGCCAGGGGGCGATAATCGTCAGACCCCTAATAGCGCAATAAGTCGTGTCGGGGTGTAGCCCAAAACACCCTGAGAAACTACTGGAGTACCTACCAGTAAATCTCGCTTGCCCTGGCCAGGGAATTTGTGTAATGGCTTTCCGAACACAGCGCGATATCAACCCCCAATACCGGGAGAGACGAATCCTATCTAACCGCCACTGCCACCAAGTGCTTCGGGACTGCACCCAATTACTACCTGTTTGTACGACTCCTTTGAGCCATGGTAGGGTAGTAATCAAAGTACAGTGGGAACACACTCGAGGTGAAGTAGCAGTGTCAAGTCGACGGAATAATCTGTACTCATGTCACCTGGGAACTGCTACTCGATGATAGGTATAATACCCACCAGCAGCTCCCAACGAGTCCTGTCCAGTGTATTCATAACCCAATGAGCACATGCATACTATCTCCAGTACGACGTACTAATGGCTGTGGGACAGACCATCTCCCCTGCTAAGATGAGAAGCGTATACACTAGTCTCCTCTGGAGTATCGATGCTTCGTCTCGATAATCCTGAGACTATGGACTGTATAGGATGTGCTTATAGACTACCCAGCCCCCACTAGTGTGACTGCCATCACAACGCTGGTAATCAAGCAAAGATCCTAAGGGATCTACCAATATGTATAAGCGATATGCTAAGATAAACACAAGCACATATTGAGGCAGAAACATACCGGGTAGTATACTATAATTTTGAGCATGATTGTTAATACAACTGTGAATATCCCAAACTTCCATTAAGTAATATACAAACCATTATGATACAATAATGGCCTCTAGGGTATATATCACTAACACTATGAAAACCCTAAAGACGATAATTAAATACTTGAGGTGTATTTTGAAATTATATCAAAACTATTTTTACATAAAACCCCCTCAAGTTATATTAATTTACAATAAGGACCCTAGTAAACATAGGTTTAAGCGGGACCAGTTCTCTTGAGCCTTAGGGAGCCGGAGAATATGGGTGCTTGCCTATCTAAGGTAGACAACCTAAAAAACGGTGTTATCAACACGGTAATTGTCTTGGAACAGGACACAAAACCTGCCATCCATGTGCAACAATTACCGAGAACATCAAAACTAATTCAGGACTTCAATTTCTTTTTAAAGTGTCTGACTCAGACAGAGTCTCCATCTAATATGCAATCAATCTGACTTGAATTCAATTCAAGTAAAACTAAAATACAACATGAATCCGTCTATACCAGAATTCAATCTATATTGATCGAACCGAACCTTGGATATACTCTGATTACAAGACTATCCATTTATATCCATTTCGTTTACTGATATCATGGTTTCGGCAAGTCTTCCATTTACTACAAGACAATACAATACAATCAGCACAATAAATACAATCAATACAATAAACATTATGGGGTTTATAAAGGGGTAAATGGTACGGAACGTGTTAAAGGTGGCACGAGGTGGTCACTAAAAGACGTAAATACATCCATGCCGTTGTTCCGTGGTATTATCGACGGAGCCTTGTACTAGGGGTTATCAAAATCCACGGTGTAAATTGGACTCCTCTCGTATACACTGGCATATTCTGTACTAAGCTACAACAACCACGTTAGTACAACAAATATAACATTACCTACTTCACCTGTTCTATTCTCTGTTTATTCTTCTCCTTCTTTCTTTAGGACTTACCGAGCGATTGTTCGCTGACAACGTTCCTATTTCTCTTCTTACTTGAAATGTTGTCAGGAGGATCCGACTCACTAGAGACCGAGCCTATTTCAGAAGACTTGGAGTAGTTCACAGAAGACCCTGAGCATTAGACTTTACTTGGACATACTTTTCATTTCAGTTGTGCCATTGTTTAGGCATTGCATTCCATCCTTGTATTTACATTTCCAGTTGTACCTGTAAAGGAATGTTTAATAAATAATGTTAATATTCATTATATTCATATCTCTTGTGTACATTTTACTTTATATTGCTTAGTTACGCTTAGCGTGTTTACTTCTGAGTAAACACGTAGCAGACCCAGTCGCGTCTCCTTGGCCGTACACCGGGAAGCGGGGCGTGACAGATGTCAAGTCAACGGACTAAGTTGTATTCATGTCACCTGGAAACTGCTACCTAACGATTGGTATAATACCAACCAGCAGTTCCCCACGTGTAACGTTTTGAAAATCGTTTAGGTTAATTGTCCGATAAATTGGTAATACAATACGTGTTTTCCTTAAAAACCAAGATATAATTATTTTTCCAAATAGACTTAAATATACCTATTTTAACTATGTAATTGCTTGCTTGGGTGTTTAACTAGCTACTTATTTAATTGCTAGTTTGCTTAAATATTTTCCTTAATTAATTAATTATAATTATTATTTTAATCGTATATTTATACCCTAATTAGTGTTAATTACAATTAGTTTGGGTTAACTACAAGTTGCATTGCATCATGACAACTTAAACTAATCATGTAACATGTTGTTTTAACTATGTTTGACCATGGTTCTACGTTTTAAAAAAGAACTTAGAAATAAATAAAAGAAAATGAAAAGAATAGAAAATGAGGTATGGTGAATGTTTCCCCCAATCAGAGAAAAGCTCTGTTCAAATTTTGAAATTTGAAATGAAGCGGCACTTCATAAAAGCGCTGGCGTCAAGAGCGCCAGCGCTAAGAGTCAAAGACTCTGAGGCAGCGCTCACGTGCAAAGAACGAGAGCCCTCGCGCCAAGAGCGCCGCGCTAAGAGTCAAAGACTCACATGCAAAGCACGAGAGCGCTAGCACCAAGTGCGCCAGCGCTAAGAATCAAAGACTCTGAGGCAGCGCTCACGTGCAAAGAACGAGAGCGCTCGCGCCAAGTGCGCCAGCGCTAAGAGTCAAAGACTCTGAAGCAGCGCTCACGTGCAAGGCATGAGAGCGCCAAGCGCTAGAACTAAACGTTCTCCACCGTTGGATCAAAGATTCAACGAAGATAGTAAATCATCAAATTACCAAAATAAAATTCTGTTAAGAAAATACTCCTCAGAATCTTTCCAAACAAGAAAGAATGTGCTCTGTAAATCAGAGCACCGTTGGATCAAAGATCCAATGGTGATTAAAAATCACCAAGATACAGAACAATCTCTGTATGGGAAAATAATTTCCCAATCTTGTTAAAAACAAGAAGATTGTCTTTTGTAAAACAGAAGCCCTAGGATCAAAGATCCAATGGTGGGGAAACATCCCCAAATCAATCCGAGAAAGATTTCCTTAACTGATTCAACAAATCAGCCTCAACTATATAAAGGACCCAAGACTTCAAGTCTTGCACAGAGGAAACCCCCCCCCCCAAAAAAAACTTTAAGAAATTTGAAAGAGAAGAGAAAGCTCTAGGAAGAAGAAATTTCCTTCGAGGTAAATAAAAAGAAGAGAGAGATCATAACATCTCCTGGATTTTTGAGAGTTTAACTCTCACATCATAAGAACTCAGTTCTTTATATAGATCACAGATCCATAAGACAAGGATTTTTCATAAAAAAGAAAGAGATCATATCATCTCATCAAAAGGAGAAGAACTTAGTTTTTAGATCCATGAGACAAAGTCTCTTGTAAAACGAGAATTTAATTCTCAGAGCACAAAGTTAATCAGAACTACCAAAGAAGAGCCTTAGCGTTCCAATTTAAAAAGAAACGCCTTAGCGCTCTAAGTCTGGCGCTCAGCGCCCAGCGCTCCAAGCGCTATTTTAAAAGGGGAGCACCTCAGCGCTCCAAGTCTGGCGCTCAGCGCTCTAAGTGTTATTTTAAAGAAGCACCCCAGCGCTCCAAGCGCTATTAGCGCTCCAAGTCTGGCGCTCAGCGCCAAGCGCTCCACGTGGTCCCCATATGGGCGCTATTTCAAGAGGAAGCGCCTTAGCGCTCCAAATCTAGCGCTCATCACCAAGCACTCTGTACATAAAGGCTATGTACATAAAGCGCTATGCGCCATAAAAAGTGTTCAACACTCAATAAAAGACAAAAAGAAAAAGGGGGTGTCAGAACCCAAATTAATGCTTAGCATTATTGAACAAGAAGGGACTGAGCCCAAACAAATGATCAACACCCAAACAAATGTTCAACATTTTAATCAAAACTGAGTGGGCTGAGCCCAAGTTGGCTACAAGTCCCTATCTCAGACCAACCAAGCCCATGTGCTCACAATGTCCTTAATTGATCTTAGTTCCAAACTCGACTATAGATCTCCCAATCAACATTGGTTCATGGGTGCATCTCTTCATTCCTCTGATATGTGTCGTTGTAATCCTTCAACGTCTTCAGAGAGGTGGCGGGTCCCGACAACCAGACATTCTATGGACCGCAACGTCCTAAAACTAACAATGGACCGCAACGTCCATAAACTAAACTCTATGGATTATGATGTCCTTAAACTATGGACCGCAACATCCCTAAACTAAACTCTATAGACTATGACGTCTTTAAACTATGGACTATAATGTCCTTAAACTCCATGGACTATGATGTCCTTAAACTTATGGACCGCAACGTCCCTAAACTAAACCCCACAAACTATGATGTCTTTAAACTCCATGGACTATGATGTCCTTAAACTTATGGACCGCAACGTCCCTAAACTGAAACGATAGAGTCCAAATACTCTTTCGTCGGATCTAAATGATCCCAAAATCCTGTTGGGTAGATCTTAGGCTAGAATTAGACTAACGTGTCTGATTGATCGTTTCTCGATGTGTTGAAAAGTGTTATCACAATCAAAGAATTTATAGCCGCAATCAATAACGGTGTCGATGTAGTTTGTTAATGAGTACGGATCGTCCACTGAGATTCATGTATTTATTCGTTCTTGCTTTAGTTGAGTCAATAGAAAATAATAAAGAAAAATTCAAGAAAATGAATCAAGATTTAGTTGATGAAATATTTTCAAGAAACATCATGAAAGAATTTAAGATCTAGTAATCAAGAAAATGTCCAAAATCAATTTTAGTTATCAAGAATATGAAGAATAACTTGTAGGATTCGATAAGAATTAGTAGCAATGATGACTGTAAGTCGATGTGCAACACCCCACGACTTGCGGGGAGGCGGAAATATGAAAAACGATCTTGTTCTATGCTTAAACATCGACTAACCGCAAGAATCGGTGCTAAACGATAACTAACAACTATCATAGAAGTTCTAAACTACTATGTGAAGTGATTATACCTAATGAACCGTGTCCTTCGTCTTTATGTTCTCCACCTCCTCCTCGGCCTTCTCCAAGTAGTAGACGATCCACCCGAGGGCTTTACTTCAAGCTTCACCTCAAACTAGAGGTAACTAGGTTTCTTAAAGTGCTAATCTAAGTAACCTAGGTGATATAGAGAAGGGTTATGGATTAAGTAGTCTAATCTAATCCTTGATCTCAACACATGAGAGGGGAGGATTAGGATTGTTAGAGATAGTGCCCTCATAGTCAATTATTGGATCGCAGGTTCGTGATTGCAATGATTTCGGAGGACCTATACCAGTAGGACAGTCTTACTCGAGATGATAATATGCTATCTGGTTTTCCTTTATCAGTCGTGTACATGTTCAGGTGACTGATTACATGTTACACTTTGATAGAGCCCTTAGGATCTTGCTTTACTACCAACAATATGATGGCGATCATATACGTGAGAGTTGGGTGGTTTATATGCATATCCTTAATTTTGGTCCCTAGTCGTGGGAATTTCGAGACAGGGCATCGATACTCCGGAGTAGACTATTGTATACAGTCGAGACCCCGACGAGGGGCGGTGGCCGGTCTCACAAGCCACTGGTGTCAGTTGGATCACCTAAGATGTATACAGGTGCTCATTGGGTTATGAGTACACCGGACAGGACTCGCCGGGAATCTGCTAGTTGGTATTATACATATCGTCAGATAGCAGTTCCCTGGTGACATGTGTATAGGTTAGTTCATCGACCTGAGGTCGTCATTTGTCTCGTGTGAGTTCCCACTATGCTTTGATTTCTACCCTACCACGGCTCAAAGGAGTCGTGCAAACAGGTAGCTTTTGGGTACAGTCCCGAGCCATATGGAGGCACGTGAGCGGATCGGCAGGGGATTCGTCTCTCCTGGTATTGGGGGCGAGATCGTGCTGTGTCTAGGAGAGCCATTACACAAAGCCCACGGCTGTGGCAAGAGATTTACTGGTAGGTACTCCAGTAGTATCTCAGGGTGTTATTGGGCTACACTCCGACATGACTTATACTGCTATTGGGGGTCTGACGTTACTAGCCCTCTAGGCAGATATGCGATACTCATAGACGAACGGACCGGACTGTATATACATAGTCACTGTTAGGCTCAGTAGGGTTTCCGGATGAGTTCGCTCATCGGCCTCCCTTAAGGTCAGTCCATGGGCAGCCGTTACGCGTAGCTAGTGCCGCTGACGGTTTGTAGTTAAACCCACTGCCAGGGTACTGACGAGTCATTAGAGTCCCCCACAGACAGTTTCCCAAGTTCGGGCGAAACGTTGTAGAGGCCGTATGGTTTTATGGCAGGGTTCGGAAAATGCACGTGCGTTTACGCACGTGTCAGATTTCGGGCAGATGATACTGGTCGGCTTTGGTTTAAGCCGGATCCGAGTATTATATTGAGTAGATATAATATCTTTGTCTCAGTTGCATTTGTATTCGGTCGTAATACAAATGCGGGTATATTTATACAGTTACGGGGTTGTTCTGAAATTCGTTTCAGAATCGCTTTTGAAAGTTGCCAGTTTCCAGTTTTCTATCAGCCGTATTTAACATTTGGTTAAATACGGATTTTGTCTTTTCTTGGATGAGTGCGGAAGTTTCTAGAAGCATCTAGAAGGTGGTGACAAGGATTAGTGACTCATGGTTGCATTAATGATTCAATTAATGCAAGGTGACTAGGTTAAGTGATTCATCCTTTTCATTTATTATGTTCACACTTTGTGTTCACACTAGATATTTTGTTGTGGTCACCACTCCTTCCTCCTACACTCACCCCTCCTCTACTTATATATGGCCGGCCCCTTTCCCCTCTCTCACTCACACTCTCACTTGATGGTAGTTAAAAAGATTATGATAGTTTTGGGGTGTATGGAAATTTCATAGCTCATTTCATTCCATCACCCGAATCAATTGGCAACTTCATTAACTGTTCGTCCATAGCTTTGGATGGAATGAGACAAAGTCTTCTACTCATTCTCTATATCAATCTTGGTCGTCTCTTTTAGCAAACTTGATGACCGAGTTGCCTCGAGTCAGAGGCGGGAGCCCGTTTAAAGAATCGTTGACGTGGTGCCACCTGGACGAGCAGATCGGAGATCGACGAGATCGAAGTAACCGCAACGGAGCGTGGGATGATGGTTAAAGAACGAAGGACTCGGATCGTTCGGTATAACCTTTCTACTCTCTTTACAATTTGTTAGTTTAACAATAATGGCAGATCCGGGTTAAAGTATAGATAGCGCCAGTTAAAAAGTTTTTGTTCCGCATTTGGCGTTTGTAGACGGCCGGGGCGCTACCGTAGACTTACAGTAGTATCAGAGCCTCACCATTTTGCTTTACTAACTTATGCTAACGCGTTTAAAATATCGATCGGACCGAATATCAAAAACTGCAAAATTTCAAATTCACAGTTTCTGTTGATTTTTAAAGGGTTCCAAAAATTATTTTACATATCACAGAAATCTGTGCAGGGTTTTATAAGCACACCGTACAAATTTGGGCACGTGATTCGACAAGATCGCCGCGAAATCGCGGTCAAACCTATGGTTTGACCGCGCATACGCGGCCATTCTGTGAGATCATGGCCCCAAATTTGCACAGTAGCTTCTATGTTGGAATTTGAGGTTTTTGGTATATATCTTTTGGGCCCAGATTTTGTTACTGTTCAACAAATATTCGTGGGGCCACCTCGTGATATTTAGTCGATCGAAATTTAAACATGTTAGTTTACAGTGCTTACATTATATCTCCGACCGGGAATGTCATTTGATCGATAAACCGCGTCTGATTGCTATAGTTCTTTTAGACGGGTTTGCGAACGTGACATTCACGTTGATGTTCTGTGATGTTGCGGATTTGTCGTGGTGGATAGCAGTGTGTAATGGTAGTGCAGTTTGGATTTATTTGTACATTTGATATTGGGGGCGAGCGTCCAACATGTGGACTGCCGTCACTGCCTGTTGTATAATATTCTTTTGGGGCACGACCAGGTTGCGGTCGATGTACCTGTTGTACTATTTTTCATTTCTGTACTAGGTTTACCCCGCGATGGAGTGCACGGATAGCTGGGTTCGGGAGGGCAACGGGTCCGCATCTCATGGCTTTGAGAGGCAGAGGGACCTCACACTAGAATTGGCAGACTATTCGCCGCACTCGTAGGGGGTTCAGGTTGACCCAAGGAGGGGTGCTCAATTTACCAGATTCCGTGAAGTGCCGGGTGTTCCATTCACTATGCTGTAGGGACTACCTCGCTTCAGGTTTTGGCGGGTAACTTGCTGCACCCGTAGGGGTCTAGGTTTCATTGCACAGGCTATCCACACGACCAGGGGAACGTCGGGTTTCAGCAGCGGCTCTGTAAAACCCGGGGATCCCAGATTATCTGTATTGTTCTGTGATACTTATTACTTTTCTGTAATGTTGCATATTATCACGCCTGGAGCGATTATTGTATATTGGTATATATACTATTAGATGTTGTATATGTTTTACACCTGCGCTAGTTCAGTCCCCGCTCTGTCGTTAGTTAAGTAACCTAACGGGTGATGACGGGACCCAGTGACGAATGCGGATGGCATATACGTACATTTTATTTTCGTTCTTTTCTGGTGTGATTAATGATGGGACTGCATTGATTCTGATCAATACAATGTAAAACAAACCTGTTTGCAGTTGTTGGAACAAATTTAAAAAGTGTTATTACAAAGACGTTTCTTTTTGTTTTGCATAGCGGTATTCGGTTGGAATATCCTGCACCTCATTCGACGGGGCAAGGGCCGATATCCCTTCACCGGGACTGACCCCTTGGGCAGAAGTTTGCGTCAGGGTAATAACTTCACTATAGTCGATTACAAGTTGCTTTGCATCGTAGTATTCAGTGGAATATCCTGCACCTCATTCTACGAGGAAAGAGCCAAGATCCCTTCACCGGGAGTGACCTCTTTAGCAAAAGATTTTCGCCACTGTATTTTATAAAAGCTATCAGGTCCCTTCAGCGATATCAAGTTCGTTACGTTAAAGGTTTTTCGCCAAAAACCAGCCGTAGCCCTCCGTCATTTCTTTTGGATATTCAGTAGTATTCAAGCTATGCATTTTAGCCAAAGTTAAGGCATAGTGTTTGGTAGCTGCTGGGTATTCATTTGTTGCATAGATAGATGAGTTGGTTTGGAACAGTCGTTCTGCCGATTGGCCAAAGTCAGGGGCATGTGTGGGTGGGTTCAAATTGACAATATAGTGACGGGTAGAACTTGGCATGTGACTTATGACATTTTGACCAAAGCCAAGGTTATAAGAGCATGGGGCAAAAATCATATCGGGAGTTTCTAAAGAAACTGAAACTTGCCAAGTATGCGCATACCTTCTGGAGTGTGAGTAACGTGAGTGGATACCGTCACGTTATCATGCGATGAGAGTTGGATCCCGATTCCCACTGATGAGTTGGTTTACTCTTCGGGTGATCCCGATTGATTCTTCTTTCAGGTTTGGAGGAGAATTTGACAGGACAGTGGGAAGTTTCCGGATTAGATAAAGTGATAACCATTCTGATCTAGGTTAGAGTGCACGCAGAGTGTTTCTTTTCTCTCTCTCTTTGGCAGCGACCTTTGACCGACCCTAGACTATGACTCAGTGACCAAGTTGACCGAACCTTCTTAAAATACTAGCTTTTGGATTGTCCGAGTTGCATAAGTCATTACCACTCCTTCTTTTACCCTTTGCATTTCTCAGAACACCCCGTATTACTACGGACATCCACTTCCATTGGATAGATCCATCGTATGGTTATATACAAACTCGAAGGGATTTCTTCGAGGATGGATCAAGGTTCAGGAGAAATAGAATTGGTTTATTCAGTTATCTTTTATTATCACCTTCTCTCAGGTTGCGAGGGCTCCTTGGTTTAGGAGAGTACACCTATTACGCTTATTGGATAGTCTTATTCCAAACCATAGGCAGGTGCTGAAAGGTAGGGAATGAAGAAAACCAATTAGCCTAAGTAGGGTGTACAGAAGGAAATAACTAAAGACAAAATAAAGGGATTAGAAAGAGGACAAAGTAAATTGCGACTGTTATCATTCACGACCAAACCACATACATCGTCGCCACTCCTATTTCACCTTTAAAAGAATAAGGTATTATTCAGTTGTCCTTTATCATCACCTTCTCTCAAGATGCGAGTACTCCTTGGTTTAGGATGGTACACCTATTATGCTTACTGGATAGTCTTCTTCCAAACCATAGGCTGGTGCCGAACGGTAGGGAAGGAAGAAAACCATTTAGCCTAACGATGGTGTACAGAAGGAAATGACTAAAGACAAATAAAGGGATTTAGAGAGAAGGCAAAGAAATATACGGTTAAAGTCATTAATTGGATTATGGAAGAGGCATTACTAGGAATACCAGGATACCCCTATGAAACATTTTCATGTTTCAGTGCATTGTTAAACGAAAACTGTTTTCCCGATCAGATACTTACTCCAACGGTATGTATTTACCAGATTTCATTCTCATACCTGTATGGTTTTACAGATGATGAGTGGGAATAAGTTATTGGGAATTAGGTAATTATCCTCATTATATCAGAATTCGTTGTAATTGGTGATATTTGAGGAATTCGCCAGGGTACAGTTTTCAACCTACGACGCACAGGTTTTGAGTTATTCAACTCAGCGGACTTATACAGAGTATTGTATGTTGTCCAGTATCCATCAGGACAAAGGGGTAGGTCCTCGTACTATGTTCTGTTTACTTATGACTTCTCTAGTTTTTAGACAAGTGTTTCATAGAAATACAAGGTCTAAATTTTGAGAAGTTGTGGGTATAAGAATAAAGTAGAGAACCAGGTATCACAAGTATCGGGATTCTTCAAAGAGATAGAAGATGTAGATTCTTGTGAATGGTATTCAGATGATAGTAATGGTTTTGAGAAACTTGTTTCTCTTTCGGGTTACTCATAATTGGATGTATTCCTAAGTTGAGTAATGCCGATTAACCTCTTTCCATTAAGTTGATATGCACTGGAGACAGTTGCATGATTTGAATCTGGTTCCAACTAAATAAGTGCCAAAGTTTCTATATTGAATATAGAATGGTTCATAGCTTAAAAGATGTTAAGGTACGGGGAGTTGTCCAGCTTATGCTTAAAACCAGACTCTGGATAACTCAGGGCACGTTCCTGTAATGGCTATTTGTGAGTTGACCCTGGCTATGACAAGGGTTGATTTTCTACCATTTCGAAGATCAATAGTGATATTGTTCTTGACTCGCCACAGTTTTAGTAAAATGGATATTTTTCAGAAAACAGTAGTGGGAGTATGGTAGAACTGGAAGTGATTCCAGAACCGCGAACGATTACGGAAAATTTAATAGGACCTATATATTCAATCAGGTTTGACATTCCAATAGCCACTCCGCACATATGCTGGGTAACCTCAGACACCCGAGAGGTACTCCGGTAGCCTCAAGGACGGTGACAGGGAGGTTCTTATCTACCCAGACTTGACACTACTGTTGTTCCAGGCTATGAGACCCGGTAGGAGGGTTTTTGTGGTCAGTGGGAGCAGCGGAAGAATAGTGGGCAAGTAGCTTATGTCAATTTATAGACTAGAGCAGTTATAGCGGAGATAGATCATCTATTTTTGATGTGATAGTCATGGGTTTGACTTCATCAGAATAGGGGATGGATCTGTTAAGAAGGTAGTAGGGTGTGATGTCATGGTATTTAGATGACATACATGTAGGCTTCCTAGGCACACTAATGAGGTCTCACAAGTGATCAAACATGGCCAATTCTTATTTTTCCTTGTGCCTACAAACCCTAATACGGATCGTTAACTAGATGTATAGGCGATGCAATGCAAGCTAACTACTTTAACTAAAAGGGAAGGGGCTACAACCTTTGTAGATCCGGTCCTCCACTTCCTTAGCTCCGCGTAGATGTCCCTCCGCTGTACAAATCGGAATCCTAGACTCTTGCGGTGGTTTCATCGGAGAAAAGATCGGGCTAGGTCGCCGGCTTCGATGCCGAAGATGATCTACGTCGAGGCAACTCAAGATCAAGCTCCAACTTCACCAAGTCATGAAACTTGTGAAGAAAACACCCTATACTACTTGGCAAGTGGTAGAGGATGAAGAAATAGGAAGTGGGTTCACTTTAGAATTGGATTTCTCACTCTTTTTCTCTTGTTGCCATTAATGGTTGCAAGCTTTTTCTTTGTTGAAGAAGAAGAAGAAGAAAAAGAATATGATAAGTCTATTAAAAATAGGAAATAAAATCATACTTATCATATACACAACCATGGTCAAGTGTAGAGAATTAACTAAGGTTATGTGAATGGTTAGGTTTAGGAAAAGAACAAGAATGGTCAAAGCCTCTTGAAACTTCTAAGAAAAGAACAAAAGAAGCAACCATATCATTTTCTTTTCCTAAAATAAAGAATAAATAAAAAAACTAAATAATCAAGAGAAGATGATAAAACCCTAACCATTTACTTAACCAAGGTTTAAGTCTTACACAAACCCAAGTTTGCATGTATCATCAAACATGATACAAACAAGTGCACAAAAGTATATCACATATACAACTTGTGTATTTCAAGTGAGAAAATTCATTTAAAGTGAACTAATATTAGTTAATGTAAAGTAATATATCTAATATATAATTATACATTAAATCATTAAATCAATACTTGATTTAACGATCCGGTCATATCGCATATAACTGACTAATATCCAATGTATCGACTTATCGAATCAATCCTTGATTCGATAACTAGGTTATATCGCATACAACCAATCGATACATTCATCGCGAGAATAGAATACGGTATCACATACACGCATTATTCTCGGTCCCGTACATATCTCATATGCGCTCCTATTTCGTTTCGCTTGAGCCAGGAAACCTCTGTGTAGGACTCTAAAGACTCGTCAATACGCCGGCAGCAGGTGATGATCATATCAAACACCCGCAAGCCGCAAGCGGTCTACTAAACGTAACGGCCATCCGGGTATTGAGCGATCAGAAGATCGACGAGCAAGCCCGCTCACACTCCTGTGAATCCAACTAGTAACACTTACCGTACAGTCCGGTCTGTTCGTCTGATATGTCGCATATCTCGCCTAGGGGTGGTAAACGTCAGACCCCAATAGCTTGATAAGTCATGCTGACGTGAGGTCCATAACAATCGTGAAACTACTGATAACTCTTAACAGTATATCACTGCAACCCTGGCCAGGGATTTCCTGTTATGGCCAGTCGAGCATAGCGCAACATCAACCCCCAATACCGGGAGAGACGAATCCCCTCCTATCGCTCATTGCCTCCATGTGAATCGGGACTGTACCTAAAAACCACCTGTTTGCATGACTCAGTAGAGCCGTGGTAGGGTGGAAATCAAAGCACAGTGGGAGACACACAAGACTCTATGACGATCTCGGGTCAACAGACTAAGCTGCACCAGTGTCACCAGAGAACTGCCATCTGACGTGAGGTATAATACCATCTGGGAGTTCTCGGCGAGTCCGTTCAGTGTACCCAGTCTCCACTGAGCACCCGCATACCATCTCTGACGTCAAACACCAATGGATATGGGATCATCCATCGCCCATCACATGGGTCGAGAAGATATACGCTAGTCTACTCTGGAATATCGATGCCCCGTCTCAATATTCCCATGACTAGGAACATTGAAGGATGTACTCATGGACTATCCAGGCCCCACTAGTATGATCCACATCATAGTCCTGGAAGTCGAGCACACATCCTAAGGGCTTTATCAACATGTAATCAGAGAGACAGAGAGTATACATGTTAAGATAAAGAGCAGCTAGATAGCGTACTATCATGTCGAGCAAGAAAGTCCTACCTATATATGTCCCAGCATCCACTACAATATACATCCAATGTACAGTAATGGCCTCTAGGGCATACATATAACTAACAATACACAGAGTAGGAAGTAAAATTCCTATACTACGATCGGTTGTACTGTGGTCGTCACACAGTTGTTTCTCCAGACAGGATATGGATATAATATCAGACATTCTGGTTTCTAGATCTATGGTTTTAGATCTGGATTTGGGTAGTTTCCCAATGTGGGTACTTTGACAGCATTCAAATAGTTTTTAGAATAGATGACTCCTGGCATGGTGGTGTACCTGCAGGTGATGGAGTCACCCTCTCTAAAGGTGTCTTACAGACTAAAGGGGAGAGGGATGGGCATGATTGGCAGATCACTTGCTTAGGCAACTGAGTCAATCATGAGATGTCAAGTACCACACCAGATGTTGTTTTTTGCACTAGATGCAATAAATTTATATTAATCCAATCCTGGAGAAACATAAGGAAGCAGTTTTAGAACATAAGTGCATGTTCTATGGATTTGATGACGGCAACCTCTTTCGGGAGACGATTATCATTCCAGGCTTCAAAGGTGACATGGTTGACAGAGTGATTGTCAGAGTTTTAGTTTTTCCCTCTGACGAGGGACAGTATTATGGACAGGTGGTCCAAGAGGATACTGTGGGAGGTATGGTGCCGGATACTGATTAGGTTCAGTGATCGATACAGTCTAAGAAGTTTGGATTTGGAGTTCATTTATGAACTAGGTCCCATCAGATATCCAGACATATTCTAAGACATGTATTACTCAATTCGGGAGATGGCTTTCTCCGCGAACTTGAGATAAAGAGAGATATAGAAAGAAACATCTAGGCGGATCCACTCATTGAGGCTATTTCTCGAACACAATAGTTTTACAAACGGGCTTTGTGAAACTGATTAGTAGAGGAGTTGCATGTTCGGTTTCACACGGGCTGTGAGTAGTCGACATCGCAATAATTAGCCTTAAGTGCAAGTGGGAGATTGGTGGAGATAGTGCCCTCATAGTCAATTATTGGATCGCAGGTTCGTGATTGCAATGATTGCGGAGGACCTATACCAATAGGACAGTCTTACTCGAGATGATAGTATGCTATCTGGTTTGCCTTTATCAGTCGTGTACATGTTCAGGTGACTGATTACATGTTACACTTTGATAGAGCCCTTAGGATCTTGCTTTACTACCAACAGTATGATGGCAATCATATACGTGAGAGTTGGGTGGTTTATACGCATATCCTTAATTGTGGTCCCTAGTCGTGGGAGTTTCGAGACAGGGCATCGATACTCCGGAGTAGACTAGTGTATACAGTCGAGACCCTGACGAGGGGCGGTGGCCGGTCTCACAAGCCACTGGTGTCAGTTGGATCACCTAAGATGTATACAGGTGCTCATTGGGTTATGAGTACACCGGACAGGACTTGCCGGGAATCTGCTAGTTGGTATTATACATATCGTCAGATAGCAGTTCCCTGGTGACATGTGTACAGGTTAGTTCATCGACCTGAGGTCGTCATTTGTCTCGTGTGAGTTCCCACTGTGCTTTGATTTCTACCCTACCACGGCTCAAAGGAGTCGTGCAAACAGGTAGCTTTTGGGTACAGTCCCGAGCCATATGGAGGCACGTGAGCGGATCGGCAGGGGATTCGTCTCTCCCGGTATTGGGGGCGAGATCGTGCTGTGTCTAGGAGAGCCATTACACAAAGCCCACGGCCGTCGCAGGAGATTTACTGGTAGGTACTCCAGTAGTATCTCAGGGTGTTATTGGGCTTCACTCCGACACGACTTATACTGCTATTGGGGGTCTGACGTTACTAGCCCCCTAGGCAGATATGCGATACTCATAGACGAACGGACCGGACTGTATATACATAGTCACTGTTAGGCTCAGTAGGGTTTCCGGATGAGTTCGCTCATCGGCCTCCCTTGAGGTCAGTCCATGGGCAGCCGTTACGCATAGCTAGTGTCGCTGACGGTTTGTGGTTAAACCCACTGCCAGGATACTGACGAGTCATTAGAGTCCCCTACAGACAGTTTCCCAAGTTCGGGCGAAATGTTGTACAGGCCGTATGGTTTTATGGCAGGGTTCGGAAAATGCACGTGCGTTTACGCACATGTCAGATTTGGGGCAGATGATACTGGTCGGCTTTGGTTTAAGCCGGATCCGAGTATTATATTGAGTAGATATAATATCTTTGTCTCAGTTGCATTTGTATTCGGTCGTAATACAAATGCGGGTATATTTATACAGTTACGGGGTTGTCCTGAAATTCGTTTCAGGATCGCTTTTGAAAGTTGCCAGTTTCCAGTTTTCTATCAGCCGTATTTAACATTTGGCTAAATACGGATTTTGTATTTTCTTGGATGAGTGTGGAAGTTTCTAGAAGCATCTAGAAGGTGGTGACAAGGATTAGTGACTCATGGTTGCATTAATGATTCAATTAATGCAAGGTGACTAGGTTAAGTGATTCATCCTTTTCATTTATTATGTTCACACTTTATGTTCACACTAGATATTTTGTTGTGGTCACCACTCCCTCCTCCTACACTCACCCCTCCTCTACTTATATATGGCCGGCCCCTTTCCACTCTCTCACTCACACTCTCACTTGATGGTAGTTAAAAAGATTATGATAGTTTTGGGGTGTATGGAAATTTCATAGCTTATTTCATTCCATCACCCGAATCAATTGGCAACTTCATTAACTGTTCGTCCATTGCTTTGGAAGGAACGAGACAAAGTCTTCTACTCATTCTCTACATCAATCTTGGTCGTCTCTTTTAGCAAACTTGACGACCGAGTTGTCTCGAGTCAGAGGCGGGAGCCCGTTTAAAGAATCGTTGACGTGGTGCCACCTGAACGAGCAGATCGGAGATCGACGAGATCGAAGTAGCCGCAACGGAGCGTGGGATGATGGTTAAAGAACGAAGGACTCGGATCGTTCGGTATAACCTTTCTACTCTTTTTACAGTTTGTTAGTTTAGCAATAATGGCAGATCCGGGTTAAACTATACGATAGCGCCAGTTAAAAAGTTTTTGTTCCGCATTTGGCGTCTGTAGACGGCCGGGGCGCTACCGTAGACTTACAAGGGTTTGTAGAGAGAGAGAGCTTGAGGAGAGAGAAGGTGAGCATGAGAATGAGATGATATAATGATCTATCATAATATATATCAAGCATTATCATTTATCCAATAAAAGAAAATAAAGGATTTACAACCATGCTTCATAAATACCAAAGGGTGATTCATCTCCATGAGTCATTAAGCATTTATGATGCATTAATGACATGGATGAATCACTCATATGAGTCACTAATCTCATTTAATGCATATGCCACCTTAACCCCCAAGTCACCATCTTCTAGAAGCTTCTCGCGTAATTACGAGGACGCCCCTCCTATCCGTGAAAACACGGAAAAACTTTAGACTGTATAAATCCAATATCCCGATACTAGAATCTGGCTTAAACCAAAGCCGACTAGTAAAAACTGTCCGAAAGTCGTACGTGCGTAAACACACGTATGCGTCCGAACCCTTGTCGTAAAACCATACGACCTATATATCGTTTCACCTGGAGCAGGGAAACTCTCTGCGTGGGACTCTAACGACTCGACTACTACGCTGGTAATGGGTTTAACCACAGACCGCAAGTGGCACTAGCTATACGTAACGGTCCCCAGGTAGATGTCGATAAGAAGGACGATGAGGAAACCCATCCGAACTCCTACTGAGCCTGATGTGACAATCTCCGTACAGTCCGGTCTGTTCGTCTAAAACTATCGCATATCGGGCCTAGGGGGCAGCAAGCGTCAATCCCCAAATAGCGGTATAAGTCGTGTCGGAGCGAAACCCATTACACCCTGAGAAACTACTGGAACCTACCAGTAAATCTCGCTTGCCCTGGCCAGGGACTTTGCGTAATGGCTCTCTAACACAGCGCGATATCAACTCCCAATACCGGGAGAGACGAATCCTGTCTAACCGTCACTGCCTCCAAGTGCTCGGGACTGCACCCAACTGCTACCTGTTTGCACGACTCCTTTGAGCCGTGGTAGGGTAGCAATCTAAGAACAGTGGGACACACTCGAGGCGAAGTAGCAGTGTCAAGTCTGCGGACTATGTTGTACTCATGTCACCTAGGAACTGTTAACTGACGACCAGTATAAAACTCAACCAACAGTTCCCTGCGAGTCCTGTCCGGTGTACCCGTAACCCAACGAGCACCTGTATACTATCTCCAGTACGACATACTGATGGCTGTGGGACATACCATCTCCCCAACTGGGATGAGAAGCGTACACACTAGTCTACTCCGGAGTATCGATGCCCTGTCTCAATAATCCTACGACTAGGGACCTGAATAAGGATGTGCTTGTAAACTACCCAGCCCCCACTAGTGTGACTGCCATCACAACGTTGGTAGTCAAGCAAGATCCTAAGAGCTCTATCAATACGTATACTCACATATTAAGATAGAAAAACCAAGTAGCATACTACCATGTTTAGCAAGACTGTTATATACATGTGAATATCCCAAGCTTCCATTAAATAATATACAAACTAGTATGATACAATAATGGCCCCTAGGGCATATACACTAACAAATACTAATAACGACTTATCTTATCTATTGATGAATTATAGCTAGAACAATGGCGATGAATGAAGATTATGGATCTTTTGGAGAAACTAGGGTTTCTCCTTCTTGTCTTTTCATTTATCACTATTCAAATCTAGCCTTTAGCAAAGAGAATCATCACTCATTTAATCCCAAATTGCAACGAAATTATCAAGAACGGTAATCTAGCTCCAAATTTAGTCGTTGATGATTCTTTTTCCTAAAGTTCATAATTCTCATAAGACTTAAGACTAGTTTAGGATTTCATCACCATTTGATCTGCCGATCCTTCGAATCCTTAACAAGCGTAGATTTCACTCACGCATCATGAAAATAAAAGAATCAAGAATTAGAAATTTCATAATGCAAGAATTTAAAGAAAGCGAGAATTAACAATTGAATCACCTTTATTAATCAACTTCTAATTACACATTCCTTCAATCCGAGGTTACAAGAATTGCTCTCGATTGCTCCCTTGAAGAGGTAACGATTCCGTCGAAGTTCGCTTTGCTCGATCTCCGTGAGACTTGGACCTGTCGAGGATCTCGCGCTCTTGATGATGATAGGCTTCGCGTAAAGGATCTTGAATGTCGTCGCTTGATGTTGTTCTCAACGATTCTCGATTTGGATCTTGATTTGGAATTGAATTGGATTTGGTTTTGGTTTGTGTGCTAGAAATCGACTACCATCAACAACCTTTTTAGTGTAGCCTTAGGTCCCTTTTTATAGCTCTTCACCAATCTTCCACTAGAAGCTAGGTTAATCTTCCCCAAGAAGCTAGATAGTTGTAGGGAAACTTCTAGAATAAGGTAGTTATCAAGCTTCCTCAAGAAGCTAGGCTGTTGGAGGGAAGTTTCCAGAACAAGTGTGTTGCAATGGAGCGTCTTCAATAAGCTAGGTAGTTGCAATGGAGCTTTCTGGAGAATTTAAGTCACCGGAGCTCTAACTCGGCCGTGGATCCGCAGCAGATCGGCCTGACTCGGCCGCGGTTCTGCGGCCGTTTGGTAAGATTACTGCTTCATTTCTCTATGGTAGTTTGGTGTTGGTCAATTGGTGTTCAGGTGATATCTGGAATCTTTTTATCTCTTCTGAATCTCTGTCAGATTTTAACTCTTTGACTTGCTGCATTTTGTCAGCAAATTTGCGATTCCGATATCTGTCCTGAAATAATTTTCTGCACAAAATCTCACTGACGATTGTTGAGACATACAATATTATGCGTGAAATAACAAACACACAATTTCCTTCCAGAATGTTGATTATAATGTATAACACGTGGTAATTGATATTTTCCAGACGAACTGATAATACGTATTATATCTATAACAATCATCCTTAGATGAATAGCAAAGTGAGGAAATTGTTATGTTAAACATTACAATATTTTCGACTGAACAAATTCCCCCAAACTTGATTTTGAGCAAACTTCTTTTATTCAAGAGGAGAAAATATAAAGAAAAAGAAAAAACTAACTAGCACACTTTCGTAGGCAAACACGATTGCACTGAGCACGTGCAACAAACCTTTAAACCTCTAGGTGTCCCTAGTAGGAGGAGTGTTGTCTCTTGAGGGTTTTCAGCGGATTGCACCCATAAAATCCCATAATAAAAGGAAGACAATGAAAGTTACATATAAAGATAAGAATTATAAAAGAAAGACTTTGAAAATCAGAGTTTTCAACTACACAAGCTTTCGATTGTCATGAGCCCTATCTTAATATTCATGAAAAAATGTTAGAAATCGCATCATCCCTCAATAAAACATCGCCTTTATTCTTCATCCCTACCTTTCTTCCAATCACCGATCATATACCCCTACGTGTGTGTAAAAGACATCCATACACTCGGAGAATTCAATTCAAGCTATCATACTCTTGTCCATCTACCTTAGTACTTTTTAGTCGGTGAATATTTTAGATGGAATTGCTCACACATTCTTCATGCAACCGTTAATACATTCTTCATGCGACCGTTAATCTTCTTAAGGTATTAACCGACCGATTACTAAATGTGCTCACATAATAGGCGTAATTAATAATTTCTTCATCTTGCAACACCTAAAGCTTAGCAGTGACTCCCAAACCAGTTGGTCTAAAGCACTAGGTGATGAAACACCCTCGCTATATTTTTTTTATGCTGTCTTGGTAATTACAAAACCAGTGTTCATTTTTCTTCACCATTTTATACTTTTATGCTTCATTTATTATTTTCTTCGTACTTTGGCTTTTAGACAAGAGCATTTCAAGGTATCCTCTACTATCCCGAGTTTCAAGACGTGTATAAGTGCGTATAGTAGGGTATCAACGTTCAGATGTTTGGCTTCTAGAATAGGAACTATTTTTCAGACTTACTTTTATTCTCAGATTAGTGACTTCCTTTATCTTACTAACCCTTGGGACAACGGCTCATAAGTACTTATTACTAGTTTCGTCTAAGAAAACATCTAACTTTCTTGATTTTCTTAAATTCTTCCAATCTTTTAAATGTAATTTTTCACTTTCTAATCTTTTATTATAAAAGAAAATTTTTGAAAATTTTGTGCTTATGCAAAGTGTAATGCAAAGTAATGCGTCAATAAACACAAACCTCCCCCAAACTTGTTTACAACAGTGTCCTCACTGTTGTCATCTTTTAAATATCAAAAACCTGTAGGCTTGGGAGGAAAAGTTATTAATGGGGTCAAGAATAAATGAAAGTCAAAATCTTCCCCCAAACTTATTTTTTATTTATGTACATTTTTTTTAACTCACCTCCATTCTAAAGATGAGACAATATTACCGAGACATGGAGGTAGGGTGGAGGAAAATTAGTCATTATAAATCGGCTCCTGTGAAAACAGGAGCTCCTCCGTGGGGTCAGTGGAAAAATACGGTTTTAATCTATGCCCATTCACTTTGAAAATTGTACCGTTTTTTCTATTTTCAACTTCAACTGCCCCGTGCGGGTAGACATACTGCACAACAAATGGTCCTTTTCAATGAGATCGGCGCTTACCCGCATGAAGATGGAGACAGGAATCATAGAGAAGGACTTGTTGCCCAGGGGTAAAAGTTTTTCTCAAAATATTTTTGTCGTGAAATACCTTAGTCCGGTTCTTTACTATCACCGCATTATCATAAGCTTCATCGCGGAGTTCCCTTAGCTTATTTAATTGCAGCTTCCGAAAGTTGCAGGGTTGATTTAAATCAAAGTTAAGTTCTTTATTGGCCCACATTGCCTTATGTTCAATCTCGACTGGAAGGTGGAAAGCCTTTCCAAACACTAGGCGGTAAGGAGACATACCAAGATCGGTTTTATAAGCGGTACGAAATGCCCAAAGAGCGTCCGTCAATTTAGTTGACCAATCTTTCCGGTTTTTAGAAACCGTTTTCTCCAGAATTTGTTTGATTTGCCTATTGGAACTCAGCTTGCCCGCTCGATTGGGGATGATAGGGCATGGAAAGTTTGTGGTTGATTGCATATTTCCGTATCAAAGTCTCGAAAGACCAATTACAGAAATGCATCCCGTTGTCGCTAATGATAGCGCGCGGGTGTCCAAATCGCGAAAAGATATTTTCTTTAAGGAACTTAATGACAACCTTGTTGTCATTAGTGCGACATGGTATAGATTCCACCCATTTCGAGACGTAATCAACCGCTAACAAGATGTATAAATTCCCAAAAGAGTTGGGAAAAGGACCCATAAAATCAATACCCCAAACGTCGAAAATTTCAACAACCAAGATCGGTTGAAGTGGCATCTCATTTCTTTTGGAAATCTGACCCGTGTGTTGTCATTGTGGACATGTTTTGCAATGATCATAAGCATGTCTAAATAAAGTAGGCCAGTAAAAACTGCATTGCAAAACCTTCTCCGCCGTCTTTCGCGGACCAAAGTGACCTCCACATGCCTGATCATGACAGAAAGACAGAATACTCTTAAATTCATCATTGGGGACACATTTGCGAATGATTTGGTCAGGACAATATTTAAACAAGGTTCATCCCAGTAAAAATGCTTTACTTGGGATAGAAATAGTTGTTTGTCCTGTTTAGACCATTCGCTGGGAATAAGTCTCGTTGCAAGATAATTCACAATATCCACGAACTAAGGTTCGCCGGAGACGGTCAAGAGCTGTTCGTCAGGGAAAGAGTCGTTAATTGGTAAGGTCACAGGTGAAGAAGAGATGCGCGAAAGATGGTTGGCTACTACGTTTTCACATCCTTTCTTATCTCGAATGACAAGATTAAATTCTTGTAATAATAGGATCCAACGTATTAACCTGCCTTTAGCATCCTTCTTAGATAAAAGATGTTTTAGGGCGGAATGATCAGTGTAAACCACAATTGGTGAGCCAATCAAGTAAGGCCTGAATTTTTCTAATGCAAATACAACTGCCAAGAGTTCTTTCTCGGTGGTTGTATAATTAATTTGGGCATCATTCAAGGTCTTACTTGCATATTAAATCACATGTGGCATCTTATCAATGTGTTGTCCTAAGACTGCACCAACAGCAAAATCTGGTGCATCACACATAAGCTCAAACGGGTGGTTCCAATCAGGAGATGATAAAACAGGGGCTGTAGTGAGGGATCTTTTAAGTGATTCAAAAGCAGCCATACAGTCTGAGTCGAAGTGAAATGTTGTACCTTGGCCAAGAGAAGAGTTAAGGGTCTAGCAATTTTGCTAAAATCCTTAATGAATCTCCTATAAAATCCTGCATGACCAAGGAAATATCATATATCTTTGACGCACTTAGGATGAGGAAGGTTATGAATGACATCTATTTTAGCTCTGTCGACCTCAATTCCTTTTCGTGAAATGACATGTCCAAGCACAATACCCTCTTGGACCATGAAATGGCATTTTTCCTAATTCAAAGTTAAGTTCTTATCTTTACAACGAGTAAGAACTGCGTCAAGATGAGATAGTCAATCATCAAAAGAGTCCCCGAATATCGAGAAATCGTCCATGAAAATCTCCAGAAAATTCTCGACCATGTCTGAGAATATCCCATCATACACCGCTGAAATGTAGTGGGAGCATTGCATAACCCAAAGGGCATGCGTCTATAAGCAAAAGTACCGAAAGGACAAGTAAATGTGGTTTTATCTTGATCCTTTTCGGCAATAGGGACCTGGTTATAACCAGAGTATCCGTCCATGGAACAATAATATTCATGTCCAGCTAATCGTTCTAACATCTGGTCAATAAAAGGTAGAGGGAAATGATCTTTTCTCGTTGCGGCATTGAGTTTTCTATAATCAATACATACATGCCATCCAGTTTGAGTGCGTGTTTGGATCAACTCATTAGCCTCATTGGTTATGACCGTGATGCCAGATTTCTTAGGGACTACATGAATAGGACTTACCCATTGGTTATCAGAGATTGGGTAAATGATACCACTGTCAAGGCATTGGACAATTTCTTTCTTTACTGCCTCCTTCATGATGGGATTTAACCGTCTTTGTGGTTCTCGGGTTGGCTTGGCTTTATCCATAAAATGTATATGATGTTTAACAATCAAGAGACTAATCCCTTTGATGTTTGTCATTGTCCAATCAAAAGCTTGCCTATTAGATCTCAAGACCATCAAAAAAGTGTTCTCTTGCTCTAAGGCTAGAGAAGAGGATATGATCACAGGCAAAGACTCATTCTCACCTAAATATGCATATTTAAGGTGAGAAGATAACAATTTGAGATCTAATGTCGGCGGAGAGACAATAGAAGGTGGGGTAAGTGATTGACATTCGAATTCTCGAAGAAGCTCATAACCTGCAAAGGATACAGACTCGGAAAGTGTATCTGACTTTTGTGATGAGTCAGAAGGTTCAAACTCAGGAGTGGACTCGTCAAAAGTGTCCTCACTATAATGTGCAAGATCAAACAATGATGTGCTAATGTCGTCGAGATCATCAAAGAAAAGTTCATCAACCTTGCAGCTTTCGGGTGCTATCTCGTGGACAGAACAGACATCAAGAATATGAGCAGAGGGTTCAGATGGCTGACTTCCAATCTTATAAACGTTAAGCTCAATTGTCATTTTCCCAAAGGATAGGTTCATGGAACCGTTTCGACAATTAATGACAGTATTGGAAGTGGCTAGGAAGGGTCAACCAACAATCACCGGAATTTGGTTCTGTGGGTTTGCTACAGGCTGTGTATCCAAAAAAATAAAGTTCACAGGGAATATAAATTCCCCAACTTTTATTAACACATCCTCAAGCTCACCCCGAGGTTTGGTGATGGATCGGTCTGCCATTTGGAGAGTACAATGAGCTGGTTTCAACTCTCCAATCCCTAACTGCTCGTAGACAGAGTATGGAAGCAGGTTAACACTAGCGCCAAGGTCGAGTAAAGCATGGTTGATATTTTTACCCCCAATAGAAATAGAGATTGTAGGACAGCCAGGGTCCTTACGTTTCTTTCGTAATTGTAGGGTAAAAGCTGTGCTAACATTATTCGTCAAGAATACCTTTTTGGGCACTTGAGTCTTCATCTTCCTAGTGCACAAGTCCTTAAGAATTTTCGCATAAGCCTGAACTTGTTGTATAGCATCTAGGAGAGGGATATTTATGTTAACCTGTTTAAACATTTCCATAATCTTCTCCATTTGTGGACTTGGTTTGTTTCCCCTTAACCGATTCGGATTAGGAGCTTTAGCAATAAGAGCTGGGTCTAACATTGGAGAAGGTCGTGTAGGTGGAACAGATCCCAGAATTGGAGTGGGGATCGTCTTTGGTTGACTAGAAGAAGTGGGCTGAGAGTTCAAGCCTAGAGGAAAACGAAGAATAGGCTCGGAAGAAGATAATGGACTAGACAAAGTAGGATCAGAAGTGGAAGTGGAAGTGGAAGCCGGGGTGTCATTGATAGATTCATCATTATCAATCTGTTCACCGACTTGATTATTTAGCACTATTTCGGATCTCGACGTTGTAATGGCACTCACATTGTAGTGTTGTGAATGCCCAGGATTCGGTAGGGGTTGAGATGGAAGTTTCCCTTTCTCTCTAGCACTCATTTCGGCATTTAATCGTGCAATTTTTGCTTCTATCGATTTAATACTCTCATCGTGGGATGCAGAGTTCTTCTTTATATCATCAATAGAAGACCTTATATCAGCCGACACTTGGATGGAATGTTTCATGAACAAATCCAAGGTTCGTTCGAATGAAGAGGAATTATCGGTTCCGGCCAATTGCAAAGAATTATTATACGGTGCAGAAGTGTTGGCAGGATTTTGAAAATTTTATGGTTGAAAAGGGTGCTGACTCAGTTGTAGTGGTTGCTGTTGTTGTGGAGGGACCCTTTGAAAGTTATTTTGGTTTGGAACCGTATTTTGAGTTTGGTGTTAGTTCCAAGCAAAATTTGGGTTATTCCTCCAACCCTGATTATAAGTGGAAGAATAAGGATCGTTTCTAGGTCGTTGCTGAAAAGCAGTATTAGTGTGTTCTTGACCTTGAAACGGAGAATTCAAAGGGCATTCTTCCATCAAATGTGATGGATCGGAACGGCATCCACACACGGTTTTAGGGAGTGTGACCGGATTTAGGGAGGCTAATAAAAATTTGTGTTCCATAGCTTCAAGTTTCTTTTGCATTGCTGCCATTTCGGCTTTGATTGCTATGGAAACATCAAGTTGATGGATACCACCCCTATATGATGTTTAACTAACACTCTCCCATTGCAAAGTTTTTTCAGCAAAATCATCTAAAAATTTCCAAGCTTCACCATCGTCTTTAGACATGAAATTGCCTTGACACATGGATTCAAGCATCTGCTTCATTGTTGGATTAATGCCCTCATATATGATTCGGCACAGATCCCGTCGATGGATTCCGTGATGAGGACATTGGACTAGCAGATTCTTGAATCGTTCAAAACACTTCCAAAATTGTTCATTGGGAAGCTGGGTAAATTGATTGCTTTCGCTAGGGACACGGGCAGTCTTATGATTGGGATAAAATTTCTTAAGGAATGCTATGACGAATTCATCCCAGTTTGAAATAAAGTGTGCAGCTGTGTTATAAAGCAATTTTTCGGCTAAATCGCACAAAGTGAACAGGAGAAGACGTAAACGCATAGCATCCACAGAAAGTTGTGAAGTGCCCATCATAGCACATACATTTTCAAATTTGGTAATAAAAACGTATGCGTCTTCAGACTCGAGACCGTGAAATTTAGGTAAAAGATTGATGTAATGTGGCTTTATTTCGAAGTTATCCCCATTGGATGGTGGAATGGAAAGACAAGTAGAAAGAGAACCATGTATAGGATAGCATCTTTCTTGGAGAGACATACACGGTAGATTCTACGCACCTGCGGGCGGTGGAAAAGTGGTGTTAAAATTTTATGAAGATCCGTCCATCTCGATAGATGTGGTGAGTGGTGAGGAAAAAGAAGATATAGAATTACCGACTTCGGAGTCGATAGGAGGAACGCGGACAAGACTGGCACTAGTGTAATGTTTTAGAAATCGTTATGCGAATTTTCTGTTAATAGGTAAAATAAATTGTGTTTTTCCGTAAAAACCCCGAAGTGATCATTTTTCAGTATTGACTTAACTGCACCTAGTTTAACTAGGAAATTACTAGTTTGCGGTTTTTGGTTATCACTTGAAAATTTTAGTTCACTTTAATATTTTCCTTAATTAAATTATTATTATAAGCTTTTAATTATGCACTTAATTAGTGGTAATTACAAATTTGATTGGGTTAATTATGCAAAAGTGAATTTATGGTAACTTAATCACAAGATTAAGCACTAAACCATCCTTGCAAAATATCCTAGAAAATGTCTAGATATTTTTGTGAATTAAATGAAAACTTTAATTAGAAAAATAAAAGATTAAAAGGTGGCTTTGGATGGAAGGTGCATTAATGGGCATTAATCGAGGTTTTTAGCTAGAAACTTCCACACATTTCCACAAACCTTCATCTTTTCCTTCATGTGGCCGAACTCCCCCCCCCCCCTGCTGCCCTCTCTCTTTGCACACCCCAATTGCACTTCTTCAAGCTTCTAAAAATCATCAAAAATCCTCAAATAATCCCACAAACTCAAATATAAATCCCTACCCATTATTCTTCAACCCTAAACAAGCTTAGATCTTCATGAAAGTCATCATTTTGGAGGCTAATTTGGAGTTTGGTTGCTAATTTGTGAATCTAGTGGAGGTATTAAATCCTAACTCTAAGCTCAAGTTCTTGTTTTAATACTTAAATCTAGTTATTAGAAGTCTAATTAAAGCTTGAATTAGCATGTTTAGAAATTCAAGAAAAGGTTTTTGAAGATCAAGAAAAGGTTTTGATTATTTGTAATGGTTAAGTGTGTGGTTTAGACAAGGAAAACTTAACTTAGTTGTGAGAATGTTATTTGTTATTTTCCTAATTGTCTAATTAAGCATAAGTGCAAACTAAACTTTTCTAAATCTTATTTGGGTGAGATTAAAATTCTAGTAAGGGTTTGTGTGGTTTAATCTAGCTATTATGAGATGATTGTGATCGCTAGTTTTGGTTAAACTTGTAGATTTGAGCTAAAATGATTAAAAGTTGTTTACTAGATTTTCGTTAAAGTTTAGGCGTGAGTTTCTATTGACGTTGCGATATTATATATACTAGATTCCACGATATATATTATGTTGTGAATGCGCGATCAGTACGATCAGGGTCTAGGCTTGGTGGTTATGTCGTTTTGCGTTCCTAGTTAGGGTTGTGCCGATATCGTACGCGTTTTGTGCACTAAGTGCACAGTATGTATATCTTATAGACGTTATCCTTGCGTTTCGTTGGCTTTGTATCGGCACAGGATATTTAACCTTATGTGTTGTGTTTATGAAATTTAGGATCGCGAACAGGGACTTCGGACGCTGCGAAGAAAGAGAAGCAGGTGGTCGGATTTACTTAGCTCGAGATCATCTGTGAGTAGATTTAACATCTAGAGGGGAATCGCCCGCATGGCGTGATGCGTCTGGGCTGGATTATATGACAAGATTATTAGTTACAAGTATTGCACATATAGAGATTGTGCATGAACTTCATTTCATATTATTACTTGTTGTGCAGGGGCTTGTACCCATTGGACGCTGCATTATTATTGACGGTTCATGTTGCACGAACACAAATTGTATGCTACACCCACACCGTCGATAATTTCCATGACACGCACAACACCTATACATACGTGATATTGTATTGGTTATAGACATTGAGATATGATCTTTATTTCCTTTGTGCATATGAGATATAGCATACCTGTATACCTGCATGCTTACGCATATACCTAGAGGGTATTGCATCATTATTGACATGTATATACACATATACCTAGAGGGTATTACATCATTATTGACATGTATATACACATACTGGACATAGCTACACCTATACCTAGAGGGTATTGCATCATTATTGACATGTATATACACATACCTGGATATAGCTACACCTATACCTAGAGGGTATTATATCATTATTGACATGTATATACACATATACCTAGAGAGTATTACATCATTATTGACATGTATATACACATACTGGACATAGCTACACCTATACCTAGAGGGTATTACATCATTATTGACATGTATATACACATATACTTAGAGGGCATTACATCATTATTGACATGTATATACACATACTGGACATAGCTACACCTATACCTAGAGGGTATTGCATCATTATTAACATGTATATACACATATACCTAGAGAGTATTACATCATTATTGACATGTATATACACATACTGGACATAGCTACACCTATACCTAGAGGGTATTGCATCATTATTGACATGTATATACATATATACCTAGAGGGTATTACATCATTATTGACATGTATACACACATACCTGGACATAGCTACACCTATACCTAGAGGGTATTACATCATTATTGACAGGTATATACACATATGAGATATAGCTACATATACATCTTGCATACATACTTACATGTACACACATATACCTTGCTATAGTTACATGTTCACCCTTATATGATATTGCGTTGGATTTTGGAGGAATTAGGAACCACATGATAAATTTAATAACTTGTTGCATTTAAATAGCGGTTTTTTCTTTATATGCTCATGTTACTGTTTATGTTGCATATATTATATTTCATGGATTTCGCATTGAGATATGGATTTCATATGATGTCTTCTAGATGTTTTACTCCTGAGGGTATATATCAGTGGTATGGGACGCTGATATATACATGTGTGTGTGTCAATATATATATATATATATGTGTGTGTGTGTGTGTGTGTGTGTGTGTGTGTGTGTGTGCGTGTATCAGTGGTATGGGACGCTGTTATATATGTACATATAATATTTATATATATATATATATATATCATAATGATCTATGCAAGTATTCTTATTCATTACTTGATATTTTCTGGATTTGAGGACCGTAGTATTTTCATAAAATTATGCATTGTTTGAAAACCCCGGTTTCTCTTGATATGATATTTCGATGCGTCCACCATGAGATTTCTCGGTTCTGAGATTTGTGATATATACCCGATGCGAGGAGTGGAGTGGGCCGTGTGCGGGTACATGGGGGAGCCCGGTATGGTTCCCCGTGTTGGGACACCTACAATGGCAGTAAGGTTTCGGGAGGCATCATCCATGCCAAGTTTAAATTTTTGTCATTCTAGATAACCCTAACCCTAGATCTTTAACTAGAGAATCAAACAAAACTAACATGTTAACAACTTAATGTAACGTTTTAAAAATAAATAAATAAATAAATAAAAATCCTTTAGGCGAATTTTCTGATTTTCGGTAAAATAAACCGTATTTTTCGTAAAACTTAACCATAATTATTTTTCATCATAAATTTAAAAAGACCTATATTAATTATGTAATTACTAATAAATGGTGTTTATTTAGTGACTTATAAATTTTTAGTTTAATTAAATATTTTTCCTAAATTAATTATTTTAATATTAACATAAGCTTTAATTATACATTAAATTAGTGTAAATTACAAATTTGAAATGGGTTAATTTTATAAAATGAGCCATGGTATATTAGAATCAAGTGTGTAATATGCAAAATCATTTCTCAAATTTTTTCCATGGTTCTAGACTTTTCAAGGAAAAGGTTTAAAATAGAAAAGTTTATATAATTAAGGTTTTAAGTGAAAAGATGACATTATTTGTGATGTTTCTAAACAAATCCACACACTCCTCTCTCTTTTTCCTCTCTCCCATGCTAGTGGCCGGCCTCCACACCCCATGGCAGCCCCCCTATTTTCCAAGTTCATTTTACCTTCAAAAATCATCAAAATTCAACAAAAATTCCAAAAATAAACCTCAAAATCAATATTCAATCTCTACCATTTTCCTTTGACCTATTTAGCATGGATCTTGGAGTTGGAAACCATTCTTTTGGAGTCATATTTTCATGTTTGGATCTCATGTTGTGGAGGTATAATTTTTACTCCAATGATTAATTGTTAAATGCTTTAATCTAGTTTATTTGGATTTTCTTAATTGATTCTATTTGCAAATTTAAAATTCAAGAAAGGGTTTCAAAAATCAAGTTACGGTTTTTATTAATTAAGTGGGGTTATAATAAGTAGTTTAACATTTTTAGAAAGGAAAAATCTAGCATGGTTGATGTATTGTAAATTGTTCTTTCAAAATTGTTTAAATTAAACAATTTTGCAAACTAGAGTTTTATAAATTATATATATTGGTGTGATAAAATTCTAATTAAGGTTTTTATCATTAGATTGTGGTTTTAATGAGAATATTAATATGTTAAAGGAATGAAAAACCTAATCTAATTATTAGTTTCAAATTGTTAGTTAATAAAATGTGATAAATATGCTATTTTGGTAAACTAGGTTTTTGAAATTAATTTAAAATGTAGGATTAAAAATATAGTTAGGGGTTTAGCACATCCTTAAGGTTTCATTGAGTGGTTTAAAAATTTAAAATTTTCAAAATCAAATTTAGTTGTGGAATTGTGAATTTTGGCTTAAAAAGTGTTGAATTTGGCTAAAATTGCAAACTAGAATTTTCAAATTAAGACAAATTAGTGTGATAAAAATATAGTAATGGTTTATATAATCTAGTTATGTTATTTAATGAATATTATGATCATTAGTTTCATTTAAACAATATGTTTTGAAGTAAAACAGTAAATTGACATTTTCAAGGTTTTGCGAAATAGGACGATTTGAACGATTTTAAGGTTTCGATGATTTAAACCATATATTATATTATAAATAATGAGTTTTGGAACTACGAGTTGTTTGTTGTTATTTTATCTCGATCAATCGGCGTTTATACGCCAATATCGAGCGATATTTGGTTCTTTTGCATAAGCGGGTCATAGGTTTTAACCTATGCGCGTTTCGTGCGTCGTTTTGGTTTTGTCCGTGATTCAGTTTACGATATTATATATGTTTGCGTATAGGTACCCCTCACATGGACTTCGGACGAGGAAGAAGAGGAGGGCGACATCATCTTCGGCAGACAAGGACCAGGTGAGTAGATATATATCTACGGGGGAAGTCGGGTGGATGGCGTTTAGCACCCCCGCAAACGTAGAATAGGAATATTACTTATTGTCATTAGGAAGTCAGACGTGACCTTAGATTCTTGGCAAGTAGGACCCTATTAAAGACTTTAGGTTGGACTAGACTGATTTAGAAAGACTTTACCAGAGGATGAATGTCTTGGAGGGAATTCGTAGGTTTCAGGTAGACACACACACACCACACACACAGAAACTTGACTTGGTGTGTATGTGTATGTGTGTGTGTGTGTGTGTAGGAATGTGTGTAGGTCTATATATATACACAACATGTATATGTGATATAAGGATGTTATATGATACATGGGGATGAGACGATATAACTGGGCTTGATGCCATGATCTCTTGGCTATACAGTCGTATTATGATGTTAGCGAATCGTTGGAAAATGAGAAAAATGGATATGTGTACATAAACGATAATAGGTGATAATGACATTGAGATATACGAGACTCTAGAATAGAACCCGGACTGTGATATGTGAATTAATCATGATATGATATATGTGTGACTCGATCATGATATGATATATATATGACTTAATCACGATATGATATATGTGACATGATATTTCTGAGGACCATTTGACGATGTATATTTACACAGACAATGATATGTGTTTGATGATATTGGGATGTATAGTACCCTTGATCATAATATTGTCTGATGATGATATTATACGAATAATGATGTACATAGGTGATACTTGACCCGTACCCCGATTTTGGGATCCCGTACGATGGATTTACCGTATGAGGCAAAGATGTGATGATTGATCCGCACTCTTGATTCGAGAAAGTCGTACCACGTACGTGACACTATTGAGGCTGGATCGCCGACTATTAGAGATATGGACTCAGACCTTAGATGGATTCTTATTTCCTATCGACTAGTTTCTTAGGCTTAGTTCTTTAGGGGGTTAGATAGATATTAGTTTAGGCTCGAGTCATATAGTTGTAGTTAGGTATGTATATTCCAAATGAGTGGTTAATACACATTTTACCTTTATATTCAGATTGTAATCATCACGTTGCATGTTCATACATATGTTTCTGTAGTTAATATGAAACTCTGCCTGTTAGGACACCAGCACCATTACCGATGATGCGCATGTTCCACGTACACTTATTTGCCGGCTCACACACATCATCATCGGTAATTGCCATGTCACGTACACTTTAGAACATATTATCTTTTATTGATAAAATCAGCTAAATGCTAGATCAATATAAAATAGTGATTACTCTCAGGTGTTAGTCTAGACATTGCATTTATTACTTAGACATTTCATGCATCCACATTTTCATGTTATCATGCAGTATTGTGGGGCTCATGCCGGTACTTATTATTTACTTACTCATGATTTTGGGATTTTGGATTTTTATGAGATTTCTGGATTTTGAGGAAAACCGCAAGAATATATAAAAAAAAAAACTTCTCTCTCTCCCCCTCTCTTTTTGAAATACAAGTTGCGGTTTTCTCGTGATGTATGTGTCGTCCACCATGAGATTTCATGTTTTCTGTTGGATTTTGAGACCCGATTCGAGGAGTGGATGAACCGTCTCGGGTACATGGTGGGCCCGGTATGGTACCCCGGGGCAAGAAGATCGAGTTGTAGACGATGAGCCTGGCAGGGGAGGACTACCTACCAGTGATGTCTGGCGCGGCGGATATCCGGAGGATACCGACCGTTGTCGTGGGATTTGATGATATGGGCCGATCCGGACTAACGGAGCCTATGGTATTGAGATTATGAGGTATTGAAACTTGAGATTTACATGTTTTGTGTCGATACTTGACACGGATTTCCATGGATTTCATTGATGATGTTTCAGATTACCATACAAATTTTACTATGATAAAGGTTAAAGATTTCTTATACAAATATATCCAGATTTCATGGTTGATTGTTTTACATTCATGGTGCATGCATACTCATACACACGACATGTTACTACGTGAGGTACTTACACGAGCACTGAGCATTGCACATGCGCATAGTTATTACCCTGCACTACTAGATGACTAGTGTTATATTAGTATATTATTATGACCTAGGACTGCGTCGTGCATTCGATTTCTTCTCGCAGATATCTTCTACTCACGAGTTGGCAACTCACCTACGTTGTGCCAAATTTTTCTTACAGGTTTCGATGTATAGGTTTTCCTTGGCAGCTTGCTGGCACATCATTTCATTCAGGGTGATTTGCTTGGTAGGTTGGTTCATTGTATCAGGACCGCCGTTGTACTTTTATTATTTCATTTGTATCTAGTAAGCTCCATAAACCAGACTTGTATTCTTGAAAGTTTAGAAGACCAGTTGTTTTTATTTCGACCTTAGAGTCGCGCTTGTAGTATTATGGTTTCTGGTGGATTTGATTTTCTTTTGAGTTTTGAGCCACGCCCTTTGGCGTTGTATATTATTGTGCATTGTGTGGTTGTTTCCGCCTGTTGGCGTAGAGCTAGCTCCCGCTTGGGGATGCCTTTTTTTATTGTTTGTATATATTAGTCTTGTTTGTACCCATTTAGGACCAGTTTTTACAAAGGAGACTCTGCCGAAATTTTTGAGAAAATTTGATGTTGCTTTTAAACTTGTTTCCCTACATGTTTTCCTTTACTTCTTCTTGAAATGGTTTAGATTTCTGGGCTTTGGCTTACTTAGATTACGCCGTGCCTCTAGACGCTTCATACTTTAAGTGCCGGTCACGTTCCATACCTTCGTGTCGTGACAAAGTTGGTATCAGAGCGCTAGGTTTAACCTTTGTATAAGTCTAGGATGACCCTTGGTTGATGGAGTAGGTGACTTAGGTAGAGTGACGTACCGTAGGTATGATCTGCGGCATACTTACAATACGCTACTCTGCTTAAGAAGCCTTAGGATGTACATTCTTTTGCACCGTATTCTATTCGTTCCTTGATCTATCTTCATCAATATTGGATGGTGGTTTCTGTTACCATGGACGCACGGGCAGAGAGAGCTGCGGCTCGAATGCGATGACCATTAGGGTATCGTTTATTCATGAGGATTGAAGCATTGTTGAGCATGCGGAGGATCACATGTCATCCAGACGAAGTTAAAAGGTTCGAACGAAAGTCAGAAACCCATTTTCCCAAGTTTAAGGTATTCGGAAGAACATGCAGGTATTTCTATGGACCCTCTAGAAGAATAAAAACCCTAACTCGACATAATGACCACGAAAACGCCTTTGAACCTTAGGGTTTACGGCTGTTCCATAGTGCCATTAGTGAGGCTTAGGTTTGCCCTTCTACGGCTAGTCCGCAGATGCTGGGGCATGTACTGGGTATTTTTAAATTATACTTGAGTGTTGAACTCTCGGGGAATTTTGGGATTTTGATGAATTGGTCGAAAAGTTTAACGTAGTCCGGATATCAGGTGAAGGGATAGATTTCGTGGGAGACTGTAGATATGAGTATAGCTGTTTGTAGCGCAGTCAGCACAGCGATGAGGAGACGAGTCCGAATCAGACGACATTAGAAAATGCGCACATTGATGATAGCGTTTACGATTGTGATTTGGTGATTTGAATTTCATATTTCCGTTGTTTGGATTTTGTTCTATGATTGGTATTTCCTATGTGTACATTCATTACACTCTATTCGTATCAGTGGTATTGGTGTTGTTTTGTGCATACCCAGTGCACTCGATTTGGTTTTATACATTTTGAGATATTGATTTGATTTCGTGCATATGGGTTGCACATGATTTTGACGTATGCTTCGACATAGTTTCATGCATTTTTTCGTACTGTGATTTCGATTTTGATATTCGGTGTATGTTTTTCGTGCATCATGTGCACTTGATTGAGATTCTTGCGCACACTTAGCACACTTGATGCGAATTTTTGCACAGCAGATGCACTAAATCAGGGTTTTGTGCAGATTAGATGCACCTAATATTAGTGTCGTGCACACCCGTTGCACTTGACAGATGTTTTTGGTGCACACCCGTTGCACTCAGTGTTGTTTTTGTGCGTATTCATGGCATCTGTATTTGGTTTCGATTTCAGTGCGCACCGGACGCACATGATATTTTTATACTGTGATTGGGATTGATTTCATTTTGATCAGTATGTTTTTATAATGATTACAATTTGGTTTAGTAACCGGCGGGACGTGTATGTTAAATAAAAGATATATATGTATAGCTATTTTTTTTTAAATATAAACGTCCGCTACTTATGCCGTGACACGCGTATCGCACGGCGATTTTAAAAAGGGGGGTTTTTGCATGCTTCTTTATTCAGATATTTGGACGATTTTACTACGATGCGCACTATATATAAGTTATAGTTTTGATGTATATCATGTTGGTTTTCGTATTGGGTTTTGATATTTTATTCTCACCATAACTCCGATGATTGCGTTATATTTGACGGAGTTTTGAGTTTGAGTTATGTACTCGTTTTTCAAGCGCATGCATTGCGCTAAGATGTGTTTTACGTACTGATGATTTCGGGGCCCCGACAATTCGAGTGTTTTGGCTGAATGTTTTAGTAATTGAAGGGAGCTTAATTTAAATTCGGGGACCGAATTTATTAAAGGGGGGAAGATTGTAACGTTTTAAAAATAAATAAATAAATAAATAAAAATCCTTTAGGCGAATTTTCTGATTTTCGGTAAAATAAACCGTTTTTTTCGTAAAACTTAACCATAATTATTTTTCATCATAAATTTAAAAAGACCTATTTTAATTATGTAATTACTGGTAAATGGTGTTTATTTCGTGAATTATAAATTTTTAGTTTAATTAAATATTTTTCCTAAATTAATTATTTTAATATTAACATAAGCTTTAATTATACATTAAATTAGTGTAAATTACAAATTTGAAATGGGTTAATTTTATAAAATGAGCCATGGCATATTATAATCAAGTGTGTAATACGCAAAATCAATTCTTAAATTTTTTCCATGGTTCTATACTTTTCTAGGAAAAGGTTTAAATTAGAAAAGTTTATATAATTAAGGTTTTAAGTGAAAAGATGACATTATTTGTGATGTTTCTAGACAAATCCACACACTCCTCTCTCTTTTTCCTCTCTCCCATGCTAGTGGCCGGCCTCCTCACCCCATTGCAGCCCCCCCCCCATTTTCCAAGTTCATTTTACCTTCAAAAATCATCAAAATTCAACAAAAATTCCAAAAATAAACCTCAAAATCAATATTCAATCTCTACCATTTTCCTTTGACCTATTTAGCATGGATCTTGGAGTTGGAAACCATTCTTTTGGAAGCATATTTTCATGTTTGGATCTCATGTTGTGGAGGTATAATTTTTATTCCAATGACTAATTGTTAAATGCTTTAATCTAGTTTATTTAGATTTTCTTAATTGATTCTATTTGCAAGTTTAAAATTCAAAAAAGGGTTTCAAAAATCAAGTTACGGTTTTTATTAATTAAGTGGGGTTATAATAAGTAGTTTAACATTTTTATAAAGGAAAAATCTACCATGGTTGATGTATTGTAAATTGTTCTTTCAAAATTGTTTAAATTAAACAATTTTGCAAACTAGATTTTTATAAATTATATATATTGGCGTGATAAAATTCTAATTAAGGTTTTTATCATTAGATTGTGGTTTTAATGAGAATATTAACATGTTAAAGGAATGAAAAACCTAATCTAATTATTAGTTTCAAATTGTTAGTTAATAAAATGTGATAAATATGCTATTTTGGTAAACTAGGTTTTTGAAATTAATCTAAAATGTAGGATTGAAAATATAGTTAGGGGTTTAGCACATCCTTAAGGTTTCATTGAGTGGTTTAACAATTTAAAATTTTCAAAATCAAATTTAGTTGTGGAATTGTGAATTTTGGCTTAAAAAGTGTTGAATTTGGCTAAAATTGCAAACTAGAATTTTCAAATTAAGACAAATTAGTGTGATAAAAATATAGTGATGGTTTATATAATCTAGTTATGTTATTTAATGAATATTATGATCATTAGTTTCAGTTAAACAACATGTTTTGAAGTAAAACGGTAAATTGACATTTTCAAGGTTTTGCGAAATAGGACGATTTGATCGATTTTAAGGTTTCGATGATTTAAACCATATATTATATTATAAATAATGAGTTTTGGAACTATGAGTTGTTTGTTGGTATTTTATCTCGATCAATCGGCGTTTGTACGCCAATATCGAGCGATATTTGGTTCTTTTGCATGAGCGGGTCATAGGTTTTAACCTATGCGCGTTTCGTGCGTCGTTTTGGTTTTGTCCGTGATTCAGTTTACGATATTATATATGTTTGCGTATAGGTACCTCTCACGTGGACTTTAGACAAGGAAGAAGAGGAGGGCGACATCGTCTTCGGCAGACAAGGACCAGGTGAGTAGATATATATCTACCGGGAAAGTCGGGTGGATGGCGTTTAGCAACCCCGCAAACGTAGAATAGGGATATTACTTATTGTCATTAAGAAGTCGGACGTGACCTTAGATTCTTGGCAAGTAGGATCCTAATAAAGACTTTAGGTTGGACTAGACTGATTTAGAAAGACTTTACCAGAGGATGAATGTCTTGGAGGGAACTCGTAGGTTTCAGGTTGACACACACACACACGCACACACAGAAACTTGACTTGGTGTATATGTGTATGTGTGTGTGTGTCTATATATGTATATATATATATATATATGAATGTGTGTAGGTATATATATATATACACACACACAACATGTATATGTGATAAAAGAATGTTATATGATACATGGGGATGAGACGATATAACTGGGCTTGATGCCGTGATCTCTTGGCTATACAGTCGTATTATGATGTTAGCGGATCGTTGGAAACTGAGAAAAATGGATATGTGTACATAAACGATAATAGGTGATGATGACATTGAGATATACGAGACTCCAGAATAGAACCCGGACTGTGATATGTGAATTAATCATGATATGATATATGTGTGACTCGATCACGATATGATATATATATTACTTAATCACGATATGATATATGTGACATGATATTTCTGAGGACCATTTGACGATGTATATTTACACAGACAATGATATGTGTTTGATGATATTGGGATGTATGTGATTATAGCACAGTACCCTTGATCATGATATTGTCTGATGATGATATTATACGAATAATGATGTACATAGGTGATACTTGACCCGTACTCCGATTTTGGGATCCCGTACGATGGATTTACCGTACAAGGCAAAGATGTGATGATTTATCCGCACTCTTGATTCGAGAAAGTCGTACCACGTACGTGACGCTATTGAGGCTGGATCGTCGACTATTAGAGATATGGAATTAGAGCTTAGATGGATTCTTATTTCCTATCGACTAGTTTCTTAGGTTTAGTTCTTTAGGGGGTTAGATAGATACTAGTTTAGGCTCGAGTCATATAGTTGTAGTTAGGTATGTATATTCCAAATGAGTGGTTAATACACATTTTACCTTTATATTCAGATTGTAATCATCACGTTGCATGTTCATACATATGTTTCTGTAGTTAATATGAAACTCTGCCTGTTAGGACACCAGCACCATTACCGATGATGCGCATGTTCCACGTACACTTATTTGTCGGCTCACACACATCATCATCGGTAATTGCCATGTCACGTACACTTTAGAACATATTATCTTTTATTGATAAAATCAGCTAAATGCTAGATCAATATAAAATTGTGATTACTCTCATGTGTTAGTCGAGATTACATTTATTACTTAGACATTTCAAGCATCCACATTTTCATGTTATCATGCAGTATTGTGGGGCTCATGCCGATACTTATTATTTACTTACTCATGATTTTAGGATTTTGGATTTTTATGAGATTTCTGGATTTTGGGGAAAACCGCAAGAATATATATAAAAACTTCTCTCTCTCCCCCTCTCTTTTTAAAATACAAGTTTCGTTTTTCTCGTGATGTATGTGTCGTCCACCATGAGATTTCATATTTTCTGTTGGATTTTGAGACCCGATTCGAGGAGTGGATGAACCGTCTTGGGTACATGGTGGGCCCGGTATGGTACCCCGGGGCAAGAAGATCGAGTTGTAGACGATGAGCCTGGCAGGGGAGGACTACCTACCAATGATGTCTGGCGCGGCGGATATCCGGAGGATACCGACCGTTGTCATTAGATTTGATGATATGGGCCAATCCGGACTGACGGAGCCCGAGGTATTGAGACTTGAGATTTACATGTTTTGTGTCGATGCTTGACATGGATTTCCATGAATTTCATTGATGATGTTTCAGATTACCATACAAATTTTACTACGATAAAGGTTAAAGATTTCTTATACAGATATATCCAGATTTCATGGTTGATTGTTTTACATTCATGGTGCATGCATACTCATACACACGACATGTTACTACTTGAGGTACTGACACGAGTACTGAGCATTGCACACGCGCATAGTTATTACCCTGCACTACTAGATGACTAGTGATATATTAGTAAATTATTATGACCTAGGACAGCGTCGTGCATTTGATTTCTTCTCACAGATGTCTTCTACTCACGAGTTGGCAACTCACCCCCGTTGTGCCAAATTTTTCTTACAGGTTTCGATATATAAGTTTTCCTTGGCAGCTTGCTGGCATATCATTTCATTCAGGGTGATTTGCTTGGTAGGTTGGTTCATTGTATCAGGACCGCAGTTGTACTTTTATTATTTCATTTGTATCTAGTAAGCTCTATAAACCAGACTTGTATTCTTGATAGTTTAGAAGACCGGTTGTTTTTATTTCGACCTTAGAGTCGCGCTTGCAATATATGGTTTCTGGTGGATTTGATTTTCTTTTGAGTTTTGAGCCTCGCCCTTTGGCGTTGTATATTATTGTGCATTGTGTGGTTGTTTCCGCCTGTTGGCGTAAAGCTAGCTCCCGCTTGGGGATGCCTTTTTTATTGTTGGTATATATTATTCTTGTTTGTACCCATTTGGGGCCAGTTTTTACAAAGGAGACTCTGCCGAAATTTTTAAGAAAATTTGATGTTGCTTTTAAACTTGTTTCCCTACATGTTTTCATTTACTTCTTCTTGAAATGGTTTAGATTTCTGGGCTTCGGCTTACTTAGATTACATCGCACCTCTAGACGCTTCGTAATTTAAGAGTCGGTCACGTTCTGTACGTTCGGGTCATGACACTTAACATCTAAGAGTTAGGGATTACAACCATTGTAGTCCATTCCTTCGCTTCATAAGCTCTGGGTTGAAGTCCCTTCGCTGCGATCATCATGCTCCCGAACTCTAGAGAGGCTCCATAAAGAGAATGATGCATCCTTACTAGTAATCTTCAAAATCCAAGATGATCTACCGTGAGGAAATGCAAACCCAAGCTTTCACTTCACTAATGAGGTATTAGTGAAGTAAACACCCTAATCTAACTGGCTAGAATAGATGAGGATGATGAAGTAGGAATTTTGCTCTCTGTTGTTTTATATTTCTCACAATATTTCATCACAAATCAAAAACTAGCAAGCTTTTTTGTGAAGAGCGGGAAGAAGATGAAGTTGTGATGAAATGAATTATTGTTGAGGTTAGAATTGCCACCTAGGGTTAAGCATGTCATGCTTAACCGTTGTAGAGACTTTACCATGGTCTAGGGTTAGGGTTTGGTTTAGAAATATCTAAGCAAAATATCAAGAGAGAAGACTTAGTCAACAATGGCAACTCTTTTGCCAAAAGTCTTTTCTTTTTGAACTTTGCTAAGATAAATATATATATATATATATATATATATATATATATATATATATATATATATATATATATATATATATATAAAACCCTAATCTTAGCCATGGTAATAATCTCAAAACCCTAGTTGCAAGTTTAACCATAACATATTACAATATTATAAATCATATATATAATATATAATGTAACAAAAGAAAATAATATAATTAACATATATCACATATATATCAATGTATCCTCAAGTGAGAAAAAGAATCATTAAGTGAGCTTATATTAGTTAATGTAATGTAATATATCACATATTAAATCAACACTTGATTTAATAACCCAGCTATATTACATGTAACCGACTAATATAATATGTGTCAGTTCATCGAATCAACACTTGATCCGATGACCCGGCTATATCACATATACCCGGCCGATATCACATATCGCGAGAATCGAATACGGTATCACATACACATATTATTCTCGGTCCCACAGATATCACATATATGCTCCTACTCCGTTTTGCCTGAGCCAGGAAACCTCTGTGTAGGACTCTAAAGAATCGTCAATACACCGGCAGTAAGTGATGATCATATTAAACACCCATAAGCTGCAAGCGGTCAGCTAAACGTAACAGCCATCCGGATATTGACCGATCAGAATATCAACAAGCAAGCATGTACATTCTCCTGTGAATCCAATCAGTAACACTCCCGTACAGTCCGGTCTCTTCGTCTGATATGTCGCATATCTAGTCTAGGGGTGGTAAACGTCAGACCCCAGTAACCGATAATTCGTGTCGATGTGTGGCTCATAACGGGTCGAGAAACTACTGATAACACTTACCAGTAGATCTCCATAGCAGCCCTGGTCAGGGACTTCCAGTTATAGCCAATCGAACACAGTGCAACATCAACCCCCAATACCGAGAGAGATGAAACCCTTCCTATCGCTCATTGCCTCCATGTGATTCGGGACTGTACCCAAAAGCCACCGTTTTGCACGTTCTCATGAACGTGGTAAGGTGAAAATCAAAGCACAGTGGGAATCACACAAGACTCTATAACGATCTCGGGTCTACAGACTAACTTGTACCAGTGTCACCAGAGAACTGCTATCTGACGATAGGTATAATACCATCTAAGAGTTCTCGGCGAGTCTGTTCAGTGTACTCAGTCTCTACTGAGCATCCGTACACCATCTTTGGTGTCACCACACCAGATGGATATGGGATCATCCATCGCCCATCAAATGGGTCAAGATGTGTATACGCTAGTTTGCTCTGGAGTATCGATGCCCTGTCTCGATACACCCTTGACTAGGAACAGTTATAGGATGTACTCTTAGACTACCCTGGCCCCACTAGTATGATCTTCATCATAGTCCTAGTAGTCGAGTACATATCCTAAGGGCTTTATCAACATGTGAGAGCAAGAAAGTAAACCAATACAAGTCAACATGTTAAGATAAAGTGAAACCAGATAGCATACTATCATGTCGAGCAAGAAAGTCCTCTCTATATATATCCAAGCATCCATTATAATATACATCAAATGTACAACAATGGCCTCTAGGGCATATACATAATTAACAATCTCCCACTTGCACTAAGGCCAGCTGTTGTAGTATCTCATACCCAACATCCCAAAGAGTCTCTCAAATTGTATCTGGGGTATGGCCTTCGTGAGTGGATCCGCAGTGTTGTCCTTCGTGTCAACTCTCCTGACCTCGATCTCGCGGCGATCAACTATCTCCCGGATCATATGATACCGCCTCAGAATATGCCTGGATCTCTGATGGGACCTGGGTTCCTTGGCCAAACCCACAGCTCCATTGTTATCATAATACAAAGGTATTGGATGCTCAATGGATGGAACCACACCAAGTTCAGTGATGAACTTCTTGATCCAGACAACCTCTTTAGCAGCATCGTTGGCAGCAATGTATTCAGCCTCCATCGTCGAGTCTGCTACGGTTTCTTGTTTGGAACTCTTCCAACTCACCGCCCTTCCATTGAGAGTAAAAACAAATCCCGAGTGCGACTTAGAGTTGTCCTTATCACTTTAGAAGCTCGAATCGGTAAAGGACTCCACCTGGAGTTCTCCGTTACCATACACCAAGAACATCTCCTTAGTCCTTCTCAAGTACTTGAGAAGGTTCTTCACAGCTGTCCAGTGACTCTCTCCTGGATCTGCTTGATACATACTCACTACACTTAGTGAGTATGCTACATCGGGTCTGGTACATAACATCGCGTACATGATAAAGCCTACTGCCGAAGTATAGGGTATCCCTTGCATGCGAGCTCTCTCCAAATCAGTCTTAGGAGACATCTCTTTGGAGAGAGTGAGTCCAGAGATCGTGGGTTGGTTCCCACGCTTGGATTCTTCCATACTAAACCTCTTTAGTATGGTGTCAATGTACCTAGATTGGGACAATCCCAATATCCTTTTAGATCTATCTCTATATATCCTAATCCCCAAAATGCAGGAGGCATCACCTAGATCTTTCATTGAGAATCTATGTGATAAGAAGAGCTTGACCGAGTGCAGCATAGGAACATCATTTCCTATCAAGAGCATGTCATCTACGTACAATACAAGGAAGACAACCTTACTCTCTGCCACCTTCTTATATACACAAGGTTCATCTACGTTCTTAATGAAGTCAAACTCTTTGACTACAACATCAATACAGATGTTCCAACTCCGTGATGCCTGCTTTAACCCATAGATAGATTTAAGTAGCTTGCACACCTTTCCGCTGCTCCCACTGTCTACGAAGCCCTCTGGCTGAGTCATGTACACGCACTCCTCTAAATCACCATTTAGAAAGGCGGTCTTAATATCCATTTTCCAGATTTCGTAGTCATGGTATGCAGCAATGGCAAGTAGAATCCGGATGGACTTAAAGCATAGCCACTGGAGAAAAGGTTTCGTCATAATCCACACCTGGTCGTTGACGAAAACCCTTTGCAACAAGCCTAGCTTTGAAAGTCTCAACTTTCCCATCTACACCAAGTTTCTTCTTAAAGATCCATTTGCTCCCAATGGGTTTTACCCCTTCAGGAGCAACTTCCAAAGTCCATACTTTGTTGGTGTACATGGATTCCATCTCAGATCGCATTGCATCCAGCCATTTCACAGAGTCCCCACTCGTGATGGCCTGCTCGAAGCTAGTTGGGTCATCATCTTCCATGATGCAATCCTCGCACCCACCATCGATGAGAAAACCGTAGTATCTCTTAGGTGGATGAGGAACCCTACTAGATTGACGGAAAGGCTGGGGTTCCCCGTGAACTATCGAATCATCTGGTTCGACTAAATCTTTAATTGTAGTTTGTAGTGCTGGAACTTCTTCCAGCTCTATCTCATTACCACTAATTTCTTTTGCAAGAAATTCCTTTTCCAAAATGGTGGCATGTCGAGAAATAAACACCTTTTGTTCCTCGCTGTGGTAGAAAAGATATCCATGTGAATGTTTAGAATATCCCACAAACTTACAAAGAACTGACCGTACCTCGAGTTTGTCCGGATTTTGCCTTTTAACATAGGCCGGACAACCCCATATCTTAACGCGTTTAAGACATGGTCTCTTCCCACTCCATATCTCATATGGTGTGGTAGGTACAGATTTAGATGGAACTTGATTCAATAGGTATGCTGCTATCTCAAGCGCATAGCCCCAAAAAGAAATAGGCAACTCAGCAGTGCTCATCATAGAGTGCACCGTATCTAATAGGGTGCGATTCCTCCGCTCCAATACACCGTTGTGCTGTGGTGTATAGGGAGGAGTAAGCTGAGAGAGAATCTCATTCTCCTTTAGATAGTCCAGAAACTCATTGCTCAAGTATTCTCCTCCTCGATCAGATCGAAGGATCTTAATACTTTTACCCGTTTGGTTCTCGACTTCGTGCTTATGTTCTCTGAATTTCTCAAAAGCTTCAGACTTGTGTTTCAACAGGAAAACATGTCCGTATCTCGAGAGATCGTCAGTGAATGTAATGAAGTATGAAGAACCATTCCTGGCATGCGTAGACATGGGACCGCATACATCACTATGTATCAGTCCCAAGAGTTCGGTAACTCTTTCTCCATGTCCACTAAATGGAGTTTTGGTCATTTTGCCTTTAAGACATGACTAGCAAGTGTCATAAGATGAAAATTCGAACGGATTCAAATATCCATCCTTATGCAACTTAGCTAGTCGTGTCACATTGATATGACCTAGTCTACAATGCCACAAGAAGGATTCGTTCATTTCTGAACTCTTCCTCTTGTGTGTGTTTTGTACATTAAGAACCGTGGTTTGGTTTAGAACGTATATGCCATTATTTAACGAACCTGATCCAATCAACTTTTGATTCAGGAAGATGGTCATAACATTATCATGTACTACAAAATTAAATCCTTCTTTACTCAATAAAGAAAATGATATAATTTTGCATATCAGAATCGGAATGTAATAGCATTCGTTCAGAATCAATGCATTATCATTTGGTAATACAAGGTGATATTCACCAACTGCTTTGGCTGCAACATTTGCACCATTCCCTACTCTTATGGAATGATCACCTATTCCCAGTTCCCTACCTTTCCTTAGCCCATGTAACATATTACATATGTGGGATCCCGATCCGGTATCTAATACACAGGACGTAGAGTGAACTGAGAAAAAGTTCTCGATAACTAACACACCTGAAGAAGATGCATCAGCATGCTTATTCTTTGTTTGGGTGGCGTGAAAATCCGGATATACTCCTATTCCCTTTTCTGTCTTAAAACAATTATAAGAAAGAACGGCACCAACGTTCCCCTGCTCAGTATAATAAGCGGGTTCGATCAATACATCCATATTATTATCTTGATTAGGGCCTGATATGGTCGCTACCTGGAGAGAGAGAGAAGAAAATACTTTAGCATATGCTCTTGCAAGATTAGATTAGTTATTATCTTATCTAATCAGGATGGCTCCTTCTGTTTTCATCAAATCTTCCTTCAAACCTTAAAAGGTAAGACTAACCGGGATTAATTACACTTTACAAGTTTGCCAATCTTTCAGCCAGGCCAGTGTTGGTACTTTGAGGGAGGTTCCCCATGCTTTCACACGGATCTAATTAAAATAAACATCGTTTTCCCAGAGGCATAACCCCGTTAACACCTTTCTAGTCACCTACTTGATCGGCTAATTTTCCTGTGTAAAAATCTCCCAGTAGTAACTCTTACTCGCAGTGGGTATTAGGATCCAACTATCTTATAGAAAGTATGCAATCTCATTGCAAATTTCAACACTTGAAATTCCCGATAATACTTTTGCCCCTAACCCCCTATGACCTTGACAAAGGTCAACAAACCATAGGATGCTAGTCAAGTTCAACCCGTCATTTCCCGATTGAATTAAACCCACCCGTACGACCCTTGATAAAGGCCAACAAGGTCGTACGACTACCCTAATCCAATCGCATCTCATGCTTAAACAGATAAGTACTAGTCAGCTACCGCACACTACTCCTTGACAAAGGCCAACAAACGCAGCACGAATACTAAATAGTCTTTATCTGAAATGACGGAGGGCTACGACAGGTTTTTATGAAAACCTTTTGCGTAATGAACATGATATCGTTGTAGAAACAAGTGATTTTGAAAAGGAGTGTTTTTTAGGCTTTTCTAGTTTTGTTAAAGAGGTCACTCCCGGTGAAGGGTTCTCGGCTCTTTCCTTATCGAATAAGGTGCAGGATATTTCAAAAATACCACTATGCAAAGCAAGAACTATAGAAGCAATCAAAAAAAAACCGAGTGAGTTATAGCATCTGCTAGTTTCGCTAAAGAGGTCACTCCCGGTGAAGGTATCTCGGCTCTTTCCTTATCGAATAAGGTGCTGGATATTCTACAAAGAATACCGCTATGCAAAGAAAAACTAGGGCTACCCTTTTTATAAATTTGATTCTACAATATCTTTTAGATTTCTTTTTCTTTCATTAATCTCATTAATGAATCCCATCATTTAAGCTTCCTAAGCATCACAGAAGAAACGAAAATACAACGTACGCTTATGCCATCCACATTCACCACAGTGTCCCGTTATGCATCGTTGGGTTACTTAACTAACGGCATACTGGGGCGGAACGAGTGCGGGTGTAAAACATAAGAAACGTTTATTATATATCATATATACAATAATAAAGTATTCGTCTCACACATATAAAATAATCACATCACAGTATATCAGCAGCATAAGAAACATATGAAATATTGGATATACTAGGTTGTCCGTGTTTTATTTTGAGCCTGTATAAAACACGGATTCCACGGTCACGATGAATAGCCAAACCCACCACCTAGACCCCTACGAGATCGGCAAGCTGTTGGATATATGTATGCCCTAGAGGCCATTATTTGATAGTGGATGTATTTATACATGTATGTATGTGTGTGTGTGTGTATCTATATATATATATATATATATATATATATATATATATATATTCAAAGGACATTCTTGCTCGACATGATAGTATGCTATCTAGTTACTCTTTATCTGACATGTTCACTTGATCATGTTTTTATTCATTTGTACATGTTGATAAAGCCCTCAGGATATTTGCTTGACTACTGTGGTTATGATGCAAATCATACTAGTGGGACATGTGTAGTTTATAAGCATATCCTGAAATGTCCCCAGTCGTTGGTGTATCGAGACGGGGCATCGATATTCCATAGTAGACTAGCGTATATGATACTAGACCCATGTGATGGGCGATGGATGTTCCCGCGTCCATTGATGTTGGACATCGAGATCGTATACGGGTGCTCAGTAGAGACTGGGTACACTGGACGGACTCGCCGAGAACTCCTATATGGTATTATATCTATCGTCGGATAGCAGTTCTCAGGTGACACTGGTACAGGTTAGTCTGTAGACCCGAGATCGTCATAGAGTCTTGTGTGTTCTCCCACTGTATTTTGATTACCAGCCTATCACGGCTCTACTGAGTCATGCAAACAGGTGGCTTTTGGGTACAGTCCCGAGACACATGGAGGCAATGAGCGATAAGAGGGGTTTCGTCTCTCCCAGTATTGGGGTAGATGTTGCGCTGTGCTCGATTGGCTATATCAGCAAGTCCCTTGCCAGGGCTGATGAGATTTACTGATAAGTGTTATCAGTAGTTTCTCGAACTGATTATAGGCCATACATCGGCATGACTTATTGAGTTATTGGGGTCGACGATGCCATCCCTAGACTTGATATGCAGCATATCTGACGAAGAGACCGGACTGTACGGTAGTGTTGCCAGTTGGCTCGACGGGAGTTTTGACAGGTTTGCTTGTTTTCTTATGATCGCTCAATACCCGGGTGGCTGTTACGTTTAGCTGACCTCTTGTGGCTTGGGGGTGCTTGATATGATCATCACCCACTACCGGTGTATTGACGAGTCTTAGAGTCCCACAGAGGAGTTTCCTAGCCCAGGAAAAACGATGCGGTGTGCATATGAGATATGCGCGGGGACCCGATTAAATGCGCGTATGTGATACCGTATATTAATCGGGCGGTTTACTATTGGTCGGGTCGTATGAGATATGACTGATTTGTTAAATCAAGTGTTGATTTAACATTGACTAAATAGCTTATTTTGTTTAAACCCTTTTTCTTTATTGTATGCATGCATATATGCATATGTTTATGTTGATGCACATGTTGATGTGCATGCACACATACATGCATACACTTGTGTGTATCATGGTTGTTGATACACAAATGGTGGCAATGCAAGACTCACATGGTATAATTATCTTTATATTTATTTATTGAGCTAAAAAGGAAATAGAATTAATTCATGGTTGATTATTATTATTCATTCTCTACACTAAACCTTACATTAACCATGAGTTAACTTTCTATGGCTCTTATTGCTCAATGATAAATATCTAGATATTTATTAACCGTTGGTTACAAGTGAGAGTGATTTAATATATATTATTATTTCATTCTCATTTTTCTTTTATCATTATCTTTGAGCTCTTGTTCTTGCCATCATCTTCTTCCTCCTCTCTTTTGCTCTCTTGAGATTTCTTATGAGTGAGAGATGTTAGTTATATGTATGCCCTAGAGGCCATTACTGTACATTGGATGTATATTGTAGTGGATGCTGGGACATATATAGGGAGGACTTTCTTGCTCGACATGATAGTATGCTATCTGGTTGAACTTTACCTTAACGTGTATACTGATTGTCTCTCTGTTACATGTTGGTAAAGCCCTTAGGATGTGTACTTGACTACCTGGACTATGATGCGGATCATACTAGTGAGGACATGGTAGTCCATAAGTACATCCTTCAAAGTCCCTAGTCGTGGGTGTATCGAGACGGGGCATCGATATACCAGAGTAGACTAGCGTATACCTTCTCGACCCATACAGATGGGCGATGGATGATCCCATATCCATTGGTGTTTGACATCAGAGATGATATACGGGTGCTCAGTGGAGACTGGGTACACTGGACGGACTCGTGAGAACTCCCAGATGGTATTATACCATACGTCAGATGGCAGTTCTCTGGTGACACTGGTACAGAGTAGTCTGTTGACCCGAGATCGTCATAGAGTCTTGTGTGGTTCCCACTGTGCTTTGATTTCCATCTTGCCACGTCCAAGAGGGCATGCAAAACGGTGGTTTTTAGGTACAGTCCCGAATCACATGGAGGCAATGAGCGATAGGAGGGGATTCGTCTCTCCCGGTATAGGGAGTTGATGTTGCGCCGTGTTCGATTGGCTATAACCGGAAATCCCTGGCCAGGGTTGCTGAGATTTACTGGTAAGTGTTACCAGTAGTTTCTCGAATTGTTATAGACCTCATATCGACACGACTTATCGAGCTATTGGGGTCTGACGTTTACCACCCCTAGGCAAGATATGCGACATATCAGACGATCAGACCGGACTGTACGGTAAGTGTTACTGGTTGGATTCACAGGAGTATGAGCGGGCTTGCTCGTCGATCTTCTGATCGCTCAATACCCGGGTGGCCGTTACGTTTAGCAGACCGCTTGCGGCTTGTGGGTGCTTGATATGATCATCACCTGCTGCCGGCGTATTGACGAGTCTTTAGAGTCCTACACAGAGGTTTCCTGGCTCAAGCGAAACGAAATAGGAGCGCATATGAGATATGTGCGGGACCGAGAATAATGCGTGTATGTGTTACCGTATTCCATTCTCGCGATGAATGTATCGAATGGTTATATGCGATATAACCTAGTTATCGAATCGAGGGTTGATTCGATAAGCCGATACATTGGATACTAGTCGGTTATATGCGATATGACCGGATCGTTAAATCAAGTGTTGATTTAATGATTTAATGCATAATTATATATTTGATATATTACTTTGCATTAACTAGTATCGGTTCACTTTTAAATGGATTTTCTCACTTGTTTGTGCACATTGTATATATGATATATTTTTTGTGCACAAGATTGTATCATGTTTGATGATACATGCTAGTTTGGGTTTGTGTAAAGAATTAAACCATGGTTACTTAAGTGGTTAGGGTTTCATTTCCTTTTCTCATTTATTTATCTATTTATTCTTTTTGGAAAAATATTTAGCATAATGCAAAATGGTGGCTTTCTTTGGATGCATGTTGAAGCTTCATGAAGCTTTGACCAAGTGACCATTTTGTCTCCATGCTTAACCCTAACCATTCCCACTAACCATGATTTATTCTCTACACTTGACCATGGTTATGATTATGATAAGTATTCATTTACTTTTTGTTTTTAAAATTAACTTATCATAATATCCATCTTCATCTTCTTCTTCACTTGAAGAAAGCTTGACTTCATCAATGGTGGATTGATGAAATGAGTGAGAAATCCAATTCTAAAGTGAACCCACTTCCTATTTCTTCATCCTCTACCTCTTGCCAAGTAGTATAGGGTGTTTCCTTCACAAGTTTTCATGTCTTAGTGAAGGTGGAGCTTGATCTTGTGATGCCTCGACGTAGATCATCTTCGGCACGAAGCCGACGACCTTGCCCGCCCATTTCTCCGATGAAGCCAACGCTAGAGCCCGGGATTTATTTTGGACAGAAAGGGGACTTCATCTCGGAGCTATGGAGGTGGAGCACCGGATCTACAAAGGTTGTATTTCCGTTCTCTTAGTAAAGTAGTTTACTAGTTGCATCTTTCGCCTAGACATCTAGTTAACGATCCGTAGTCTAGGGTTTCTCGGCACCGTAAAATTTGAAATTGTCATGGTTGATGCCTTGTGAGACCTCCTTAGTGTGCCTAGGAACCCTACAATGGTATCAGAGCCTAGCTAGAGCCTTAGGCGATGCGTAGACGAAGGTTGAAACCCGAACGAACCCGAAACCCTAAACCAAACATGCTCTCTGGACTTTTTCTAAAATCTGGAGTTTTTTGATATTAAAAATATGCAGAAAAATCAGCAGGGAATTGTAAGAATTACTGTGAAGCCCGTACCCATGAATCCACCAAAGTGCGGCGGAACCGCGGCAGAAGCCTGGCTTCTGCGGCGGTTCTGCGGCGAGGTGATGACGTCACCTTCCCTTTGTTGCACAGTAATTCCTATTTTATTATGCTGGATTTTCTGGGAATTTTTAATATTTATTCAAGAGTTGAATTTTCTGGGGTTGTTTTGGGGATTCGATTATTCGATCGGATTGTCAAACTTTGTCTATTTGTTTTTCCGGATAATTTTTGAATATGTTAAAAAGTTCGACCGGATATAAATACCCAATTTTTCCCCTGTCGGGAAATTTCCAAGTGTTGGATTTTTCCGTAGTTTAACGACGTTCTAAGTAGTGCAAGTAACGCGATGGTCCCTCTAGAAGACAACAAACCTTAACTCGATTATGTGACCGTCTTGAACTGCCCTTTGAACCTTAGGGTTTGGGGCAGTACGGCGTGCCACATGTGAGGCGTTGGCTTGACCCTTCTACGGCTGGACCGTTGGTACTGAGGCACGAACTGAATGTTTTTAGACTTATTTCAAGTGTTGATCTGTTTCGGAAAAACTTGGGTGTTCGATTGTTCGATCGGAAAGTTTAACATTTTCTATTTATCTGGAATGGGATACAATAATTGGAATTCACAAGAAGTTATGAGATAACTGTATGAATGTTATAAACATAGCACTTTAGTCTCACTTGATCGGTTGCCACGGAATTTTGATGTGATCAAAAGTCCGTCGCAATCACGTAGCGTACGCGGATACTCGCCGGGTAAACTTAATAGACAGCCTCGCTCCATAGCCCCGACCAAGTGACTGTAGGAGAACCCCGTCGCCGAAAGCATCCATTCGGGTGCTCGCGGCAGCGGTGTTCCGCCTTGGTGCACTTCGTCGACGGTATCAGGGGTGCAGCCGTCTACTGAAGTTTGCGACGAGCATTCGATCAGGATGTCGGGAATCTTGTTGAATTGCCCGACTTGATATTGAAAAGTGTTTTCGATTTTGAGACTAAAATGCGGGGTTTATAATTGTTAGGCATGCGATGTCTAAGGTATTCATTTGATTAGGCATGCGATGTCTATGCAGGTTGCGGATTCCAACTGTTGTAGTTTTACACTTTCTTTTCTGTGACCGTAAGTGTAATATGTGATATCGCCGGTTTCGTTGCTATATGTCAACGACAATTGGGATGGGCATATTTACTTACGTTGATGACATGTGATGTTATGTGTTGCTGGATATGTTATATTGGATCGTCGTGTTTGAATAGCCGGGGGTTTTTATGTGAGATGAGTGTTTTTCATTTTCATTCATGTAAAAACTTGTATGTAATATTCTTTTATTGGGGCACTACCAGGTTGTGGAAGTTGTCACCCTTTGTATATTATTTACTTTTCCGCACTAGGATAGACCCAAGGAGGGGAGCACAAGTAACCGGGTTCTGGGGTCCAGTGGGAGACCAACTCTAGGAGTCGAGTCCGGGTCTCCTAACTCCAGAATTGGTAGGGTTGCTTGCCGCTCTCGTAGGGGTCTAAGGGTGTGGGTTTGGCTATTTATCGCGACCGTGGAATCCGTGTTTTATACTGGCTCGTATTGAAAACACGGACGTCCTAGTATATCCAATATTTCATATGTTTCTTCTGCTGCGATATCTGTGACGTGATCATGTGATGTTCTGTGATAGATACTGCATATAGTATATATGATATATTATATAGACGTTATTTATGTTTTACACCCGCGCTAGCCCTGCCCTGCTCTGCCGTTAGTTACCTAACCTAACGGTGCACGAGGGGACATCGAGGCTAATACAGATGGCATAAGTGTACGTCGTATTTATCTGTGATGTTTAAGTATTTAAATGATGGGACTTCATTAATGAGATTAATGAAATAAAAGAAACCTAAGATGTTGTAGAATCGAATTTCAAAATTAAAACAGGTAGCTACAGTTCTTGCTTTGCACAGAGGTATATGTGATATATCCTGCACCTTATTCGATGAGGAAAGGACCGAGATCCCTTCACCGGGAGTGACTCCTTTAGCAATAACTGGCAGATGCTACACACTCGGTTTGTCTTTTGATTGCTTTTAAGAGTTTTTGCTTTGCACAGTGATATATATGATATATCCCGCACCTTATTCGATGAGGAAAGGACCGACGATCCCTTCACCGGGAGTGACTCCTTTAGCAAAACTAGAAAAGCTTCAAAAGCACTCCATTTCAAAATCATTTGATTCTACAACGATATCAAGTTCATTACGCAATAGGTTTTCAAAAAAAACCTGTCGTAGCCCTCCATCATTTCAGATAAGTACTAGTTAGTATTCGTGCTACGTTTGTTGACTATGTTAAGGCGTAGTGTGCGGTAGCTAATTAGTGCTTATCTGCATAAGCATATGATGCGATTGGATTAGGGTAGTCGTGCGACTTTGTTGACTATGTTAAGGGTCGTGCGGGTGGGTTTAATTCAATCGGGAAATGATGGGTTGAACTTGACTAGCACTTATGATTTGTTGACTATGTTAAGGTCATATAGCTGCTAGGGGCAAAATATTATCGGGAATTTCAAGTGTTGAAATTTGCAATGAGATTGCATACCTTCTATGAGATAGTTGGATCCCGATACCCGCTGCGAGTAATTGTTACTCCTGGGAGAGTTTTACACATTGCAACTAGCCGATCAAGTAGGTGTCTAGAAAGGTGTTAACGAGGTTACGCCTCTGGGAAAATGAGGTTTATATTAATTAGGTTCGTGCGAAAGCACGGGGGACCTCCCTCAAAGTACCGACACTGGCCTGGCTGAAAGATTGGCGAACTTGTAGTGTGTAATTAATCCCGGCTAGTCTTTCCTTTTAGGGTTTGAAGGAAGATTTGATAAAAAGCAGTGGGAGCCATCCTGATTAGATAAAATAATAACCAATCTATTCTTGCAAGAGCGCACGCTGAGTGTTTTCTTCTCTCTCTCTCCAGGTAGCGACCATATCACGCCTTAATCAAGATAATAATATGGATTATTGACCGAACCCGCTTGTTATACTGAGCTGGGGAACGTTGGTCCCGCTCCAACTTATAATTGTTATAAGACAGAGCAGGAAATAGGGGATTATCAGAATTCCCGTGCCGCCCAAATGAAGAGAGTGCATGCTGATGCATCATCTTCGGGTGTGTTCATTACAAAGAACTGTTTCTCTGCATTCTTTACATCCTGGGTATGTGATACCAGATCAGGATCCCAGATATGTAATATGTTACATAGGGCTACAGAGAGGTAGAGAACTGAGAACGGGTGATAAGTTTCATGAGGCAGAAAACGGGACAAGAGTTGCAGCCAAGTCTGTTGGTCACTGTCACCCTGTATTATCAATACATTGATTCTGAACGAATGTTATTAGATACCGAACCTGATATACAAAATCAAATCTGTCTCTTTGTTAGTAAAGAAACGATAAAATTTTGTATTGTTGGATAATGTTTTGAACATTTCCTATATCAATAGTTGATCGGTTCAGGCACGTTATCTAAAAGCATTGATGTTCTAAATCAAACTACGGTTCTTAGTATACGGAACACACACAAGAGGAAGAGTTCAGAAATGAACGGATTCTTCTTGAGGTATTGTAGACTAGGTCATATCAATGCGACCCGACTGGCTGAAGTTACACATAGATGCATATTTAAATCTGTTTGAATTTACATCTTATGAAACTTGCCAGTCATGTCACAAAGATATAATGACACCAGCTCTGTTTATTGGAAACAGAGAAAGATTTAGTAAACTCTTGGGATGATACATGTTGATGTATGTAAGGCCCCCTGTCTACACATGCCAAGACCGGTTCTTTGTACTTCGTTACATTCTCTGATAATCTCTCAAGATTCAGACATATGTTCCTGTTGAAACACAAGTCCGAACCTTTTGAGATATTCACAGAATATAAGTTAGAAGTAGAGAACCAATACGGGTATAAGTATTATGTCCTATGATGAGATCAAGGAAGAGAATACTTGTGCATGGAATTCCTGGACAATTCTAAAGGAGAATGAGATTCTCTCTCGGCATTACTCCTCCGTATACACCATAGTACGATGGTATATCGGAGTGGAGCAATCACACCCTATATGATAAGGTGTGCTCTATGATGAGTACTGCTGAGTTACCTATTTCCTTTTGGGAGTTATGCACTTGAGAAGCTGCATACCTATTGAATAAGGTTCAAATCAAATCAGTTGCCTACCATTTCATATGTGATATGGAAAGGGAAGAGCCTATATCTTAAGTTGGTTAAGATTTGGGGTTGTCCGGCCTATGTCTGAAAGCAAAATCCGGACAAGCTCGAGGCAATGTAAGTTATGTAGAACTGGAAAGGTTCCAACTATACAAACTGCAGCTAATGATTTGATAAAACCAAAGGATTCAATAGTTACCAACGAACCTCAGCCTCTCCGCCGATCTAGTAGGGTTTCTCACCCACCTGAGAGATACTTCGGTTTCTCTATGACAGTGGGAGCGAGGATTGCATCATGAGATGATGACCCAACTAGTTTCGAGCTGGCCATTAGGAGTGGGACTCTGTAAGAATGGCTGGATGCTTAGCGATCTGAGATGGAATCCATGTACACCAACAAAGTATGGACTTTGGTTGCTATATCTGAAGGGTTAAATCCCCATCAGGAGCAAGTATATCTTGAGAAGATTACTTGGTGTAAATGGAAAAGTTGGGACTTTCAAAGCTAGACTTGTTAAAGCTTTTCGTCATCGACCAGGCGTGGATAATGATGAAACCTTTTCCAGTATCTATGCTTAAGTCCATCCAGATCCTACTTGCCACGGCTACATACCATGACTACGATATCTGGCGGTTGGGTTCCATGACTGCTTTTCTAAATGATGTTTTAGAAGAGAACGTCTATAAGTACACAGCCAGAGGGCTTCGTAGACAGTGGGAGCAGCGGAAACGTGTACAAGATGCTTTATAGGATAAAGCAGGTATCGCGGAGTTGGAACATCTGTTTTGATGAGTTAGTCAAAGAGTTTGACATCATCAAAATGGTAGATGAACCTTGTATAAACAAAAAAGTAGTAGGGAGTATGGTGATGATCCTCGTAGAGTACGTGGATAACATACTCTTGATAAGAAAGGAGTTTCCTATGCTACGCTCGGTCAATCTCCGCTCATCACAATGATTTTCCATATAGGATCAAAGTGATACCTCCTAAATCCTGGGTTTTGAATCTATGAGATAGATCTAAATGGATGTTAGGATTCTCACTAGTTGTAGTGAGATGGTATCAACCGATCCTGGGGAGAATCACTGGAAGGGTTCCAGAGTGATAAGGATGACTGAAAGTCAGTCACAGGTATTGTCTTCACCCTCAGTAAAGGGACGGTATGTTGGAAGAGTTCCAAGCTAGATACCGTGGCATACTAGACGATAAAGGCTCGATACATCGCTACTTAAGATGCTACCAAAGAGGCTGTTTGGGTGTATATTGGTTCATGAGATGAACTAGGTTCCTACCATTGTGTGACAATGGAGTTGTGGCTTATGCCAAGGAACGTCTGTCCCATCAGTGATCCAGACAAATTCTGAGGCAGCATCACCTGATCATGGAGATAGTTGATCTCCAAGGAGATCGAGGTTAGGAGAGTAGACTCAGAGGACAACACAGCGGATCCACTCACAAAGGCCTGTTCCTAAAGAGAGATTTTTATGGGATGGTTGAGTATGAGACACTACAACCACTGCTATCAGATGGCCCTAGTGCAAGTGGGAGATTGTTAGTTATATGTATGCCCTAGAGGCCATTACTGTACATTGGATGTATATTGTAGTGGATGCTGGGACATATATAGGGAGGACTTTCTTGCTCGACATGATAGTATGCTATCTGGTTGAACTTTACCTTAACGTGTATACTGATTGTCTCTCTGTTACATGTTGGTAAAGCCCTTAGGATGTGTACTTGACTACCTGGACTATGATGCGGATCATACTAGTGGGGACATGGTAGTCCATAAGTACATCCTTCAAAGTCCCTAGTCGTGGGTGTATCGAGACGGGGCATCGATATACCAGAGTAGACTAGCGTATACCTTCTCGACCCATACAGATGGGCGATGGATGATCCCATATCCATTGGTGTTTGACATCAGAGATGATATACGGGTGCTCAGTGGAGACTGGGTACACTGGACGGACTCGTGAGAACTCCCAGATGGTATTATACCATACGTCAGATGGCAGTTCTCTGGTGACACTGGTACAGAGTAGTCTGTTGACCCGAGATCGTCATAGAGTCTTGTGTGGTTCCCACTGTGCTTTGATTTCCATCTTGCCACGTCCAAGAGGGCATGCAAAACGGTGGTTTTTAGGTACAGTCCCGAATCACATGGAGGCAATGAGCGATAGGAGGGGATTCGTCTCTCCCGGTATAGGGAGTTGATGTTGCGCCGTGTTCGATTGGCTATAACCGGAAATCCCTGGCCAGGGTTGCTGAGATTTACTGGTAAGTGTTACCAGTAGTTTCTCGAATTGTTATAGACCTCATATCGACACGACTTATCGAGCTATTGGGGTCTGACGTTTACCACCCCTAGACAAGATATGCGACATATCAGACGATCAGACCGGACTGTACGGTAAGTGTTACTGGTTGGATTCACAGGAGTATAAGCGGGCTTGCTCGTCGATCTTCTGATCGCTCAATACCCGGGTGGCCGTTATGTTTAGCAGACCGCTTGCGGCTTGTGGGTGCTTGATATGATCATCACCTGCTGCCGGCGTATTGACGAGTCTTTAGAGTCCTACACAGAGGTTTCCTGGCTCAAGCGAAACGAAATAGGAGCGCATATGAGATATGTGCGGGACCGAGAATAATGCGTGTATGTGTTACCGTATTCCATTCTCGCGATGAATGTATCGAATGGTTATATGCGATATAACCTAGTTATCGAATCGAGGGTTGATTCGATAAGCCGATACATTGGATACTAGTCGGTTATATGCGATATGACCGGATCGTTAAATCAAGTGTTGATTTAATGATTTAATGCATAATTATATATTTGATATATTACTTTGCATTAACTAGTATCGGTTCACTTTTAAATGGATTTTCTCACTTGTTTGTGCACATTGTATATATGATATATTTTTTGTGCACAAGATTGTATCATGTTTGGTGATACATGCTAGTTTGGGTTTGTGTAAAGAATTAAACCATGGTTACTTAAGTGGTTAGGGTTTCATTTCCTTTTCTCATTTATTTATCTATTTATTTTTTTTGGAAAAATATTTAGCATAATGCAAAATGGTGGCTTTCTTTGGATGCATGTTGAAGCTTCATGAAGCTTTGACCAAGTGACCATTTTGTCTCCATGCTTAACCCTAACCATTCCCACTAACCATGATTTATTCTCTACACTTGACCATGGTTATGATTATGATAAGTATTCATTTACTTTTTGTTTTTAAAATTAAGTTATCATAATATCCATCTTCATCTTCTTCTTCACTTGAAGAAAGCTTGACTTCATCAATGGTGGATTGATGAAATGAGTGAGAAATCCAATTCTAAAGTGAACCCACTTCCTATTTCTTCATCCTCTACCTCTTGCCAAGTAGTATAGGGTGTTTCCTTCACAAGTTTTCATGGCTTGGTGAAGGTGGAGCTTGATCTTGTGATGCCTCGACGTAGATCATCTTCGGCACGAAGCCGACGACCTTGCCCGCCCATTTCTCCGATGAAGCCAACGCTAGAGCCCGGGATTTATTTTGGACAGCAAGGGGACTTCATCGCGGAGCTATGGAGGTGGAGCACCGGATCTACAAAGGTTGTATTTCCGTTCTCTTAGTAAAGTAGTTTACTAGTTGCATCTTTCGCCTAGACATCTAGTTAACGATCCGTAGTCTAGGGTTTCTCGGCACCGTAAAATTTGAAATTGGCATGGTTGATGCCTTGTGAGACCTCCTTAGTGTGCCTAGGAACCCTACAAGAGAGTGATAAAGATAGGGTTTTGAAATCAGAAAACAAACCACATCACCATTCTACACTAGTCTTGCCAATTAGTTTAGAGTGTTAGCTTCATTTTCATCTTTTGATCAAGTGGAGCTAGGAGCTTGGACAAAGAGGACTCCGGGTGGATCATCGTGGATTTGGAAGATCTCTAGCAAGCCCGTTCCAACTTTCAAGGAGCCAAGGAGTCAAGTAAAGAGAACTACAAAGGTTGTAATCTCTTAACTTAGTGCTATAATACTTGTAGTATGTGATACTACTTCTTGTTACCCTAGCTTTTCTAGTTCGATTCCTAAGTTAGATTATTTAGCACCCTCTAATTTTTAAATTATGGCATGTGTGATGCTACCAATCCCTAGTAGTGGTGCTAAAGAATCCCTTCACAAGTAACCTTCCTAATTCTAGGGTTAGGAGACCCAGTCCCGACTCCTCGAGATGGCCTCCCGCTGGACCCTAGAACCCGGCTACTTGTGCTCTCCTCCTTGGGTCTATCCTAATGCGGAAAAGTAAATAATATACAATGGTGACAACATCCTTAACCCGGAAGTGCCCCAATAAAAGAATATTACATACAATGAATTTTACATGAATGAAAATAAAAAATACCCATCTCATATAAAACCCCCGGCTATTCAAAACACGATGATCCAATATAACATATCACAGCAACACATAACATCACATGTCATCAACATAAGTAAATATGCCTATCACAATTGCCGTTGACATATAGCAACGAAAACGGCGATATACCACATATTACACTTACGGTCGCAGAAAAGAAAGTGAAAAACTACAACATTTGGAATCCATAATCTCCGTAGACATCGTAAACCCGAAATATCACATACTTCACATTTCATGCCTAACTATATGAATTTCATATATTGTATCACAATCCAGAAAAAGCTAGACGATGTTAAACATTCCGATCGAATCAACAAACACCCAAAATTTCCCTAAATGCTCAACACTTGAGCGTAGTCTAAAAGCATCCATCACATGCCTCAGTACCAATGAACCAGCCGTAGAAGGGTCAAACCAACGCCTCACATGTGGCAACGCTGAACTACCACAAACCCTAGGATTTAAAGACGGTTCTGACGGTCACATAATCGAGTTAAGGTTTTGTTCTTCTAGAGGGTCCATTGCATGATATTTGAATGTTCTTTAACTATGAAAAAGATCCAAGTCTTGAAAAATTTCCGACAAGGGTTCAAGTGGGTATTTGATATCCGATCGAACTTTTTAACACCGTCTAAAATAACCGAAACAAAACTAGAATTACGAATACAAAACACTCCGAATAGTTAATACAGTAAATTAACATCACAAGCAATTTTAGCAAAAATAAACAACACCTGAAGTACCAAAACCTAGTTAGTGGAACACTGAAAAATTTTGAGGGGGGTGCTCGGATTTGACCCGAGATGCCGGCCAAAAATTCTCTGAATGGCCTCAAATTTCACCAGTGTTCATGTTATATCATATACAACATTCTTCAGTTGTTTAAAAAAATTTTAGAGCTCATAAAAAAATCGACAGAAATATGGTTTTGATGCGTCAAGTTTCGTAATCCTACACAATCCGGCTAATTCTCTAGTTAGGCTCTGATACCACCGTTGGGATACATATAATGGCAGCAAGGTTTCAGGAGGCATCATCCATGCCAAGTTTAAATTTTTTCCATTCTAAATAACCCTAACCCTAGATCTTTAACTAGAGAATCAAACAAAACTAACATGTTAACAACTTAACATCTAAAAGTTAGGGATTACAACCTTTGTAGTCCGTTCCTTCGCTTCATAAGCTCCGGATTGAAGTTCCTTCGCTGCGATCATCATGCTCCCGAACTCTAGAGAGGCTCCATTGTCACGACCCGCAATTCGGCCCGTAACCGGCACTTAAACTACGTAACGTCTACAGGCGTACGTAACTTAAGCAAGCCGAAAACCCAGAAATCTAAACCACCCAAAACTGGATCAACGGAGAAAACATAATTTAAAAGTATTAGAAGTCGCCATTTAAAAATCTCTAACTCTAGTTTTCTTTCCTGAAAATTTCGGCAGCACTTCCTTTGTAAAACTGGCCCCGAAAACGGGTACAACACAGATAATATATGAAACATCCCAAGTGGGAGAAAAATCACGCCCACTGGCGGAGACAATCACCACAGCAAGTATACGACGCCAAAGCGAAGAAATATCAAAGAAACGACTAAAAAGAAAGTAAACATCTCCAAATAACCTGCTTCTACGAGCACGGTTCCCAAAACCAATATACAACACTGATATCTCACCAGTCGTCTCTAAGTCATATACAACAGGGGTAGATGGAGAATACTAGATCCAACAAAAGATATACAATATACAACGGATAACCGCAAACCCACCTATAATGCAAAGGCCTCACTGCCAAAGGTAGCGGTATCCACAAAAGTAGTGATGATAAGCTGCCCTGCCGCGACTACTCAGAGGGTAAGTCCTGCAAAACTGTGGCACAACGGGGGTGAGTTGCCAACTCGTGAATAGTAATTAACATCATACAGTAATCGCAAATATGCACTAACAGCCATGATCAATAACATGTGAACTGATAGCATGAGTATGACAATAGGAATATGCAACTATCATGATCAGGGTATACCACCAGGATACTATGTCTACATGAATCCTATGTAAATCAACTGAATACTGAGTGCGGAATAGTAAATGATCTCATGCACAAATCATAAGCATGAAAAACACGGTGTAACTCAACAACACCCAAATTCCAAAATACTCAGATCGGCCCTCAGATCGGCCCTCCAATCCTGTACATCTCATGAAACCTGAGTGTCAAACATCGACACTCAAAAACATCATGAAAACCAGTGCCTATCATCGACACATAAATACTGATATCCATACGTTCCTCGAAACACAAGTATCCCTCTTCGACACTTATATTCCACGCATCGGTCTTTCTGATATCCATACGTTCCTCGAAACCCAAGTATCCCACCTCGACACTTGTATTTCCACGTATCGGTCTGTCAAACCCCATATATCTCTCGGAAAGTAAGTGCCCAAGATCGACACTTTAATTTCCCATATCGCATCTCAAATGCATAAATCCATAAAAAAGTAGCATATGCAACATAAAACATCAATATGAGCATATCACGGAACGATTCGCCAAATAATGCATCAAGTCATTAAATGTATCTCGCGGTTCCCAAAAATCCAAATCCAGAATACATATATATACAGCGTCCCATACCACCGATATATATGCAATAAAAACTGATCATATAACAATAGCAAGGTATATGTGCGAACGAGTAATATAGCATGGCATACATATGAGCATGTAGGTATACAGGTATGTTCTATGTAATATGTACTATCGCACAAGTATAACTGTTTAATGTCGCTAACCAATAGCAAGGTATATAAATGCGCATTTGTGTTGTGCGTAGCATGGCAATTATCAACAGTGTGTGTGTAGCATATCATTGGTGCTCGTGCAACATGAACTGTCGATAATAGTGCAGTGTACAGCAGGTATAGTATCATGCACAACAAGTAACTATATGCAACATGAATCATGCAATATCTCTATATAAGCAAATAAGCATACGGCTAATATTATATCATGTCTAGCCCCGACGCGTAGCGCCATACGGGCGATTCCCCGTAGATGTTAAATCTACTCACACTGTGGTCTTCAGCTATGAAAATCCGACCACCTGCTTTCCTTTGTTCGCAGCGTCTGAAGTCCCCGCTTGCGACGCTATAATATCACAAACACAAGAAATAAAGCGAACATCTCAGAAGCAATCACAATAATGAAAAACTACGTATTATAAAACGCATCAACGCACTAAACCAACTCACGAGTACACGTCTAGTGCAAACACACGATTATAGGTAATCGATCCCAGATTTTGCATACTGCATTTACCAAGTAAATCAACAGTACCAACAACCCAAAACCATAGCAGACAACACCCACAGAAAACCCACCCCAAACCCTTACTATTAGGCCGGCGTCGCCGGTCCCCTCTTCAAGTCTCGCCGGCCCCGGCCGGTGGGATGGCCCCCGTCTCCTAGGTGGTGTCTCAGGTCAACCTGCACACTCCTCTGAAGTTGTTGATTCAGTCACTAAAATTCCCCGGTCACAGCAGATACTAAAAACTCTAAAAAGACACTAAAAACCCGATATCGCCTCAACCGATAAAAACTAAGTTCTACGCAACAATTAACGATCAAAACCACACAAAAACTCTAAATTAACAGTAAAGAGAGTATACCTAACAACTTTGCTCTCAAGTTCCAAGCTTTTCCCTATCTCCAAGTGATCAAGATCAAGAAATCCTAAGCTTTAGCTATTTTGTGATATGTTTATGGATTTTTGAGGGTTTTGTGATAGAAATCAATTAAAATGAGAAGGGAATTGATCAAGTGCAGTAGAGGAAGAGATATTTTCGGCCAAGGGAGTGAGGAGGTGGAGTTGTGAAGAATTTCCAAGCAATTTCCTTCATTTAATGCCATTTGCACACATACACACACATGCATGCATCTAATCCTTCTCTTTTCTTTTCTTTTTCTTTTAATTTCCTAACTTAATTCCTAGTCCACACATTATGCTAAGTGAAGTGAGAAGGAAATTCTTAACTCAATTATTTAAAGAAAAGATCGCATGTAGAAATTTTCCCAAAATTTGAATACCGTATTAAAATAATATTAAAAATTGGGAAAAACCAAATTGAACCAAAACGTCCCATATACTCCCAAAGCACGCGCACTAGCTTTATTTTAGCTAAACAAGGTGCCGGCAAGTCTATATGGTCGTTTGTTCACAGTCGGGTAAAAACGGAAAATACCGACAAACTTACCCTAAAACGGACAAAATCGCCTAACGATTTCCAAAACGTTACAATCTCCCCCCTTATAGAAATTCGGTCCCCGAATTAAAATTCATACTAAACGTACCTTCAAAAAGATGGGGGAATTTCTTCCGCATCTCGCTCTCGATCTCCCAAGTGATCTCCTCACCAGTCGGACTACGCCACAAAACCTTTACAGAAGGCAAGTCCCTAGACCGAAGTTTCTTCACCTGCCGATCCAGAATAACTATCGGCTGCTTGGTGAACGAAAGATCACGCTCAAGCTGAATGGTCTCGTGCTGAATCAAATGAGAAGGATCATGAAGGTATCTTCGAAGCATCGACACATGAAAAACGTGGTGAACATCTGGAAAACTAGGCGGGAGCGCTAGACGATAAGCAACCGAACCCACTCGCTCGAGGATCTCGAAAGGACCTACGAATCTGGGACTAAGCTTCCCTCTCTTCCTAAATCACATAACGCCCTTCATCGGAGAAATCTTCAGGAATACATGATCTCCCACTGCGAACTCAAGCCTGCGACGACGACGGTCGGCATAAGACTTCTGCCTGCACTGGGCTGCTCTCATCCTGTCCTGAATCAGCTGGATCTTCTCCGTAGTCTCCTGAACAAGCTGGGGTCCCAAAACCAAACTCTCACTAAGCTCGGTCCAACAGACTGGCGATCGACACTTCCTACCATATAAAGCCTCAAAAGGTGCCATCTGAATAGTCTCCTGAAAACTGTTGTTGTAGGAGAACTCAATCAACGGCAAGTGACGATCCCAACTGCCCCCAAAATCAAGCACACATGCACGGAGCATATCCTCCAGTGTCTGAATAGTCCGCTCCATCTGACCATCGGTCTGCGGATGAAAAGCGGTGCTAAAACTCAATCTGGTACCCAAAGCTTCCTGAAGCTTCTGCCATAGACGGCTAGTAAACTGGGTACCTCTGTCAGATACTATGCATGTGGGAACACCGTGCAAACGCACAATCTCATCTATATAAAGCTGAGCGTACTGAGCATAGCCGAAAGTGGTCTTCACTGGAAGGAAGTGAGCCGCTTTCGTCAACCGGTCTACAATAACCCAAATGGAGTCATACCCTCTACTGGTCCTGGGTAGACCCACAATGAAGTCCATGGAAATCTGCTCCCATTTCCACTCCGGAATGGGTAAAGGCTGCAACTCTCCAGCCGGTCTCTGATGCTCAGCCTTGACTTGCTGACAAGTCAGGCACCTCGAAACGACGTCCGAAATATCGCGTTTCATCCCTTCCCACCAGTAGAAGTCTCTCAAGTCTCGGTACATCTTGGTGGAACCTGGATGAACGCTAAAGGCCGACTGATGTGCATGCTCTAGGATCTCGCGTCTCAACCCATCAACATCTGGTACACACAAGCGAGTCCCGCATCGTAGCACACCCTGGTCATCAATCATGAACTCCGAAACTGTACTCTGTCGAACAAGCTCAAGAATCTCAGACACACGAGCATCACTGGGTTGCGCCTCCCGAATACGATCAATAAGTAGTGGACGGGCGCGGACATGAGCAAACTGTCCCCCAGTGGAGGTGAACTCGAACTGCACTCTACTATCACACAAGAGCTGCCAATCTGCAGAAGACTGACACCGAACGGCGCTCAGCTGGGACAAGCTACCCACGGGCCTACGACTCAAAGCATCGGCTACCACATTCGCCCTGCCCGGGTGATAAAGGATCTCACAATCATAATCCTTCACTAGCTCCATCCATCGGCGCTGTCTCAGGTTCAGATCTCGCTGCTGGAAGATGTACTTCAGACTCTTGTGATCCGTGAAGATCTGACACGACTCTCCATACAAGTAGTGTCTCCAGATCTTCAACGCAAAGACTACCGCTGCCATCTCAAGATCGTGAGTGGGGTAATTCTGCTCGTGCTTCTTCAGCTGTCTAGAAGCATATGCAATCACCCTATCATGCTGCATCAAAACACAGCCGAGCCCCACTCGAGAAGCATCACAATACACAACGTAGCCTCCCGATCCAAAAGGTAAAGAAAGAACTGGTGCTGTCGTCAACCGAGTCTTCAACTGCTGAAAACTCTGCTCGCACGCATCAGTCCAGAGAAAAGGAACCCCCTTCCGGGTCAGTCCAGTCAGCGGTGCAGCGATACTCGAAAAATCCTGCACAAAACGGCGATAATAACCAGCTAAGCCCAAAAAGCTGCGGACCTCCGTCACCGATACAGGTCTGGGCCAAAGCTGTACAGCCTCGATCTTCCTCGGGTCCACAAGAATACCATCACTAGTCACTACATGACCCAGGAAGTCAACTCGATCAAGCCAAAATGCGCACTTTGAGAATTTTGCATACAGCTGGTGCTCTCTCAGTATCTGCAAAGTAATCCCCAAGTGCTGCTCATGCTCCTCTCGACTCCTAGAGTAAACCAGTATGTCATCAATAAACACGATAATGAACTGGTCGAGGAACGGCCTGAAAATCCGGTTCATCAGATCCATGAACGCTGCTGGCGCATTAGTGAGTCCGAACGACATCACCAAAAACTCATAGTGCCCATAGCGCATACGAAAAGCAGTCTTCGGAATGTCATCATTCCGAACCCGCAACTGATGATAACCCGAACGCAAATCAATCTTCGAAAAATGTTTCGCACCCTGGAGCTGATCGAATAAATCGTCAATGCGGGGCAAAGGATACCTGTTCCGCACCGTAACACGGTTCAACTGACGATAATCCACACATAGCCTCAAACTGCCGTCCTTCTTCTTGACGAACAGAACAGGAGCTCCCCACGGCGAAACACTCGGACGCACAAGTCCCAAATCAAGCAACTCTTGCAATTGATCTTTAAGCTCTCTAAGCTCTGCCGGAGCCATCCGATAAGGCGGTATAGAAATAGGCTCCGTGCCAGGAATCAGATCAATGCAAAACTCAATATCGCGCTCTGGCGACATCCCAGGTAACTCATCAGGAAAAACATCGGGAAACTCTCGCACGGTAGAAACCTGGTCCAGCAACTCCACTGTGGCTCCAGTATCATGAATGAACGCCAAGAATCCCCGACATCCCCTCCTTAAAAGCCGACTAGCGCACAAAACAGAAATCAAGCTGTGAGGGGCGGCACTACGGTCCCCCTGCACAACAAACACTGACTCGCCGGGAAAACAAAATCTAACTGTCTTCTCGCGGCAGTCCACGGACGCATAGCAAGTAGCTAGCCAATCCATGCCCAACAGAACGTCGAAGTCCAACATCTCCAGAAGGATCAAGTCGACGGGCAGATCTCTGTCACCAATATGGACGACACAAGATCGAAACACAAAACGCGCAACAAACGACTCTCCCACAGGAGTAGTCACGATCAGCGGCTGATCCAGCAAACACGACTCCCGGCCTAACCTCAGCACGAAGTGCGTAGAAACATACGAATGCGTGGATCCCGGATCAAAAAGAACATGCGCATCAAAAGAACATACAGAAAGAGTATCTGAAACCACGGCATTGGACGCCTGAGCGTCCTGGTGAGTCAAGGCAAAAACCCTAGCCTGACCTCTACCGGCTACTGGCTGTCCTCTGCCTCTGCCACCTCGACCTCTCGATACAAAACCTCCGCGACCACGACCTCGCTGAACAGGAGTCTGACGCGGCGCAACAACAGGAATAAGAGGCAACGCTCTCTGAGGTGGAGAAGGTGGTAAGGTAACCTGCGGTACTGCTGGCTCGTTCACACGTGGCTCTGTACAATCTCGAACCCGATGACCCAAACTACCGCACCGGTAACATCCAGAAACAAACTGCCGATCATCCTGAGGGTAAGAACCATAGAGCCGACCTCGTCCCGAACTGCCACTATCAGAACGGAAACTGTCTCGACGTCTAAACGCCTGCCTCGCTGCCGGATCACCTATACGAACTCTCTTTGGTCCCGGAGCAACTGATGACTCAGCTAAACGCTCCTCTACCACAAGAGCTGCATCCACCGCTGCCGCATATGTGTCACAATGCTGAATGCTGATGGCTAAGAATATCTGGGTAAGCAGGCCTCGAACAAACCTCTTCACCCTCATCTCCTCAGTCGCCACCAGGTATGGAGCATATATCGACAGCTCAGTAAACAATACATCATACTCCGACACCGTCATCCCTGGCGTCTGACATAAAGACTCAAATCTGCGCGCTCGCGCATCCCTGACGCTCGGTGGAAGAAAACGAACAAGAAACGACGTCACAAACTCAGCCCAGGTCATAGGAGCAAGACCAACGGCTCTGCCCCTCTCCAACGACTCACACCACTTCTGGGCCATACCCTCCAGACGAAAACTGGCAAACTCTACCCATCTCTCGTCGGAACATCGGAGTGAGCGACAAATCCTGGCCATCCGGTCGATGAACGACTGCGGATCCTCAGTAGCATCTGTGCCCGTAAACACCGGAGGTCTCAACCTCATGAAATCCGTCAACGACACAGCAATAACCTCCGGAGCTGCAACTGCGACTACCGGAACCGTAGGTACCATCATGGCCTCCGCAGCGGGTGGAACAACTGCCTGCCCCTGCGCTCGGATGGTCTCTACCAAAGTCCCCACAATCTGGCGCAGATCCTGCATACCAGCTCCAATCATAGCAATATACTCCGGTACAACAGGCGTACCACCCTGGTCAGTTCTCGCCTCAGGCGAGTCAACCCTGACCTCGGCCCTCGCGGCCGCTCTCTGAGCCCTCGTAGTCTTCGGCGGCATATGGGCTGGAAATTGAAACAAGATTCGATAAGGAAACGGAAATCGAATCATAAGATATATATCAATCACGGAAGGAACATCAATCAATAAGTCCTAAGGTCACTTAGGCGGAGTACCGTGTCGTAAGTATGCCGCGGAACATACACACGCTACGTCACTCTGCTTAAGCTACCTACTCCATCATACCAAGGTCATCCTAGACTCCGAAAGGTAAAACCTAAGGCTCTGATACCAACTTTGTCACGACCCGCAATTCGGCCCGTAACCGGCACTTAAACTACGTAACGTCTACAGGCGTACGTAACTTAAGCAAGCCGAAAACCCAGAAATCTAAACCACCCAAAACTGGATCAACGGAGAAAACATAATTTAAAAGTATTAGAAGTCGCCATTTAAAAATCTCTAACTCTAGTTTTCTTTCCTGAAAATTTCGGCAGCACTTCCTTTGTAAAACTGGCCCCGAAAACGGGTACAACACAGATAATATATGAAACATCCCAAGTGGGAGAAAAATCACGCCCACTGGCGGAGACAATCACCACAGCAAGTATACGACGCCAAAGCGAAGAAATATCAAAGAAACGACTAAAAAGAAAGTAAACATCTCCAAATAACCTGCTTCTACGAGCACGGTTCCCAAAACCAATATACAACACTGATATCTCACCAGTCGTCTCTAAGTCATATACAACAGGGGTAGATGGAGAATACTAGATCCAACAAAAGATATACAATATACAACGGATAACCGCAAACCCACCTATAATGCAAAGGCCTCACTGCCAAAGGTAGCGGTATCCACAAAAGTAGTGATGATAAGCTGCCCTGCCGCGACTACTCAGAGGGTAAGTCCTGCAAAACTGTGGCACAACGGGGGTGAGTTGCCAACTCGTGAATAGTAATTAACATCATACAGTAATCGCAAATATGCACTAACAGCAATGATCAATAACATGTGAACTGATAGCATGAGTATGACAATAGGAATATGCAACTATCATGATCAGGGTATACCACCAGGATACTATGTCTACATGAATCCTATGTATATCAACTGAATACTGAGTGCGGAATAGTAAATGATCTCATGCACAAATCATAAGCATGAAAAACACGGTGTAACTCAACAACACCCAAATTCCAAAATACTCAGATCGGCCCTCAGATCGGCCCTCCAATCCTGTACATCTCATGAAACCTGAGTGTCAAACATCGACACTCAAAAACATCATGAAAACCAGTGCCTATCATCGACACATAAATACTGATATCCATACGTTCCTCGAAACACAAGTATCCCTCTTCGACACTTATATTCCACGCATCGGTCTTTCTGATATCCATACGTTCCTCGAAACCCAAGTATCCCACCTCGACACTTGTATTTCCACGTATCGGTCTGTCAAACCCCATATATCTCTCGGAAAGTAAGTGCCCAAGATCGACACTTTAATTTCCCATATCGCATCTCAAATGCATAAATCCATAAAAAAGTAGCATATGCAACATAAAACATCAATATGAGCATATCACGGAACGATTCGCCAAATAATGCATCAAGTCATTAAATGTATCTCGCGGTTCCCAAAAATCCAAATCCAGAATACATATATATACAGCGTCCCATACCACCGATATATATGCAATAAAAACTGATCATATAACAATAGCAAGGTATATGTGCGAACGAGTAATATAGCATGGCATACATATGAGCATGTAGGTATACAGGTATGTTCTATGTAATATGTACTATCGCACAAGTATAACTGTTTAATGTCGCTAACCAATAGCAAGGTATATAAATGCGCATTTGTGTTGTGCGTAGCATGGCAATTATCAACAGTGTGTGTGTAGCATATCATTGGTGCTCGTGCAACATGAACTGTCGATAATAGTGCAGTGTACAGCAGGTATAGTATCATGCACAACAAGTAACTATATGCAACATGAATCATGCAATATCTCTATATAAGCAAATAAGCATACGGCTAATATTATATCATGTCTAGCCCCGACGCGTAGCGCCATACGGGCGATTCCCCGTAGATGTTAAATCTACTCACACTGTGGTCTTCAGCTATGAAAATCCGACCACCTGCTTCCCTTTGTTCGCAGCGTCTGAAGTCCCCGCTTGCGACGCTATAATATCACAAACACAAGAAATAAAGCGAACATCCCAGAAGCAATCACAATAATGAAAAACTACGTATTATAAAACGCATCAACGCACTAAACCAACTCACGAGTACACGTCTAGTGCAAACACACGATTATAGGTAATCGATCCCAGATTTTGCATACTGCATTTACCAAGTAAATCAACAGTACCAACAACCCAAAACCATAGCAGACAACACCCACAGAAAACCCACCCCAAACCCTTACTATTAGGCCGGCGTCGCCGGTCCCCTCTTCAAGTCTCGCCGGCCCCGGCCGGTGGGATGGCCCCCGTCTCCTAGGTGGTGTCTCAGGTCAACCTGCACACTCCTCTGAAGTTGTTGATTCAGTCACTAAAATTCCCCGGTCACAGCAGATACTAAAAACTCTAAAAAGACACTAAAAACCCGATATCGCCTCAACCGATAAAAACTAAGTTCTACGCAACAATTAACGATCAAAACCACACAAAAACTCTAAATTAACAGTAAAGAGAGTATACCTAACAACTTTGCTCTCAAGTTCCAAGCTTTTCCCTATCTCCAAGTGATCAAGATCAAGAAATCCTAAGCTTTAGCTATTTTGTGATATGTTTATGGATTTTTGAGGGTTTTGTGATAGAAATCAATTAAAATGAGAAGGGAATTGATCAAGTGCAGTAGAGGAAGAGATATTTTCGGCCAAGGGAGTGAGGAGGTGGAGTTGTGAAGAATTTCCAAGCAATTTCCTTCATTTAATGCCATTTGCACACATACACACACATGCATGCATCTAATCCTTCTCTTTTCTTTTCTTTTTCTTTTAATTTCCTAACTTAATTCCTAGTCCACACATTATGCTAAGTGAAGTGAGAAGGAAATTCTTAACTCAATTATTTAAAGAAAAGATGGCATGTAGAAATTTTCCCAAAATTTGAATACCGCATTAAAATAATATTAAAAATTGGGAAAAACCAAATTGAACCAAAACGTCCCATATACTCCCAAAGCACGCGCACTAGCTTTATTTTAGCTAAACAAGGTGCCGGCAAGTCTATATGGTCGTTTGTTCACAGTCGGGTAAAAACGGAAAATACCGACAAACCTACCCTAAAACGGACAAAATCGCCTAACGATTTCCAAAACGTTACATCCATGAAGAGAATGATGCATCCTTGCTAGTAATCTTCAAAATCCAAGATGATCTACCTTGAGGAAACACAAACCCAAGCTTTCATTTCACTAATGAGGTATTAGTGACGTAAACACGCTAATCTAAGTGGCTATAATAGATGAGGATGATGAAGTAGGAATTTTGCTCTCTTTTGTTTTCTATTTCTCATAATATTTCATCACAAATCAAAAACTAGCAAGCTTTTTTGTGAAGAGGTGGAAGAAGATGAAGTTGTGATGAAATGAATTATTGTTGAGGTTAGAATTGCAGCCTAGGGTTAAGTATGTCATGCTTAACCCTTGTAGAGACTTTACCATGGTCTAGAGTTAGGGTTTAGTTTAGAAATATCTAAGCAAAATATCAAGAGAGAACACTTAGTCAACAATGGCAACTCTTTTGCCAAAAGTCTTTTCTTTTTGAATTTTGCTAAGATAAATATATATATATATATATATATATATATATATATCAAACCTTAATCTTAGCCATGGTAATAATCTAAAAACCCTAGTTGCAAGTTTAACCCTAACATGTTACAATATTATATATCACATATATAATATATAATGTAACAAAAGAAAATAATACGATTAACATATATCACATATATATCAATGTATCATCAAGTGAGAAAAAGAATCATTTAAGTGATCTTATATTAGTTAATGTAATGTAATATATCACATATTAAATCAACACTTGATTTAATAACCCAGCTATATTACATGTAACCGACTAATATAATATGTGTTAGTTCATCGAATCAACACTTGATCCGATGACCCGGCTATATCACATATACCCGGCCGATATCACATATCGCGAGAATCGAATACGGTATCACATACACGTATTATTCTCGATCCCGCACATATCACATATGTATTCCTACTACGTTTTGCCTGAGCCAGGAAACCTCTGTGTAGAACTCTAAAGAATCGTCAATACGCCGACAGTAGGTGATGATCATATCAAACACCCACAAGCTATAAGCGGTCAGCTAAACGTAACAGCCACGTGGGTATTGAGTGATCAGAAGATCAACAAGCAAGCCTGCACATTCTCTTGTGAATCCAATTAGTAACACTCCCGTACAGTCCGGTCTCTTCGTCTGATATGTCGCATATCTAGTCTAGGGTTGGTAAACGTCAGACCCCAGTAACCGATAAGTCATGTCGATGTGTGGTTCATAACGGGTCAAGAAACTACAAATAACACTTACCAGTAGATCTCCATAGCAGCCCTGGCCAGGGACTTCCAGTTATAGCCAATCGAACACAGCGCAACATCAACCCCCAATACCGGGAGAGACGAAACCCCTCCTATCGCTCATTGCCTCCATGTGATTCGGGGCTGTACCCAAAAGCCACCGTTTTTCACGTTCTTATGAACGTGGTAAGGTGGAAATCAAAGCACAGCGGGAATCACACAAGACTCTATGACGATCTCGGGTCTACAAACTAAGCTGTACCAGTGTCACCAGAGAACTGCTATCTGACGATAGGTATAATACCATCAAGGAGTTGTCGGTGAGTCCGTTCAGTGTACCTAGTCTCCACTGAGCACCCGTACACCATCTTTGGTGTCACCACACCAGATGGATATGGGATCATCCATCGCCCATCCAATGGGTCAAGATGCGTATACGCTAGTCTACTCTGGAGTATCGATACCCTGTCTCGATACACCCTCGACTAGGAACAGTTATAGGATGTACTCTTAGACTACCCTGGCCCCACTAGTATGATCTGCATCATAGTCCTAGTAGTCGAGTACATATCCTAAGGGCTTTATCAACATGTGAGAGCAAGAAATTAACCAATACAAGTCAACATATTAAGACAAAATGAAACCAGATAGCATACTATCATGTCGAGCAAGAAAGTCCTCTCTATATATATCCACGCATCCATTATAATATACATCAAATGTACAACAATGGCCTCTAAGGCATATACATAACTAACAACCTGGGGCAAGAAGATCGCAGATGATGGCGATGAGCCTAGTAGGCTGGGCTAGTACCTACTGGTGATAGTATTTGGATTCGGCAGTTATCGTGGGGATACCAACCGGAGTCATGAGATGTACGGACATGACATCAGGGCCAGTCGTGGTGATGGAGCCTAACAGATGAGTTTTTACGTGTTGATGCTGGATAAGTGTTTCATGATGTTTCGAGTGTCGATGTTAGATACTCAGGTTCCATGATTTTGATGTGTCATTAAGGGGGACACACACACACACACAGAGGTATAGTTTTCATGATGTTTTTGGGTGTCGATGTTGGACACTCAGGTTCCATAAGACTTACAGGATATAAGGGCCGACCTGAGGATGCGGTGCCTATGGTATTAGGATTTGGAGTGTCATTGATGGACATTAGCTTCTCCACGATGAGGATTCCGGGTTGATGATATGTTTTATCCCATACTCAGCATTTATTTGATATGCATTGCTTCATGTTTTAGTAGTACCTGATAGAGTACCTTTCATGACTGTTGCATATACATATTACCATTTATTGCTATCAGCTTGCATGTGATAGATTATCGCTGTACGTGCATACCTGCGATTACCTGCATATGTTATTTACTATTCACGAGTTGGCAACTCACCCCCGTTGTGCTACAGTGTTTGCAGGTGTCCCTCAGAGCAGTCGCGACAGGTCTTCTTCATCACATTGTATCATCATTTGTAGCGGATACCGCTACGGCTGACTGTGTGCAGTTTTTCAATAGGTGGGTTTTGCGGTTATCCGATGATGCTCATTTGTATATTCGTTGTATCTAGTACTCTCCATCTACCACCTTCATGTATTTGACTTAGAGACGAGTTGTGAGGATCAATGTTGTATATTATTTTATGACTTTGGATTCTTTTATGCTGTTTTTATTTATATCGTCTTTTATTTCTTCGCTACGGTGTCGTATATCTGTTGTGGTGGTTGTTTCCGCCTTTGGGCGTGGATTTTGCTCCCGTTGGGGATGCTTTACTTATATCTTTGTTGTACCCCTTTTTGGGGATAGTATTTACAAAGGAGGTGCTGCCAAAATTTTTAAGAAATTAAATTTGTACTTGAAAGAATTTGTACTTGAGATTTTCAAAAGTTTTAACAATGTTCTTATCACTTACTACTTTTGATGGTTTAGATTGCTGGGTTTTCGGCTTACTTGAATTGCGTTACGCCTGTAGACGTTACGTAGTTTAAGGGCCCTCACGTGCCAAATTTTGGGTCGTGACAAAGTTGGTATCAGAGCGCTAGGTTTTACCTTTCGGAGTGTAGGATGACCTTGGTATGATGGAGTAGGTAGCTTAAGCAGAGTGACGTAGCGTGTGTATGTCCACGGCATACTTACGACACGGTACTCCACCTAAGTGACCTTAGTACTTATTGCTTGAAATTCCTTCCATGATGATATATATCCTTGTGATTCGATTTCCGTGTTCATATCGAATCCTATTTCCATTTCTAGCCTTTATGTCGTCGATGACTATGAGGGCTCAGAGAGAGGCAGCGAGAGCTGAGGTCAGAGTTGACTCGTTTGGGACGAGAACTGACCAGGACGGTACGCTTGCTGTACATAAGCAGTTTGATCCACCTTCGATAGATCGTATCGCTAGGCTTGAGGCAGAGATGCAGGACTTGCGCCAGATGATGGATCGTTGGTTGAGGCCAGTCGAGCGCAGCGACAGGAGGTTGCCACCCCTGTTACCCAGTTATTCCTTGCTATCAGCACACGGCATTGTGTTACGTATACAGCAGCAGTGGACGTAGCCCTACTAGATGAGGCACGTCTTCCCAAGACTTTGGAAGTTTCAGGACCGAGGAGGACTCGTACAGGTGTATTAGCCAGAGATAGATGCTTAGACGCCGCGACAGATTTTGTTCGGTTCACGGAAGTAGTAGAGGCTTGGGACGAGGTCAGTTGTTTATCTCTTACCCCCAGGAGGGTCAGCGGTCATCATATGGATGTTTCCGGTGCAGGAGTTTCCATCACCTCGTCGGGAATTGTACTGTGGTACGCCTGAGGAGGGCAGAAGTACCATATGATACCTTATCACCTTCACCTCAGGGAGAGTCGCCTTTTGTGCCTGTTGTTGATCCGCGTCAGACTTATGTTCAGAGAGGTCGTGGTCGCGGAGGGTTTGTTCAGAGAGTATAGGATGGCAAAGGAGGAGGACAGCCAATTACAGGTAGAGGGCAGGCACGAGTGTTTGCTTCTACTCATCGGGACGCGCGGGCATCCAATGCAGAGTTTTCTGGTATTCTTTTCGTATGTTCTTTTGATGCATGTTGTTTAATTTGGGATTTATGCACTTGTTTGTTTCTACACACTTCGTGCCATGGTTGGGCCGAGAGTCGTGTTTGCTAGATCAGCCGTTTGTTGTGTTTACTCCTGTTAGCGATTCTTTTGTTGCGCGACACGTGTTTCGGTCGAATGCCAATCGGATAGGAGATAGAGATTCGTCCGTCGATTTGATCTTTCTAGAGATGTTGGACTTTAACGTTCTCCTGGGAACAAACCGGTTAGCTACGTGCTATGCGTCTATGGACTGCCATGAGAAAACAGTCAGGTTTTGTTTTCCCGGCGAGTCAGTTCTTGTCGTGTAGGGGGACTGTGGTGCCGCCCCTCACAACTTAATTTCAGCCTTTTACGCTAGTCGGCTTTTAAGGAGAAGATTTTGAGGATTCTTGGCTTTCATTCGTAATACCGGAGCCACAGTGGATTCGTTTGAACGGGTTTCTATCATGCGAGAGTTTTCTGACGTTGTTCCAGATGAGCCGGCGGAGATTAGGGAGCTTAAGGATCAGCTGCAGAGTTGCTAGATAAGGGACTTGTACGTCCCAGTGTTTCGCTTTGGGGAGCTCCTGTTCTGTTCGTCAAAAAGGACGGCAGTTGAGGTTGTGCATTGATTTTCGTCAATTGAACCGAGTTATGGTGCGGATAGGTATCCTTTAACTCGCATTGACGATTTCTTTGATCGGCCCCAGGGTGTGAGACATTTTTCTAAGTTTGTTTTGGGATCAGGTCATCATTTGTTGCGAGTTCGGAGTGATGACATTCCGAAGACTGCTTTTGTACACGCTACGGGCTTTATGAGTTTTGGTGGTGTCGTTGGACTCACCAATGCCATAGCACTATTCATGGATGTGATGAACCAGATTTTTTTCAGGGCGTTCCTCGACCAGTGTATTGTTGTGTTATTTATGACATTCTGGCAAATTCCAAGAGTCGTGAGGAATATGAGCAGCACTTGAGGATTGCTTTGCAAACATAGGAGTCGAGACCAGGTCTCCTAACCCTAGAATTGACAGTGTTACTTGCCGCTCTCGTAGGGGTCTAGGTATGTGGGTTTGGCTATTCATCGCGACCGTGGAATCCGTGTTTTATACAGGCTCGTATTAAAAACACGGACATCCTAGTATATCCAATATTTCATATATGTTCTTCTGCTGCAATTTTCTGTGATGAGATCATATTACTGCCTGGTACGAATGCTTATACTATATATATATATATATATATGCTGATATATAAATATTACTGCTTTCGTTTCTTCTGTGATGCTTAGGAAGTATAAGCTGATGGGATATATTATTGAGATTAATAAAAAGAAAAGAAACCTAAAAGATGTTGTAGAATCAAAACTTTATAAAAGGGTAGCTACAGTTTTGCTTTGCATAGCGGTATATATGATATACCCTGCACCTTATTCGATAAGGAAAGAGCCGAGATCCCTTCACCCGGAGTGACCTCTTTAGCGAAACCGGAAGATGCTACAAACTCGCGGTTTAGTTTTGTTAGTGTATATTGTAAGTGCACGGCGGCGCCCCGGCCGTCAATCCGACGCCGGAATGCGGAAGCGGTGAATAACTAAAATTTTGCGGACTTTGCAAACCGGCACCACCGCGCACTAAACTCCGGATCGAACCATTAACTAGTCTAAGCTAACAAGAAGATGGGTTAGAGATATACCGACGATCCAAGTCCTCCGGTCTTCTCGCCATCGTCCCGATCTCCTACGGAATGTCCCGTCTCCTCCTCGTCGCCGGAAGTGCACCACATCGCCTACTTTGTTTACGGGCTCCCACCTCAATGCCGAGGCAACTCGGGCACGAAGCCGGCTACTCGACGTGCCCAAGGTTCGTTGTAGAATATGTAGTAGAACTTGTGTCTCCTTATGGGGTAGTGGAGATGCCGTTTGGTGGAGGAAAAGAGAGCTTGGAGAGAGGTGGGGAAAATGTAGCATACCAAAATGAGAGTAACATTTTCCACCACCAAAATGAGAAATGAATCCCATCCCCTCTAGGAATGGCCGGCCACCCCCCATCATGTGTGATTGGAGAGAGAGAGAGAACAAACAAGGGGGGTGGGTGGAAAAAGAGTGATGATAGAAAAACCAATGATCACAAAGTCAAGCATGATTGCTCACAAATCCATACTCCAAAAACCTACCTTCTACAACCATGATTGCTCACAAAGTCAAGCAATCATGATAGAAGAAGTCAAGGTCAAAAGAATGGTGCACCATCATGATAAAACAAAGATGCAAAGACCCCCTTCACAAATGCCTATTTGCAACAATGCAAATAAGCCCTCCTCCACCAATCTTCGGCCAATGAACGGAACAATGGAAATTGGCCGAAACGGAAAGCAAACTGGCAACTCCAGAAAACTGGTCCCGTAATAAATTACAGGATAACCCCGATACTGTGCATACACACCCGCATCTATATTTCGACCGAAATACAAATGCAATGAGACAAAGTCTACACTGTACTATACTAGAATCCGGCTTATACCAAAACCGGCTAGTTATATCTGTTCAATCCTGATCCGTGCAATACCGCACGTATCTGATCGAACCCTGCCATATAACCATACGGCCTATAGTACAAACTGTCCGATCCTGATCCGTGCAATACCGCACGTATCTGATCGGACCTTGCCATATCTCCATACGGCCTCTACAACCTTTCGCCCGAAAGCTGAGTAACTGAAATGTGGGGGACTCTAAAGACTCGTCAACACCTTGGTTGTGGATTTAACCACTAGCACGTCAGAGGTATAAGCCAATACGTAACGGGCTACCAGGTACTGACCAAAAGGGATGTCTGTGAGCGAACTCAGCCTGACAACCCTACTGAGCCTGTCAGTGACAATATCCGTGCAGTCCGGTCCGTTCGTCTATGAGCATCGCATGGCGGGCCTAGGGGGTTGGTAAAAGTCAGACCCCCAAAAGCGGTACAAGTCGTGTCGGAGTGTAGCCCAGAACACCCTGAGATACTACTGGAATACCTACCAGTAAATCTCCTTGCCTTGGCCAAGGACTTTGTGTAATGGCTCTCCTAGACACAGCACGACCTCACCCCCAATACCGGGAGAGACGAACCCCTGAAGATACGCTCACTGCCTCCATGTGGCTCGGGACTGTACCCAACTAAAACCTGTTTGCACGACTCCTTTGAGCCGTGGTAGGGTAGTAATCAAAGTACAGTGGGAACTCACACGAGACAAATGACGATCCCCAGGTCGATGAACTAACCTGCACACATGTCACCAGGGAACTGCCATCTGACGTCTGGTATATGACCAACTAGCATGTTCCCGGCGAGTCCTGTCCGGTGTACTCATAACCCAATGAGCACCTGTATACATCTTAGGTGATCCAACTGACACCAGTGGCTTGTGAGACCGGCCACCGCCCCTCGTCGGGGTCTCGACTGTATACACTAGTCTACTAATGGAGTATCGATGCCCAGTCTCGAAACTCCCACGACTAGGGACCTTTTAAGGATAAGCTTATAGACCTCCAGCTCCCACTTATATGATCGCCCTCATACTGCTGGTGGTCAAGCAAGAATCCTAGGGGCTCTATCAACGTGTAATAGCGACGTGTCATGTCACTTAAAACAGTACACGATGATAAAGGTAAACCAGATAGCATACTATCATCTCGAGTAAGACTGTCCTACCGGGATAGGTCCTCCCTCAATCATTACAATCACGTACCTGTGACCTAATAATTGACTCTGAGGGCACTATCTCCAACAATCTCCCACTTGCACTCAAGGCTAATTATTGCGATGTCGCATACTCACAGCCCGTGTGATACCGAACATCCAACTCCTCTACTAGTCAGTCTCACAAAGCTCGTTTGCGGAACTATTGCGTTCGAGGAATAGCCTCAGTGAGTGGATCCGCTTAGTTGTTTCTTTCTATGTCTCTCTATATCTCAAGTTCGCGGAGAAAGCCATCTCCCGAAATGAGCAATACATGTCTTAGAACGTGTCTGGATGTCTGATGGGACCTAGCTCATAAATGAACTCCAAATCCAAACTTCTTAGACTGTATCGTCAACTGAACTTAATCAGTATCCTGCGCCAAGCCATCCTCAGTATTGCCTTGGATCACCTGTCCAAAATACTGCCCCTCAACAGAAGGAAAACTGTAACTCTGACAACCTCCTTGTCGTCCATGTCACCTTGGAAGCCTGGAATGATAACTGTCTCCCACATGAGGCTGTCGTTATCATCTCCCTAGAACATCCACTTATGTTCTAAAACTGCTTCCGACTGTTTCTCCAGGATTGGATTAATGTCAATTTATTGCATCTAGTGCAAGAACAACATCTGGTGTGGTACTTGACATCTCACGATTGACTCAATTGCCTGAGCAAGTGAGCTGCCAATCATGCCCGTCCCTCTCCCCTTTAGTCTGTAAGACACCTTTGGAGAGGGTGACTCCATTACCTGCAGGTACACTACCGTGCCAGGAGTCGTCCATCCTAAATACTCTTAGAATGCTGTCAAGTACCCTGATTGGGAAACCACCCAAATCTAGATCTAAGACCATAGATCTAGTAACCAGTATGTCTGATATAAAATCCATTTCCATTGTGGAGAAACAACTGTGTGACGACCAAAGTATAACCGATCGTAGTGTAGGAGTTTCCTTTCCTACTCTGTGTATATCATCCAAATACCAGGATATCACACCCTACTACCTTCTCAACAGATCCATCCCCTATTCTGATGAAGTCAAACCCATGACTGTCACGTCAGAAATAGATGATCTATCTCCGCTACATCTGCTTTAGTCTATAAATAGATATAAGCCTGATGTCCACCAATGCTTCCGCTGCTCCCACTGACTACGACAACCCTCTGCCAGAGTCATATAGACGTGCACTTCTAAAACTAGTTTAGAACGACGCTATACTCATCCTCCTGCCGGGTCTCGCAGCCTGGAACAACAACAATGGCAAGTGTGGGTAAACAAGAACTTCCCTGTCACCGTCCTTGAGGCTACCTTAGTGCCTCTCGGGTGCCTGAAGTTACCCACCTTATCTGCGGAGTGGCCAATGGAATGTCAATCCAGATTGAATCTTTAGGTTCCTTATCAAATCTTCAGTAATCGTTTGTGGTTCTGGAATCACTTCCAGTTCTACCATACTCCCACTACTGTTTTCTGAAAAAATCCATTTTTATTAAAACTGTGGCGAGTCTAGAACAATATCGCTATTGTTCATCCAGATGGTAGAAAGTCAACCCTCGTCATAGCCTGGGTCAACCCACAAACAGCCATTACAGAAACGTGCCTTGAGTTGTCCAGTGTCTGGTTTTAATCATAAACCGGACAACTCCCCGTACCTTAACATCGTTAAGATATGAACTGTTCTATATCCCATATAGGACCAGAGGCACTGATTTAATTGAACCAGATCCAAATCATGCAACTGTCTCCAGTGCATGTCAACTAAATGGAAGGAGGCCAGATCAGCGTTACTCAACTTAGGAATACTTCCAATTATGAGTAACCTGAAAGAGAAGCAATTTCTCTTAATCATTACTATCAACTGAACACCATACACAAGTATCTACATCTTCGATCTCTTTGAAGAATCCCGATACTTGCTATACCTGGTTCTCTACTCTATTCAAATACATATAACTTCTCCAAATTCAGACCCTGTGTTTCCACGAAACACCTGTCTAAAAATTAGAGGAGTCATAAGTAAACCGAATATAGTACGAGGACCATCCCCTCTGTCCTGATGGACTCTGGACAACATACAATACTCTGTAAAAGTCCCTTGAGTCTGATTACTCATTCACTGTGTGTCGTAGGTTGAAAACTGTACTTATGGTTAAGAAGAATTACACCGCTGTTTAATGCTCCTTACCTAACCATCCACTGATATAGGTAAATGTCGTAGACATAATTTCAGAAAGGTATATCTCACTCTATGAAAATAGACGTACAGATATATCAATTTGAAATTGGTGCATAACAGCGGATATTCAAAACCAAATATTTGCCGACCGGCAAACAACCCAGGTGATTTCCTCAAATATCACCGATTACAACGAATCCCGATATAATGAGGATAATCACCCAATTCCCAATAACTTACTCCCACTCATCATCTGTAAAACCATACAGATGTGAGAATCGTATCTGGTAAATACATACCCTGGAGTAAGTATCTAATCGGGAAATCAGTTTTCTATTAACAGTACACAGTGAAACTGAAACATTGAAATGTTTCGATGGGGTATCCTGGTATTCCTAGTAATGCCTCTTCCAGATTCACGACTGTAACCGTATAGTTCTTTGCCACCTCTCCAAATCCCTTCATATGTCTTTAGTCTTTACCTTCTGCACACCCCTTTAGGCCAAATGGTTTTCTTCCTTCCCTACCGTTCGGCACCAGCCTATGGTTTGGAAGAAGACTATCCAATAAGCATAATGGGTGTACTGTCCCAATCCTAGGAACACTCGCAACACGAGAGAAGGTGAAGATAAAAGACACCTGAATGTACTTTATTCCTATTTCTCCTGAACCAGGATCCATCCCCGAACTGGAACAAGTTCCTTTCGAGTTCGTATATAACCATACGATGGAATATCCAAATAAACTGTGGATCTTCGTAGTGATACGGAGTGTCCTGGAGAAATACAAAGGTGATGTGGGAGTGGTAACGAAATATTTGGTTTGGTCGTGAATATCTGTTGCAATTTACTTTGCCCTCCTACTAATCCCTTGCTTTGTCTGAACTTAATACCTTCTGCACACCATCGTTATGCTAATTGGTTTTCTTCATTCCCTACCGGTCGGCACCAGCCTAAGGTTTGGAAGAAGACAATCCAATTTGCGTAATAGGTGTACTACCCCTAAACCAAGGAGTACTCGTAACCTGAGAGAGGGTAAAAGGAAAAGACAACTGAATAATCCTATCCGTTTTCTCCAGAACCGGAAACCATCCTCGAATAATTCTTTCGAGTTCGTATCTAACCATACGATGGTTTTGTCCAATGGAAGTGGACGTTCATAGTAATACGGGGTGTCCTGGAGAAAAGGGTAAAAGTAGGAGTGGCAATGAGGTCTGCAACTCTGACAATCCAAAAGCCAGTGTTAAGTAAGTTCGGTCAACTTGGTCACGGAGTCATAGTCTAGGGTCGGGTCAATGGTCGCTGCCAGAGAGAGAGAGAGAAGAAACACTCAGCGTGCACTCTATCCTAGATCAGAATGGTTACCAATTTATCTAATCTGGAAACCTCCCACTGTACCTCAAATTCTCCTCCAAACCTGAAAGAAGAATTAGTCGGGGTCACCCGAGGAGTAAACTAACTCATCAGTGGGAATCGGGATCCAACTCTCATCGCATGATAACGTGACGGAATCCGCTCACGGTATCACACTCCAGAAGGTATGCGCATATCTGGCAAGTTTCAGTTCTTTTGAAACTCCCGATGTGATTTCTGCCCCATGCTCTTATGACCTTGACTTTGGCCAACATATCATAAGTCACATGTCAAGTTCTACCCGTCATTCTCCAGGTTAATTTGAATCCACCCGTACATACCCTTGACTTTGGCCAAAATGGCAGCACGACTGTCCCAAACCAACGCATCTATCTATGCTGCATATGAATACCCCAATAGCTACCAATCACTGTGCCTTGACTTTGGCCAACATACACAGCTTGAATACTATTGACCACCCATATGAAACGACGGAGGGCTATGAATGGTTTCTGGCGAAAACCTTTAACGTAATGAACTTGATATCGTTGAAGGAACGGATAGCTTTTTAAAATATAGTGACGAAAACCGCTGCTAAAGAGGTCACTCCCGGTGAAGGGATCTCGGCTCTTTCCCCGTAGAATGGGGTGCAGGATATTCCAAATGAATACCGCGATGCAAAGCAAAAGTGATCGGCTATAGTGAAGTTATTGCTCTGACGCAAACTTTTGTCCAAGGGGTCACTCCCGGTGAAGGGATCTCGGCCCTTGCCTCGTCGACTGAGGAGCAGGATATTCTAAATGAATACCACGATGCAAAACAAAAGAGAACGTCCTTGCAATAACAGCTTTTTGAAAAGTGTTCCAACAACATCAGATTAGGTTTGTTTTTAACTTTGCATTGATCCGAATCAATGCAGTCCCATCAATTGATCACACCACAAAGAACGAAAATATACTGATGTACGTATATGCCATCCGCATTCGCCACTGGGTCCCGTCATTACCCGTTAGGTTAGCTAACTAACGACAGAGCGGGGACTGGACTAGCGCGGATGTAAAACATATACAACATCTACTAATATATATACCAATATATAGTATTCGCTCAAGGCGTGAATAAAATGCAACATCACAGAAAATGTACAGCATCACAGAAACAATACAGATATCTGGGATCCCCGGGTTTCACAGAGCCGCTGAAACCCGACGTTCCCCTGGTCGTGTGGATAGCCTGTACAATGAAATCCTAGACCCCTACGGGCGCGGCAAGTCACCCGCCAAAACCTGAAGCGAGGCAGCCCCCTTCAGCGCCGTGAATGGACCACCCAGCACTTCACGGAATCCGGCAACTTGGGCACCCCTCCTGGGTCAACCAGTACCCCCTACGAGTGCGACGAATAGCCCGCCAATCCTAGAGTGAAGCCCCCTCCGTCTCAATGCCATGAGATGCGGGCTTGTTGCCCTCCAGAACCCGGCTATCCGTGCACCCCTCCGCGGGGCAACCTAGTACAGAAAGTAAAATATACATACACCGGGTACATCGACCGCAACCAGGTCGTGCCCCAAAATAATAATACAAACAGGCAGTGACGGCAGTCCACATGTCGGACGCTCGCCCCGTAATAACAAATGTACATAATACAACCATAACTGTACTAGCATTGCATCCAGGCTACCCCCCACGACCGATCCGCAACATCACAGCAAATACATAGAACATCAACGTGAAAGTCACGTTCGCAAATCCGTCTAACCGGGCTATAGCAGTTAGACCGGATTTACCGATCGAGTGACATTCACGGTCGCAGATATAATGTAAATACTGTGAAAAATGTGTTTAAAATATCCGACCGATCAAATTATATCAAGTGGGCCCCAAAACAATACTGTAGCAGTTACAGAAAATATGGGCCCAATTTAAATATTCCAGAAACCCAAATTTAAGCCCAGAAGCCCACTGTAAAAACCCAACCCACTGATCCCTGTAGACTGCGGCGGAAGCGCGGCCAAACATGGGTTTTGGCCGCCCTTCCGCGGTCACGTGAGAGGAACAGTACGTCGAATTTGAACAGTGTTCTTAGAATTTCTAGCAGAGTACTTTTATGCAACCTGAAAAATTTTTGGAGACAGAAAAATTTCAACAGAAACTGTCGTGGGTATATTGGGGTTTTCGGACATTTCGATCGATCGGAACAGAAAAACACATTACACAAAGCTAGACTAAGTTAATGGGGAGGCTCTGATACCACTGTAAGTGCACGGCGGCGCCCCGGCCGTCAATCCGACGCCGGAATGCGGAAGCGGTGAATAACTAAAATTTTGCGGACTTTGCAAACCGGCACCACCGCGCACTAAACTCCGGATCGAACCATTAACTAGTCTAAGCTAACAAGAAGATGGGTTAGAGATATACCGACGATCCAAGTCCTCCGGTCTTCTCGCCATCGTCCCGATCTCCTGCGGAACGTCCCGTCTCCTCCTCGTCGCCGGAAGTGCACCACATCGCCTACTTTGTTTACGGGCTCCCACCTCAATGCCGAGGCAACTCGGGCACGAAGCCGGCTACTCGACGTGCCCAAGGTTCGTTGTAGAATATGTAGTAGAACTTGTGTCTCCTTATGGGGTAGTGGAGATGCCGTTTGGTGGAGGAAAAGAGAGCTTGGAGAGAGGTGGGGAAAATGTAGCATACCAAAATGAGAGTAACATTTTCCACCACCAAAATGAGAAATGAATCCCATCCCCTCTAGGAATGGCCGGCCACCCCCCATCATGTGTGATTGGAGAGAGAGAGAGAACAAACAAGGGGGGTGGGTGGAAAAAGAGTGATGATAGAAAAACCAATGATCACAAAGTCAAGCATGATTGCTCACAAATCCATACTCCAAAAACCTACCTTCTACAACCATGATTGCTCACAAAGTCAAGCAATCATGATAGAAGAAGTCAAGGTCAAAAGAATGGTGCACCATCATGATAAAACAAAGATGCAAAGACCCCCTTCACAAATGCCTATTTGCAACAATGCAAATAAGCCCTCCTCCACCAATCTTCGGCCAATGAACGGAACAATGGAAATTGGCCGAAACGGAAAGCAAACTGGCAACTCCAGAAAACTGGTCCCGTAATAAATTACAGGATAACCCCGATACTGTGCATACACACCCGCATCTATATTTCGACCGAAATACAAATGCAATGAGACAAAGTCTACACTGTACTATACTAGAATCCGGCTTATACCAAAACCGGCTAGTTATATCTGTTCAATCCTGATCCGTGCAATACCGCACGTATCTGATCGAACCCTGCCATATAACCATACGGCCTATAGTACAAACTGTCCGATCCTGATCCGTGCAATACCGCACGTATCTGATCGGACCTTGCCATATCTCCATACGGCCTCTACAACCTTTCGCCCGAAAGCTGAGTAACTGAAATGTGGGGGACTCTAAAGACTCGTCAACACCTTGGTTGTGGATTTAACCACTAGCAAGTCAGAGGTATAAGCCAATACGTAACGGGCTACCAGGTACTGACCAAAAGGGATGTCTGTGAGCGAACTCAGCCTGACAACCCTACTGAGCCTGTCAGTGACAATATCCGTGCAGTCCGGTCCGTTCGTCTATGAGCATCGCATGGCGGGCCTAGGGGGTTGGTAAAAGTCAGACCCCCAAAAGCGGTACAAGTCGTGTCGGAGTGTAGCCCAGAACACCCTGAGATACTACTGGAATACCTACCAGTAAATCTCCTTGCCTTGGCCAAGGACTTTGTGTAATGGCTCTCCTAGACACAGCACGACCTCACCCCCAATACCGGGAGAGACGAACCCCTGAAGATACGCTCACTGCCTCCATGTGGCTCGGGACTGTACCCAACTAAAACCTGTTTGCACGACTCCTTTGAGCCGTGGTAGGGTAGTAATCAAAGTACAGTGGGAACTCACACGAGACAAATGACGATCCCCAGGTCGATGAACTAACCTGCACACATGTCACCAGGGAACTGCCATCTGACGTCTGGTATATGACCAACTAGCATGTTCCCGGCGAGTCCTGTCCGGTGTACTCATAACCCAATGAGCACCTGTATACATCTTAGGTGATCCAACTGACACCAGTGGCTTGTGAGACCGGCCACCGCCCCTCGTCGGGGTCTCGACTGTATACACTAGTCTACTAATGGAGTATCGATGCCCAGTCTCGAAACTCCCACGACTAGGGACCTTTTAAGGATAAGCTTATAGACCTCCAGCTCCCACTTATATGATCGCCCTCATACTGCTGGTGGTCAAGCAAGAATCCTAGGGGCTCTATCAACGTGTAATAGCGACGTGTCATGTCACTTAAAACAGTACACGATGATAAAGGTAAACCAGATAGCATACTATCATCTCGAGTAAGACTGTCCTACCGGGATAGGTCCTCCCTCAATCATTACAATCACGTACCTGTGACCTAATAATTGACTCTGAGGGCACTATCTCCAACATATATGCCCTAAAGGCCATTACTGTATCATACTAGCTTGTATATTACTTAATGGAAGCTTGGGATATTCACAGTTGTATATACAATCTTGCTCAAAATGGTAGTATGCTACTTGGTTTGTCTCTACTTCAATATGTGCATGTATTTCTTTTAGCATATCGCTTATACAAATTAGTAGAGCCCTTAGGATCTTTGCTTGATTACCAGCGTTGCGATGGCAGTCACACTCGTGGGGGCTGGGTAATCCATAAGCACATCCTTATACAGGTCCCTAGTCGTTGGACTGTCGAGACAGGGCATCGATACTCCGGAGTAGACTAGCGTATGCGCTTCTCATCCCAGCGGGGGAGACGGTCTGTTCCACAGCCATCAGTACGTCGTACTTGAGATAGTATGCGGATGCTCGTTAGGTTACGAGTACACTGGACAGGACTCGTCGGGAACTGTTGGTTGGTATTATACCTATCGTCAGTTATCAGTTCCCAGGTGACATGAGTACAGCTTAGTCCGCTGACTTGACACTGTCACTTCGCCTCGAGTGTATTCCCACTATACTTAGATTACTACCCTACCACGGCTCAAAGGAGTCATGCAAACAGGTAGTAGTTGGGTGCAGTCCCGAAGCACTTGGAGGTAGTGACGGTTAGACAGGATTCGTCTCTCCCGGTATTGGGGGTTGACATCGCGCTATGTCTAGGAGAGCCATTACAAGAGTAGTCCCTGGCCAGGGCAAGCGAGATATACTGGTAGGTTTCCAGTGTTATCTCAAGGTGTTCTGGGCTACACTCCGACACGACTTGTACCGCTATTAGGGGACTGACGTGTAGGGTTCCTAGGCATACTAAGGAGGTCTCATAAGGCATCAGCCATGCCAATTTCAAATTTTACGGGTGCCGAGAAACCCTAATACGGATCGTTGGCTAGATATATAGGCGAAAACTAGAACTAGTAAACTACTTTACTAAGAGTAAACGGAAATACAACCTTTGTAGATCCGGTTCTCCACCTCCATGGCTCCGCGATGAAGTCTCCTCGCTGTACTAATCGGATCTTGGGCTCTAGCGTCGGCTTCATCGGAGAAAGGACGGGCTAGGTCATCGACTACGATGCCGAAGATGATCTACGTCGAGGCATCACTAGATCAAGCTCCACCTTCACCAAGCCATGAAAACTTGTGAAGGAAACACCCTATACTACTTGGCAAGAGGTAGAGGATGAAGAAATAGGAAGTGGGTTCACTTTAGAATTGGATTTCTCACTCTTTTTCATCAATCACCATTGATGGAGGCAAGCTTCTTCATCTTGAAGAAGAAGAAGAAGAAGAAGATGATATTATGATAAGTTATTTTTGCAAAATAGAAAATCAATGAATACTTATCATAATCCAACTCTAGTTAGGTGTAGAGAATTAACTAAGGTTAGGTTGTATGGTTAGGGTTAGAGAAAGAAACAAAATGGTCAACCATTTCAAAGCTTCAAGAAGCTTCAAGGATAATCCAAAATTGGCCACCATTTTATTTCTTTCACAAATCAATGAATAAATAAAAGAATAAGTAAATGAAGCATAAGAAACCCTAACCATTGACCAACCATGGTTTAAACCATACACCAAACTATCATGTATCATCAAACATGATACATACAAGTGCACAAAACTATATCACATATACAATGTGCAAATGAAGTGAGAAAACCCATTTAAAGTGAAGCAATACTAGTTAATGCAAAGTAATATATCAAATATATAATTATGCATTAAATCATTAAATCAACACTTGATTTAACGACCCGGTCATATCGCATATAACCGACTAATATTCAATGTATCGGCTTATCGAATCAATGCTTGAATCGATAACTAGGTTATATCGCATACAACCATATCGATACATTCATCACGAGAATAGAATACGGTATCACATACACGCATTATTCTCGGTCCCGCACATATCTCATATGCGCTCCTATTTCGTTTTGCTTGAGCCAGGAAACCTCTGTGTAGGACTCTAAAGACTCGTCAATACGCCGGCAGCAGGTGATGATCATATCAAACACCCACAAGCCGCAAGCGGTCTGCTAAACGTAACGGCCATCCGGGTATTGAGCGATCAGAAGATCGACGAGCAAGCCCGCTCATACTCCTGTGAATCCAACCAGTAACACTTACCGTACAGTCCAGTCTGATCGTCTGATATGTCGCATATCTCGCCTAGGGGTGGTAAACGTCAGACCCCAATAGCTCGATAAGTCATGTCGATATGAGGTCTATAACAATTCGAGATACTACTGGTAATACTTACCAGTAAATCTCAGCAACCCTGGCCAGGGATTTCCGGTTATAGCCAATCGAACACAGCGCAACATCAACCCCCTATACCGGGAGAGACGAATCCCCTCCTATCGCTCATTGCCTCCATGTGATTCGGAACTGTACCCAAAAACCACCGTTTTGCACGCCCTCTTGGACGTGGTAAGATGGAAATCAAAGCACAGTGGGAACCACACAAGACTCTATGACGATCTCGGATCAACAGACTACTCTGTACCAGTGTCACCAGAGAACTGCCATCTGACGTAAGGTATAATACCATCTGGGAGTTCTTGGCGAGTCCGTCCAGTGTACCCAGTCTCCACTGAGCACCCGTATATAATCTCTGATGTCAAACACCAATGGATATGGGATCATCCATCGCCCATCTGTATGGGTCGAGAAGGTATACGCTAGTCTACTCTGGTATATCGATGCCCCGTCTCGATACACCCACGACTAGGGACTTTGAAGGATATACTTATGGACTACCATGTCCCCACTAGTATGATCTGCATCATAGTCCAGGTAGTTAAGTACACATCCTAAGGGCTTTACCAACATGTAACAGAGAGACAATCAGTGTACACGTTAAGGTAAAGAGTAACCAGATAGCGTACTATCATGTCGAGCAAGAAAGTCCTCCCTATATATGTCCCAGCATCCACTACAATATACATCATATGTATAGTAATGGCCTCTAGGGCATACATATAACTAACAATCTCCCACTTGCACTAGGGCCATCAGATAGCAGTGGTTGCAGTATCTCATACTCAACCATCCCATAAAAGTCTCTCTCTGGGAATAGGCCTTCGTGAGTGGATCCGACGTGTTGTCCTCTGAGTCTACTCTCCTGACCTCGATCCCCTGGAGATCAACCATCTCCATGATCAGGTGATACTGCCTTAGAATATGTCTGGATCACTGATGGGACGGACGTTCCTTGGCATAAGCCACACTTCCATTGTCACACAATGGTAGGGACGTAAGTTCATCTCATGAACCAATATACACCCAGACTTCCTCTTTGGTAGCATCTTTAGTAGTGATGTATTCAGCCTTTATCGTCTAGTATGTCACGGTATCTAGCTTGGAACTCTTCCAACATACCGTCCCTTTACTGAGGGCAAAGACAATGCCTGTGACTGACATTCAGTCATCTTTATCACCCTGGAACCTTTCCAGTGATTCTCCCCAGGATCGATTGATACCTTCTCACTAAAACTAGTGAGTATCCTAACATCCAATTAGATCTATCTCATAGATCCAAAATCCAGGATTTAGGAGGTATCACTTTTATCCTATATGGAGAATCCATGTGATGAACGGAGATTGATCGAGCGTAGTATAGGAAACTATTTTCCTATCAAGAGTATGTCATCCACGTACTCTACGAGGATCGCCACCATACTCCCTACTACCCTTTTGTATATACAAGGTTCATCTACCATTTTGATGATGTCAAACTCTTTAACTAATCCATCAAAACAGATGTTCCAACTCCGCGATGCCTGCTTTATCCTATAAAGCATCTTGCACACGTTTCCGCTGCTCCCACTGTCTACGAGGCCCTCTGGCTGTGTACTTATAGACGCACTCTTCTAAAACATCATTTAGAAAAGCAGTCATGACACCCAACCACCAGATATCATAGTCATGGTATGTAGCCGTGGCAAGTAGGATCTGGATGGACTTAAGCATAGATCCTTAGAAAAGGTTTCAACACAATCCACACCTGGTCTATGATGCAAACCTTTAACAAGTCTAGCTTTGAAAGTCTCAACCTTTCCAAGTACACCAAGTAATCTTCTCAAGATATACTTGCTCCTGATGGGGATTTAACCCTTCAGATATAGCAACCAAAGTCCATACTTTGTTGGTGTATAAGGATTCCATCTCAGATCGCTAAGCATCCAGCCATTCTTACAGAGTCCCTACTCTCGATGGCCTGCTCGAAACTAGTTGGGTCATCATCTCATGACGCAATCCTCGCTCCCACTGTCATAGAGAAACCGAAGTTTCTCTCAGGTGGGTGAGGAACCCTACTAGATTGGCGGAGAGGCTGAGGTTCGTTGGCATCTACTGAATCCATTGTTTCTACCAAATCATCTGCTGTAGTTCGTATAGCTGGAACCTTTCCAGTTTTACATAACAGACCTTGCCTCGAGCTTGGCCGGATTTTGCTTTTAGACATAGGCCGGACAACCCCAAATCTTAACTAGCTTAAGACATGGGCTCTTCCCATACCATATCTCATATGGAGTGGTAGGCTACTGATTTGATTTGAACCCTATTCAATAGGTATGCAGCTTCTCAAGTGCATAACTCCCAAAAATGAAATAGGTAACTCAGTAGTACTCATCATAGAGCACACCTTATCATATAGGGTGAGATTGCTCCGCCCCGATATACCATCGTGCTATGGTGTATACGGAGGAGTAATGCTGAGAAAGAATCTCATTCTCCTTTTAGAATAGTCCAGGATTTCCGTGCTCAAGTATTCTCCTCCTCGATCACATCAAAGGACATAATACTTATACCCGTATTTTGGTTCTCTACTTCTAACTTATATTCTGTGAATATCTCAAAAGGTTCGGACTTGTGTTTCAACAGGAACATATGTCTGAATCTTGAGAGATTATCAGAGAATGTAACGAAGTACAAAGAACCGTTCTTGGCATGTGTAGACAGGGGATCTTACATACATCATCATGTATCAATCCCAAGAGTCGATTAACTCTTTCTCTGTTTCCATTAAGCAAAGCTATGGTCATCTAATCTTTGTGACATGACTGGCAAGTTTCACAAGATGTAAATTCAAACTGATTTAAATATGCATCTAAATGTAACTTCAGCTAGTCAGGTCGCATTGATATGACCTAGTCTCCAATACCTCAAGAAGAATTCGTTCATTTCTGAACTCTTCCTCTTGTGTGTGTTCTGTATACTAAGAACTGTAGTTTGATTTAGAACATCAATGCTTTTAGATAACGTGCCTGAACCGATCAACTTTTGATATAGGAAATGTTCAAAACATTATCCAACTATACAAAATTTTATCATTTCTTTACTAATAAAGAGATTGATATGATTTTGTATATCAGGTTCGGTATCTAATAGCATTTGTTCAGAATCAATGTATTTTTAATACAGGGTGACAGTGACCGACAGACTTGGCTGCAACACTTGCCCCGTTTTCTGCCTCATGAAACTTATCACCCGATCTCAGTTCTCTACCTATCTGTAGCCCTATGTAACAGATTACATATCTGGGATCCTGATTTGGTATCACATACCCAGGACGTAGAGGATATAGAGAAACAGTTCTTTGAAATGAACACACCCGAAGATGATGCATCAGCATGCACTCTCTTCGTTTGGGCGGCACGGGAATTCTGGTATTCCCCAATTTCCTGCTCTGTCTTATAACAATTATAAGGTGGAGCGGGACCAACGTTCCCCAGCTCAGTATAACAAGCGGGTTCGGTCAATAATCCGTATTATTATCTTGATTAAGGCATGATATGGTCTCTACCTGGAGAGAGAGAGAAGAAAACACTCAGCGTGCGCTCTTGCAAGAATAGATTGGTTATTATTTTTATCTAATCAGGATGGCTCCTACTGCTTTTTATCAAATCTTCCTTCAAACCCTAAAAGGAAAGACTAGCCGGGATTAATTACACACTACAAGTTCGCCAATCTTTCAGCCAGGCCAGTGTCGGTACTTTGAGGGAGGTCCCCCGTGCTTCCGCACGAACCTAATTAATGTAAACCTAGTTTTCCCAGAGGCGTAACCTCGTTGACACCTTTCTAGACACCTACTTGATCGGCTAATTGTAATGTATAAAACTCTCCCAGGAGTAACTCTTACTCGCAGCGGGTATCGGGATCCAACTATCTCATAGAAGGTATGCAATCTCATTGCAAATTTCAACACTTGAAATTCCCGATAATATTTTGCCCCTAGCAGCTATATGACCTTAACATAGTCAACAAATCATAAGTGCTAGTCAAGTTCAACCCGTCATTTCCCGATTGAATTAAACCCACCCGCACGACCCTTAACATAGTCAACAAAGTCGCACGACTACCCTAATCCAATCGCATCATATGCTTATGCAGATAAGCACTAATTAGCTACCGCACACTACGCCTTAACATAGTCAACAAACGTAGCACGAATACTAACTATTACTTATCTGAAATGACGGAGGGCTACGACAGGTTTTTCTGAAAACCTATTGCGTAATGAACTTGATATCGTTGTAGAATCAAATGATTTTAAAATGGAGTGCTTTTGAGGCTTTTTCTAGTTTTGCTAAAGGAGTCACTCCCGGTGAAGGGATCGTCGGTCCTTTCCTCGTCGAATGAGATGCGGGATATATCATATATATCACTGTGCAAAGCAAAACACTCTTAAAAGCAATCAAAAGACAAACCGAGTGTGTAGCATCTGCCAGTTATTGCTAAAGGAGTCACTCCCGGTGAAGGGATCTCGGTCCTTTCCTCATCGAATAAGGTGAAGGATATATCACATATACCGCTGTGCAAAGCAAGAACTGTAGCTACCTGTTTTATTTTTGAAATTCGATTCTACAACATCTTAGGTTTCTTTTATTTCATTAATCACATTAATGAAGTCCCATCATTTAAGTACCTAAACATCACAGATAAATACGACGTACACTTATGCCATCCGCATTCGCCTCGATGTCCCCTCGTGTACCGTTAGGTTAGGTAACTAACGGCAGAGCAGGGCAGGGCTAGCACGGGTGTAAAACATAAGTAACGCCTATATAATATATCATATATACTATATACAGTATCCATCACAGAACATCACATGATCACATCACAGATATTGCAGCAGAAGAATCATATGAAATATTGGATATACTAGGACGTCCGTGTTTTTAATACGAGCCAGTATAAAACACGGATTCCACGGTCGCGATGAATAGCCAAACCCACACCCCTAGACCCCTACGAGAGCGGCAAGCAATTCTGCCAATTCTAGAGTTAGGAGACCCGGACTCGACTCCTCGAGTTGGTCTCCCACTGGACTCCAGAACCCGGTTACTTGTGCCCTCCTCCTTGGGTCTATCCTAGTGCGGAAAAGTAAATAATATACAAACGGTGACAACTTCCGCAACCTGGAAGTGCCCCAATAAAAAAATATTACATACAAGTTTTTACATGAATGAAAATGAAAAACACTCATCTCACATAAAAACCCCCGGCTATTCAAACACGACGATCCAATATAACATATCCAGCAACACATAACATCACATGTCATCAACGTAAGTAAACATGCGTATCCCAATTCTCGTTGACATATAGCAACGAAACCGGTGATATCACATATTACACTTACGGTCACAGAAAAGAAAGTGTAAAACTACAACAGTTGGAATCCGCAACCACCTCAGACATCGCATGCCTGACCAAATGAATTCCTTAGACATCGCATGCCTAACAATTATAAACCCCGCATTTTAGTCTCAAAATCGAAAACACTTTTCAATACCAAGTCGGGCAATTCAACAAGATTCCCGACATCCTGATCGAATGCTCGTCGCAAACTTCAGTAGACGGCCGCACCCCCGATACCGTCGACGAAGTGCACCAAGGCGGAACACCGCTGCCGCGAGCACCCGAACGGATGCTTTCGGCGACGGGGTTCTCCTACAGTCACTTGGTCGGGGCTATGGAGTGAGGCTGTCTATTAAGTTTACCCGGCGAGTATCCGCGTACGCAACGTGATTGCGACGGACTTTTGATCACATCAAAATTCCGTGGCAACCGATCAAGTGAGACTAAAGTGCTATGTTTATAACATTCATATCAGTTATCTCATAACTGTTTGTGAATTCCAAGTATTGTATCACATTCCGGATAAATAGAAAATGTTAAACTTTTCGATCGAACAATCGAACACCCAAGTTTTCCCGATACAGCTCAACACATGAAATAATTCTAAAGACATTCAGTTCGTGCCTCAGTACCAACGGTCCAGCCATAGAAGGGTCAAGCCAACGCCTCACATGTGGCACGCCGTACTGCCCCAAACCCTAAGGTTCAAAGGGCAGTTCAAGACGGTCACATAATCGAGTTAAGGTTTGTTGTCTTCTAGAGGGTCCATTGCATTACTTGCACTACTTAGAACGTCTTTAAACCAGGGAAAAATCCAACACTTGGAAATTTCCCGATAGGGGAAAGATTGGGTATTTATATCCGGTTGAACTTTTTAACATATTCAAAAATTATCCGGAAAGCCACATAGACAAAATCTGATACTCCGATCGAAACACCGAATCCCCAAAACAACCCCAGAAAATTCAACTCTTGAATAAATATTAAAAATTCCCATAAAACTTAGCACTGTGAAAGGAATTACTGTGCAAAATAGGAAGGGTGACGTCATCAAACGGCCGCGGAACCGCCGCAGAAGCCAGGCTTCTGCCGCGGTTCCACCGCACTTTTGACGAATTAGACCCACGAATTTCACAGTAATTCTACTAGGACCCTGCTGAATTTTTTAGAAATTTTTAATCTGGAAAAAATCCAGTTTTTAGAAAAAGTCCAGAGAGCACTTTTTGTGTTAGGGTTTCGGTTCGTTCGGGTTTCAAACTTCGTCTACGCTTCGCCAAAGGCTCTAGCTAGGCTCTGATACCACTGTAGGGTTCCTAGGCACACTAAGGAGGTCTCACAAGGCATCAACCATGCCAATTTCAAATTTTACGGGTGCCGAGAAACCCTAATACGGATCGTTGGCTAGATATATAGGCGAAAACTAGAACTAGTAAACTACTTTACTAAGAGTAAACGGAAATACAACCTTTGTAGATCCGGTTCTCCACCTCCATGGCTCCGCGATGAAGTCTCCTCGCTGTACTAATCGGATCTTGGGCTCTAGCGTCGGCTTCATCGGAGAAAGGACGGGCTAGGTCATCGACTACGATGCCGAAGATGATCTACGTCGAGGCATCACTAGATCAAGCTCCACCTTCACCAAGCCATGAAAACTTGTGAAGGAAACACCCTATACTACTTGGCAAGAGGTAGAGGATGAAGAAATAGGAAGTGGGTTCACTTTAGAATTGGATTTCTCACTCTTTTTCATCAATCACCATTGATGGAGGCAAGCTTCTTCATCTTGAAGAAGAAGAAGAAGAAGATGATATTATGATAAGTTATTTTTGCAAAATAGAAAATCAATGAATACTTATCATAATCCAACTCTAGTTAGGTGTAGAGAATTAACTAAGGTTAGGTTGTATGGTTAGGGTTAGAGAAAGAAACAAAATGGTCAACCATTTCAAAGCTTCAAGAAGCTTCAAGGATAATCCAAAATTGGCCACCATTTTATTTCTTTCACAAATCAATGAATAACTAAAAGAATAAGTAAATGAAGCATAAGAAACCCTAACCATTGACCAACCATGGTTTAAACCATACACCAAACTATCATGTATCATCAAACATGATACATACAAGTGCACAAAACTATATCACATATACAATGTGCAAATGAAGTGAGAAAACCCATTTAAAGTGAACCAATACTAGTTAATGCAAAGTAATATATCAAATATATAATTATGCATTAAATCATTAAATCAACACTTGATTTAACGACCCGGTCATATCGCATATAACCGACTAATATTCAATGTATCGGCTTATCGAATCAATGCTTGAATCGATAACTAGGTTATATCGCCTACAACCATATCGATACATTCATCGCGAGAATAGAATACGGTATCACATACACGCATTATTCTCGGTCCCGCACATATCTCATATGCTCTCCTATTTCGTTTTGTTTGAGCCAGGAAACCTCTGTGTAGGACTCTAAAGACTCGTCAATACGCCGGCAGCAGGTGATGATCATATCAAACACCCACAAGCCGCAAGCGGTCTGCTAAACGTAACGGCCACCCGGGTATTGAGCGATCAGAAGATCGACGAGCAAGCCCGCTCATACTCCTGTGAATCCAACCAGTAACACTTACCGTACAGTCCGGTCTGATCGTCTGATATGTCGCATATCTCGCCTAGGGGTGGTAAACGTCAGACCCCAATAGCTCGATAAGTCGTGTCGATATGAGGTCTATAACAATTCGAGATACTACTGGTAACACTTACCAGTAAATCTCAGCAACCCTGGCCAGGGATTTCCGGTTATAGCCAATCGAACACAGCGCAACATCAACCCCCTATACCGGGAGAGACGAATCCCCTCCTATCGCTCATTGCCTCCATATGATTCGGAACTGTACCCAAAAACCACCGTTTTGCACGCCCTCTTGGACGTGGTAAGATGGAAATCAAAGCACAGTGGGAACCACACAAGACTCTATGACGATCTCGGGTCAACAGACTACTCTGTACCAGTGTCACCAGAGAACTGCCATCTGACGTAAGGTATAATACCATCTGGGAGTTCTCGGCGAGTCCGTCCAGTGTACCCAGTCTCCACTGAGCACCCGTATATAATCTCTGATGTCAAACACCAATGGATATGGGATCATCCATCGCCCATCTGTATAGGTCGAGAATGTATACGCTAGTCTACTCTGGTATATCGATGCCCCGTCTCGATACACCCACGACTAGGGACTTTGAAGGATGTACTTATGGACTACCATGTCCCCACTAGTATGATCTGCATCATAGTCCAGGTAGTTAAGTACACATACTAAGGTCTTTACCAACATGTAACAGAGAGACAATCAGTGTACACGTTAAGGTAAAGAGTAACCAGATAGCGTACTATCATGTCGTGCAAGAAAGTCCTCCCTATATATGTCCCAGCATCCACTACAATATACATTATATGTATAGTAATGGCCTCTAGGGCATACATATAACTAACATGACGTTTACCGCCCCTTAGGCCCGCCATGCAATGTATCAGACGAACAGACCGGACTGTACGGAGACTGTCACATACAGGGTCAGTAGGAGTTCAGATGGGGTCACCTCGTCAGTCTTCTTATCGGCATCTACCTGGGGACCGTTACGTACAGCTAGTGCCGCTTGCGGTCTGTGGTTAAACCCACTGCCAGCGTAGTGTCGAGTCTTTAGAGTCCCACACAGAGAGCTATTCGCCTTTAGGCAAAATGAGTAGAGGTCGCATGGTTTTGCGACAGGGTTCGTTCACATCCGCGCACTTGTGCACGTTTGCTATCCGGATAGCTTATACTAGCGGTCTTTGGTTTAAACTAGATCCTAATATATGATTTGGGATTGGTTATATCTCTTTGTATTCGTGTTCCTCGGATCACGAACATGGGTGCGTATGCACAGTTGATTGAGACAGAGAGAGAGGACTTTGATTAGGGTTAATGACCATTGTCATTTTATTAACCCTAATGCTTATGTGTGTATTATGATTAATTGATATTAGTTAAATATAATTGTGCATGGTTAGGGTTGTTGACCATTTGACTATCTTGACTTGTTGACCTAAGTTGACACTTTAGACCATCATCATTCCATATAAAAGATGCTCTTTGATCCTTGCAATTTGCATTTAATATGAAATGATAATAGTCAAGTCTTGATTAAACCATGACAATTATCTTGCTAATTATCTTTTTACAATAATTCACACATATATGTGAGAATGGCTCTTTATTCTCTCATTCTATCATATTGATTCTCTCTCCTCCTCTTCCTCTCTCTCAAGCTCTCCCCTCTCATGTGTTGAGAAACACTTGAGCTTGAGTTAAACCTCTCCAAAGTAATCTCTACTCTCATCTAAGGTTCTAGGATTAGCACTTCTAGCACCTTAGTTACTTCTAGCTTGAAGTTGAAGCCAAAGGTTGAGGCTCTCGGGTGGATCCTTCTTCGACTAGAGAAGGCGACAAGGTGATCTCTTTCTTCCACTCCAAGGAGCAAGGAGAGAAGGACATAAAGCCCAAGGTATAACCTTTCTTCTATATAGCTAAATCTAGTTTGCTTTTAGTTAGTTTTTGTTTAGCAAAGATCCTCCTTAAGCTAGTCCATGTTGCCTAGTTCGATAAAAATCCGATTTTTATTCCGTTTTCCGCCTCCCCGCAAGCACCGGGGTGGGCAACGTGGACTTACAGTGGTATCAGAGCCTAACTAAACATAAACTAGCTAGTTAGTAAAATGTATGGAAGTTCGATCGGAAAAATCGCAAAACTAAAACATCAAAACCCTAAGTTTCTGTTTTTTTTCTGCTCAAAAAATAAAAAATCATACTTCAAAAATCGGCTCAGGGTTTTGTCAAGAAGCACACCAAAAACGGTCCAGTGAACAGTTCAAAGCGCGGCGGTTCCGCGGCAAAAGCATGACTATTGCCGCGAAACCGCGGCCATTTTGAGTCCGTTCTGAACCGAGTTTGGTGCAGTATTCCTCTATTAAGGTTTTGTGATTTTTAAGATGGTTTATATCTGCCCAGATTTTCCAGAAAAGAATTTTGTATTTGGGGTGCCTATAAATCCGTATTTTTGATCGAACTTCATTACACTTTGACTAATGGGTTATATCTGTGATGTTTATATGTATTGAACGTCTGCTAATCGCTATACGTCGATTAGTGGGGTTATACATATCTGTGATCTGTGTTTGTTGATGGTATGTGTATATGAATGCGTTGGATTGTCGCGGGTGAATAGCCGGGGGGTTTTATGAGACGAGAGTTTTCTTTTCTTTCAATTCATGTAACATGTAAATCGATGTAATATTATTTGTATGGCCGTACAACCGGGTCGGGGTTGTAGCCGTCATTGTATAATTCTTTTTACTGTTTTTTCTCCTACGATAGACCCATGGAAGGGGTGCACAAACTACCGGGTATCTCGAAGTGCCGAGTGGCCTACTCACGGAGTTGAGGGAGGTTGCTTCGCTTCGGGTACTTGGCGGGTAGTTTGCCGCACCCGTAGGGGTCTTGGGTGGGGTATTGGCTATTCACCGCGACCGTGTGATCCGTTTTTCGTTGCAGGCTCGAACGGATTGCGGATTCCTAGTATATCCAATGTATTCATCTGTGATCTGTAATGGCTATCATTGCTATATATCTATATACGATAACTATTTAGGCGTTGCTTATGTTTTACAGCCGCGCTAGCCCAGCCCCCGCTCTGTCGTTAGTTAAGTAACCTAACGGGTGATGACGGGTCCCCGTGGCGAATGCGAATGGCATAAGCGTACGTCATATTTTGGTTGTTTTCTGCAATGGTAGGATTAAATGATGGGACGCATTAAAAGAACTAATGCAAGAAAATAAACCAAGTAAAAGTCGATTGGAACACTTTGAAAACCACTCGGTTCTTTTCAAAACCAAACTTTTAAACGCGTAGCTTGAACCACTCCTTTTAAAAGCTATCTCGTTCCATCGATTATATCAAGTTCACTACGTTCACGGTTTCGCCAAAACCATTCGTAACCCTCCATCATTTCGTATGGACATTCAATAGTATTCAAGCTATGTTTGTTGACCTTCATCAAGGCATAGTGATTGGTAGCTGTTGGGTGTTCATATGTAGCATAGATAGATGCGTTGGTTTGGGACAGTCGTATTACCTTGTTGACCTTCATCAAGGGTATGTATGGGTGGGTTCAAATTAACCTGGACAATGACGGGTAGAACTTGACATGTGACTTATGATTTGTTGACCTTCGTCAAGGTCATAAGAGCATGGGGCAAAAATCCACATCGGGAGTTTCAAAAGTACTGAAACTTGCTAGCGCTGCATACCATTTGGAGTGTGATGATTCTGGTAGGATTCCTTCAGTTTTGTCACGCGATGATATTTGGATCCCGATCCTACTGTGAGTATATGCTACTCCTCGGGAACTTTCTCACTTAACGATCAATGCTATAAACCTAGTAGGCGTCTAGAAAGGTGTTAGCGAGGCTACGCCCACTGGGAAAAGAGGTTACTTAATTAAGGAACTTTGCGAAAGCATTGGAAAACCTCGCTCGAAGTACCGACACTGGCCTGGCTGAACGGTTAAGCAAGTATTGTACGGTGAGATTGATCCCGGCTAATTCTTCCTTTATGGTTTGAGGAGGGATTCGAGAGACAGTGGGAGCCATCCTGTTTAGATAAATTAAAAACCAATCTAAACTTGCAATAGCATCATGCTAAGTGTTTTCTTCTCTCTCTCTTAATTGCAGCAACCCAATGACCGCACCTAGGTTACATCTAGATAATAAAATGACTGAATCGGACTGTTATGACTGGCAAAGGTCTGTCCAGATGTCCATTGCCCATGACAGGCTGGGACAGCCCTTAACTAATCCAACCCCTGCCGTCTCAGGTCCAGCTTCCCCTATCATGGATATTCATATCCATAAGAAATCGGAAAAAGACTGTGCGAAAACCAAGTGCCTCGTGTTAGCCTCAGTTGATGGTGCATACCAGAGGCAGCACGAGAAGATAGACTCAGTTTTTATCTTCCTCCATAACAAAGATTTATATGGAGAGCAATCTCGTATCGCAAGATATGAGACCTCGCACGAATTGCTTCCAGCGAGGTTGGCTATCGGGTCATCTGTAGGGGGCAACGTCCTTACAGAGACCAGCTCTTTTTAGCTCACGGACCTGAAGACCACGTTGAAGAACGGGTCAGATACTGACTTATTTCAACAGTCTCTACCTACTACCCTGAAGGAAACCAGGAAAGTAGAAAGAAAGGGAAGGGCAGAAGTTTCGGGAATGGATATAGTGAAAAAGGGACGTTCCTATTGTTACGGGAATGAACATGGGCAGAAGGATTGCAGGGCTTGCAAAGACAGTAGCCAGAATTCGAAGCATGTTGTGGCTTTGGCTTTGAGTGTGTTTGTAATATAGAACTGTATGTCAGTTAACCCTACTTCCTGGGTATTGGATACCGGATCAGGATCTCATATCTGTAATTCGTTACAGGCTCTGAGAAACCGTAGGGTTATCAGGAAAGGTGATATGACTCTCAGGGTTGCTAACGGAATGAGCATGTATGCTGAATTCGTAGGGGAATATCATCTAGATCTGACAACTGGGCAGATATTGATTCTGCGTAACTGTTCTTATGTACCAGATGCAACTTGTAATATCATATCTGTATCCTTAATTTCTAAGGAAGGATATGATTTTACTTTTGTAAGCGATGCAGTAAACATCCACCAAAATCAAGTTTTGATTGGGTCAGGTACATTACAAACGGGATATACGTATTGAATCAAGCTCAGATCTTCAGTGTCCAGAACACACTTAAAAGAAAGTCTCCGGAAACAAATCAGGCTTTCTTATGGCATTGTAGACTGGGTCACATTAATGAAACACGGTTAACAAAGTTACATAAAGAGGGATACTTGAATCCGTTCGAGTATCAGTCTTATGCCACTTGTGAATCTTGTCTCATGGGAAAGATGACAAAGACTCCGTTCACTGGACACGGAGAAAGAGCAAGCAAGCTCTTGGGACTCATACACAGTGATGTGTGTGGTCCAATGTCTACACATGCGCGAAGTGGTTATTTATACTTCATTACTTTCACAGATGATTTCTCTAGGTATGGGCATGTCTTCTTGATGAAGCACAAATCCGAGGCCTTTGAGAAATTTCAAGAATACAAGAATTAAGTTGAAAAACAAACAGGCAAAAGTATCAAGACACTGAGATCTGATCGAGGTGGTGAATACTTGAGTGCCGAGTTTCTGGGCAACTTAAAAGAGAATGGAATTCTCTCTCAGCTTACTCCTCCATACACACCACAACACAACGGTGTATCGGAAAGGCGGAATCGAACCCTATTGGATATGGTTCGTTCCATGATGAGTAAGGATGAGTTGCCGCGATCTTTCTGGGGTTATGCGCTAGAAACAGCTGCATATCTCTTGAACAAGGCTCCAACCAAGACTGTGCCTACCACCCCATATCAAATGCGGAGTGGGAAGAAACCCTGTCTCAAGTACCTTAAGACATGGGAATGTCCAGCTTTTGTAAAAAAGAAGCATGCGGACAAGCTCGAGGCACGCTCAGTACTGTGTAAGTTTATGGGATACCCAAAGAACTCCAGGGGGTATCTTTTCTATTCCGCAGAGGAACAAAAGGTTTTGTTTCTCAGCATGCCCACTTCTTGGAAACTGAATTTTTAGAAAATCAGATAAGTGGGAGCGCAATAGAACTGGATGAAATTCCAGAACCATAAACTATTACTGAAAGCTTGAAGGAACCAGAAGTTTCAAGAGAACCGGACATCCCAGTGCCACTCCGCAGGAGTAGTAGGCAATCTCATCCGCCCGAGAGATACTACGGTTTTCTCATAGACGGGGATAGAGAGGATTGCACTATGAATTATGGTGAGCCTACTAGCTTCCAGCAAGCCATTCAGAGCGGCGACTCGGTAAAATGGCTGGATGCAATGCGGGCCGAGATGGAGTCCATGTACACCAACAAAGTTTGGACTTTGGACTTTGCTCCAGAAGGGGTAAAACCCGTAGGCTGCAAATGGATCTTCAGAAAGAAGATTGGTGTAGATGGGCAGGTTGAGACTTATAAAGCTAGACTTGTTGCAAAGGGATTTCGTCAAAGACCTGGTTTGGACTATGACGAGACCTTTTCTCCAGTGGCTATGCTGAAATCCATTCAGATCCTTCTTGCCATTGTTGCCTTCCACGATTATGAAATCTGGTAGATGGACGTAAAGACGGCTTTCCTAAATGGAAATTTGGAAGAGTGCGTCTATATGGATCAGCTAGAAGGATTCATTCAGAGTGGGAGCAGCGGTAAAGTGTGCAAGTTGCTAAAGTCCATCTATGGACTTAAGCAGGCATCGCGGAGTTGGAACATCTACTTTGATGATACTGTCAAAGAATTCGACTTTATCAAAAACCCAGATGAACCAAGCATTTACAGTAAGATTGTAGGGAGAACTGTCGTATTCCTCGTCTTGTACGTCGATGACATACTCCTAATAGGAAATGATATTCCTATGCTACAGCCAGTCAAAGGTTTCTTGTCGCAGAGGTTCTCCATGAAGGACCTGGGCGATGCCAACTACATTCTGGGGATCCAGATCTATCGTGATAGATCTAAGAGGATGTTGGGACTTTCACAGTCAAGGTACATCGACACCATACTGAAAAGATTCAGTATGGAAGATTCCAAGCACGGTAATTTACCGGCTTGTCACGGGATCACCCTCTCCAAAGAGATGTCTCCCAAGACTGATTTGGAAAGGGATCGCATGTCTATTATACCCTACGCTTCTGCGGTAGGCTCTACAATGTATGCGATGTTATGTACCAGACCAGATATAGCATACGCATTGAGCGTTGTAAGCCGGTATCAGTCAAACCCAGGGGAGAAACACTGGATAGCGGTAAAGAACATTTTCAAGTACCTGAGAAGGACTAAGGAGATGTTCTTGGTGTATGGCGCAAAAGACCTCCAGCTCGAGGCCTTTGCTGACTCCAGCTTTCAGAGTGACAAGGATGACTCCAAGTCCATGTCGGGTTATGTCTTTACCCTCAATGGAGGGGCGGTTTGCTGGAAGAGTTCCAAGCAGGAGACCGTTGCAGACTCAACTATGGAAGCGGAGTACATAGCTGCTTGCGATGCCGCAAAGGAAGCTGTCTGGATGAAGAAGTTCCTCACGGAGCTTCAGGTGGTTCCTACCATTGTTGATCCAATACCGCTGTATTGCGACAACAACGGAGCTATAGCTTTAGCGAAGGAACCCAGGTCCCATCAGAAGTCCAGGCACATTTTGAGGCGGTTCCACCTGATCAGGGAGATCGTAGATCGCCGGGAGATCGAGGTGAAGCGAGTAAATACGGAGAATAACACTGCATATCCACTCACGAAGGCCCTACCCCAGACTCAGTTCGAGCGGCTGATCGAGATGATAGGTCTTCGATATGCCAGTACATGGCCTTAGTGCAAGTGGGAGATTGTTAGTGTATATGCCCTAGAGGCCATTACTGTATCATGCTAGCTTGTATATTACTTAATGGAAGCTTGGGATATTCACAGTTGTATATACAATCTTGCTCAAAATGGTAGTATGCTACTTGGTTTGTCTCTACTTCAATATGTGCATGTGTTTCTTTTAGCATATCGCTTATACATATTAGTAGAGCCCTTAGGATCTTTGCTTGATTACCAGCGTTGTGATGGCAGTCACACTCGTGGAGGCTGGGTAATCCATAAGCACATCCTTATACAGGTTCCAAGTCGTTGGACTGTCGAGACAGGGCATCGATACTCCGGAGTAGACTAGCGTATGCGCTTCTCATCCCAGCGGGGGAGACGGTCTGTCCCACAGCCGTCAGTTCGTCGTACTTGAGATAGTATGCGGGTGCTCGTTGGGTTACGGGTATACTGGACAGGACTCGTCAGGAACTGTTGGTTGGTATTATACCTATCGTCAGTTATCAGTTCCCAGGTGACATGAGTACAGCTTAGTCCGCTGACTTGACACTGTCACTTCGCCTCGAGTGTGTTCCCACTGTACTTAGATTACTACCCTACCACGGCTCAAAGGAGTCGTGCAAACAGGTAGTAGTTGGGTGCAGTCCCGAAGCACTAGGAGGCAGTGACGGTTAGACAGGATTCGTCTCTCCCGGTATTGGGGGTTGACATCGCGCTGTGTCTAGGAGAGCCATTACACGAGTAGTCCCTGGCCAGGGCAAGCGAGATATACTGGTAGGTTTCCAGTGTTATCTCAGGGTGTTCTGGGCTACACTCCGACACGACTTGTACCTCTATTAAGGGACTGACGTTTACCGCCCCCTAGGCCCGCCATGCGATGTATCAGACGAACAGACCGGACTGTACGGAGACTGTCACATACAGGCTCAGTAGGAGTTCAGATGGGGTCACCTCGTCAGTCTTCTTATCGGCATCTACCTGGGGACCGTTACGTACAGCTAGTGCCGCTTGCGGTCTGTGGTTAAACCCACTACCAGCGTAGTGTCGAGTCTTTAGAGTCCCACACAGAGAGCTATTCGCCTTTAGGCAAAATGAGTAGAGGTCGCATGGTTTTGCGACAGGGTTCGTTCACATCCGCGCACTTGTGCGCGTTTGCTGTCCGGATAGCTTATACTAGCGGGCTTTGATTTAAGCCAGATCCTAGTATATGATTTGGGATTGGTTATATCTCTTTGTATTCGTGTTCCTCGGATCACGAATACGGGTGCGTATGCACAGTTGATTGAGACAGAGGGAGAGGACTTTGATTAGGGTTAATGACCATTGTCATTTTATTAACCCTAATGCTTATGTGTGTATTATAATTAATTGATATTAGTTAAATATAATTGTGCATGGTTAGGGTTGTTGACCATTTGACTATCTTGACTTGTTGACCTAGGTTGACACTTTGACCATCATCATTCCATATAAAAGATGCTCTTTGATCCTTGCAATTTGCATTTAATATGAAATGATAATGGTCAAGTTTTGATTAAACCATGACAATTATCTTGCTAATTATCTTTTTACAATAATTCACACATATATGTGAGAATGGCTCTTTATTCTCTCATTCTATCATATTGATTCTCTCTCCTCCTCTTCCTCTCTCTCAAGCTCTCCCCTCTCATGTGTTGAGAAACACTTGAGCTTGAGTTAAACCTCTCCAAAGTAATCTCTACTCTCATCTAAGGTTCTAGTATTAGCACTTCTAGCACCTTAGTTACTTCTAGCTTGAAGTTGAAGCCAAAGGTTGAGGCTCTCGGGTGGATCCTTCTTCGACTAGAGAAGGCGACAAGGTGATCTCTTTCTTCCACTCCAAGGAGCAAGGAGAGAAGGACATAAAGCCCAAGGTATAACCTTTCTTCCATATAACTAAATCTAGTTAGCTTTTAGTTAGTTTTTGTTTAGCAAAGATCCTCCTTAAGCTAGTCCATGTTGCCTAGTTCGATAAAAATCCGATTTTTATTCCGTTTTCCGCCTCCCCGCAAGCACCGGGGTGGGCAACGTGGACTTACAAGTTTTTGACAGCTTATATAGCTCTTGCTTTGCACAGCGGTATATATGATATATCATGCACCTTATTCGATGGGGAAAGAGCCGAGATCCCTTCACCGGGAGTGACCTCTTTAGCGAAACTAGAAAAGCCTCAAAAACACTCCTTTTCAAAAACACTCGATTCTACGACGATATCAAGTTCATTACGCAATAGGTTTTCTGAAAAACCTTTCGTAGCCCTCCGTCATTTCAGATAAATCTTGCTTAGTATTCGTGCTGCGTTTGTTGACCTTGTCAAGGCACAGTATACGGTAGCTAATTAATGTTTATCTGCTAAAACATGAGATGTGATTGGATTAAGGTATTTCTTACAGCCTTGTTGACCTTGTCAAGGGTCATGCGGGTGGGTTTAATTCAATCGGGAAATGACAGGTTGAACTTGACTTGCGATTTATGGTTTGTTGACCTTGTCAAGGTCATATATCGCTAGGGGCAAAATATTATCGGGAATTTCAAGTGTTGAAATTTGCAATGAGATTGCATACCTCCTATGAGATAGTTGAATCTCGATACCCGCTGCGAGTAAGAGTTACTCCTGGGAGAATTTTACACAAAACAATTAGCCGATCAAGTAGGTGTCTAGAAAGTTGTTAACGGGGTTATGCCTCTAGAAAAACGAGGTTTATTTTAATTAGGTCCGTGCAAAAGCACGGGGAACCTCCCTCAAGTACCGACACTGATCTGGCTGAAAGATTGACGAAATTGTAGGGTGTAATTAATCCCGGCTAATCTTACCTTTTAGGGTTTGAAGGAAGATTTGATAAAAACAGTGGGAGACATCCTGATTAGATAAGATAATAACCAATCTAATCTTGCAAGAGCATACGCTAAAATGTTTCCTTCTCTCTCTCTCTCCAGGTAGCGACCATGTCAGGACTTAATCAAGATAATAAAATAGATGTATTGACTGAACCCACTTATTATACTGAGCAAGGGATCGTTGGCCCCGTTCTTTCTTATAAGAGTTATAAGACTGAACAGGAAACAGGAGAATATCTGGATTCTCACCCAAACGGAGAACATGCATGTTGATGCACCTTCTTCGGATGTGTTAGTTATTGAGAACTGTTTCTCAGTTCACCCTACGTCCTGGGTATTAGATACCGGATCAGGATCCCACATATGTAAATTGTTACATGGACTACGGAAAGGTAGAGAACTGGAAAAAGGTGATCATTCCATTCAAGTAGGGAATGGTGCAAGTATTGCAGCCAAAGCAGTTGACGAATATCACCTAGTATTACCAAGTCGTAATACACTGATTCTGAATGAGTGATATTATATACCGAACATAATGTGCAACATTATATCAGTTTCTTTATTGAGTAAAGAAGAATATAATTTTGTAGTACAGGATAATGTTATGAACATATTCCTAGATCAAAAGTTGATTGCATCAGGCTCGTTACATAATGGCATATTCATTCTCAATCAAAATACAGTCCTCAATATACAAAACACACACAAGAGGAAGAGTTCAGAAATGAACGAATCCTTCTTGTGGCATTATAGACTTGGTCATATCAATGCGACACAACTTGCTAAGTTACATAAGGATGGATATTTAATCCGTTCGAATTATCATCTTATGATACTTGCCATTCATGTCTCAAAGGTAAAATGACCAAAACTCCATTTAGTGGACATGGAGAAAGAGTTACGGAACTCTTAGGACTAGTACATAGTGATGTATGCGGTCCCATGTCTACACACGCCAGGAACGGTTCTTCCTACTTTATTGCATTCACTGACGATCTCTCAAGATACGGACATGTGTTCCTGATGAAACACAAGTCTGAAGCTTTTGAGAAATTCAGAGAATATAAGCACGAAGTAGAGAACCAAACGGGCATTGTTATATGTATGCCCTAGAGGCCATTACTATACATAGGATGTATAATGTAGTGGATGCTTGGACATATATAGGGATGACTTTCTTGCTCGATATGATAGTATGCTATCTGGTTACTCTTTACTTTAACGTGTACACTGATTGTCTCTCTGTTACATGTTGGTAAAGCCCTTAGGATGTGTACTTGACTACCTGGACTATGATGCGGATCATACTAGTGGGGACGTGGTAGTCCATAAGTACATCCTTCAAAGTCCCTAGTCGTGGGTGTATCGAGACGGGGTATCGATATACCAGAGTAGACTAGCGTGTAGCTTCTCGACCCATACAGATGGGCAATGGATGATCCCATATCCATTGGTGTTTGACATCAGAGATGATATACGGGTGCTCAGTGGAGACTGGGTACACTGGACGGACTCGCCGAGAACTCCCATATGGTATTATACCTTACGTCAGATGGCAGTTCTCTGGTGACACTGGTACAGGTTCGTCTGTAGACCCGAGATCGTCATAGAGTCTTGTGTGATTCCCACTGTGCTTTGATTTCCACCTTATCACGTCCAAGAGGGCGTGCAAAACGGTGGTTTTTGGGTACAGTCCCGAATCATATGGAGGCAATGAGCGATAGGAGGGGTTTTGTCTCTCCCGGTATAGGGAGTTGATGTTGCGCTGTGCTCGATTAGCTATAACAGGAAGTCCTTGGCCAAGGCTGCTTTAGGGATTTACTGGTAAGTGTTACCAGTAGTTTCTCGACCTGTTATGAGCCTCATATCGACATGACTTATCGAGTTATTGGGGTCTGGCGTTTACCACCCCTAGACGAGATATGCGACATATCAGATGAACAGACCGGACTGTACGGTAGTGTTACTGGTTGGATTCACAGGAGTGTGAGCGGGCTTGCTCGTTGATCTTCTGATCGCTCAATACCCAGGTGGCCGTTACGTTTAGCAGACCGCTTGCGGCTTATGGGTGTTTGATATGATCATCACCTACTGCCGGCGTATTGACGAGTCTTTAGAGTCCTACACAGGGGTTTCCTGGCTCAAGCGAAACGAAATAGGAGCGCATATGAGATATGTGCAGGACCGAGAATAATACGAGTATGTGATACTGTATTCTATTCTCGCGATTTGTGACATTGATCGGTTGTATGCGATATAGCCGGGTTATCGGATCAAGTGTTGATTCGATAAGTTGTTACTAATGATATTAGTCGGTTATATGCATATGACCGGATCGTTAAATCAAGTGTTGATTTAACGATTTAATGTATAATTATATATTTGATATATTATTTTACATTAACTAGTATTGGTTCACTTAAGATTGATTTTCTCACTTGAATGTGCACATTGTTTATATGTGATATAGGCAAGTGTACAAGTTTGTATCATGCTTGATGATACATACAAGTTATGTGTATGAAAACTAAACCAAATCAAGGTTAAATTAGGGTTTACTATTTTCCTAGCAAATAACAAAAGAGTGAGACTTTGGTCAAAGTTATCAAGCTTCATGAAGCTTGATAAACATTGACAAAGTCAACTCTTTTGTCATTTGTTCAAAGATATTAGTTAACCCAACCCTTAACCTAATGCTTTGGTTAATTCTCTACATGAGTTAAGCATGAGGTCTTAACTGAAACATGGTGCCATGATTAAAAGGATAAGTTTCATATTATTCTTTTAATTCTTTTCTTCTTCTTCTCCTTCATCAAGCTCACAAAAGCTTGCTAGCTCTAATGGTGCCATGAGAAAAAGAGTGAGAAATCCAATTCTAAAGTGAACCCACTTCCTATTTCTTCATCCTCTACTACTTGCCATGTAGTATAGGGTGTTCTCTTCACAAAGTTTTTGACCAAGTGAAGGAATAGCTTGAGTTTGAGTCTCCCCGAAGTAGATCATTTTCGGCCTCGAAGTCAATGACCTAGCCCGATCATTTCTCCGACGAAACCATCGCTAGAGTCTGGGATCCGATGATCACAGCGGAGGGACGTCAACACGGAGCTTTAGAAGTGGAGGACCGGATCTACAAAGGTTGTATTTCCATTCACTTAGTAGCAAAGTAGTTTGCTTGCTTGTTGTTTCGCCTAATCTTTAGTTAACGATCTAGTTTAGGGTTTCTCGGCACCGGAAAATTTGAATTTGGCATGGTTGATGCCTTGTGGAACCTCTTGTGTGTGCCTAGGAACCCTACAGGCAGAAGTATTAAGATTCTTTGATCTGATCGAGGAGGTGAATACTTAAGCAATGAGTTCCTAGATTATATAAAAGAGAATTGGATTCTCTCTCAGCTTACTCCTCCTTATACACCATAGCACAACGGTGTATCGGAACGAAGGAATCGCACCCTATTAGATATGGTGCGCTCTATGATGAGCAGAGCTGAGTTGCCTATTTCCTTCTGGTGATATGCACTGGAGACAGCTGCATACCTATTGAATCAAGTGTAAGTGCACGACGGCGCCCCGGCCGTCTGAACGAGGCCAAAATGCGGAAACGATACTTTTAAGAAACTTGTAAACCGGCACCACCGCGCACTAAAATCCCGGATCGGGCCATTAACCTACTCTTAGCTAACTAGAGAAGGGGTAGAGAGATATACCGAGCAATCCGTGTCCTTCGGTCTTCTCGTCGTCGTCCCGATCTCCCCGCGGAATCTCCGGTCTTCATATTCTCGTCGGAAGGGCACCACATTGCCGGGTTATTTTACGGGCTCCCACCTCTGGACCGAGACAACTCGTGTAAGTCCATGCTACCTCTCCCGGTACTTACGGGCTTGCGAAATTTGATGAAAAAAAATTTTCTAGAGGCGGTAACATGGGCTCAAAACGGATCTTTGTTAAACTATCTACCTAACAACCTAACTACGAGTTGTTAACTACTCGGTTAGGGGGTTATACCTTTCTTTCTTGAACTCCTTCGTCTTCATCTCTTGATGGTGTACGGATCGGCTTCATCCCGTCGTCTCCTTGCGCCGAAGATCGATCCACCCGAAAGCTTCTACCTTTGGCTTCTTCTTCGAACTTTGAAGAAACTAGTTCACTTGGTTTGCTAAACCTTGTGAACTAGAGTGAGTAGAGAAGAGTGTGATGGGATTTTCTCTATGGTTCTTTCTTCTTAACACATGAGACAAGTGAACCATAGACAAGAGAGAGAGCAAGAGGAAGAGGGTGAGAGCAAGAGAATGAGAGAGCTCAAAACCAAGAGAGAGAAAGGCAAAGAAAGAATGAGCCTCTCTTTTGTCATACACCCTCTCATAATCCAAAAGCATCATGAGCCATAATGTTAATCAAGTATTATGTGATGGTTCATATCATGTCAAAGGCAATATCATTTCCATGCACTCATTTTGCAAACCACAACAAACAAGCAAAAGTCTTTGCATGAAAATGACAACCATTGTGATGATGATGGTCAACTAGTGCAACCTAGTCAACCGGTCAACAAAGTCAACAAGTCAACAAAGTCAACCCCTCAACAACCATGTCACTATAATACTTAATTAATATTATTGCTAATTATGTTTCATATTCTCATTAGGGTTTAGCAAAAAGTCAATAGTCAACAGTCAACAGTCAACAACCCTAATGAGAATCCTCTGCCTCTGTCTCTCTGTCAACTGTGCATACACACCCGCATCCGTGTTCCGAGGAACACGAATACATACGAGATAAAAACCAATCCCAAAACGTACACTAGGATCCGGCTTAAACCAAAGCCCGCTAGTGTTAACTGTCCGGAAACTAAACGTGCACAAGTGCACGGATGTGACCGAACCCTGTCGCAAAACCATGCGACCTGTCGCAAAACCATGCGACCTCTACTCTTTTGCCTGAAGGCCAATAGTTTTCTGTGTGGGACTCTAAAGACTCGACACTACGCTAGCAGTGGGTTTAACCACAGACCGCAAGCGGCACTAGCTGTGCGTAACGGTCCCCAGGTAGATGCCGACAAGAAGACTGACGAGGTGAAAACCATCTGAACTCCTACTGAGCCTAAATGTGACAGTCTCCGTACAGTCCGGTCTGTTCGTCTGATACATCGCATGGCGGGCCTAGGGGGCGGTAAACGTCAGTCCCCTAATAGCGGTACAAGTCATGTCGGAGTGAAGCCCAGAACACCCTGAGATAACACTGGAAACCTACCAGTATATCTCGCTTGCCCTGGCCAGGGACTACTCGTGTAATGGCTCTCCTAGACACAGCGCGATGTCAACCCCCAATACCGGGAGAGACGAATCCTGTCTAACCATCACTGCCTCCAAGTGCTTCGGGACTGCACGCAAAAACTACCTGTTTGCACGACTGCCTTGAGCCGTGGTAGGGTAGTAATCAAAGTACAGTGGGAACACACTCGAGGCGAAGTGACAGTGTCAAGTCAGTGGACTAAGCTGTACTCATGTCACCTGGGAACTGATAACTGACGATAGGTATAATACCAACCAACAGTTCCCGACGAGTCCTGTCCAGTGTACTCGTAACCCAACGAGCACCCGCATACTATCTCAAGTACGACGTACTGACGGCTGTGGGATAGACCGTCTCCCACACTGGGATGAGAAGTGCATACGCTAGTCTACTCCGGAGTATCGATGCCCTGTCTCGATAGTCCTGCGACTAGGGACATGCATAAGGATGTGCTTATAGATTACCCAGCCCCCACTAGTGTGACTGCCATCACAACGCTGGTAATCAAGCAAAGATCCTAAGGGCTCCACTAATGTGTATAGGTGATATACTAAAATAAACACATGTACACATTGAAGTAGAAACAAACCAAGTAGCATACTACCATTTTGAGCAAGATTGTCAATACAAGGTGAATATTCCAAGCTTCCATTAAGTAATATACATACTAGTATGATACAGTAATGGCCTCTAGGGAATATACACTAACAATCTCCCACTTGCACTAAGGCCATGTACTGGCGTATCGAAGACCTATCATCTCGATCAGACGCTCGAACTGAGTCTGGGGTAGGGCCTTCGTGAGTGGATCAGCAGTGTTATCTTCCGTATTTACTCTCTTCACCTCAATCTCCCGGCGATCAACGATCCCCCTGATCAGGTGGTACCGCCTCAAAATATGCCTGGACTTCTGATGGGACCTGGGTTCCTTCGCTAAAGCTATAGCGCCGTTGTTGTCACAATACAATGGTATTGGATCAACACTGGTAGGAACCACCTGAAGTTCCGTGAGGAACTTCTTCATTCAGACAGCTTCCTTTGCGGCATCGCAAGCAGCTATGTACTCCGCTTCCATAGTTGAGTCAGCAACGGTTTCCTGCTTGGAACTCTTCCAGCAAACCGCCCCTCCATTGAGGGTAAAGACATAACTCGACATGGACTTGGATTCATCCTTGTCACTCTGGAAGCTGGAGTCAGCAAAGGCCTCAATCTGGAGGTCTTTTCCGCCATACACCAAGAACATCTCCTTAGTCCTTCTCAGGTACTTGAGAATGTTCTTTACTGCTATCCAGTGTTTCTCCCCTGGGTTCGACTGATACCGGCTTACAACGCTCAATGCGTATGCTACATCTGGTCTGGTACACAACATCGCATACATAATAGAGCATACCGCAGATGCGTAGGGTATTGATGACATGCGAGCCCTTTCCAAATCAGTCTTGGGAGACATCTCTTTGGAGAGGGTGATTCCGTGAAAAGCCGGTAGATTACCGCGCTTGGAATCTTCCATACTGAATCATTTCAGTATGGTGTCTATGTACCTTGACTGTGAAAGTCCCAACATCCTTTTAGATCTATCACGATAGATCTGGATCCCCAGAATGTAGTTGGCATCGCCCAGGTCCTTCATGGAGAATCTCTGTGACAAGAATCCTTTGACTGACTGTAGCATAGGAATATCATTTCCTATTAGGAGAATGTCATCGACGTACAAGACGAGGAATACCACATTTCTCCCTACAATCTTACTGTAAATGCATGGTTCATCTGGATTTTTGACAAAGTCGAATTCTTTGACAGTATCATCAAAGTAGATGTTCCAACTCCGCGATGCCTGCTTGAGTCCATAGATGGACTTGAGCAACTTGCACACTTTACCGCCGCTCCCACTCTGAATGAATCCCTCTGGCTGATCCATATAGACGCACTCTTCCAAATATCCATTTAGGAAAGTCGTCTTTACGTCCATCTGCCAGATTTCAAAATCGTGGAAGGCAGCAATGGCAAGAAGGATCCGAATGGATTTCAGCATAGCCACTGGAGAAAAGGTTTCGTCATAGTCCAAACCAGGTCTTTGACGAAAACCCTTTGCAACAAGTCTAGCCTTGTAGATCTCAACCTGTCCATCTACACCAATCTTCCTTTTGAAGATCCACTTGCATCCTACGGGTTTTACCCCGTCTGGAGCAACGTCCAACGTCTATACTTTGTTGGTGTACATGGACTCCATTTCGGTCCGCATTGCATCTAGCCATTTTACTGAGTCACCGCTCTGAATGGCTTGCTGGAAGCTAGTAGGCACACCATAATCCATAGTGCAATCCTCTCTATCCCCGTCTATGAGAAAACCGTAGCATCTCTCGGGCGGATGAGACTGCCTACTACTCCTGCGGAGTGGCGCAGGAATGTCCGGTTCTTCTGAAACTTCTGGCTCTTCCAACTTTTCAGTAATAGCTTGTGGTTCTGGAATCTCTTCCAGTTCTATTGCGCTCCCACTTATCTGGTTTTCCAAAAACTCAGTTTCCAAGAAGCGGGCATGTTGAGAAACAAAGACTTTTTGTTCCTCTGCGGAATAGAAAAGATACCCCCTGGAGTTCTTTGGGTATCCCACAAACTTACACTGTACTGAACGTACCTCGAGCTTGTCCGCATGCCGGTTCTTTACAAAAGCTGGACATCCCCATGTCTTAAGATACTTAAGACAGGGTTTCTTCCCACTCCACATCTGATATGGGGTGGTAGGTACAGTCTTGGTTGGAGCTTTGTTCAAGAGATATGCAGCTGTTTCTAGTGCATAACCCCAGAAATATCACGGTAACTCGGCCTTACTCATCGTGGAACGAACCATATCCAATAGGGTTCGATTCCGCCTTTCCGATACACCGTTGTGTTGTGGTGTGTATGGAGGAGTACGCTGAGAGAGAATTCCATTCTCTTTTAAGTAGTCCAGAAACTCGGCACTCAAGTATTCTCCACCTAGATCAGATCTCAGTGTCTTAATACTTTTGCCTGTTTGTTTTTCAACTTCATTCTTGTATTCCCGAAATTTCTCAAAGGCCTTGGATTTGTGCTTCATTAAGAAGACATGTCCGTACCTAGAGAAATCATCTGTGAAAGTAATGAAGTATGAATAACCGCTTTGCGCATGTGTAGACATTGGACCACATACATCACTGTGTATGAGTCCCAAGAGCTCGCTCGCTCTTACTCCGTGTCTAGTGAACGGAGTCTTTGTCATCTTTCCCATGAGACAAGATTCACAAGTGGCATAAGACTGGTACTCGAACGGATCCAAGTATCCTTCTTTATGTAACTTAGTCAATCTTCTCTCATTGATGTGACCCAGTCTACAATGCCATAAGAAAGTCTGATTTAATTCCGAAGACTTTCTTTTAAGTGTGTTCTGGACACTGAATATCTGAGCTTGATTCAATACGTATATACCGTTATTTAATGTACCTGACCCAATCAGAACATGATTTAGGTGGATGTTTACTACATCGCTTACAAAAGTAAAATCATATCCTTCCTTAGAAAGTAAGGATACAGATATGATATTACAAGTCGCACCTGGTACATACAAACAGTCACGCAGAATCAATATCTGCCCAGTTGTCAGTCCAAGGTGATATTCCCCTACGGATACAGCATCCATACTCATTCCGTTAGCAACCCTGAGAGTCATATCACCTTTCCTGATAACCCTACGGTTTCTCAAAGCCTGTAACGAATTACAGATGTGAGATCCTGATCCGGTATCCAATACCCAGCAAGTAGGGTTAACTGACATACAGTTCTCTATCACTAACACACCTGAAGCCGAAGCCACAACATGCTTTGAATTCTGGCTACTGGCTTTGCTAGCCCTGCAATCCTTCTGCCAATGTTCATTCTCACAACAATAGGAAGGTCCTTCTTTCACTACATCCATTCCCGAAACTTTTTCCCTTCTCTTTCCTTCTGCTTCCCTGGTTTCCTTCAGGGTAGAAGGTAGAGACTGTAGAATCAAGTCAACTCTTGACCCGTTCTTCAACGTGGTCTTCAGGTCCGTGAGCTTAAAATAGCTGGTCTCTGCAAGGACGTTGTCCCTTGCAGATGACCCGATAGCCAACCTCGCTTGAAGCAATTCGTTCGAGGTCTTATATCTTGCGATACGAGATTGCTCTCCATATAAATCTTTGTTATGGAGGAAGATAGAAACTAAGTCCATCTTCTTGTGCTGCCTCTGGTCTGCACCATCAACTGAGGCTAATACGAGGCACTTGGCTTTCGCACATTCCTTTTCCGATGTCCTACGGATATCAATATCCGTGACAGGGGAAACTGGACCTGAGACGGCAGGGGTTGGATTAGTTAAAAGGTGTCCCAGCTTGTCATGGGCAATGGACATCTGGACAGACCTTTGCCAGTCATGACAGTCAGATTCAGTCATTTTATTATCTAGATGTAACCTAGGTGTGGTCACAGGGTCGCTGCAATTAAGAGAGAGAGAGAAGAAAACACTCAGCATGATGCTCTTGCAAGTTTAGATTGGTTTTTAATTTGTCTAAATAGGATGGCTCCCACTGTCTCTCGAATCCCTCCTCAAACCAAAAAGGAAGAATTAGTCAGGATCAATCTCACCGTACAATTCTTGCTTAACCGTTCAGCCAGGCTAGTGTCGGTACTTCGAGGGAGGTTTTCCAACGCTTTCGCGAAGTTCCTTAATTAAATAACCTCTTTTCCCTGTGGGCATAGCCCCGCTAACACCTTTCTAGACACCTACTTGGTTTATAGCATTGATCGTTAAGTGAGAAATTTCCCGAGGAGTAGCATATACTCACAGTAGGATCGGGATCCAAATATCATTGCGTGACAAAACTGAAGGAATCCTACCAGAATCATCACACTCCAAATGGTATGCAGCGCTAGCAAGTTTCAGTTCTTTTGAAACTCCCGATGTGGATTTTTGCCCCATGCTCTTATGACCTTGACGAAGGTCAACAAATCATAAGTCACATGTCAAGTTCTACCCGTCATTGTCCAGGTTAATTTGAACCCACCCCGTATATACCCTTGACGAAGGTCAACAAGGTAATATGACTGTCCCAAACCAACGCATCTATCTATGCTACATATGAACACCCAACAGCTACCAATCACTATGCCTTGATGAAGGTCAACAAACATAGCTTGAATACTATTGAATATTCATACGAAACGACGGAGGGCTACGAATGGTTTTGGCGAAACCGTGAACGTAGTGAACTTGATATAATCGATGGAACGAGATAACTTTTAAAAGGAGTGGCTCAAGCTCCGCATTTAAAAGTTGGTTTTGAAAAGAAACCGAGTGGTTTTTGAAAGTGTTCCAACGACTTTTACTTGGTTTATTTTTCTTTGCATTAGTTCTTTTAATGCGTATTTTTCTTGCATTAGTTCTTTTAATGCGTCCCATCATTTAATCCTACCATTGCAGAAAACAACCAAAATATGACGTACGCTTATGCCATTCGCATTCGCCACGGGGCCCCGTCATTACCCGTTAGGTTACTTAACTAACGACAAAGCGGGGGCTGGGCTAGCGCGGCTGTAAAACATAAGCAACGCCTAAATAATATCATATATAGATATATATTGCAATGATAGCCATTTCAGATCACAGATGAATACATTGGATATACTAGGAATCCGCAATTCGTACGAGCCTGTAACGAAAAGCAGATTACACGGTCGCGGTGAATAGCAAATACCCCACCCAAGACCCCTACGGGTGCGGCAAACTACCCGCCAAGTACCCGAAGCGAAGCAACCTCCCTCAACTCCGTGAGTAGGCCACTCGGCACTTCGGGATACCCGGTAGTTTGTGCACCCCCTCCATGGGTCTATCCTAGGAGCAAAAACAGTAAAAAGAAATTATACAATGACGGCTACAACCCCGACCCGGTTGTGCTGCCATATAAATAATATTACATCAATTTACAAATTTACATGAATTGAAAGAAAAGAAAACTCTCGTCTCACAACCCCCGGCTATTCACCCGCGACAATCCAATGAATTCATATACACATTCCAGCAACATTACAGATCACAGATTTGTATAACCCCCACTAATCGACATATAGCGATTAGCAGACGTTCAATACAAATATCACATCACAGAAATACCCGTCAGCTTAAGTCTTTAGAAACTCAATCAAAATACGGTTTTTAGAGCCCCAAAAATAAATTTTTCTTTCTGGAAAATCTAGGCTGAAAAAACATATACCAAAATTCCCAAAATACCCCATTAATTATACTGCAGTGAAGAAAATCTACAGAGGAGTTCAATCGGTCGCGGAACCGCGGCAAGAGCAAGATCTTACCGCGTTTCCGCGGCTCTTTGATGAGATCTCTTGATCGTTTTTCTTCAGTGCACTATAAAAACCCTGAGTCGATTTTTGAAGCATGATTTATTATTTTTACAGAACTTTAAAAATCGACAACAAACATGAAATCCGGGTGTATTTCGCGACTTTTTCTCCGATCGAATTTCTAGTTACTATGCTAACATGTTTGGTAGTGTTTAACTAGGCTCTGATACCACTGGAAGTCCATGCTACCTCTCCCGGTACTTACGGGCTTGCGGAATTTGATGAAAAACAATTTTCTAGAGGCGGTAACATGGACTCAAAACGGATCTTTGTTAAACTATCTACCTAACAACCTAACTACGAGTTGTTAACTACTCAGTTAGGGGGTTATACCTTTCTTTCTTGAAATCCTTCGTCTTCATCTCTTGATGGTGTACGGATCGGCTTCACCCCGTCGTCTCCTTGCGCCGAAGATCGATCCACCCGAAAGCTTCTACCATTGGCTTCTTCTTCGAACTTTGAAGAAACTAGTTCACTTGGTTTGCTAAACCTTGTGAACTAGAGTGAGTAGAGAAGAGTGTGATGGGATTTTCTCTATGGTTCTTGCTTCTCAACACATGAGACAAGTGAACCATAGACAAGAGAGAGAGCAAGAGGAAGAGGGTGAGAGCAAGAGAATGAGAGAGCTCAAAACCAAGAGAGAGAAAGGAAAAGAAAGAATGAGCCTCTCTTTTGTCATACACCCTCTCATAATCCAAAAGCATCATGAGCCATAATGTTAATCAAGTATTATGTGATGGTTCATATCATGTCAAAGGCAATATCATTTCCATGCACTCATTTTGCAAACCACAACAAGCAAGTAAAAGTCTTTGCATGAAAATGACAACCATTGTGATGATGATAGTCAACTAGTCCAACCTAGTCAACCGGTCAACAAAGTCAACAAAGTCAACCCCTCAACAACCATGTCACTATAATACTTAATTAATATTATTGCTAATTATGTTTCATATTCTCATTAGGGTTTAGCAAAAAGTCAATAGTCAACAGTCAACAGTCAACAACCCTAATGAGAATCCTTTGCCTCTGTCTCTCTGTCAACTGTGCATACACACCCGCATCCGCGTTCCGAGGAACACGCATACATACGAGATAAAAACCAATCCCAAAACGTACACTAGGATCTGGCTTAAACCAAAGCCCGCTAGTGTTAACTGTCTGGAACTAAACGTGCACAAGTGCACGGATGTGACCGAACCCTGTCGCAAAACCATGCGACCTGTCGCAAAACCATGCGACCTCTACTCTTCTGCCTGAAGGCGAATAGCTTTCTGTGTGGGACTCTAAAGACTCGACACTACGCTGGCAGTGGGTTTAACCACAGACCGCAAGCGGCACTAGCTGTGCGTAACGGTCCCCAGGTAGATGCCGACAAGAAGACTGACGAGGTGAAACCCATCTGAACTCCTACTGAGCCTGAATGTGACAGTCTCCGTACAGTCCGGTATGTTCGTCTGATACATCGCATGGCGGGCCTAGGGGGCGGTAAACGTCAGTCCCCTAATAGCGGTACAAGTCGTGTCGGAGTGAAGCCCAGAACACCCTGAGATAACACTGGAAACCTACCAGTATATCTCGCTTGCCCTGGCCAGGGACTACTCGTGTAATGGCTCTCCTAGACACAGCGCGATGTCAACCCCCAATACCGGGAGAGACGAATCCTGTCTAACCGTCACTGCCTCCAAGTGCTTGGGGACTGCACCTAAAAACTACCTGTTTGCATGACTCCTTTGAGGCGTGGTAGGGTAGTAATCAAAGTACAGTGGGAACACACTCGAGGCGAAGTGACAGTGTCAAGTCAGCGGACTAAGCTGTACTCATGTCACCTGGGAACTGATAACTGACGATAAGTATAATACCAACCAACAGTTCTCGATGAGTCCTGTCCAGTGTACTCGTAACCCAACGAGCACCCGCATACTATCTCAAGTATGACGTACTGACGGCTGTGGGACAGACCGTCTCCCACACTGGGATGAGAAGCGCATACGCTAGTCTACTCCGGAGTATCGATGCCCTGTCTCGATAGTCCTGCGACTAGGGACCTGCATAAGGATGTGCTTATAGATTACCCAGCCCCCACTAGTGTGACTGCCATCACAACGCTGGTAATCAAGCAAAGATCCTATGGGCTCCACTAATGTGTATGTGATATACTAAAATAAACACATGTACACATTGAAGTAGAAACAAACCAAGTAGCATACTACCATTTTGAGCAAGATTGTCAATACAAGGTGAATATCCCAAGCTTCCATTAAGTAATATACATACTAGTATGATACAGTAATGGCCTCTAGGGCATATACACTAACAATTCGAGCACGAAGTTGACGAGTTGACGTGTCCAAGAATACTGTAGATGAAGTGTAGAACTTTTTTGTCTCGATTGGGGTTGAAGTTGCCATGGTTTTGGTGGAGGAATGAGATGAAAGCTTTTTGAGATAAACAAAGGGATTTTTGCAAGCATCAAGAGATCAAAATCCCTCTCTCAAATTTGGACCGCCCCTCCTCTAATATGGCCGGCCCCTTTCTCTAATAATGAGAAAGGATGGAGTAAAAACAATAATACAAGAGAGAGAAAAAGATAATCATGAAGAATAATGATCACTACCAAATCCAAATCAACTCCCATCATCAACAACCATGATGAACAAAAAGGTAATCATGAGAGCCAAGAACCATGATGAACCAAAAGTCAAATGATGGTTAAACAAAAAGTCTTCTCCATGCACAATTGCAAATAACCCCCTCCCCCACCAAAATTCAGCCAAAGAAAGAAACAAAGGAAAATGGCCGAAACCGGAAAGCAAACTGGCAACTTCAGAAAACAGATTCCGTAATAAATTACAGAAAAACCCCGCGACTGTATATACATACCCGCATTTGTATTGCGACCGAATACAAATGCAATGAGACAAAATCTACACTGTACAATACTTGGATCCGGCTTAAACTAAAGCCTGCTGGTATTATCCGTCCGATCATGATGCGTGCAATACCGCACGTATATGATCGAACCCTGCCATATCTCCATACGGCCTCTATAGCGTTTCGCCCGAAACTTAAGAAATGGTCTGTGGGGGACTCTAAAGACTCGTCAATACTTTGGTTATGGATTTAACCACTAGCACGTCAGAGGTATTAGCCATACGTAACGGGATACGAGGTATTGACCAAAAGGGACGTCGATGAGCGAACTCATCCTGACACCCTACTGAGCCGTCAGTGACAATATCCGTATAGTCCGGTCCGTTCGTCTATGAGCATCGCATGGCGGGCCTAAAGGGTTGGTAAAAGTCAGACCCCCAAAAGCGGTACAAGTCGTGTCGGAGTGTAGCCCAGAACACCCTGAGATACTACTGGAATACCTACCAGTAAATCTCCTACCTTGGCCAAGGACTTTGTGTAAGGGCTCTCCTAGACACAGCGCGATCTCACCCCCAATACCGGGAGAGACGAACCCCTGCAGATCCCGCTCACTGCCTCCATGTGGCTCGGGACTGTACCCAACTAAAACCTGTTTGCACGTCTCCTTTGAGCGTGGTAGGGTAGTAATCAAAGTACAGTGGGAACTCACACGAGACAAATGACGATCTCAGGTCGATGAACTAACCTGTACACATGTCACCAGGGAACTGCAATCTGACGTCTGGTATAAGACCAACTAGCATGTTCCCGGCGAGTCCTGTCCGGTGTACTCATAACCCAATGAGCACCTGTATACATCTTAGGTGAACCAACTGACACCAGTGGCTTGTGAGACCGGCCACCGCCCCTCGTCGGGGTCTCGACTGTATACACTAGTCTACTCTGGAGTATCGATGGCCTGTCTCGAAACTCCCACGACTAGGGACCTTTTAAGGATGTGCTTATAGACAACCAGCTCCCATGTATATGATCGACATCATACTGCTGGCTGTCAAGCAAGAATCCTAAGGGCTCTATCAACGCTCAATAGTGACCTGTAAGGTCACCTAAAGCAGTACACGATGATAAAGATAAACCAGATAGCATACTATCATCTTGAGTAAGACTGTCCTACCGGCATAGGTCCTCCCTCAATCATTGCAATCACATGCCTGTGATCCAATAATTGACTCTGAGGGCACTATCTCCAACAATCTCCCACTTGCACTCAAGGCTAATTATTACCATGTCGCATACTCACATCCCGTGTGATACCGAACACCCAACTCCTCTACTAATCAGTCTCACAAAACCCGTTTCCGAAACTATTGCGTTCGAGAAATAACCTCAGTGTGTGGATCCGCTTTGATGTTTCTTTCTATGTCTCTCATAATCTCAAGTTCGCGGAGAAACCTATCTCCCGAAATGAGCAATACGTTTCTTAGAATGTGTCTGGATGTCTGATGGGACCTAGCTCATAAATGAACTCCAAATCCAAACTTCTTAGACTGTATTGTCAACTGAACTTAATCAGTATCCTGCGTCATGCCTCCCTCAGTATCTTCTTGGATCACCTGTCCAAAATACTGCCCCTCGTCAGAGGGAAAATTATGACTCTGAAAGTCACTCTGTCATCCAGGTCACCTTGGAAGCCTGGAATGATAACTGTCCCCCGAATGAGGCTGTCGTTATCATATCCCTAGAACATCCACTTATGTTCTAAAACTGCTTCCGAATGTTTCTCCAGGATTGGATCAATGTTAACTTACTGCATCTTGTGCAAAAACAACATCTGGTGTGGTACTTGACATCTCATGATTGACTCAATTGCCTAAGCAAGTGATGTGCCAATCATGCACATCCCTCTTCCCTTTAGTCTGTAAGACACCTTTAGAGAGGGTGACTCCATCACCTGCAGGTATACTACCGTGCCAGGAGTCGTCCATTCTAAAACACCTTTAGAATGCTGTCTAAGTACCCAAATTGGGAAACTACCCAAATCTAGATCTAAAACCATAGATCCAGTAACCAGAATGTTTGATATCATATCCATATCCTATGTGGAGAAACTACTGTATGACAACCAAAATATAACCGATCGTAGTATAGGAATTTCACTTCCTACTCTGTGTATGTCATCCAAATACCAGGACATCACACCCTACTACCTTCTTAACAGATCCATCCCCTATTCTGATGAAGTCAAACCTATGACTGTCACATCAGAAATAGATGATCTATCTCCGCTATATCTGCTTTAGTCTCTTAATAGACATAAGCCACTTGTCCACCAATGCTTCCGCTGCTCCCACTGACTACGACAACCCTCTGGCAGAGTCATATACATGTACACTTCTAAAGCCAGTTTAGAATGACGCTATACTCATCCTCCTGCCGGGTCTCACAGTCCGGAACAACAGCAATGGCAAGTCTGGGTAAACAAGAACCTCCCTGTCACCGTCTTTGAGCATACCGAAGTACCTCTCGAGTGCCTGAAGTTACCCACCATATCTGCGGAGTGGTCAATAGAATGTCAAACCAGATTGAATGTTTTGGTTCTTATCAAATTTTCAGTAATCGTTTGCGGTTCTGGAATCACTTCCAGTTCTACCATACTCCCACTACTGTTTTCTAAAAAAATCCATTTTACTTAAAACTGTGGCGAGTCTAGACTATTGATCTTCCAGATGGTAGAAAGTCAACCCTCGTCATAGCCTGGGTCAACCCACAAACAGCCATTACAAAAATGTGCCTTGAGTTATCCAGAGTCTGGTTTTAAGCATAAGCCGGACAACTCCCCGTACCTTAACATCGTTAAGATATGAAGCGTTCTATATCCAATATAGAAACAGAGGCACTGATTTGATTGAACCAGATTCAAATCACACGGCTGTCTCCAGTGCATGTCAACTAAATGGAAGGAGGCCGATCAGCGTTACTCAACTTAGGAATGCTTCCAATTATGAGTGACCTGAAAGAGAAGCAAGTTCTCTTGATCATTACTATCAACTGAATACTATACACAAGTATCTACATCTTCGATCACCTTGAAGAATCCCGATACTTGCAACACCTGATTCTCTACTTTATTCTTATACCTATAACTTCTCAAAATTCGGACCTTGCGTTTCTAAGAAACACTTGTCTAAAAACTAGAGAAGTCATAAGTAAACTGAATATAGTACGAGGACCATCCCCTCTGTCCTAATGGACATTGGACAATATACAATACTCTGTACAAGTCCTTTGAGTCTAATAACTCACTCCCTGTGTGTCGTAGGTTGAAAACTGTACTTATGGTTAAGAAGAATTACACCGCTGTTTAATACTCCTTACCTAACCATCCACTGATATAGGTAAATGTCATAGACATAATGTCAAAAAGGTATATCTCACTCTATGAAAATAGACGTACAGATATATCAATTTGAAATTGGTGCATAACAGCGGATATTTAAAACCAAATATTTGCCGTCCGACAAACAACCCAGGTGACTTCCTCAAATGTCACCGATTACAACGAATCCCGATATAATGAGGATGATCACCCAATTCCAAATAACTTACTCCCACTCATCATCTGTAAAACCATACATATGTGAGAATTATAACTGGTAAATACATACCCTGGAGCAAGTGTCTAATTGGGAAATCAGTTTTCTTTTTACAGTACACAGTGAAACTGAAACATTGAAATGTTTCGTGGGGGTATCCTGGTATTCCTAGTAATGCCTCTTCCATTATCCAGATTCAAAACTGTAACCGTATATTTCTTTTCCATCTCTCCAAATCCCTTCATATGTCTTTAGTCATTACCTTCTGTACACCCTCTTAGGCTAAATGGTTTTCTTCCTTCCCTACCGTTCGGCACCAGCCTATGGTTTGGAAGAAGACTATCCAATAAGCATAATGGGTGTACTGTCCTAATCCTAGGAGCACTCGCAATGCGAGAGAAGGTGAAGATAAAAGACAACCGAATAAACCTTATTCCTATTTCTCCTGAACCAGAATCCATCCCCGAACTGGAACAAGTTCCTTTTGAGTTCGTATATAACCATACGATGGAGTATCCAAATAACTGTGGATCTTCGTAGTGATACAGAGTGTTCTGGAGAAATACAAAGGTGAAGTGGGAGTGGTAATGAAATACTTGGTTTGGTCGTGAATAGCAGTCGCAATTTACTTTGCCCTCCTTCTAATCCCTTTATTTGTCTTAACTTATTACCTTCTGTACACCATCGTTAGGCTAATTGGTTTTCTTCATTCCCTACCGGTCGGCACCTGCCTATGGTTTGGAAGAAGACTATCCATTTTGTGTAATAGGTGTACTGTCCCCTAATCCAAGGAGCACTCGCAACCTGAGAGAAGGTAAAAAGGAAAAGACAACTGAATAGTCCTATTCGTTTTCTCCAGAACCTGAAACCATCCTCGAATAAATTCCTTCGAGTTCGTATATAACCATACGATGGTTTTATCCAATGGAATTGGACGTTCGTAGTAATACGGGGTGTCCTGGAGAAAAAGGGTAAAAGTAAGAGTGGCAATGAGGTTTGCAACTCTGACAATCTAAAAGCCAGTGTTTAAGAAGGTTCGGTCAACTTGGTTACTGAGTCATAGTCTAGGGTCGGGTCATGGTCGCTGCCAAAGAGAGAGAGAAAAGAAACACTCAGCGTGCACTCTATCCTATATCAGAATGGTTACCAATTTATCTAATCAGGAAACCTCCCACTGTACCATCAAATTCTCCTCCAAATCTGAAAGAAGAATTAGTCGGGATCACCCGAGGAGTAAACCAACTCATCAGTGGGAATCGGGATCCAACTATCATCGCATGCTAACGTGATGGAATCCACTCACGCTATCATACTCCAGAAGGTATGCGCATACTTGGCAAGTTTCAGTTTCTTTAGAAACTCCCGATGTGATTTTTACCCCATGCTCTTATGACCTTGACTTTGCCTAACAAATCATAAGTCACATGTCAAGTTCTACCCGTCATTCTCCAGGTTGATTTGAACCCACCCGTACCTACCCTTGACTTTGGCCAACAAGGCAGTACGACTGTCGCAAACCAACGCATCTATCTATGCTGCATATGAACACCCAATAGCTACCAAACACTGTGCCTTGACTTTGGCTAACAAACACAACTTGAATACTATTGACTATCCATATGAAATGACGGAGGGCTACGAATGGTTTTTGTCGAAAAACCTTTAACGTAATGAACTTGATATCGTTGAAGGAACCGGATAGCTTTTTAGAAAAATATAGTGACGAAAACCTTTGCTAAAGAGGTCACTCCGGGTGAAGGGATCTCGGCTCTTTCCCCGTAGAATGAGGTGCAGGATATTCCAACTGAATACCACGATGCAAAGCAAAAGTAATCGACTATAGTGAAGTTATTGCCCTGACGCAAACTCCTATCCAAGGGGTCACTCCCGGTGAAGGGATCTCGGCCCTTGCCTCGTCGACTGAGGTGCTGGATATTCATAACCGAATACCACTGTGCAAAACAAAAGAGAACGTTCTTGCAATAACAGCTTTTTGAAAAATGTTCCAACAACATCAAAATAGGTTTGTTTAGCTTGCATTGATCCGAATCAATACAGTCCCATCAATTGATCACACCAATAAAGAACGAAAATAATGATGTACGTATATGCCATCCGCATTCGCCATGGGGTCCCGTCATTACCCGTTAGGTTACTTAACTAACGACAGAGCGGGGACTGGACAAGCACGGATGCAAAACATATACAACATCTACTAGTATATATATCAATATATAATATTCGCTCAAGGCGTGATAAAATGCAATATCACAGAAATGTAATAAGCATCACAGAACAATACAGATATCTGGGATCCCCGGGTTTCCATAGAGCCACTACTGAAACCCGACGTTCCCCTGGTCGTGTGGATAGCCTGTGCAATGAAATCCTAGACCCCTACGGGCACGGCAAGCTACCCGCCAAAACCTGAAGCGAGGCAGCCCCCTTCAGCAATGTGAATGGACCACCCAGCACTTCACGGAATCCCGTAACTTGGGAACCCCTCCTTGGGTCAACCTGTACCCCCTATGAGTGCGGCGAATAGCCCGCCAATTCTAGAGTGAAGCCCCCTCTGTCTCAACGCCATGAGATGCGGGCCTGTTTCCCTCTAGAACCCGGCTATCCATGCACCCCACCTTGGGGTAATCCTAGTACAAAAAATAAAATATACATACAACGGGTACATCGACCTCAGCCCGGTCGTGCCCCAAAAGAAAAATATACAAATAGGCAGTGACGGCAGTCCACATGTCGGACGCTCGCCCCGCAATATCAAATGTACATAATAAACCAAACTGTACTACCGTTGCATCCAGGCTATCCACCACGACAATCCGCAACATCACAGCACAACACAGAACATCAACGTGAATGTCACGTTCGCAAATCCGTCTAAAAGGGCTATAGCAGTTAGACAGGATTTACCGATCAAATGACATTCACGGTCGCAGATATAATGTAAATACTGTGAACTAACATGTTTAAAATTTTCGATCGACTGAATTTTCCGAAGTGGGCCCCAAGCACAACTGTAGCACTCAAAAACATCTAGGCCGAAAAAGAATATACCAGAAACTCTATTTCCATGTCAGAGAGCCACTGTAAATATTTGATGCAGTGAAGCCAAAATTCGGCGGCGGATCCACGGCCAAAACATGGTTTTGGCCGCTGATCCGCCGCGCTACAGTAACTTCAGCCTACCAAATTTTCACAGAATGCATAAAAAACCCTGCACGTATTTTTACAATGTACCAAATAATTTTTAAAGCACTGGAAAAATTCGACAGAAACTTGACATGGAAACACGGTTTTTTGAAAATCCGTTCGATCGAACTTGTAAACACATTAGAGCAAGCTAGACTAGGTTAATGGCGTGGCTCTGATACCAGTGTAAGTGCACGGCGGCGCCCCGGCCGTCTGAACGAGGCCAAAATGCGGAAACGATACTTTTACGAAACTTGTAAACCGGCACCACCGCGCACTAAAATCCCGGAGCGGGCCATTAACCTACTCCTAGCTAACTAGAGAAGGCGTAGAGAGATATACCGAGCGATCCGTGTCCTTCGGTCTTCTCATCGTCGTCCCGATCTCCCCGCGGAATCTCCGGTCTTCATCTCCTCATCGGAAGGGCACCACATCGCCGGGTTCTTTTACGGGCTCCCACCTCTGGACCGAGGCAACTCGGGCATGAAGTTGACGAGTCGACGTGTCCAAGAATACTGTAGATGAAGTGTAGAACTCTTTTGTCTCGATTGGGGTTGAAGTTGCCATGGTTTTGGTGGAGGAATGAGATGAAAGCTTTTTGAGATGAACAAGGGGATTTTTGCAAGCATCAAGAGATCAAAATCCCTCTCTCAAATTTGGACAGCCCCCTCATCTAATATAGCTGGCCCTTTCTTTAATAATGAGAGAGGATGGAGTAAAAACAATAATACAAGAGAGAGAAAAAGATAATCATGAAGAATAATGATCATTACCAAATCCAAATCAACTCCCATCATCAACAACCATGATGAACAAAAAGGTAATCATGAGAGGCAAGAACCATGATGAACCAAAAGTCAAATGATGGTTAAACAAAAAGTCTTCTCCATACACAATTCCAAATAACCCCCCCCCCCTCCACCAAAATTCAGCCAAAGAAAGAAATAAAGGAAAATGGCCGAAACTGGAAAGCAAACTGGCAACTTCAGAAAACAGATTCCGTAATAAATTACAGGAAAACCCCGCGACTGTATATACATACCCGCATTTGTATTGCAACCGAATACAAATGCAATGAGACAAAATCTACACTGTACAATACTAGGATCCGGCTTAAACTAAAGCCCGCTAGTATTATCCGTCCGATCTTGATGCATGCAATACCGCACGTATATGATCGAACCCTGCCATATCTCCATACGGCCTCTACAGCGTTTCGCCCGAAACTTGAGAAACGGTCTGTGGGGGACTCTAAAGACTCGTCAATACTTTGGTTGTGGATTTAACCACTAGCACGTCAGAGGTATTAGCCATACGTAACGGGCTGCCAGGTATTGACCAAAAGGGACGTCGATGAGCGAACTCATCCTGACACCCTACTGGGCCTGTCAGTGACAATATCCATACAGTCCGGTCCGTTCGTCTATGAGCATCGCATGGCGGGCCTAGGGGGTTGGTAAAAGTCAGACCCCCAAAAGCGGTACAAGTCGTGTCGGAGTGTAGCCCAGAACACCCTGAGATACTACTGGAATACCTACCAGTAAATCACCTACCTTGGCCAAGGACTTCGTGTAAAGGCTCTCCTAGACACAACGCGACCTCACCCTCAATACCGGGAGAGACAAACCCCTGCAGATCCGCTCACTGCCTCCATGTGGCTCGGGACTGTACCCAACTAAAACCTGTTTGCACGTCTCCTTTGAGAGTGGTAGGGTAGTAATCAAAGTACAGTGGGAACTCACACGAGACAAATGACGATCTCAGGTCGATGAACTAACCTGTACACATGTCACCAGGGAACTGCTATCTGACGTCTGGTATAAGACCAACTAGCATGTTCCCGGCGAGTCCTGCCCGGTGTACTCATAACCCAATGAGCACCTGTATACATCTTAGGTGAACCAACTGACACCAGTGGCTTGTGAGACCGGCCACCGCCCCTCGTCGGGGTCTCGACTGTATACACTAGTCTACTCTGGAGTATCGATGCCCTGTCTCGAAACTCCCATGACTAGGAACCTTTTAAGGATGTGCTTATAGACAACCAGCTCCCACGTATATGATCGCCATCATACTGCTGGCTGTCAAGCAAGAATCCTAAGGGCTCTATCAACGCGCAATAGTGACCTGTAAGGTCACCTAAAGCAGTACACGATGATAAAGATAAACCAGATAGTATACTATCATCTTGAGTAAGACTGTCCTACCGGCATAGGTCCTCCCTCAATCATTGCAATCACGTGCCTGTGATCCAATAATTGACTCTGAGGGCACTATCTCCAACATCAAGTTCCATCTAAATCTATACCTACCACACCATATGAGATATGGAGTGGGAAAAGACCGTATCTTAAACGAGTTAAGATATGGGGTTGTCCGGCCTATGTCAAAAGGAAAAATCCGGACAAACTCGAGGCACGATCAGTTCTTTGCAAGTTTGTAGGATATCCAAGCAATTCGTATGGATATCTATTCTACCACAGTGAACAACAAAAGGTGTTTGTTGCTCAACATGCCACCTTTTTAGAAAAGGAATTTCTTGCAAAAGAAATTAGTGGCGATGAGGTAGAGTTGGAAGAGCTTCCAGCACCACAAACTACAACTGATGATTTATTGGAACCAGAGGATTAAGTAGTTCCCGACGAACCACAGCCTCTCCGCCGATCTAGTAGGGTTTCTCATCCACCTGAGAGATACTTTAGTTTTCTCATTGATGGCGGGAGCAAGGATTGCATCATGGAAGATGATGACCCGACTAGTTTCGAGCAGGCCATCACAAGTGGTGACTCTGTGAAGTGACTGGATGCAATGCAATCTGAGATGGAATCCATGTACACCAACAAAGTATAGACTTTGGAAGTTGCTCCTGAAGGAGTAAAACCCATTGGGAGCAAGTGGATCTTTAAAAAGAAAATTGGTGTAGATGGAAAAATTGAGACTTTCAAAGCTAGACTTGTTGCAAAGGGTTTTCGTCAACGACCATGTGTGGATTATGATGAAACCTTTTCTCCAGTGGCTATGCTTAAGTCCATCCGGATCTTACTTGCCATTGCTGCATACCATGAGTATGAAATCTGGCAAATGAATGTTAAGACCGCCTTTCTAAACGGTGATTTAGAAGATTGCGTGTACATGACTCAGCCAGAGGGCTTCGTAGATAGTGGGAGCAGCGGAAAGATGTGCAAGCTGCTTAAATCCATTTATGGGTTAAAGCAAGTATCGCGGAGTTGGAACATCTGTTTTGATGTTGTAGTCAAAGAGTTTGACTTCATCAAAAATATAGATGAACCTTGTATTTATAAGAAGGTTGCAGAGAGTAAGGTAGTCTTCCTCGTATTGTACGTCGATGACATACTCTTGATAGGAAATGATGTTCCTATGCTGCAGTCAATCAAGCTCTTCTTATCACAAAGATTCTCAATGAAAGATCTAGGTGATGCCTCCTGCATACTGGGAATTATGATCTATAGAGATAGATCTAAACGGATATTGGGATTGTCCCAATCCAGGTATATTGACACCATACTAAAGAGGTTTAGTATGGAAGAATCCAAGCATGGGAACCTACCCACGATCTCTGGAATCACTCTCTTCAAAGAGATGTCTCCCAAGACTGATTTGGAAAGAACTCGCATGAAAGAGATACCCTATGCTTCGGCAGTAGGCTCTATCATGTATGCGATGCTATGTACCAGACCCGATGTAGCATACTCACTAAGTGTAGTGAGTAGGTATCAAGCAGATCCTGGAGAGAGTCACTGGATAGCTGTGAAGAACATTCTCAAGTACTTGAGAAGGACTAAAGAGATATTCTTGGTGTATGGTAACGGAGAACTCCAGGTGGAGTCCTTTACCGATTCCAGCTTCCAAAGTGATATGGACGACTCTAAGTCGCACTCGTGATTTGTCTTTACCCTCAATGGAGGGGCGGTATGTTGGAAGAGTTCCAAACAGGATACCGTTGCAGACTCGACGATGGAGGCTGAATACATCGCTGCCAACGATGCTGCAAAAGAGGCTGTCTGGATAAAGAAGTTCATTAGTGAACTTGGTGTGGTTCCATCCATTGAACATCCAATACCTCTAGATAGCGATAACAATGGAGCTGTGGCTTTGGCCAAGGAACCCAGGTCCCATCAAAAGACCAGACATATTCTAAGGCAGTATCACCTGATCAGGGAGATAGTTGATCGCCGGGAGATTGAGGTCAGGAGAGTAGATACGAAGGACAACACTGTGGATCCACTCACGAAGGCCATTCCCCAGATACAGTTTGAGAGATTATTCGGGATGCTAGGTATAAGATACTACAGCAGCTGGCCTTAGTGCAAGTGGGAGATTGTTAGTTATGTATATGCCCTAGAGGCCATTGTTGTACATATGATGTATATTATAATGGATGCTTGGATATATATAGAGAGGACTTTCTTGCTCGTCATGATAGTATGCTATTTGGTTTCACTTTATCTTAACATGTTGACTTGTATTGGTTTACAGTCTTACTCTCACATGTTGATAAAGCCCTTAGGATCTGTACTCGACTACTGGGACTATGATGAGATCATACTAGTGGGGCCACGGTAGTCGATGAGTACATCCTATAACTGTTCCTAGTCGAGGGTATATCGAGACAGGGCATCGATACACCAGAGTAGACTAGCGTATACGCATCTTGACCCATATGATGGGCGATGGATGATCCTATATCCATCGGTGTTTGACATCAAGGATGGTGTACGGGTGCTCAGTGGAGACTGGGTACACTGGACGGACTCGCCGAGAACTCCCAGATGGTGATATACCACACGTCAGATGGCAGTTCTCCGGTGACACTGGTACAGGGTAGTCTGTAGACCCGAGATCGTCATAGAGTCTTGTGCGATTTCCACTGTGCTTTGATTTCCACCTTACCACGTCCAAGAGGGCGTGCAAAACGGTGGCTTTTGGGTGCAGTCCCGAATCACATGGAGGCAATGAGCGATAGGAGGGGATTCGTCTCTCCCGGTATAGGGAGTTGATGTTGTGCTCTATTCGATTGGCTATAACCGGAAGTCCCTGGCCAGGGCTGATATAGAGATTTACGGGTAAGTGTTACTAGTAGTTTCTTGACCCGTTATGAGCCTCACATCGACACGACTTATCGGTTACTGGGGTCTGACGTATACCACCCCTAGACTAGATACGCAACATATCAGACGAAGAGACCGGACTGTACGGGAGTGTTACTGATTGGATTCACAGGAGAATGTACAGGCTAGGTTGTTGATCTTCTGATCGCTCAATACCTGGGTAGCTGTTACGTTTAGCTGACCGCTTGCAGCTTGTGGGTGTTTGATATGATCATCACCTGCTACCGGCGTATTGACGATTCTTTAGAGTCCTACACGGAGGTTTCTTGACTCAGGCAAAACGGAGTAGGGGCACATATGTGATATATGCACGACCGAGGATAATGCGATATGAGATACCGAATTATATTCTCGCGATATTTACATATGAGTCGGGTCATCGGATCAAGTGTTGATTCGATGAATCGGTACATGATATATTAGTCGGTTATATTTTATATAGCCGGATTGTCGGATCAAGTGTTGATTCGATGATTTTGTAGGGTTGCTAGGCAAGCGCACAAGGGTCTACGAGGCATCAACCATGCCCGATTAAAATTTTAGCCGTGCCGAACAACTCTAATACGGATCTTTAAACTAGGGTTTAGGCGAAAACTTGCATGTTAACAACTTTAACACTAAGTGAAAGGAATTACAACCTTTGTAGATCCGGTCCTTCACTTCAATAGCTCCGTGTAGATGTCCCCTTCACTGCGATCGTGAACTTCGAACTCTAGAGAAGATCCACAAGAAGAACGAACGTGCTTGCTACGTTGACTTCGAGGCCGAAGATGATCTACGTCGAGGAGACACTAACTCAAGCTATTCCTTCACTAGGTCATGAACTTTGTGAAGAGAACACACTCTACTACATGGCAAGTGGTAGAGGATGAAGAAGTAGGAAGTGGGCTCACTTTAGAATTGTTTTTCTCACATTTTTCCTCAAGGCACCATTGGAGCTAGCAAGCTTTTCATGGAGCTTGATGAAGAAGAAGAAGAAGCAAGAATGAAATCATTCATCATATGAATGATTATCCTCTTATTTAACCATGGGTGAGTTAAGCTATCATGCTTAACTCATGTAGAGAATTGACCAAGGGATTAGATTAAAGGTTAGGTTAACTAAATATCCTAAATAATGACAAAAGAGTTGACTTTGTCAATGTTGCATACAAGCTTCTACAAGCTTGATAACATTGATTAAAGTCTCCTCTCTTTTGTTATTATAAGGAAATAAGTAAACCCTAATTTAACCTAAACTTGATATAAGTCTCATACACCCATCTTTGATGTATCATAAAGCATGATACAATCATGTACACTTGCATATATCACATATAAACAATGTGCACAAATTTATGAGAAAATAAATCTTAAGTGAGCTAATACTAGTTAATGTAATGTAATATATCAAATATATAATTATACATTAAATTATTAAATCAACTCTTGATTTAATAATCCGGCTATAACCGACTAGTATCAAAAGTAACAACTTATCGAATCAACACTTGATCCGATAACCCGGCTATATCGCATACAACCGATCAATGTCATATATCGCGAGAATAGAATACGGTATCTCATATCGTATCAATCTCGGTCCCGCACATATCACATATGCGCTCCTAATCCGTTTCGCTTGAGCCAAGAAACCCCTGTGTAGGACTCTAAAGACTCGTCAATACGCCGGCAGTAAGTGATGATCATATCAAACACCCGCAAGCCGCAAGCGGTCAGCTAAACGTAATGGCCACCAGGGTATTCAGCGATCAGAAGATCAACAAGCAAGCCTGCTAGTACTCCTGCGAATCCAATCAGTAACACTCCCGTACAGTCCGGTCTCGTCATCTGATATGTCATATATCTCGCCTAGGGGTGGTAAATGTCAGACCCCAGTAGCTCGATAAGCCGTGTCGATATGAGGTCTATAACAGTTTGAGAAACTACTGGTAACACTTACCAGTAAATCTCAGCATCCGTGTCCAGGGATTTCCAGTTATAGCCAATCGAACACAGCACAACATCAACTCCCTATACCGGGAGAGACGAATCCCCTCCTATCGCTCATTGCCTCCATGTGATTCGGGACTGTACCTAAAATCCACCATTTTGCACGCACTCTTGGACGGGGTAAGGTGGAAATCAAAGAACAATGGGAATCACACAAGACTCTATGACGGTCTTGGGTCAACAGACTACTCTGTACCAGTGTCACCGGAGAACTGCCATCTGACGTGAGGTATAATACCATCTGAGAGTTCTCGGCGAGTCCGTCCAGTGTACCCAGTCTCCACTGAGCACCCGTACACCATCCTTGATGTCAAACACCGATGGATATGGGATCATCCATCGCCCATCATATGGGTCAAGATGCGTATATGCTAGTCTACTCTGGTGCATCGATGCCCTGTCTCGATACACCCTCGACTAGGAACAGTTTTAGGATGTACTCGTTGACTACCGTGGCCCCACTAGTATGATCTCATCATAGTCCCAATAGTCGAGTACATATCCTAAGGGCTTTATCAACATGTAATATAGAAACAATCAGAGTACATGTTAAGATAAAGTACAACCAGATAGCATACTATCATGTCGAGCAAGAAAGTCCTCCCTATATATGTCCCAGCATCCACTACAATATACATCGTATGTACAGTAATGGCCTCTAGGGCATACATATAACTAACAATCTCCCACTTGCACTAGGGCCATCTGTTGTGGTATCACATACCCAACAATTAGCTGTGGTTGAAGCATCTCATACTCAATCATCCCATAAAAGTCTCTACTAGAGAAAAAGCCTTTGTGGGTGGATCCGCGCTGTTGTCCTCTGTGTCTACTCTCCTAACCTCGATCCCCTGGAGATCAACGATCTCCATGATCAGGTGATACTGCCTAAGAATTATATATGGATTTCTGATGGGACGGGGGTTCCTTGGCCAAAGCCACAACTCCATTGTCACACAATGGTAGGAACGAAGTTCATCTCATGAACATATAAATATATCCAGACTGCCTCTTTGGTAGCATCCTTGGTAACGATGTATCTTGCCTTTAATCGTCTAGTATGTCACGGTATCTAGCTTGGAACTCTTCCAACATACCGTCCCTCCACTGAGGGTAAAGACAATGCCTATGACTGACATTCAGTCGTCCTTATCACCCTGGAACCTTTCCAGTGATTCTCCCCAGGATAGATTGATACCTTCTCACTACAACTAGTGAGTATCCTAACATCCAATTAGATCTATCTCATAGATCAAAAACCCAGGATTTAGCAGGTATCACGTTGATCTTATATAGAGAATCCTTGTGATAAGCAGAGATTGATCGAGCGTAGCATAGGAAACACCTTTCCTATCAAGAATATGTCATCCACGTACTCTACGAGGATCATCACCATACTCCCTACTACCTTTTTGTATATACAAGGTTCATCTACCATTTTGATGAAGTCAAACTCTTTGACTACTACAAAACAGACGTTCCAACTCCGCGATGCCTGCTTTATCCTATAAAGCAGCTTGTACACGTTTCCGCTACTCCCACTGTCTACGAAGCCCTCTGGCTGTGTACTTATAAACGCTCTCTTCTAAAACATCATTTTAGAAAAGCAGTCATGACACCCAACCACCAGATATCGTAGTCATGGTATGTAGCCGTGGCAAGTAGGATCTGGATGGACTTAAGCATAGGCCCCAGAAAAAGGTTTCATCATTAGCCACAATTGGTCTATGATGCAAACCTTTAACAAGTCTAGCTATGAAAGTCTCAACTTTTCCATATACACCAAGTAATCTTCTTAAGATATACTTGCTCCTGGTAGGGATTTAACCCTTCAGATAAAGCAACCAAAGTCCATACTTTGTTGGTGTATAAGGATTCCATCTCAGATCGCTAAGCATCCAGCCATTCTTACAGAGTCCTACTCCTGATGGCCAGCTCGAAACTAGTTGGGTCATCATCTCATGATGCAATCCTCGCTCCCACTGTCATAGAGAAACCGAAGTAACTCTCAGGTGGGTGAGGAACCCTACTAGATCGGCGGAAAGGCTGAGGTTCGTTGGAAACTATTGAATCCTCCGGTTCTACCAAATCGTCAGCTGTAGTTTGTATAGCTGGAACTCCTTCCAGTTCTACCTCGTGTCCACTAATTTCTTCTCAAGAAATTCCCTTTCACAAAGGTGGCATGTTGAGAAACAAAACATCTTTTGTTCCTCGATTAGGTAGAAGATATTCCCTTGCGATTGCTTGGGATATCCAACAAACTTCTACAGAACTGACTTTGCCTCGAGCTTGTCTAGATTATGCTTTTAGACATAGGCTGGACAAACCCAAATCTTAACTGACTTAAGAAATGGGCTCTTCCCTTACCATATCTCATATGGAGTGGTAGGCACCTGATTTGGTTGGAACGCCATTCAATAGGTATGCAGCTTCACAAGTGCATAACTCCCAAAAGAAAACAGGAAACTCAGTAGTACTCATCATAGAGCACACCTTATCATATAGGGTGTGATTGCTCCGCCCCGATACACCAACGTGCTGTGGTGTATACGGAGGAGTAATGCTGAGAGAGAATCTCATTCTCCTTTAGAATAATCCAGGAATTCCGTGCTCAAGTATTCTCCTCCCTGATCACATCAAAGGACATAATACTTATACCCGTTTTGGTTCTCTACTTCTAACTTATATTCTGTGAATATCTCAAAAGGTTCGGACTTGTGTTTCAACAGGAACATATGTCTGAATCTTGAGAGATTATTAGAGAATGTAATGAAGAAAGAACCGGTCTTGGCATGTGTAGACAGAGGAGATTCATACATCAACATGTATCATCCCAAGAGTTTACTAACTCTTTCTCCGTTTCCAATAAACAGAGCTTTGGTCATCTTATCTCTGTGACATGACCAGCAAGTTTCACAAGATGTAAATTCAAACTAATTTAAATATGCTTCTTTATATAACTTCAGCTAGTCGAGTCGTATTGATATGACCTAGTCTACAATACCTCAAGAAGGATTCGTTCATTTCTGAACTCTTCCTCTTGTGTGTGTTCTGTATACTAAGAACTGTAGTTTGATTTAGAACGTCAATGCTTTTAGATAACGTACCTGAACCGATCAACTTTTGATATAGGAAATGTTCAAAACATTATCCAACAATACAAAATTATATCCTTTCTTTACTAATAAAGAGACTGATATGATGTTGTATATCAGGTTCGGTATCTAATAACATTTGTTCAGAATCAATGTATTCTGGTAATACAGGGTGATAGTGACCAACAGACTTGGCTGCAACACTTACACCGTTTTCTATCTCATGAAATTATCACCCGTTCTCAGTTCTCTACCTATCCGTAGCCCATGTAACAGATTACATATGCGGGATCCTGATCCGGTAATTCATACCTAGGACGTAAAGGATGCTGAGAAATAGTTCTGTATAATGAACACACCCGAAGATGATGCATTAACATGCACTTTCTTCGTTTGGGCGGCACGGGAATTCTGGTAATCCCCAATTTCCTGCTTTGTCTTATAACAATTATAAGTTGGAGCGGGACCAACGTTCCCCAACTCAGTATAACAAGCGGGTTCGGTCAATATATCCGTATTATTATCTTAATTAAGGCGTGATATGGTCGCTACCTGGAGAGAGAGAGAAGAAAACACTCAGCGTATGCTCTTGCAAGATCAGATTGGTTATTATTTTTATCTAATCAGAATAGCTCCCACTGTTTTTATCAAATCTTCCTTCAAACCCTAAAAGGAATGACTAGCCGGGATTAATTACACGCTACAAGTTCGCCAATCTTTCAGCCAGGCTAGTGTCGGTACTTTGAGGGAGGTGCCCCGTGCTTTCGCGCGGACCTAATTAATGTAAACCTCGTTTTCCCAGAGGCATAACCCCGTTAACACCTTTCTAGACACCTACTTGATCGGCTAATTGTAATGTGTAAAACTCTCCCAGGAGTAACTCTTACTCACAGCGGGTATCGGGATCCAACTATCTCATAGAAGGTATGCAATCTCATTGCAAATTTCAACACTTGAAATTCCCGATAATATTTTGCCCCTAACGTGCTATGACCTTGACGAAAGCCAACAAACCATAGCCCGCTAGTCAAGTTCAACCCGTACATTTCTTGACTGAATTAAACCCACCCGCACGACCCTTGACGAAAGCCAACAAAGCCGTACGACAACCCTAATCCAATCGCATCACATGCAGCAGATAAGCAACATATAGCTACCGCACACTGCACCTTGACGAAAGCCAACAAATGCAGTACGAATACTATATACAACTTATCTGAAATAACGGAGGGCTACGACAGGTTTTTCTGAAAATTTATTGCGTAATGAACTTGATATCGTTGCAGAATCACATAATTTTAAAATGGAGTGTTTTTGAGGTTTTTTCTAGTTTTGCTAAAGGGGTCACTCCCGGTGAAGGGATCATCGGCCCTTTCCTCATCGAATAAGGTGCAGGGCATATCATATATACCACTATGCAAAGCATACCACTATGCAAAGCAAGAACTATAGAAGCAATCAAAAGACAAACCGAGGGTTGTAGCATCTGCCAGTTATTACTAAAGGGGTCACTCCCGGTGAACGGATCTCGGCCCTTTCCTTATCGAATAAGGTGCAGAATGTTCTACAAGGAACACCGCGATGCAAAGCAAGAACTGTAGCTACCTGTTTTTGAAAATTTGATTCCACAACATCTTTTATGTTTCTTTTTCTTTCATTAATCAAATTAATGAAGTCCCATCATTTAAGCACCTAAATATCACAGATAAATACGACGGACACTTATGCCATCCGCATTCGCCTCGATGTCCCCCCGTGCACCGTTAGGTTAGGTAACTAACGGCAGAGCGGGGCAGGGCTAGCGTGGGTGTAAAACATAAGTAACGTCTATATAATATATCATATATACTATATACAGTATCTATCACAACATATCAAATGATCACATCACAGATATCGCAGCAGAAGAAACATATGAAACATTGGATATACTAGGACGTCCGTGTTTTATTTTGAGCCTCTATAAAACACGGATTCCACGATCGCGATGAATAGCCAAACCCACACCCCTAGACCCCTACGAGAGCGGCAAGCAACCCTACCAATTATAGAGTTATGAGACCCAGACTCGACTCCTCGAGTTGGTCTCCCACTGGACTCCAGAACCCGGCTACTTGTGCTCTCCTCCTTGGGTCTATCCTAGTGCGGAAAAGTAAATAATATACAAATGGTGACATCAACCTCATCCCGGAAGTGCCCCAATAAAAGAATATTACATACAAGTTTTTACATGAATGAAAATGAAAAACACTCGTCTCACATAAAAAAAACCCGGCTATTCAAAACGCTACGATCCAATATAACATATCCAGCAACACATAACATCACATGTCATCAACGTAAGTAAACATGCGTATCCCAATTGTCGTTGACATATAGCAACGAAACCGGCGATATCACATATTACACTTACGGTCGCAGAAAAGAAAGTGTAAAACTACAACAGTTGGAATCCGCAATTTCCTTAGACATCGCATGCCTAATCAAATGAATTCCTTAGACATCGCATGCCTAACAATTATAAACCCCGCATTTTGGTCTCTTTATCGAAAACTCTTTTCAATATCAAGTCGGGTAATTCAACAAGATTCCCGACAATCTGATCGAATGCTCGTCGCAAACTTTAGTAGACGGCCGCACCCCCGATGCCGTCGACAAAGTGCAATAAGGCGGAACACCGCTGCCGCGAGCACCCGAACGGATGCTTTTTGGCGACGGGGTTCTCCTACAGTCACTTGGTCGGGGCTATGGGGCATGGCTGTCTATTAAGTTTACCCGGCGAGTATCCGTGTACGCTACGTGATTGCGACGGATTTTTGATCACATCAAAATTCCGTGGCAACCGATCATGTGAGACTAAACTGCTATGTCTATAACATTCAAATTAGTTATCTCATAACTAGATGTGGATTCCAATTATTGTATCACATTCCAGATAAATAGACAATGTTAAACTTTCCGATCGAATAATCAAACACCCAAGTTTTCCCAATAGCTCAAGACTTGAGGGGAGTTTAAAAACATCCATTTTATGCCACAGTACCAACGGTCCAGCCGTAGAAGGGTCAAGCCAACGCCTCACATGTGGCACGCCGTACTGCCCCAAACCCTAAGGTTCAAAAGGCAGTTCAAGACGGTCACATAATCGAGTTAAGGTTTGTTGTCTTCTAGAGGGTCCATCGCGTTACTTGCACTACTTAGACGTTTTTAAACTACGGAAAAATCCAACACTTGGAAATTTCCCGTCAGGGGAAAAAGTGGGTTATTTATATCCGGTCGAACTTTTTAACATGTTCTAAAATTACCCGGACAAAATAAACAAAGTTAAATAATCCGATCGAAACATCGAGTCCCCAAAACAACCCAGAAAACTCAACTGTTGAGTATGAATTAAAAATTCCCAGAAAACACAGGAATTACAGACAGGCATTACTGTGCAAACCACGTGCCTTAATTCAACTTTATGGCCGCGAACCACCGCTAAAGCTAGGGTGGGGCCGCGGTTCCGCGGCGCATTGGTCGATTTGGGGGCACGTGTTGCACAGTAACTCCTAGAAAACCCTGCTGAATTTTTTAGATATTTTTAATTTGGAAAAATTCACAGTTTCAGAAAAAGTACAGAGAAGGGTATCGATTAGGGTTTCGGGGTTCGATCGGGTTTCTAACTTCGTCTACACTTCTCCTAAAGCTCTAGCTAGGCTCTGATACCACTGTAGGGTTGCTAGACACGCGCACAAGGGTCTATGAGGCATCAACCATGCCCGATTAAAATTTTAGCCGTGCCGAACAACTCTAATACGGATCTTTAAACTAGGGTTTAGGCGAAAACTTGCATGTTAACAACTTTAACACTAAGTGAAAGGGATTACAACCTTTGTAGATCCGGTCCTTCACTTCAATAACTCCGTGTAGATTTCCCCTTCGCTGCGATCATGAACTTCGGACTCTAGAGAAGATCCACAAGAAGAACGAACGTGCTTGCTACGTTGACTTCGAGGCCGAAGATGATCTACGTCGGGGAGACACTAACTCAAGCTATTCCTTCACTAGGTCATGAACTTTGTGAAGAGAACACACTCTACTACATGGCAAGTGGTAGAGGATGAAGAAGTAAGAAGTAGGCTCACTTTAGAATTGTTTTTCTCACATTTTTCCTCAAGGCACCATTGGAGCTAGCAAGCTTTTCATGGAGCTTGAAGAAGAAGAAGAAGAAGCAAGAATGAAATCATTCATCATATGAATTATTATCCTCTTATTTAACCATGGGTGAGTTAATCTATCATGCTTAACTTATGTAGAGAATTGACCAAGGGATTAGGTTAAAGGTTAGGTTAACTAAATATCCTAAATAATGACAAAAGAGTTGACTTTGTCAATGTTGCATACAAGCTTCTACAAGCTTGATAACATTGACTAAAGTCTCCTCTCTTTTGTTATTATAAGGAAATAAGTAAATCCTAATTTAACCTAAACTTGATATAAGTCTCATACACCCATCTTTGATGTATCATCAAGCATGATACAATCATGTACACTTGCATATATCACATATAAACAATGTGCACAAATTTGTGAGAAAATAAATCTTAAGTGAGCTAATACTAGTTAATGTAATGTAATATATCAAATATATAATTATACATTAAATTATTAAATCAACTCTTGATTTAATAATCCGGCTATAACCGACTAGTATCAAAAGTAACAACATATCGAATCAACACTTGATCGGATAACCCGGCTATATCGCATACAACCGATCAATATCACATATCGTGAGAATAGAATACGGTATCTCATATTGTATCAATCTCGGTCCCGCACATATCACATATGCGCTCCTACTCCGTTTCGTTTGAGCCAGGAAACCCATGTGTAGGACTCTAAAGACTCGTCAATACGCCGGCAGTGGTGATGATCATATCAAACACCCACAAGCCGCAAGCGGTCTGCTAAACGTAACGGCCACCCGGGTATTGAGCGATCAGAAGATCAACAAGAAAGCCTGCTAGTACTCCTGCGAATCAAATCAGTAACACTTCCGTACAGTCCGGTCTCGTCGTCTGATATGTCGCATATCTCGCCTAGGGGTGGTAAACGTCAGACCCCGGTAGCTTGATAAGTCGTGTCGATATGAGGTCTATAACAGTTTGAGAAACTACTGGTAACACTTACCAGTAAATCTCAGTAACCCTGGCCAGGGATTTCCAGTTATAGCCAATCGAACACAGCACAACATCAACTCCCTATACCGGGAGAGACGAATCCCCTCCTATCGCTCATTGCCTCCATGTGATTCGGGACTGTACCCAAAAACCACTGTTTTGCATGCCCTCTTGGACGTGGTGAGGTGGAAATCAAAGCACAGTGGGAATCACACAAGACTCTATGACGATCTCGGGTCAACAGACTACTCTGTACCAGTGTCACCGGAGAACTGCCATCTGACGTGAGGTAAAATACCATCTGAGAGTTCTCGGCGAGTCCGTCCAGTGTACCCAGTCTCCACTGAGCACCCGTACACCATCCTTGATGTCAAACACCGATGGATATGGGATCATCCATCGCCCATCATATGGGTCAAGATGCGTATATGCTAGTCTACTCTGGTGCATCGATGCCCTGTCTCGATACACCCTCGAGTAGGAACAGTTATAGGATGTACTCGTCGACTACCGTGGCCCCACTAGTATGATCTCATCAAAGTCCCAATAGTCGAGTACATATCCTAAGGGCTTTATCAACATGTAATATAGAGACAATCAGAGTACATGTTAAGATAAAGTACAACCAGATAGCATACTATCATGTCGAGCAAGAAAGTCCTCCCTATATATGTCCCAGCATCCACTACAATATACATCGTATGTACAGTAATGGCCTCTAGGGCATACATATAACTAACAGATTTAATGTATAATAATATAAATGATATATTACATTACATTATCTGATATTGGTTCGCTTTATTATTTCATTTTCTCACCAGATAATACATTGATATATATGCGATATATATTAATTGTATTATTTTCTTTTGTTACAAATATATAATATATATGTGATATATATTATTGTAACATGATATGATTAATAATGAAACATGTTTAGTGGAGATTAAACAAGGTTAGGGTTTGATTTGGGTTAGTTCTTTCTTGATTCTTCTAGAAGGATCTCTTTTGTCATTGAAAAGATATTTTGGTTGATATTTTCTTATGACTCATTCTTTAACCCAACCCAAACCCTAGCCCTATTTAATTCTCTACAAGGGTTATCCTTGTCATTCTTAACCATGGTTGCATTATTAATCATATATTCATTTCATTATTCATCACAAAAGATTTAATTCATTTTTCTTCTTCTTCTTCAAGCTTGAGCTTTGAGAAAGATTACTAGGTTTTCATTTTGTGATGATTTCATGTTAGAATTTGATATAAAAAGAAAGCATAAATACTACTCCATCATCCTCATCTAATCTAGCCAATTAGATTAGGGTGTTCATCTTATTAGAGTGAGAGAGCTTGAGTTATAGAAACTTCGACGTAGATCATCGGAGAAATGGAACACTACAAGCTAGCATGGATCGTTCGAGTCATGGAGCCTCTCTTGAGTCCGGGAGATCGTGGATCGCGACGAAGGGACTTCTACTTGGAGCTTATGAAGCGAAGGAGCGGACTACAAAGGTTGTAATCCCTCACTTTTAGTTGTAAAGATGTTTACTTGCATGTTAAACCCTAATAATCTAGCAAAGATCCCGGCTTTGGGTTGTTTCGGCACGTCTAAATTTTAATTCGGGCATGGTTGATGGCTTATGAACCCTCGTAAGAGTGCCTAGGAACCCTACAGTGGTATCAGAGCTACTAGGCATCGGATGTCGACCTATGGGGGGTTCTCACTGTGTGACAGTATGGCGAAGCATAGGCTCTTACCCCCAGGGAGTCCCAAGACCGGAAGGTGTTCCGGCGGGTTGTAGTCCTCGCGAGGGGGCATGCATAAAAACTAGCTGCTGAGGGACCCGTTGGTGCTATGGTGACCCCATTGGATGGGGTGGCTGCCTGACCTACAGTGGTATCAGAGCCTAGCTAGAGCATTAGGCGACGTGTATATGAAGTTAAAACTCCGATCGAACCTCGAAACATACATAATGACCCCCTCTCTGGACAATTTTTTTTAAAATGTGATTTTTCTGCATTAAAAATACTTTAAAATACCAGCAGGGAAATATAAGCATTACTGTGGAAAATGAGGTAATAAGCCGTACAAACCGCCGCGGAACCGCGACAATACCTTGCTTGCGCCGCGGATCCGCGGCCGTACAGAAGACTTATTCACTCGTTTTAGCACAGTAATATCCGTAGCTGTTAGTGCATATTTCTGGGTATTTTTAATCTGACTCAAGTGTTGAGTGTTCTGGGGATTATTTTGAATTCGTTGATTCGATCGGAAAATTTAATTTCGTTCTTTTTCCGGATAATTTAGAAACTATTAAAATGTTCGAACGAATATCATTAACTCATTTTTCCCGGCACGAAAAAATTTCAAGTGTTGAATTTTTCTTGGGTTTAAATCTTTCGGAAAAACGTGCAAGTAACGCAGTGGTCACTCTAGAAGAACACAAACCTTAACTCGATTATGTGACCGTCTGAACCGCCTCTAAACCTTAGGGTTTGGGGCAGTATGGCGTGCCATATTTGAGGCGTTGGCTTGACCCTTCTACGGCTGGACCATCGGTACTGTGACATATTCTGGGATTTTTTGAACTCCGCTCAAGTGTTGAGCTATTTAGGAAATCTTGGGTATTTGATTATTTGATCGGAAAGTTTAATACTGTCTATTTATCTGGAATGTGATACAATATGTGGAATTCATATAGTTAGGCATGAAATGCGAAGTATGTGATATTTCGGATTTACGATGTCTAAAGTGATTGTGGATTCCAAATGTTGTAGTTTTAAAATTTCTTTTCTGTGACCGTAAGTGTAGTATGTAGTTGTATTGCCGGTTTTCGTTGCTATACATCAACGACGATCGGTGTATGCATACTTACTTACGTTGATGATATGAGATATTATGAGTTTCTGTGATATGTTATATTGGATCGTCGTGTTCTGAATAGCCGGGGGGTTTTATGTGAGATGAGGGTTTTTATTTTCATTCATGTAAAATTCATTTGTATGTAATATTCTTTTACTGGGGCACTTCCGGGATGAGGTTGATGTCACCAGTGTATATTATTTACTTTTCCGCATTAGGTAGACCCAAGGAGGGGAGCACAAGTAACCGGGTTCTAGGGTCCAGTGGGAGGCCATCTCGAGGAGTCGAGACCGGGTCTCCTAACCCTAGAATTGACAGTGTTACTTGCCGCTCTCGTATGGGTCTAGGTGTTAGTGTATATGCCCTAGAGGCCATTACTGTATCATACTAGTATGTATATTACTTGATGGAAGCTTGGGATATTCACAGTTGTATAGACAATCTTGCTCGATATAGTAGTATGCTACTTTGTTTATCTCTGCTTTAATGTGTACATGTGTTTTTCTTTATTATATCACCTATACGCATTAGTAGAGCCCTTAGGATCTTTTGCTTGATTACCGGCGTTGTGATGGCGATCACACTCATGGGGGCTGGGTAATCCACAAGCACATCCTTATACACATCCCTAGTCGTGGAATTATCGAGATAGGGTATCGATACTCCAGAGTAGACTAGCGTATGCGCTTCTCATCCCAGCACGGGAGACGGTCTGTCCCACAGCCGTCAGTACGTCGTACTTGAGATAGTATGCGGGTGCTCGTTAGGTTACGAGTACACTGGACAGGACTCGTCGGGAACTGATGGTTGGTATTATACCTATCGTCGGTTATCAGTTCCCAGGTGATATGAGTACAGCTTAGTCCGCTGACTTGACACTGTCACTTCGCCTCGAGTGTGTTCCCACTGTTCTTTGATTACTACCCTACCACGGCTCTACTGAGTCGTGCAAATAGGTAGTAGTTGGGTGCAGTCCCGAAGCACTTGGAGGCAGTGACGGTTAGACAGGATTCGTCTCTCCCGGTATTGGGGGTTGACATCGCGCTGTGTCTAGGAGAGCCATTACACGAGTAGTCCGTGGCCAGGGCAAGCGAGATATACTGGTAGGTTTCCAGTGTTATCTCAAGGTGTAATGGGCTTCACTCCGACATGACTTATACCGCTATTAGGGGACTGACGTTCACCGCCCCCTAGGCCCGCCATGCGATGTATCAGACGAACAGACCGGACTGTACGGAGATTGTCACATACAGGCTCAGTAGGAGTTCGGATGGGTTTACCTCGTCGGCCTTCTTATCGACATCTACCTGGGGACCGTTACGTACAGCTAGTGCCGCTTGCGGTCTGTGGTTAAAACCACTGCCAGCGTAGTGTCGAGTCTTTAGAGTCCCACACAGAGAGTTTCCCTGCATTGAGCGAAACGTGTAGAGGCCGTATGGTTTTACGGCAGGGCTACGATCACTTACGTACACTTGTGTGCGTATGCTGTTCGGGCAGGCAATACTAGTGGGCTTTGGTTTAAGCTAGATCCTAGTATTGCACAGATGGATTTGTTTTGTTTTCTGTGCATCCGCATTCTACGAAAAGCGGATGCGGGTGTGTATGCACAGTTTTAAGGAGAGATGAAGGAGGAGGTGCCCCATTAGGGTTTTGGCAGTTGGTTCGGCCAAAACCGTAATGTGGCACACTCATTAGGGTTTTGACAATTCGTTTGGTCAAAACCGTTATGAGCCGGAGACACTGTTTACTGATCCTTTTAGTGATAGATTAGTGATGGCTAATTGCATTGACCATTTGACCACTTGGGTCTCTCTTGACTTTGTTGACCTGTTGACCGTGTTGACCATTGACCTTCAAGAGAGATCCACACTCTTCTTTCATTTTCTTTTTATTTCTTGTGTTATAATATTGGTCAATTCAATGTGCCATCAACTTCTATCATGATAGGATTAGTAATGATGATTTTGTGTATTATTGGAACCATGGTTCATTTCTTTTGGCTTAACTTTTCATTATTCTCTTCTCATTCTCTCTCTTGAAGTGAGAAGAAAAAGAATGTTAGTTATATGTATGCCCTAGAGGCCATTACTGTACATAGGATGTATATTGTAGTGGATGCTGGGACATATATAGGGAGGACTTTCTTGCTCGACATGATAGTATGCTATCTGGTTGCTCTTTACCTTAACGTGTATACTGATTGTCTCTCTGTTACATGTTGGTAAAGCCCTTAGGATGTGTGCTTGACTACCTGAACTATGATGCGGATCATACTAGTGGGGACATGGTAGTCCATAAGTACATCCTTCAAAGTCCCTAGTCGTGGGTGTATCGAGACGGGGCATCGATATACCAGAGTAGACTAGCGTATACCTTCTCGACCCATACAGATGGGCGATGGATGATCCCATATCCATCGGTGTTTGACATCAGAGATGATATACGGGTGCTCAGTGGAGACTGGGTACACTGGACGGACTCGCCGAGAACTCCCAGATGGTATTATACCTCACGTCAGATGGCAGTTCTCTGGTGACACTGGTACAGAGTAGTCTGTTGACCCGAGATCGTCATAGAGTCTTGTGTGGTTCCCACTGTGCTTTGATTTCCATCTTACCACGTCCAAGAGGGCGTGCAAAACGGTGGTTTTTGGGTACAGTCCCGAGTCACATGGAGGCAATGAGCGATAAGAGGGGATTCGTCTCTCCCGGTATAGGGAGTTGATGTTGCGCTGTGTTCGATTGGCTATAACAGGAAATCCCTGGCCAGGGTTGCTGAGATTTACTGGTAAGTGTTACCAGTAGTTTCTCGAACGGTTATAGACTTCATATCGACACGACTTATCGAGCTATTGGGATCTGACGTTTACCACCCCTAGGCGAGATATGCGACATATCAGACGATCAGATCGGACTGTACGGTAGTGTTACTGGTCGGATTCACTGGAGTGTGAGCGGGCTTGCTCGTCGATCTTCAGATCGCTCAATACCCGGGTGGCCGTTACGTTTAGCAGACCGCTTGCGGCTTGTGGGTGTTTGATATGATCATCACCTGCTGCCGGCGTATTGACGAGTCTTTAGAGTCCTACACAGAGGTTTCCTGGCTCAAGCGAAACGAAATAGGAGTGCATATGAGATATGTGCGGGACCGAGAATAATACGGTATGTGATACTGTATTTGATTCTCGCGATGTGACATTGATCGGTTATATGCGATATAGCCGGGTTATCGGATCAAGTGTTGATTCGATAAGTTGTTACTAATGATACCAGTCGGTTATATTCGACATGACCGGATCATTGAATCAAGTGTTGATTTAATGATTTAATGCATAATTATATATTTGATATATTACTTTGCATTAACTAGTATCGGTTCACTTTATAATGGATTTTCTCACTCGGATGTGCGCATTATATATGTGATATGATTTTGTGCACTAGCTTGTATCATGTTTGATGATACATGCTTTTTGGTTAAGTGTAAAGTGTTAAACCTTGGTTAATGAATAGGTTAGGGTTTATTATTTGTTATTCATTTGTCTTATTTAATTATCCATTTATTTATGATAAATGAATAAAAGAAAAAGAAATGAAATGGTTGCTAATTTTGGATTCTAGTTGAAGCTTCTTGATCTTTTGACTAAGTGACCATTTTGTCTCTAGTTTGACCCTAACCATTCCTTTAACCATGGTTAACTCTCTACAATTAACCCTGGTCTTGTTATGATAAGGTTGGATTATTCATTTCATTTTCTAATCAACTTATCATAACTATTTTTCTTCTTCTTCTTCCTTGCTTCAAGTGAAGAAGCTTGAGGTCATCAATGGTGGATTGATGATTTGAGTGAGAAATCCAATTCTAAAGTCTACCCACTTCCTATTTCTTCACCCTCTACCTCTTGCCAAGTAGTAGAGTGTGTTTCCTTCACAAGTTTTCACGACTTGGTGAAGGTGGAGCTTGATCTTTCGATGCCTCGACGTAGATCATCTTCGGCATGGACATCGACGACCTAGCTTGCCCATTCTCCGACGAAGCCGACGCTTGAGCCCGGATTTGATTTGGACAGCGGAGAGGACCTCGTTGCGGAGCTATGGAGGTGGAGCACCGGATCTATAAAGGTTGTATTTCCGTTAAACTTTTAGTTAAGTGTTAACTAGTTAGTTTTTCGCCTTGACATCTAGCCGACGATCCGTAGTTTAGGGTTTGTAGGCACCATAATTTTTGAAATTTCCATGGTTGATGGCTTGGGAGACCTCACTAGGGTGCCTAGGAACCCTACAGTGGTATCAGAGCCTAGCTAGAGCCTTAGGCGAAGTCCAGACGGAATTTGAAACCGGAACGAACCCGAAACCAACTCCAAAATGTGCTCTCTGTACTTTTTCTAAAAACAGTGATTTTTCAGTATTAAAAATATGTAGAAAAACCAGCAGAGAAATATAATAATTTCGGCACAAAAATTTTTTGATGAACAGTAAAAATCTGCGCGGATCCGCGGCATAATCTTAGATAATGCGGCGGATAAGCGGCTAAAATGTGACGTCATCAACCAATTTTTGCACAGTAATTCATTTGTTTCTGTGCTGACTTCTCTGGTTATTTTTAATATTTATTCAAGTGTTGAATAATTTGGGATGTTTTGGAGTTTTGATGATTCGATCGGGTTTATCAAATTTTGTCTGTGTGGCTTTCCGGATAAATTTTAGAATATGTTAAAAAGTTCGACCGGATATAAATACCCAATTTTTCCCCTATCGGGAAATTTCCAAGTGTTGGATTTTTCCGTAGTTTAACGACGTTCTAAGTAGTGCAAGTAATGCGATGGTCCCTCTAGAAGACAACAAACCTTAACTCGATTATGTGACCGTCTTGAACTGCCCTTTGAACCTTCGGGTTTGGGGCAGTACGGCGTGCCACATGTGAGGCGTTGGCTTGACCCTTCTACGGCTGGACCGTTGGTACTGAGGTACGAACGGAATGTTGTTAGACTTATTTCATATGTTGAGCTGTATCGGGAAAACTTGGGTGTTCGATTGTTCGATCGGAAAGTTTAACATTTTCTGTTTATCTGGAATGTGATACAATAATTGGAATTCACAAAAAGGTTATGAGATAACTGAATGAATGTTATAAACGTAGCACTTTAGTCTCACTTGATCAGTTGCTACGGAATTTTGATGTGATCAAAAGTCCGTCGCAATCACGTAGCGTACGCGGATACTCGCCGGATAAACTTAATAGACAGCCTCACTCCATAGCCCCGACCAAGTGACTGTAGGAGAACCCCGTCGCCGAAAGCATCCGTCCGGGTGCTCGCGGTAGCGGTGTTCCGCCTTGGTGCACTTCGTCGACGGTATCGGGGGTGCAGCCGTCTACTGAAGTTTGCGACGAGTATTCGATCAGACTGTCGGGAATCCTGTTGAATTGCCCGACTTGATATTGAAAAGTGTTTTCGATAATGAGACTAAAATGCGGGGTTTATAATTGTTAGGCATGCGATGTCTAAGTAATTCATTTGGTCAGGCATGCGATGTCTGAGGTGGTTGCGGATTCCAACTGTTGTAGTTTTACACTTTCTTTTCTGTGACCGTAAGTGTAATATGTGATATCGCCGGTTTCGTTGCTATATGTCAACGACAATTGGGATGCGCATGTTTACTTACGTTGATGACATGTGATGTTATGTGTTGCTGGATATGTTATATTGGATCGTCGTGTTTGAATAGACGGGGGTTTTTATGTGAGATGAGTGTTTTTCATTTTCATTCATGTAAAAACTTGTATGTAATATTCTTTTATTGGGGCGCTTCCAGGTTGCGGAAGATGTCACCGTTTGTATATTATTTACTTTTCCGCACTAGGATAGACCCAAGGAGGGGAGCACAAGTAACCGGGTTCTGGAGTCCAGTGGGAGACCAACTCGAGGAGTCGAGTCCGGGTCTCCTAACTCTAGAATTGGTAGGATTGCTTGCCGCTCTCGTAGGGGTCTAGGGGTGTGGGTTTGGCTATTCAACACGACCGTGAAATCCGTGTTTTATACTGGCTCGTATTGAAAACACGGACGTCCTAGTATATCCAATATTTCATATGATTCTTCTGCTGCGATATCTGTGATGTGATCATGTGATGTTCTGTGATAGATACAGTATATAGTATATATGATATATTATATAGGCGTTACTTATGTTTTACACCCGCGCTAGCCCTGCCCCGCTCTGCCGTTAGTTACCTAACCTAACGGTGCACGAGGGGACATCGAGGCGAATGCGGATGGCATAAGTGTACGTCATATCTATCTGTGATGTTTAGGTACTTTAATGATGGGACTTCATTAATGAGATTAATGAAATAAAAGAAACCTAAGATGTTGTAGAATCGAATTTCAAAATAAAACAGGTAGCTACAGTTCTTGCTTTGCACAGCGGTATATGAGATATATCCTGCAACTTATTCGATGAGGAAAGGACCGAGATCCCTTCACCGGGAGTGACTCCTTTAGCAATAACTGGCAGATGCTACACACTCGGTTTATCTTTTGATTGCTTTTAAGTGTTTTTGCTTTGCACAGTGATATATGTGATATATCCCGCACCTCATTCGACGAGGAAAGGACCGACGATCCCTTCACCGGGAGTGACTCCTTTAGCAAAACTAGAAAAGCCTCAAAAGCACTCCATTTTAAAATTCATTCGATCCTACAACGATATCAAGTTCATTACGCAATAGGTTTTCAGAAAAACCTGTCGTAGCCCTCCGTCATTTCAGATAAGTTGTATATAGTATTCGTGCTGCATTTGTTGGCTTTCGTCAAGGTGCAGTGTGCGGTAGCTATATGCTGCTTATCTGCAAGCATACGATGCGATTGGATTAGGGTAGTCGTGCGGCTTTGTTGGCTTTCGTCAAGGGTCGTGCGGGTGGGTTTAATTCGATCAAGAAATGTACGGGTTGAACTTGACTAGCGGGCTATGGTTTGTTGGCTTTCGTCAAGGTCATAGCACGTTAGGGGCAAAATATTATCGGGAATTTCAAGTGTTGAAATTTGCAATGAGATTGCATACCTTCTATGAGATAGTTGGATCCCGATACCCGCTGCGAGTAAGAGTTACTCCTGGGAGAGTTTTACATATTACAATTAGCCGATCAAGTAGGTGTCTAGAAAGGTGTTAACGAGGTTACGCCTCTGGGAAAACGAGGTTTACATTAATTAGGTTCGTGCGAAAGCACGGGGGACCTCCCTCAAAGTACCGAAACTGGCCTGGCTGAAAGATTGGCGAACTTGTAGTGTGTAATTAATCCCGGCTATTCTTTCCTTTTAGGGTTTGAAGGAAGATTTGATAAAAAGCAGTGCGAGCCATCCTGATTAGATAAAATAATAACCAATCTATTCTTGAAAGAGCGCACGCTGAGTGTTTTCTTCTCTCTCTCTCCTGGTAGCAACCATATCACGCCTTAATCAAGATAATAAAACGGATTATTGACCGAACCCGCTTGTTATACTGAGCTGGGGAACGTTGGTCCCGCTCCAACTTATAATTGTTATAAGACAGAGCAGGAAATTCGGGAATACCAGATTTCCCGTGCCGCCCAAACGAAGAGAGTGCATGCTGATGCATCATCTTCGGGTGTGTTCAATATACAGAACTGTTTCTCAGTATCCTTTACGTCCTGGGTATATGATACCGGATTAGGATCCAACATATGTAATCAGTTACATAGGGCTACAGAAAGGTAAAGAACTGAGAACGGGTGATAAGTTTCATGAGGCAGAAAACGGGGCAAGAGTTGCAGCCAAGTCTGTCGGTCACTGTCACCCTGTATTACAATACATTGATTCTGAACGAATGTTATTAGATACTGAACCTGATATACAAAATCATATCTGTCTCTTTATTTGTAAAGAAAGAATATAATTTTGTATTGTTGGATAATGTTTTGAACATTTCCTATATTAAAAGTTGATCGGTTCAGGCACGTTATCTAAAAGCGTTGATGTTCTAAATCAAACGACAGTTCTTTAGTATACGGAACACACACAAGAGGAAGAGTTCAGATATGAACGAATCCTACTTGAGGTATTGTAGACTAGGTCAGATCAATGTGACCCGACTAGCTAGAGTTACATATAGATGCATATTTAAATCAGTTTGAATTTACATCTTGTGAAACTCGCCAGTCATGTCACAAAGATAAGATGATCACAACTCTGTTTATTGGAAACAGAGAAAGAGTTAGTGAACTCTTGGGATGATACATGTTGATGTATGTAGGTCCCCTGTCTACACATGCGAGGACTGGTTCTTTATACTTCATTACGTTCTCTGATAATCTCTCAAGATTCAGACATACGTTCCTGTTGAAACACAAGTCCGAACCTTTTGAGATATTCACAGAATATAAGTTAGAAGTAGAGAACCAATACGGGTATAAGTATTATGTCCTATGATGAGATCAAGGAGGAGAATACTTGAGCACGGAAATACTGGACTATTCTAAAGGAGAATGAGATTCTCTCTCAGTATTACTCCTCTGCATACACCATAGCACGATGGTATATCGGGGCGGAGCAATCACACCCTATATGATATGGTGTGCTCTATGATGAGTATTACTGAGTTACCTATTTCCTTTTTGGGAGATATGCACTTGAGAAGCTGCATACCTATTGAATAGGGTTCCAATCAAATCAGTTGCCTACCACTTCATATATGATATGGAAAAGGAAGAGCCCATATCTTAAGTTAGTTAAGATTTGGGGTTGTCCGGCCTATGTCTAAAAGCAAAATCCGGACAAGCTCGAGGCAAGGTTAGTTATGTAGAACTGGAAAGGTTCCAGCTATGCAAACTACAGAAGATGATTTGACAGAACCAAAGGATTCAGTAGATACCAACGAACCTCAGCCTCTCCGCCGATCTAGTAGGGTTCCTCACCCACCTGAGAGATACTTCTGTTTCTCTATGACAGTGGGAGCGAGGATTACATCATAAGATGATGACCCAACTAGTTTCGAGCTGGCCATCAAGAGTAAGACTCTGTAAGAATGGCTGGATGCTTAGTGATCTGAGATGGAATCCTTATACACCGACAAAGTATGGACTTTAGTTGCTATATCTGAAGGGTTAAATCCCCATCAGGAGCAAGTATATCTTGAGAAGATTACTTAGTGTACATGGAAAGGTTGAGACTTTCAAAGCTAGACTTGTTAAAGTTTTCGTCATTGACCAAGCGTGGATAATGATGAAACCTTTTTCCAGTATCTAAGCTTAAGTCCATCCAGATCCTACTTACCACGGCTTCATACCATGACTACGATATCTGGCGGTTGGGTGCCATGACTGCTTTTCTAAATGATGTTTTAGAAGAGAGAGTCTATAAGTACACAGCCAGAGGGCCTCGCAGACAGTGGGAGCAGCGGAAACGTGTGCAAGATGCTTTATAGGATAAAGCAGGCATCGCGGAGTTGGAACATCTGTTTTGATGAAGCGGTCAAAGAGTTTGACATCATCAAAATGGTAGATGAACCTTGTATATACAAAAAGGTAGTAGGGAGTATGGTGACGATCCTCGTAGAGTACGTGGATGACATACTCTTGATAAGAAAGGAGTTTCTTATGCTACGCTCGATCAATCTCCGCCTATCACAATGATTCTCCATATAGGATCAAAATGATACCTTCTAAATCCTGGTGTTTAGATCTATGAGATAGATCTAAATGGATGTTAGGATTCTCACTAGTTGTAGTGAGATGGTATCAATCGATCCTGGGGAGAATCACTGGAAGGGTTCCAGGGTGATAAAGACGACTGAATGTCAGTCGCAGGCATTGTCTTTACCCTCAGTGTAGGGACGGTATGTTGGAAGAGTACCAAGCTAGATACCGTGACATACTAGACGATAAAGGCTGGATATATCGCTACTTAAGATGCTACCAAAGAGGCTGTTTGGGTGTATATTGGTTCATGAGATGAACTTCGTTCCTACCATTGTGAGACAATGGAGTTGTGGCTTATGCCAAGGAACGTCCGTCCCATCAGTGATCCAGACATATTCTAAGGCAGTATCACTTGATCATGGAGATGGTTGATCTCCAGGGTGATCGAGGTTAGGAGAGTAGACTCAGAGGACAACACAGCGGATCCACTCACAAAGGCCTGTTCCCAGAGAGAGACTTTCATGGGATGGTTGAGTATGAGATACTGCAACCACTGCTACAGATGGCCCTAGTGCAAGTGGGAGATTGTTAGTTATATGTATGCCCTAGAGGCCATTACTGTACATAGGATGTATATTGTAGTGGATGCTGGGACATATATAGGGAGGACTTTCTTGCTCGAATGATAGTATGCTATCTGGTTGCTCTTTACCTTAACGTGTATACTGATTGTCTCTCTGTTACATGTTGGTAAATCCCTTAGGATGTGTGCTTGACTACCTGAACTATGATGCGGATCATACTAGTGGGGACATGGTAGTCCATAAGTACATCCTTCAAAGTCCCTAGTCGTGGGTGTATCGAGACGGGGCATCGATATACCAGAGTAGACTAGCGTATACCTTCTCGACCCATACAGATGGGCGATGGTTGATCCCATATCCATCGGTGTTTGACATCAGAGATGATATACGGGTGCTCAGTGGAGACTGGGTACACTGGACGGACTCGCCGAGAACTCCCAGATGGTATTATACCTCACGTCAGATGGCAGTTCTCTGGTGACACTGGTACAGAGTAGTCTGTTAACCCGAGATCGTCATAGAGTCTTGTGTGGTTCCCACTGTGCTTTGATTTCCATCTTACCACGTCCAAGAGGGCATGCAAAACGGTGGTTTTTGGGTACAGTCCCGAGTCACATGGAGGCAATGAGCGATAGGAGGGGATTCGTCTCTCCCGGTATAGGGAGTTGATGTTGCGCTGTGTTCGATTGGCTATAACAGGAAATCCCTGGCCAGGGTTGCTGAGATTTACTGGTAAGTGTTACCAGTAATTTCTCGAACGGTTATAGACCTCATATCGACACGACTTATCGAGCTATTGGGGTCTGACGTTTACCACCCCTAGGCGAGATATGCGACATATCAGACGATCAGATCGGACTGTACGGTAGTGTTACTGGTCGGATTCACTGGAGTGTGAGCGGGCTTGCTCGTCGATCTTCAGATCGCTCAATACCCGGGTGGCTATTACGTTTAGCAGACCGCTTACGGCTTGTGGGTGTTTGATATGATCATCACCTGCTGCCGGCGTATTGACGAGTCTTTAGAGTCCTACACAGAGGTTTCCTGGCTCAAGCGAAACGAAATAGGAGCGCATATGAGATATGTGCGGGACCGAGAATAATACGGTATGTGATACTGTATTTGATTCTCGCGATGTGACATTGATCGGTTATATGCGATATAGCCGGGTTATCGGATCAAGTGTTGATTCGATAAGTTGTTACTAATGATACCAGTCGGTTATATTCGACATGACCGGATCATTGAATCAAGTGTTGATTTAATGATTTAATGCATAATTATATATTTGATATATTACTTTGCATTAACTAGTATCGGTTCACTTTATAATGGATTTTCTCACTCGGATGTGCGCATTATATATGTGATATGATTTTGTGCACTAGCTTGTATCATGTTTGATGATACATGCTTTTTGGTTAACTGTAAAGTGTTAAACCTTGGTTAATGAATAGGTTAGGGTTTATTATTTTTTATTCATTTGTCTTATTTAATTATCCATTTATTTATGATAAATGAATAAAAGAAAAAGAAATGAAATGGTTGCTAATTTTGGATTCTAGTTGAAGCTTCTTGATCTTTTGACTAAGTGACCATTTTGTCTCTAGTTTGACCCTAACCATTCCTTTAACCATGGTTAACTCTCTACAATTAACCATGGTCTTGTTATGATAAGGTTGGATTATTCATTTCATTTTCTAATCAACTTATCATAACTATTTTTCTTCTTCTTCTTCCTTGCTTCAAGTGAAGAAGCTTGAGGTCATCAATGGTGGATTGATGATTTGAGTGAGAAATCCAATTCTAAAGTCTACCCACTTCCTATTTCTTCACCCTCTACCTCTTGCCAAGTAGTAGAGTGTGTTTCCTTCACAAGTTTTCACGACTTGGTGAAGGTGGAGCTTGATCTTTCGATGCCTCGACGTAGATCATCTTCGGCATGGACATCGACGACCTAGCTTGCCCATTCTCCGACGAAGCCGGCGCTTGAGCCCGGATTTGATTTGGACAGCGGAGAGGACCTCGTTGCGAAGCTATGGAGGTGGAGCACCGGATCTACAAAGGTTGTATTTCCGTTAAACTTTTAGTTAAGTGTTAACTAGTTAGTTTTTCGCCTTGACATCTAGCCGACGATCCGTAGTTTAGGGTTTGTAGGCAACATAATTTTTGAAATTGCCATGGTTGATGGCTTGGGAGACCTCACTAGGGTGCCTAGGAACCCTACAAAGAAAAGCTCCATGGTGCTAAGTTTCTCCTTCTTCTTCCTCCTCTTGATCTCATCTTTTGATCTCATGTGTTGAGAGAAAAAGATCCCACAAAGACAAACACATCCATACATCTCCTCTACACAACCTAGGGCTTCTAGACTAGCAATCTCTTTGCCCTAGTTACCTCGGTTCGAGGTGGAGCTCGGTGTACATCTCTCGGGTGGATCGTCTTTGACTCAAGGAGGCCGCGGAGGTGACCAAAGTTCGGATCAATCCTCGGAGCAAGCAAGGAGAAGAACAACAAGAAGAGAAGGAGATCAAGTTTAGGTATAACCCCTAACCGAGTAGATAAATCTCTAGTTAGGATGCTAGTATGTTGTTTAGTAAAGATCCGGCTTTTACGGTCCATGTTACCAAGTCCAGAAAAAATTTTGTTTTACCGTTTCCGCAACCCCGAAAGTACCGGGAGAGGTAACGTGGACCTAACAGTGGTATCAGAGCCTAACTAAACACACCCTAGCATGTTAGCAAAGTATTTAGAATTTCGACCGGACGAAAAACCGCAAAACACCCCGGAAATTTAAAGTTTCTGCCGAATTTTAGAACTGTTCCAAAATTAATAAATCATACACTAAAAATCGGCTCAGGCTTTTGTTAGAAAACTGGAGAAATTTGATCCCCCAAGTCGTCTAAAGCACCGCGGAACCACGGCCGAGTTAGCTCAGTTGGGGAATCTTTTTCCTGCAGTTTTCTTATTTGGGTGTTTTGGGATTTTTACAATATGACTTTTTTGCCCAGATTTTCCAGAAAGCAAAATTTGTTTTTGGGGCTTAAAAATCCGTATTTTTTTTGTGGATGTTCTGTAGACTTTGGCTAATGGTTATATCTGTAATGTTATATGTGTATTGAACGTCTACTAATCGCTATACGTCGATTAGTGGGGGTTATACATATCTGTGATCTGTGTTGTTGATGGTATGTGTATATGAACTCGTTGGATTGTCGCGGATGAATAGCCGGGATGGATGTGAAATGAGAGTTTCTTTTTCTTTCATTCATGTAATAAATTTGTAAATTGATGTAATATTATTTGTATGACCGCACAACCGGGTCGGGGTTGTAGCCGTCATTGTATAATTCTTTTTACTGTTTTTGCTCCTAGGATAGACCGATGGAGGGGGTGCACAAACTACCGGGTATCTCGAAGTGCCGAGTGGCCTACTCACGGCGTTGAGGGAGGTTACTTCGCTTCGGGTACTTGGCGGGTAGTTTGCCGCACCCGTAGGGGTCTTGGGTTGGGTATTGGCTATTCATCGCGACCGTGTAATCCGCTTTTCGTTGCAGGCTCGAACGAATCGCGGGTTCCTAGTATATCCAAAGTGTTCATCTGTGATCTGGATTGGCTATCATTGCTATATATCTATATATAATAACTATTTAGGCGTTGCTTATGTTTTACAGCCGCGCTAGCCCAGCCCCCGCTCTGTCGTTAGTTAAGTAACCTAACGGGTGATGACGGGGCCCCGTGGCGAATGCGAATGGCATAAGCGTACGTCATATTTTGGTTGTTTTCTGCAATGGTAGGATTTAAATGATGGGACGCATTAAAAGAATTAATGCAAGAAAATAAACCTAAAAGACGTTGTTGGAACAATTTTTCAAAAAGCTGTTATTACAAGGACGTTCATTTTTGTTTTGCATTGAAGTATTCGGTTATGAATGCCCAGCACCTCATTCGACGAGGCAAGGGCCAAGATCCCCTCATCGGGAGTGACCCCTTGGACAAAAGTTTGCGTCAGGGTAATAACTTCACTATAGTCGATTAATTCTTGTTTTGCATCGAGGTATTCATTTTGGAATATCCTGCACCTCATTCGACGAGGAAAGAGCCGAGATCCCTTCACAGGGAGTGACCTCTTTAGCAAAAGTTTTTCGCCACTATATTTTCAAAAAGTGTATCACGTTCCTTCAACGATATCAAGTTCATTACGTTAACGGGTTTTCGCCAAAACCCAGCCGTAGCCCTCCGTCATTTCTTATAAGTTATACTTAGTATTCGTGTTGCGTTTGTTGACTGTGTCAAGGCGTAGTGAACGGTAGCTGAGTATTGCTTATCTGCTGGATACAATGTGATTGGTTAGGACAGTCGTATAACCTTGTTGACTGTGTCAAGGGTTATGCGGATGGGTTTAATGCAATCAAGATAATGACGGGTTGAACTTGAGTAGGACCCTTTGATTTGTTGACTGTGTCAAGGTCACTTGGGTCCTAGGGGCAAAAACCACATCGGGAGTTTCAAAAGTACTGAAACTTGCTAGTGTTGCATACCATTTAGAGTGTGATGATTCTGGTAGGATTCCTTCAGTTTTGTCACGCGATGATATTTGGATCCCGATCCTACTGTGAGTATATGCTACTCCTCGGGAATTTTCTCGCTTAACGATCAATGCTATAAACCAAGTAGGTGTCTAGAAAGGTGTTAGCGGGGCTACGCCCACAGGGAAAAGAGGTTACTTAATTAAGGAACTTCGCGAAAGCGTTGGAAAACCTCCCTCGAAGTACCGACACTGGCCTGGCTGAACGGTTAAGCAAGTATTGTACGGTGAGATTGATTTCGACTAATTCTTCCTTTATGGTTTGAGGAGGGATTCGAGAGACAGTGGGAGCCATCTTGTTTAGATAAATTAAAAACCAATCTAAACTTGCAAGAGCGCACGCTAAGTGTTTCTTTTCTCTCTCTCCAGGTAGCAACCATTTCACGCCCTAATCAAGATAATAAAATGTATCGCTTGACCGATCCGAATTCTTATTCGGGGCTGGGGAACATTGGTTCGGCTCTAACTTGTGACAACAGTCATAAGTATGAGCAAGGGAAAGGGGATTGTATGGATTCCAAGGATACCCAGTTGAAGAAGAAGCATGGTTTTGCATCTACTTCAGGTGTTCTTGTAATTGAGAACTGTTTTACGGTCAGCCCTACCTCCTGGGTACTTGATACCGGATCAGGATCTCATATCTGTAATTTATTACAGGGACTGAGAAAAAGTAGGAATGTTGCACCGGGTGATATGTCGCTCAGAGTAGCGAACGGAGCACAAGTTAATGCGGCAGCCGTCGGTGAATATCACCTAGTATTGCCAAATGGCAAGACTATGATTTTGAATGATTGCTACTATGTACCCTCCATGGTTTGCAACATCATATCAGTTTCTTTACTCGATAAAGATGGATATAACTTTGTTCTTGATAGAAATATCATAAACATTTACCTCTATAAGGTACTGGTTGCAGAGGGTACACTGTGTAATGGTATCTACGTTCTAAATCAGAATACAGTTCTCAATGTACAAAACACACGCAAGAGGAAGAATTCAGATACGAATGATTCCTACTTGTGGCATTGTAGACTTGGTCATATCGGAGATAAAATACTGAGTAAGTTGCATAAAGATGGACTCTTGGATACATTCGAGTTTTCATCTTATGAAACTTGTCAGTCTTGTCTCAAAGGGAAGATGACCAAATCTCCGTTCACCGGACATGGAGAAAGAGCAGCAGAGCTCTTGGGACTCATACATAGTGATGTATGTGGTCCGATGTCTATACATGCAAGGGGTGGGTTCTCGTACTTCATCACATTCACTGACGATCTCTCTAGGTTCGGATATGTGTATCTGATGAAACACAAATCTGAAGCTTTTGAGAAATTTAAGGAATTCAGAAACGAAGTAGAGAACCAGACTGGCAAAAGTATCAAGATCCTCCGGTCTGATAGAGGAGGGGAGTACTTAAGCACGGAATTCCTGGATTACTTAAAAGAGAATGGTATTCTCTCTCAGCTTACTCCTCCTTATACACCATAGCACAACGGTGTATCGGAGAGGAGGAATCGTACCCTGTTGGATATGGTTCGCTCCATGATGAGTAGTGCTGAGTTGTCTCTTTCATTCTGGGGATATGCACTTCAAACTGCAGCGCATCTTTTGAATCAAGTTCCATCCAAATCCGTGCCTAAGACTCCGTATGAAATATGGAGTGGTAAGAGTTTGTATCTTAAACGTATTAAGATTTGGGGTTGCCCGGCTTATGTCAAAAAGCAGAACCCAGACAAACTTGAGGCACGGGCAGTTTTGTGTAAGTTTGTGGGATACCCAAAAGATTCAAGTGGGTATCTATTCTACCATGCAGAGGAACAGAAGATAATTGTTTCAAGAAATGCCACATTTTTGGAAAAAGAATTTCTTGTTAAAAATATTAGTGGCAGCACGGTAGAACTGGATGAAATTCCAGAAACATAAGCTTTAACAAAAGATTTGGTGGAACCGCTAGATTCAGTTACAACCAACGAACCTCAGCCACTCCGCAGATCTGGTAGGATTTCTCATCCGCCCGAGAGATACTATGGTTTTCTCATAGACGGGGATCGAGAGGATTGCATCTTGGAAGAAGATGACCCTACCAGTTTCAGGCAGGCCATTATCAGTAGGGACTCTGATAAGTGGCAGGAAGCAATGCAATCCGAAATGGAGTCCATGTACGCCAATAAAGTGTGGACCTTGGATATTGCTCCACCTGGGGTAAAACCCGTTGGATGCAAATGGATCTACAAAAGGAAACTTGGTGTAGATGGGCAGGTGGAAACCTATAAGGCTAGACTCGTTGCAAAAGGTTTTCGTCAAAGACCTGGTTTGGACTATGACGAAACTTTTTCTCCGGTGGCTATGCTCAAATCCATTCGGATCCTACTTGCCATTGCTGCCTTCCATGACTATGAAATCTGGCAGATGGATGTTAAAACGGCTTTCCTAAACGGTTGTTTGGAAGAGTGTGTTTACATGGATCAACCAGAAGGTTTCATAGACAGTGGGAGCAGCGGGAAGGTGTGCAAGTTGCTTAAATCCATTTATGGATTAAAGCAGGCATCGCGGAGCTGGAACATCTGTTTTGATGAGGCAATCAAGGAATTTGATTTCATCAAGAACGAGGATGAACCTTGTGTCTATAAGAAGATTGTAAGACGAACTGTCGTATTCCTAGTCTTGTACATGGACGACATTCTTTTGATAGGAAATGACATTCCTATGCTACAATCGGTCAAGCTATTTTTGTCACAAAGGTTCTCCATGAAGGACCTGGGTGATGCCTCGTACATTCTGGGGATCAAGATCTATAGAGATAGATCCAAGAGACTACTGGGACTTTCGCAGTCCAGGTACATAGAGACCGTACTAAAGAGATTTAGTATGGAGGGTTCCAAGCGCGGTAACATACCCGCATTGCACGGAATTACCCTCTCCAAGAAGATGTCTCCTAAGACTGACGAGGAGAAGGTTCGCATGAGCACTATACCCTACGCTTCGGCGGTAGGATCTATAATGTATGCGATGCTATGTACAAGACCAGATGTAGCTTACGCGCTGAGCGCGGTAAGCCGGTATCAGTCAGACCCAGGGGAGGACCACTGGACAGCAGTGAAGAACATTCTCAAGTACCTGAGAAGGACTAAGGAGATGTTCCTGGTTTACGGTAATGGAGACCTCAGGGTCGAGTCCTTTACCGATTCAGGCTTCCAGAGTGACAAAGATGACAGCAAGTCTGTCTCGGGTTTTGTGTTTACCCTCAACGGAGGGGCGGTATGTTGGAGGAGTTCCAAACAGGATACCGTCGCAGACTCGACGATGGAGGCTGAATACATTGCTGCAAGCGATGCCGCAAAAGAGACGGTCTGGATGAAGAAGTTCATTAGTGAACTTCAGGTGGTTCCGTCCATTGTTGACCCAATACCTTTGTATTGCGATAACAATGGGGCTATAGCTTTAGCGAAGGAACCAAGGTCCCATCAGAAATCCAGGCACATCTTAAGGCGGTATCACCTGATCAGGGAGATCATTGATCGCCAGGAGATCGAGGTGCGGAGAGTGGACACAAAAGACAACACGGCGGATCCATTCACGAAGGCCTTACCTCAGACTCAGTTCGAGCGGCTGATCGAGATGATAGGTCTTCGATATGCCAGTACATGGCCTTAGTGCAAGTGGGAGATTGTTAGTGTATATGCCCTAGAGGCCATTACTGTATCATACTAGTATGTATATTACTTGATGGAAGCTTGGGATATTCACAGTTGTATAGACAATCTTGCTCGATATAGTAGTATGCTACTTGGTTTATCTCTGCTTTAATGTGTACATGTGTTTTTCTTTATTATATCACCTATACGCATTAGTAGAGCCCTTAGGATCTTTTGCTTGATTACCGGCGTTGTGATGGCGATCACACTCGTGGGGGCTGGGTAATCCACAAGCACATCCTTATACACGTCCCTAGTCGTGGGATTATCGAGATAGGGCATCGATACTCCAGAGTAGACTAGCGTATGCGCTTCTCATCCCAGCACGGGAGACGATCTGTCCCACAGCCGTCAGTACGTCGTACTTGAGATAGTATGCGGGTGCTCGTTAGGTTACGAGTACACTGGACAGGACTCGTCGGGAACTGATGGTTGGTATTATACCTATCGTTAGTTATCAGTTCCCAGGTGACATGAGTACAGCTTAGTCTGCTGACTTGACACTGTCACTTCGCCTCGAGTGTGTTCCCACTGTTCTTTGATTACTACCCTACCACGACTCTACTGAGTCGTGCAAACAGGTAGTAGTTGGGTGCAGTCCCGAAGCACTTGGAGGCAGTGACGGTTAGACAGGATTCGTCTCTCCCGGTATTGGGGGTTGACATCGCGCTGTGTCTAGGAGAGCCATTACACGAGTAGTCCCTGGCCATGGCAAGCGAGATATACTGGTAGGTTTCCAGTGTTATCTCAGGATGTAATGGCCTTTACTCCGACACGACTTGTACCGCTATTAGGGGACTGACGTTCACCGCCCCCTAGGCCCGCCATGCAATGTATCAGACGAACAGACCGGACTGTACGGAGATTGTCACATACAGGCTCAGTAGGAGTTCGGATAGGTTTACCTCGTCGGCCTTCTTATCGACATCTACCTGGGGACCGTTACGTACAGCTAGTGCCGCTTGCGGTCTGTGGTTAAAACCACTGCCAGCGTAGTGTCGAGTCTTTAGAGTCCTACACAGAGAGTTTCCCTGCATTGAGCGAAACGTGTAGAGGCCGTATGGTTTTACGGCAGGGCTACGATCACTTACGTACACTTGTGTGCGTATGCTGTTCGGGCAGGCAATACTAGTGGGCTTTGGTTTAAGCTAGATCCTAGTATTGCATGTTAGTTATGTATATGCCCTAGAGGCCATTGTTGTACATATGATGTATATTATAATGGATGCTTGGATATATATAGAGATGACTTTCTTGCTCGTCATGATAGTATGCTATTTGGTTTCACTTTATCTTAACATGTTGACTTGTATTGGTTTACTGTTTTACTCTCACATGTTGATAAAGCCCTTAGGATCTGTACTCGACTACTGGGACTATGATGAGATCATACTAGTGGGGCCGCGGTAGTCGATGAGTACATCCTATAACTGTTCCTAGTCGAGGGTATATCGAGACAGGGCATCGATACACCAGAGTAGACTAGCGTATACGCATCTTGACCCATATGATGGGCGATGGATGATCCCATATCCATCGGTGTTAGACATCAAGGATGGTATACGGGTGCTCAGTGGAGACTGGGTACACTGGACGGACTCGCCGAGAACTCCCAGATGGTGATATACCACACGTCAGATGGCAGTTCTCCGGTAACACTGGTACAGGGTAGTCTGTAGACCCGAGATCGTCATAGTGTCTTGTGTGATTCCCACTGTGCTTTGATTCCCACCTTACCACGTCCAAGAGGGCGTGCAAAACGGTGGCTTTTGGGTACAGTCCCGAATCACATGGAGGCAATGAGCGATAGGAGGGGATTCGTCTCTCCCGGTATAGGGAGTTGATGTTGTGCTGTGTTCGATTGGCTATAACTGGAAGTCCCTGGCCAGGGCTGATATGGAGATTTACTGGTAAGTGTTACTAGTAGTTTCTCGACCCGTTATGAGCCATACATCGACACGACTTATCGGTTACTGGGGTCTGACGTATACCACCCCTAGACTTGATATGCGACATATCAGACGAACAGACCGGACTGTACGGGAGTGTTACTGATCGGATTCACAGAAGAACGCACAGGCTAGCTTGTTGATCTTCTGATCATTCAATACCTGGGTGGCTGTTACGTTTAGCTGACCGCTTGCAGCTTGTGGGTGTTTGATATGATCATCACCTGCTACCGGCGTATTGACGATTCTTTAGAGTCCTACACAGAGGTTTCTTGGCTCAGGCGAAACGGAGTAGTGGCACATATGTGATATGCGCAGGACCGAGAATAATGCGATATGGGATACCGTACTATATTCTCGCGATATTTAGATATGAATCGGGACATCGGATCAAGTGTTGATTCGATGAATCGGTACATGATATATTAGTCGGCAATATTCGATATAGCCGGATCATCGGATCAAGTGTTGATTCGATGATTTAATGTATAATAATATATATGATATATTATATTACATTATCTAATATTGGCTCGCTTTATTATTTCATTTTCTCATTGGATGATACATTGATATATATGCGATATATGTTAATTGTATTATTTTCTTTTGTTGCAAATATATAATATATATGTGATATATATTATTGTGACATGATATGATTAATTGTTAAACATGTTTAAGGATGATTAATTGAGGTTAAGGTTTGATTAGGGTTGGATGCTTCAAGTTCCTTCTAGAAGCTTTCTTCTTTTGTCATTCTTAAGATATTTAGAATGACACATTCTTTTAACCTAACCAAACCCTAACCCTAGTTGTTTCTCTACTTATTCTCATCCACTCATCCTTGACCATGGTTTACAATTCAATCATATATTCTTTCTATTCATCACAAAAGGTTTTTAATCTCATTATTGATTTTCCATTAGCTTCTTCTTCTCTCTTGAAAAGCTTGCTAGAAAATCTTGAAGTGATGAATAAAATTGAGAAAATGATATAAAAAGAAAGGATAAATACTACTCTCTCATCCTCATCTCATCTAGCCCATGGGATTAGTGTGTTCACTTCTAAAGAGTGAGATAGCTTGAGTTCTTTGAAACCTCGACGTAGATCATCGGAGATTTAGAATACGACAAGCTAGAATGGATCGTTCGAGTCGTGGAGCCTCTCATGAGTCCGGGAGATCGTGGATCGCGGCAAAGGGACTTCTACTCGGAGCTTGTAAAGTGAAGGAGCAGACTACAAAGGTTGTAATCCCTCACACTTAGATAAAAGTTATCTTATTGCATGTTAAACCCTAATAATCTAGCAAAGATCCCGGCTTTGGGTTGTTCGGCACGTCTAAATTTTTATCCGGGCATGTTTGATGTCTTTTGAACCTTCACAAGAGTGCCTAGGAACCCTACAGTGGTATCAGAGCCTAGCTAGAGCATTAGGCGATGTGTTTACGAAGTTAAAACTCCGATCGAACGCGAAACGACGCAAAAAGACCCCTCTCTGGAAATTTTTTAAATTTTGGGATTTTTCTGAATTAAAAATATGTAAAAAAATCAGCAGGGAATTCTAAGAATTACCATGAAACCCGAGCCCCCAAATCGACCAAACGGCGGCGGAACCGCGGCGCAAGTAGGCCTTGCGCGGCGGTTCCGCGGCGGATTAGTCGACTGGCGATACGTGGCTTCATGGTAATGTCCGTAGGTACTTGGTGATGTTTCTGGATATTTTTAACAGTGATTCCAGTATTGTTTAAATCTGGGGTTTATTTGGTAATAGTAGATTCGATCGGAATATTTAAGTTCGTATTTCTTTCCGGATATTTAGAAACTGTTAAACTATTTGAACGGATATCATTAACTCACTGTTTCCCGGTACGGTAAACTTTCAAGTGTTGAAATTTATTCGGGTTTAAATCTTTCGGAAAAATTGTACAAGTTAAGCGGTGGACCCTCTAGAAGACAACAAACCTTAACTCGATTATGTGACCGTCTTGAACTGCCTTTTGAACCTTCGGGTTTGGGGCAGTACGGCGTGCCACATGTGAGGCGTTGGCTTGACCCTTCTACGGCTGGATCACTAGTACTTTGACATATTCTGGGATTATTTGAACTCCGCTCAAGAGTTGAGCACTTTGGGAAATTTTGGGTGTTTGATTATCTGTTCGAAAAGTTTAATACTGTATATTTATCTGGAATGTGATACAATATGTGGAATTCATATAGTTAGGCATGAAATGCGGAGTATGTGATATTTCGGATTTACGATGTCTAAAGTGATTGTGGATTCCAAATGTTGTAGTTTTACACTTTCTTTTCTGTGACCGTAAGTGTAATATGTGATATCGCCGGTTTCGTTGCTATATGATTCAACGACAATTGGGATGCGCATATTTACATACGTTGATGATATGTGATATTATGTGTTGCTGTGATATGTTATATTGGATCGTCGCGTTCTGAATAGCCGGGGGTTTTATGTGAGATGAGGGTTTTTATTTTCATTCATGTAAAATTCATTTGTAATGTAATATTATTTTATTTGGGGCACTTCCTGGTTGCGGTTGATGTCACCAGTGTATATTATTTACTTTTCCGCATTAGGTAGACCCAAGGAGGGGAGCACAAGTAACCGGGTTCTAGGGTCCAGTGGGAGGCCATCTCGAGGAGTCGAGACTGGGTCTCCTAACCCTAGAATTGGCAGTGTTACTTGCCGCTCTCGTAGGGGTCTTGGGATGTGGGTTTGGCTATTCGTCGCGACCGTGGAATCCGTGTTTTATACAGGCTCGTATTGAAAACACGGACGTCCTAGTATATCCAATATTTCATATATGTTCGTCTGCTGCAATGTTCTGTGATGAGATCATATTACTGCCTGAGACGAATGCTTATACTATATATATATGCTGATATATAAATATTACTGCTTTCGTTTCTTCTGTGATGCTTAGGAAGCATAAGCTGATGGGATATTTATTAATGAGATTAATAAAAAGAAAAGAAACCTAATGATGTTGTAGAATCAAAACTTTATAAAAAGGGTAGCTACAGTTTTGTTTTGCACAGCGATATATATGATATAGCCTGCACCTTATTCGATGAGGAAAGGACCGAGATCCCTTCACCGGGAGTGACTCCTTTAGCAAAACTGGCAGATGCTACAAAACTCGGTTTGTCTTTTGATTGCTTTTAGTGTTTTGCTTTGCACAGCGGTATATATGATATATCCTGCACCTTATTCGATGAGGAAAGGGCCGACGATCCCTTCACCGGGAGTGACCCCTTTAGCGAAACTAAGAAAAGCCTCAAAAACACTCCTTTTCAAAACTTCACTCGATTCTACGACGATATCAAGTTCATTACGCTCAGGGTTTTCTGAAAAACCTGCGTAGCCCTCCGTCATTTCAGATAGATATTATTTAGTATTCATGCTATGTTTGTTGACTTAATTAAGGCATAGTGTACGGTAGCTAAGTAATGTTTATCTGCTAAAACATGAGATGTGATTGGATTAGGGTATTCGTACGGCCTTGTTGACTCAGTTAAGGGTCGTACGGGTGGGTTTAATTCAATCGGGAAATGTACGGGTTGAACTTGACTTGCGATTTATGGTTTGTTGACTTAGTTAAGGTCATAGATCGCTAGGGGCAAAATATTATCGGGAATTTCAAGTGTTGAAATTTGCAATGAGATTGCATACCTCCTATGAGATAGTTGGATCCCGATACCCACTGCGAGTAAGAGTTACTCCTGGGAGAGTTTTACACAGGACAATCAGTCATTCAAGTAGGTGTCTAGAAAAGTGTTAACGAGATTACGCATCTGGGAAAACGAGGTTTACTTTAATTAGGTCCGTGCGAGAGCACGGGGAACCTCCCTCAAAGTACCGACACTGATCTGGCTGAAAGATTGACGAAATTGTAGGGTGTAATTAATCCCGGCTAATCTTACCTTTTAGGGTTTTAAGGTAGATTTGATAAAAACAGTGGGAGACATCCTGATTAGATAAGATAATAACCAATCTAATCTTGCAAGAGCATACGCTAAAGTGTTTTCTTCTCTCTCTCTCCAGGTAGCGACCATTTCAGGCCATAATCAAGATAATATATGGATGTATTGACTAAACCTAATTATTGTACTGAGCAAGGGAACGTTAGACCCGTTCTTTCTTATAAGAGTTATAAGACTGAACAGGAAACAGGAGAATATCTGGATTCTCACGCCGCCCAAAAGAACATACATGTTGATGTATCTTCTTCGAGTGTGTTAGTTATTGAGAACTGTTTCTCAGTTCACCCTACGTCCTGGGTATTAGATACCGGATCAGGATCCCATATATGTAAATTGTTACATGGGCTACGGAAAGGTAGAGAACTGGGAAAAGGTGATCATTCCGTTCAAGTAGGGAACGGTGCAAGTATTGTAGCCAAAGCAGTTGGCGAATATCACCTTGTATTGCCAAGTCGTAATACACTGATTCTAAATGAGTGCTATTATATACCGAACATGATGTGCAACATTATATCAGTTTCTTTATTGAGTAAAGAGGGATATAATTTTGTAGTACAGGATAATGTTATGAACATATTCCTAGATCAAAAGTTGATTGCATCAGGCTCGTTACATAATGGCATATTCATTCTAAATCAGAATACAGTCCTGAATATACAAAACACACACAAGAGGAAATGTTCAGATATGAACGAATCCTACTTGTGGCATTGTAGACTTGGTCATATCAATGCGACACGACTGGCTAAGTTACATAAAGATGGTTATTTGAATCCGTTCGAATTATCATCTTATGATACTTGCCATTCATGTCTCAAAGGAAAAATGACCAAAGCTCCGTTTAGTGGACACGGAGAAAGAGTTACTGAACTCTTAGGACTGATACATAGTGATGTATGCGGTCCCATGTCTACGCATGCCAGGAACGGTTCTTCCTACTTCATTACATTCACTGACGATCTCTCTAGATACGGACATGTGTTCCTGTTGACAAACAAGTCTGAAGCTTTTGAGAAATTCAAAGAATATAAGCACGAAGTAGAGAACCAAACGGGCAAAAGTATTAAGATTCTTCGATCTGATCGAGGAGGTGAATACTTAAGCGGTGAGTTCCTAGATTATCTAAAAGAGAATGGGATTCTCTCTCAGCTTACTCCTCCTTATACACCACAGCACAACGGTGTATCGGAACGAAGGAATCGGACCCTATTAGATATGGTGCGATCTATGATGAGCGAAGCTGAGTTACCTATTTCCTTCTGGGGGTATGCGCTTGAGACAGCCATATACATATTGAATCTAGTTCCGTCTAAATCTGTACCTACCACACCATATGAGATATGGAGTGGGAAGAGACCATATTTTAAACGAGTTAAGATATGGGGTTGTCCGGCCTATGTCAAAAGACAAAATCCAGACAAGCTCGAGGCACTATCAGTTCTTTGCAAATTTGTGGGATATCCTAAGAATTCTCAAGGATATATTTTCTATCACGCTGAGGAACAAAAAGTGTTTGTTTCTCAACATGCCACCTTTTTGGAAAAGGAATTTCTTGCAAAAGAAATTAGTGGCAGAGAGGTAGAGCTGGAAGAGGTTCCAACAACACAAATTGCAACTGAAGATTTAGCAAAACCAGAGGATTCAGTAGTACCCGACGAACCCCAGCCTCTCCGCCGATCTAGTAGGGTTTCTCGTCCACCTGAGAGATACTACGGTTTTCTCATTGATGGTGGAAGCGAGGATTGCATCATGGATGATGATGACCCCACTAGTTTCGAGCAGGCCATCACGAGTGGTGACTCTGTGAAATGGCTGGATGCAATGCGATCTGAGATGGAATCCATGTACACCAACAAAGTATGGACTTTGGAAAATGCTCCTGAAGGGGTAAAACCCATTGGGAGCAAGTGGATCTTTAAAAGGAAATTTGGTGTAGATGGAAAAGTTGAGACTTTCAAAGCTAGACTTGTAGCAAAGGGTTTTCGTCAACGACCAGGTGTGGATTATGACGAAACCTTTTCTCCAGTGGCTATGCTTAAGTCCATCCGGATCTTACTTGCCATTGCTGCATACCATGACTACGAAATCTGGCAAATGGATGTTAAGACCGCCTTTCTAAACGGTGATTTAGAAGAGAGCGTGTACATGACTCAGCCAGAGGGCTTCGTAGATAGTGGGAGCAGCGGAAAGGTGTGCAAGCTGCTTAAATCCATTTATGGGTTAAAGCAAGCATCGCCGAGTTGGAACATCTGTTTTGATGTTGTAGTCAAAGAGTTTGACTTCATCAAAAATATAGATGAACCTTGTATCTATAAGAAGGTAGCAGAGGGTAAGGTTGTCTTCCTCGTATTGTACGTGGATGACATACTCTTGATAGGAAATGATATTCCTATGCTGCAATCAGTCAAGCTCTTCTTATCACAGAGATTCTCAATGAAAGATCTAGGTGATGCCTCCTGCATATTGGGAATCATGATCTATAGAGATTGATCTAAACGGATACTGGGATTGTCCCAATCCAGGTACATTGACACCATACTAAAGAGGTTTAGTATGGAAGAATCCAAACGTGGGAATCAGCCCACGATCTCTGGACTCACTCTCTCCAAAGAGATGTCTCCCAAGACTGATTTGGAGAGAGCTCGCATGCAAGGGATACCCTATGCTTCGGCAGTAGGCTCTATCATGTATGCAATGCTATGTACCAGACCCGATGTAGCATACTCACTAAGTGTAGTGAGTCGGTATCAAGCAGATCCTGGAGAGAGTCACTGGACAGCTGTGAAGAACATTCTCAAGTACTTGCGAAGGACTAAGGAGATGTTCTTGGTGTATGGTAACGGAGAACTCCAGGTGGAGTCCTTTACCGATTCCAGCTTCCAAAGTGATAAGGACGACTCTAAGTCGCATTCGGGTTTTGTCTTTACCCTCAATGGAGGGGCGGTATGTTGGAAGAGTTCCAAACAGGATACCGTTGCAGACTCAACGATGGAGGCTGAATACATCGCTGCCAACGATGCTGCCAAAGAGGCTGTCTGGATAAAGAAGTTCATTAGTGAACTTGGTGTGGTTCCATCCATTGAGCATCCAATACCTCTGTATTGCGATAACAATGGAGCTGTGGCTTTGGCCAAGGAACCCAGGTCCCATCAGAAGTCCAGACTTATTCTGAGGCGGTATCACCTGATCAGGGAGATAGTTGATCGCCGGGAGATCGAGGTCAGGAGAGTAGAAACGAAGGACAACACTGCGGATCCATTCACGAAGGCTATTCCCCAGATACAGTTTGAGAGATTATTCGGGATGCTAGGTATGAGATACTACAGCAGCTGGCCTTAGTGCAAGTGGGAGATTGTTAGTTATGTATATGCCCTAGAGGCCATTGTTGTACATATGATGTATATTATAATGGATGCTTGGATATATATAGAGATGACTTTCTTGCTCGTCATGATAGTATGCTATTTAGTTTCACTTTATCTTAACATGTTGACTTGTATTGGTTTACTGTTTTACTCTCACATGTTGATAAAGCCCTTAGGATCTGTACTCGACTACTGGGACTATGATGAGATCATACTAGTGGGGCCGCGGTAGTCGATGAGTACATCCTATAACTGTTCCTAGTCGAGGGTATATCGAAACAGGGCATCGATACACCAGAGTAGACTAGCGTATACGCATCTTGACCCATATGATGGGCGATGGATGATCCCATATCCATCGGTGTTAGACATCAAGGATGGTATACGGGTGCTCAGTGGAGACTGGGTACACTGGACGGACTCGCCGAGAACTCCCAGATGGTGATATACCACACGTCAGATGGCAGTTCTCCGGTGACACTGGTACAGGGTAGTCTGTAGACCCGAGATCGTCATAGAGTCTTGTGTGATTCCCACTGTGCTTTGATTTCCACCTTACCACGTCCAAGAGGGCGTGCAAAACGGTGGCTTTTGGGTACAGTCCCGAATCACATGGAGGCAATGAGCGATAGGAGGGGATTCGTCTCTCCCGGTATAGGGAGTTGATGTTGTGCTGTGTTCGATTGGCTATAACTGGAAGTCCCTGGCCAGGGCTGATATGGAGATTTACTGGTAAGTGTTACTAGTAGTTTCTCGACCCGTTATGAGCCATACATCGACACGACTTATCGGTTACTGGGGTTTGACGTATACCACCCCTAGACTTGATATGCGACATATCAGACGAACAGACCGGACTGTACGGGAGTGTTACTGATCGGATTCACAGGAGAACGCACAGGCTAGCTTGTTGATCTTCTGATCGCTCAATACCTGGGTGGCTGTTACGTTTAGCTGACCGCTTGCAGCTTGTGGGTGTTTGATATGATCATCACCTGCTACCGGCGTATTGACGATTCTTTAGAGTCCTACACAGAGGTTTCTTGGCTCAGGCGAAACGGAGTAGTGGCATATATGTGATATGCGCAGGACCGAGAATAATGCGATATGGGATACCGTATTATATTCTCGCGATATTTAGATATGAATCGGGACATCGGATCAAGTGTTGATTCAATGAATCGGTACATGATATATTAGTCGGCAATATTCGATATAGCCGGATCGTCGGATCAAGTGTTGATTCGATGATTTAATGTATAATAATATATATGATATATTGCATTACATTATCTAATATTGGCTCGCTTTATTATTTCATTTTCTCATTGGATGATACATTGATATATATGCGATATATGTTAATTGTATTATTTTATTTTGTTGCAAATATATAATATATATGTGATATATATTATTGTGACATGATATGATTAATTGTTAAACATGTTTAAGGATGATTAATTGAGGTTAAGGTTTGATTAGGGTTGGATGCTTCAAGTTCCTTCTAGAAGCTTTCTTCTTTTGTCATTCTTAAGATATTTAGAATGATACATTCTTTTAACCTAACCAAACCCTAACCCTAGTTGTTTCTCTACTCATTCTCATCCACTCATCCTTGACCATGGTTTACAATTCAATCATATATTCTTTCTATTCATCACAAAAGGTTTTTAATCTCATTATTGATTTTCCATTAGCTTCTTCTTCTCTCTTGAAAAGCTTGCTAGAAAATCTTGAAGTGATGAATAAAATTGAGAAAATGATATAAAAAGAAAGGATAAATACTACTCTCTCATCCTCATCTCATCTAGCCCATGGGATTAGTGTGTTCACTTCTAAAGAGTGAGATAGCTTGAGTTCTTTGAAACCTCGACGTAGATCATCGGAGATTTGGAATACGACAAGCTAGAATGGATCGTTCGAGTCGTGGAGCCTCTCATGAGTCCGGGAGATCATGGATCGCGGCAAAAGGACTTCTACTCGGAGCTTGTGAAGTGAAGGAGCGGACTACAAAGGTTGTAATCCCTCACACTTAGATAAAAGTTATCTTATTGCATGTTAAACCCTAATAATCTAGCAAAGATCCCGGCTTTGGGTTGTTCGGCACGTCTAAATTTTTATCCGGGCATGTTTGATGCCTTTTGAACCTTCACAAGAGTGCCTAGGAACCCTACATTGCACAGATGGATTTGTTTTGTCTTCTGTGCATCCGCATTCTACGGAAAGCGGATGCGGGTGTGTATGCACAGTTTTAAGGAGAGATGAAGGAGGAGGTGCCCCATTAGGGTTTTGGCAGTTGGTTCGGCCAAAACCGTAATGTGGCACACTCATTAGGGTTTTGACAATTCGTTTGGTCAAAACCGTTATGAGCCGGAGACATTGTTTACTGATCCTTTTAGTGATAGATTAGTGATGGCTAATTGCATTGACCATTTGACCACTTGGGTCTCTCTTGACTTTGTTGACCCGTTGACCGTGTTGACCATTGACCTTCAAGAGAGATCCACACTCTTCTTTCATTTTCTTTTTATTTCTTGTGTTATGATAATGGTCAATTCAATGTGCCATCAACTTCTATCATGATAGGATTGGTAATGATGATTTTGTGTATTATTGGAACCATGGTTCATTTCTTTTGGCTTAATCTTTTCATTATTCTCTTCTCATTCTCTCTCTTGAAGTGAGAAGAAAAAGAAAAGCTCCATGGTGCTAAGTTTCTCCTTCTTCTTCCTCCTCTTGATCTCATCTTTTGATCTCATGTGTTGAGAGAAAAAGATCCCACAAAGACAAACACATCCATACATCTCCTCTACACAACCTAGGGCTTCTAAACTAGCAATCTCTTTGCCCTAGTTACCTCGGTTCGAGGTGGAGCTCGGTGTACATCTCTCGGGTGGATCGTCTTTGACTCAAGGAGGCCGCGGAGGTGACCAAAGTTCGGATCAACCCTCGGAGCAAGCAAGGAGAAGAACAACAAGAAGAGAAGGAGATCAAGTTTAGGTATAACCCCTAACCGAGTAGATAAATCTCTAGTTAGGATGCTAGTATGTTGTTTAGTAAAGATCCGGCTTTTACGGTCCATGTTACCAAGTCTAGAAAAAATTTTGTTTTACCGTTTCCGCAACCCCGAATGTACCGGGAGAGGTAACGTGGACCTAACACTAGGTATGTGGGTTTGGCTATTCATCACGACCGTGGAATCCGTGTTTTATACAGGCTCGTAATAAAAACACGAACATCCTAGTATATCCAATAGTTCATATATGTTCTTCTGTTGCAATTTTCTGTGATGAGATCATATTACTGCCTGAGACGAATGCTTATACTATATATATATGCTGATATATAAATATTACTACTTTCGTTTCTTCTGTGATGCTTAGGAAGTATAAGCTGATAGGATATATTAATGAGATTAATAAAAAGAAAAGAAACCTAAAAGATGTTGTAGAATCAAAACTTTATAAAAAGGGTAGCTACAGTTTTGCTTTGCATAGCGGTATATATGATATACCCTGCACCTTATTCGATAAGGAAAGAGCCGAGATCCCTTCACCGGGAGTGACCTCTTTAGCGAAATTGGCAGATACTACAAACTCGCGGTTTAGTTTTTGACAGCTTATATAGTTCTTGTTTTGCACGGCGGTATATATGATATATCCTGCACCTTATTCGATGGGGAAAGAGCCGAGATCCCTTCACCGGGAGTGACCTCTTTAGCGAAACTAGAAAAACCTCAAAAACACTCCTTTTCAAAAACACTCGATTCTACGACGATATCAAGTTCATTATGCAATAGGTTTTCTGAAAAACCTGTCGTAGCCCTCCGTCATTTCAGATAAATCTTGCTTAGTATTCGTGCTGCGTTTGTTGACCTTGTCAAGGCACAGTGTACGGTAGCTAATTAATGTTTATCTGCTAAAACATGAGATATGATTGGATTAAGGTATTCGTACGGCCTTGTTGACCTTGTCAAGGGTCATACGGGTGGGTTTAATTCAATCGGGAAATGACGGGTTGAACTTGACTTGCGATTTATGGTTTGTTGACCTTGTCAAGGTCATATATCGCTAGGGGCAAAATATTATCGGGAATTTCAAGTGTTGAAATTTGCAATGAGATTGCATACCTCCTATGAGATAGTTGGATCTTGATACCCGCTGCGAGTAAGAGTTACTCCTGGGAGAATTTTACACAGGAAAATTAGCCGATCAAGTAGGTGTCTAGAAAGTTGTTAACGGGGTTATGTCTCTGGGAAAACGAGGTTTATTTTTATTAGGTCCGTGCGAAAGCACGGGGAACCTCCCTCAAGTACCGACACTGATCTGGCTGAAAAATTGACGAAATTGTAGGGTGTAATTAATCCCGGCTAATCTTACCTTTTAGGGTTTGAAGGAAGATTTGATAAAAACAGTGGGAGACATCCTGATCAGATAAGATAATAACCAATCTAATCTTGCAAGAGCATACGCTAAAGTGTTTCTTTCTCTCTCTCTCCAGGTAGCGACCATGTCAGGACTTAATCAAGATACTAAAATGGATGTATTGACTGAACCCACTTATTATACTGAACAAGGGATCGTTGGCCCCGTTCTTTCTTATAAGAGTTATAAGACTGAATAGGAAACAGGAGAATATCTAGATTCTCACGCCGCCCAAACGGAGAACATGCATGTTGATGCACCTTCTTCGGATGGGTTAGTTATTGAGAACTGTTTCTCAGTTCACCCTACATCCTGGGTAATAGATACCGGATCAGGATCCCACATATATAAATTGTTACATGGGCTACAGAAAGGTAGAGAACTGGAAAAAGGTGATCATTCCATTCAAGTAGGGAATGGTGCAAGTATTGCAGCCAAAGCAGTTGACGAATATCACCTAGTATTACCAAGTCGTAATACACTGATTCTGAATGAGTGATATTATATACCGAACATGATGTGCAACATTATATCAGTTTCTTTATTGAGTAAAGAAGGATATAATTTTGTAGTACAGGATAATGTTATGAACATATTCCTAGATCAAAAGTTGATTTCATCAGGCTCGTTACATAATGGCATATTCATTCTCAATCAAAATACAGTCCTCAATATACAAAACACACACAAGAGAAAGAGTTCAGAAATGAACGAATCCTTCTTGTGGCATTATAGACTTGGTCATATCAATGCGACACGACTAGCTAAGTTACATAAGGATGGATATTTGAATCCGTTCGAATTATCATCTTATGATACTTTCCATTCATGTCTCAAAGGTAAAATGACCAAAACTCTATTTAGTGGACACAGAGAAAGAGTTACGGAACTCTTAGGACTGATACATAGTGATGTATGTGGTCCCATGTCTACACACGCCAGGAACGGTTCTTCCTACTTTATTGCATTCACTGACGATCTCTCAAGATACGGACATGTGTTCCTAATGAAACACAAGTCTGAAGCTTTTAAGAAATTCAGAGAATATAAGCACGAAGTAGAGAACCAAACGGGCAGAAGTATTAAGATTCTTCGATCTGATCGAGAAGGTGAATACTTAAGCAATGAGTTCCTAGATTATCTAAAAGAGAATTAGATTCTCTCTCAGCTTACTCCTCCTTATACACCACAGCACAACGGTGTATCGGAACGGAGGAATCGCACCCTATTAGATATGGTGCGCTTTATGATGAGCACAGCTGAGTTGCCTATTTCCTTCTGGGGATATGCACTGGAGACAGCTGCCTACCTATTGAATCAAGTTCTAAATCTATACCTACCACACCATATGAGATATGGAGTGGGAAGAGACCGTATCTTAAAAGAGTTAAGATATGGGGTTGTCCGGCCTATGTCAAAAGGCAAAATCCGGACAAACTCGAGGCACGATCAGTTCTTTGCAAGTTTGTAGGATATCCAAGCAATTCGTATGGATGTCTATTCTACCACAGTGAACAACAAAAGGTGTTTGTTGCTCAACATGCCACCTTTTTAGAAAAGGAATTTCTTGCAAAATAAATTAGTGGCGATGAGGTAGAGCTGGAAGAGGTTCCAGCACCACAAACTACAACTGATGATTTATTAGAACCAGAGGATTCAGTAGTTCCCGACGAACCACAGCCTCTCCGCCGATCTAGTAGGGTTTCTCATCCACTTGAGAGATATTTCGGTTTTCTCATTGATGGTGGGAGCGAGGATTGCATCATGGAAGATGATGACCCGACTAGTTTCGAGCAGGCCATCACAAGTGGTGACTCTGTGAAGTGGCTGGATGCAATGCGATCTGAGATGGAATCCATGTACACCAACAAAGTATAGACTTTGGAAGTTGCTCCTGAAGGAGTAAAACCCATTGGGAGCAAGTGGATCTTTAAAATGAAAATTGATGTAGATGGAAAAGTTGAGACTTTCAAAGCTAGACTTGTTGCAAAGGGTTTTCGTCAACGACCAGGTGTGGATTATGACGAAACCTTTTCTCCAGTGGCTATGCTTAAGTCCATCCGGATCTTACTTGCCATTGCTGCATACCATGACTACGAAATATGGCAAATGGATGTTAAGACCGCCTTTCTAAATGGTGATTTAGAAGAGTGCGTGTACACGACTCAGCCAGAGGACTTCATAGATAGTGGGAGCAGCGGAAAGGTGTGCAAGCTGCTTAAATCCATTTATGGGTTAAAGCAAGCATCGCGGAGTTGGAACATCTGTTTTGATGTTGTAGTCAAAGAGTTTGACTTCATCAAAATATAGATGAACCTTGTATTTATAAGAAGGTTGCAGAGGGTAAGGTAGTCTTCCTCGTATTGTACATCGATGACATACTCTTGATAGGAAATGATGTTCCTATGCTGCAGTCAGTCAAGCTCTTCTTATCACAAAGATTCTCAATGAAAGATCTAGGTGATGCCTCCTGCATACTGGGAATTATGATCTATAGAGATAGATCTAAACGGATATTGGGATTGTCCCAATCCAGGTACATTGACACCATACTAAAGAGGTTTAGTATGGAAGAATCCAAGCATGGGAACCTAACCACAATCTCTGGACTCACTCTCTCCAAAGAGATGTCTCCCAAGACTGATTTGGAAAGAACTCGCATGCAAGGGATACCCTATGCTTCGGCAGTAGGCTCTATCATGTATGCGATGCTATGTACCAGACCAGATGTAGCATACTCACTAAGTGTAGTGAGTAGGTATCAAGCAGATCCTGGAGAGAGTCACTGGATAGCTGTGAAGAACATTCTCAAGTACTTGAGAATGACTAAAGAGATGTTCTTGGTGTATGGTAACGGAGAACTCCAGGTGGAGTCCTTTACCGATTCCATCTTCCAAAGTGATAAGGACGACTCTAAGTCGCACTCGGGATTTGTCTTTACACTCAATGGAGGGGCGGTATGTTGGAAGAGTTCCAAATAGGATACCGTTGCAGACTCGACGATGGAGGCTGAATACATCGCTGCCAACGATGCTGCCAAAGAGGCTGTCTGAATAAAGAAGTTCATTAGTGAACTTGGTGTGGTTCCATCCATTGAACATCCAATACCTCTATATTGCGATAACAATAGAGCTGTGGCTTTGGCCAAGGAACCCAGGTCCTATCAAAAGTCCAGACATATTCTAAGGCGGTATCACCTGATCAGGGAGATAGTTGATCGCCGGGAGATCGAGGTCAGGAGAGTTGATACGAAGGACAACACTGTGGATCCACTCACGAAGGCCATTCCCCAGATACAGTTTGAGAGATTATTCGGGATGCTAGGTATGAGATACTGTTAGTTGTATGTATGCCCTAGAGGCCAGTATTGTACAGATGATGTATATTATATTGGATGCTTGGACATATATAGAGAGGACTTTCTTGCTCGATATGATAGTATGCTATCTGGTTGCTCTTTATCGTAACATGTATACTTGTCTCTTGATACTGTCTTATAGTTACATGTTGGTAAAGCCCTTAGGATGTGTGCTTGACTGCCTGGACTATGATGCAGATCATACTAGTGGGGACAGTGCAGTCTATAAGTACATCCTTTAATGTTCCTAGTCGTGGGTGTATCGAGACAGGGCATCGATATACCAGTGTAGACTAGCGTATACGCTTCTCGACCCATGAGATGGGCGATGAATGATCCCATATCCATTGGTGTTTGACATCAGAGATGGTATACGGGTGCTCAGTGGAGACTGGGTACACTGGACGGACTCGCCGAGAACTCCCAGATGGTATTATACCTCACGTCAGATGGCAGTTCTCTGGTGACACTTATGCAGGTTAGTCTGTAGAACCGAGATCGTCATAGAGTCTTGTGTGATTCCCACTGTGCTTTGATTTCCACCTTACCACGTCCATGAGGGCATGCAAAACAGTGGTTTTTGGGTACAGTCCCGAGTCACATGGAGGCAATGAGCGATAGGGGGAGTTTCGTCTCTCCCGGTATTGGGGGTTGATGTTGCGCAGTGCTCGATTGGCCATAACAGGGAAGTCCCTGGCCAGGGCTGATTTAGAGATTTGCTGGTAAGTGTTACCAATAGTTTCTCGACCCGTTATGAGCCTCACATCGGCATGACTTATCGGTTATTGGGGTCTGACGTTTACCACCCCTAGACTTGATATGCGACATATCAAATGAGGAGACCGGACTGTACAGGAAGTGTTACCGGTAGGCTTTTACAGGAGTTGGAGCGGGCTTGCTTGCTGATCTTCTGATCGCTCAATACCCGGATAGCCATTACATCCAGCTAGTACCGCTGACGGCTTGTGGGTGCTTAATGTGATCATCACCTACTGCCGGCGTATTGACGAGTCTTTAGAGTCCTACATAGAGGTTTTACTGGCTCAGGCAAAACAAAATAGAAGCACGTATGTGATATGTGCGGGACCGAGAATAATGCGTGTATGTGATACCGCATTCTATTCTCGCGACTTTTTGTATCGGTCGGTTATATATGATATAGCCGGGTTATCGAATCAAGTGTTGATTCGATAAGTCGATACATTGGATGTTAGTCGGTTATATGAGTTATGACCGGATTATTAAGTCAAGTGTTGATTTAATAATTTATTGTATAATTGTATATTGGATATACTAATTTACATTAACTAACATTTGTTCACTTAAGGGTTTTTCTCACATGTGCACAACTTTAATGTATATATGATATATATTAAAAATGTGTTTTCATTTTGTATCATGGTTGATGATACACATGACATGGGTGTATAAGACATACACCATTCTAATTTTAGTGGAGGGGTTTTTATATTTAAAGTAAATCTAAATTGGTTGAAATTTGTTAAGTGCATGAAGCTTGTAGAAGCTTTTAGTGCTTTGACAAATTCAACTCAATTTGTTTTACTTAAGATATTTAGTTAACCCAACCATTAGAATTAGCCATGGTAATGTCTCTACATGAGTTAGTATATGATACTCACTCACCATGATTAGCTCACTCACTTGATCATTATCTTTCTCTCTTTATTTCTTCATCTTCTTCCTTGAGCAAAAGAGCTCTCTAGGGTTTGATCCAAAGTGAGAAACATTGTGAGAAAATAAATTCTAAAGTGAACCCACTTACTATTTCTCCATCCTCTACTAGACTAGTACTTTAGTTTAGGGTGTTTGCTTCACTAATTCTCTAGTTAGTGAAGTAGAAGCTTGAGTTGGCATCCCCTCGACGTAGATCATTTTCGGCCTCGAAGACTTCAAGCAAGGACGCTCCTTTAGCCTCGTGAAGCCATGCAAGAGTCCGGGAGAACCACGATCGCAGCGAAGGGACTTCAACAAGGAGCTAAAGAAGTGAAGGACCGATCTACAAAGGTTGTATTTCGTATTCACTTAGTTGTAGATGCTATTTACGTGCATGTGAAACCCTAATTTTCTAGCAGATCTTGTTTAGGGTTGTTAGGCATGGCTAAAATTTTAATCGGGTATGGTTGATGCTTTCTTAACCCTTGTTAGAGTGCCTAGTAACCCTACAGTGGTATCAGAGCCTAGCTAGAGCATTAGGCGATGTGTTAACGAAGTTAAAACCCCGATCGAACCCGGAAACATCAAGATAACCCCATCTCTGTACATTTTTTAAAAACTGGGTTTTTTCTGAATTAAAAATACCTAAAAATATCAGCAGGGAATTCTAAGGGTTACCATGAAAAACGAGTCCTCAAATCCTCCACATGGCCGCAGAACCGCAGCACTAAGCCACCTTTCGCGGCGGTTCCGCGGCAGAAAAGGAGTATTGGGGACGGTTCTTGATGCGGTAATATCCAATACCATTCCTGCATCTTTCTGGGTATTTTTATTCTGACTCAAGTGTTGAGTATTTTGGGGTTTATTTTGTAATCGTCGATTCGATAGGAGAATTTAATTTTGTTTTGTTATTCCGGATAATTTAGAAACTATTAAAATGTTCGAACGGATATCATTAACTCAATTTTTCCCGGCACGAAAAACATTCAAGTGTTGAATTTTTTCTTGAGTTTAAATCTTTCGGAAAAACGTGCATGTAACGCGATGGACCCTCTAGAAGACAACAAACCTTAACTCGATTATGTGACCGTCTTGAACTGCCTTTTGAACCTTAGGGTTTGGGGCAGTACGGCGTGCCACATGTGAGGCGTTGGCTTGACCCTTCTACGGCTGGACCGTTGGTACTGTGACGTATTCTGGAATTTTTGAACTCCGCTCAAGTGTTGAGCTATTAAGGAAATCTTGGGTATTTGATTATTCGATCGAAAAGTTTAATACTATCTATTTATCTGGAATGTGATACAATATGTGGAATTCATACAGTTAGGCATGAAATGTGAAATATGTGATATTTCGGATTTACGATGTCTAAAGAGATTATGGATTCCAAATGTTGTAGTTTTACACTTTCTTTTCTGCGACCGTAAGTGTAATATGTGATATCGCCGGTTTCGTTGCTATATGTCAACGACAATTGGGATACGCATATTTTCTTACGTCGATGACATGTGATGTTATGTGTTGCTGGATATGTTATATTGGATCGTCGCGTTCTGAATAGCCGGGGGTTTTATGTGAGATGAGGTTTTTATTTTCATTCATGTAAAATTAAATGTGTGTAATATTCTTTTATTGGGGCACTTCCGGGATGAGGTTGATGTCACCATTTGTATATTATTCACTTTTCCGCATTAAGTAGACCCAAGGAGGAGAGCACGAGTAACCGGGTTCTAGAGTCCAGTGGGAGACCAACTCGAGGAGTCGAGTCTGGGTCTCCTAACTCTAGAATTGGAAGGGTTGCTTGCCGCTCTCGTAGGGGTCTAGGGGTGTGGGTTTGGCTATTCATCGCGACCGTGGAATCCGTATTTTATAGAGGCTCAAAATAAAACACGGACGTCCTAGTATATCCAATGTTTCATATGTTTCTTCTGCTGCGATATCTGTGATGTGATCATTTGATATGTTGTGATAAATACTGTATATAATATATATAATATATTATATAGACGTTACTTATGTTTTACACCCGCGCTAGCCCTGCCCCGCTCTGCCGTTAGTTACCTAACCTAACGGTGCACGAGGGGACATCGAGGCGAATGCGGATGGCATAAGTGTATGTCGTATTTATCTGTGATGTTTAGGTGACTTAAATGATGGGACTTCATTAATGTGATTAATGAAAGAAAAGAAACCTAAAAGATGTTGTAGAATCAAATTTTTCAAAAAGGGTAGCTACAGTTTTGCTTTGCATAGCGATAAATATGATATATCCTGCACCTTATTCGATGAGGAAAGAGCCGAGATCCCTTCACCGGGAGTGACCTCTTTAGCAAAACTGGCAGATGTTACAACACTCGGTTTGTCTTTTAATTGCTTTTGGAGTTTTTGCTTTGCATAGCGATATATATGATATATCCTGCACCTTATTCCATAAGGAAAGAGCCGAGATCTCTTCACCGGGAGTGACCTCTTTAGCAAAACTAATAAAAGCCTCAAAATCACTCCATTTCAAAATTCACATGATTCTGCAACGATATCAAGTTCATTACGCAATAGGTTTTCAGAAAAACCTGTCGTAGCCCTCCGTCATTTCAGATAAGTCCCGCTTAGTATTCGTGCTGCGTTTGTTGACTTTGTCAAGGCGTAGTGTGCGATAGCTGACCAGTATTTATCTGTTTATGCATATGATGCAGATTGGATTAGGGTAGCCGTACGGCCTTGTTGACCTTATCAAGGGTCGTGCGGGTGGGTTTAATTCAATCAAGAAATGACGGGTTGAACTTGACTTACGGTCTATGATTTGTTGACCTTGTCAAGGTCATAGATTGTTTGGGGAAAAATATTATCGGGAATTTCAAGTGTTGAAATTTGCAATGAGATTGCATACCTTCTATTAGATAGTTGGATCCCGATACCCACTGCGAGTAATTGTTACTCCTGGGAGAGTTTTACACAGGACAATTAGCCGATCAAGTAGGTGTCTAGAAAGGTGTCAACGGGGTTACGCCTCTGGGAAAACAAGGTTTACATTAATTAGGTTCGTGCGAAAGCACGGGGAACCTCCCTCAAAGTACCGACACTGGCCTGGCTGAAAGATTGGCAAAGTTGTAGGGTGTAATTAATCCCGGCTAGTCTTTCCTTTTAGGGTTTGAAGGAAGATTTGATAAAAACAGTAGGAGCCATCCTAATTAGATAAAATAATAACCAATCTGATCTTGCAAGAGCATACGCTAAAGTGTTTTCTTCTCTCTCTCTCTCCAGGTAGCGACCATTTCATGCCTTAAAAAAGATAATAATATGGATGTATTGACCGAACCTGCATGTTATACTGTGCTGGGGAACGTTGGTTCCTTTCTTTCTTATAAATGTTATAAGACTGAACAGGATATAGGGGAATACCAGGATTCCCATGCCACCCAAATGAAGAAAGTACATGTTGATGCATTTTCTTCGGGTGTGTTCGTTACAGAGAATTGTTTCTCCATTTCCTCTACATCCTGGGTATTAGATACCGGGTCAGGATCCCACATATGTAATCAGTTACATGGGCTTAGGAAAGGTAGAGAACTTAGAGAAGGTGATAAAGACATAAGGGTTGGAAATGGTACAATTGTTGCAACTAGAACCGTCGGGGAATATCACCTTGTATTGCCAACTGGTAATACATTGATTCTGAACGAATGCTATTACATGCCGAACCTGATATGCAACATTATATCGGTTTCTTTGTTGAGTAAAGAGGAATATAATTTTGTATTACAGGATAATGTTATGAACATTTTTCTAAACCAAAAGTTGGTTGGATCAGGCACGATGTGCAATGGCATTTATGTTCTAAATCAATCAACAGTTCTGAGCATAACAAACACACACAAGAGGAAGAGTTCAGAACTGAACGAATCCTTCTTGTGGCATTGTAGACTGGGTCACATCATTGCGACACGACTAGCTAAGTTGCATAAGGATGGATATTTAAATCCGTTTGAATTTTCATCTTATGACACTTGCCAGTCATGTCTCAAAGGCAAGATGACCAAAACTCCGTTTACGGGACACGGAGAGAGAGTTACGGAACTCTTGGGACTGGTACATAGTGATGTATGCGGCCCCATGTCTACACATGCCAGGAATGGTTCTGCGTACTTCATTACATTCACTGACGATCTCTCTAGATTCGGATATGTGTTCCTGATGAAACACAAATCAGAAGCTTTTGAGAAATTTAGAGAATATAAACAAGAAGTCAAGAACCAAACCGGGAAAAGTATTAAAATCCTTCGATCTGATCGAGGAGGTGAATACTTGAGCAATGAATTCATGGACTTCCTAAAAGAGAATGGGATTCTCTCTCAGCTGACTCCTTTATATACACCACAGCACAACGGTGTATCAGAACGGAGGAATCGCACCCTATTAGATATGGTGCGCTCTATGATGAGCACAGCTGAGTTACCTATTTCCTTCTGGGGGTATGCGCTGGAGACAGCAGCATACCTATTGAATCAAGTTCCATCTAAATCTGTACCTACCACACCATATGAGATATGGAGTGGGAAGAGGCCATATCTTAAACGAGTTAAGATATGGGGTTGTCCGGCCTATGTCAAAAGACAAAACCCGGACAAACTCGAGGCACGGTCAGTTTTTTGCAAGTTTGTGGGATATCCAAAGAACTCATATGGGTATTTTTTTCTACCACGGTGAGGAACAAAATGTGTTTGTTGCTCAACATGCCACCTTTTTAGAAAAGGAATTTCTTGTAAAAGAAATTAGTGGCAAAGTGGTAGAGCTAGAAGAGGTTCCAGATACACAAACTGCAACTGAAGATTTAGTGGAACCAGAGCGTTCGGTAGTTCTCGATGAACCCCAGCCACTCCGCCGATCTAGCAGGGTTCCTCGCCCACCCGAGAGATACTACGGTTTTCTCATGGATGGTGGAAGTGAGGATTGCATCATGGTTGATGATGACCCAACTAGCTTCGAGCAGGCCATCACGAGTGGGGACTCAGTGAAATGGCTGGATGCAATGAGGTCCGAGATGGAATCCATGTACACCAACAAAGTGTGGACTTTGGAAGATGCTCCTGAAGGGGTAAAACCCATTGGGAGCAAGTGGATCTTCAAGAAAAAACTTGGTGTAGATGGGAAAGTGGAGACTTTCAAAGCTAGACTTGTTGCAAAAGGTTTTCGTCAAAGACCAGGTGTGGACTATGACGAAACCTTTTCTCCGGTGGCTATGCTTAAATCCATCCGGATCATGCTTGCCATTGCTGCATATCATGATTACGAAATCTGGCAAATGGATGTTAAGACCGCCTTTCTAAACGGTGATTTAGAAGAGTGCGTGTACATGACTCAGCCAAAGGGCTTCGTAGATAGTGGGAGCAGCGAGAAGGTATGCAAGCTGCTTAAATCCATTTATGGATTAAAGCAAGCATCACGGAGTTGGAACATCTGCTTTGACGTCGTTATCAAAGAGTTTGATTTCGTCAAAAACGTTGATGAACCTTGTATCTACAAGAAGGTGGCAGAGAGTAAGGTTGTCTTCTTCGTATTGTATGTGGACGACATACTCTTGATAGGAAATGACATTCCTATGCTGCAATCGGTCAAGCTCTTCTTATTACAAAGATTCTCAATGAAAGATCTAGGTGATGCCTCCTGCATACTGGGAATTATGATCTATAGAGATAGATCTAAAAGGATATTGGGATTGTCCCAATCCAGGTACATTGACACCATACTAAAATGGTTTAGTATGGAAGAGTCCAAACGTGGGTTTTTACCTACGATCTCAGGGCTCACTCTTTCCAAAGAGATGCCTCCAAAGACTGATTTGGAGAGAGCTCGCATGCAAGGGATACCCTATGCTTCGGCTGTAGGCTTTATCATGTACGTGATGCTATGTACCAGACCCAATGTAGCATACTCACTAAGTGTAGTGAGTAGGTATCAAGCTGATCCTGGAAAGAGTCACTGGACAGCTGTGAAGAGCATTCTCAAGTACTTACGAAGGACTAAAGAGATGCTCTTGGTGTATGGTAACGGAGAACTCCAAGTGGAGTCCTTTATCGATTCGAGCTTCCAGAGTGATAAGGACGACTCTAAGTCACACTTGGGATTTGTCTTTACCCTTTACGGAGGGACGGTTAGCTGGAAGAGTTCCAAGCAGGAAACCGTGGCAGACTCAATGATGGAGGCTGAATACATCGCTGCCAACGATGCTGCCAAAGAGGCTGTCTGGATCAAGAAGTTCGTTACTGAACTTGGTGTGGTTCCATCCATTGAGCATCCAATACCTTTGTATTGTGATAACAATGGAGCGGTGGCTTTGGCCAAGGAACCTAGGTCCCATCAGCGATCCAGGCATATTCTGAGGCGGTATCACCTGATCCGGGAGATAGTTGATCGCCGGGAGATCGAGGTCAGGAGGGTTGACACGAAGAACAACACTGTGGATCCACTCACGAAGGCCATTCCCCAGATACAGTTTGAGAGACTCTTCGGGATGCTAGGTATGCAATACTACAGCAGCTGGCCCTAGTGTAAGTGGGCGATTGTTAGTTGTATGTATGCCCTAGAGGCCAGTATTGTACAGATGATGTATATTATATTGGATGCTTGGACATATATGGAGAGGACTTTCTTGCTCTATATGATAGTATACTATCTGGTTGCTCTTTATCTTAACATGTATACTTGTCTCTTGATACTGTCTTATAGTTACATGTTGGTAAAGCCCTTAGGATGTGTACTTGACTGCCTGGACTATGATGCAGATCATACTAGTGGGGACAGTGTAGTCTATAAGTACATCCTTTAATGTTCCTAGTCATGGGTGTATCGAGACAGGGCATCGATATACCAGTGTAGACTAGCGTATACGCTTCTCGACCCATGAGATGGGCGATAAATGATCCCATATCCATTGGTGTTTGACATCAGAGATGGTATATAGGTGCTCAGTGGAGACTGGGTACACTGGACGGACTCGCCGAGAACTCCCAGATGGTATTATACCTCACGTCAGATGGCAGTTCTCTGGTGACACTTGTGTAGTCTGGTTTCTCTTGATATGATATTTCAGTGCGTCCACCATGCGTTTTTCTCGGTTCTGAGATGTGTGATATGTGAAACCCGATTCGAGGAGCTGGATGAGGCCAATTGCGGGTACATGGTGGACCCGGTATGGTACCAGTTCATATCAGAATTTTGCATTATTATATTCCCTATTCTTAATCATATTGCAAATAAATAGGTGCTTTTGATCCATGTCTGTTGAATAGTTGCAGGTTACAGGTTCTCGAAATAATACAGTGAAAATGATGAAAAAACGCTACAAAAGTGAGACTGCGACCAACAAATAGAAGAATCTTTATGATGCCGCCTACAGTTTAAGGAACAAGTGAAGATCAATGAACAGTTCAATTGCACAAGGTACGAAGGCAGCACAAGATTCAAGTCTTCAACACGAAGCGAACGGTAAAACTCCACAACATTCTGCACTGTGAAAATCTGGAAGAAACTAGAAGACATTCTGAAGAACCAAGTGAAGAAAATAGAAGGAAAAAGAAACAGAAAGAAGTCCTGAAGAAATAAGCCAGCAAGCCCATCAAATGGCCATGGATCCGCGGCCAAACAAAGCATATGGCCGCGGATCCGCGGCCGTGCTGTGCACGTGTCGGTGCGTGTCGGTGCGTGTCGGTGGAGTCGGTGTATTGACCCGGTTTTCTTAGGGTGTTTTTGTAATTCTAGATATGGATCAGATGTAAACCCTAGGGTTTCTATTATCTATAAATAGGAATTCTATAGCTCTTTTTGGAGCATGCCTCTTTTTTATTTCTCTAGTTTAAAATTTTCATTCCTTGTAATTGTTAAAGAGTGCATCAATAAAAAAAGTAAGTTTTTTTTTATCTTGAATTTTTTATCTAGCAATTTTATTTCTCTGCCGTAGTTATTTTCCGCAAGTTAATTAGGCTATTAAATAAAAACCATAAAAATGAATTCCTTTATTAATTCCCAAATGAGTGAGTAGTTCCTCACTTGTTAGGATTAGGTTTGGAGAAGGTTTGAGAGATGAAAATCTCTCACCCCTTTCTTACCCGTTCAATATTTTAAAGTAGGACTCTATGCAAACATACACACACCGCTCACTACGGCATCCTATCCCACGAGGTAGCGGTGATTCCATAGTTAAGACCGGTTGTGTTTGATTTCCATAGAGGTTAGGGCTAAGAGTTAAAAAAGGACGGACAAGGACCAAAGGGAAGAAACCTAGTTTCTTTCCGATCGTGCTAACCCCTTTTGTTAACTATTACCTAAACACCTAAAAGTTCTTAATTAGGGCAAAGAAAGTGATGAGAATAATTGACTTTCCAAACTAACCTAATCCTAACCCTAGCAAGGTTTTAATCCTAATCAAACTCAACTTCTGTTTTTATTGACAATCAAAACCTACCACAAATAGGAATTGACTCGTTAGAACAACTAGAAAATACACGTTTTCCCTGTAGACCGACCCATATTCAACCGGCTAACTACCAAGCGACACCGTTCTTGATTGCGGTTAATTCTTTGATTTAAAAACGCATAATTATTGGAATCCTTCGAGTTCGAGACAGTTTCACCAATTTTACCTTCAATCGTTTCGCCTCCAAAACTCAAACTCAAGCTATTGCTGTCTCACCTTAAATACGTTTACTTAGGTGAGAATGAGACCCTTCCTGTTATCATATCGGCCTCTCTAGCCCTCGAGCAAGAGACGGCCCTTTTAACGGTCTTACAAAATAATCGGCAAGCTTTTGGCTGGACTATGGCGGACATCAAGGGGATTAGTCCCCTCATAGTTGAACATCATATACATATGATGGATGATGTCAAGCCAGTAAGGGATCCACGGAGACGCCTCAACCCCATAATGAAGGAGGCTGTTAAAAAGGAGATTGTAAAATTTCTTGATAGTGGTATCATTTACCCTATCTTTGATAGACAATGGGTTATCCCCATTCACGCTGTCCTAAAGAAATCGGGCATAACGGTCATAACTAATGAGGCGAATGAGTTAATACCTACTCGCACCCAAACTGGGTGGCGAGTTTGCATCGATTATAGAAAACTCAACGCCGCGACACGGAAAGACCACTTTCCGTTACCCTTTATTGACCAAATGCTAGAACGATTGGCTGGGCATGAATTTTACTGCTTTTTGGATGGCTACTCCGGATATAATCAAGTTCCCATCGCCGAAAAGGACCAAGACAAGACCACATTTACTTGTCCTTTCGGTACATTCGCTTACCGTCGCATGCCCTTTGGGTTATGCAATGCACCCACTACTTTCCAGCGGTGTATGATAGGTATCTTTTCAGACATGGTGGAAAAAATTTTGGAGATTTTTATGGATGATTTTTCCATTTTCGGCAACTCCTTTGATAAGTGTTTGCTACACTTAGACGCAGTTCTTACCCGTTGTAGGGATAAGAACCTCACTTTAAATTGGGAGAAATGCCACTTTATGGTACGAGAGGGTATTGTCTTAGGACATATCATCTCGCAAAACGGCATTGAGGTTGATAAAGCTAAGATTGAAGTCATTTCCAATCTTCCTCCTCCCAAGTGCGTCAAAGACATCCGAGCCTTCCTTGGCCATGCCGGTTTTTATAGACGGTTCATCAAGGATTTTAGCAAGATAGCTAGACCCTTGACTCTTTTGTTGGCCAAGAACACCACTTTTTATTTTGACTCAAGCTGCATGAAGGAATTCGAATCATTGAAACACTCACTTATTTCCGCGCCCATTCTTTCATCTCCCGATCGGACGCATCCATTTGAAATTATGTGCGATGCATCTGATTTCGCCATTGGTGCTGTCCTTAGACAGCACATAAATAAGATGTCGCACGTAATTTATTATGCTAGCCGAACATTAAATGAGGCCCAATTGAATTACACAACAACTGAAAAAGAATTCTTAGCCGTTGTGTTTGCACTAGAAAAATTCAAGCCCTATTTAATCGGCTCTCCAGTCATTGTTTACATGGACCACTCAGCTCTTCGCCATCTTTTCGCGAAGAAGGATGCTAAATCTTGGCTAATACGTTGGATGCTCTTGCTACAAGAGTTTGACCTTGTCATAAGAGACAATAGAGGATGTGAAAACGTAGTCGCTTGTTGGAGATAGTGCCCTCAGAGTCAATTATTAGGTCACAGGTACGTGATTGTAATGATTGAGGGAGGACATATCCCGGTAGGACAGTCTTACTCGAGATGATAGTATGCTATCTGGTTTACCTTTATCATCGTGTACTGCTTTAGGTGACCTGACACGTCGCTATTACACGTTGATAGAGCCCCTAGGATTCTTGCTTGACCACCAGCAGTATGAGGGCGATCATATAAGTGGGAGCTGGGGTCTATAAGCATATCCTTAAAAGGTCCCTAGTCGTGGGAGTTTCGAGACCGGGCATCGATACTCCATTAGTAGACTAGTGTATACAGTCGAGACCCCGACGAGGGGCGGTGGCCGGTCTCACAAGCCACTGGTGTCAGTTGGATCACCTAAGATGTATACAGGTGCTCATTGGGTTATGAGTACACCGGACAGGACTCGCCGGGAACATGCTAGTTGGTCATATACCAGACGTCAGATGGCAGTTCCCTGGTGACATGTGTGCAGGTTAGTTCATCGACCTGGGGATCGTCATTTGTCTCGTGTGAGTTCCCACTGTACTTTGATTACTACCCTACCACGGCTCAAAGGAGTCGTGCAAACAGGTTTTAGTTGGGTACAGTCCCGAGCCACATGGAGGCAGTGAGCGTATCTTCAGGGGTTCGTCTCTCCCGGTATTGGGGGTGAGGTCGTGCTGTGTCTAGGAGAGCCATTACACAAAGTCCTTGGCCAAGGCAAGGAGATTTACTGGTAGGTATTCCAGTAGTATCTCAGGGTGTTCTGGGCTACACTCCGACACGACTTGTACCGCTTTTGGGGGTCTGACTTTTACCAACCCCCTAGGCCCGCCATGCGATACTCATAGACGAACGGACCAGACTGTACGGATATTGTCACTGACAGGCTCAGTTGGGTGTCGGGGTGAGCTTCCTCATCGACGTCCCATTTGGTCAGTACCTGGTAGCCCGTCACGTATTGGCTTATACCTCTGACGTGCTAGTGGTTAAATCCACAACCAAGGTGTTGACGAGTCTTTAGAGTCCCCCACATTCAGTTACTCAGCTTTCGGGCGAAAGGTTGTAGAGGCCGTATGGAGATATGGCAAGGTCTGATCAGATACGTGCGGTATTGCACGGATCAGGATCGGACAGTTTGTACTATAGGCCGTATGGTTATATGGCAGGGTTCGATCAGATACGTGCGGTATTGCACGGATCAGGATCGAACAGATTTTACTAGCCGGCTTTGGTATAAGCCGGAGCTTAGTATAGTACAGTGTAGACTTTGTCTCGTTGCATTTGTATTTCGGTCGAAATACAGATGCGGGTGTGTATGCACAGTATCGGGGTTTTCCTGTAATTTATTACGGGACCAGTTTTCTGGAGTTGCCAGTTTGCTTTCCGTTTCGGCCAATTTCCATTGTTCCGTTCATTGGCCGAAGATTGGTGGAGGAGGGCTTATTTGCATTGTTGCAAATAGGCATTTGTGGAGGGGGTCTTTGCATTTTTGTTGTATCATGATAGCACCATCCTTTGACTTGATTTCTTCATGATGGCTTGACTTCATAACCTCATCATGGCTTGACTTTTGTATGATGATGGAGGGACATAATGGTTACGATCCGGGTGTATTAGTGCGCGGCGGTTTGCCAATTCAAGAAAATTTAAAGTTTATCACCGCTTCCGCTTTTGGCCGTCGGATTGACGGCCGGGGCGCCGCCGTGCACTTACATTGGTATCAGAGCCTCGCCATTAACTTCGTCTAGCTTTGTGTAATGTGTTTGCATTTCCGATTGATCAAAAAGTTCCAAAACCCGTATTACCTTCGCATCAGTTTCTGTTGAAAATTTTTGGTCTCGAAAAATTTTTCTGTTGGTCTCCGAATGATGTGCAGGGAGATGTAAGAACACTGGAAAAATTTCGTAGCACGATCCCTCCGTACGACCGCGGAAGGGCGGCCAAAACCCTCTTCTGGCCGCGCTTCCGCCGCAAGTTTGTGGGCTCGTGTGTTTATTTTTTTGCAGTGGGCTTATGGGCTTATTTCAGGGGTTTTGGGATATTAAAATTGGGTCCAGGTTTTCTTTAACTGCTGCAGTATTCTTTGTGGGCCCACTTGTTAAAGTTTGATCAATCGGAATATTTTAAACACATTTTTCACAGTATTTACATTATATCTGCGACCGTGAATGTCACTCGATCGGTAAATCCGGTCTAACTGCTATAGCCCGGTTAGACGGATTTGCGAACGTGATTTTCACGTTGATGTTCTATGTATTTGCTGTGATGTTGCGGATCGGTCGTGGGGGATAGCCTGGATGCAATGCTAGTACAGTTTTGTTGTATTATGTACATTTGATATTGCGGGGCGAGCGTCCGACATGTGGACTGCCGTCACTGCCTGTTTGTATTATTATTTTGGGGCACGACCTGGTTGCGGTCGATGTACCCGTTGTATGTATATTTTACTTTCTGTACTAGGATTGCCCCGCGGAGGGGTGCACGGATAGCCGGGTTCTGGAGGGCAACAAGCCCGCATCTCATGGCATTGAGACGGAGGGGGCTTCACTCTAGGATTGGCGGGCTATTCGCCGCACTCGTAGGGGGTACAGGTTGACCCAGGAGGGGTGCCCAAGTTACCGGATTCCGTGAAGTGCTGGGTGGTCCATTCACGTTGCTGAAGGGGGCTGCCTCGCTTCAGGTTTTGGCGGGTAACTTGCCGCGCCCGTAGGGGTCTAGGATTTCATTGCACAGGCTATCCACACGACCAGGGGAACGTCGGGTTTCAGCGGCTCTGTGAAACCCGGGGATCCCAGATATCTGTATTGTTTCTGTGATGCTGTTCATTCTCTGTGATGTTGCATTTTATTCACGCCTTGAGCGAATATAATATATTGGTATATATATTAGTAGATGTTGTATATGTTTTGCATCCGCGCTAGTCCAGTCCCCGCTCTGTCGTTAGTTAGCTAACCTAACGGGTAATGACGGGACCCAGTGGCGAATGCGGATGGCATATACGTACATCAGTATATTTTCGTTCTTTTTGGTGTGATCAATTGATGGGACTGCATTGATTTGGATCAATGCAAGTTAAAAATAAACCTAATCTGATGTTGTTGGAACACTTTTCAAAAAGCTGTTATTGCAAGGACGTTCTCTTTTGTTTTGCATCGTGGTATTCAGTTGGAATATCCTGCTCCTCAGTCGACGAGGCAAGGGCCGAGATCCCTTCACCGGGAGTGACCCCTTGGACAAAAAGTTTGCGTCAGGGCATTAACTTCACTATAGCCGATTACTTTTGCTTTGCACCGTGGTATTCAGTTGGAATATCCTGCACCCCATTCTACGGGGAAAGAGCCGAGATCCCTTCACCGGGAGTGACCTCTTTAGCAACGGTTTTCGTCACTATATTTTTAAAAGCTATCAGTTCCTTCAACGATATCAAGTTCTTTACGTTAAAGGTTTTCGCCAGAAACCATTCGTAGCCCTCCGTCGTTTCATATGGGTAGTCAATAGTATTCAAGCTGTGTTTGTTGGCCAAAGTCAAGGCACAGTGTTTGGTAGCTGTTGGTTATTCATATGCAGCATAGATAGATGCGTTGGTTTGGAACAGTCGTACTGCCTTGTTGGCCAAAGTCAAGGGCATGTACAGGTGGATTCAAAACAACCTGGAGAATGACGGGTAGAACTTGACATGTGACTTATGATTTGTTGGCCAAAGTCAAGGTCATAAGAGCATGGGGCAGAAATCACATCGGGAGTTTCAAAAGAACTGAAACTTGCCAGATATGCGCATACCTTCTGGAGTGTGATACCGTGAGCGGATTCCGTCACGTTGTCATGCGATGAGAGTTGGATCCCGATTCCCACTGATGAGTTGGTTTACTCCTCGGGTGACCCCGACTAATTCTTCTTTCAGGTTTGGAGGAGAATTTGAGGTACAGTGGGAGGTTTCCAGATTAGATAAATTGGTAACCATTCTGATCTAGGTTAGAGTGCACGCTGAGTGTTTCTTTTCTCTCTCTCTTTGGCAGCGACCATTGACCCGACCCTAAGACTTTGACTCAGTGACCAAGTTAACCGAACCTTCTTAACACTGGCTTTTGGATTGTCAGAGTTGCAAACCTCATTGCCACTCCTACTTTTACCCTTTTCTCCCGGACACCCCGTTTTACTACGAACGTCCACTTCCATTGGACAAAACCATCGTATGGTTAGATACGAACTCGAAAGAATTTATTCGAGGATGGTTTCAGGTTCTGGAGAAAACGGATATGATTATTCAGTTGTCTTTTCCTTTTACCCTCTCTCAGGTTACGAGTACTCCTTGGTTTAGGGGTAGTACACCTATTACGCAAATTGGATTGTCTTCTTCCAAACCTTAGGCTGGTGCCGACCGGTAGGGAATGAAGAAAACCAATTAGCCTAACGATGGTGTACAGAAGGTATTAAGTTCAGACAAAGCAAGGGATTAGTAAGAGGGAAAAGTAAATTGCAACAGATTTTCACGACCAAACCAAATATTTCATTACCACTCCCACATCACCTTTGTATTTCTCCAGGACACTCCGTATCACTACGAAGATCCACAGTTTGTTTGGATACTCCATCGTATGGTTATATACGAACTCGAATGGAACTTGTTCCAGTTCGGGGATGGATTCTGGTTCAGGAGAAATAGGAATAAGGTTTATTCGGTTGTCTTTTATCTTCACCCTCTCTCATTGCGAGTGTTCCTAGGATTGGGACAGTACACCCATTATGCTTATTGGATAGTCTTCTTCCAAACCATAGGCTGGTGCCGAACGGTAGGGAAGGAAGAAAACCATTTGGCCTAAAAGGGTGTGAAGAAGGTAAAGACTAAAGACATATGAAGGGATTTGGAGAGGTGGCAAAGAACTATACGGTTACAGTCGTGAATCTGGAAGAGGCATTACTAGGAATACCAGAATACCCCATCGGAACATTTCAATGTTTCAGTTTCACTGTGTAATGTTAAAGGAAAACTGATTTCCCGATTAGATACTTACTCCAGGGTATGTATTTACCAGGTACAATTCTCACATCTGTATGGTTTTACAGATGATGAGTGGGAGTAAGTTATTGGGAATTGGGTGATTATCCTCATTATATCGGGATTCGTTGTAATCAGTGATATTTGAGGAAATCACCTGGGCTGTTTGCCGGTCGGCAAATATTTGGTTTTGAATATCCGCAGTTATGCACCAATTTCAAATTGATATATCTGTACGTCTATTTTCATAGAGTGAGATATACCTTTCTGAAATTATGTCTACGACATTTACCTATATCAGTGGATGGTTAGGTAAGGAGCATTAAACAGCGGTGTAATTCTTCTTAACCATAAGTACAGTTTTCAACCTACGACACACAGTGAATGAGTTATCAGACTCAAGGGACTTATACAGAGTATTGTATGTTGTCCAGTGTCCATTAGGACAGAGGGGTTGGTCCTCATACTATATTCTGTTTACTTTTAACTTCTCTAGTTCTTAGACATGTGTTTCGTTGAAACACAGGGTCTAAGTTTTGAGGAGTTATAGGTATTTGAATAGAGTAGAGAACCAGGTGTAGCAAGTATCGGGATTCTTCAAAGTGATCGAAGATGTAGATACTTGTGTATGGTATTCAGTTGATAGTAATGATAAAGAGAAATTGCTTCTCTTTCAGGTTACTCATAATTGGAAGCATTCCTAAGTTAAGTAACGCTGATCGGCCTCCTTCCATTTAGTTGACATGCGCTGGGGACAGCTGCATGATTTGAATCTGGTTCAATTAAATCAGTGCCTCTGTTTCTATATTGGATATAGAACAGTTCATATCTTAACGATGTTAAGGAACGGGGAGTTGTCCGGTTTATGATTAAAACCAGACACTAGACAACTCAAGGCACGTTTCTGTAATGACTGTTTGTGGGTTGACCCAGGATATGACGAGGGTTGACTTTCTACCATCTGGATGAACAATAGCGATATTGTTCTAGACTCGCCACAGTTTTATTAAAAATGGATTTTTTCAGAAAACAGTAGTGGGAGTATGGTAGAACTGGAAGTGATTCCAGAACCACAAACGATTACTGAAGATTTGATAAGGAACCTAAAGATTCAATCTGGATTGACATTCCATTGGCCACTCCGCAGATAAGGTGGGTAACTTCAGGCACCCGAGAGGCACTATGGTAGCCTCAAGGACGGCGACAGGGAAGTTCTTGTTTACCCACAATTGCCATTGCTGTTGTTCCAGGTTACGAGACCCGGCGGGAGGATGAGTATAGCGTCGTTCTAAACCAGTTTTAGAAGTGTACGTCTATATGACTCTGCCAGAGGGTTGTCGTAGTCAGTGGGAGCAGCGGAAGCATTGGTGGACAGGTTGCTTATGTCTATTTATAGACTAGAGCAGATGTAGCGGAGATAGATCATCTATTTCTGACGTGACAGTCATGGGTTTGACTTCATCAGAACAGGGGATGGATCTGTTGAGAAGGTAGTAGGGTGTAATATCCTGGTATTTGGATGATATACACAGAGTAGGAAAAGAAACTCCTACACTACGATCGGTTATACTTTGGTCGTCACACAGTTGTTTCTCCAAAAAGGAAATGGTTTTTATATCAGACATACTGGTTACTAGATCTATGGTCTTAGATCTAGATTTGGGTGGTTTCCCAATCAGGGTACTTGACAGCATTCTAAGAGTATTTAGGATGGACGACTCCTGGCACGGTAGTGTACCTGCAGGTAATGGAGTCACCCTCTCCAAAGGTGTCTTACAGACTAAAGGGGAGAGGGATGTGCATGATTGGCAGATCACTTGCTCAGGCGATTGAGTCAATCATGAGATGTCAAGTACCACACCAGACATTGTTCTTGCACTAGATGCAATAAGTTGACATTAATCCAATCCTGGAGAAACAGTCGGAAGCAGTTTTAGAACATAAGTGGATGTTCTAGGGATATGATAACGACAGCCTCATTCGGGAAACAGTTATCATTCCAGGCTTCCAAGGTGACATGGACGACAAGGAGGTTGTCAGAGTTATAGATTTCCTTCTGATGAGGGGCAGTATTTTGGACAGGTGGTCCAAGGCAATACTGAGGGTGGCATGGCGCAGGATACTGATTAAGTTCAGTTGACGATACAGTCTAAGAAGTTTGGATTTGGAGTTCATTTATGAGCTATGTCCCATCAGACATCCAGACATATTCTGAGACAGGTATTGCTCTTTTCGGGAGATGGCTTTCTCCGCGAACTTGAGATATAGAGAGACATAGAAAGAAACAACTAAGCGGATCCACTCACTGAGGCTATTCCTCGAACGCAATAGTTCCGCAAACGAGCTTTGTGAGACTGACTAGTAGAGGAGTTGGATGTTCGGTATCACACGGGCTGTGAGTATGCGACATCGCAATAATTAGCCTTGAGTGCAAGTGGGAGATTGTTGGAGATAGTGCCCTCAGAGTCAATTATTAGGTCACAGGTACGTGATTGTAATGATTGAGGGAGGACCTATCCCAGTAGGACAGTCTTACTCGAGATGATAGTATGCTATCTGGTTTACCTTTATCATCGTGTACTGCTTTAGGTGACCTGACACGTCGCTATTACACGTTGATAGAGCCCCTAGGATTCTTGCTTGACCACCAGCAGTATGAGGGCGATCATATAAGTGGGAGCTGGGGTCTATAAGCATATCCTTAAAAGGTCCCTAGTCGTGGGAGTTTCGAGACCGGGCATCGATACTCCATTAGTAGACTAGTGTATACAGTCGAGACCCCGACGAGGGGCGGTGGCCGGTCTCACAAGCCACTAGTGTCAGTTGGATCACCTAAGATGTATACAGGTGCTCATTGGGTTATGAGTACACCGGACAGGACTCGCCGGGAACATGCTAGTTGGTCATATACCAGACGTCAGATGGCAGTTCCCTGGTGACATGTGTGCAGGTTAGTTCATCGACCTGGGGATCGTCATTTGTCTCGTGTGAGTTCCCACTGTACTTTGATTACTACCCTACCACGGCTCAAAGGAGTCGTGCAAACAGGTTTTAGTTGGGTACAGTCCCGAGCCACATGGAGGCAGTGAGCGTATCTTCAGGGGTTCGTCTCTCCCGGTATTGGGGGTGAGGTCGTGCTGTGTCTAGGAGAGCCATTACACAAAGTCCTTGGCCAAGGCAAGGAGATTTACTGGTAGGTATTCCAGTAGTATCTCAGGGTGTTCTGGGCTACACTCCGACACAACTTGTACCGCTTTTGGGGGTCTGACTTTTACCAACCCCCTAGGCCCGCCATGCGATACTCATAGACGAATGGACCGGACTGTACGGATATTGTCACTGACAGGCTCAGTTGGGTGTCGGGGTGAGCTTCCTCATCGACGTCCCATTTGGTCAGTACCTGGTAGCCCGTCACGTATTGGCTTATACCTCTGACGTGCTAGTGGTTAAATCCACAACCAAGGTGTTGACGAGTCTTTAGAGTCCCCCACATTCAGTTACTCAGCTTTCGGGTGAAAGGTTGTAGAGGCCGTATGGAGATATGGCAAGGTCTGATCAGATACGTGCGGTATTGCACGGATCAGGATCGGACAGTTTGTACTATAGGCCGTATGGTTATATGGCAGGGTTCGATCAGATACGTGCGGTATTGCACGGATCAGGATCGAACAGATTTTACTAGCCGGCTTTGGTATAAGCCGGAGCTTAGTATAGTACAGTGTAGACTTTGTCTCGTTGCATTTGTATTTCGGTCGAAATACAGATGCGGGTGTGTATGCACAGTATCGGGGTTTTCCTGTAATTTATTACGGGACCAGTTTTCTGGAGTTGCCAGTTTGCTTTCCGTTTCGGCCAATTTCCATTGTTCCGTTCATTGGCCGAAGATTGGTGGAGGAGGGCTTATTTGCATTGTTGCAAATAGGCATTTGTGGAGGGGGTCTTTTCATTTTTGTTGTATCATGATAGCACCATCCTTTGACTTGATTTCTTCATGATGGCTTGACTTCATAACCTCATCATGGCTTGACTTTTGTATGATGATGGAGGGACATAATGGTTACGATCCGGGTGTATTAGTGCGCGGCGGTTTGCCAATTCAAGAAAATTTAAAGTTTATCACCGCTTCCGCTTTTGGCCGTCGGATTGACGGCCGGGGCGCCGCCGTGCACTTACATCGCTGACCACATTTCACGACTCCCTTCTTCGCCTACACTTCAAACTCCTATTAAAGACGTTTTTCCCGATGAGCAGCTCTTAACCGTGTCATGTGAACCTTGGTTCGTGGATATCGTAAATTATTTGGCCACCAGACTGATACCAAACGATTGGTCGAATCAGGACAGACTCCGATTCCTATCCCAAGTAAAATATTTTTACTGGGATGAACCGTATCTCTTTAAATACTGTTCCGACCAAATCATTCGTCGGTGTGTCCCCAACAACGAGTTTAAGAGCGTGCTGTCATTCTGCCACGATCAAGCGTGTGGCGGGCATTTTGGCCCCAAAAAGACAGCAGAAAAAATCTTGCAGTGTGGCTTCTACTGGCCACGACTTTTTAAAGATGCATACGAATATTGCAAGACATGCTCCCGGTGCCAACACTTGGGCCAGATATCTTGGAGAAATGAAATGCCGCTCTGTTGAAATTTTTGATGTTTGGGGAATAGACTTCATGGGACCATTTCCCAACTCTTTTGGGAACATATATATTCTACTTGTTGTTGACTATGTTTCAAAATGGATCGAGGCTATGCCCAGCCGAACTAATGACAACAAAGTTGTCGTTAGATTTCTTAAAGAAAACATTTTTTCTCGATTTGGGCACCCCCGTGCGATTATCAGTGATAATGGATCTCACTTTTGTAATAAGACTTTCGAGTCCTTAATGCGAAAATACTCCATTACTCACAAGATGTCAACACCATATCATCCCCAAACTTGTGGGCAAGCCAAGGTTTCGAATCGGCAGATTAAACAAATATTGGAGAAAACGGTTTCCAAAAACCGTAAAGATTGGTCATCAAAACTGATTGATGCTCTTTGGGCATTCCGTACTGCCTATAAGACCGATCTTGGCATGTCTCCATACAGGCTTTTTTATGGAAAGGCTTGCCACCTTCCTGTTGAAATAGAGCACAAGGCATTTTGGGCAATTAAAGAGTTGAACCTATCTTTGAGAGATGCGGGCAGCAATAGAAAGCTGCAGATGAATGAATTGGACGAGCTGGGGGATGAGGCCTATGAGAACGCAGTAGTCGTTAAAAACCGAACGAAGGTGTTCCACGACAAACACCTTATGCGCATGACTTTCAAACCCGGTCAACAGGTTTTGCTTTACGATACTCGGTTACATTTCGATCCCGGCAAGCTCAAATCTCGATGGAAAGGGCCATTTTTGGTACGCACCGTATATCCGTACGGTGCGGTAGATCTAGAAAACTCGGAGGACGGTACACTATTTAAAGTAAACAGACATCGACTTAAACCGTTCCTCACTGCGGACCCTTCGGAGGAGCTCCTATTTTTGCAGGAGCCGATCTATACTGACTAATCCTCCTCCATTTACCCCTAAATTTCGATCGTCTAACCAAAAACACTATTTCAAACAAGTTTGGGGGTATGTATCATTTGTAATTTCATAAAAACAAAATAACATAAAAATTAAAAATTTGAAAATAAAAAAAATTTGGGTATTTTTGTAAATTTCCAGATTTAATAAAAATAAAATTTTTATTTACAAATAATTTCCTCTTTTTTGAGTGGGTTTTTTTTTTACAAATAACCAAACCACTCCCCCTCATAAATAAAACCCTGACCCTCTCTGTTTTACAAACCCTAAAAATTTCTCACAGCAAACCCTAGCCGCCGCCGAAGTTTTTATAGAGAGATCTCCTCCAGCCGCCGCTGATCCGCCGCCAGTACCTGCCTCCCACCGCGCTTCCGTCATGCCTGTGCATCGTCACCCTCTGATTTTCTCAGAGGCGGTTTGCATCTTCTTCTCCTTCTCTGTTAAATATTTTAGATCTGTAGATTTTCTATGATGGCACCGAATATGCAGTTAGAACGTGATTTCTCACAGATCTTTTCACACGCGATATATGGGAGTTATTTTGCTGACGAAATAATACGGAGGGGCTGGAATTTTTTAATATATAATCACCCAGATGGTTACGCCCTTCCAGATCTAGTCACTCATTTTTACGAGTGCATGGAAGATGGCTGTCTTGCACAATATGGATTTATCAAGTTACTGTGGGGCGATAGGGAGATAATTATTTATAGAGACTTCATACATGAAGTCACGTTAATCCCTAGGTTACCTGTTCATGATCAACCCCTTCAGTTTGAAAATTACATGCCCTTAATGGGTAATAATTGCTCGAAGGAACCAAGAAAAGGAATACAAGCGAGAACCCTTTTCACTAACGTTTTAACCGTGTGCCGGTGGGCACAAAACAATATTTTTGGGAGTTCCCATAACACCACATTTTTCACCCCATCACTCCATATCGTGCACACACTAATGACTAGGAACCCTAGATTCGACATGTGCACGGTTCTGCTTAACTCAATTGGTGCGGGCAAAAGGGCCGCGAACTACCCATGCCCCATGTTAGTGACACAACTGTGTCTCCATTTCCTCCCTGTGAAGGAATTTGAATTTTACATGCATGGAGGTATTCCCATCAGGCCTCTCATTGAGGGCGTATCTACGTCCTATACACGCTTGACTGATATTTGATCACGAACAGAACCGGCGGAACACGTGCCCGCCAGAACACCTAGCTCCAGCTCGACCGCGAGCGAGGAAGAGCTCACCCCCTTAAAACATGCACGTTTAATAAGAAGAGCCGTTAGGGGGATTGACGAGTTGAGGGGGATGATGAGGGAGCGTGATCGGCGTCTGATAGAAGTAGAGCAGGGGGTCCGAACCCTGCTAGCTAGGGAGGAGCGTTCCCGTTCACGCTCAAGGGGGCGGCGAGGGGCCGAGCAGTGAGGGCACTGCTTTTGGTAAGTTTGGGGATGAGGTGGTTGTAAATAGTTATCATTGCATTGCATAATTTTTTTTAAAATTTTTGTATATATTTTTTCTCTTTCTTTTGCATGCATTGCATCTTTATAAAAAATTATAAAAAATTGAAAAAAAAAATATAAAAGAAAAAACCATAAAAATTGAAAATTTTAAAAAATTGAAAAATTCAATTTTGACCATATTTGACTTAAGTTCAACATGACGGTTGAATAGTAAGGAAAAACTAGATCCTAAACTTAGTAAATTAAAAATCCTAAAAATAACCTTTCTTAAAATTTAACGGTAAAAAATATATGTCCTTGTAGTTTATTTAGAAATAGGCAAATTTTGAGTTCAGTTCTTAGGCTAAGTCAAAATAAGGGAAGAGTATTGAAATTTTTATTGAAGTGTAAGTCTGAAAAATAATTCCGAACCTTAAATCTAAATTCTGAAAGTATATACCCTACAACTCGCACATACACGCACCTTGAAACTTGGGATAGTAGAGGATACTTTGAAGTGCTCTTGTCTAAAATCCTTAGTATAAAAAAAATTGAATAAAAGTATAAGTGTGAATAAAAAGATATAAAAAAATGAATACTGGTTTTGTAATTACTTAAGGCTGCGTAAAATAAAAATACATAGCGAGGGTGCTTTATCACCTAGTGCCTTAGACCAACTGGTTTGGGAGTCACTGCTAAAGCCTTAGGTATTACAAGACGAGGAATTATGCCTTAATGCGCAAATACATTTTGTAATCGGTCGTTAGTACCTCAAGAAGTATTAACGGTCGCATGAAGGATGTGTGAGCTATTTCATCTAAAAATTCACCAACAAAAAGTACTTTGGACGATGGACAAGAGTATAATAGCTTGAATTGAATTTCCAAGTGTTGGGGTGATACATACACATACGTAGGGGTATATGATTGGGGTTTGGATGAGAGATAGGAATGAAAAATAGGACTTATATCTTCAGTAGAGATGATAAAAATTCCTAAGTTGAGATGGAACCTTAGAAGGAAAATTCAAAAGATGCTGAAAGCTAAATAAATTACAGAACATATACAATCTTAAGTTAAATGATAAGGAAGCGTGAAAAATATGGGTTGATAATTTCTGAGTTAAAGATAATAGAATTTCTTGCTAGAACACCGAATTGAAGAATGAAAGTCAATAGGCCAAATTGAAAGGATTTTGTGGGTAGTATCCGCTGAAAACCCTCAGGAGACAACACTCCTCCTACTAGGGACATCTAGAGGTTTAACGGCTTGTTGCACGAGCTCAATGCAATCGTGTTTCCTTACGAGTGAGGTTAGGCTTTTTCGAGAATAAACTAGTTTTGCTCGGGACGAGCAAAAGATAAGTTTGGGGGTATTTGTTCATATCAGAATTTTGCATTATTATATTCCCTATTCTTAATCATATTGCAAATAAATAGGTGCTTTTGATCCATGTCTGTTGAATAGTTACAGGTTACAGGTTCTCGGAACAATACAGTGAAAATGATGCAAAAACGCTACAAAAGTGAGACTGCGACCAACAAATAGAAGAATCTTTATGATGTCGCCTACAGTTTAAGGAACAAGTGAAGATCAATGAACAGTTCAATTGCACAAGGTACGAAGGCAGCACAAGATTCAAGACTTCAACACGAAGCGAACGGTAAAATTCCACAACATTCTGCACTGTGGAAATCTGGAAGAAACTAGAAGACATTCTGAAGAACCAAGTGAAGAAAATAGAAGGAAAAAGCAACAGAAAGAAGCCCTGAAGAAATAAGCCAGCAAGCCCATCAAATGGCCGCGGATCCGCGGCCAAACAAGGCATATGGCCGCGGATCCGCGGCCGTGCTGTGCCCGTGTCAGCGCGTGTCGTTGCGTGTCGGTGGAGTCGGTGCATTGATCCGGTTCTCTTAGGGTATTTTTGTAATTCTAGATATGGATCAGATGTAAACCCTAGGGTTTCTATTATCTATAAATAGGAATCATACAGCTCTTTTTGGAGCAGGCCTCTTTTTTATTTCTCTAGTTTAAAATTTTCATTCCTTGTAATTGTCAAAGAGTACATCAATAAAAAAGTAAGTTTTTTTATCTTGAATTTTTTATCTAGAAATTTTATTTCTCTGCCGTAGTTATTTTCTGCAAGTTAATTAGGCTATTAAATAAAAACCATAAAAATGAATTCCTTTATTAATTCCCTAATGAGTGAGTAGTTCCTCACTTGTTAAGGTTAGGTTTGGGGAAGGTTTGAGAGATGAAAATCTCTCACCCCTTTCTTGCCCGTTCAATATTTTAAAGTAGGACTCTATGCAAACATACACACACCGCTCACTACGGCACCCTATCTCACGAGGTTAGGGCTAAGAGTTAAGAAAGGACGGACAAGGACCAAAGGGAAGAAACCTAGTTTCTTCCCGATCGTGCTAACCCCCTTTGTTAACTATTACCTTAACACCTAAAAGTTCTTAATTAGGGCAAAGAAAGTGGTGAGAATAATTGACTTTCCAAACTAACATAATCTTAACCCTAGCAAGGTTTTAATTCTAATCAAACTCAACTTCTGTTTTTATTGAAAATCAAAACCTACCACAAATAGGAATTGACTCGTTAGAACAACTAGAAAATACACGTTTTCCCTGTGGATCGACCCGTATTCAACCGGCTAGCTATCAAGCAACACCGTTCTTGATTGCGGTTAATTCTTTGATTTCAAAACGCATAAGCACAATATTTCTACCAATCAGTACCCCGGGGCGAGAACGGATTGCTGTGCAGTAGACGGTGAGTCTGGCAGAGGGACCACTACCTACCGGTGATAGTATTTGGACCTGGCGGTTATCCGGAGATACCGACCGGAGTCATGAGATGGATATAGGCCGATCCGTACTGCCGGAGCTCGTGGGCCGATCCCGCAGATGATACGGAGCCTGAGATATATGAGGATTTACGTGTCGATGCTGGATACGGGTTTCATGATGTTTTGAGTGTCGATGCTGGACACTCTGATTCCATAATTTTGATGTGTCGCGAGGGACACATGTTGATTTATATCCTCATACCTTCATGCATATGCCTTTATGACATTTACTTGCATGATGTTCTTGTGTCATTGGTTGACATGTGGACGAGATCCACATGCATACATACATTGATTATATGGTGGACGAGATCTACATGCATTCATGCATTGTTTATGGTTGGATGATATCCACATACTTATAAACTTGAGTATATAGTTGGCACCTATACTGATACGGCCACCCTAGATATCATAGTATTACCTTCATGATATATTTGAAACTGATTTCATGTTGATTACATCGATAATACCTCATATTTTTGATATGTTGCTATCTGAGGCACTGACACGAGCACTTGGTATTACACTTATGTATAGATGTTTACCATGCCACCTTATCATGCTTCAGACCTTATTATATTGAGGATATATATTACTGATCGTATTGACCTAGGATTGAGTCATGCATACGATTTATGCTCTGTGTTGTTTTCTACTCACGAGTTGGTAACTCGCCCCCGTTGTACCACAGTTTCTTGCAGGTTTTGCCGTACATGCTCGTTGCGGCTTTGCTGGCACACTGTCCTTTTTCGGGTGATTGCTTTGGTAGGTGGGTTCACTCGTATCGTGACCACCCTTGTATTTATTTTTAATCAATTGTATCTAGTAACTCCATCAACCAGACTTGTATATTATTTCAGACTTAGAAAACTAGTTGTTATTATTCCGACCTTAGAGTCGCGCATTGTATTATTATGGTTTTCTTGATGATTTTGAGTTTCTTTTGAGTTTTGATCCTCGTCCTTCGGCGTTGTATATTATATTGCTTGCATGGTTATGACCGTCAATTTACGAAGAGCTAGCTCCCGCTTGGGGATGCCTTTATTCATATTATGCATGTTGTACCCTTTTGGGGCCAGTATTTACAAAGAAAACTCTGCCGAAATTTTCAGAAAAGACGAGAGATTTTAAAAATACATATTTCGGCTTATGTTATTAAAACCACTTGTTTTTAAATAAGTTTTCTTCGCTTCTTCTTTAAAATGGTTTAGATTTCTAGGATTTTTGGCTTACTTGAATTAGATGGGGTCCTATAGACTTCATATGATTCAAGTGCCAGTCACGTGCCATTTCGGGTCGTGACACTTCTAGAAAACAAATCGCAGGATAAATCCTCTACTACCTCTTTATCTTTCCTGTGGCCAGGTAAGTGCCAGGTAAGTGGGAGGTATCCGCTACGTAAGTAGCGGGCCTAATTAAGTAACCACTTGCCTTAGACACACTTGCCTTAGACACCACAAAAGAAATGCGGATAAACAATAGATTACCGACGATCTTCTTCTGTCCTAATTGAGCGCGACGGTCCTTAGAGTCTTGTGTAGATATTTTTTAGGTAATAAGGGTGATGCGGATGCTAGTTTTGTGATTTTTGGGGCTTGGGAAGGGTAATGAAATCCCCACCTAATCTGAATTGGGTTTTTGCCCCTTAATTTTCGTATTAAAATATGCAAAACAACCAATATCAAAACACGCTACAAATTTTTATTTTTGAGCGGCGAATTTTTGCAAAGAATCCTGCAGAAAATTTATTATTAGACAGAGCAGAGAAGAGATAAGAAAGTAGAGAATATACCACAGAGAGCACAAACCCTAACTCTTCCAAAATGTCGCGGTTCCGCCGCCAATAGCTGCTATCCTCCGCGGTTCCGCGGTCATATGAACAGTTCTTTTGAACGAAACTTTGTACTGCTGCTCCCTTTGCTCCTCTATCCTAGATGAAATGATCTGAATAATTTTCTCCCTGCTGCAGTGATTCCAGATTTCCTTGCAAAATTCACAACTAATCGTTAAGCACACGATGCGATTTTGATTTGAATTTTTTGATGGAATAATAATATTTCAACTCAAATAGCAAGAATGAACAAATTATGCATGGATCCCCGGCAACGACGTCATTTGATTGATCGTTTCTCGATGTGTTGAAAAGTGTTATCACAATCAAAGAATTTATAGCCGCAATCAATAAAGGTGTCGATGTAGTTCATTAATGAGTACGGATCGTCCACTGAGATTCGTGTATTTATTCGTTCTTGCTTTAGTTGAGTCAAAAGAAAATAGTAAGAAAAATTCAAGAAGATGAATCAAGATTTAGTTGATGAAATATTTTCAAGAAACATCATGAAAGAATTTAAGATTTAGTAATCAAGAAAATGTCCAAAATCAATTTTAGTTATTAAGAATATGAAGAATAGCTTGTAGGATTTGATAAGAATTAGTAGCAATGATGAATACTAATAACGACTTATCTTATCTATTGATGAATTATAGCTAGAACAATGGCGATGAATGAAGATTATGGATCTTTTAGAGAAACTAGGGTTTCTCCTTCACTATCCCTTGTCTTTTCATTTATCACTATTCAAATCTAGCTTTTAACAAAGAGAATCATCACTCATTTAATCCCAAATTGCAACGAAATTATCAAGAACGGTGATCTCGCTCCAAATTTTGTCGTTGATGATTCTTTTTCCTAAAGTTCATAATTCTCATAAAACTTAAGACTAGTTTAGGATTTCATCACCATTTGATCTAACGATCCTTCGAATCCTTAACAAGCGGAGATTTCACTCACGCATCACGAAAATAAAAGAATCAACAATTAGAAATTTCATAATGAAAGAATTTAAAGAAAGCGAGAATTAACAATTGAATCAACTTCTAATTACACATTCCTTCAATCCGAGGTTACAAGAATTGCTCTCGATCGCTCCCTTGAAGAGGTAACTATTCTGTTGAATTTCGCTTTGCTCGATCTCCATGAGACTCAGACCTGTCGAGGATCTCGCGCTCTTGATGATGATCAGCTTCGCGTAAAGGATCTTGAATGTCGTCGCTTGATGTTGTTCTCAACGATTCTCGATTTGGACCTTGATTTGGAATTGAATTGGATTTGGTTTTGGTTTGTGTGCTAGAAATCGACTACCATCAACAACCTTTTTAGTGTAGGCTTAGGTCCCTTTTTATAGCTCTTCACCAATCTTCCACTAGAAGCTAGGTTAATCTTCCCCAAGATGGTAGGTAGTTATAGGGAAACTTCTAGAATAAGGTGGTTATCAAGCTTCCTCAAGAAGCTAGGCTATTGGAGGGAAGTTTCCAGAAAAAGTTTGTTACAATGGAGCGTCTTCAACAAGCTAGGTAGTTGCAATGGAGCTTTCTGGAGAATTTAAGTCACTGGAGCCCTAACTCGGCCGCGGATCTGTGGCGGATCGGCCTGACTCGGCCGCGGTTCCGCGGCCATTTGGTGAGATTACTGCATCATTTCTCTATGGTAGTTTGGTGTTGGTAAATTGGTGTTCAGGTGATATCTGGAATCTTTTTATCTCTTCTGAATCTCTGCCAGATTTTAACTCTTTGACTTGCTGCATTTTGTCGGCAAATTTGCGATTCCGATATCTGTCCTGAAATAATTTTCTGCACAAAATCTCACTGACGATTGTTGAGACATACAATATTATGCGTGAAATAATAAACACACAATTTCCTTCCAAAATGTTGATTATAATGTATAACACGTGGTAATTGATATTTTCCAGACGAACTGATAATACGTGTTATATTTATAACAATCATTCTTAGATGAATAGCAAAGTGAGGAAATTGTTATGTTAAAAATTGCAATATTTTCGATTGAACAGTATCCTTAACAAACGTTTGAGTTGACCTTAGTCTAAAATAAGACTAACGGTCCTTAAACCAACCCAAACCCAAATCTAAGAAAATACGGATTTGGACTAATCCACGCCCTACGGGCACCAACATAAATTAGTCTCCGTATACAATCTACGTGCAACCAAAAATAAAACAAACACACAAGACATGAAGTGAACATCGGGAGAAGGAGAAAGTGGTTATCGCTACGTGGTAACGTAATTAACTGCAGGGGCTTGTGCCTGCAGGGAAGAGCGTCCCCACAATCAAAAACACCTCACAATGAGGAGGAATCTGACGAAGTCTGCTATATCGGCCGCATCCGTCTAAACCTCCGATACACGGTGCCATAAATCAACTTGGCATCTTCGGAGAGGTGGACGGATAAAACCAAATAGCATCTGCCCCCAAAATTCAGGCCAACATCTCGGTCACGTCTTTCGGCGGTAAATAGATTCTGGCACGCCCGGTGGGACCTTTTCCTCTTTCCACTGCACACTTCGTGTGTCGTGTTCACGAACGAATTATGGTTTAATGTGGTTGCCCCTGGATTCGAGGTACTAAGATTTGGTGTCTTGCTCCCGTGCAGAGAAAATGGCTTCCAACTACACCAGCTGCAACAACAACTCCCACTCCGTCCTCACCGGAGGAGTGGCCTATAGGCCCCAAGCGGCATCTATCTTCGCCATGCCAGTGGAACAGGTGACGCAAGCCACCACTGGGCTGTTCTTTGGGACCATGCTTGCACCAATGAGCTTCAACGCCCCACTGCCATCGCAAGAAGCTCCAAAGAAGTCGGTCTTTGATCGGCTTACAACTACCGCGGCCCCTAACGGGTCACCCAAATCCAACTGTAAGGACCCGAAAATTGGCACATGACGGCCCTTAAACTACGCAATGTCTACAGGCGTAACACAATTTAAGTAAGCCGAAAACCCAGCAATCTAAACCATCAAAAGTATTAAGTGATAATAACATTTTTAAAACTTTTGAAAACTCAAACCAAATTCTTTAAAGTCCAACTTTATTTCCTTTAAAATTTTGGCAGCACCTCCTTTGTAAAAACTAGCCCCAAAAATGGGTACAACAAAAATATATAAGTAAAGCATCCCCAAACGGGAGCAAATACACGCCCAAAGGCGGAAAACAACCACCACAACAGATATACGACGCCATCGCGAAGAAATAAAAGACGATATAAAAAAAAGCTGCATAAAAGACCTCCAAGTCACAAAATAATATACAATAACGTCATCACATCAAGTCTCTAAGTCATACATGAAAGTGATAGATGGAGAGTACATGGTACAACGAATATACAATGAGCAATATCGGATAACCGCAAAACCCACTTATAGAAAAACTGTACACAGTCAGCCGTAGCGGTATCCGCTGCAAAAGATGATAGGATAGATGAAAAGCCCTGCCTCGACTACTCTGAGAAATAACCTGCAAAACACTGTGGCACAACGGGGGTGAGTTGCCAACTCGTGAATAGTAAATAACATATGCAGGTAATCGCAAGTATGCACGTACCGCGCGAATCTATCACATGTAAGCTAATAACAATAAATGGTCATATGTATGCAACAGTCATGAAAGGTAATCTATCAGGTACTACTAATACATGAAACAATAAATGGCAATATGTATATGCAATAGTCATGAAAGGTACTCTATCAGGTACTACTAATACATGAAGCGATGCATATAAAATAAATGCGGAGTATGGGATAAAACATGTCATCCTTACAGAAACCTGACCTCGTGGCAGGACCAAAGTCCATCAAGACAATCAAAATCCCAAATTTTCTCAAATCAGCCCCCAAATTGGCTCTCATATCCTGTAAGTCTCATATATCTTGAGTGTCCAATATCAAGTAAATCTCATATATCCTGTATCAATATCAAGTAAATCTCATATATCCTGTATCCAATATCAAGTAAATCTCATATATCCTGTATCCAATATCAAGTATATCTCAAATATCTTGTATCCAATGTCAAGTAAATCTCATATATCATGTATCTATATCAAGTAAATCTCATGAAATGAATAAGTATATTTGCATAAATCATTATGATGAAGTATATAAATTAGATATGTATACATATATATTAGCGTCCCATTCCACTAATATATATATATATATACACATATATAACAGCGTCACATTCCACTGTTATATAAACCTAGGAGTAAAAATATCATGAAAACATGTGTCAAGCATCGACACATAGATACTGATCTATCAGGTGATGTCACCGCGACTGGCCCCTGATAAGTACGTATCATACGCTGTCTTGAAAACCCGAGTGCCCAGCTTCGACCCTCGCATTTCGACGTATCCATACGTACATAACTCCAGTCGGTATCCCCACGATAACCGCCGAGTCTAAATACTGTCACCGGTAGGTATGATTCCCCTGTCAGGATCATCGGCGTGGTCCATCGACATACCTTTCTTGCCCCGGGGTACCTCCGGGCCCCACCATGTACCCGCACACGGCCCACGATGCCTCCTCGTATAGGGTATATATCAGAACCGAGAAATCTTATGGTGGCTGTTGAAATATCATATCAAGAGAAACCGGGTTTTTCAAATAATACATAATTTCATGAAACTACCACGGTCCTCAAATCCAGAAAACATCATGATAAATCCATATCTCAATGCGAAAATCCATGAATATAATATATACAACATAAAACTGTAATGTGAGCATATAAAGGAAAAACCGCTATTTGACTGCAACAAGTTAATATATATATCATGCGGATTCCTAATTTCTTCAAGTCCATATAACATCAAATAAAGGTGAACATATAGCTATAGCCAGATATATGTGTAAACATGTAGGTATAGCAAGGTATATGTATCTACCTATCAGTAATGATGTAATACCCTCTAGGTATAAGTGTAAGTATGTATGCAAGATGTACATGTAGCTATGTCGCATATGTGTATATACCTATCACTAATGGTACAATACCATATAAATATATGGGTAACTAGCATGTAAGCATGTCAAGGCATATGTGTAAGCATGTAGGTATACAGGTATGTTATATGTCATATGCACGAAAGAAAATAAGGATCATGTCTCAATATCCCTAAATAATACAATATCACATATGTATAGGTGTTGTGTGTGTCATGGCAATTATCGACGGTGTGTGTGTAGCATACAATTAGTGCTCGTGAAACATGAACCGTCAATAATGGTGTTGTGTCTCATTAGTACTAAGTCCATACACAATATGAAATGAGATATGCAACAAAGGTATACATGCACAATCAATATCCATATACTTCTAACTAATAGTCATGTCATTTAATCTAGCCCAGACGCAAAACGCCATGCGGGCGATTCCCCTGTAAATGTTAAATCTACTCACCAACACTCCTGGCTAAGTCAAGCCAACCACCTATTTCCCCTTCTTCGCAGCGTCCGAAGTCCCCGCCTGCGAACCTAAAACATAAAACAATATAACATGTAAATTAGCAAATGACCAATAACACGTACAAACTACGTTTGACCGACGCGACAACTCAAAACATACTCTCAAGAGTTCGTATTGTGGCTAACGTGCGTAGCGACACTACGAAACCAACCCAAGAGCAAAACCACACAAAGTGCATGAACCATGTCCTATAACGTAACACACGTAATCGTAACACAAGAAACTAGCTATGTGGTCCCAGATTTTGTATATAGAGAAAACCCAAAAATCAAACAGAACCAAATACACCTAAACCAAAGCAGACAGCTACCCACAAAAACTCAAGCCCAAACCCCACCATAAATCCGAGGTCGCCGGATTTCAAGGGAAAGTCGCTAGCTGAATCCGAGCAGGTGGGTCTCGTGTTTCAGGTGAAGTCTTAGGGTCTCTGGTTCAACACAACTACTCTGCTAGATTTTCTAGTATACTCACGGGGTCACAGCAGTTCACAGATATCATAATCGACACTAAAAATACGATATTAGCACAAAACTTAACTTTAAGCATTCTAAACTAAAACTCAAAGTCTATACAACACAATAACTTCATAAAGAACAGATAGAGATCATTACTTACTCCCACAAGCTCAAAGATCCTAGCTTTCCAAGCTCCAAGGCATCCAAGAGGCAAAACAAGTCTAAAGATGTGATTTTTGTGAGATTTTAAGAAGTTTAGTAATGGATTAGTGAAGATTTGTGAAGGGAATGATAAGTGTTCAGTTGAGGGTTGAGGGAAGTGAAGAGAAATGAGAATAAGATCAAGTGAGAGAGAATGAGAACAAGAAAAGATAAAGAGAGAGAGAGAGAGGTGAGTGTAATGGTGAGTGCACCACTCAATAAATGCAAGCATATGCTCACCATGCCACTTCCTCTCCAAACAAAACCCAAAAGAAATATCTCACCTCACACAACAAATATCTAGGGTTTGAAATCAAGGCAAAGGATTAGGTTAAAGCAAGGGATTAGGATTAGGGTTAAGTTGTCATGGTTGCTAAACTAGATTACACAAACACACCCTCACATAAACATATACATGTGTGTGCATGCCATAACAAATAATAATAAATTATTAATTAAATGTTATAAAATGTGAAGAACCCAAATTGGTAAACTTTTTACCAAAAACCCGCATTACCGTCTAAACCAATACTAATCGAAATCTAAGGCGTTACACCAACGCCTCGGTCTTTAACAGACTAGGCCAAAGCTCAAGCGGGCCCGTGAAGAAGCCCGCAATACCTGAAGGGGTTATCCCGAAACGGATAGTCGTCCCTGCTCCAGTAAATGAAGTCATCAGAGAGACTTCTCCTACTAAGGGGTCGTTCTTCACAAGACTGGCCGTTCCAACTCCCGCTCCAAGCGAAGTCACGAAGGCTGCTTCCCCTATTCGAAAGTCTGCCTTCAACAGGTTGTCCATACACTCTCAAGGGACGTCAGTCTTTGACAGGCTAACACCAACAGCAGTTTCTCATCAAAGCATGAAGCACAATGCAGCTACCCCGACAACGGAAGTGATCCCATCTGCAAGACGCGCTCGACGTCGCCACTGGCGCCGAGTGAGGAAAGCTGGGGGCAGTTCTTCTTCTGGACTGACTCCACCAGCTCCAATGGTGGAAATTGACACTGTTGTTCCAACTGGAAACAGCTTTGAATCACTTAGGATGGTGCGCAAAAACTCTCCGACCGTTGTGTTGAAAAGATCTCCTCCACCTGTGGAGAACGCTACAAAGGCAAAGCTGGAGCAGCCCCCTCAGCGGCTGTCCTCCAAAATTCATAAGGTCTGGTGGAGAGTCCAAGACTCAGTAATCGACAAGGACTATTCCCGTCGATCCAAGAAAATGACAGTTCAACACGAAGGGGACCATCCCGCCGCCACGCTACGAAACGTATCGTCTGCCCGGGTGCCTATTGTAGCAACCCCCTCAGCTTCAACTGCCCATAAAAAGAGGAGGCCGGAGAAGATCCCTATGCCTGCAACAAAGCTCAAAGGCACTGAATCCAAACACCCCAAGTCTGGGGGCATGGTGGTGCACACCATTTATATAGCTTCCGGAAAAAAGGAAAGCCATGCTTCTACGGGTCATCGACCGCTCACACGGTCTGTGACGAAAACTCAGGAGCAGCAACAAAAGCTCCAGGAGATGCGGACATAGATGGCCGCACTCACTGGGCGAAAAGAAAGCCCGGAGATATCGTCAGAGCAACACCAAGAACAGGAAACTGATGTCAAATTCCTCCTAAGAATGCTCGAGAGGAAAGACAAAGAGGCCGCAGAACAAGCGGCCAACATAAAACAAATGACGCTTTTATTCTAAGATATGGTCGGGATGATGATACAGCCGGATCCTCCAGCTGAAGACCCTCTGATTATCCTTGAAGACGACAGAGGGGAGACATCGAACCCTCTTCCGGCTCTATCAGCAAGGAAGAGACAATCTCCAAAGCCGCCCTTGAAGCTATATAGCTCAACAGATACAAGCTCATCAGGCGAGCAAAGCGGCTAGCTAAATCATCAAAACTGGATTACCCTATCCAGGTTGGTACGATCAAATAAAGTACCCGCCGATATACGATCCCTAAATTCCATGTGTATAAGGGGACGGGTAATCCACACCAGCACGTTGCTCAATTCAGAGCCTTATGCGGTAATACTGGGGGTGACGACAAACTGCTGCTTCGCCAGTTTGTTAGCAGCTTGTCGGAGACAGCATTCGAGTGGTATTCCAAGCTCCCGAATGACTCTGTCAAGACATTTGCAGAAATGGAGCTGCTGTTTACACAAAGATTCGGAAGCGCTAGCGAGCTCACCCCGATCACCGCACTAATTAACGCCAAGGTAAAGCTAGGCAAAACATGGGTTCAGTATGCGATATGGTGGCGGAACCTATGGTCGAAGTATGAACAGCGCATAGAAGAGGCTCCTGCAGTGGGCATGTTTGTGGGAACCCTCGATCCGCAAGCGACCATATCCCAGTTCATGATGTTTTTCAAACCGACAACCTTCCAGGCCTTGATTGACAAGCTGGTCCAAATGGATCAGATGGGCCATAGACCGTCTTCCTCGAAAATGGAGCCTCGAAACGAAAAAGGGAAAAGGAAAGCGACCTTCGTCGCCAATGCTCAGCAGCAGCCCAGTGGTCCAAAACCAGCTGATCGCCAAAACGATAGACAGCGATTCTTCAACGAGAAGCTAAAACGCCCTTATTCGTTTCCCCAGGATAAAACGAGGAGACTGTTCAAGATGGCGGTGCGCAACAGGCTCATCACCCTGCCAGATCCGAAACGCCCACTGCATCCCGGTGACGTCAACAGTCCCAACTGTTGCCCCTACCATCGAGTAATGGGCCATCCAAACGAAGATTGCTTTGTCTTCAAAAACTGGATTGAGGACCAGTACCAACAGGGCAAATTCGCGTTGTCTGAAAACTGGAGGGTAAACCCGCCATAACCACACGCTCCGAAAAAGATGGACACGCTGGGGGCATCATGCTCATTTATAAAGTAAGCTCCATGGGAAGTTTTTCTTTCGGCAAAAACTAAAAGGATGCTGAAAGATCTCCAAGCGTGTCCAGCGATTAGGTGGAAGAGCCCGCTGGAGCCCGAGATTATTGAGGGAATGTTGAAGCCGTGCCCAACGCTGAAAGTTGGTGAAGGTGGACAAAACATTCAGGCCAAGCCTCCAAAGTCTTCAAAGAAAAAGAAAAAGGCCAAGAAGCCCGTCCAACCCAAAGACAGTCGTACAGGTCTACAGAAATACATCGATGCGCTGGAAGAATATAACCAGAAGGCACGGACCCCAATCACGTTGGATGAATTCTTTAAGCATGTTCTTGAGAATGAAGCCGATGACGCTGATGAAGGAGACAATTCTTCAGAAGAGCCCGAGGATTATGTGGCAAGCTGTCACATGATCTCTCACTCATCAATAAATGGCAAAGAAGCTCTTAATGCAGAGAAACTAGGGGGCAGATCCAGAACCGGAATCAAAATCCCTGGAGCCATCGGACGAATTGATTGACAGACTGCTGAGCGAAGCTCTTCAGAAAAGCAAATCTGACCGAGAGCGTGAAACGGCCATATATGAAAGGGCCAAGCGTTGGTGTCACGTTGAAGAAGGTTCGGTATTGAGAATCCATAGAGTACCCTAACCGGATAGAAGCACTTCTGCCACCAGCAAAAGCAGGTTTAAAACAAGAAAGCAGTTCGCTAAAGCCCTGTCAATGGGAATGAAGTTGCCACCTTTCAAAGAAGGCACTTCAGAAAATACGTTCCCCGACGAACTAGATGCACATCCAAACTACTGCTTATACCATCGGAGGATCGCACACCCTACCGAGGAATGCATGGCCTTTAAAAATTGGTGGCAGGGATACGTTGCTCATCGACAGCATTTCAAGCGGATGAAGCGCAAAACTCATCGAGAGCATAGAAGCACGACGGATGAGCGCAAAAGAACTGTCGGCGACTGTCACATGGTTGATTCTGAGGAATCGCAAGTTCTCACCTTCGGGAGCGATTCTGATGAAGAAATAGCCCTCGGCCCTCTCTTCAAGGAATCCATCTCCGAAACAGAAGAGATTAAGACCTGCGAGAACATTCAGCTACGTAATCGCACATTACCCGAAAAGAATCTCAGACCCACAAACAAGAGATCGAACAAAAAAAGATAAGGGGAAAGAAAAAGTCCCTGAAGATATCGCCCTCAATGACCGAGTCGTCAAAGAGCTTGCAGCCAAGGACCCGCCAAAGAAAAACAAGGTGGATTACAACGTTCTGGCACACCTGAGGAAGATACCCTCGCAGCTAAGCTTTCTCGACGCCCTTCTGCTATCTAAAGAGGTGAAAGATTCTTTGATTAAGGCACTACAAGAGCCCGAACAGTTTCAAGCTTTCCTTGCCGAAGAAAAGATGAAGGACGAGCTGGAAGAAGTGCACACTGCTGATGTCACTTTTGGCGACGAAGACCTCCTCCTCGGGATGTGCGAGCACAACCGTCCCCTGTATGTCACTGGATACTGCCATGACATCAAGATAGGGAAGATCCTAGTTGACAATGGGTCCTCTGTCAATCTCCTGAATGTGAGGGTGCTAAAAGAAATTTGCATGAGCGTCCAGCACCTCGCTCGGGATAAAATCACCATCTCTGGGTTCGACTCCCAGTCATCACGGACGCTCGGGTTTGTGATACTGATGTTACACTTTGGGCTGCTCATCTGACATCAAATTTCATGTCATTGACGCCAAGACTTGCTACAACGCTTTGCTTGGCAGGCCTTGGTTACACGAGTACAACATCATCCCTTCTACACAACATCAGTGTATGAAGTACTTCAAAGATGGTCTCGAGTATACCGTGACAGGGGAGCTGAACCCATTCTCTGTGAATGAAGTCCGAAAGTATGAAGATGCAAAGTATTTTTTACCAGACTTTGAAGACACAAAAAGATGCCATAAGCTGGAGAATAAGCAGAAAGTTATCACCACTATCCCGGTCTTTGGGAGCGATACCGAGGAGGAGAAAGAGATGGTCTATTCAAGACCGCCCTAATGCAACAATCCGGGACCGTCTACCCCTATTCTGGTCTTTGGCAGCGACTCTGAAGATGAGGTCAACGCAGTATTCTCGGTCCGTCCATCAATGCAGGCCTTCACTGGCGATGAACGGAGTTTGCAAATCGCTATGGTTCCACAAAAGCATTACAAAGAGCTCGACACACTTGATACCTATAGTGTGCAAGAACTGCAGATGTTCTATGTCTCTCCTGGGCGAAAAGATGAAAAGGTGATCTTCTTTTATCGATCCGCAGAAACCAAAATGGAGAAAGAAATCTGGCATGGTGCCGATTATACGCTTGACAAGCTCCAGCCCATCCGTCTGCCCAGATACTACAAAGAAGGATTAAAAAGGCTATTGAGGTGCCAAGGCGTACCCTTCAAACAGACTGCTCGACAAGCTCAGTTCTATAACAGGATCCGGAACGTCCCCGGAACTCAGCGAAAATTACCCAACGGGAGAATGGAAACGATCGGGCTTGGATATGTTCAATCCAAGAAACGGCAGCGATTCCATGGCTACTACGTTATACATGACTTCGATGCTCTGTTAGAAGACACTGCAATTGAACCAAAACAAGATCTTGCCATAAAAATGTTGAGTCCGTCGTTTGAAGAACAGATGGACAAGCTAATAAGGAAAGCGGGTCAAAAGGTCCGGGATGACCACAACCGTGAAATGGCCATTTATGAGAAAGCCAGAACACAGCGCCTCCTTCAGCAGGCTACGGAGAATGACGATGCCCTTCATCGCCAGCCCGTCATACGGAAGACTCGATGCGGAGGCAAAAAAAACTGAAGAACGGAAAAAACGTTCGACAGCAGCAAAGCGGGTCCAAGAAGCCACGCGATCGAAAATTGATCAGCCGGGATCCATCTCTTATAAAGAAGATGGGTCAAGCATATTCCTTTCCCCAAGACAAGACAAGGAAGATATTCGGTCTTGTCATGAAACATCAAATGATTACGCTCAGAATCCAAACACCCCGAACAAGCAAACGAGGTATCTCACCCGGATTATTGCTCATATCACTGAGCGATAGGACATCCTCTTGAAGACTGCTTCATATTCAAAGATTGGGTGGAAGACCAGTATCAGCAAGGCAGGTTTGCTCTATCCAGCAGTTGGAGGGTAACCCCACCACAAAAGCATGAACCGAAAGCCACGTATGCAGCGAGAGTAGAACCGAATCAACATTGGTCTTGGAAGCGATCTCGTACCTGTCACGCGATAACGCTGTTAGAAGAAGGAGTACGCGAGGATATGGATGACCTCCCCTAGTGTTTCGAAAATGAGGATGAAGATGAGTTGATCTCAGAACTTCCACCGGCGCCAAAAGAGCTGGAAGATGGAATACATACTACTGCGGACAACCTAAGGAAAATCGACTTGGGGACGGCAAACGACCCAAGGCTAACGTTCGTCAGTGAGCTGTTGTCTAAAGAACAGGTGGCTACGCTAAAAGACGTGCTCATGCAGTATAAAGACTGCTTCGCATGGAACTATTCCGAGATGCCGGGGCTAGATCCAGAAATAGCGGTGCATAAATTGGCGATATCTCTGGACATCAAGCCAATCAAAAAAGCGCCAAGAAGAATGCGGCTCGAACTTGAAATGAGCATCAACGCCGAGGTCAAAAAGCTAATTGACTCCGGCTTCATCCAAGAGGTTCAGTACCCCGACTGGATTGCCAACATCATCCCAGTGATGAAGAAAAATGGGATGGTGCGCATCTGCGTAGACTTTTGGGATCTCAATAAAGCTTGCCCGAAGGAAGATTTTCCCGTACCGGTTACCGAGCTGATGATAGATAACACGTCCACTCACAAAGTCTTCTCCTTCATGGACGGATCATCGGGGTACAATCAGATAAAGATGCATCCCGAAGACCAGAAGCATACCGCTTTCCAGACTCCTCTGGGCATACTACAAAGTGATGCCTATCGGTCTGAAGAACGCCGGTGCCACCTATCAGAGGGCCATGACGAAGATTTTCGATGACCTTATACATGAAATCGTCGAATGCTATATCGACGACCTCGTGGTTAAAAGCAAATCGTACGAGGAATATTGGGAGCATCTGAAAATCGTGTTTCAACGTCTTCGGAAATACAACCTGAAGATGAACCCTCTGAAATGCGCGTTCGGAGTTTCCTCAGGCAAATTCCTAGGATTCGTCGTACGACACCAGGGCATCGAAATAGACTCGTCAAAGATCAAGGCGATTATGGAGATGCCTCCACCAAGAACTCTCAAGCAACTACGGTCTCTCCAAGGAAAGCTCACGTATATCCGGCGGTTCATAACTAACCTCTCCGCAAATGCCGTCCCTACAGTCACCTGATGATGAAGGGGACCCCGTTCGTCTCGGATCGCAAATGCCAAAGCGCACTAGACGAAATTAAGCAATACCTGCAGAATCCACCGGTATTGACCGCTCCAGTCAAGGGAAAGCCCCTCATCCTGTACACAACAGCCTTTGAAGCTTCTTTAGGCGTGCTATGGGCATAAGAGAACGACCAAGGGAAAGAGAAAGCCCTCTACTATTTGAGTCGAGTTCTCCTGGGGGCAGAAAACAACTACTCCCTGTTCATATCATAATTTTGCATTATTATATTCCTCATTCTTATTCATTTTGCAAATAAATAGGTGCTTTTGATCCATGTCTGTTGAATAGTTGCAGGTTACAGATTCTCGGAACAAAACAGTGAAAATGATGAAAAGACACTACAAAAGTGAGACTACGACTAACAAATAGAAAAATCTTTATCATGCCTACAGTTTGAGGGACAAACGAAGATCAATGAACAATTTTACAAAGTACAAAGGCAGCGCAAGATTCAAGACTTCAACATGAAGCGAACGGTAAAAGTCCACAATATTCTGCACTGTGGAAATCTGGAAGAAACTAGAAGACATTCTGAAGAACCAAGTGAAGAAAATACAAGAAAAATGCAACATGAAAGATACCTGAAGATTTGAGACAGAGACCCCACCATACGGCCGCGAATTCGTGGCCAAACATGGCTTATGGCCGCGGTTCTGCGGCCGTACTGTACACGTGTCAGTGCAAAATGTCGATGGGTGGCAGTGCGTTGACCAGGCTTCTCAGGGTAGTTTTGTAAATGTAGATAGGGATCAAATGTAAACCCTAGGGTTTCTATAATCTATAAATAGGAACCCTACGGCTCTTTTTGGAGCATGCCTCTTTTTATTTATCTAATTTAGAATTTTCATCTGTAAATGTTTGAAGAGTGCATCAAATAAAAAAGTAAGTTTTTCTTTATCTTACCTTAGTTTAATTTCATTTCTGCCCTAGTTATAAATTATATTTATCTGCCATAGTTATAACTTTTATTTATCTGCCGTAGTTGTTAAATTAAAATCATAAAAATGAACTCTTTTATCAATTCCCTAATGAGTGAGTAGTTCCTCACTTATTAGGGTTAGGTTTGAGAGATGAAAATCTCTCACCCCTTTCTTGCCCATTCAACATTTTAAATAGGACTCTATGCATACATGCACACACCGCTCACTACGGCACCCTATCCCATGAGGTAGCGGTGATACCGTAGTTAAAGATTGGTTGTGTATGTTTTCCATGGAGGTTAGGGTAAGAGTTAAGAAAGGACGGACAAGGACCTAGAGGAAGAAACCTAGTTTCTTCCCGATCGTGCTAATCTCCTTTGTTAATTATTACCTTAACACCTAAATAGTTCTTAATTAGCGCATAGAAAGCGGTGAGACATATTGATTTTCCAAACTTAAGCTAAACCTAACCTAGCAAGATTTTAATCCTAATTCAACTTTAGTTTTTATTGATAATCAAACCTACCACAATTGGAATTAACTCGTTAGAACAACTAGAAAATACACAAAATTCCTGTGGACCGACCCGTATTCAACCGGCTAGCTATCAAGCGACACCGTTCTTAATTACGGTAAATTCTTTGATAACAAAAAGCGTAAAGCGCGCTAAATCACTTCCAATCAAATGGCGCCGTTGCCGGGGATAGCGTAGTTATTTTATTTTTGTAATTTCGGGTTGATTAAAAAAAAATTTAAAAATCATAAAAACTGAAAAATATAAAAAAATATAAAAAACTTATCATCTTGTTATTTTTTGAAGGGTTTTCGTGTGAATTGTGCAGGATCGACGAACAGATTCAGATCTGGAAAAATCCATAGAGCGAAACAGCAAACATCAGATCTGAACAAACAGAGGAGAACCACAACAGAGAAACAGAAGAATTTTTGGGAACTGAACCGACTAGTCAACCGCGTTTCCGCCGCAGATAGGCACCTTTGACCGTGGATCCTCCGCGCCTTGGTGACGTCAGCACGTGGAAAACTTTCTGTAAGCTTTCTTTTCTTCTCTGTAACCCCCTAAACTCCTCTGAAAAATTTTCCTGCAGGGTTCTTTGCGCAAAAAAAAAACTTCTCTCCCTTCTCCAATAACTTGAGCTTGTGCAGGATTCTTTGCGCCGCAATAAAAGAAAAAAATTTGGCAAGTGTTTTGTGTGTTTACTGCTTTGCATTCTTAAACTGACTTTTAAGGGGCTTTAACACCAATCCAGATTGGGTGGGGATTGCATTACCCTTCTTAGGACCCCAAAAATCACAAAAAGCATTTTGCATTAACCTTCGAGTTAATTAAAAAAGATTAGACTCAGCCTATAAGGACTGTCGCGCTCAATAGGACAAAGGAATAGTTGTAGGCATCGGTCGTTTATCTAAACCAGACTTTGTGGTGCCTAGGCTAGACAAGTGGGAAAGGTAATTTTAAAAGGCCCGTCTCACGGTGATTCGTGAGCGGATCCCTCCTTTCTTTACTTGTGCTTACCTGGCCACAATTGGCGGTGAAGAGGCGATTTGAGGACCTCACAACTTGCCCTTTGGAACAGTTAGGAGCAGTCTAGTTGACCTAGGAGACCCTAGATCTAGGCTTGATTGTTCATATTGTGATTGCTTGAGTGTGTGTCTAAGCTTCTTATTAAAAATCTTTTTGCAAAAAGCTCCTGATAAAAAAACACAAAACAGAAAATTTTTACAAAAACTTGCCACTTGTCGCTAAGAAATCCATTGCACCCCACTTGCACCTACTTTCCTCTCATTGACATTTTCTTACCCCCACCTTTTGTTTTTACTTTTTGACTACACTACCCTTCTTTAGTGTATGTCCAGTTAGACTAGGAACACTAGCGCCCATTTAGTCCGTGTCTCGTTAGTGCCGACTAACGACGCTTTCGACTCCGAAGTCGAAATTCCATCCACTTCTTTACCTTCATCTTCATATTCTTCATCTTCTAAGGAGATGTCGGGATTCAATCTTAACAACCCCTTACCCGCGGGACTGATTCCACCTCCACTAGGTGCGAATAACCCACCACACCCTCCTGTCGAAGCGCCCCAACGAATCGCGCTCCAGGATCTTTTCTATCCTATCCGCACCGCTTTACCCACTTGTCTTTCACTTCCACCGGCTAATGGGGATAACTTTGAAATTAAACCCCACTTCATCAACTTGTTGCCTAAATTTCACGGGCTAGAATCCGAAGATGCCTATATCTTCATAAACAAATTCCAGAATGTTTGCGCAATGATGAAGACCACACAACTTTCTGATGATGCTATAAGGCTACGTGTCATTCCTTTCACTTTATGTGACCTAGCCGAGAAATGGTTATATAGCACAGCATCACACTCAATAAAAAATTGGGAAGAGTTTTTTAAGGATTTTCTTAAAAAGTTTTACCCACACCACAAGACCGCGAGAATTCGCAACGAAATTATTCAATTTTCCTAGCTTCCTTCCGAACCTTTTTGGAAGTGTTTTGAAAGATTTAAGGACCTCCTTGTTCAGTGCCCTCACCACGGTATCGAGAATTGGCAACTTTGCCAAACTTTATACGAAAGACTGAACCCAGCAACTAAGCAGTTGTTAGAAACCATTTATCAAGGTCACTTTCTTACAAAATCTAGCGAGGAAGCTTGGCAGTTTCTCGACGATCTTGCTAAACAAACACTTCAGTGGGAAAGCACTAAGACCACCTCATCTACTTCATCAGGTCAGTCTAGAGCAGGCATACATCAACTTGATATGTCGATTGCAATGAAGGCCGAAATAGCTGCACTTACGAAAAAGCTAGAAGCAATTGAGAGCAAATTCTCATCGCCTTCTCCTGCCCCTGCTTTACCCCCACGCACAGTTTGCGCTTATTTTTCGGATCCGTCCTATCTTACTGAAGAGTGTCCTTACAACCCACCCGTTCAAGGACAAGATCAAGTCAATGCTGCCTTTCAGCAAAGACAAAGAAATGATTCATACTCTTCGACTTACAAGCCTGGTTGGAGGAGCCACCCAAATTTTGCTTGGAATCAAAATCAACAACAATTCCAAGGCAACAACAACTTTCAAAGGCCTCCTCCACAACAATAAGCACCTCAACAAACTCAATATCAGCAACCTTTCCAACCCCAACCTTACCCAAACCAAATGAACAATTTTGTACCCAACAACTCTTATCCTCAAAACAATTTTGTTCAGCCGAATAACGATAAGGTTTCCTCGCTAGAACGAAGTTTGGATGCATTTTTAAAACAATCTACACAATTCGCAGCAAGGTTGGAGACTTCCATTCAGTTTATGGTACAAAACAGTGCTTCACATAATCAGAGCATCAAATCAATTGAAGCCCAAATTGTACAACTAAATGCTGCATTAAGCGAGCGAGAAAAGGGAAAGCTTCCGTCTCAACCATTGCCAAATCCCGGTTACACACACAACGCACATGTTGCTTATGAACAACAAAATCATAATGTAAATGCTGTGACCACGTTGAGATCTGGAAGAGTGTTGCACAATAATGTGGGTAATAGTGATGACACCCCTGCTGGTGCTTCTTCTTCATCTTCTTCTTCTTCATCTTCATCTTCTTCCTCTTCGTCAGAGTCTGTTCTTCATTCTTCACAAGGCTCTACTTCTTCTAATTCGAACGGAACCACATCTCACTCCATGATAACACCAACACTGGGATCCGTTCCAACTCCGCAGTCTACTCTACAAACATTGGACTCAACAAATTTTCAAAATGTTCCATTTCCAAACAGGTTGAGATCCAATAAACCTACTCCCCAAATGGAGAAAATTGTGGAGTTGTTCAAACAGGTTAGCATTAACATACCTCTCTTGGATGCAATCCAACAAGTCCCTTCTTACGCTAAAATCTTAAACGACTTATGCACCAAAAAGAGGAAGTCACAAGCACCCAAGAAAGTTTTCGTGGCTAGTGCTGTAAGTGATGCTCTTATCCAACCTTTACTCCAAAAACATAAGGACCTCGGCTGTCCTAGAATTTCAATAACAATTGGGGATAAGAATATCAATCGAGCACTTTTAGATCTTGGTGCTAGTGTTAATTTGCTACCCTATTCAGTATATGAACAATTAGGCGTTGGAGAGCTTAAACCCACACATTGTACTCTCCAAATGGCCTACCGATCCATCACCCATCCTAGGGTGAGTTAGAGGATGTGTTAATTAAAGTAGGGGATTTCATTTTTCCCATTGAGTTCATTGTTATGGATACACAGCATGTAGCTAACCCCCGGAGTCAAATTCCGGTGATACTCGGTCGACCATTCCTTGTGACTTCTAATGCGGTGATCAATTGTCGAAATGGTTCGATGAACCTATCTTTTGGAAATATGACAATTGAACTCAGCATTTTTAAGTTGGGGAATCAGCCCTCCGAGCCTAATGCTAGTATACTTGATGTTTGCTCGATCCACGAGATCACGCAGGAGAACAGTGAGCTCGAAAAATTTATGTTCGATCACAGCAGTTTTGACGCCACTAGTGCGTTCCTCCTAGAATCTGACACGGCTTTCACACCGGATAACGATTACGAGTGTTTCACTTTTTTGAATGATTTTGAAGACTCACCACCCGAGTATGAGTCCTTTGATTTTTCGGATGAGTTAGCTGAACCATCCGACTCGGTTGCTTACACTCGCTTTCAACCATTGTTGGAATCCTTCGAGTTCGAGATAATTTCACCAATTTTACCTTCAACTGTTTCACCTCCGAAACTCGAACTCAAGATTTTTCCGTCTCACCTTAAATATGCTTACCTAGGTGAGAATGAGACCCTTCCTGTTATCATATCGGCATCTCTAGCTCTCGAGCAAGAGAAAGCCCTTTTAATGGTCTTACAAAACAACCGGCAAGCTTTTGGCTGGACTATGGTGGACATCAAGGGGATTAGTCCCCTCATAGTTGAACATCATATACATATGATGGATGATGCCAAGCCAGTAAGGGATCCATAGTGACGCCTCAACCCCATAATGAAGGAGGCTGTCAAAAAGGAGATTGTAAAATGTCTTGATAGTGGTATCATTTACCCTATCTCAGATAGCCAATGGGTTAGCCCCATTCACGTTGTCCCAAAGAAATCAGGCATAATGGTCATAACCAATGAGGCAAATGAGTTAATACCTACTCGCACCCAAACTGGGTGGCGAGTTTGCATCGATTATAGAAAACTCAAAGCCGCGACAAGGAAAGACCACTTTCTGTTACCTTTTATTGACCAAATGCTAGAACGATTGGCTGGGCACGAATTTTACTGCTTTTTGGATGGCTACTCCGGCTATAATCAAGTTCCCATCGCCGAAAAGAATCAAGACAAGACCACATTTACTTGTCCTTTCGGTACATTCGCTTACCGTCGCATGCCCTTTGGGTTATGCAATGCACCCGCTACTTTCCAGCGGTGTATGATGGGGATCTTTTCAGACATGGTGGAGAAATTGAGATTTTTATGGATGACTTCTCCATTTTCGGCGACTCCTTCGATGAGTGTTTGCTACACTTAGATGTTGTTCTTACCCGCTGTAGGGATAAGAACCTCACTTTGAATTGGGAGAAATGCCACTTTATAGTACGAGAGGGTATTGTCTTAGGACATGTCACCTCGCAAAACGGTATTGAGGTTGATAAAGCCAAGATTGAAGTCATTTCCAATCTTCCTCCTCCCAAGTGCGTCAAAGACATCCGAGCCTTCCTTGGCCATGCCGGTTTTTATAGACGGTTCATCAAGGATTTTAGCAAGATAGCTAGACCCTTGACTCTTTTATTAGCCAAGGACGCCACTTTTGATTTTGACTCAACCTGCATGAAAGCGTTCGAGTCATTGAAACACTCATTTATTTCTGCGCCCATTCTTTCATCTCCCGACTGGACGCATCCATTTGAAATTATATGCGATGCATCTGATTTCGCCATTGGTGATGTCCTTAGACAGCACATAAATAAGATGTCGCACGTAATTTATTATGCTAGCCGAACATTAAATGAGGCCCAATTGAATTACACAACAACAGAAAAAGAATGCTTAGCCATTGTGTTTGCACTAGAAAAATTCAGGCCCTATTAAATCGGCTCTCCAGTGATTGTTTATACGGACCATTCAGCTCTTCGCCATCTTTTCGCGAAGAAGGATGCTAAATCTCGGCTAATACGTTGGATCCTCTTGCTACAAGAGTTTGATCTTGTCATAAGAGACAAGAGAGGATGTGAAAACGTAGTCGCCGACCACCTTTCACGACTTCCTTCTTCGTCTACACTTGAAGTTCCTATCAAAGACGTTTTTCCCGATGAGCAGCTCTTAACCGTGTCATGCGAACCTTGGTTCACTGATATAGTGAATTATTTGGCCACCAGACAGATACCAAACGATTGGTCGAATCAAGATAAACTCCGATTCCTGTCCCAAGTAAAACATTTTTACTGGGATGAACCGTATCTCTTTAGATACTGTTCCGACCAAATCATTCTTCGGTGTGTCCCCGAAAACGAGTTTAAGAGTGTGCTGTCTTTTTGCCATGATCAAGCGTGTGGCGGGCATTTTGGCCCTAAGAAGACAGCAGAAAAAATCTTGCAGTGTGGCTTCTACTGGCCACGACTTCTTAAAGATGCATACGAATACTGCAAGACATACTCCCGATGCCAACACTTGGGCCGGATATCTCGGAGAAACGAAATGTCGCTCCAACCAATTTTGGTTATTGATATTTTTGATGTTTGGGGAATAGACTTCATGGGACCATTTCCTAATTCCTTTGGGAATATGTATATTCTACTGGCTGTTGACTATGTTTCAAAATGGGTCAAGGCTGTGCCCAGCCGAACGAATGACAACAAGGTTGTCGTTAGATTTCTTAAAGAAAACATCTTTTCTCGGTTTGGGCATCCTCGCGCGATTATAAGTGATAATGGATCTCATTTTTGTAATAGGACTCTTGAGTCCTTAATGCGCAAATACTCCATTACTCATAAATTGTCAACACCTATCACCCCCAAACTTGTGGGTAAGCCGAAATTTCGAATCGGCAAATTAAACAAATTTTGGAGAAAACGGTTTCTAAAAACCATAAAGATTGGTCAACAAAACTGATTGATGCATAGGCATTCCGTACTGCCTATAAGACCGATCTTGGCATGTCTCCATACCGGCTTGTTTATGGGAAGGCTTGCCACCTTCCTGTTGAAATTGAGCACAAAGCATTTTGGGCGGTTAAAGAGTTGAACCTATCCATGGGAGATGCGGGCAGCAATAGAAAGCTACAGATGAATGAATTAAATGAGCTGCGGGATGAGACCTATGAGAACACAGTAATTGTTAAAAACCGAACGAAGGTGTTCCACGACAAACACCTTATGCGCAAGACTTTCAAACCTGGTCAACAGGTTTTGCTTTACGATACTCGGTTACATTTCCATCCCGGCAAACTCAAATCTAGATGGAAAGGGTCGTTTTTGGTACGCACCGTATATTCGCACGGTGCGGTAGATCTAGAAACCCGGAGGACGGTACACTGTTTAAAGTAAACAGACATCAACTCAAACCGTTCCTCACTGCGAACCCGTCGGAGGAGCTCCTGTTTTTACAAGAGCCGATTTATACTGACTGATCTTCCTCCATCTACCCCCAAATTTTCGATCATCTAGCCAAAACATTGTTTCAAACAAGTTTGGGGGTATGTATAATTTGTAATTATATAAATACAAAATAACATAAAAAATAAAAAAATTGAAATTTTTTTTTAAAAAAATTGGGTAAATTTCCAGATTTAGAAAATAAAATAAATTTTTTATTTGCAAATAAATCTCTCTTTTTAGAGGGGTTTATTTGCAAATATCCATCACATTTCCCCCTATATAAAAAACCCCGACCACTCCCTGTGATCACATACCCTAATTTCATCTTCTAAAAAACCCTAGCCGCCGCCCAACCAAGTTCTGTAGCGAGATCGCACCAGCGCGCTGCCCTTCCGCCACCAGAAGCCACACCCGACCGCGATTCCGCCGCACCTCTGTGCCTTCACCCTCTGATTTTCTCAGAGGCGGTTCGATCTCTGAAACTCCTCTCTGTTTTTAATTTTTTAGATCTGTAGCTTATCTTATGGAACCAAATATGCAACTAGAGCGTGACTTTTCACAGATTTTTTCACACGCGGTATATGGAAGTTACTTTGCTAATGAAATAGCACGAAGGGACTGGAATTTTTTGATATATAATCACCCAAACGCTTACGCCCTTCCGGAATTAGTCACTCGTTTTTACGAGTGCATGGAAGATGGTTGTCTCGCCCAATACGACTTTATCAAATTGCAGTGGGGTGATAGGGAGATTATAATTGATAGAGACTTCATACATGAAGTCACATTAATCCCTAGAATACCTGTTCATGATCAACCACTGCAGTTTGAGGATTACATGCCCTTAATGGGTAATGATTGCTCAAGGGAACCGCGGAAGGGGATCCAAGCGAGAACCCTTTTCGCCAATGTTTTAACTGTGTGCCGGTGGACACAAAACAATATTTTTGGGAGTTCCCACAAAACCACATTTTTCACACCCTCACTGCATATCATGCACACACTTATGACAAGGAACCCTCGATTCGACATGTGCACGGTTTTACTGAACTCAATTGGTGCGAGCAAAAGAGCCGCGAACTACCCTTACCCCATGCTTGTGACACAACTGTGTCGCTATTTCCTCCCCGTGGAGGAGTTTGAATTTTACATGCTTGGAGGCATACCCGTCAGGCCTCTCATTGAGGGCATATCTACGTCCTATACACGCTTGACGGATATTTGGTCAAGAACTGAACCGGCGGAACACGTGCCCGCCAGAACACCTAGCTCCAGCTCGACCGCGAGCGAGGGAGAACTCACCCCCTTAGAACATGCAAATTTAATGAGAAGAGCTGTTAGGGGGATTGACGAGTTGAGGGGGATAGCGAGGGAGCATGATTGGCGTTTGACTGAAGTAGAGCAGGAGATCTGAACCCTTCTAGCTAGGGGGAGCGTTCCCGTTCACGCTCAAGGGGGCGGCGTGGGGCCGAGCAGTGAGGGCACTGCTTTTGGTAAGTTTAGAGGAGGTGGTGGTTGTAAATAGTTATCATTTGCATTGCATCTTTATAAAAAAATCATAAAAAAAGAAAAAATGAAAAAAAATATATAAAAATATAAAAATCAAATAAAAACTGAAAAATTTGAAAAATTATAAAAATTGAAAAATTCGATTTTGGCCATAATTGACTTAAGTTTAACAAGACGGTTAACTAGCTAGGAAAAACTAGATCCAGAACTTAGTAAATTAAAAAAAAACCTAAAAAAACCTTTCTTAAAATTTAACGGTAGAAAATATATGTCCTTGTTGTTTACTTAGAAATAGGCAAATTTTGAGTTCACTTCTTGGGCTAAGTCAAAATAAGGGAAGAGTATTGAAATTTTAATTAAAGTGTAAGTCTGAAAAATAATCCCTAAGCTTAAGTCTAAATTCTGAAAATATATACCCTACAACTTGCACAAACACGAACCTTGAAACTTGGAATAGTACAGGAGACCTTGAAATGCTCTTGTCTAAAATCCTTATTATGAAGGAAAATAAAATTATAAGTGTGAATAAAGAGATATAAAAAAATGAACACTGGTTTTGTAATTACTTAAGGCTGCGTAAAATATATATATATATATATATATATATATATATATATATATATATATATAGGGTTCCTAGGCACACTAATGAGGTCTCACAAGGCATCGACCATGCCAATTTCAAATTTTACAAATGCCGAGAGACCCTAATACGGATCATTAACTAGAGATTAGGCGAAAACTAGAACTAGTAAACTGCTTTACTAATAAGTGAACGGAAATTCAACCTTTGTAGATCCGGTCCTCCACCTCCATAGCTCCGTGATGAAGTCCCTCCGCTGTACCCATCGGATCCCGGACTCTCACGGTAGTTTCATCGAAGAAATGATCGGGCTAGGTCGTCGACTTCGATGCCGAAGATGATCTATGTCGAGGCAACACAAGATCAAGCTCCCACTTCACCAAGTCATGAAACTTGTGAAGAAAACACCATATACTACATGGCAAGTGGTAGAGGATGAAGAAATAGGAAGTGGGTTCACTTTAGAATTGGATTTCTCACTCTTTTTCTTAAGTTGCCATTGATGGAAGCAAGGTTTTCTTCTTTGTTGAAGAAGAAGAAGAAGAAAGAATATGATAAGTATTTTTCAATAATAAAATAAAATGATACTTATCATATTATCAACCATAGTTTAGTGTAGAGAACTAACTAGGGTTTAGTTGAATGGTTAGGTTTAGGAGATGAAGACAAAATGGTTGCTTTAGTCAAAGATGCATGAAGCAACAAGAACCTTCTAGCATGAAAGCAACCATTTAGTTTTTCTTTTCCTTTTCTTTTAACCAAAATAAATAGATAAAAGAATAAGTGAAAAGAAACCCTAACCATTCACTAAACTTGGTTTAAGTCTTTACACAAACCCAAGTTTGCATGTATCATCAAACATGATACAAACAAGTGCACAAAAGTATATCACATATACAACTTGTGCAATTCAAGTGAGAAAATCCATTTAAAGTGAACCAATACTAGTTAATGCAAAGTAATATATCAAATATATAATTATGTATTAAATCATTAAATCAATACTTGATTTAACGATCCGGTCATATCGCATATGACCGACTAATATCCAATGTATCGGCTTATCGAATCAATCATTGATTCGATAACAAGGTTATATCGCATACAACCAATCGATACATTCATCGCGAGAATAGAATACGGTATCACATACACGCATTATTCTCAGTCCCGCACATATCTCATATGCGCTCCTATTTCGTTTCGCTTGAGCCAGGAAACCTCTGTGTAGGACTCTAAAGACTCGTCAATACGCCGGCAGCAGTTGATGATCATATCAAACACCCACAAGCCGCAAGCGGTCTGCTAAACGTAACGACCACCCGGGTATTGAGCGATCAGAAGATCGACAAGCAAGCCCGCTCACACTCCTGTGAATCCAACCAGTAACACTTACCGTACAATCCGGTCTGTTCGTCTGATATGTCGCATATCTCGCCTAGGGGTGGTAAACGTCAGACCCCAATAGCTCGATAAGTCGTGTCGATATGAGGTCTATAACAGTTCGAGAAACTACTGGTAACACTTACCAGTAAATCTCAGCAACCCTGGCCAGGGATTTCCGGTTATAGCCAATCGAACACAGTGCAACATCAACTCCCTATACCGGGAGAGACGAATCCCCTCCTATCGCTCATTGCCTCCATGTGATTCAGGACTGTACCCAAAAACCACCGTTTTGCACGCCCTCTTGGACGTGGTAAGGTGGAAATCAAAGCACAGTGGGAATCACACAAGACTCTATGACGATCTCAGGTCAACAGTCTACTCTGTACCAGTGTCACCAGAGAACTGCCATCTGACGTAAGGTATAATACCATCTGGGAGTTCTCGGCGAGTCCGTCCAGTGTATCCAGTCTCCACTGAGCACCCGTATATCATCTCTGATGTCAAACACCAATGGATATGGGATCATCCATCGCCCATCTGTATGGGTCGAGAAGGTATACGCTAGTCTACACTGGTATATCGATGCCCCGTCTCGATACACCCACGACTAGGGACCTTGAAGGATGTACTTATGGACTACCATGTCCCCACTAGTATGATCCGCATCATAGTCCAGGTAGTCAAGTACACATCCTAAGGGCTTTACCAACATGTAACAGAGAGACAATCAGTGTACACGTTAAGGTAAAGATCAACCAGATAGCATACTATCATGTCGAGCAAGAAAGTCCTCCCTATATATGTCCAAGCATCCACTACAATATACATCCTATGTATAGTAATGGCCTCTAAGGCATACATATAACTAACAATCTCCCACTTGCACTAGGGCCATCTGATAGCAGTGGTTGTAGTATCTCATACTCAACCATCCCATAAAAGTCTCTCTCTGGGAAATGGCCTTTGTGAGTGGATCCGCCGTGTTGTCCTCTGAGTTTGTTCTCCTAACCTTGATCACCTTGGAGATCAACCATCTCCATGATCAGGTGACACTACCTTAGATTATGTCTGGGTCACTGATGGGACAGGCGTTCCTAGGCCAAAGCCACACTTCCATTGTCACACAATGGTAGGAACCTAGTTCATCACATGAACCAATATACACCCAAACAGCCTCTTTGGTAGCATCTTAAGTAGCGATGTATCCTGCCTTTATCGTCTAGTAAGCCACGGTATTTAGCTTGGAACTCTTCCAACATATCGTCCCTCCACTGAGGGTAAAGACAATGCCTGTGACTGACTTTCAGTCGTTCTCATCACCCTGGAACACTTCCAGTGATTCTCCCCAGGATCGATTGATACCATCTCACTACATCTAGTGAGTATCCTAACATCCAGTTACTTCTATCTCATAGATCAAAACTCAGGATTTAGGAGGTATCACTTAGATCCTATACGGAGAATCCTTATGATAAGCGGAGATTGACTGAGCGTAGCATAGGAAACTCCTTCCCTATCAAGAGTATGTCATCCACGTACTCTACGAGGATCACTACCATACTCCCTACTTCCTTTTTGTATATACAAGGTTCATCTACCATTTTGATGAAGTCAAAATCTTTGACTACCACATCAAAACAGATGTTCCAACTCCGCGATGCCTGCTTTATCCTATAAAGCAACTTGCACATGTTTCCGCTGCTCCCACTGTCTACGAAGCCCTCTGACTGTGTACTTACAAACGTTCTCTTCTAAAACATCATTTAGAAAAGCAGTCATGACACCCAACCACCAGATATCGTAGTCATGGTATGTAGCCGTGGCAAGTAGGATCTGGATGGACTTAAGCATAGGTCCTTAGAAAAGGTTTCAACATAATCCATACCTGGTCAATGATGCAAACCTTTTAACAAGTCTAGCTTTGAAAGTCTCAACTTTTCCATGTACACCAAGTAATCTTCTCAAGATATACTTGCTCCTGATGGGGATTTAACCCTTCAGATATAGCAACCAAAGTCCATACTTTGTTGGTGTACATGGATTCCATCTCAGATCGCTAAGCATCCAGCCATTCTTATAGAGTCTTACTCCTGATGGCCAGCTCGAAACTAGTTGGGTCATCATCTCATGATGCAATCCTCGCTCCCACTGTCATAGAGAAACCGAAGTATCTCTCAGGTGGGTGAGGAACCCTACTAGATCGGCGGAGAGGCTGAGGTTCATTGGTAACTATTGAATCCTTTGGTTTTATCAAATCATCTGCTGTAGTTTGTATAGCTGGAACCTTTCCAGTTCTACATTACAGACCTTACCTCGAGTTTGTCCGAATTTTGCTTTTAGACATCGGCCGGTCAACCCCAAATCTTAACTAGCTTAAGACATGGGCTCTTCCCATACCATATCTCATATGGAGTGGTAGGCTGTGATCTGATTCAAACCTAATTCAATAGGTATGCAGCTTCTCAAGTGCATAACCCCCAAAAAGGAAACAGGTAACTCAGTAGTACTCATCATAGAGCGCACCATACCGAATAGGGTGCAATTTTGCTCCGCCCCGATATACCATCGTGCTATGGTGTATTCGGAGGAGTAATGCCGAGAGAGAATCTCATTCTCCTTTAGAATAGTTCAGGATTTCCGTGCTTAAGTATTCTCCTCCCTGATCACATCAAAGGACATAATACTTATACCTGTATTTTGGTTCTCTACTTCTAACTTATATTCCGTGAATATCTCAAAAGGTTCGGACTTGTGTTTCAACAGGAACATATGTCTGAATCTTGAGAGATCATCAGAGAATGTAATGAAGAACAAAGAACCGGTCTTGGCATGTGTAGACAGGGGACCTTTATATATCAACATGTATCATCCCAAGAGTTCACTGACACTTTCTCTGTTTCCATTAAACAGAGCTGTGGTCATCTTATCTTTGTAACATGACTGGCAAGTTTCACAAGATGTAAATTCAAACTGATTTAAATATGCATCTACATGTAACTTCAGCTAGTCGGGTCGCATTGATATGACCTAGTCTACAATGCCTCAAGAAGGATTCGTTCATTTCTGAACTCTTCCTCTTGTGTGTGTTCTGTATACTCAGAACTGTAGTTTGACTTAGAACATCAATGTTTTTAGATAACGTGCCTGAACCGATCAACTTTTGATATAGGAAATGTTCAAAACATTATCCAGCAATACAAAATTTTATCATTTCTTTACTACAAAGAGACTGATATGATTTTGTATATCAGGTTCGGTATCTAATAACATTCGTTCAGAATCAATGTATTTGGAATACAGGGTGACAGTGACCAACAGACTTGGCTGCAACACTTGCCCCGTTTTCTGCCTCATGAAACTTATCACCCGTTTTCAGTTCTCTACCTTTCTGTAGCCCTGTGTAACAGATTACATATCTGGGATCCTGATCTGGTATCAAATACCCAGGACGTAGAGGATACAGAGAAACAGTTCTTTGTAATGAACACACCCGAAGGAGATGCATCATATGCACTTTCTTCGTTTGGGTGGCACGGGAATTCTGGTATTCCCCAATTTCCTGCTCTGTCTTATAACAATTATAAGTTGGAGCGGGACCAACGTTCCCCAGCTCAATATAACAAGCGGGTTCGGTCAATATTCCGTATTATTATCTTGATTAAGGCGTGATATGGTCGCTACCTGGAGAGAGAGAGAAGAAAACACTCAGCGTGCGCTCTTGCAAGAATAGATTGGTTATTATTTTATCTAATCAGGATGGCTCCCACTGTTTTTATCAAATCTTCCTTCAAACCCTAAAGGAAAGACTAGCCGGGATTAATTACACACTACAAATTCGCCAATCTTTCAGCCAGGCCAGTGTCGGTACTTTGAGGGAGGTCTCCCGTGCTTTCGCATGAACCTAATTAATGTAAACCTCGTTTTCCCAGAGGCGTAACCCCATTGACACCTTTCTAGACACCTACTTGATCGGCTAATTGTAATGTGTAAAACTCTCCCAGGAGTAACAATTACTCGCAGCGGGTATCGGGATCCAACTATCTCATAGAAGGTATGCAATCTCATTGCAAATTTCAACACTTGAAATACCCGATAATTTTGCCCCTAACCTCCTATGACCTTGACAAAGGCCAACAAACCATAGGATGCTAGTCAAGTTCAACCCGTCATTTCCTGATTGAATTAAACCCACCCGCATGACCCTTGACAAAGGCCAACAAGGTCGCACGACTACCCTAACCCAATCTGCATCATATGCATAAGCAGATAAGCACCAGTTAGCTACCGCACACTATGCCTTGACAAAGGCCAACAAACGCAGCACGAATACTAACTACTACTTATCTGAAATGACGAAGAGCTACGACAGATTTTTCTGAAAACCTATTGCGTAATGAACTTGTTATCGTTGTAGAATCAAATGAATTTAAAATGGAGTGTTTTTTAGGCTTTTCTAGTTTTGCTAAAGGAGTCACTCCCGGTGAAGGGATCGTCGGTCCTTTCCTCGTCGAATGAGGTGCGGGATATATCATATATATCACTGTGCAAAGCAGAAACTATAGAAGCAATCAAAAGACAAACCGAGAGTTGTAGCATCTGCCAGTTATTGCTAAAGGAGTCACTCCCGGTGAAGGGATCTCGGTCCCTTCCTCATCGAATAAGGTGCAAGATATATCACATATACCGCTGTGCAAAGCAAGAACTGTAGCTACCCGTTTTATTTTTGAAATTCAATTCTACAATATCTTTAGGTTTCTTTTATTTCATTAATCACATTAATGAAGTCCCATCATTTAAGTACCTAAACATCACAGATAAATACGACGTACACATATGCCATCTGCATTCGCCTCGATGTCCCCTCGTGCACCGTTAGGTTAGGTAACTAACGGCAGAGCGGGGCAGGGCTAGCGCGGGTGTAAAACATAAGTAACGCCTATATAATATATCATCTATACTATATACAGTATTTATCACAGAACATCACATGATCACATCACAGATATCGCAGCAGAAGAAACATATGAAATATTGGATATACTAGGACGTCCGTGTTTTCAATACGAGCCAGTATAAAACACGGATTCCACGGTCGCGATGAATAGCCAAACCCACACCCCTAGACCCCTACGAGAGCGGCAAGCAACCCTACCAATTCTAGAGTTAGGAGACCCGGACTCGACTCCTCGAGTTGGTCTCCTACTGGACTCCAAAACCCGGTTACTTATGCTCCCCTCCTTGGGTCTATCCTAGTGCGGAAAAGTAAATAATATACAAACGGTGACATCTTCCGCAACCTGGAAGTGCCCCAATAAAAGAATATTACATACAAGTTTTTACATAAATGAAAAGGAAAAACACTCATCTCACATAAAAACCCCTGGCTATTCAAACACGACGATCCAATATAACATATCCAGCAACACATAACATCACATGTCATCAACGTAAGTAAATATGCGCATCCCAATTGTCGTTGACATATAGCAACGAAACCGGCGATATCACATTATACACTTACGGTCACAGAAAAGAAAGTGTAAAACTACAACAGTTGGAATCCGCAAACTCTTTAGACATCACATGCCTAATTAAATGAATTCCTTAGACATCGCATGCCTAACAATTATAAACCCCGCATTTTAGTCTCATTATCAAAAACTCTTTTCAATATCAAGTCGGGCAATTCAACAAGATTCCCGACATCCTGATCGAATGCTCGTCGCAAACTTCAATAGACGGCTGCACCCCCGATGCCTCCGACGAAGTGCACCAAGGCGGAACACCGCTGCCGCGAGCACCCGAACGGATGCTTTCGGCAACGGGGTTCTCCTACAGTCACGTGGTCGGGGCTATGGAGTGAGGCTGTCTATTAAGTTTAACCGGCGAGTATCCGCGTACGCTACGTGATTGCGACGGACTTTTGATCACATCAAAATTCCGTGGCAACCGATCATTTGAGACTAAACTGCTATGTTTATAATATTCATTCAGTTATCTCATAACTACTTGTGAATTCCAATTATTGTATCACATTCCAGATAATTAGAAAATGTTAAACTTTCCGATCGAACATTTCCAACACCCAAATTTTCCCGAAACAGCTCAACACATGAAATAAGTTTAAAAACATCCAGTTCATGCCTCAGTACCAACGGTCCAGCCGCAGAAGGGTCAAGCCAACGCCTCACATGTGGCACGCCGTACTGCCCCAAACCCTAAGGTTCAAAAGGCAGTTCAAGACGGTCACATAATCGAGTTAAGGTTTGTTGTCTTCTAGAGGGACCATCGTGTTACTTGCACTACTTAGAACGTTATTAAACCACGGAAAGATCCAACACTTGGAAATTTCCCGACAGGGGAAAAGGTGGGTATTTATATCCAGTCGGACCTTTTTAACATATTCAATAATTATCCGGAAAACACATAGATAAGATTAGACAATCCGATCGAATCCACGAGTTCCCAAAACAACCCAGAATACTCAACTCTTGAGTAAATATTAAAATTACCCAGAAAACACAGGAGTCAAATATAACAATTACTGTGCAAAGAATAGTCAAAGAGTCAACAAAATGGCCGCGGAACCGCCGCGCCACGTGGGGTAAGGCCGCGGTTCCGCGGCAGTTTGACGGAGTTAGGGCACCGTTTCGCACAGTAATTCATATAAAACCCTGCTCATTTTTCTGCATATTTTTAATCTGGAAAAATCCACAGTTTACAAAATTGTACAGAAAGGGGTGAAAAGCGGGGATTTCGGGTTCGATCGGACTTCTAATATCGTCTACGCATCGTCTAAGGCTCTAGCTAGGCTCTGATACCACTGTAGGGTTCCTAGGCACATTAATGAGGTCTCACAAGGCATCGACCATGCCAATTTCAAATTTTACAAGTGCCGAGAGACCCTAATACGGATCGTTAACTAGAGATTAGGCGAAAACTAGAACTAGTAAACTGCTTTAGTAATAAGTGAACGGAAATACAACCTTTGTAGATCCGGTCCTCCACCTCCATAGCTCCGTGATGAAGTCCCTCCGTTGTACCCATCGGATCCCGGACTCTCGCGGTAGTTTCATCGAAGAAATGATCGGGCTAGGTCGTCGACTTCGATGCCGAAGATGATCTACGTCGAGGCAACACAAGATCAAGCTCCCACTTCACCAAGTCGTGAAACTTGTGAAGAAAACACCCTATACTACATGGCAAGTGGTAGAGGATGAAGAAATAGGAAGTGGGTTCATTTTAGAATTGGATTTCTCACTCTTTTTCTCAAGTTGCCATTGATGGAAGCAAGGTTTTCTTCTTTGTTGAAGAAGAAGAAGAAGAAAGAATATGATAAGTATTTTTCAATAATAAAATAAAATGATACTTATCATATTATCAACCATAGTTTAGTGTAGAGAACTAACTAGGGTTTAGTTGAATGGTTAGCTTTAGGAGATGAAGACAAAATGGTTGCTTTAGTCAAAGATGCATGAAGCAACAAGAACCTTCTAGCATGAAAGCAACCATTTAGATTTTCTTTTCCTTTTCAACCAAAATAAATAGATAAAAGAATAAGTGAAATAAAACCCTAACCATTCACTAAACATGGTTTAAGTCTTTACACAAACCCAAGTTTGCATGTATCATCAAACATGATACAAACAAGTGCACAAAAGTATATCACATATACAACTTGTGCAATTCAAGTGAGAAAATCCATTTAAAGTGAACCAATACTAGTTAATGCAAAGTAATATATCAAATATATAATTATGCATTAAATCATTAAATCAATACTTGATTTAACGATCCGGTCATATCTCATATAACCGACTAATATCCAATGTATCGGCTTATCGAATCAATCCTTAATTCGATAACTAGGTTATATCGCATACAACCAATCGATACATTCATCGCGAGAATAGAATACGGTATCACATACACGCGTTATTCTCGGTCCCGTACATATCTCATATGCGCTCCTATTTCGTTTCGCTTGAGCCAGGAAACCTCTGTGTAGGACTCTAAAGACTCGTCAATACGCCGGCAGCAGGTGATGATCATATCAAACACCCACAAGCCGCAAGCGGTCTGCTAAATGTAACGGCCACCCGGGTATTGAGCGATCAGAAGATCGACGAGCAAGCTCGCTCACACTCCTGTGAATCCAACCAGTAACACTTACCGTACAGTCCGGTCTGATCGTCTGATATGTCGCATATCTCGCCTAGGGGTGGTAAACGGCAGACCCCAATAGCTCGATAAGTCGTGTCGATCTGAGGTCTATAACAGTTCGAGAAACTACTGGTAACACTTACCAGTAAATCTCAGCAACCCTGGCCAGGGATTTCCGGTTATAGCCAATCGAACACAGCGCAACATCAACTCCCTATACCGGGAGAGACGAATCCCCTCCTATCGCTCATTGCCTCCATGTGATTCGGGACTGTACCCAAAAACCACCATTTTGCACGCCCTCTTGGACGTGGTAAGGTGGAAATCAAAGCACAGTGGGAATCACACAAGACTCTATGACGATCTCGGGTCAACAGACTACTCTGTACCAGTGTCACCAGAGAACTGCCATCTGACGTAAGGTATAATACCATCTGGGAGTTCTCGGCGAGTCCGTCCAGTGTACCCAGTCTCCACTGAGCACCCGTATATCATCTCTGATGTCAAACACCAATGGATATGGGATCATCCATCGCCCATCTGTATGGGTCGAGAAGGTATACGCTAGTCTACACTGGTATATCGATGCCCCGTCTCGATACACCCACGACTAGGGACCTTGAAGGATGTACTTATGGACTACCATGTCCCCACTAGTATGATCCGCATCATAGTCCAGGTAGTCAAGTACACATCCTAAGGGCTTTACCAACATGTAACAGAGAGACAATCAGTGTACACGTTAAGGTAAAGATCAACCAGATAGCATACTATCATGTCGAGCAAGAAAGTCCTCCCTATATATGTCTAAGCATCCACTACAATATACATCCTATGTATAGTAATGGCCTCTAGGGCATACATATAACTAACAATATATATATATATAGCAAGGGTGCTTTTGTTGGAGATAGTGCCCTCAAAGTCAATTATTGGATCGCTGGTACGTGATTGCAATGATTGAGGCAGGACCTATACCGATATGACAGTCTTACTCGAGATGATAGTTTGCTATCTGGTTTGTCTTTATCATCGTATACATGCTTTAGTTCGCTATTGCATGATGATAGAGCCCATAGGATTCTTGCTTGACTACCAGCAGTATGATGGCGATCATATACGTGGGAGCTGGGGTCTGTAAGCACATCCTTAAAGTGTCCCTAGTCATGAGAGTTTCGAGACAGGGCATCGATACTCCAGAGTAGACTAGTGTATACAGTCGAGACCCCGACGAGGTGCGATGGCCGGTCTCACAAGCCATTGGTGTCAGTAGGATCACCTAAGATGTATACAGGTGCTCATTGGGTTATGAGTACACCGGACAGGACTCGCCGGGAACATGCTAGTTGGTATTATACATATCGTTAGATAGCAGTTCCCTGGTGACATGTGTACAGGTTAGTTTGTCGACCTAAGATCGTCATTTGTCTCGTGTGAGTTCCCACTGTGCTTAGATTACTACCCTACCACGCTCAAAGGAGTTGTGCAAATAGGTTTTAGTTGGGTACAGTCCCGAGCCACATGGAGGCAGTGAGCGGATCGTCGGGGATTCGTCTCTCCCGGTATTGGGGGCGAGATCGCGCTGTGTCTAGGAGAGCCATTACACAAAGCCCTCGGCCGAGACAGGAGATTTACTGGTAGGTACTCCATTAGTATCTCAGAGTGTTCTGGGCTACTCTCTGACACGACTTATACCGCTAATGGGGGTCTGACGTTACCAGCCTCTTAGGCAGATATGCGATACTCATAGACGAACGGACTGGACTGTATATATATTGTCACTGTTAGGCTCAGTAGGGTTTATGAGATGAGTTCGCTCGTCAGCTTCCCTTCCAATCAATACATAGGCAACCGTCACGTACAGCTCGTACCTCTGATGTGCTAGAGGTTATACCCAGTGCCAGTGTGTTGATGAGTCATTAGAGTCCCCCATAGACACTTTCCCGAGTTCGGGCGAAACGTTGTAGAGGCCGTATGGTTTTATGGCAAGGTTCGGAAAATGCACGTGCGTTTTCGCACGTGTCATTTTTTGGGCAGATAATACTGGTCGGCTTTGGTTTAAGCCGGATCCGAGTATTATACTGTGTAGATATAATATCTTTGTCTCAGATGCATTTGTATTCGGTCGTAATACAAATGCGGGTATGTTAATACTGATACGGGGTTATCCTGAAATCCATTTCGGGATCGCTTTTAGAAGTTGCTAGTTTCCAGTTTTCTATCAGCCGTATTTAACATTCGGTTAAATGCGGATTTATCTTTTCTTCTTGGGTGAGTCATGAGGGTGAGTCATCCCTCTAGAAGGTTCTAGAAATGATGACAAGGTTAGTGACTCATGGTTGTAATTAATGATTCAATTAATGCATGATGACTAGGTTAGAAGGTTCAATGTATGCATTGATTATGTTCATACTATGTGTCTTGTGACTCATTCTCTTCTTTATTCTTAAGGTCGCCCTCCTAGCTCCTACCCTCACCTCCCCCACCTCTACTTATATGGCCGGCCCCCTTGAGGAAAGATTATGGTTGTTAATTTGGGAAAACATGATAGATATTTGGTTCATGGAAATTAGATAGAAAAGTTTCTCATTTCATATCGATCCAAAAGGCAACTTTATTAACCGTTCGTCCATAGCCTGGACGTAACGAGACAAAGTGTTCTACTCATTCTTTACATCATCTTGGTCGTCTCTTTTAGCAAACTTGACGACCGAGTTGTCTCGGTTCAGAGGTGGGAGCCCGTTTAAAGATCCGTCGACGTGGTGCCACCTGGACGACGAGACCGGAGTTCAAGAAGATCGGAGCAGCCGCAACAAGCGTGGAATGATGGTTGAAGGCCGAAGGACTCGGATCGTTCGGTATAAATCTTCTACCCATTTGTAGTTTGTTAGTTTAGTTTTAATGACAGATCCGGGTTATAGTAGCGATAGCGCCAGTTTTAAAAGTTTTTGTTCCGCATTTGGCGTCTGTTAGACGGCCGGGGCGCTACCGTGGACTTACAGTGGTATCAAAGCCTCACCATTAAGCTATATTAACTTGTGCTAACACGTTTAAAAGATCGATTGAACGGAATTTCCGAAATCACAATTTTCAAGTGCTTAAGTTTCTGTCGATTTTAAACAGGGTCTAAAAATAATTTTACATATCACAGAATATTAAGCAGGGTTTTTTAAGCATACGGATAAAAATTGGGCACGTGATCCCACAAGAGCACAGCGGATCCGCGGTCAAACCTAAGGTTTGACCGCGGAACCGAGGCGCTTTAATGGGAACAGTGCATCAATTTTTCACAGAGAGCTTCTTTTTGGAAAATGTGGTTTTTGATAATATTCTTCTGGGCCCAGATTTTGTTACTGTACAGCAGATGTACATGGGGCCCACTTCGGGAAATTTTGTCGATCGAAATTTTAAATTTGTTAGTATGCAGTATTTACATTATATCTCCGACCGGGAATGTCATTTGATCGGTAAACCGCGTCTGATTGCTATAGTTCTTTTAGACGGGTTTGCGAACGTGACATTCGCGTTGATGTTCTGTATTGTGCTGTGATGTTGCGGATATGTCGTGGTGGATAGCAGTGTGCAATGGTGGTGCAGTTTGGATTAATTTGTACATTTGATATTGCGGGGCGAGCGTCCAACATGTGGACTGTCGTCACTGCCTGTTGTATAATATTCTTTTTGGGACACGACCGGGTTGAGGTCGATGTACCCATTGTACATATTTTATTTTCTGTACTAGGTTTATCCCGCGACTGAGTGCACGGATAGCCGGGTTCTGGAGGGCAACGGGTCCATATCTCATGGCTTTAAGAGGCAGAGGGACCTCACTCTAGAATTGGCAGACTATTCGCCACACTCGTAGGGGGTACAGGTTGACCCAAGGAGGGGTACTCAATTTTCCGGATTCCGTGAAGTGCCGGGTGTTCCATTCACTAGGCTGTGGGGGACTACCTCACTTCAGGTTTTGGCGGGTAACTTCCTGCACCCGTAGGGGTCTAGGTTTTATTGCACAGGCTATCCACACGACCAAGGGAACTGTTGGATATAGTGCCCTCAGAGTCAATTATTGGATCACAGGCACGTGATTGCAATGATTGAGGGAGGACCTATACCGGTAGGACAGTCTTACTCGAAATGATAGTATGCTATCTGGTTTATCTTTATCATCGTGTACTGTTTTAGGTGACCTTACGAGTCGCTATTACACGTTGATAGAGCCCCTAGGATTCTTGCTTGACTACCAGCAGTATGAGGGCGATCATATACGTGAGAGCTGGAGTCTATAAGCACATCCTTAAAAGGTCCCTAGTCGTAGGAGTTTCGAGACAGGGCATCGATTCTCCAGAGTAGACTAGTGTATACAGTCGAGACCCCGACGAGGGGCAGTGGCCGGTCTCACAAGCCACTGGTGTCAGTTGGTTCACCTAAGATGTATACAGGTGCTCATTGGGTTATGAGTACACCGGACAGAACTCGCCGGGAACCTGCTAGTTGGTATTATACCTGACGTCAGATAACAGTTCCCTGGTGACATGTGTACAGGTTAGTTCATCGACCTGAGATCATCATTTGTCTCGTGTGAGTTCCCACTGTACTTTGATTACTACCCTACCATGGCTCAAAGGAGTCGTGCAAACAGGTTTTAGTTGGGTACAGTCCCGAGCCACATCGAGGCAGTGAGCGGATCTGTAGGGGTTCGTCTCTCCCGGTATTGGGGGTGAGGTCGCGCTGTGTCTAGGAGAGCTATTACACAAAGCCCTCGGCCGAGGCAGGAGATTTACTGGTAGGTATTCCAGTAGTATCTCAAGGTGTTCTGGGCTACACTCCGACACGACTTGTACCGCTATTGGGGGTCTGACTTTTACCAACCCCCTAGGCCCGCCATGCGATACTCATAGACGAATGGACCGGACTGTACGGATATTGTCACTGACAGGCTCAGTAGGGTGTCAGGATGAGTTCGCTCATCAACGTCCCTTTTGGTCAATAGCTGGTAGCCCGTCACGTATGGCTAATACCTCTGACGTACTAGTGGTTAAATCCTTAGCCATAGTATTGACGAGTCTTTAGAGTCCACCACACACAGTTACTCAAGTTTCGGGCGAAACGCTGTAGAGGCCGTATGGAGATATGGCAGGGTTCGATCAGATACGTGCGGTATTGCACGGATCGTGATCGGACGGTTTTTACTAGCCGGCTTTGGTTTAAGCCGGATCCTAGTATTAGACAGTGTAGATTTTGTCTCTTTGCATTTGTATTCAGTGGGAATACAAATCGGGCATGTATATGCAGTCGCGGGGTTTTCCTGTAATTTATTACGGGATCAGTTTTCTGAAGTTGCCAGTTTGCATTCCGTTCCGGCCGGTTTTCCTTTGTTCCTTCGCGGCTGGACTTTTCCGATGGAGGGGGTTATTTGCAAGTTTGCAAATAACTTATTGTGGAGGGGTTTATTGTGTTTGTGGCTTTTCTCATGATGAGATTCCTTTTGAATCAATCCTTTGCATTTATGAGATTAGAATGAGATTAGAAATTGTTTTGACCTTGGTGTGACTATTTTCTCCTTTGATTTACATTCTCCTCTTGCTTTATTCTTGAGATATTCATTCCCTCCACCATTATCATATTGGGGCCGGCCACACTAGAGGGAGAGAGGGGGTTCATTTGTGTGAGAGAGAGATTCATTCATCTTATATTTATTCTATGCTTGCTACCAAAAATCACACACCTCTCTCCAAAGATTATTTCTCCATCTCCACCTCCATGGCAACTTCACTACCCTAAAGAGACATGGTTTCTACACTTGCCTACAGCATCCCTTAGACGCGTCGGCTAGCCAACTTCGCGCCCGAGTTGCCTCGGTCCAGAGGTGGGAGCCCGTAAAAGAATCCGGCTACGTGGTGCCCTTTCCGACGAGGAGGTGACAGACGGAGATTCCGCGGGAGATCGGAGTGGAGACGAAGACCGAAGGACATGGATCGCTTGGTATAACTCTCTACCCATCTCTTGTTAGCTAGCATTGGGTTAATGGTTTCGATCCGGGTTTTATTGTCTGTGGTAGCGCCTGTTTAAACTTAAGAAAAATTTTGATTCCGCATTTTGTCCTCGAGTAGACGGCCGGGGTGCTGCCGTGGCGCAACATGGTATCAGAGCCACGCCATTAACCTAGTCTAGCTTGCTCTAGTATGTTTAGAACTCGATCGAACAAATTTTCCGAAAACCCGATTTCATGTGCATCAGGTTTCTGTCGATTTATTTTTGGCTCCAAAAATTTTTCAGTACATTGCAGAGACATGTGCAAGGAATTCTAAGCATTCTGTGAAAATTTGGTCGCATGATGTCACTATTCCACCGCGGAACCGCGGCCAAACCCACGTATTTGCCGCGGTTCCGCGGCCATTTTAACTATTCATTGGACCAAATTTTTTCGGTGAGCTTCTTGGTTGAAAATGGGGTTTTTGGAATATTCTTTTTGGGCCCAGATTTTCATTAAGTGCTACAGTAATGCTTGGGGCCCAATTGGGTAAATTTGATCGATCGAAAAATTTTAAACATGTTAGTTCACAGTATTTACATTATATCTGCGACCGTGAATGTCATTTGATCGGTAAATCCAGTCTATCTGCTATAGCCCTTTTAGACAGATTTGCGAACGTGACATTCACGTTGATGTTCTGTGTTGTGCTGTGATGTTGCGGATTGGTCGTGGGGGATAGCCTGGATGCAATGTTAGTACAGTTTTGTTTTATATGTACATTTGATATTGCGGGGCGAGCGTCCGACATGTGGACTGCCGTCACTGCTTGTTTGTATATTATTCTTTTGGGGCACGACCGGGTCGAGGTCGATGTACCCGTTGTATATATATTTTACTTTCTATACTAGGATTACCCCGCGGAGGGGTGCAGGGATAGCCGGGTTCTAGAGGGCAACGGGCCCGCATCTCATGGCATTGAGACGGAGGGGGCTTCACTCTAGAATTAGCGGGCTATTCGCCGCACTCGTAGGGGGTACAGGTTGACCCAGGAGGGGTGAGGGATACGCATGATTGGCAGATCACTTGCTTAGGCAATTGAGTTGATCATGAGATGTCAAGTACCACACCAGATGTTGTTCTTGCAGTAGATGCAATAAGTTGATATTAATCCAATCCTGGAGAAACAATCGGAAGCAGTTTTAGAACATAAGTGAATGTTCTAGGGATATGATAACGACAGCCTCCTTTAGGAGACGGTTATCATTCCAGGCTTCTAAGGTGACCTGGACGGCAGAGTGGCCATCAGAGTTTTAGTTTTCCCTCTGACGAGGGGCAGTATTTTAGACAGATAGTCCAGGTGGATACTGAGGGAAGGTATGGCGCAGGATACTGATTAAGTTCAGTTGACGATACAGTCTAAGAAGTTTGGATTTGGAGTTCAGTTTTGAGCTAGGTCCCATCAGACATCCAGACATTCTAAGACAGGTATTGCTCATTTCGGGAGATGGCTTTCTCCGCGAACTTGAGATAAAGAGAGACATAGAAAGGAACACCAGAGCGGATCCACTCACTGAGGCTATTCCTCGAACGCAATAGTTTCGCAAACGAGCTTTGTGAGACTGACTAGTAGAGGAGTTGGGTGTTCGGTATCACACGGGCTGTGAGTATGCGACATCGCAATAATTAGCCTTGAGTGCAAGTGGGAGATTGTTGGATATAGTGCCCTCAGAGTCAATTATTGGATCACAGGCACGTGATTGCAATGATTGAGGAGGACCTATGCCGGTAGGACAGTCTTACTCGAGATGATAGTATGCTATCTGGTTTATCTTTATCATCGTGTACTGCTTTAGGTGACCTTACGAGTCGCTATTACACGTTGATAGAGCCCCTAGGATTCTTGCTTGACTTCCAGCAGTATGAGGGCGATCATATAAGTGGGAGCTGGGGTCTATAAGCACATCCTTAAAAGGTCCCTAGTCGTGGGAGTTTCGAGACAGGGCATCGATTCTCCGGAGTAGACTAGTGTATACAGTCGAGACCCCGACGAGGGGCGGTGACCGGTCTCACAAGCCACTGGTGTCAGTTGGTTCACCTAAGATGTATACAGGTGCTCATTGGGTTATGAGTACACCGGACTGGACTCGCCGGGAACCTGCTAGTTGGTATTATACCTGACGTCAGATAGCAGTTCCCTGGTAACATGTGTACAGGTTAGTTCATCGACCTGAGATCGTCATTTGTCTCGTGTGAGTTCCCACTGTGCTTTGATTACTACCCTACCAAGCTCAAAGGAGACGTGCAAACAGGTTTTAGTTGGGTACAGTCCCGAGCCACATGGAGGCAGTGAGCGGATCTGCAGGGGTTCGTCTCTCCCGGTATTGGGGGTGAGGTCGTGCTGTGTCCAGGAGAGCCAGAACATGAAAAGTCCTTGGCCAAGGCAGGAGATTTGCTGGTAGGTATTCCAGTAGTATCTCAGGGTGCTCTGGGCTGCACTCCGACACGACTTGTACCGCTATTGGGGGTCTGACTTTCACCAACCCCCTAGGCCCTCCATGCGATACTTATAGACGAACGGACCGGACTGTACGGATATTGTCACTGACAGGCTCAGTAGGGTATCAGGATGAGTTCGCTCATCGACGTCCCTTTTGGTCAATACCTGGTAGCCCGTCACGTATTGGCTTATACCTCTGACGTGCTAGTGGTTAAATCCACAGCCATAGTATTGACGAGTCTTTAGAGTCCACCACACACAGTTACTCAAGTTTCGGGCGAAACGTTGTAGAGGCCGTATGGAGATATGGCAGGGTTCGATCAGATACGTGCGGTATTGCACGAATCGTGATCAGACGGTTTTTACTAGCCGGCTTTGGCTTAAGCCGGATCCTGGTATTAGATAGTGTAGATATTGTCTCTTTGCATTTGTGTTCAGTGGGAATACAAATGCGGGCATGTATTTGCAGTAGCGGGGTTTTCCTGTAATTTATTACGGGACCAGTTTTCTGAAGTTGCCAGTTTGCATTCCGTTCCGGCCGGTTTTCCTTTGTTCCTTCACGACCGGACTTTCGATGGAGGGGGTTATTTGCACATTTGCAAATAACTTATTTGTGGAGGGCTTTCATGCATATGTGAGGCATCATGAGTGTTCTTTCATGATGAGATTCCTTTTTAATCAACTCACTTGCTTTCATTATGATGGGTTTTGATTTGAAAGTGGATGTGGCCATTTTCTTTTCTCATGTTCATATATTCTTTCTTGCATTATTCTTTTACTCCACTCCATCATTCTTTCATGAGGGGGCCATTTTGGGCAAGAGGGGAGAGATGAGAGGAAATTTCATTTGGTGTGGAAAATATATCATCTCATTTTGCTTGCTTCAAAAATCTAAAACCCTTCTCCAAAGTTCTTGATTCCTCCATGGCAACTAAACCCCAAGAGACAAGTTTCATACACTATTCTACAGCAAATCTTGGACGCGTCGGCTAGCCAACTTCGCGCCCGAGTTGCCTCGGTCCAGAGGTGGGAGCCCGTAAAAGTATTCGGCTACGTGGTGCCCTTTCCGACGAGGACGTGACGGACGGAGATTCCGCGGGAGATCGGAGTGGAGACGAAGACCGAAGGACACGGATCGCTTGGTATAGCTTCTCTACTCTTTTCTAGTTTGCTAGTCGCTAGGTTAATGGCCCGATCCGGGTGAAAAGTGAGCGGTGATGCCGGTTTGCTAGTTTGCAAAGTTTTTGTTTCCGCGTTTCCGGCGTCGGATCGACAGCCGGAGCGCCGCCGCGGACTTACATTGGTATCAGAGCCACGCCATTAACCATGCCTAGCTTGCTCTAGTATGTTTAGAACTCGATCGAACAAAAATCCCCAAAAACCGTATTTTCCAATGCATCGTGTTTCTGTCGAATTTTATTTTGCTCCAAAAATTTTTCAGGTAGTTGCAGAAAGATGTGCAGGGAAGTATATGAATTCTAGTAAAATTTGGTCGCCTGAATCCCCACCGCGGAACCGCGGCCATAGCCATGCTTGGGCCGCGGTTCCGCCGCCACTTAGGCTCCTCACTGCACCAAATTTTTCCAGATTGTCTTATACTTGGAAATAGGGGTTTTGGGATATTCTTTTTGGGCCCAGATTTTCTGTGGGTGCTACAGTATTGCTTGGGGCCCACTTTGATAATTTTTGATCGATCGAAAAGTTTAAACATGTTAGTTCACAGTATTTACATTATATCTGCGACCGTGAATGTCACTCGATCGGTAAATCCAGTCTATCTGCTATAGCCCTTTTAGACGGATTTGCGAACGTGACATTCACGTTGATGTTCTGTGTTGTGCTGTGATGTTGCGGATTGGTCGTGGGGGATAGCTTGGATGCAATGTTAGTACAGTTTTGTTTTATATGTACATTTGATATTGCGGGGTGAGCGTACGACATGTGGACTGCCGTCACTGCATGTTTGTATTATTCTTTTGGGGCACGACCAGGTTGCGGTCGATGTACCCGTTGTATGTATATTTTACTTTCTGTACTAGGTTACCCCGCGGAGGGGTGCACGGGTAGCCGGGTTCTAGAGGGCAACGAGCTCGCATCTCATGGCGTTGAGACGGAGGGGGCTTTACTCTAGAATTGGCGGGCTATTCGCCGCACTCGTAGGGGGTATAGGTTGACCCAGGAGGGGTGCCCAAGTTACCGGATTCCGTGAAGTGCTGGGTGGTCCATTCACGTTGCTGAAGGGGGCTGCCTCGCTTCAGGTTTTAGCGGGTGACTTGCCGCGCCCGTAGGGGTCCAGGATTTTCATTGCACAGGCTATCCACACGACCAGGGGAACGTCGGGTTTCAGTAGTGGCTCTATGAAACCCGGGGATCCCAGATATCTGTATTGTTCTGTGATGCTGTACATTTATGTGATGTTGCATTTTATCACGTCTTGAGCGAAAATTATATATTATATATATACTAGTAGATGTTGTATATGTTTTGCATCCGCGCTAGTCCAGTCCCCGCTCTGTCGTTAGTTAGCTAACCAACGGGTGATGACGGGACCCAGTGGCGAATGCGGATGGCATATACGTACGTCATTATTTTCGTTCTTTGTGGTGTGATCAATTGATGGGACTGCGTTGATTCGGATCAATGCAAGATAAAAAAATCTATTCTGATGTTGTTGGAACACTTTTCAAAAAGCTGTTATTGCAAGGACGTTCTTTTTTGTTTTGCATCATGGTATTCAGTTGGAATATCCTGCTCCTCAGTCGACGAGGCAAGGGCCGAGATCCCTTCACCGGGAGTGATCCCTTGGACAGAAGTTTGCGTCAGGGCAATAACTTCACTATAGCCGATTACTTTTGCTTTGCATCGTGGTATTCAGTTGGAATATCCTGCACCTCATCCTACGGGGAAAGAGCCGAGATCCCTTCACCGGGAGTGACCTCTTTAGCGAAGGTTTTCGTCATTATATTTTTCTAAAAAGCTATCAGTTCCTTCAACGATATCAAGTTCATTACGTTAAAGGTTTTCGCCAGAAACCATTCGTAGCCCTCCGTCGTTTCAGACGGGTAGCACGTAGTATTCATGCTATATTTGTTGGCCTTCGTCAAGGCATAGTGTATGGTAGCTGCTTGTTACCTTTCTACTGCATAGATAGATGCGTTGGTTTGGAACAGTCGTATAGCCTTGTTGGCCTTCGTCAAGGGCTTGTACGGGTGGGTTCAAATTAACCTGGACAATGACGGGTAGAACTTGACATGTGACTTATGATTTGTTGGCCTTCGTCAAGGTCATAAGCGCATGGGGCAAAAATCCACATCGGGAGTTTCAAAAGAACTGAAACTTTCCAGATATGCGCATACCTTCTGGAGTGTGATAGCGTGAGCGGATTCCGTCACGTTATCATACGATGAGAGTTGGATCCCGATTCCCACTGATGAGTTGGTTTACTCCTCGGGTGATCCCGGCTAATTCTTCTTTCAGGTTTAGGGAAGAATTTGACGTTACAGTGGGGGGTTTCCAGATTAGATAAAGTGATAACCATTCTGATCTAGGTTAGAGTGCACGCTGAGTGTTTTTTTTCTCTCTCTCTTTGGCAGTGACCATTGACCCGACCCTAGACTATGACTCAGTGACCAAGTTGACCGAACCTTCTTAACACTGGCTTTTGGAATGTCAGAGTTGCAAACCTTATTACCACTCCTACTTTTACCCTTTTCTCCAGGACACCCCGTATTACTACGAACGTCCACTTCCATTGGAAAAAACCATCGTATGGTTATATACGAACTCGAAGGAATTTATTCGAGAATGGTTTCTGGTTCTGGAGAAAACGAATAGGACTATTCAGTTGTCTTTTCCTTTCACCTTCTCTCATTGCGAGTACTCCTTGGTTTAGGAGATAGTACACCTATTACGCAAATTGGATAGTCTTCTTCCAAACCATAGGCAGGTGCCGACCGGTAGGGAATGAAGAAAACTAATTAGCCTAAATGGTGTACAGAAGGTATTAAGTTAAGACAAAGAAAGGGATTAGTAAGAGGGCAAAGTAAATTGCGACTGCTATTCACGACCAAACCAAGTATTTCTTCACCAATCCTAAATCACCTTTGTATTTCTCCAGGACACTCCATATCACTACGAAGATCCCAAGTTTATTGGATAATCCATCGTATAGTTTTATACGAACTCGAAAGGAACTTGTTCCAGTTCGGGGATGGATCCTGGTTCAGGAGAAATAGGAATTAAGTTCATTCGGTTGTCTTTTATCTTCACCTTCTCTCGCATTGCGAGTGCTCCTAGGATTAGGACAGTACACCCATTATGCTTATTGGATAGTCTTCTTCCAAACCATAGGCCGGTGCCGAACGGTAGGGAAGGAAGAAAACCATTTGGCCTAAAGGGGTGTGCAGAAGGTAATGACTAAAGACATATAAAGGGATTTGGAGAGGTGGCAAAGAATTATACGGTTACAGTTGTAAATCTGGATAATGGAAGAGGCATTACTAGGAATACCGGGATACCCCATCGGAACATTTCAATGTTTCAGTTTCACTGTGTACTGTTAAAAGAAAACTGATTTCCCAATTAGACACTTGCTCCAGGGTATGTATTTACCAGGTATGATTCTCATATCTGTATGGTTTTACAGATGATGAGTAGGAGTAAGTTATTGGGGATTAGGTGATCATCCTCATTATATCGGGATTCGTTGTAATTGGTGATATTTGAGGAAGACAGCTGGGTTGTTTGCCGGACGGAAAATATTTGGTTTTGAATATCCGCGGTTATGCACCAATTTCAAATTGATATATCTGTACGTCTATTTTTATAGAGTGAGATATACCTTTTTGAAATTATGTCTATGACATTGACCTATATCAGTGGATGGTTAGGTAAGGAGTATTGAACAGCGGTGTAATTCTTCTTAACCATAAGTACAGTTTTCAACCTACGACACACAGTGAATGAGTCATTTGACTCAAGGGACTTATACAGAGTTATGTGTATTTTCCAGTGTCCATGAGGACAGAGGGGTAGGTCCTCGTACTATATTCTGTTTACTTATGACTTCTCTAGCTCTTAGACATGTGTTTCGTAGAAATGCAAGGTCTAAGTTTTGAGGAGTTATAGGTATAAGAATAAAGTAGAGAACCAGATATTGCAAGTATCGGGATTCTTCAAGGTAATCGAAGATGTAGATACTTATGTATGGTATTCAGATGATAGTAATGATTAAGAGAACATGCTTCTCTTTCAGGTTACTCATAATTGGAAGTGCTCCTAAGTTGAGTAACGCTGATCGGCCTCTCTCCATTCAGTTGACATGCACTGGAGACAGCTGCATGATTTGAATCTGGTTCAATTAAATCAGTGCCTCTGTTTCTATATTGGATATAGAACAGTTCATATCTTGACATTGTTAAGGTACGGGGAGTTGTCCAGCTTATGCTTAAAACCAGACTCCGGATAACTCAAGGCACGTTTCTGTAATGGATGTTTGTGGGTTGACCCGGGCTATGACGAGGGTTGACTTTCTACCATCTGGAAGATCAATAGTGATATCGTTCTTAACTCGCCACAGTTTTAACAAAAATGGATTTTTTCAGAAAACAGTAGTGGCAGTATGGTAGAACTGGAAGTGATTCCAGAACCGCAAACGATTACTGAAGATTTGATAAGAACTTAAAGATTCAATCTGGTTTGACATTCCATTGGCCACTCCGCAGATATGGTGGGTAACCTCAGGCACCCGAGAGGTACTTCGGTATGCTCAAGGACTGTGGCAGGGAGGTTCTTGTTTACCCAGACTTACCATTGCTTTGTTCCAGACTGTGAGACCCGGCAGGAGGATGAGTATAGCGTCGTTCTAAACTAGCTTTAGAAGTGCACGTCTATATGACTCTGCCAGAGGGTTGTCATAGTCAGTGGGAGCAGCGGAAGCATTGGTGGATATCAGGCTTATGTCTATTTATAGACTAAAGCAGATATAGCGGAGATAGATCATCCATTTCTGATGTGACAGTCATAGGTTTGACTTCATCAGAATAGGGGATGGATCTGTTAAGAAGGTAGTAGGGTGTGATGTCCTGGTATTTGATGACATACACAGAGTAGGAAGTGGTATTCCTATACTACGATCGGTTATACTTTGGTCGTCACACAGTGGTTTCTCCACAAAGGACTTGGATATTATATCAGACATTCTGGTCACTAGATCTATGGTTTTAGATCTAGATTTGGGTAGTTTCCCAATCAGGGTACTTAGACAGCATTCTAAGAGTATTTATAATGGACGACTCCTGGCATGGTGGTGTACCTGCAGGTGATGGAGTGACCCTCTCTAAAGGTGTCTTACAGACTAAAGGGGAGAGGGATATGCATGATTGGCAGATCACTTGCTTAGGCAATTGAGTTGATCATGAGATGTCAAGTACCACACCAGATGTCGTTCTTGCAGTAGATGCAATAAGTTGGTATTAATCCAATCCTGGAGAAACAATCGGAAGCAGTTTTAGAACATAAGTGAATGTTCTAGGGATATAATAACGACAGCCTCCTTTAGGAGACGGTTATCATTCCAGGCTTCCAAGGTGACCTGGACGGCAGAGTGGCCGTCAGAGTTTTAGTTTTCCCTCTGACGAGGGGCAGTATTTTGGACAGATGGTCCAGGTGGATACTGAGGGAAGGTATGGCGCAGGATACTGATTAAGTTCAGTTGACGATACAGTCTAAGAAGTTTGGATTTGGAGTTCATTTTTGAGCTAGGTCCCATCAGACATCCAGACATTCTAAGACAGGTATTGCTCATTTCGGGAGATGGCTTTCTCCGCGAACTTGAGATAAAGAGAGACATAGAAAGGAACACCAGAGCGGATCCACTCACTGAGGCTATTCCTCGAACGCAATAGTTTCGCAAACGAGCTTTGTGAGACTGACTAGTAGAGGAGTTGGGTGTTCGGTATCACACGGGCTGTGAGTATGCGACATCGCAATAATTAGCCTTGAGTGCAAGTGGGAGATTGTTGGATATAGTGCCCTCAGAGTCAATTATTGGATCACAGGCACGTGATTGCAATGATTGAGGAGAACCTATGCCGGTAGGACAGTCTTACTCGAGATGATAGTATGCTATCTGGTTTATCTTTATCATCGTGTACTGCTTTAGGTGACCTTACGAGTCGCTATTACACGTTGATAGAGCCCCTAGGATTCTTGCTTGACTTCCAGCAGTATGAGGGCGATCATATAAGTGGGAGCTGGGGTCTATAAGCACATCCTTAAAAGGTCCCTAGTCGTGGGAGTTTCGAGACAGGGCATCGATTCTCCGGAGTAGACTAGTGTATACAGTCGAGACCCCGACGAGAGGCGGTGGCCTGTCTCACAAGCCACTGGTGTCAGTTGGTTCACCTAAGATGTATACAGGTGCTCATTGGGTTATGAGTACACCGGACAGGACTCGCCGGGAACCTGCTAGTTAGTATTATACCTGACGTCAGATAGCAGTTCCCTGGTAACATGTGTACAGGTTAGTTCATCGACCTGAGATCATCATTTGTCTCGTGTGAGTTCCCACTGTGCTTTGATTACTACCCTACCACGCTCAAAGGAGACGTGCAAACAGGTTTTAATTAGGTACAGTCCCGAGCCACATGGAGGCAGTGAGCGGATCTGCAGGGGTTCGTCTCTCCCGGTATTGGGGGTGAGGTCGTGCTGTGTCTAGGAGAGCCAGAACATGAAAAGTCCTTGGCCAAGGCAGGAGATTTGCCGGTAGGTATTCCAGTAGTATCTCAGGGTGTTCTGGGCTGCACTCCGACATGACTTGTACCGCTATTGGGGGTCTGACTTTCACCAACCCCCTAGGCCCGCCATGCGATACTCATAGACGAACGGACCGGACTGTACGGATATTGTCACTGACAGGCTCAGTAGGGTGTCAGGATGAGTTCGCTCATCGACGTCCCTTTTGGTCAATACCTGGTAGCCCGTCACGTATTGGCTGATACCTCTGACGTGCTAGTGGTTAAATCCACAGCCATAGTATTGACGAGTCTTTAGAGTCCACCACACACAGTTACTCAAGTTTCGGGCGAAACGCTGTAGAGGCCGTATGGAGATATGGCAGGGTTCGATCAGATACGTGCGGTATTACACGAATCATGATCGGACGGTTTTTACTAGTCGGCTTTGGCTTAAGCCGGATCCTGGTATTAGATAGTGTAGATATTGTCTCTTTGCATTTGTGTTCAGTGGGAATACAAATGCAGGCATATATTTGCAGTAGCGGGGTTTTCCTGTAATTTATTACGGGACCAGTTTTCTGAAGTTGCCAGTTTGCATTCCGTTCCGGCCGGTTTTCCTTTGTTCCTTCACGACCGGACTTTCGATGGAGGGGGTTATTTGCACATTTGCAAATAACTTATTTGTGGAGGGCTTTCATGCATATGTGAGGCATCATGAGTGTTCTTTCATGATGAGATTCCTTTTTAATCAACTCACTTGCTTTCATTATGATGGATTTTGATTTGAAAGTGGATGTGGCCATTTTCTTTTCTCATGTTCGTATATTCTTTCTTGCATTATTCTTTTACTCCACTCCATCATTCTTTCATGGGGGGGCGGCCATTTTGGGCAAGAGGGGAGAGATGAGAGGAAATTTCATTTGGTGTGGAAAATATATCATCTCATTTTTCTTGCTCCAAAAATCTAAAACCCTTCTCCAAAGTTCTTGATTCCTCCATGGCAACTAAACCCCAAGAGACAAGTTTCATACACTATTCTACAGCAAATCTTGGACGCGTCGGCTAGCCAACTTCGCGCCCGAGTTGCCTCGGTCCAGAGGTGGCCGTAAAAGTATTCGGCTACGTGGTGCCCTTTCCGACGAGGACGTGACGGACGGAGATTCCGTGGGAGATCGGAGTGGAGACGAAGACCGAAGGACACGGATCGCTTGGTATAGCTTCTCTACTCTTTTCTAGCTTGCTAGTAGCTAGGTTAATGGCCCGATCCGGGTGAAAAGTGCGCGGTGGTGCTGGTTTGCTAGTTTGCAAAGTTTTTGTTTCCGCGTTTCCGGCGTCGGATCGACGGCCGGGGCGCCGCCGCGGACTTACAACGGTTACAGGTGTGAATCTGGATAATGGAAGAGGCATTACTAGGAATACCCGGATACCCCATCGAAACATTTTAATGTTTCAGTTTCACTGTGTACTGTTAAAAGAAAACTGATTTCCCAATTAGACACTTGCTCCAGGGTATGTATTTACCAGGTTTGATTCTCACACCTGTATGGTTTTACAGATGATGAGTGGGAGTAAGTTATTGGGAATTAGGTGATCATCCTCATTATATCGGAATTCGTTGTAATTGGTGATATTTGAGGAAGTCACCTGGGTTGTTTGCCGGACGGCAAATATTTGGTTTTGAATATCCGTTGTTGTGCACCAATTTCAAATTGATATATCTGTACGTCTATTTTTATAGAGTGAGATATACCTTTTTGAAATTATGTCTATGACATTTACCTATATCAGTGGATGGTTAGGTAAGGAGCATTGAACAGCGGTGTAATTCTTCATAACCATAGTACAGTTTTCAACCTACGACACACAGTGAATGAGTTGTTAGACTCAGGGACTTATACAGAGTATTGTATATTGTCCAGTGTCCATTAGGACAGAGGGGTTGGTCCACGTACTATATTCTGTTTACTTTTAACTTCTCTAGTTCTTAGACATGTGTTTCATAGAAACACAGGGTCTGAATTTTGAGAAGTTATAGATATATGAATAAAGTAGAGAACCAGGTAATGCAAGTATCGGGATTCTTCAAGGTGATCGAAGATGTAGATACTTGTGTATGGTATTCAGTTGATAGTAATGAGAACTTGCTTCTCTTTCAGGTTACTCATAATTGGAAGCATTCCTAAGTTGAGTAACGCTGATCGTCCTCCTTCCATTTAGTTGACATGCACTGGTGACAGCTGTATGATTTGAATCTGGTTCACTTAAATCAGTGCCTCTGTTTGATATAGAACAGTTCATATCTTGACATTGTTAAGATACGGGGAGTTGTCCGGTTTATGCTTAAAACCAGACTCCGGATAACTCAAGGCACGTTTCTGTAATGGCTGTTTGTGGGTTGACCCGGGCTATGACAAGGGTTGACTTTCTACCATCTGGAAGATCAATAGTGATATTGTTCTTGACTCGCCACAATTTTCAAAGAAATGGATTTTTTCAGAAAACTGTAGTGGGAGTATGGTAGAACTGGAAGCGATTCCAGAACCGCAAACGATTACTGAAGATTTGATAAGAACCTAAAGATTCAATCTGGTTTGACATTCCATTGGCCACTCCGCAGATATGGTGGGTAACCTTAGGCACCCGAGAGGTACTTCGGTATGCTCAGGGACGGTGGCAGGGAGGTTCTTGTTTACCCAGACTTGCCATTGCTGTTGTTCCAGACTGTGAGACCCGGTAGGAGGATGAGTATAGCGTCGTTCTAAACTAGCTTTAGAAGTGTACGAGTATATGACTCTGCCAGAGGGTTGTCATGGTCAGTGGGAGCAGTGGATGCATTGGTGGACAGGTAGCTTGTGTATATTTATAGACTAAAGCAGATATAGCGGAGATAGATCATTTATTTCTGATGTGAAGTCATAGGTTTGACTTCATCAGAATAGGGGATGGATCTGTTAAGAAGGTAGTAGGGTGTAATGTCCTGGTATTTGGATGACATACACAGAGTAGGAAGTGATATTCCTATACTACGGTCGGTTATACTTTGGTCGTCACACAGTGATTTCTCCACATAGGACTTGGATATTATATCAGACATTCTGGTTACTGGATCTATGGTATTAGATCTAGATTTGGGAAGTATCCCAATCTGGGTACTTAGACAGCATTCTATGAGTATTTAGAATGGACGACTCCTGGCACGGTAGTGTACCTGCAGGTGATGGAGTCACCCTCTCTAAAGGTGTCTTATAGACTAAAGTGGAGAGGGATGTGCATGATTGGCAGATCACTTGCTTAGGAAATTGAGTCAATCATGAGATGTCAAGTACCACACCAGATGTTGTTCTTGCAGTAGATGCAATAAGTTGATATTAATCCAATCCTGGAGAAACGATCGGAAGCAGTTTTAGGACATAAGTGCGTGTTCTAGGGATATGATAACGACAGCCTCGTTCTGTAGACGATTATCATTCCAGGCTTCCAAGGTGACCTGGATGGCAGAGTGACTGTCAGAGTTATAGTTTTCCCTCTGGCGGGGGGCAGTATTTTGGACAGGGGGTCCAAGGGGATACTGAGGGAGGCATGGCGCAGGATACTGATTAAGTTCAGTTGATGATACAGTCTAAGAAGTTTGGATTTGGAGTTCACTTATGAGCTAGGTCCCATCAGATATCCAGACATATTCTAAGACAGGTATTGCTCATTTCGGGAGATGGCTTTCTCCGCGAACTTGAGATAAAGAGAGACATAGAAAGAAACATCAGAGCGGATCCACTCACTGAGGTTATTCCGCGAATGCAATAGTTTCGCAAACGAGCTTTGTGAGACTGACTAGTAGAGGAGTTGGGTGTTCGGTATCACACAGGCTGTGAGTATGCGACATCGCAATAATTAGCCTTGAGTGCATGTGGGAGATTGTTGGATATAGTGCCCTCAGAGTCAATTATTGGATCACAGGCACGTGATTGCAATGATTGAGGGAGGACCTATACCGGTAGGACAGTCTTACTCGAGATGATAGTATGCTATCTGGTTTATCTTTATCATCATGTACTTTTTTAGGTGACCTTACGAGTCGCTATTACACGTTGATAGAGCCCCTAGGATTCTTGCTTGACTGCCAGCAGTATGAGGGCGATCATATACGTGAGAGCTGGAGTCTATAAGCACATCCTTAAAAGGTCCCTAGTCGTAGGAGTTTCGAGACAGGGCATCGATTCTCCAGAGTAGACTAGTGTATACAGTCGAGACCCCGACGACTGTACGGATATTGTCACTGACAGGCTCAGTAGGGTGTCAGGATGAGTTCGCTCATCGACGTCTCTTTTGGTCAATAGCTGGTAGCCCGTCACGTATGGCTAATACCTCTGACGTACTAGTGGTTAAATCCACAGCCATAGTATTGACGAGTCTTTAGAGTCCACCACACACAGTTACTCAAGTTTCGGGCGAAACGCTGTAGAGGCCGTATGGAGATATGGCAGGGTTCGATCAGATACGTGCGGTATTGCACGGATCGTGATCGGACGGTTTTTACTAGCCGGCTTTGGCTTAAGCCGGATCCTAGTATTAGACAGTGTAGATTTTGTCTCTTTGCATTTGTATTCAGTGGGAATACAAATGCGGGCATGTATATGCAGTCGCGGGGTTTTCCTGTAATTTATTACGGGATCAGTTTTCTGAAGTTGCCAGTTTGCATTCCGTTCCGGCCGGTTTTCCTTTGTTCCTTCGCGGCCGGACTTTTCCGATGGAGTGGGTTATTTGCAAGTTTGCAAATAACTTATTGTGGAGGGGTTTATTGTGTTTGTGGCTTTTCTCATGATGAGATTTCTTTTGAATCAATCCTTTGCATTTATGAGATTAGAATGAGATTAAAAATTGTTTTGACCTTGGTGTGACTATTTTCTCCTTTGATTTACATTCTCCTCTTGCTTTATTCTTGAGATATTCATTCCCTCCACCATTATCATATTGGGGCCGGCCACACTAGAGGGAGAGAGGGGGTTCATTTGTGTGAGAGAGAGATTCATTCATCTCATATTTATTCTATGCTTGCTACCAAAAATCACACCCCTCTCTCCAAAGATTATTTCTCCATCTCCACCTCCATGGCAACTTCACTACCCCAAAGAGACATGGTTTCTACACTTGCCTATAGCATCCCTTGGACGCGTCGGCTAGCCAACTTCGTGCCCGAGTTGCCTCGGTCCAGAGGTGGGAGCCCGTAAAAGAATCCGGCTACGTGGTGCCCTTTCCGACGAGGAGGTGACGGACGGAGATTCCGCGGGAGATCTGAGTGGAGACGAAGACCGAAGGACACGGATCGCTTGGTATAACTCTCTTCCCATCTCTTGTTAGCTAGCATTGGGTTAATGGTTTCGATCCAGGTTTTATTGTCCGCGGTAGCGCCGGTTTAAACTTAAGAAAAAATTTTGATCCCGCATTTTGGCCTCGAGTAGACGGCCGGGGCGCTGCCGTGGCGCCACAGGAACGTCGGGTTTCAGTAGCGGCTCTGTGAAACCCGGGGATCCCAGATTATCTGTATTGTTCTGTGATGCTTATTACTTTTCTGTAATGTTGCATATTATCACGTCTGGAGCGATTATTGTATATTGGTATATGTACTATTAGATGTTGTATATGTTTTACACCCGCGCTAGTCCAGCCCCCGCTCTGTCGTTAGTTAAGTAACCTAACGGGTGAAGACGGGACCCAGTGGCGAATGCAGATGGCATATACGTACATTTTATTTTCGTTCTTTTTTGGTGTGATTGATTGATGGGACTGCATTGATTCTTATCAATGCAAGGATAAAACAAACCTATATTTGATGTTGTTGGAACAAAATTTAAAAGGTGTTATTACAAAGATGTTTACTTTTGTTTTGCAAAGCGGTATTCGGTTGGAATATCCTGCACCTCATTCGATGAGGCAAGGGCCGAGATCCCTTCACCGGGAGTGACCCCTTGGGCAGAAGTTTATGTCTGGGTAATAACTTCAATATAGTCGATTACAAGTTGCTTTGCATTGCGGTATTCAGTTGGAATATCCTGCACCTCATTCCACGAAGAAAGAGTCGAGATCCCTTCACCGGGAGTGACCTCTTTAGCAAAGGTTTTTCGTCACTATATTTTTATAAAAAGCTATCAGGTTCCTTCAACGAGATGAAGTTCATTACGTTTAAGGTTTTTCGCCAAAAACCAGCCGTAGCCCTCCGTCATTTCTTATGGGTGCTCAGTAGTATTCAAGCTATGTTTGTTGACTAAAGTCAAAGCATAGTGTTTGGTAGTTGCTGGGTATTCATATGTTGCATAGATAGATGTGTTGGTTTAGGACAGTCGTATTACCTTGTTGACTAAAGTCAAGGGTATATACTGGTGGGTTCAAATCAACCTGGACAATGACGGGTAGAACTTGACATGTGACTTATGATTTGTTGACTAAAGTCAAGGTCATAAGAGCATGAGGCAAAAATCATATCGGGAGTTTCAAACATACAGGAAACTTGCCAGGCATGCGCATACCTTCTGGAGTGTGATAACTTGAGTGGCTTCCATCAAGTTATCATGCGATGATAGTTGGATCCCGATTCTCACTGATGAGTTGGTTTACTCTTCGGTGATCCCGACTAATTCTTCTTTCAGGTTTGGAGGAGAATTTGAGATTACAGTGGGAGGTTTCCTGATTAGATAAAGTGATAACCATTCTGATCTAGGTTAGAGTGCACGCGGAGTGTTTCTTTTCTCTCTCTCTTTGGCAGCGACCTTTGACCGACCCTAGACTATGACTCAGTGACCAAGTTGACCGAACCTTCTTTAAATACTGGCTTTTGGATTGTCTAAAGTTGCATAAGTCATTGCCGCTCCTTCTTTTACCCTTTGCATTTCTCAGAACACCCCGTATTACTACGGACATCCACTTCCATTGGATAGATCCATCGTATGGTTATATACGAACTCGAAGGGATTTCTTCGAGGATGGATCCAGGTTCAGGAGAAATAGAATTGTATTATTCAGTAGTCTTTTATCATCACCTTCTCTCAAGTTGCGAGTACTCTTAGGATTAGGAGAGTACACCTATTACGCTTATTGGATAGTCTTATTCCAAACCATAGGCTGGTGCCGAAAGGTAGGGAATGAAGAAAACCAATTAGCCTAAGTAGGGTGTGCAGAAGGTAATATGTAAAGACAAGATAAAGGGATTAAAAAGAGGGCAAAGTAAATTGCGACTGTTATCATTCATGACCAAACCGCGTACTTCATCGCCACTCCTATTTCACCTTTAATAGAATAAGATATTATTCAGTTGTCTTTTATCATCACCTTCTCTCAAGATACGAATACTCTTTGGTTTAGGAGGGTACACCTATTATGCTTACTGGATAGTCTTCTTCCAAACCATAGGATGGTGCCGAACGGTGGGGAAAGAAGAAAACCATTTAGCCTAACGGTGGGAAAAGAAGAAAACCATTTAGACAAATAAAGGGATTTGGAGAGATGGCAAAAATATATACGGTTATAGTCATGAATTGGATTATGGAAGAGGCATTACTAGGAATACCATAATACCCCTACGAAACATTTTTATGTTTCAGTGCATTGTTAAAGGAAAACTAATTTCTCGATTAGATACTTACTCCAGGGTATGTATTTACCAGGTTTTATATTCTCATATCTGTATAGTTTTACAGATGATGAGTGGGAGTAAGTTATTGGGAATTAGGTGATCATTCTCATTATATCAGAATTCGTTGTAATTGGTGATATTTGAGGAAATCGCCTGGGTACAGTTTTCAACCTACGACGCATAAGGTTTTGAGTTATTCAACTCAGCGGACTTATACAGAGTATTGTATGTTGTCCAGTGTCCGTCAGGACAGAGGGGTAGGTCCTCGTACTATGTTCTGTTTACTTATGACTTCTCTAGTTTTTAAACAAGTGTTTCGTAGAAATATAATGTCTAAGTTTTGAGAAGTTGTGGGTATAAGAATAAAGTAGAGAACCAGTTATCACAAGTATCGGGATTCTTCAAAGAGATCGAAGATGTAGATTCTTGTGATTGATATTCAGATGAAAGTAATGGTTTTGAGAAACTCGTTTCTCTTTCAGGTTACTCATAATTGGATGGATTCCTAAGTTGAGTAATGCTGATTAGCCACTTTCCATTAAGTTGATATGCACTGGAGACAGCTGCATGTTTTGAATCTGGTTCCAATTAAATTAGTGCCTCTATTTCTATATTGGATATAGAATGGTTCATATCTTAACAATGTTAAGATACGGGGAGTTGTCCAGCTTATGCTTAAAACCAGACACTGGATAACTCAAGGCACGTTTCTGTAATGACAGTTTGTGGGTTGACCCTGGTTTTGACGAAGGTTGACATTTCTACCATCTGGAAGATCAATAGTGATATTGTTCTTGACTCGCCACAGTTTTATTAAAATGGATTTTTTCAGAAAACAGTAGTGGGAGTATGGTAGAACTGGAAGTGATTCCAGAACCGCAAACGATTACGGAAAATTTAATAGGACCTATATATTCAATCAGATTTGACATTCCATTAACCACTCCGCAGATATGGTGGGTAACCTCAGACACCCGAGAGGTACTCTGGTAGCCTCAAGGACGGTGACAGGGAGGTTCTTGTTTACCCAGACTTGACACTGCTGTTGTTCCAGGCTATGAGACCCGGCAGGAGGATAAGTATAGCGTCATTCTAAACCAGCTTTAAAAGTGCACGTGTATATTATTCTGCCAGAGGGTTGTCATAGTCAGTGGGAGCAGCGGAAGCATAGTGGGCAAGTAACTTATGTCTATTTATAGGCTTGAGCAGATATAGCGGAGATAAGACCATCTAATTTTGATGTGAAAATCATGGGTTTGACTTCATCAGAATAGGGGATGGATCTATTAAGAAGGTAGTAGGGTGTGATGTCCTGGTATTTGGATGACATACACAGAGTAGGAAGTAAAATTCCTATACTATGGTCGGTTGTACTTTGGTCGTCACACAATTGTTTCTCCACAAAGGATATGGATATAATATCAGACATTCTGGTTTCTAGATCTATGGTTTTAGATCAAGATTTGGATAGTTTCCCAATGTGGGTACTTTGACAGTATTCTAATGGTTTTTAGAATAGATGGCTCCTGGCATGGTGGTGTACCTGTAGGTGATGGAGTCACCCTCTCTAAAGGTGTCTTAGAGACTAAAGGAGAGAGGGATGTGCATGATTGGCAAATCACTTGCTTAGGTAATTGAGTCAATCATGAGATGTCAAGTACCACACCAGATGTTGTTTTTGCACTAGATGCGATAAGTTTATATTAATCCAATCCTGGAGAAACATAAGGAAGCAGTTTTAGAACATAAGTGCATGTTCTACGGATTTGATGACGGCAGCCTCCTTCGGGAGACAGTTATCATTCCAGGCTTCAAAGGTGACATGGATGACAGAGTGGTTGTCAGAGTTATAGTTTTCCCTCTGACGAGGGACAGTATTATGGAAAGGTGGTCTAAGAGGATACTGTGGGAGGCATGGTGCTGGAAACTGATTAGGTTCAGTTATCGATACAGTCTAAGAAGTTTGGATTTGGAGTTCATTTATGAACTAGATCCCATCAGATATTCAGACATATTCTAAGACAGGTATTACTCAATTCGGGAGATGGCTTTCTCCGCGAACTTGAGATTAAGACAGACATAGAAAGAAACATCAGGGCGGATCCACTCACTGAGGCTATTTCTCGAATACAAGAGTATTACAAACTAGCTTTGTGAAACTGATTAGTAGAGAAGTTGGATGTTCGGTATCACACGAGCTGTGAGTATGCGACATCGCAATAATTAGCCTTAAGTGCAAGTAGGAGATTGTTGGAGATAGTGCCCTCAAAGTCAATTATTGGATCGCAGGTACGTGATTGCAATGATTGAGGCAGGACCTATACCGATATAACAGTCTTGCTCGAGATGATAGTTTGCTATCTGGTTTGTCTTTATCATCATATACATGCTTTAGTTCGATATTGCATCATGATAGAGCCCATAGGATTCTTTCTTGACTACCAGCAGTATGATGGCGATCATATACGTGGGAGCTGGGGTCTGTAAGCACATCCTTAAAGTGTCCCTAGTCGTGGGAGTTTCGAGACAGGACATCGATACTCCAGAGTAGACTAGTGTATACAGTCGAGACCCCGACGAGGGGCGATGGCCGGTCTCACAAGCCATTGGTGTCAGTAGGATCACCTAAGATGTATACAGGTGCTCATTGGGTTATGAGTACACCGGACAGGACTCGCCGGGAACATGCTAGTTGGTATTATACATATCGTTAGATAGCAGTTCCCTGGTGACATGTGTACAGGTTAGTTTGTCGACCTAAGATCGTCATTTGTCTCGTGTCAGTTCCCACTGTGCTTAGATTACTACCCTACCACGCTCAAAGGAGTTGTGCAAACAGGTTTTAGTTGGGTACAGTCCCGAGCCACATGGAGGCAGTGAGCGGATCGTCGGGGATTCGTCTCTCCCGGTATTGGGGGTGAGATCGCGTTGTGTCTAGAAGAGCCATTACACAAAGCCCTCGGCCGAGGCAGGTGATTTACTGGTAGGTACTCCAGTAGTATCTCAGGGTGTTCTGGGCTACTCTCTGACACGACTTATACCGTTAATAGGGGTCTGACGTTACCAGCCCCCTAGGCAGATATGCAATACTCATAGACGAACGGACCGGACTGTATATATATTGTCACTGTTAGGCTCAGTAGGGTTTATGAGATGAGTTCGCTCGTCAGCTTCCCTTCCAATCAATACATAGGCAACCGTCACGTACAGCTCGTACCTCTGACGTGCTAGAGGTTATACCCAGTGCCAGTGTGTTGATGAGTCATTAGAGTCCCCCATAGACACTTTCCCGAGTTCGGGCGAAACGTTGTAGAGGCCGTATGGTTTTATGGCAAGGTTCGGAAAATGCACGTGCGTTTTCGCACGTGTCATTTTTCGGGCAGATAATACTGATCGGGTGTGGTTTAAACCGGATCCGAGTATTATACTGTGTAGATATAATATCTTTGTCTCAGATGCATTTATATTCGATCGTAATACAAATGCGGGTATGTTAATACTGATACGGGGTTATTGGAAGTTGCCAGTTTCCAGTTTTCTATCAGCCGTATTTAACATTCGGTTAAATGCGGATTTATCTTTTCTTCTTGGGTGAGTCATGAGAGTGAGTCATGCTTCTAGAAGGTTCTAGAAATGATGACAAGGTTAGTGACTCATGGTTGTAATTAATGATTCAATTAATGCATGATGACTAGGTTAGAAGGTTCAATGTAAGCATTGATTATGTTCATACTATGTGTCTTGTGACCCATTCTCTTCTTTAATCTTAAGGTCACCCTCCTAGCTCCTACCCTCATCTCCCCCACCTCTACTTATATGGCCGGCCCCTTTGAGGAAAGATTATGGTTGTTAATTTGGGAAAACATGATAGATATTTGATTCATAGAAATTAGATAGAAAAGTTTCTCATTTCATATCGATCCAAAAGGAAACTTCATTAACCGTTCGTCCATAGCCTTGGACGTAACGAGACAAAGTGTTCTACTCATTCTTTACATCATCTTGGTCGTCTCTTTTAACAAACTTGACAACCGAGTTGCCTCGGTTCAGAGACGGGAGCCCGTTTAAAGATCCGTCGACGTGGTGCCATCTGGACGACGAGACCGGAGTTCAAGAAGATCGGAGCAGCCGCAACAAGCGTGGGATGATGGTTGAAGGCCGAAGGACTCGGATCGTTCGGTATAACTCTTCTACCCACTTTGTAGTTTGTTAGTTTAGCTTTAATGGCAGATCCGGGTTATAGTACGCGATAGCGCCAATTTTAAAAGTTTTTGTTCCGCATTTGGCGTCTGTTAGACGGCCGGGGCGCTACCGTGGACTTACAGCTTTATCACCTAGTGCCTTAGACCAACTGGTTTGGGAGTCACTGCTAAAGCCTTAGGTGTTACAAGACTAGGAAATACGCCTTAATGTGCAAACACATTTTGTAATCGGTCATTAGTACCTCAAGAAGTATTAATAGTCGCATGAAGGATGTGTGAGCAATATCATCTAAAAATTCACCAACTAAAAGTATTTTGGACGATGGACAAGAGTATGAGAGCTTGAATTGAATTTCCAAGTGTAGGGGTGATACATACACACACGTAGGGGTATATGATTGGGGTTTAGATGAGAGATAGGAATGAAAAATAGGATTTATATCTTTAGTAGAGATGATAAAAATTCCTAAGTTGAGATGGAACCTTAGAAGGAAAATTCAAAAGATGCTAAAAACTAAGTAAATTTACAAAACATATACAATCTTAAGTTAAATGATAAGGAAGCGTGAAAATTATGGGTTGATAATTTCTGAGTTGAAGATAATAGAATTTCTTGCTAGAGCACCGAATTGAAGAATAAAAGTTAATAGGCCAAATTGATAGGATTTTGTGGGTAGTATCCGCTGAAAACCCTTAAGAGACAGCATTTCTCCAACTAGGGATACCTAGAGGTTTAACGGTTTGTTGCACGAGCTCAGTGCAATCGCGTTTCCCGAGCAAAAGATAAGTTTGGGGGTATTTGTTCATATCATAATTTTGCATTATTATATTCCCCATTCTTATTCATTTTGCAAATAAATAGGTGCTTTTGATCCATGTCTGTTGAATAGTTGCAGGTTACAGGTTCTCGGAACAAAACAGTGAAAATGATGAAAAGACGCTACAAAAGTGAGACTACGACCAACAAATAGAAGAATCTTTATCATGCCTACAGTTTGAGAGACAAACGAAGATCAATGAACAATTTCACAAAGTACAAAGGCAGCGCAAGATTCAAGACTTCAACACGAAACGAACGGTAAAAGTCCACAATATTCTGCACTGTGGAAATCTGGAAGAAACTAGAAGACATTCTGAAGAACCAAGTGAAGAAAATACAAGAAAAATGCAACATGAAAGATACCTGAAGATTTGAGATAGAGACCCCACCATACGGCCGTGGATCCGCGGCCAAACATGGCTTATGGCCGCGGTTCCGCGGCCGTACTGTGCACGTGTCGGTGCAAAATGTCGGTGGGTGGCAGTGCGTTGACCAGGCTTCTCAGGGTAGTTTTGTAAATGTAGATAGGGATCAGATGTAAACCCTAGGGTTTCTATAATCTATAAATAGGAACTCTACGGCTCTTTTTGGAGCATGCCTCTTTTATGCCTCTTTTTATTTATCTAATTTAGAATTTTCATCTGTAAATGTTTGAAGAATGCATCAAATAAGAAAGTAAGTTTTTCTTTATCTTACCTTAGTTTAATTTCATTTCTGCCCTAGTTATAAATTCTATTTATCTGCCATAGTTATAACTTTTATTTAACTGCCGTAGTTGTTAAATTAAAATCATAAAAATGAACTCTTTTATCAATTCCCTAATGAGTGAGTAGTTCCTCACTTGTTAGGGTTAGGTTTGGGGAAGGTTTGAGAGATGAAAATCTCTCACCCCTTTCTTTCCCATTCAACATTTTAAATAGGACTCTATGCATACATACACACACCGCTCACTACGGCACCTTATCCCATGAGGTAGCCGTGATACCGCAGTTAAAGACCGGTTATGTATGTTTTCCATGGAGGTTAGGGTAAGAGTTAAGAAAGGACAGACAAGGACCTAGAGGAGGAAACCTAGTTTCTTCCCGATCGTGCTAATTCTCTTTGTTAATTATTACCTTAACGCCTAAATAGTTCTTAATTAGGGCATAGAAAGCGGTGAGACATATTGATTTTCCAAACTTAACCTAAACCTAACCCTAGCAAGGTTTTAATCCTAATTCAACTTTAGTTTTTATTGATAATCAAACCTACCACAATTGGAATTAACTCGTTAGAACAACTAGAAAATACACAAAATCCCTGTGGACCGACCCGTAATCAACCGGCTAGCTACCAAGCGACACCGTTCTTGATTGCGGTAAATTCTGATAACAAAAAGCGTAAAGCGCACTAAATCACTTCCAATCACTCCCCTATCGAAAAACATTGTCTGGCGTTAATCTTCGCAATAACGAAGCTCAGACACTATGCTTTTGCACATGAGGTCCGCCTCATATCAAAAGTGGATCCTCTCAAGTATTTGATGTCAAGAGCCATACCAACGCGACGGCTCGCTAAATGGGCCCTCCTCTTGATGGAGTTCTCGATAATATACCGACCTCTCAAGGCAGTGAAAGGCCAGGCCATCGCCGACTTCCTCGCTGAGCATCCTATACCTGCCGATTCACCTATAAATTGCAAATTGCCAGACGAGCACGCGTTTGACACGATCGACGGGGAGAAAGGAGAGAGTGACACCTGATGGGAACTCTACTTCGATAGGGCATCTTCCATGAAGAAGCGAAAGCACAGCTCCCCTATAATCAAATCTGGGGTAGGCCTCATCTTCGTGACTCCACAAAGAGGGATAATGCGCTTTGCCTTTTCCTTGACGGAGCCGAGGACAAACAATGAAGCCGAATATAAAGCTTTGATAGCAGGTCTTGAGATCGCCGTCGACATGGGAATCGAAAACCTCCTCATATACAGAGACTCCCAGCTGGTCGTTAGTCAAGTAAACGGCGACTATCAAACGTGCAAACCAGAGTTGGTGAAGTACGGCGAGAGAGTACAACAATTGCTGACTCAAATTCCTTCCTACGTTCTGGAAAGCATACCGTGTACGGAAAATAGTAAAGCGAATGCATTAGCCAAACTCGCTAAAGAACTGGCTGACGAAAACCTCGATGACGTAAGGATCGTTGTGCAAAGCCGTCGGGTTCTTGCACCTGCAGAAATATCTCCGGAGTCGTCCGAAGAAAAGGGAGCGACCAAGCAAACGGCCCTACAAATAAAAGACCAGGAAAAAGCTGAGGATTAGAGAGAAGTCTTTATAGACTACTTCAAATCCCGTCGAGCACATGAAGATGCGTCCTCAAGACATCAGCTCATTAAACGAGCTCTGTCTTTCACCTTCGTCAATGACACGCTGTATAAGAGATCGTTCGACTCTCTATGGTTAAGATGCCTGGGACTGGAAGAAGCAAAGAGAGTTGTCCAAGAAACTCACGACGGACTCTGCAGTTTTCATCAAGCCGGGCCAAAGATGAAGCTGAAGATCAAAAGGATGGGTTACACTGGCACACGATGATTCAAGACTGCCTTGAATACACGAAGCAATGCTACTCGTGCCAAATTCATGGAGAATTCATCCACCAACATCCAAACCCGCTACACCCAACGGTGGCTAGCTGGCCGTTCGAGATATGGGGAACCGACATAATTGGGCCCATCGAACCAGCGTCATCCAGAGGACATCGGTTCATATTAGCGACAACCGATTACTTCTCCAAGTGGGCAGAGGCAGTACCGCTAAGAGAAGTGAAGACGGAGAATATTCTCCATTTCTTCAAGACGCACGTCATCTATCTGTTCGGCACTCCGCGACGGATTATCTCCGATAACGGGCCAGCCTACAGAAGTCATAAAATTAGCCGCTTCGCACAACAGCATAATATAGACTGGAAATACTCTTCGGTCTACAATCCCCGAGCTAATGGTCTAGCTGGGGCTTTTAACAAGACCTTGACGAAGATCATAAAGAAGATGGTGTCCAGAAATAAGGAAGACTGACACGAGAGACTGCATGAAGCTCTCTGGGCGTATCGGACCACGGTCAAAACGGCCACAAACACAACGTCGTATGCATTGGTACTTGGCACTGAAGCAGTACTCCCCTTGGAGATAGAGCTACCCTCCCTATGAGTGGCGGTTCATTACGAACTAACAGACGAAAAGAATGCTCATCTTCGGCTTGAGGAGCTCGACGCCCTTGACGAAACCCGGCTCATGGCGCAACAAAACTTGGAGACTTACAAAGCAAAGATGATGCGCTCATACGAGAGATTGACTAGGCCTGGAACATTCCGCCAAGGCGAACTCATGCTAGTGGTCAAGAGACCTATGATCCCCAATCGTGCCAAACGGGGGAAATTCTAGCCGAACTACGAAAGCCCGTACATCATAGATAAAGTCTATCAAGGTGGGGCTTACTCGCTCATGTATATACATGGCGAAAGACCCTTCCGACCAATAAACGGTCGATTCCTTAAGAAGTACTACGCTTGACGAGTCACGAACCAGGTTAATGATAGATGACGACGCCTATGTCCGCTCGCTATCCTCTTGAGTCCAAACTCTAAAAATAGTATCCAACGATACCCCATCATGGAAAACTATGGACCGAAGCGTCTACAAACCGCAGCATCTTAAGGCTGACAAAAAAAATGGTATGTCCATAAGCGAAATGGGCACGGATGAAAACCCGAAAGGGCTCCATGAGTAAAAATAGCAGGGCTACCGGCGAGTTTGTGAAAACCCGAAAGGGCACAATCTCACTAAAAGACACTTGCAAGGTCCTCTTGACCTTATAAGGAGAAAATACCTGCATGAAATCCTTACGACTCACAAGGGAGCAACGCACTTAGGGATCCCCACGATTCCTAAGGAGAAGTTACACTTACAAGATCCTCACGACTCGTAAGGAGAATTTCCCTATGAGACCCTCACGGCTTATAGGATTCAAAAGCCTTAAGCTACAGGGATCTAAACCTGTTCTTAAGCCGTTATACACCCCAATATTGCCCTACAAGCGTTTCAATTTTGACCCTTGTATACTATCCACGGGCATAAATAAACATTTCCCCAATAGAGTCCCACCAGCAACGAGAGATATCCTCACATGGTGAACGACCCTTATAAGTCCTCTCGACTTATAAGGAGAAAACACTCTTGTAAGATCCTTACGACTTATAAGAGAACATACACTTAAGAACTCTCACGATTCTTAAGAAGAAAACGCACTTACGAGATCCTCATGACTCGTAAGGAGAAACATCTTTATGAGACCCTTACGGCTCATAAAGTCAGAACCCTTAGTCGACAGGATCTTAACCCGGTTTACTAAGCCACCTTTGTTCGAACCGACAAAAGCAAATGATGATTCGCTCCAGGCCATATCCCAGTTGTAGCGATGATGATGCCTAAATCGGTATCAAATTCCAAGTCTAAACTCGCGATAAAAATCAGCGAGCCAAAAATGCATATGAAATAGCCAAAATGATGAGGCAACTTGCAACAAAATCAGCAAGTAAAATATCTGCATACAAAAATAGCCGAAATGATAGGGCAACTTGCAACAAAATCAGCAAGTAAAATATATGCATACAAAAATAGCCGAAATGATTGAGCAACTCGCAATAAAAAGCAGCGAGTAAAAAGAAAAATAGCCGAAATGATTGTGCACCGCGAAAAATAGCCGAAATGATTGGGCAATCGCGACTTTCGCGATACGAAAAGCTGAAATAATAGAGCATCATGGAAAGAAAACAAAAAATACGTATAAAATGAAACTTTTGCCCTGCAGGTAAGTCCATACTGACCCCTGTATACAATCCATGGGCATAAACGAAAAGAGAACCACATATCCCAACAAACTCTATCAAAGGGAGAGGCAGGTCTCAGCGGCAATATCTGCATCCCAGAAGACCAGCAATGGCATTCCTCCTCATGCCAGCAAGACACGGACGTGACACTACCAATCAGAGCCATGGCAAAGTCCTCAGTTCCAGGACTCTGCAGTTCACAGACAACCTAGAGTCAATCCTGACACCGTAGAAAATGGATACATGTCAACCCTTGACCTCCCTGTCGTCAAGCAACGCTTCGACTCGGATACATGTCAACCCCTGACCTCCCTGTCGTCAAGCAACGCTTCGACTCGGATACATGTCAACCCCTGACCTCCCTGTCGTCAAGCAACGCTTAGACACGGATACATGTTAACCCCAGACCTCCTTGTCGTCAAGCAACGCTTCAACACGGATACATGTCAACCCCTGACCACCCTGTCGTCAAGCAATGCTTCGACTCGGATACATGTCAACCCTTGACCTCCCTCTCTTCAAGCAATGCTTCGACACGGATACATGTTAACCCCTGACCTCCCTGTCGTCAAGCAACGCTTCGACACGGATAAATGTCAACCCCTGACCTCCCTGTCGTCAAGCAACGCTTCGACACGGATACATGTCAACCCCTGACCTCCCTGTCGTCAAGCAACGCTTCGACACGGATACATGTCAACCCCTGACCTTCCTGTCGTCAAGCAACGCTTCGACTCGGATACATGTCAAACCCTGACCTCCCTATCGTCAAGCAACGCTTTGACTCGGATAAATGTCAACCCCTTACCTCCCTGTCGTCAAGCAATGCTTCGACTCGGAAAAATATCAACCCCTAACCCCCCGCCGGAGCAATGCTCCGTCTCGGAAATACATCAACCCATGATCTCCCTGTCGTAAAGCAATGCTTCGACTCGGAAATAAGTCAACACACGAACCTATCAACCCATAAAAAGAAAGTTCTCTTGTGAGATCCTTACGACTCTCACAAGAAAATGTACTTAGGAGTCCTCACGACCCCTAAGTAGAAATTACACCTATGAGATCCTTATGACTCATAGGGAGAAAAGTCTTTATGAGACCCTCACGGCTTATAAAGTTAGAAAGTCTTAGGAAACAGATCCTAACCCTGTTTCCTAAGCCATCGCTACCCTATAAAGAGTTCAAGATGGACAGCTATCTACTATCTACAGACCATATTTGCAAAAATTACATGCCAGAGAAATGAAAGTGCTACTCAAGAGTGCGTAAACTACTTTGCGCCAAGTCAAAACAAAAGGCGTAACCTACGGACGTCAACCACATACTATGCAAGACAGTAAAGATAACATTTGATTTGCGTCCAGTTAAGCGTTCAAAGCGTACCAATTCATGTATTCATAAGTAAACTTCAGAAAATTTGTTATTCATAAAATAAACTCACGGAAACGAAAAATTTGTTATTCATACTTCAGAAAATTCTTACATCGATGAAAACAGTAAAAAAAACATCATTAAAGTGTTTACAATGGTAAGACATCAAATCCAGGACACGGATTATGAAATTCAGAAGTAAGGCCATGTTAGTTATATGTATGCCCTAGAGGCCATTACTGTACATAGGATGTATATTGTAGTGGATGCTGGGACATATATAGGGAGAACTTTCTTGCTCGACATGATAGTATGCTATCTGGTTGATCTTTACCTTAACGTGTATACTGTTTGTCTCTCTGTTACATGTTGGTAAAGCCCTTAGGATCTGTACTTGACTACCTGGACTATGATGCGAATCATACTAGTGGGGACATGGTAGTCCATAAGTACATCCTTCAAAGTCCCTAGTCGTGGGTGTATCGAGATGGGGCATCGATATACCAGAGTAGACTAGCGTATACCTTCTCGACCCATACAGATGGGCGATGGATGATCCCATATCCATTGGTGTTTGACATCAGAGATGATATACGGGTGCTCAGTAGAGACTGGGTACACTGGACGGACTTGCCGAGAACTCCCAGATGGTATTATACCTCACGTCAGATGGCAGTTCTCTGGTGACACTGGTACAGAGTAGTCTGTTGACCCGAGATCGTCATAGAGTCTTATGTGGTTCGCACTGTGCTTTGATTTCCATCTTACCACGTCCAAGAGGGCGTGCAAAACGGTGGTTTTTGGGTACAGTCCCGAATCACATGGAGGCAATGAGCGATAGGAGGGGATTCGTCTCTCCCGGTATAGGGGGTTGATGTTGCGCTGTGTTCGATTGGCTATAACAGGAAATCCCTGGCCAGGGTTGCTGAGATTTACTGGTAAGTGTTACCAGTAGTTTCTCGAATAGTTATAGACCTCATATCGACACGACTTATCGAGCTATTGGGGTCTGACGTTTACCACCCCTAGGCGAGATATGCGACATATCAGACGATCAGACCGGACTGTACGGTAGTGTTACTGGTTGGATTCACTGGAGTGTGAGCGGGCTTGCTCGTCGATCTTCAGATCGCTCAATACCCGGGTGGCCGTTACGTTTAGCAGACCGCTTGCGGCTTGTGGGTGTTTGATATGATCATCACCTGCTGCCGGCGTATTGACGAGTCTTTAGAGTCCTACACAGAGGTTTCCTGGCTCAAGCGAAACGAAATAGGAGCGCATATGAGATATGTGCGGGACCGAGAATAATGCGAGTATGTGATACCGTATTTCATTCTCGCGATCAATGCGTCGAATGGTTGTATGCGATATAACCTAGTTATCGATTCAAGCGTTGATTCGATAAGCCGATACATTGGATACTAGTCGGTTATATGCGATATGACCGGATCGTTAAATCAAGTGTTGATTTAATGATTTAATGCATAATTATATATTTGATATATTACTTTGCGTTAACTAGTATCGGTTCACTTAAGATGGATTTTCTCACTCGGATGGGCGCATTGTATATGCGATATACTTTTGTGCACTTGATTGTATCATGTTTGATGATACATGTTTACTTGTGTTTTGTGTAAAGTTTAAACCATGGTTATGAAATGGTTAGGGTTTACATTTTCATATCTATTTATTTATTCATTCATTCATTTTGGAAAATGAAAAGCAAATGAGAAAATGGTGGCTTCTTTTGTTTTGTTCATGAAGCTTCATGAAGACTTTGACCAAGTGACCATTTTGTCTCATGCTTAACCCTAACCATCCCACTAACCATGATTTATTCTCTACACTTGACCATGGTTCAATTATGATAAGTATTCTATTTTTCTTTTCATTTTATTATGCTTATGATAATATTCTTCTTCTTCTTCATCTTCTTTCATGAAGAAAAAGCAAGCTCCATCAATGGTGATTGATGGAAATGAGTGAGAAATCCAATTCTAAAGTCTACCCACTTCCTATTTCTTCATCCTCTACCTCTTGCCAAGTAGTAGAGTGTGTTTACTTCACAAGTTTCTTGACTTGGTGAAGTGAGAGCTTGATCTTGCGATGCTTCGACGTAGATCATCTTCGGCATGGACATCGACGACCTAGCTCGCTTATTCTCCGATGAAGTCGACGCTAGAGCCCGGATTCTTTTTGGACAGCGGAGAGGACTTCGTTGCGGAGCTATGGAGGTGGAGCACCGGATCTACAAAAGTTGTATTTCTGATTCTCATAGTTAAGTGTTAACTAGTTAGCTTTTTCGCCTAGTTTTCTAGCAAACGATCCGTAGTCGGGTCTCTCGGCACCTAGATTTTTTGAATTTGGCATGTTCGATACCTTGTGAGACCTCACTAGTGTGCCTAGGAACCCTACAGTGGTATCAGAGCCTAGCTAGAGCCTTAGGCGAAGTCTAGACGGAATTTGAAGTCCGATCGAACCAAAACCCGAACCCGGATCATGCTCTCTGTACTTTTTTGAAAACAGTGATTTTTTCAACATTAAAAATATGCAGAAAAATCAGCAGGTGAATATAAGAGATACTGTGAAATTCGTGCCCCTAACTCCTTCATGCTGCCGCGGTTCCGCGGCACGAGCTAGGCTCGTGCGGCGGTTCCGCGGCGGTACGGCCACTTTATTTAATACTTTTTACACAGTATCTCATAATTATTAATGCTGGATTTTCTGGGAATTTTTAATATTTATTCAAGAGTTGAATTTTTCTGATGTGTTTTTGGGGATTCGGTGTTTCGATCGGAGTATCAAATTTTGTCTATGTGGCTTTCCGGATAAATTTTAGAATATGTTAAAAAGTTCGACCGGATATAAATACCCAATTTTTCCCCTGTCGGGAAATTTCCAAGTGTTGGATTTTTCCGTAGTTTAACGACGTTCTAAGTAGTGCAAGTAACTCGATGGTCCCTCTAGAAGACAACAAACCTTAACTCGATTATGTGACCGTCTTGAACTGCCCTTTGAACCTTCGGGTTTGGAGCAGTACGGCGTGCCACATGTGAGGCGTTGGCTTGACCCTTCTACGGCTGGACCGTTGGTACTGAGGCACGAACGGAATGTTGTTAGACTTGTTTCATGTGTTGATCTGTATCGGGAAAACTTGGGTGTTCGATTGTTCGATCGGAAAGTTTAACATTTTCTGTTTATCTGGAATGGGATACAATAATTGGAATTCACAATAGTTATGAGATAACTAAATGAATGTTATAAACACAGCAGTTTAGTCTCACTTGATCGGTTGCCACGGAATTTTGATGTGATCAAAAGTCCGTCGCAATCACGTAGCGTACGCGGATACTCGCCGAGTAAACTTAATAAACAGCCTCACTCCATAGCCCCGACCAAGTGACTGTAGGACAACCCCGTCGCCGAAAGCATCCGTTCGGGTGCTCGCGGCAGCGGTGTTCCGCCTTGGTGCACTTCGTCGACGGTATCGGGGGTGCGGCCGTCTACTGAAGTTTGCGACGAGCATTCGATCAAAATGTCGGGAATCCTGTTGAATTGCCCGACTTGGTATTGAAAAGTGTTTTCGATAAAGAGACTAAAATACGGGGTTTATAATTGTTAGGCATGCGATGTCTAAGAAATTCATTTGGTCAGGCATGCGATGTCTGAGGTGGTTGCGGATTCCAACTGTTGTAGTTTTACACTTTCTTTTCTGTGACCGTAAGTGTAATATGTGATATCGCCGGTTTCGTTACTATATGTCAACGACAATTGGGATGGACATATTTACTTACGTTGATGACATGTGATGTTATGTGTTGCTGGATATGTTATATTGGATCGTCGTGTTTGAATAGCCGGGGGTTTTTATGTGAGATGAGTGTTTTTCATTTTCATTCATGTAAAAACTTGTATGTAATATTCTTTTATTGGGATGCTTCCAGGTTGCGGAAGTTGTCACCGTTTGTATATTATTTACTTTTCCGCACTAGGATAGACCCAAGGAGGAGGGCACAAGTAACCGGGTTCTGGAGTCCAGTGGGAGACCAACTCGAGGAGTCGAGTCCGGGTCTCCTAACTCCAGAATTGGTAGGGTTGCTTGCCGCTCTCGTAGGGGTCTAGGGGTGTGGGTTTGGCTATTCATCACGACCGTGGAATCCGTGTTTTATACTGGCTCGTATTGAAAACACGGACGTCCTAGTATATCCAATATTTCATATGATTCTTCTGCTACGATATCTGTGATGTGATCATGTGATGTTCTGTGATAGATACATATATAGTATATATGATATATTATATAGACGTTACTTATGTTTTACACCCGCGCTAGCCCTGCCCCGCTCTGCCGTTAGTTACCTAACCTAACGGTGCACGAGGGGACATCGAGGCGAATGCGGATGGCATAAGCGTACGTCGTATTTATCTGTGATGTTTAGGTAATTAAATGATGGGACTTCATTAATGTGATTAATGAAATAAAAGAAACCTAAGATGTTGTAGAATCGAATTTCAAAATAAAACAGGTAGCTACAGTTCTTGCTTTGCACAGCGGTATATACGATATATCCTGCACCTTATTCGATGAGGAAAGGACCGAGATCCCTTCACCGGGAGTGACTCCTTTAGCAATAACTGGCAGATGCTACACACTCGGTTTGTCTTTTGATTGCTTTTAAGTGTTTTTGCTTTGCACAGTGATATATACGATATATCCCGCACCTCATTCGACGAGGAAAGGACCGACGATCCCTTCACCGGGAGTGACTCCTTTAGCAAAACAAGAAAAGCCTCAAAAGCACTCCATTTCAAAATTCATTCGATCCTACAACGATATCAAGTTCATTACGCAATAGGTTTTCATAAAAACCTGTCGTAGCCCTCCGTCATTTCAGATAAGTGCTGTTTAGTATTCGTGCTGCGTTTGTTGGCCTCCGTCAAAGCGCAGTGTGCGGTAGCTAACCAGTATTTATCTGCTTATGCATATGATGCAGATTGAGTTAGGGTAGTCGTGCGGCCTTGTTGACCTCCGTCAAGGGTCGTGCGGGTGGGTTTAATTCGATCAAGAAATGACGGGTTGAACTTGACTAGTAGCCTATGGTTTGTTGACCTCCGTCAAGGTCATAGGACGCTAGGGGCAAAATATTATCAGGAATTTCAAGTGTTGAAATTTGCAATGAGATTGCATACCTTCTATGAGATAGTTGGATCCCGATACCCGCTGCGAGTAAGAGTTACTCCTGGGAGAGTTTTATACATTACAATTAGCCGATCAAGTAGGTGTCTAGAAAGGTGTCAACGGGGTTATGCCTCTGGGAAAACGAGGTTTACAGTAATTAGGTTCGTGCGAAAGCACGGGGGACCTCCCTCAAAGTACCGACACTGACCTGGCTGAAAGATTGGCGAACTTGTAGTGTGTAATTAATCCCGGCTAGTCTTTCCTTTTAGGGTTTGAAGGAAGATTTGATAAAAAGCAGTGGGAGCCATCCTGATTAGATAAAATAAAAACCAATCTATTCTTGCAAGAGCGCACGCTGAGTGTTTTCTTCTCTCTCTCTCCAGGTAATGACCATATCACGCCTTAATCAAGATAATAATACGGATTTTTGACCGAACCCGCTTGTTATACTGAGCTGGGGAACGTTGGTCCCGCTCCAACTTATAATTGTTATAAGACAGAGCAGGAAATTAGGGATTACCAGAATTCCCGTGCCGCCCAAACGAAGAGAGTGCATGCTGATGCATCATCTTCGGGTTTGTTCATTATACAGAACTGTTTCTCAGTATCCTTTACGTCCTGGGTATGTGATACCTGATCAGGATCCCAGATATGTAATCAGTTACATAGGGCTACTGAAAGATAGAGAACTGAGAACGGGTGATAAGTTTCATGAGGCAGAAAACGGGGCAAGAGTTGCAGCCAAGTCTGTCGGTCACTGTCACCCTGTATTACCGATACATTGATTCTGAACGAATGTTATTAGATACCGAACCTGATATACAAAATCATATCTGTCTCTTTATTAGTAAAGAAACGATAAAATTTTGTATTGTTGGATAATGTTTTGAACATTTCCTATATCAAAAGTTGATCGGTTCAGGCACGTTATCTAAAAGCATTGACGTTCTAAATCAAACTACAGTTCTTAGTATAAGGAACACACACAAGAGGAAGAGTTCAGAAATGAACGGATTCTTCTTGAGGTATTGTAGACTAGGTCAGATCAATGCGACCCTACTGGCTAGAGTTACATATAGATGTATATTTAAATCAGTTTGAATTTACATCTTGTGAAACTCGCCAGTCATGTCACAAAGATAAGATGACCATAGCTCCGTTTACTGAAAACAGAGAAAGAGTTAGTGAACTCATGGGATGATACATGTTGATGTATGTAGGTCCCCTGTCTACACATGCCAACACCGGTTTTTTGTACTTCATTACATTCTCTGATAATCTTTCGAGATTCAGACCTATGTTCCTGTTGAAACACAAGTCTGAACCTTTTGAGATATTCATAGAATATAAGACAGAAGTAGAGAACCAGAATACGGGTATAAGTATTATATCCTATGATGAGATCAAGGAGGAGAATACTTGAGCACGGAATTCCCGGATTGTTCTAAAGGAGAATGAGATTCTCTCTCAGCATTACTCCTCCGTATACACCCCAGTACGTCGGTGTATCGGGGTGGAGCAGACACACCCTATATGATAAGGTGTGCTCTATGATGAGTACTACTGAGTTACCTTTTTCCTACTGGGAGTTATGCGCTTGAGAAGTTGCATACCTATTGAATACGGCTCGAATCAAATCAGTTGCCTACCACTCCATATGAGATATGGTATGAGAAAAGCCCATGTCTTAAGTCAGTTAAGATTTGGGGTTGTCCGGCCTATGTAAAAGCAAAATCCGGACAAGCTCAAGGCAAGGTCTGTAATGTAGAACTGGAAAGGTTCCAGCTATACGAACTACAGCAGATGATTTGATAGAACCAAGGGATTCAGTAGATACCAACGAACCTCAGCCTCTCCGCCGATCTAGTAGGGTTCCTCACCCACCTGAGAGATACTTCGGTTTCTCTATGACAGTGGGAGCGAGGATTTCATCATGAGATGATGACCCAACTAGCTTCGAGCAGGCCATCAGGAGTAAGACTCTGTAAGAATGGCTGGATGCTTAGCGATCTGAGATGGAATCCTTATACACCAACAAAGTATGGACTTTGGTTGCAATATCTGAAGGGTTAAATCCCCATCAGGAGCAAGTATATCTTGAGAAGATTGCTTGGTGTAGATGGAAAAGTTGAGACTTTCAAAGCTAGACTTGTTAAAGGTTTGCATCATTGACCAGATATGGATCATAATGTTAAAACCTTTTCAAGTAACTATGCTTAAGTCCATCCAGATCCTACTTGCCACGGCTACATACCATGACTGCGATATCTGGTGGTTGGGTATTTTGACTGCTTTTCTAAATGATGATTTAGAAGAGAGCGTCTATAAGTACACAGCCAGAGGGCTTCGTAGACAGTGGGAGCAGCGGAAACGTGTGCAAGATGCTTTATAGGATAAAGCAGGCATCGCGGAGTTGGAACATCTGTTTTGATGAAGCGGTCAAAGAGTTTGACATCATCAAAATGGTAGATGAACCTTGTATATACAAAAAGGTAGTAGGGAGTATGGTGACGATCCTCGTAGAGTACGTGGATGACATACTCTTGATAAGAAAGGAGTTTCTTATGCTACGCTCGATCAATCTCCGCTTATCACAAAGATTCTCCATATAGGATTAAAGTGATACCTCCTAAATCCTGGGTTTTTGGATCTATGAGATAGATCTAATTGGATGTTAGGACTCTCACTAGTTGTAGTGAGACGGTATCAACCGATCCTGGGGAGAATCACTGGAAGGGTTCCAGGGTGATATTGACGACTGAGTGTCAGTCGCAGGCATTGTCTTTACCCTCAGTGAAGGGACGGTATGTTGGAAGAGTTCCAAGCTAGATACCGTGACATACTAGACGATAAAGGCACGATACATCGCTACTTAAGATGCTACCAAAGAGGCTGTTTGGATGTATATTGGTTCATAAGATGAACTATGTTCCTCCCATTGTGTGACAATGGAGTTGTGGCTTTTGCCAAGGAACGTCCGTCCCATCAGTGATCCAGACACATTCTGAGGCAGTATCACTTGATCATGGAGATGGTTGATCTCCAGGGAGATCGAGGTTAGGAGAGTAGACACAGAGGACAACACAGCGGATCCACTCACAAAGGCCTGTTCCCAGAGAGAGACTTTTATGGGATGGTTGAGTATGAGATACTACAACCACTGCTACAGATGGCCCTAGTGCAAGTGGGAGATTGTTAGTTATATGTATGCCCTAGAGGCCATTACTGTACATAGGATGTATATTGTAGTGGATGCTGAGACATATATAGGGAGGACTTTCTTGCTCGACATGATAGTATGCTATCTGGTTGATCTTTACCTTAACGTGTATACTGTTTGTCTCTCTGTTACATGTTGGTAAAGCCCTTAGGATCTGTACTTGACTACCTGGACTATGATGCGGATCATACTAGTGGGGACATGGTAGTCCATAAGTACATCCTTCAAAGTCCCTAGTCGTGGGTGTATCGAGATGGGGCATCGATATACCAGAGTAGACTAGCGTATACCTTCTCGACCCATACAGATGGGCGATGGATGATCCCATATCCATTGGTGTTTGATATCAGAGATGATATACGGGTGCTCAGTAGAGACTGGGTACACTGGACGGACTCGCCGAGAACTCCCAGATGGTATTATACCTCACGTCAGATGGCAGTTCTCTGGTGACACTGGTACAGAGTAGTCTGTTGACCCGAGATCGTCATAGAGTCTTGTGTGGTTCCCACTGTGCTTTGGTTTCCATCTTACCACGTCCAAGAGGGCATGCAAAACGGTGGTTTTTGGGTACAGTCCCGAATCACATGGAGGCAATGAGCGATAGGAGGGGATTCGTCTCTCCCGGTATAGGGGGTTGATGTTGCGCTGTGTTCGATTGGCTATAACAGGAAATCCCTGGCCAGGGTTGCTGAGATTTACTGGTAAGTGTTACCAGTAATTTCTCGAATAGTTATAGACCTCATATCGACACGACTTATCGAGCTATTGGGGTCTGACGTTTACCACCCCTAGGCGAGATATGCGACATATCAGACGATCAGACCGGACTGTACGGTAGTGTTACTGGTTGGATTCACTGGAGTGTGAGCGGGCTTGCTCGTCGATCTTCAGATCGCTCAATACCCGGGTGGCCGTTACGTTTAGCAGACCGCTTGCGGCTTGTGGGTGTTTGATATGATCATCACCTGCTGCCGGCGTATTGACGAGTCTTTAGAGTCCTACACAGAGGTTTCCTGGCTCAAGCGAAACGAAATAGGAGCGCATATGAGATATGTGCGGGACCGAGAATAATGCGAGTATGTGATACCGTATTTCATTCTCGCGATCAATGCGTCGAATGGTTGTATGCGATATAACCTAGTTATCGATTCAAGCGTTGATTCGATAAGCCGATACATTGGATACTAGTCGGTTATATGCGATATGACCGGATCGTTAAATCAAGTGTTGATTTAATGATTTAATGCATAATTATATATTTGATATATTACTTTGCGTTAACTAGTATCGGTTCACTTAAGATGGATTTTCTCACTCGGATGGGCGCATTGTATATGCGATATACTTTTGTGCACTTGATTGTATCATGTTTGATGATACATGTTTACTTGTGTTTTGTGTAAAGTTTAAACCATGGTTATGAAATGGTTAGGGTTTACATTTTCATATCTATTTATTTATTCATTCATTCATTTTGGAAAATGAAAAGCAAATGAGAAAATGGTGGCTTCTTTTGTTTTGTTCATGAAGCTTCATGAAGACTTTGACCAAGTGACCATTTTGTCTCATGCTTAACCCTAACCATCCCACTAACCATGATTTATTCTCTACACTTGACCATGGTTCAATTATGATAAGTATTCTATTTTTTTTTCATTTTATTATGCTTATGATAATATTCTTCTTCTTCTTCATCTTCTTTCATGAAGAAAAAGCAAGCTCCATCAATGGTGATTGATGGGAATGAGTGAGAAATCCAATTCTAAAGTCTACCCACTTCCTATTTCTTCATCCTCTACCTCTTGCCAAGTAGTAGAGTGTGTTTACTTCACAAGTTTCTTGACTTGGTGAAGTGAGAGCTTGATCTTGCGATGCTTCGACGTAGATCATCTTCGGCATGGACATCGACGACCTAGCTCGCTTATTCTCCGATGAAGTCGACGCTAGAGCCCGGATTCTTTTTGGACAGCGGAGAGGACTTCGTTGCGGAGCTATGGAGGTGGAGCACCGGATCTACAAAGGTTGTATTTCCGATTCTCATAGTTAAGTGTTAACTAGTTAGCTTTTTCGCCTAGTTTTCTAGCAAACGATCCGTAGTCGGGTCTCTCGGCACCTAGATTTTTTGAATTTGGCATGTTCGATGCCTTGTGAGACCTCACTAGTGTGCCTAGGAACCCTACAGGCCATCTAAAATGCTTCGGGCCTCTCGGAGCATTCTCGTATGCATCCTCTCACGGTCGCAAGCGTCAGGGTCCTCACTGATGTCCTCCTCCCTCTGATAGGCAGCGATTATCGCCGTCTGTTGAAAAATTTGATGCAGGATATCAGCAAGACTATCTCGCCGTTTCTTCGAGATCAGGCCCATCAGATGTACTGAGTGCACCTTATCTTCGGCATCATCCAATGCCTTAAGTGAAATGGCTTCATAAAATCCAGGAAGTGCTCCCAAATCGCTCTCACAACGAGCTTCAATAGAGCGAAATGATGAGAAAGCAGTCGACCATTGTATTCATCAAAGCGACTCATAACTTCGGCGCACTGGGCGTTTGTAAACTCCTGGTTTTGGCAGCGGCCTAGTGCGCGAATGTCTCCATAAGAAATAATTTCGTTAAGATCATACAGATGAGAGGCCATAGCGTCTAAAAAGGAAAATCAGTGAGAGTTTAGTGGACACGCTGATCAAGAAAATTCTTATTGAAACAAACACGGACTCTTGATATCCTCACGGAGAAAACAAGTTCTGATTAAGACACCCAACAAATTCAAATTTGTGCAAATAAAGGAGAAATCCTAAAAAGGATTCTCATTTAATGAGGGGGCCCCTCGGGCCAAGGAGTTAATCTCTCTTGAGAGTAACGCTCTGCAGACAGGAGTGACACCTGTCAACCCTAATCATAAGGGAAATAAAAATTCCCCAAGAATCCTAAAGAGCCATGCTCTGCAAAGAAGATGGAATAATCCATCAAAAACCCTAAAAGCAAAGCTTTTTACAGAAGTTAAAAACTTCAGGATCTTTAAGATCTGTAAAGCGAACTCTAAGAGTTCTTCGTTAATGGGTTAAAAGAACCCTAAAAAGGATTTCTTTTTCTGATCCATGATCTAGAAAGAGCAAAGCTCTGGTTTTTAATTAACGGGTTGAGGAACCCTAAAAATGTATAAGATCTGTGATCTAAGTAGAGCAAAGCTCTGTTAATGGGTTCAAATCTTACCAAAAAATTTGACAGAATCTTAACTCAAAACGAGTTTTCTGAGGCAGAGAGCTTGGCTCTAAAAGAGAATTAAATTCTCAAGAATAAGAAAATAAGAAGACGATCAAAGGTCATCTCAAAGGGGCCAAAGGCCATATTTATAGGCGCTGGAAGTCGATCCAATTTCCAAGACAATCTAACGGTGGAGAAGCTGCCACCGCTGCACTCACGTGTAAGCCACGTGAGCTCAACGGTGGGGGGCATTTGTTTCCCCCAATCAGAGCAAAGCTCTGTTCAAATTTTGAAATTTGAAATGAAGCAGCGCTTCATAAAAGCGCTGGCGCTTATGAAGCGCTGGCGCCAAGAGCGCCAGCGCTAAGAGTCAAAGACTCTTAGGCAGCGCTCACGTGCAAAGTACGAGAGCGCTCGCATCAAGTACGCCAGCGTTAAGAGTTAAAGACTCTGAGGCGGCGCTCACGTGCAAAGTACGAGAGCGCTAGCGCCAAGTGCACCAGCGCTAAGAGTCAAAGACTCTGAAGCAGCGCTCATGTGCAAGGCACGAGAGCGCCAAGCGCTATAACTAAATGTTCTCCACCGTTGGATCAAAGATCCAACGAAGATGGTAAATCATCAAATTACCAGAATAAAATTCTGTTAAGGAAATGCTCCTCAGAATCTTTCCAAACAAGAAAGATTGTGCTCTGTAAATCAGAGCACTGTTGGATCAAAGATCCAATGGTGATTAAAAATCACCAAGATACAGAACAATCTCTGTATGGAAAAATAATTTCCCAATCTTGTTAAAAATAAGAAGATTATCTTCTGTAAAACAGAAGCTCTAGGATCAAAGATCCAATGATGGGAAACATCCCCAAATCAATCAGAGAAAGATTTCCTTAACTGATTCAACAAATCAGCCTCGCCTATATAAAGGACCCAAGACTTCAAGTCATGCACAGAAGAACCCCTCCCCCCACCCCACAAATATTAACAAATTTGAAAGAGAAGAGCAAGCTCTGGGAAGAAGAAATTTCCTTCGAGGTAAATAAAAAGAAGAGAGAGATCATGACATCTCCTGGATTTTTGAGAGTATAACACTCACATCATAAGAACTCAGTTCTTTATATAGATCACAAATCCATAAGACAAGGTTTTTTCATAAAAAAAGAAAGAGATCATAGCATCTCATCAAAAGGAGAAGAACTTAGTTCTTAGATCCATGAGACAAAGTCACTTGTAAAACGAGAATTTAATTGTCATGACCCAAATGTGGCACATGACCGGCACTTAAATCACGTGACAACTAAAGACGTCGACGCGGTTCAAGTAAGCCGAAACCCGGAATCTAAACCCTTTTTGAAAATTATTGGAGGTGAGTTTAAAATAGTCACTAGATAGAATCAGTTTACATAACATTTAAATTTAACTAAGTATGTTTGAAAAGCATCTATGACGTTTTGAAATTCGACAGCACCTCCTTTGCATTTTTGTGTAACCTGATACAACATAATAATATAAATATTATCCCAACGGGAGCTAGCCTCCACGTCCAATCGACGGAGCAACCAAACAATCTATATAAGAAGTCGACTCCAATAAGTACGACCTCACAATTTCTAAGTCTCACTTCTAAGGCCACAATATACCATTTCTAAGTTGATGGAGTTTTTGCTAGATACAAGAATATATAAATAACCAAGTGCAAGTACGATACAATAGTCACTCTGTCACGACCCGAAATAGCCCGGGACCGGCACTTGAATCATATGAAGTTTATAGGACCACATCTAATCCAAGTAAGCCAAAAGCACAGAAATCTAAAACCATTTTAAGGAGTAAAATAAAGAAAACTGGTTTTAAGAAGTAAAGAAAACATGTTTTAAAATCAAGTTTTTAAATAAGTAGGCCGAATATACATTTTTTTTTAAATCACATATCTTTTCTGAAAATTTCGGCAGAGTTTCCTTTGTAAATACTGACCCCGAATGGGGTACAACATAAATAATATATATGAAATGATAAAATGCATCCCCAAGCGGGAGCTAGCTCTTCGTCAATCGATGGTCATAGCCACGCAAGCAATAAAATATACAACGCCGAAGGGCGAGGATCAAAACTCAAAGGAAAACTCAAATAGCATGAAAAGCGTAATACTACAACGCGCGACTCTAAGGTCGAAATAATACATAACTGGTTTCTAAGTCTGAAACAATATACAAGTTTTTTTTTCTATTTGATGGAATTACTAGATACAACTGAATAATACATGTACAATAGTGGTTCTGATACAAAAGAACCCACCTACCAAAACAAGTCACCCATATAGAAGCAGTGTGCCAGAAAAGCCGCAATGAAACCTGTACGGCAAAACCTGCAAGAACTGTGGCACAACGGGGGTGAGTTGCCAACTCGTGAATAGAAGATATCTACAAGTAGAAATCGCATGCATGACATAATCCTAGGTCAATACGATCAGATATATATAAACCTCAAGGATAAGTCTGAAGCATGATAAGGTGGCAATGTAACATCTATACAAGAGTGTAGTGCCAAGTGCTCGTGCCAGTGCCTCAGGTAATAACATGTCATGAAGTCTATAAGTATGTGGATATCATCCAACTATGTGATCAATGTCATCAATGTCAACTATATCAGGAAATCTATGAGTATGTGGATATCATCCAACTATGTAATCAATGTCTGGATGTATGTGGATCCCGTCCACCTGTCACCTAATGACAATAAGCATCATGCATGTAAATATCATAAAGCATATGCATGGAAGTATGAGGATATAACCAAAATCATGGAACCTGAGTGCCTACCATCGACACTCGAAAACATCATGAAACCTGTGCCTAGCATCGGCACGTAAATCCTCATCTATCAGGCGTTGTCACCACGACTGGCCCTGATAGGTACGCATCATACGCTTTCTCGAAATCCCGAGTGCCCAGCTTCGACCCTCGAATTCCGACGTATCCATACGTACACAACTCCGGTCGGTATCCCCACGATAACCGCCGAGTCCAAATACTATCACCGGTAGGTAGTACTCCCCTGCCAGGCTCATCGTCTAATATATACGAGTCTTCTTGTCCCGGGGTACCTCACCGGGTCCACCATGTACACGCAGACGGTGCCTACAGCTCCTCGAATCGGGTTTCACATGCCACTCTCAGAACCGAGAAAACACATGGTGGACGCACTGAAATATCATATCAAGGGTAACCGGGTTTTTAAAACAATATATATATATTCTCTTTTAAAATACCCATGGTTCCCAAATCCAAAAATATCATGGAAACAACATATCTCAATGCGTAAAATCACAAGCATGATGTATGCGACATATAACCAAAATGTAAGCATATCAGTATATCATGCAACATGGAGTAGCAATATGCACATAATTAGGGAAGACCGCTTCTTTAAAATGAATCAGTTTTTAAAAGTATCTTGCGGTTCCCAATCTGCGAGTCAAGCCAGAATCATCTATGTATGCGCAATATGTAAGTGTACAAGTATAAGTGTACAACAGGTAGGTGCACGAGTATGAGTGTACAATATGTGAGTACACGAATATGAATGTACAATAGGTATGTGTACAAGTATGGGTGTACGCTATGTAGGTACACGAGTATGAATGTACAATAAATATATGCATAGGTATGGGTGTACAATATGTAGGTACACGAGTATGAATGCAACAGTACTACAGTGTAGTGACATGACAATTATCGATGATGAAGTGTGTGAGCCGGCAAATAGTGTACGTGGAACATACGCATCATCGATAATGGTGCTGGTGTCCTAACAGCATGATGGAAATATAGCAATAAACACAAGTAATGCGATGCAAATAATATGAATATGCGGAATCAAATAATCAACGCAATAGTGAAGAATCTACATCAGTATGTAAGTGTCATGCAGTTTTGCCTTTTGAAATAAGACGAATCGGGGTTTTTAGTAAAATAAGGGCTACGGTGTTTTTAAGAAAAGATGCCCCTTTTAAAATTATCCGTAGAATCCCTTTTTGCCTATCTTTAAAATATTCCCAGTTCGTTAGTTTTGAAATAGGTATGTCTCGAGTCTACTCTAATGTCTACTAAGGAATCTACAGACCTAACTAACAAGCTAAGCAGGAGGGGTATGGAAACCACCTACATCTGAGTCAATATATATATATATATAATAGTCGGTGATCCCGCCTCAATAGTATCACGTACGATACAGTATATCATATGACGTCCTCGAGTCATGAGTGCGGATCTATCATCAATATAAAGCTCATACGGTAAATCGTCATACGGCATCCCAATAGCTGGGCACGGGTCAATATCACAATTGTCTCATCAATTATCTGGTATCCTTATCATCATATCACATGATCTAGGGTACTGATCTAGATCTAGCATAAATCGATACCATTTATATAAATATAAGTGCGTGTGTGAAATACACGTCTAAAGGCCCGCTAACAATCACATGTCGTATCCCAAATACAAATCACATCATATCACCGATCTCGTGGCACTATTCCCAAAGTCATCGACTCATCTCTAAATATCATCCGCTATCCTCACCATCACGGTATAAGTATAGCAATAAGTACGTGTGTGCGTGTGGGTGTAAACCTGTTCTAGGGTTCGCGACTAGGAACTACACTAGTTTACTTCCAACCCTAATCTATCTATAGTACACCTAACACATCTAAAATATCCACGACACTATAAGCTATCATGAGTATATATATATACTATACTAATATCGGACTGCGGGGGTGCTATACGCCATCCACCCGACTTCTCCCTGTAGATATAATCTACTTACTTGTATCCTGCGTGTCGGTGTCGATATCGCCTTCATCTTCTTCATCGTCTCGGATCGCCGTGGGGGTACCTACATATCACACGTATCGCATCGCATTAAAACCAAATCGAGCTTAAAACGACACGCGAAAACTAACACGATACGCTAAAAGGCCGATAGGTTAGAACCTATGATTAGCCTTCGCAAAACAACCCGAAATCACTCGATATAGACGTACAAACGTCACACGATCGAGATAACGCACAAATATCAAAATCTGGAAATCAAGATACGCAAAACCAAAACTAAATTCAAAGCAGCAACCCAAGAAAATGATCCCAGATTTCGTCTCAGGCCAAATAAAGGCAAGCAAACAAGTCTAGAGTGATGTATAGGGTGCATATGACCTACAGTAGAAACCTAGACCCTACCCTACACTAAGTGGCCGAGCCTCCCTACAGTGAAAACCGGCCTGGCCGGCCAAAGGTACTCCAGTGGGGTTCGTCTGGCTATAGGGTGCTTCTAGGGTCTCAAATGGGCCTCTGAACTTGTTTATTTTTCCAGAAAACTCCCAGCACATTCCAGATTCACCTGCACGCTCTAAACACTCACAAACCGACATGGACTGATCTGTTTTTGGGTTCCAGGTCTTGTAATGTGTCGGATCTGGGTTCGTAGCACCAAGGGGGTTTAAGGGTCACTAATAGGGCTTAGCTACACTAATACAATTCAATTTAACCTTAACCCTCTCTAGGTTTGTCCAAAGTGCCCAAAATCACACGATATCGATATGAAACTAGTATAGATGCATATGGAATGAAATACTACTATAATGGGTGCAGAAATTACCTCCTTAGAGACTCATGAATATTCCCACAGCACCAAAACATCAACTTTCTTAGTCCATTCTATAGCTTGTGAGCTTGTGCATACTTTTTGTGAAATGGAATTGGGGTTTTGGGTTTGTTTTAATGGTGTTTTGGGGGATTTGAAGGAGGAGGAAGAGGGAGGAAGGGAGCAGGAGCAGCAGCAACTCTAGGAGAGGGGAGAGAGAAATGGGTGTGAGGAAATGATGGAAGTATGGTTTCAAAAGTGAAGGTTGACCTATACCTACTGTCTCTCTCTCTCATCATCATTCCTTACTTTTTCCTTTTCTTTTCTTTTCCAAATCCTTCTCTCTCAAATAGTAAACCCAAAACACCCATGGTAGGAAAAATGTAACACAAGTCCAAAATGATATGTGCATGTTTTGCACAAAAAGCCAAAAATCCGATTAGCGATTTTTAATCGCGATTAGCACTAAATTAGCATATAAATGCTCATAAAAACTTTAAAATGACAAAATTCCATAGAATACATTATTTTTGAATTTTCCATAATTTTTCAAAAATTTTCCCATTTATCGGTATTTAATTATAAATTTAATATTAAAATAATCAATAAAATAATATTAAATTATAAAAATTCCCAAAATAATATTTTATTATTTTGAAATGTTACAATCTTCCCCCCTTAAAGAAATTCGATCCCCGAATTTAAATTTAAACCCCCAAATTCTAAACATTTCAATAAGAAGTCCAAGTCGTCGGGGCTCCGAAATCATCAATACATAAAACGCGTCATAGCGCAATGCTTGCGCATGAGTAATGAACAAATAACTCAAAAACAAAACTCCGTCAAGCATCCCGCAATCATCGGAGTTATGGTAAAGACACAAATATCAAATCCAATACAAAATCAATATGATATATATCAAAACTATACATGTAATTAGCTGAAGTAAATGCATGCCAAATCTTTTTAAGTCGCTGTGCGATGCGCATAACACTGCACAGTGGCGGACGTCCATTATAATAAAATACCCATATACATATATATCCTTTGTTTAATATCCCCGTCTCGCCGTTTTGAAAACAATTTAGAAGGGTTTCCTTATTTTAAACGTTTCGTGTCCTATCAGACACGTAGGTATATACTGAGACTATAGCTCGCTTTTTTTTTGAAATCCCTTCGAGGACTATCAATGCATGCAAAATATATACAGGTACTGTCCTCTGACTAGTCCTGCCCAGTATGAAAACACATAGCAAATATCATAAAAAAATGCACTGCTCCATAAGGAATCAATCCCAAGAATGTATGTAAGAATACTCTGTGCGTCTGGTGCGCACGGAAACCCAAAATCCATATATGTGCCATACAGGTGCACAAAACAACATCTAGGTGCAACGGGTGTGCATCAAAACATCTGTCATGGGCAACATGTGTGCCTGACAGCAAAATCAGGTGCATCTGACATGCACGAAGAATCCCGATTTAGCGCATCTGGTGTGCACTAAAACCGTATCTCAAATCATGCGCTCAACACGCGCGAAAATCCAAATCAGGTGCATCCATCACGCACGAATAAAATCTAAATCATGGGCACTCAACATGCACAAAATCATGAAATCCAATATCAAGCGTCGAACATACGCAAGTCTAATCAAATGCACGGAGTGCAGGAAATCAACATCAATATCAGGATCAAAATCGACGGTATACAATACGGCTCAATAAGATCAAGTATACCGCGGTGGATAATCTCACAATCGTGTGCATCGGCGTGCACAATTCAAATCAAAACACTAAAAGTGCATGTAAACGATGCCGAAGGCATAAGTCAAATCGCATGCACAACACAGGCATGAAATCAAAATCAGCATATGGAATGACATCAAATCGAAGTCAGGTGCAACCGTAGTGCACAAAATATAAATCCGGTGCAATAAAGGCACGAAATATAAATCTGGTGCGTTAAACGCACAAAACATAAAACTGGTGCGATAAACGCACGAAGTATAAAACTGGTGCATCCTGTGCAAGAAATACAAATACGGTGCATCCTGTGCACAAAACCCAAACAATAACTCAAATGCGTAAATAGCAACACCGAGTGTACCAAGGTGTTAAAATCATAAACGTGTGCAACTGCGTGCACAAAACACATATCAATGCACTACAAGCACATATAAGCTATACCGAGTGCAAAAATCAATTCGGGTGCGTATGATATGCACAAAATCAACTCAACTGTATAAAATCCATGAAGTCATAAGCAGGTGTAGCTAAGGCATAAAAACGATATCGGGTGCAATAACTGTGCACAAATCATAAATCAACACAACGGTGTGTAAAGCACATCTCAAGTGTAAAAACTATGCGCAAGATATCTACTTGCCTCTTGCTCACGGTCTGATGTCCTCTGTCTCTGGGCCCTTATCTTTTCTGTGGATTACCAATCTCGCAATCCATCGGCTCATCGGCCCTGTCAAGTGTGCTAACGGGAACAATTCCGTTATGGCATTTCTCTGGTCATCTCTCGGTCAATCCTCACGACCACTCGTAAAGCGGCACGTCACTGGCGTCGGCCTCTGGCTCTCTGAATACACGTGACACATCTGATCCTGGGTGCGATCACATTGCAGCAGTGTCCTGGAAGGAATCCCGCTCAAGGTCTCTTCCGATCTTGCCTATGCCGATCTGTATGGAGGCTGGTACTCTTGCATAATCCCTTCTCGCTCGATGGACATCTGTGTCCTCAACACAGCATTTTCTCGGAAACTGGTCGCATCCCAACGCCTCTGTGGACATCTCCGGCTTTTAATCTTAACGGGGAGTAACAACAGCTCATAAGCATCTCGTACGAACCTCGTGTCCCGCTTGTCTGTATCATCGTCCATTTCGACGTGACGTCTCTATCTGCGCATTGCAAATGTTCTCGGCTACGGTCCATCCGAAGTCTCTCACACGGACTCGAAATCACGAACTCGGTATCTCCATCACTCTGTGGAAGATATCTAGCCGAACACATCCTCCGAAACTCGTCCCATCCTGCGGAGGTATACTCAATACCCGTCCGTTCTTGATCAACTCACAACGCATCTGGATGAGGTCCTGTATCCAAACCTGGTCAACTGTCTCGTCGGCGATGCCGAACTCTGGCCTGCTGGGTGCACGCAATATGACCACTCCTGGGCCCGAGTCTTCTCGTATAGTATTCCAGAAAAGTCCTGTCGAGGTTTCTCTCAAATCTTGTTTTTGCCGCATTGCCCGGAAGTTACCACCTTCACTATATCTGGCTCTTGTTCCGGAACGGCTACATACTCATCGCAACTCCTTCTGGAAGGTATATCCATATACAACGCCTCTGCGTGCGTATCGCATCTCTGATGTCAGCAGAGTGGAACGTCCTCTCGTCAAGAGCTCACACGAATCTCGTACTTCACTTTTCTCTGCTGTCGACTGCTTCGGACTCGTTTCATCGCGGCTGCATGGACGGCGCTCCAATGGCTATACTCGTATCTGGAGTCTCCCAAGCAATATGTCCCATCACATGATATCCGAATGATATCGAACTATCCGATCGATTTGTCAAAACCTCATAATTCCCCAAGAGCTCAACATCTTGGGTACAGTTTAATAGTATCGAGTACATACCACAGTATCGGTGGTCCAACCGTAGAAGGGCAAACCCAAGCCTCACTAATGGCGCCGCGGAACTGCCGCAAACCCTAAGGTTCAAAGGCTTTCACACGGTCATTATGTCGAGTTAGGGTTTCATTCTTCTAGAGGGTCCATAGACTCACTTGCATATCTTTCCGAATACTTTAACCTTGGAATCGGGTTCCTAACATTCGATCGTCTCTATCGACTCTCAACGAATCTGCGTGAAGTCGTCTCTAGCTGGAATCAATCTATCTGATGACCTCGCATCGGGTAAGCGAACGAACCACATGTCCTAGTCATTCATCATCGGATGGCTACCGACTTACCATCATATCTCTAGGTATATACTCCTGCTGCAGTAGCTCCAACATCTGGGCGATATCTCGTCATTTGCAGCAGCAACTGGCTTATTCATCTGTACGCTGAACAGCGCCTCAATCGTCCTGAATAAGCGATATATCAATGGTCATCATATCCTGGCTGGCCTCTAGCAGTAGCCTGATCCTCTGGTGCTGATCTACACGTCCGAGAAATCTGGTAAAAGCGATCTTTCAAACGCTCATGGCGCGGAAACACAATAATGTAAGTCTACGTTAGCGCCCCGGCAGTCTACAGACGCCAAATGCGGAATAAAACTTTTTAACTTGGCGCTATCGTATACTTTCACCCGGATCTGCCATTATTGCTAAACTAACAAACAGTAAAGAGTGTGGAAATGTTGTACCGACTGATCCGAGTCCTCCGGTCTTCATCTCCACTCCGATCTCCTCGCGGGATCTCCGTCCACATCGTCGCCTCCTCGCCGGAAAGGGCACCACATCGCCTTCGTCTTTTACGGGCTCCCGCCTCAATACCGAGGCAACTCGAGCATGAAGCCGGCAACTCGACATGCTCAAGATATGCTGTAGGAAGTGTAGTGTAGAGGCTACTTGTCTCTTTGGGGTTTGTTGCCTTTGGATGGAGGAATGAGGATTGAACTTTGGAGGGAAATGAAGCTACCAATTTTTGCAAGGAAATGAGATGAAGAATGAAGCATCAAAAATGAACCTCTCATTTTTTTTTCTCCTCACAATGTGTGGCCGGCCAATTTCATCAAGGAAATTGGTGGAGGAAAGAATGGATATATTTGATGAAGGGAGGTGAGTGTAGGAGTGAAGAAGGGGTGACCACAACCAAGACAAAAAAAACATGCAAGCATGCTTCAACTCACATCAAACCCATACCCACTCAAATCACAAGTCAAAGCAAGCATGGTGCAAAGAAAAGAAAGCCATCATAATCAATATATATGCAATAAAACCCCTCCACAAAAGTAATTTGCAAAACTGCAAATTACCCCCTCCATCGGAAAAGTCCGGCCGGGAAAGAACAAACGAAAACCGGCCGGAACGGAATGCAAACTGGCAACTCCAGTAAACTGGTCCCGTAATAAATTACAGGAAAACCCCGACATTGTGCATACACACCCGCATCTGTATTCCGACCGGATACAAATGCAATGAGACAAAATCTACACTGTACTAAACTAGGACCGGCTTAAAACAAAGCCGGCTAGTAATATCCGTTCGATCCTGATCCGTGCAATACCGCACGTATCTGATCGAACCCTGCCATATACCTATACGGCTACTAGTACAAACCGTCCGATCCTGATCCGTGCAATACCGCACGTATCTGATCGGACCCTGCCATATCTCCATACGGCCTCTACAGCGTTTCGCCCGAAAGCTGAGTAACTGAAAGTGTGGTGGACTCTAAAGACTCGTCAATACTATGGCTGTGGATTTAACCACTAGCACGTCAGAGGTATAAGCCAATACGTAACGGGCCACCAGCTATTGACCAAAAGGGACGTCGATGAGCGAACTCATCCTGACACCCTACTGAGCCTGTCAGTGACAATATCCGTGCAGTCCGGTCCGTTCGTCTATGAGTATCGCATGGCGGGCCTAGGGGGTTGGTAAAAGTCAGACCCCCAAAAGCGGTACAAGTCGTGTCGGAGTGTAGCCCAGAACACCCTGAGATACTACTGGAATACCTACCAGTAAATCTCCTTGCCTTGGCCAAGGACTTTGTGTAATGGCTCTCCTAGACACAGCACGACCTCACCCCCAATACCGGGAGAGACGAACCCCTGAAGATACGCTCACTGCCTCCATGTGGCTCGGGACTGTACCCAACTAAAACCTGTTTGCACGACTCCTTTGAGCCGTGGTAGGGTAGTAATCAAAGTACAGTGGGAACTCACACGAGACAAATGACGATCCCCAGGTCGATGAACTAACCTGCACACATGTCACCAGGGAACTGCCATCTGACGTCTGGTATATGACCAACTAGCATGTTCCCGGCGAGTCCTGTCCGGTGTACTCATAACCCAATGAGCACCTGTATACATCTTAGGTGATCCAACTGACACCAGTGGCTTGTGAGACCGGCCACCGCCCCTCGTCGGGGTCTCGACTGTATACACTAGTCTACTAATGGAGTATCGATGCCCGGTCTCGAAACTCCCACGACTAGGGACCTTTTAAGGATATGCTTGTAGACCCCCAGCTCCCACTTATATGATCGCCCTCATACTGCTGGTGGTCAAGCAAGAATCCTAGGGGCTCTATCAACGTGTAATAGCGACGTGTCATGTCACCTAAAGCAGTACACGATGATAAAGGTAAACCAGATAGCATACTATCATCTCGAGTAAGACTGTCCTACCGGGATAGGTCCTCCCTCAATCATTGCAATCACGTACCTGTGATCCAATAATTGACTCTGAGGGCACTACCTCCAACAATCTCCCACTTGCACTCAAGGCTAATTATTGCGATGTCGCATACTCACAGCCCGTGTGATACCGAACACCCAACTCCTCTACTAGTCAGTCTCACAAAGCTCGTTTGCGGAACTATTGCGTTCGAGGAATAGCCTCAGTGAGTGGATCCGCTTAGTTGTTTCTTTCTATGTCTCTCTATATCTCAAGTTCGCGGAGAAACCCATCTCCCGAAATGAGCAATACGTGTCTTAGAATGTGTCTGGATGTCTGATGGGACATAGCTCATAAATGAACTCCAAATCAAAACTTCTTAGACTGTATCGTCAACTGAACTTAATCAGTATCCTGCGCGCCATGCCTCCCTCAGTATTGCCTTGGACCACCTGTCCAAAAATACTGCCCCTCATCAGAAGGAAAACTATAACTCTGACAACCTGCTTGTCGTCCATGTCACCTTGGAAGCCTGGAATGATAACTGTCTCCGAAATGAGGCTGTCGTTATCATATCCCTAGAACATCCACTTATGTTCTAAAACTGCTTCCGACTGTTTCTACAGGATTGGATTAATGTCAACTTATTGCATCTAGTGCAAGAACAACATCTGGTGTGGTACTTGACATCTCACGATTGACTCAATTGTCTTAGCAAGTGATCTGCCAATCATGCACGTCCCTCTCCCCTTTAGTCTGTAAGACACCTTTGGAGAGGGTGACTCCATTACCTGCAGGTACACTACCGTGCCAGGAGTCGTCCATCCTAAATACTCTTAGAATGCTGTCAAGTACCCTGATTGGGAAACCACCCAAATCTAGATCTAAAACCACAGATCTAGTAACCAGTATGTCTGATATAAAATCCATGTCCTTTGTGGAGAAACCACTGTGTGACGACCAAAGTATAACCGATCGTAGTGTAGGAGTTTCTTTTCCTACTCTGTGTATATCATCCAAATACCAGGATATCACACCCTACTACCTTCTCAACAGATCCATCCCCTATTCTGATGAAGTCAAACCCATGACTGTCACGTCAGAAATAGATGATCTATCTCCGCTACATCTGCTCTAGTCTATAAATAGACATAAGCAACCTGTCCACCAATGCTTCCGCTGCTCCCACTGACTACGACAACCCTCTGGCAGAGTCATATACACGTACACTTCTGAAGCGAGTTCAGAACGACGCTATACTCATCCTCCCGCCGGGTCTCGCAGCCTGGAACAACAGCATTGGTAATTGTGGGTAAACAAGAACTTCCCCGTCACCGTCCTTGAGGCTACCGTAGTACCTCTCGGGTGCCTGAAGTTACCCACCATATCTGCGGAGTGGCCAATGGAATGTCAATCCAGATTGAATCTTTAGGTTCCTTATCAAATCTTCAGTAATCGTTTGTGGTTCTGGAATCACTTCCAGTTCTACCATACTCCCACTACTGTTTTCTGAAAAAATCCATTTTTAATAAAACTGTGGCGAGTCTAGAACAATATCGCTATTGTTCATCCAGATGGTAGAAAGTCAACCCTCGTCATAGCCTGGGTCAACCCACAAACAGCCATTACAGAAACGTGCCTTGAGTTGTCCAGTGTCTGGTTTTAATCATAAACCGGACAACTCCCCGTACCTTAACATCGTTAAGATATGAACTGTTCTATATCCAATATAGAAACAGAGGCACTGATTTAATTGAACCAGATTCAAGTCATGCAGCTGTCCCCAGCGCATGTCAACTAAATGGAAGGAGGCCGATCAGCGTTACTCAACTTAGGAATACTTCCAATTATGAGTAACCTGAAAGAGAAGCAAGATCTCTTTATCATTACTATCAACTGAATACCATACACAAGTATCTACATCTTCGATCTCTTTGAAGAATCCCGATACTTGCTATACCTGGTTCTCTACTCTATTCAAATACCTATAACTTCTCCAAATTCGGACCCTGTGTTTCCACGAAACACCTGTCTAAAAATTAGAGAAGTCATAAGTAAACTGAATGTAGTACGAGGACCAACCCCTCTGTCCTGATGGACCCTGGACAACATACAATACTCTGTATAAGTCCCTTGAGTCTGATAACTCATTCACTGTGTGTCGTAGGTTGAAAACTGTACTTATGGTTAAGAAGAATTACACCGCTGTTTAATGCTCCTTACCTAACCATCCACTGATATAGGTAAATGTCGTAGACATAATTTCAGAAAGGTATATCTCACTCTATGAAAATAGACGTACAGATATATCAATTTGAAATTGGTGCATAACAGCGGATATTCAAAACCAAATATTTGCCGACCGGCAAACAGCCCAGGTGATTTCCTCAAATATCACCGATTACAACGAATCCCGATATAATGAGGATGATCACCCAATTCCCAATAACCTACTCCCACTCATCATCTGTAAAACCATACAGATGTGAGAATCATACCTGGTAAATACATACCCTGGAGTAAGTATCTAATCGGGAAATCAGTTTTCTTTTAACAGTACACAGTGAAACTGAAACATTGAAATGTTTCGGTGGGGTATCCCGGTATTCTTAGTAATGCCTCTTCCATTATCCAAATTCACAACTATAACCGTATAATTCTTTGCCATCTTTCCAAATCCCTTCATATGTCTTTAGTCTTTACCTTCTGCACACCCCTTTAGGCCAAATGGTTTTCTTCCTTCCCTACCGTTCGGCACCAGCCTATGGTTTGGAAGAAGACTATCCAATAAGCATAAAGGGTGTACTGTCCTAATCCTAGGAGCACTCGCAACGCGAGAGAAGGTGAAGATAAAAGACACCTGAATGTACTTTATTCCTATTTCTCCTGGACCAGAATCCATCCCCGAACTGGAACAAGTTCCATTCGAGTTCGTATATAACCATACGATGGAGTATCCAAATAAACTGTGGATCTTCGTAGTGATACGGAGTGTCCTGGAGAAATACAAAGGTGATGTGGGAGTGGTAACGAAATATTTGGTTTGGTCGTGAATATCTGTTGCAATTTACTTTGCCCTCTTACTAATCCCTTGCTTTGTCTGAACTTAATACCTTCTGCACACCATCGTTATGCTAATTGGTTTTCTTCATTCCCTACCGGTCGGCACCAGCCTAAGGTTTGGAAGAAGACAATCCAATTTGCGTAATAGGTGTACTACCCCTAAACCAAGGAGTACTCGTAACCTGAGAGAGGGTAAAAGGAAAAGACAACTGAATAATCCTATCCGTTTTCTCCAGAACCGGAAACCATCCTCGAATTCCTTCGAGTTCGTATCTAACCATACGATGGTTTTGTCCAATGGAAGTGGACGTTCGCAGTAACACGGGGTGTCCTGGAGAAAAGGGTAAAAGTAGGAGTGGCAATGAGGTTTGCAACTCTGACAATCCAAAAGCCAGTGTTTAAGAAGGTTCGGTCAACATGGTCACTGAGTCATAGTCTTAGGGTCGGGTCAATGGTCGCTGCCAAAGAGAGAGAGAAAAGAAACACTCAGCGTGCACTCTAACCTAGATCAGAATGGTGACAATTTATCTAATCTGGAATCCTCCCACTGTACCTCAAATTCTCCTCCAAACCTGAAAGAAGAATTAGTCGGGGTCACCCGAGGAGTATACTAACTCATCAGTGGGAATCGGGATCCAACTCTCATCGCATGATAACGTGACGGAATCCGCTCACGGTATCACACTCCAGAAGGTATGCGCATATCTGGCAAGTTTCAGTACTTTTGAAACTCCCGATGAGATTTCTGCCCCATGCTCTTATGACCTTGGCGTGAGGTCAAAATATCATAAGTCACATGTCAAGTTCTGCCCATCATTATCCAGGTTAATTTGAATCCACCCGTACATACCCTTGACGTAGGCCAAAATAGTAGTACGACTGTCCCAAACCAACGCATCTATCTATGCAACAGATAAATACCCGGCAGCTACCAAACACTATGCCTTGGCGTGAGGTCAAAATACATAGCTTGAATACTACCGAATATTTAACTGAAATGATGGAGGGCTACGAATGGTTTCTGGCGAAAACCTTTAACGTAAAGAACTTGATATCGTTGAAGGAACTGATAGCTTTTTGAAAATATAGTGACGAAAACCGTTGCTAAAGAGGTCACTCCCGGTGAAGGGATCTCGGCTCTTTCCCCGTAGAATGGGGTGCAGGATATTCCAAATGAATACCACGGTGCAAAGCAAAAGTAATCGGCTATAGTGAAGTTAATGCCCTGACGCAAACTTTTTGTCCAAGGGGTCACTCCCGGTGAAGGGATCTCGGCCCTTGCCTCGTCGACTGAGGAGCAGGATATTCTAAATGAATACCGCGATGCAAAACAAAAGTGAACGTCCTTGCAATAACAGCTTTTTGAAAAGTGTTCCAACAACATCAGATTAGGTTTGTTTTTAACTTGCATTGATCCGAATCAACGCAGTCCCATCAATTGATCACACCAAAAAGAACGAAAATATACTGATGTACGTATATGCCATCCGCATTCGCCACTGGGTCCCGTCATTACCCGTTAGGTTAGCTTACTAACGACAGAGCGGGGACTGGACTAGCGCGGATGCAAAACATATACAACATCTACTAATATATATACCAATATATAGTATTTCGCTCAAGGCGTGAATAAAATGCAACATCACAGAACAATACAGATATCTGGGATCCCCGGGTTTCACAGAGCCACTACTGAAACCCGACGTTCCCCTGGTCGTGTGGATAGCCTGTGCAATGAAATCCTAGACCCCTACGGGCGCGGCAAGTCACCCGCCAAAACCTGAAGCGAGGCAGCCCCCTTCAGCTCCGTGAATGGACCACCCAGCACTCCACGGAATCCGGCAACTTGGGCACCCCTCCTGGGTCAACCTGTACCCCCTACGAGTGCGGCGAATAGCCCGCCAATCCTAGAGTGAAGCCCCCTCCGTCTCAATGCCATGAGATGCGGGCTTGTTGCCCTCCAGAACCCGGCTATCCGTGCACCCCTCCGCGGGGCAATCCTAGTACAGAAAGTAAAATATACATACACCGGGTACATCGACCGCAACCAGGTCGTGCCCCAAAATAATAATACAATCAGGCAGTGACGGCAGTCCACATGTCGGACGCTCGCCCCGCAATATCAAATGTACATAATACAACAACACTGTACTAGCATTGCATCCAGGCTATCCCCCACGACCGATCCGCAACATCACAGTAAATACATAGAACATCAACGTGAAAATCACGTTCGCAAATCCGTCTAACCGGGCTATAGCAGTTAGACCGGATTTACCGATCGAGTGACATTCACGGTCGCAGATATAATGTAAATACTGTGAAAAACTAACGTGTTTAAATTTCGATCGACAAAATATCAAGAAGTGGGCCCCACGACTTACTGGTGAACAGTAACAAAATCTGGGCAAAAACGATATATACCAAAAACCCCAAAATCCAACCAATAACCAACTGACAAAATTTGGGAGCACGTGCTCCCCACGTGGTCGCGGTTGCGCGGCAAAACCATGGTTTTGGCCGCTCTTCCGCGGCAACTTGGAGGGATCACGACCCCAAATTTTGTCGTGACTCTTAAAAGTTCCTGCTCTGATTTTTAAGACATCCAGAAATAATTTTTGAGACCGTTTAAAAACAACAGAAACTGTCGGCTTGGATTTTTGCAGTTTTCGATTTCCGGTCGGATCGAAGTTTCAAACGCGTTAGCACAAGTTAGCATAGCAAAATGGTGAGGCTCTGATACCACTGTAAGTCTACGTTAGCACCCCGGCAGTCTACAGACGCCAAATGCGGAATAAAACTTTTTAACTTGGCGCTATCGTATACTTTCACCCGGATCTGCCATTATTGCTAAACTAACAAACAGTAAAGAGTGTGGAAATGTTGTACCGACTGATCCGAGTCCTCCGGTCTTCATCTCCACTCCGATCTCCTCGCGGGATCTCCGTCCACATCGTCGCCTCCTCGCCGGAAAGGGCACCACATCGCCTTCGTCTTTTACGGGCTCCCGCCTCAATACCGAGGCAACTCGAGCATGAAGCCGGCAACTCGACATGCTCAAGATATGCTGTAGGAAGTGTAGTGTAGAGGCTACTTGTCTCTTTGGGGTTTGTTGCCTTTGGATGGAGGAATGAGGATTGAACTTTGGAGGGAAATGAAGCTACCAATTTTTGCAAGGAAATGAGATGAAGAATGAAGCATCAAAAATGAACCTCTCATTTTTTTTTTCTCCTCACAATGTGTGGCCGGCCAATTTCATCAAGGAAATTGGTGGAGGAAAGAATGGATATATTTGATGAAGGGAGGTGAGTGTAGGAGTGAAGAAGGGGTGACCACAACCAAGACAAAAAAAACATGCAAGCATGCTTCAACTCACATCAAACCCATACCCACTCAAATCACAAGTCAAAGCAAGCATGGTGCAAAGAAAAGAAAGCCATCATAATCAATATATATGCAATAAAACCCCTCCACAAAAGTAATTTGCAAAACTGCAAATTACCCCCTCCATCGGAAAAGTACGGCCGGGAAAGAACAAACGAAAACCGGCCGGAACGGAATGCAAACTGGCAACTCCAGTAAACTGGTCCCGTAATAAATTACAGGAAAACCCCGACATTGTGCATACACACCCGCATCTGTATTCCGACCGGATACAAATGCAATGAGACAAAATCTACACTGTACTAAACTAGGACCGGCTTAAAACAAAGCCGGCTAGTAATATCCGTTCGATCCTGATCCGTGCAATACCGCACGTATCTGATCGAACCCTGCCATATACCTATACGGCTACTAGTACAAACCGTCCGATCCTGATCCGTGCAATACCGCACGTATCTGATCGGACCCTGCCATATCTCCATACGGCCTCTACAGCGTTTCGCCCGAAAGCTGAGTAACTGAAAGTGTGGTGGACTCTAAAGACTCGTCAATACTATGGCTGTGGATTTAACCACTAGCACGTCAGAGGTATAAGCCAATACGTAACGGGCCACCAGCTATTGACCAAAAGGGACGTCGATGAGCGAACTCATCCTGACACCCTACTGAGCCTGTCAGTGACAATATCCGTGCAGTCCGGTCCGTTCGTCTATGAGTATCGCATGGCGGGCCTAGGGGGTTGGTAAAAGTCAGACCCCCAAAAGCGGTACAAGTCGTGTCGGAGTGTAGCCCAGAACACCCTGAGATACTACTGGAATACCTACCAGTAAATCTCCTTGCCTTGGCCAAGGACTTTGTGTAATGGCTCTCCTAGACACAGCACGACCTCACCCCCAATACCGGGAGAGACGAACCCCTGAAGATACGCTCACTGCCTCCATGTGGCTCGGGACTGTACCCAACTAAAACCTGTTTGCACGACTCCTTTGAGCCGTGGTAGGGTAGTAATCAAAGTACAGTGGGAACTCACACGAGACAAATGACGATCCCCAGGTCGATGAACTAACCTGCACACATGTCACCAGGGAACTGCCATCTGACGTCTGGTATATGACCAACTAGCATGTTCCCGGCGAGTCCTGTCCGGTGTACTCATAACCCAATGAGCACCTGTATACATCTTAGGTGATCCAACTGACACCAGTGGCTTGTGAGACCGGCCACCGCCCCTCGTCGGGGTCTCGACTGTATACACTAGTCTACTAATGGAGTATCGATGCCCGGTCTCGAAACTCCCACGACTAGGGACCTTTTAAGGATATGCTTGTAGACCCCTAGCTCCCACTTATATGATCGCCCTCATACTGCTGGTGGTCAAGCAAGAATCCTAGGGGCTCTATCAACGTGTAATAGCGACGTGTCATGTCACCTAAAGCAGTACACGATGATAAAGGTAAACCAGATAGCATACTATCATCTCGAGTAAGACTGTCCTACCGGGATAGGTCCTCCCTCAATCATTGCAATCACATACCTGTGATCCAATAATTGACTCTGAGGGCACTACCTCCAACAAATAAAACGATGCCTCTCTATGCAATCGCATGTCTCTGGAATCACGCCCTGGTCAGTCCTCGTCTGCGACGAGCTCATGCTGACGCAACTCTAGCCGTAGCTCTCTCTGCCCGTGTAGTCGTGGCAGCAAAATCATAACCAAAATCGATGAGTATAGATCATAGGAATGAATACAATACTATGCAAGGAAATGTACATCCTAAAGTTTCTTAAGCGGAGTAGCGTATCAAAAATATGCCGCAGAACATACGTACGGTACGTCACTCTACTCAAGCTACCTACTCCATCAACCAAGGGTCATCCTACGCGACGAGAGTTCGAGTATAATACCCCCTCGACTAAGTCCAAGTTCCGTAAGGTCAAGCCTGTAAGTCTACGCTAGCGCCCCGGCCGTCTACAGACGCCAAATGCGGAACAAAAACTTTTTAACTGGCGCTATCGTATACTTTAACCCGGATCTACCATTATTGCTAAACTAACAAACTGTAAAGAGTGTAGAAAGGTTATACCGAACGATCCGAGTCCTTCGTTCTTTAACCATCATCCCACGCTCCGTTGCGGCTGCTCCGATCTCGTCGATCTCCGATATCCTCGTCGAGGTGGCACCACGTCGACGATTCTTTAAACGAGCTCCCGCCTCTGACTCGAGGCAACTCGGTCGCCAAGTTTGCTAGAAGAGACGACCAAGAATGATGTAGAGAATGAGTAAATGACTTTGTCTCGTTCCGTCCAAAACTGTGGACGGACGGTTAATGAAGTTGCCGAGGGAATTGGGTGATGGAATGAAATGAACTGTAAAATTCCATGCACCCCAAATACTATCATAATCTTTTTCTCCAAAATGAAACATCAAGTCAGATTGATCAAGAGAGGAGGGGGAAGGGGCCGGCCATATATATAGAATGAGGAGGGTGAGTGTAGGAGCAAAGGTGGTGACCATAAGACATGAAGCTTCTCACAAAATATCTTAAGCTTAACAAAACTCTTTAATGAAAACAATGACTCACAAAAACACCTCATCAAGTCATTAATGCAACCATTAATGTCAAGATGACTCATTAGCCACTTCATCACTTCTAGAACCTTCTAGAATGATGACTCACTCTTATCCAAGAAAAGATAAATCCGTGTTTAACCGAATGTTAAAAGACGGCTGATAGAAAACTGAAAACTGGCAACTTCCAAAAGTGATCCTGAAACGACTTTCAGGATAACCCCGTAACTGTATAAATATACCCGCATTTGTATTACGACCGAATACAAATGCAACTGAGACAAAGATATTATACCTACTCAATATAATACTCGGATCCGGCTTAAACCAAAGCCGACCAGTATTATCTGCCCGAAAAATAACACTTGCGTAAACGCACGTGCATTTTCCGAACCCTGCCATAAAACCATACGGCCTCTACAACGTTTCGCCCGAACTTGGGAAACTGTCTGTGGGGGACTCTAATGACTCGTCAGTACCCTGGCAGTGGGTTTAACCACAAACCGTCAGCGGCACTAGCTATGCGTAACGGCTGCCCATGGACTGATCTCAAGGGAGGCCGAGGAGCGAACTCAAGGGAGACCGATGAGCGAACTCCTCCGAAAACCCTACTGAGCCTAACAGTGACAATGTATATACAGTCCGGTCCGTTCGTCAATGAGTATCGCATATCCGCCTAGGGGGCTAGTAACATCAGACCCCCAATAGCAGTATAAGTCGTGTCGGAGTGTAGCCCAATAACACCCTGAGATACTACTGGAGTACCTACCAGTAAATCTCCTGCCATGGCCATGGACTATGTGTAATGGCTCTCCTAGACACAGCACGACCTCGCCCCCAATACCGGGAGAGACGAATCCCCTGCCGATCCGCTCACGTGCCTCCATATGGCTCGGGACTGTACCCAAAAGCTACCTGTTTGCACGACTCCTTTGAGCCGTGGTAGGGTAGAAATCAAAGCACAGTGGGAACTCACACGAGACAAATGACGACCTCAGGTCGATGAACTAACCTGTACACACGTCACCAGGGAACTGCTATCTGACGATAGGTATAGTACTAACTAGCAGATTCCCGGCGAGTCCTGTCCGGTGTACTCATAACCCAATGAGCACCTGTATACATCTTAGGTGATCCAACTGACACCAGTGGCTTGTGAGACCGGCCACCGTCCCTCGTCGGGGTCTCGACTGTATACACTAGTCTACTCCGGAGTATCGATGCCCTGTCTCGAAACTCCCACGACTAGGGACCACAATTAAGGATATGCATATAAACTACCCAACTCTCACGTATATGATCGCCATCATACAGTTGGTAGTAAAGCAAGATCCTAAGGGCTCTATCAAAGTGTAACATGCAATCAGTCACCTGAACATGTACACGACTGATAAAGGCAAACCAGATAGCATACTATCATTTCGAGTAAGACTGTCCTACCGGGATAGGTCCTCCGCAATCATTGCAATCACGTACCTGCGATCCAATAATTGACTATGAGGGCACTATCTCCAACAATCTCCCACTTGCACTCAAGGCTAATATTGCGATGTCGACTACTCACAGCCCGTGTGAAACCGAACATCCAACTCCTCTACTAATCAGTTTCACAAAGCCCGTTTGTAAAACTATTGTGTTCGAGAAATAGCCTCAGTGAGTGGATCCGCCTAGAAGTATCTTTCTATATCTCTCTTAATCTCAAGTTCGCGGAGAAAGCCATCTCCCGAATTGAGTAATACATGTCTTAGAATATGTCTGGATATCTGATGGGACCTTAGTTCATAAATGAACTCCATATCCAAACTTCTTAGACCGAATCGATCACTGAACCTAATCAGTATCGGGCACCTTGCTTCCCACAGTATCCTCTTGGACTATCTGTCCATAATACTGTCCCTCTTTGTCAGAGGGAAAACTATAACTCTGACAATCTCTCTGTCTTCCATGTCACCCTTGAAGCCTGGAATGATAATCGTCTCCCGAAGGAGGCTGCCGTCATCAAATCCGTAGAACATGTACTTATGTTCTAAAACTGCTTCCTTATGTTTCTCCAGGATTGGATTAATACAAACTCATTGCATCTAGTGCAAAAACAACATCTGGTGTGGTACTTGACATCTCATGATTGACTCAATTGTCTAAGCAAGTGATCTGCCAATCATGCACTTCCCTCTCCCCTTTAGTCTATACGACACCTTTAGAGAGGGTGACTCCATCACCTGCAGGTACACCACCATGCTAGGAGTCAACTATTCTAAAAACCATTAGAATATCTGTCAAAGTACCCCCATTGGGAAACTACCCAATTTCAGATCTAAAACCATAGATCTAGAAACCAGAATGTCAAATATTATATCCATATCCTGTCTGGAGAAACAACTGTGTGACGACCACAGTACAACCGATCGTAGTATAGGAATTTTACTTCCTACTCTGTGTATGTCATCCAGATACCATGACATCACACCCTACTACCTTGTTAACAGATCCATCCCCCATTCTGATTGAAGTCAATCCCATGACTGTCACATCAAAATTAGATGATCTATCTCCGCTATAACTGCTCAAGTCTATAAATAGACATAAGCTACTTGCCCACTAAGCTTCCGCTGCTCCCACTGACTACGACAACCCTCTGGCAGAATAATATACACGTACACTTCTAAAGCTAGTTTAGAACGACGCTATACTTATCCTCCTGCCTGGTCTCATAGTCTGGAACAACAGTAGTGTCAAGTCTGGGTAGATAAAAACCTCCCTGTCACCGTCCTTGAGGCTACCGAAGTACCTCTCGGGTGTCTGAGGTTACCCACCATATCTGCGGAGTGGCTAATGGAATGTCAAACCTGATTGAATATATAGGTCCTATTAAATTTTCCGTAATCGTTCGCGGTTCTGGAATCACTTCCAGTTCTACCATACTCCCACTACTGTTTTCTAAAAAAATCTATTTTACTAAAACTGTGGCAAGTCAAGAACAATATCACTATTGATCTTCCAAATGGTAGAATATCAACCCTCGTCATAGCCAGGGTCAACCCATAAACAGCTATTACAGAAACGTGCCCTGAGTTATCCAGAGTCTGGTTTTAAGCATAAGCTGGACAACTCCCCGTACCTTAATATCTTTTAAGGTACGATCCATTCTATATCCAATATAGAAACTTTGGCACATATTCAATTGGAACCATATTCAAATCATGCAGCTGTCTCCAGTGCATATCAACTTAATGGAAAGAGGCTAATCAGCATTACTCAACTTAGGAATCCATCCAATTATGAGTAACCTGAAAGAGAAACGCGTTTCTCAAAACCATCACTATCATCTGAATACCAATCACAAGAATCTACATCTTCGATCTCTTTGAAGAATCCCGATACTTGTGATATCTGGTTCTCTACTTTATTCTTATACCCACAACTTCTCAAAACTTAGACCTTGTATTTCAACGAAACACTTGTCTAAATACTAGAGAAGTTATAAGTAAACAGAACATAGTACGAGGACCTACCCCTATGTCCTGATAGACACTGGACAACATACAATACTCTGTATAAGTCCGCTGAGTTAAACAACTCAAAATCTGTGCGTCGTAGGTTAAAACTGTACCCTGGCGATTTCCTCAAATATCACCAATTACAACGAATTCCGATATTATGAGGATGATCACCTAATTCCCAATAACTTACTCCCACTCATCATCTGTAAAACCATACAGATATGAGAATGAAACCTGGTAAATACATACCCTTGGAGTAAGTGTCTAATCGGGAAAACAGTTTTTCTTTAACAATGCACTGAAACATGAAAATGTTTCGTAGGGGTATCCTGGTATTCATTGCAATGCCTCTTCCATAATCCAATTCATGACTTCAACCGTATATTTTATTGCCATCTCTCGAAATCCCTTTATTTGTCTTTAGTCGTTACCTTCTGTACACCATCGTTAGGCTAAATGGTTTTCTTCCTTCCCTACCGTTCGGCACCAGCCTATGGTTTGGAAGAAGACTATCCAGTAAGCATAATAGGTGTACCCTCCTAAACCAAGGAGTACTCGTATCTTGAGAGAAGGTGATGATAAAAGACAACTGAATAATACCTTATTCTTTTAAAAGTGAAATAGGAGTGGCGATGAAGTACGCGGTTTTGGTCGTGAATGATAACAGTCGCAATTTACTTTGCCCTCTTTCTAATCCCTTTATTTTGTCTTTACATATTACCTTCTGCACACCCTACTTAGGCTAATTGGTTTTCTTCATTCCCTACCTTTCGGCACCTGCCTATGGTTTGGAAGAAGACTATCCAATATGCGTAATAGGTGTACTCTCCTAAACCAAGGAGCCCTCGCAACCTGAGAGAAGGTGATAATAAAAGACAACTGAATAAACCAATTCTATTTCTCCTGAACCTGGATCCATCCTCGAAGAAGTCCCTTCGAGTTCGTATATAACCATACGATGGATCTATCCAATGGAAGTGGATATCCGTAGTAATGCGGGTGTTCTGAGAAATTCAAAGGGTAAAAGAAGGAGTGGCAATGACTTATGCAACTCAGACAATCCAAAAGCCAGTATATTTAAGAAGGTTCGGTCAACTTGGTCACTGAGTCATAGTCTAGGGTCGGTCAAAGGTCGCTGCCAAAGAGAGAGAGAAAAGAAACACTCTGTGTGCACTCTAACCTAGATCAGAATGGTTATCACTTTATCTAATCCGGAAACCTCCCACTGTCCTGTCAAATTCTCCTCCAAACCTAAAAGAAGAATCAATCGGGATCACCCGAAGAGTAAACCAACTCATCAGTGGGAATCGGGATCCAACTCTCATCGCATGATAACGTGACGGAATCCACTCGCGTTATCACACTCCAGAAGGTATGCGCATACTTGGCAAGTTTCAGTTTCTTTAGAAACTCCCGATAAGATTTTTACCCCATGTTCTTATGACCTTGGCGAAAGTCAACAAATCATAAGTCACATGTCAAGTTCTGCCCGTCATTATCTTGTTAATTTGAACCCACCCGTACATACCCTTGACGAAAGCCAACAAGGTAATACGACTGTCCCAAACCAACACATCTATCTATGCAACAAATGAATACCCCGGCAACTACCAAACACTATGCCTTGACGAAAGCCAACAAACATAGCTTGAATATTACTGACCATCCATAAGAAACGACGGAGGGCTACGGCTGGTTTTTGGCGAAAAACCTTTAGCGTAATGAACTTGATCTCGTTGAAGGAACCTAATAGCTTTTTTTAAAATATAGTGGCGAAAACCTTTGCTAAAGAGGTCACTCCCGGTAAAGGGATCTCGGCTCTTTCCTCGTGGAATGAGGTGCAGGATATTCCACTGAATACCGCTATGCAAAGCAACTTGTAATCGACTATAGTGAAGTTATTACCCTGACGCAAACTTCTGCCCAAGGGGTCAGTCCCGGTGAAGGGATATCGGCCCTTGCCCCGTCGAATGAGGTGCAGGATATTCCACTGAATACCGCTATGCAAAACAAAAGGAAACGTCTTTGCAATAACACCTTTTAAATTGTTCCAACAACATCAAACATGTTTGTTTTACTTTGCATTGATCAGAATCAACGCAGTCCCATCAATCAATCACACCAGAAAAGAACGAAAATAAAATGTACGTATATGCCATCCGCATTCGTCACTGGGTCCCGTCATCACCCGTTAGGTTACTTAACTAACGACAGAGCGGGGACTGGACTAGCGCGGGTGTAAAACATATACAACATCTAATAGTATATAAACCAATATACATAATCGCTCCAGGCGTGATAATATGCAACATTACAGAAAAGTAATAAGCATCACAGAATAATACGGATAATCTGGGATCCCCGGGTTTCACAGAGCCGCTGCTGAAACCCGACGTTCCCCTGTCGTGTGGATAGCCTGTGCAATGAAACCTAGACCCCTACGGGTGCGGCAAGTTACCCGCCAAAACCTGAAGCGAGGTAGTCCCCACAGCATAGTGAATGGAACACCCGGCACTTCACGGAATCCGGTAAATTGAGCACCCCTCCTTGGGTCAACCTGTACCCCCTACGAGTGCGGCGAATAGTCTGCCAATTTTAGAGTGGGGCCCCTCTGCCTCTCAAAGCCATGAGATGCGGACCCGTTGCCCTCCAGAACCCGGCTATCCGTGCACTCCGTCGCGGGGTAAAACCTAGTACAGTAATGAAAAATAGTACAACAGGTACATCGACCGCAACCTGGTCGTGCCCCAAAAGAATATTATACAACAGGCAGTGACGGCAGTCCACAAGTTGGACGCTCGCCCCGCAATATCAAATGTACAAATAAACTCAAACTGTACTACCATTGCACACTGCTATCCACCACGACAAATCCGCAACATCACAGCACAACACAGAACATCAACGCGAATGTCACGTTCGCAAACCCGTCTAAAAGAACTATAGCAATCAGACGCGGTTTACCGATCAAATGACATTCCCGGTCGGAGATATAATGTAAGCACTGTAAACTAACATGTTTAAATTTCGATCGACAAAATATCATAAAGTGTGCCCCACGCAAATCTGTTGAACAGTAACAAAACCTGGGCCCAAAATATATATACCAAAAACCCCAATTTCCAACATGGAATGTACTGTAGAAAACTGAGTGAGTGATCCCACTTTCCTGCGGCGGATCCGCGGCAAAACCCTAGCTGGCGCGGTGGATCCGCGGCGGAACAGTGGAATTACTTCCTCGAATTTCTACAGTATTCCTAAAAAACTCTGCACAGTTTTCTGAGATGTGTGAAATATTTTTAGGACACCGTTTAAAAACAACAGAAACTGTCAAGCAAGAAAAATGAGATTTTTGATTTTCGGTTCGATCGAACTTTTAAACGCGTTAGCACAAGTTAGTATAGCAAAATGGTTAGGCTCTGATACCACTGTAAGTCTACGCTAGCGCCCCGGCCGTCTACAGACGCCAAATGCGGAACAAAAACTTTTTAACTGGCGCTATCGTATACTTTAACCCGGATCTACCATTATTGCTAAACTAACAAACTGTAAAGAGTGTAGAAAGGTTATACCGAACGATCCGAGTCCTTCGTTCTTTAACCATCATCCCACGCTCCGTTGCGGCTGCTCCGATCTCGTCGATCTCCGATATCCTTGTCGAGGTGGCACCACGTCGACGATTCTTTAAACGGGCTCCCGCCTCTGACTCGAGGCAACTCGGTCGTCAAGTTTGCTAGAAGAGACGACCAAGAATGATGTAGAGAATGAGTAGATGACTTTGTCTCGTTCCGTCCAAAACTGTGGACGGACGGTTAATGAAGTTGCCGAGGGAATTGGGTGATGGAATGAAATGAACTGTAAAATTCCATGCACCCCAAATACTATCATAATCTTTTTCTCCAAAATGAAACATCAAGTCAGATTGATCAAGAGAGGAGGGGGAAGGGGCCGGCCATATATATAGAATGAGGAGGGTGAGTGTAGGAGCAAAGGTGGTGACCATAAGACATGAAGCTTCTCACAAAATATCTTAAGCTTAACAAAACTCTTTAATGAAAACAATGACTCACAAAAACACCTCATCAAGTCATTAATGCAACCATTAATGTCAAGATGACTCATTAGCCACTTCATCACTTCTAGAACCTTCTAGAATGATGACTCACTCTTATCCAAGAAAAGATAAATCCGTGTTTAACCGAATGTTAAAAGACGGCTGATAGAAAACTGGAAACTGGCAACTTCCAAAAGTGATCCTGAAACGACTTTCAGGATAACCCCGTAACTGTATAAATATACCCGCATTTGTATTACGACCGAATACAAATGCAACTGAGACAAAGATATTATACCTACTCAATATAATACTCGGATCCTGCTTAAACCAAAGCCGACCAGTATTATCTGCCCGAAAAATAACACGTGCGTAAACGCACGTGCATTTTCCGAACCCTGCCATAAAACCATACGGCCTCTACAACGTTTCGCCCGAACTTGGGAAACTGTCTGTGGGGGACTCTAATGACTCGTCAGTACCCTGGCAGTGGGTTTAACCACAAACCGTCAGCGGCACTAGCTATGCGTAACGGCTGCCCATGGACTGACCTCAAGGGAGGCCGAGGAGCGAACTCAAGGGAGACCGATGAGCGAACTCCTCCGAAAACCCTACTGAGCCTAACAGTGACAATGTATATACAGTCCGGTCCTTTCGTCAATGAGTATCGCATATCCGCCTAGGGGGCTAGTAACATCAGACCCCCAATAGCAGTATAAGTCGTGTCGGAGTGTAGCCCAATAACACCCTGAGATACTACTGGAGTACCTACCAGTAAATCTCCTGCCATGGCCATGGACTATGTGTAATGGCTCTCCTAGACACAGCACGACCTCGCCCCCAATACCGGGAGAGACGAATCCCCTGCCGATCCGCTCACGTGCCTCCATATGGCTCGGGACTGTACCCAAAAGCTACCTGTTTGCACGACTCCTTTGAGCCGTGGTAGGGTAGAAATCAAAGCACAGTGGGAACTCACACGAGACAAATGACGACCTCAGGTCGATGAACTAACCTGTACACACGTCACCAGGGAACTGCTATCTGACGATAGGTATAGTACTAACTAGCAGATTCCCGGCGAGTCCTGTCCGGTGTACTCATAACCCAATGAGCATCTGTATACATCTTAGGTGATCCAACTGACACCAGTGGCTTGTGAGACCGGCCACCGCCCCTCGTCGGGGTCTCGACTGTATACACTAGTCTACTCCGGAGTATCGATGCCCTGTCTCGAAACTCCCACGACTAGGGACCACAATTAAGGATATGCATATAAACTACCCAACTCTCACGTATATGATCGCCATCATACAGTTGGTAGTAAAGCAAGATCCTAAGGGCTCTATCAAAATGTAACATGGAATCAGTCACCTGAACATGTACACGACTGATAAAGGCAAACCAGATAGCATACCATCATTTCGAGTAAGACTGTCCTACCGGGATAGGTCCTCCGCAATCATTGCAATCACGTACCTGCGATCCAATAATTGACTATGAGGGCACTATCTCCAACAAAGCCTAAGTTCCGTATATATATAAACGTTCTAGGCTCCACATAGTCAAACTTAGACTCGAACCAAGGTTAACCTAGCACTCTGATACCAACTTTGTCACGACCCGAAATAGCCCGTGACTGGCAATTGAATCATATGAAGTCTATAGGACCCCATCTAATCCAAGTAAGCCAAAAGCCCAGAAATATAAAACCATTTTAAGGAGTAAAATAAAGAAAACTGATTTTAAGAAGTAAAGAAAACATGTTTTGAAATCAAGTTTTTAAATAAGTAGGCCGAATATACATTTTTTTTTAAAAATCACATATCTTTTCTGAAAATTTCGGCAGAGTTTCCTTTGTAAATACTGGCCCCGAACAGGGTACAACATAAATAATATATGTGAAATGATAAAATGCATCCCCAAGCGGGAGCTAGCTCTTCGTCAATCGACGGTCGCAGCCAGGCAAGCAATATAATATACAACGCCGAAGGGCGAGGATCAAAACTCAAAGGAAAACTCAAATAGCATGAAAAGCGTAATACTACAACGCGTGACTCTAAGGTCGAAATAATACATAACTGGTTTCTAAGTTTGAAACAATATACAAGTTTTTTTTTCTGGTTGATGGAATTACTAGATACAACTGAATAATACATGTACAATGGTGGTTCTGATACAAAAGAACCCACCTACCAAAACAAGTCACCCATATGGAAGCAGTGTGCCAGAAAAGCCGCAATGAAACCTGTACGGCAAAACCTGCAAGAACTGTAGCACAACGGGGGTGAGTTGCCAACTCGTGAATAGAAGATATCTACAAGTAGAAATCGCATGCATGACATAATCCTAGGTCAATACGATCAGATATATATAAATCTCAAGGATAAGTCTGAAGCATGATAAGGTGGCAATGTAACATCTATACAAGAGTGTAGTGCCAAGTGCTCGTGCCAGTGCCTCAGATAATAACATGTCATGAAGTCTATAAGTATGTGGATATCATCCAACTATGTGATCAATGTCATCAATGTCAACTATATCAGGAAATCTATGAGTATGTGGATATCATCCAACTATGTAATCAATGTCTGGATGTATGTGGATCCCGTCCACCTGTCACCTAATGACAATAAGCATCATGTATGTAAATATCATAAAGCATATGCATGGAAGTATGAGGATATAACCAAAATCATGGAACCTGAGTGCCTAGCATCAACACTCGAAAACATCATGAAACCTGTGCCTAGCATCGGTACGTAAATCCTCATCTATCAGGCGCTGTCACCACGACTGGCCCTGATAGGTACGCATCATACGCTGTCTCGAAATCCTGAGTGCCCAGCTTCGACCCTCGAATTCTGACGTATCCATACGTACATAACTCCGGTCGGTATCCCCACGATAACCGCCGAGTCCAAATACTATCACCGGTAGGTAGTACTCCCCTGCCAGGCTCACCGTCTAACATATACGAGTCTTCTTGCCCCGGGGTACCTCACCGGGTCCACCATATACCCGCAGACGGTGCCTACCGCTCCTCGAATCGGGTTTCACATGCCACTCTCAGAACCGAGAAAACACATGGTGGACGCACTGAAATATCATATCAAGGGTAACCGGGTTTTTAAAACAATATATATATTCTCTTTTAAAATACCCACGGTTCCCAAATCCAAAAATATCATGGAAACAACATATCTCAATGCGTAAAATCAAAAGCATGATGTATGCGACATATAACCAAAATGTAAGCATATCAGTATATCATGCAACATGGAGTAGCAATATGCACATAATTAGGGAAGACCGCTTCTTTAAAATGAATCAGTTTTTAAAAGTATCTTGCGGTTCCCAATCTGCGAGTCAAGCCAGAATCATCTATGTATGCGCAATATGTAAGTGTACAAGTATAAGTGTGCAACAGGTAGGTGCACGAGTATGAGTGTACAATATGTGAGTACACGAATATGAATGTACAATAGGTATGTGCACAAGTATGGGTGTACGCTATGTAGGTACACGAGTATGAATGTACAATAAATATATGCACAGGTATGGGTGTACAATATGTAGGTACACGAGTATGAATGCAACAATACTACAGTGTAGTGACATGGCAATTATCGATGATGAAGTGTGTGAGCTGGCAAATAGTGTACGTGAAACATACGCATCATCGATAATGGTGCTGGTGTCCTAACAACATGATGGTAATATAGCAATAAACACAAGTAATGCGATGCAAATAATATGAATATGCGGAATCAAATAATCAACGCAATAGTGAAGAATCTACATCAGTATGTAAGTGTCATGCAGTTTTGCCTTTTGAAATAAGACGAATCGGGGTTTTTAGTAAAATAAGGGCTACGGTGTTTTTAAGAAAAGATGCCCCTTTTGAAATTATCTGAAGAATCCCTTTTTCCTATCTTTAAAATATTCTCGGTTCGTTAGTTTTGAAATAGGTATTTCTCGGGTCTAATCTAATGTCTACTAAGAATCTACAGACCTAACTAACAAGCTAAGCAGGAGGTGTATGGAAACCACCTACATCTGAGTCAATATATATATATATATATAATAGTCGGTGATCCCGCGTCAATAGTATCACGTACGATACAGTATATCATATGACGTTCTCGAGTCATGAGTGCGGATCTATCATCAATATAAAGCTTATACGGTAAATCGTCGTACGGCATCCCAATAGCTGGGCACGGGTCAATATCACAATTGTCTCATCAATTATCTGGTATCCTTATCATCATATCACATGATCTGGGGTACTGATCTAGATCTAGCACAAATCGATACCATCTATATAAATATAAGTGCGTGTGTGAAACACACGTCTAAAGGCCCGCTAACAATCACATGTCGTATCCCAAATACGAATCACATCATATCACCGATCTCGTGGCACTATGCCTAAAGTCATCGACTCATCTCTAAATATCATCCTCTATCCTCATCATCATGGTATAAGTATAGCAATAAGTACGTGTGTGCGTGTGGGTGTAAACTTGTTCTAGGGTTCGCGACTAGGAACTACACTAGTTTACTTCCAACCCTAATATATCTATAGTACACCTAACACATCTCAAATATCCACGACACTATAAGCTATCATGAGTATATATATGTTTGTCATAGTGCCCTCAAAGTCAATTATTGGATCGCAGGCACGTGATTGCAATGATTGAGGAGGACCTATACCGGTAGGACAGTCTTACTCGAGATGATAGTATGCTATCTGGTTTGCCTTTATCAGTCGTGTACAGGTTCAGGTGACTGATCACTGTTACACATTGATAGAGCCCTTAGGATATTGCTTGACTACCAACAGTATGATGGCAATCATATACGTGAGAGTTGGGTAGTCTATAAGCACATCCTTAATTGTGGTCCCTAGTCGTGAGAGTTTTAAGATGGGGCATCGATACTCCGGAGTAGACTAGTGTATACAGTCGAGACCCCGATGAGGGGCGGTGGCCGGTTTCACAAGCCACTGGTATCAGTTGGATCACCTAAGATGTATACATGTGCTCATTGGGTTATGAGTATACCGGACAGGACTCGCCGGGAACCTGCTAGTTGGTATTATACCTAGCGTCAGATAGCAGTTCCCTGGTGACATGTGTACAGGTTAGTTCATCGACCTGAGGTCGTCATTTGTCTCGTGTGAGTTCCCACTGTGCTTTGATTTCTACCCTACCATGGCTCAAAGGAGTCGTGCAAACAGGTCTTTTTTGGGTACAGTCCCGAGCCACATAGAGGAAAGTGAGCGGATCGGCAGGGGATTCGTCTCTCCCGGTATTGGGGGTGAGATCGCGCTGTGTCTAGGAGAGCCATTACACAAATCCTCGGCCAAGACAGGAGATTTACTGGTAGGTACTCCAGTAGTATCTCAGGGTGTTCTGGGCTACACTCCGACACGACTTATACCGCTATTGGGGGTCTGACGTTACCAACCCCCTAGGCCAATATGCGATACTCATAGACGAACGGACCGTACTGTATGTATATTGTCACTGTTAGGCTCAGTAGGGTTCCAGGATGAGTTCGCTCATCGGCTTCCCTTAAGGTCAGTACATAAACAGCCGTTACGCACAGCTTGTGCCGCTGACGGTTCGTGGTTAAACCCACTGCCAGCGTACTGAGGAGTCATTAGAGTCCTCCACAGATAGTTTCCCAAGTTCTGGCGAAACGTTGTAGAGACCGTATGGTTTTATGGCAGGGTTCGGAAAATGCACGTGCGTTTACGCACGTGTCATATTTCGGGCAGATAATACTGGCGGGCTTTGGTTTAAGCCGGATCCGAGTATTATACTGTGTGGATATAATATCTTTGTCTCGGTCGCATTTGTATTCGGTCGTAATACAAATGCGGGTATATTTATACTGTTACGGGGTTATCCTGAAATTCGTTTCGGGACCGCTTTTGGAAGTTGCCAGTTTCCAGTTTTCTATCACCCGTCTTAAACATTCGGTTTAATGCGGATTTATCTTTTCTTCACTTGAGGTGAGTCATGAGTGTGTGGAAGGTTCTAGAAGCTTCTAGATGGTGACTAGGCTTCATGACTCATTAGTGCATTAATGGTTTTTGATGACTAGGTTAATGACTCTTTGTTTGCATTAATGAGTTGATGAGGTGTATTATGTGACTCATTCTTTTGCATTAATGTTTCTTGTAAAGCTTTAAGATATTTCTTCTTGATCTTTTGTCTTATGGTCACCTCTTTGCTCATATACTCACCCCTCCTCTTCTTTATATGTGGCCGGCCCCCTCCTTGGTGAAAGATGATTGATTTTGCAAAGGAAAAGGATTATTGATTTGGTTCATGAAAATTTGATAGCTCATTTCTCATTTCATTCCATTCAAAAGGCAACTTCATTAACCGTTCATCCATAGTTTTGGATGTAACGAGACAAAGTGTTCTACTCATTCTCTACATCAATCTTGGTCATCTCTTTTGGCAAACATGATGACCGAGTTGCCTCGGGTCAGAGGCGGGAGCCCGTTTAAAGATCCGTTGACGTGGTGCCACCTGGACGAGGAGACCGGAGATCGAGCGAGATCGTAGCAGCCGCAACAAAGCGTGGGATGATGGTTAAAGACCGAAGGACTCGGATCGTTCGGTATAACATTTATACCCACTTTGTAGTTTGTTAGTTTAGCAATAATGGAAGATCCGGGTTATAGTATACGATAGCGCCAGTTAAAAAGTTTTTGTTCCGCATTTGGCGTCTGAAAGACGGCCGGGGCGCTACCGTAGACTTACAATATATATACTATACTAATATCGGACTGCGGGGGTGCTATACGCCATCCACCCGACTTCCCCCTGTAGATATAATCTACTCACATGTATCCTGCGTGTCGGTGTCGGTGTCGCCTTCATCTTCTTCATCGTCTCGGATCGTCGTAGGGGTACCTACATATCACACGTATCGCATCGCATTAAAACCAAATCGAGCTTAAAACGACACATGAAAACCAACACGATACGCTAAAAGGCCTATAGGTTAGAACCTATGATTAACCTTCGCAAAACAACCCGAAATCACTCGATATAGATGTACAAACGTCACACGATCGAGATAACGCACAAATATCAAAATCTGGAAATCAAGATACGCAAAACCAAAACTAAATTCAAAGCAGCAACCCAAGAAAATGATCCCAGATTTCGTCTCAGGCCAAATAAAGGAAAGCAAACAAGTCTAGAGTGATGTATAGCATATGACCTACAGTAGAAACCTAGACCCTACCCTACACTAAGTGGCCGAGCCCCCCTACAGTGAAAACCGGCCTGGCCGGCCCAGGGTACTCCAGTGGGGTTGGACTGGCTACAGGGTGCTCCTAGGGTCTCAAATGGGCCTCTGAACTTGTTTATTTTTCCAGAAAACTCCCAGCACATTCCAGATTCACCTGCACGCTCTAAACACTCACAAAACGACATGGACTGATCTGTTTTTGGGTTCCAGGTCTTTTAATGTGTCGGATCTGGGTTCGTAGCACCAAGGGGGTTTAAGGGTCACTAATAGGGCTTAGCTACACTAATACAATTCAATTTAACCTTAACCCTCTCTAGGTTTGTCCAAAGTGCCCAAAATCACACGATATCGATATGAAACTAGTATAGATGCATATGGAATGAAATACTACTATAATGGGTGCAGAAATTACCTCCTTAGAGACTCATGAATATTCCCACAGCACCAAAACATCAACTTTCTTAGTCCATTCTATAGCTTGTGAGCTTGTGCATACTTTTTGTGAAATGGAATTGGGGTTTTGGGTTTGTTTTAATGGTGTTTTGGGGGATTTGAAGGAGGAGGAAGAGGGAGGAAGGGAGCAGGAGCTGCAGCAGCTCTAGAAATGGGTGTGAGGAAATGATGGGAGTATGGTTTCAAAAGTGAAGGTTGACCTATACCTACCCTCTCTCTCTCTCTCATCATCATTCCTTACTTTTTCCTTTTCTTCTCTTTTCCAAATCCTTCTCTCTCAAATAGTAAACCCAAAACACCCATGGTAGGAAAAATGTAACACAAGTCCAAAATGATATGTGCATGTTTTGCACAAAAAGCCAAAAATCCGATTAGCGATTTTTAATCGCGATTAGCACTAAATTAGCATATAAATGCTCATAAAAACTTTAAAATGACAAAATTCCATAGAATACATTATTTTTGAATTTTCCATAATTTTTCAAAAATTTTCCCATTTATCGGTATTTAATTATAAATTTAATATTAAAATAATCAATAAAATAATATTAAATTATAAAAATTCCCAAAATAATATTTTATTATTTTGAAATGTTACACACTCACTTACCCAAAGCAATCACCGCAAGGAATGTGTGCCAAGCCGCTGATAATCCAAGCGGTAAAACCTGCAAGAAACTATGGCACAACGAGAATGAGTTGCTAAATCAGTGAATAAAAGTACATCACAAGATAGAAATTGAAATGCATGACGATACCTAGGTCATAAGTATAGTACTATCATAATCTGTACTAATATAATATATGATATGCATATGTACCATAATGCAACACTAACTACCATGCAATCCCAAGTAGAATATATCAAATGCAAATGACCTGTATCTAGGTATAAGCCCAATGTAACCGAAAATATATATATATAAACCTCTTCTTTAAAATAGCCGCGGAATATAGATGTCCCGGCATAAAGCAAACATGATAGTATGAAATATAATAAGTATCTTTACTTAGGATATATGTCCTGCTGTTTTTGATGGAAAATGTTAAGAGATTTACAATTTAAAGATCCCAGTGTCATATCAGACATTTCAAAATAATGAGTCTATAGCTCGTATTTGAATTCCTTTTTATGTATGAATGCCCGTATAAATATATACAGGTACTGTCCCCCGGATCAGTCCTGGTTAGCTACAATACTGTAATCTAACCGTGTACCTCATGATAGCAATCATATCAATATATAGATGTCCAGCATCGACACCCGAAATCAGAAATCTCTCGTGTCCATCACCGACACGTAAATGCAAATACCGTCGACACCATCTCAATAGATGATCGCCACCCGATATCCCTGGCCCGGTCGGTATCCCTTGGATATCCGCCGTGCTCGAATTGAACCCCGGTCAGTATTCCCTGGATATCTGTCGTGCTCATCTCAATCTCCGGTATCGAGTATCATCGCTAGGCTCCCCGCCTATAATGCGGCTTTCCTGCCCCTCGGTCTCGAACCGGGTCCACCATGTATCCGGCTGTATAGCTACCCCCACTCAGTCCGGATAAGTAACAAACCCAAAACCGTATAGCTACCCCACTCGGTTCGGAATAAAACAATCAGAAAACATTAAACTCGTGGTGGACGCCAACTCATCATATCCAAAAATATCAAGTAAAGAATGAAAATACTTGCCTAGATTATCCTGATGATATATTATATATATACATATATAACAGCGTCCCATACCACCGATATATATCATCAAAAGTAAAACGTTCAGAAAACTCATAAAATCAAATATAAACATCCATAGTACTGGTATTCACAATGCTTAATAGATAATAAGGTAAAGTACGTAAATAAATTATACAAGCAAATAAACGTATCAATTCTACTGTGTCATGGCAATACTAATGATGTGTAGTGTAGCATACGCGTCTGTGCTCGTGAATCATGACAATCATTAGTATTTGTGTAAGTGTTCTAAAGGTATAATAGCCTACTTATATCAACATCTATATACGTATTACATAACATAACGGTTCTACAGTGACATGGCGGTACCAATGAGGTGTGGTGTAACATATACGTATGTGCTCGTGCAACATAATACTCATTGGTAATTGTGCAGTGTTCTATCAGAGTGTTCGTATCATGGAAACGTATAATATTGATAAATATAACGCGAACATGTAAAGTAAATCTAAGCATAACTGATAACTGTAATTACTTTCTATGTGCTATACTATTATCTTGAAAATGGAACGATTCGTTGGATTTGAAATAAAGAAGCCACCTTAGGTTAAAATTAGATATTTGTTTTGGAAATTGGCATTGCATCCGTGTCTTTTATCATTAAAAAGAGAAATGAATCGTAGTTTTTAAATGAGTATAGCTCACACAAGTATTACATTCTAAAACGGAGTATAATCTAATTCTACGAGTCTAAAGGAAAACTTGGCCGTTATTCGGCATACGAATCTCATTATTTCCAATACGTATAGTTTCTCGTATAATATCTCACCGTATCACTATATCTAACTCACCTCTAGAACGTCATAATCCTTGGTACTAACTTACCAAATCATAATTAAACTATATGCAATTAAATATCATGCTAGATGCAAACTATCTCCAATATCAATATCTTGAATAAATACTGATAATATCTAGATATCATAATACTATTTATAAGGTTGCGGGGGTGCTATACGCCATCAAACGTATCCTCAACAAACGTTTTAGTTGACCATAGTCTAAAACAAGACTAACGGTCTTTAAACCAACCCAAACCCAAATCTAAGAAAATACGGATTTGGACTAATCCACGCCCTACGGGCGATAACATAAATTAGTCTCCGTATATAATCCACGGGCAAACAAAAATAAAACAAACACACACAACACGAAGTGAACATCCGGAGAAAGAGAAAGTGGTTATCGCTACGCGGTAACGTAATTAACTGCAGGGGCTTGCGCCTGCAGGGAAGAGCGTCCCCACAATCAAAAACCCCTCACAATGAGGGGGAATCTGACGAAATCTGCTACATCGGCCGCATCCGTCTAAACCTCTGATACATGGTGCCATAAATCAACTTGGTATCTTCGGAGAGGTGGACGGATAAAACCAAATAGCATCTGCCCCCAAAATTCAGGCTAGACGTCCCAATGTCCCGGTCGCGTCTTTCGGCCGTAAACAGTGAATATTATATAAAGTATGGGTGAATGTTGACGTGAGCACTCACACACCCTCTCTCTCTCACTCACCTCACCCTTCCCCTTCCTCACTCTCGGCTGCAGCAGCCCCCTCCCCCATTTCTTCTCTTCTCTCATTGAAAAAGTCACAAAAATCCATAAAAATCCAACAAAAATCCCTACAAAAATTATCACAAAAATTTCTTTTAGAAAACTTAGCATGTTTCTTGATAGCAAGTGGGCATTTTGGTGGCAAGGCAAGCAAACTTGATCTTCCAAATTGTTGAGGTATAAAACCTTAACCCAATTGTTAGTTTGATAATTAATTGCTTTAATCTAATTTAGATTAGGTGTTAATATAGTTTTAGTTGCAAATAAAGTTTTAAAGAGAAGGTTTTGGGTTAAAATTTAGATTTTTATCATTTAATTAAGTTAACTAAGTATAGATTAATATCTAGTGGCTTTACAACCTAAACTAGTTGATTATGTTGCTAAGGTGGCTTTTAATTGCTTTAATTAGGAGTTCATGTAATTAAGTTAATTATTAGTATGTAAAAAGTGAGATTTAAAATTAGTAAATAATTGTGTGGCTTAATTAAGATGTTTAAGTGTAATTGGTGGCCACTAGGTTTGTTAAAACACCTAGTTTTGCACCAAAATCCCATTTGTTTGATTACTAGTTTTTTAGAATAAATAGTTTTTAATTTAGTTTGAGGTTGTGATGATCTACAATCTATTTCCTATGATATATAATGTATTATGAATGCGGGATTGGTACTAATGGGTTCTAGGTTTGGGGATTGCCATGTATAGTGACCCCTAGTTGTGATTTTGGCGATATCGTGCGCGTTTTGTGCACCAAGTGCACACAAGTCTAACTTGTGGACGTTAGTTCTTTCATATCGTTTATCTACGTGTCTCCTCAAACTATCTAGCCTTATGTGTTGCATTGTGTAATTCTAGGATCGGTTGCGGAGACGTCGGACGTGGCGCGGAAAGGAAAGGCTGTGATTGGATCAGTTTAGCCGAGGCGTTCCGGTGAGTAGATGTACACATCTATGGGGGGATCGTCTGGATGGCGCGAGGCGCTCGATAGTTAGGATTACTAGTAGTGCTTGTATTTATATGCGTAGTCTCCTAGTCATTCATCTCATTGCATTGCATCATCTTATATATATATGATATTATTTTATAGGACACTTGCACCATTACCATTGGTCCATACCGCACGTGCACTATTTTATGTGAATACACACATCATTGGTATTTGCTGTCACGAACACTATAAAACTTGCTTAGAATCGGTATCTGTGCATTTGCATCATATATGATCTGTAGACTTGTACTTGTATATTCATTTCATCAAGATGGATACGTAGGATTGTTAGTTATATATACATACCTCATTGCATCATGATTCATGCATAGCTTCTGGCCGTACTTCGCATGGTATATACTATCGTATCATAGACATCCATCATCATCGACATGTTTGCATATTGTGATTCTTCTCAAGGATTTCGGTATTGATGAGATTCTGGATTTTGGGGAAGACCGCAAGAATTTTATAAACCTATTATCCTTTTAAAAATAGAAATTTGCGGTTTTCTCATGATATGATGTATGTGGCGTCCACCATGTGTTTTCTCGATTCTTGAGCTGTATCATACACCCGATTCGAGGAGGAGGATACACCGTCTGCGGGTACATAGTGCACACGGTGAGGTATCCCGGGGCAAGATGGACGTATTAAGAAGGCGTTGAGCCCGGCAGGGGAGCATTACCTACCGGTTATTATTGACTCGGCGGTTATTCGGAGGATACCGACTGGAGCCGTGGGATGTGACAGAGTTGAGAGCCGATCTGAGAGACGGCTATTGAGATATTGAGATACTGAGACATTGAGATATTGAGATATTGAGACATTGAGATATTGAGATATACATATGTTGTGTCGATGCTTGACACGGATTTTCTGTCGATTTCATTGATGATACTCCAGTTTTATTATACAAAAGTTTTACCAAGATAAGAATACAGATTTTCCTATACCAGACATATTCAGGTTTCGTGTTTGATTATGCATTCATTGTAAGTCCACGGTAGCGCCCCGGCCGTCTACAGACGCCAAATGCGGAACAAAAACTTTTTAACTGGCGCTATCGTATACTTTAACCCGGATCTGCCATTATTGCTAAACTAACAAACTGTAAAGAGAGTAGAAAGGTTATACCGAACGATCCGAGTCCTTCGTTCTTTAACCATCATCCCACGCTCCGTTGCGGCTGCTCCGATCTCGTCGATCTCCGATCTGCTCGTCCAGGTGGCACCACGTCACTGATTCTTTAAACGGGCTCCTGCCTCTGACTTGAGGCAACTCGGTCGTCAAGTTTGCTAAAAGAGACGACCAAGAATGATGTAGAGAATGAGTAGATGACTTTGTCTCACTTCGTCCAAATCCGTGGACGATCGGTTAATGAAGTTGCCACTCGAATCGGGTGATGGAATGAAAAAGGCTTTGAAATTTCCATGCACCCCAAATACTATCATAATCTTTTAACAAAATGAATTAAGCAAGTGAGAGAGAGAGAGTGAGGAGAGGGGGCCGGCCATATATAGGAGGTGGGGGGTGAGTGTAGGAGAGGGGGAGGTAACCATAAGGAAAAATATCAACCACAAATATCCTTCATGCAAATAAAACCTTATTAATGCAAATGGTGATTCATTAACCTAGTCACCATTGCATTAATGGCTCCATTAATGCACTAATGACTCACCATGCCAAGTCACCCTTTCTAGAACCTTCTAGAATCACGACTCAACCTTATCTCAAGAAAAGATAAATCCGCCTTTAACCGAATATTAAAAGACGGCAGATAGAAAACTGGAAACTGGCAACTTCCAAAAGTGATCCTGAAACGACTTTCAGGATAACCCCGTAACTGTATAAATATACCCGCATTTGTATTACGACCGAATACAAATGCAACTGAGACAAAGATATTATATCTACTCAATATAATACTCGGATCCGGCTTAAACCAAAGCCGACCAGTATCAACTGCCCGAAAAATAACACGTGCGTAAACGCACGTGCATTTTCCGAACCCTGCCATAAAACCATACGGCCTCTACAACGTTTCGCCCGAACTTGGGAAACTGTCTGTGGGGGACTCTAATGACTCGTCAGTACCCTGGCAGTGGGTTTAACCACAAACCGTCAGCGGCACTAGCAATGCGTAACGGCTGCCCATGGACTGACCTCAAGGGAGGCCGATGAGCGAACTCATCCGGAAACCCTACCGAGCCTAACAGTGACAATGTATATACAGTCCGGTCCGTTCGTCTATGAGTATCGCATATCTGCCTAGGGGGCTAGTAACGTCAGACTCCCAATAGCAGTATAAGTCGTGTCGGAGTGTAGCCCAATAACACCCTGAGATACTACTGGAGTACCTACCAGTAAATCTCCTGCCACGGCCGTGGGCTATGTGTAATGGCTCTCCTAAACATAGCACGATCTCGCCCCCAATACCGGGAGAGACGAATCCCCTGCCGATCCGCTCACGTGCCTCCATATGGCCCGGGACTGTACCCAAAAGCTACCTGTTTGCACGACTCCTTTGAGCCGTGGTAGGGTAGAAATCAAAGCACAGTGGGAACTCACACGAGACAAATGACGACCTCAGGTCGATGAACTAACCTGTACACATGTCACCAGGTAACTGCTATCTGACGATATGTATAATACCAACTAGCAGGTTCCCGGCGAGTCCTGTCCGGTGTACTCATAACCCAATGAGCACCTGTATACATCTTAGGTGATCCAACTGACACCAGTGACTTGTGAGACCAGCCACCGCCCCTCGTCGGGGTCTCGACTGTATACACTAGTCTACTCCGGAGTATCGATGCCCTGACTCGAAACTCCCACGACTAGGGACCACAATTAAGGATATGCATATAAACTACGCAACTCTCACGTATATGATCGCCGTCATACAGTTGGTAGTAAAGCAAGATCCTAAGGGCTCTATCAAAGTGTAACATGTAATCAGTCACCTGAACATGTACACGACTGATAAAGGCAAACCAGATAGCATACTATCATCTCGAGTAAGACTGTCCTACCGGTATAGGTCCTCCGCAATCATTGCAATCACGTACCTGCGATCCAATAATTGACTATGAGGGCACTATCTCCAACAATCTCCCACTTGCACTCAAGGCTAATTATTGCGATGTCGACTACTCACAGCCCGTGTGAAAACGAACATCCAACTCCTCTACTAATCAGTTTCACAAAGCCCGTTTGTAAAACTATTGTGTTCGAGAAATAGCCTCAGTGAGTGGATCCGCCTAGATGTTTCTTTCTATATCTCTCTAAATCTCAAGTTCGCGGAGAAAGCCATCTCCCGAATCGAGTAATACCTGTCTTAGAATTGTTAGTTATATGTATGCCCTAGAGGCCATTACTGTACATAGGATGTACATTGTAGTGGATGCTGGGACATATATAGGGAGGACTTTCTTGCTCAACATGATAGTATGCTATCTGGTTGCTCTTTACCTTAACGTGTATACTGATTGTCTCTCTGTTACATGTTGGTAAAGCCCTTAGGATGTGTACTTGACTACCTGGACTATGATGCAGATCATACTAGTGGGGACAGATAGTCTATAAGTACATCCTTCAAAGTCCCTAGTCGTGGGTGTATCGAGACGGAGCATCGATATACCAGAGTAGACTAGCGTATACCTTCTCGACCCATACAGATGGGCGATGGATGATCCCATATCCATTGGTGTTTGACATCAGAGATGATATACGGGTGCTCAGTGGAGACTGGGTACACTGGACGGACTCGCCGAGAACTCCCAGATGGTATTATACCTTACGTCAGATGGCAGTTCTCTGGTGACACTGGTACAGAGTAATCTGTTGACCCGAGATCGTCATAGAGTCTTGTGTGGTTCCCACTGTGCTTTGATTTCCACCTTACCACGTCCAAGAGGGCGTGCAAAACGGTGGCTTTTGGGTACAGTCCCGAATCACATGGAGGCAATGAGCGATAGGAGGGGATTCGTCTCTCCCGGTATAGGGAGTTGATGTCGCGCTGTGTTCGATAGGCTATAACCGGAAATCCCTGGTCAGGGTTGCTGAGATTTACTGGTAAGTGTTACCAGTAGTTTCTCGAACTGTTATAGACCTCATATCGACACGACTTATCGAGCTAGTGGGGTCTGACGTTTACCACCCCTAGGCGAGATATGCGACATATCAGACGAACAGACCGGACTGTACGGTAAGTGTTACTGGTTGGATTCATAGGAGTATGAGCGGGCTTGCTCGTCGATCTTCTGATCGCTCAATACCCGGGTGGCCGTTACGTTTAGCAGACCGCTTGCGGCTTGTGGGTGTTTGATATGATCATCACCTGCTGCCGGCGTATTGACGAGTCTTTAGAGTCCTACACAGAGGTTTCCTGGCTCAAGCGAAACGAAATAGGAGCGCATATGAGATATGTGCGGGACCGAGAATAATGCGTGTATGTGATACCGTATTCCATTCTCGCGATGAATGTGTCGAATGGTTATATGCGATATAACCTAGTTATCGAATCAAGGATTGATTCGATAAAATGATACATTGTATACTAGTCGGTTGTGTGCGACATGACCGGATCATTGAATCAAGTGTTGATTTAATGATTTAATGCATAATTATATATTTGATATATTACTTTGCATTAACTAGTATTGGTTCACTTAAAATGGATTTTCTCACTCGGTTGTGCACATTGTATATGTGATATACTTTTGTACACAAGTTTGTATCATGTTTGATGATACTTGCTCACTTGAGTTTGTGTAAAGATTGAACCATGGTTATTTGAATGGTTAGGGTTTTGTTTTCTTTTTCATTTATCTTATTTAGTTATTCATTTGGAAAATGATAAGCATTAAGAGAAAATGGTGGCTAACTTTGTTTTCTAGTTGAAGCTTTGACTAAAGTGACCATTTTGTCTCATGCTTAACCCTAACCACTCCATTTAACCCTAGTTTATTCTCTACACTTGACCATGGTTATATGGTGATAAGTTTTGATTTTCTTTTCTTTTACACAACAACTTATCATAATATTATCATCATCTTCTTCTTCTTCTTCAAGAAGAAACCATGCCTCCATCAATGGCAACTTGATGAAATGAGTGAGAAATCCAATTCTAAAGTGAACCCACCTCCTATTTCTTCATCCTCTACCTCTTGCCAAGTAGTAGAGTGTGTTTTCTTCACAAGTTTCATGACTTGGTGAAGTGGGAGCTTGATCTTGTGATGCCTCGACGTAGATCATCTTCGGCACGAAGCCGACGACCTTGCCCGCCCATTTCTCCGATGAAGCCGACGCTTGAGCCCGGGATTTCATTTAGACAGCGGAGAGGACTTCATCACGGAGCCGTGGAGGTGGAGGACCGGATCTATAAAGGTTGTATTTCCGTTCACTTAGTTAATTTGTTAACTAGTTACTTTCGTCGCCTAGAATTCTAGTTAACGATCCGTAGTCTAGGGTTTCTCGGCACCGTAATTTTTGAAATTGGCATGGTTGATGCCTTGTGAGACCTCTTGAGTGTGCCTAGGAACCCTACAGTGGTATCAGAGCCTAGCTAGAGCCTTAGGCGATGCGTAGACGGAGTTAGAAATCCGATCGAACCGAAACCCCATTACAAAATCGCTCTCTGTACATTTTTCAAAACTGTTGAATTTTGTGAATTAAAAATATGCAGAAAAATAAGCAGGAAAAACTAAGAATTACTGTGAAGTTTGGGCTCCTAATTCCATAATTCGACCGCGGAACCGCGGCCAAACCAGGGGTTTGGCGGCTCTTCCGCGGCCCAAATTTGGACTTAGTCCCTCAAATTTCATATATTTATTCTTAGGTCCTTTCTTGGCAATTTTTATGTGAATTTTTTAATTCCACTCAAGTGTTGAGTTTTCTACGGTTTTATTGGGGATTCGTTAATTTGATCGGATAATTTAACTTCGTTTATGTTTTTCCGGATATTTTAGAAACTGTTAAAAAGTTCGACTGGATATAAATACCCACTTTTTCCCCTGCCGGGAAATTTCCAAGTGTTGGATTTTTCCGTAGTTTAATAACGTTCTAAGTAGTGCAAGTAAAGCGATGGTCTCTCTAGAAGACAACAAACCTTAACTCGATTATGTGACCGTCTTGAACTGCCCTTTGAACCTTAGGGTTTGGGGCGGTACGGCGTGCCACATGTAAGGCGTTGGCTTGATCCTTCTACGGCTGGACCGTTGGTACTGAGGCATGAACTGGATGTTTTTAAACTTATTTCATGTGTTGATCTGTTTCGGAAAACTTGGGTGTTTGAATGTTCGATCGGAAAGTTTAACATTTTCTATTTATCTGGAATGGGATACAATAATTGAAATTCACAAGTAGTTATGAGATAACTGAATGAATGTTATAAATCAAGCACTTTAGTCTCACTTGATTGGTTGCCACGGAATTTTGATGTGATCAAAAGTCCGTCGCAATCACGTAGTGTACGCGGATACTCGCCGGGTAAACTTAATAGACAGCCTCACCCCATAGCCCCGACCAAGTGACTGTAGGAGAACCCCATCGCCGAAGGCATCCGTTCGGGTGCTCCCGGTAGCGGTGTTCCGCCTTGGTGCACTTCGTCGACGGTATCGGGGGTGCGGCCGTCTACTAAAGTTTGCGACGAGCATTCGATCAGGATGTCGGGAATCTTGCTGAATTGCCCGACTTGATATTGAAAAGAGTTTTCGATAATGAGACTAAAATGCGGGGTTTATAATTGTTAGGCATGCGATGTCTAAGGAATTCATTTGATTACGCATGCGATGTCTATGCAGGTTGCGGATTCCAACTGTTGTAGTTTTACACTTTCTTTTCTGTGACCGTAAGTGTAATATGTGATATCGCCGGTTTCGTTGCTATATGTCAACGACAATTGGGATGCGCATATTTACTTACGTTGATGACATGTGATGTTATGTGTTGCTGGATATGTTATATTGGATCGTCGTGTTTGAATAGCCGGGGGTTTTTATATGAGATGAGTGTTTTTCATTTTCATTCATGTAAAAACTTGTATGTAATATTCTTTTATTAGGGCACTTCCAGGTTGCGGATGTTGTCACCTTTTGTATATTATTTACTTTTCCGCACTAGGATAGACCCAGGAGGGGAGCACAAGTAACCGGGTTCTGGAGTCCAGTGGGAGACCAACTCGAGGAGTCGAGTCCGGGTCTCCTAACTCTAGAATTGGTAGGGTTGCTTGCCGCTCTCGTAGGGGTCTTGGGGTGTGGGTTTGGCTATTCATCGCGACCGTAGAATCCGTGTTTTATACTGGCTCGTATTGAAAACACGGACGTCCTAGTATATCCAATGTTTCATATGTTTCTTCTGCTGCGATATCTGTGATGTGATCATGTGATGTTCTGTGATAGATACTTTATATAGTATATATGATATATTATATAGACGTTACTTATGTTTTGCACTCGCACTAGCCCTGCTCCGTTCTGCCGTTAGTTACCTAACCTAACGGTGCACGAGGGGACATCGAGGCGAATGCGGATGGCATAAGTGTACGTCGTATTTATCTGTGATGTTTAGGTACTTAAATGATGGGACTTCATTAATATGATTAATGAAAGAAAAAGAAACCTAAGATGTTGTAGAATCAAATTTCAAAAGAAAACAGGTAGCTACAGTTCTTGCTTTGCACAGCGGTATATATGATATATCCTGCACCTTATTCGATAAGGAAAGGACCGAGATCCCTTCACCGGGAGTGACTCCTTTAGCAATAACTGGCAGATGCTACACACTCGGTTTTTCTTTTGATTGCTTTTAAGAGTTTTTGCTTTGCACAGTGATATATATGATATATCCCGCACCTTATTCGACGAGGAAAGGACCGACGATCCCTTCACCGGGAGTGACTCCTTTAGCAAAACTAGAAAAGCCTCAAAAGCACTCCATTTTTAAAATCATTTGATTCTACAACGATATCAAGTTCATTACGCAATAGGTTTTCAGAAAAACCTGTCGTAGCCCTCCGTCATTTCAGATAAGTGCTGGTTAGTATTCGTGCTACGTTTGTTGGCCTGCGTCAAGGCGTAGTATGCGGTAGCTAACTAGTATTTATCTGCTTATGCATATAATGCAGATTGGATTAGGGTAGTCGTGCGACTTTGTTGGCCTGCGTCAAGGGTCGTGCGGATGGGTTTAATTCAATCAGGAAATGACGGGTTGAACTTGACTAGCGCTCTATGGTTTGTTGGCCTGCGTCAAGGTCATAGGACGCTAGGGGCAAAATATTATCGGGAATTTCAAGTGTTGAAATTTGCAATGAGATTGCATACCTTCTATGAGATAGTTGGATCCCGATACCCGCTGCGAGTAAGAGTTACTCCTGGGAGAGTTTTATACATTACAATTAGCCGATCAAGTAGGTGTCTAGAAAGGTGTTAACGAGTTTACGCCTCTGGGAAAACGAGGTTTACATTAATTAGGTTCGTGCGAAAGCACGGGGAACCTCCCTCAAAGTACCGACACTGGCCTGGCTGAAAGATTGGCGAACTTGTAGTGTGTAATTAATCCCGGCTAGTCTTTCCTTTTAGGGTTTGAAGGAAGATTTGATAAAAAGCAGTGGGAGCCATCCTGATTAGATAAAATAATAACCAATCTATTCTTGCAAGAGCGCACGCTGAGTGTTTTCTTCTCTCTCTCTCCAGGTAGCGACCATATCACGCCTTAATCAAGATAATAATACGGAATATTGACCGAACCCGCTTGTTATACTGAGCTGGGGAACGTTGGTCCCGCTCCAACTTATAATTGTTATAAGACAGAGCAGGAAATTGGGGATTACCAGAATTCCCGTGCCGCCCAAACGAAGAGAGTGCATGATGATGCATCATCTTCGGGTGTGTTCATTACAGAGAACTGTTTCTCAGTATCCTCCGCGTCCTGGGTATGTGATACCAGATCAGGATCCCAGATATGTAATCTGTTACATAGGGCTACAGCTAGGTAAAGAACTGAGAACGGGTGATAAGTTTCATGAGGCAGAAAACGGGGCAAGTGTTGCAGCCAAGTATGTTGGTCACTATCACCCTGTATTACCAATACATTGATTCTGAACGAATGTTATTAGATACCGAACCTGATATACAAAATCATATCTATCTCTTTATTAGTAAAGAAATGATAAAATTTTGTATTGATGGATAATGTTTTGAACATTTCCTATATCAAAAGTTGATCGGTTCAGGCACGTTATCTAAAAGCATTGATGTTCTAAATCAAACTACAGTTCTTTAGTATACAGAACACACACAAGAGGAAGAGTTCAGAAATGAACGAATCCTTCTTGAGGCATTGTAGACTAGGTCATATCAATGTGACCCGACTAGCTGAAGTTACATGAAGATGCATATTTAAATCAGTTTGAATCTACATCTTGTGAAACTTGCCAGTCATGTCACAAAGATACGATGACCATAGCTCTGTTTACTGGAAACAGAGAAAGAGTTAGTGAACTCTTGGGATGATACATGTTGATGTATGTAAGGTCCCCTGTCTACACTTGCCAAGACCGGTTCTTTATACTTCATTACATTCTCTGATGATCTTTCAAGATTCAGACCTATGTTCCTGTTGAAACACAAGTCCGAACCTTTCGATATATTCACAGAATATAAGTTAGAAGTAGAGAACCAATACGGGTATAAGTACTATGTCCTTTGATGAGATCAAGGAGGAGAATACTTGAGCACGGAATTCCTGGAATATTCTAAAGGAGAATGAGATTCTCTCTCAGCATTACTCCTCCGTATACACCATAGCACGATGGTATATCGGGGCGGAGCAATCACACCCTATATGATAAGGTGTGCTCTATGATGAGTACTACTGAGTTACCTATTTACTTTTGGGAGTTATGCACTTGAGAAGCTGCATACCTATTGAATAGGGTTCGAATCAAATCAGTTGCCTACCATTTCATATGTGATATGATAATAGGAAGATCCCATGTCTTAAGCTAGTTAAGATTTGGGGTTGTCCGGGCTATGTCTAAAAGCAAAATCCGGATAAGCTCGAGGCAAGGTCGGTTATGTAGAACTGGAAATGTTCCAGCCATACAAACTACAGCAAATGATTTGAAAAAACCAAAGGATTCAATAGTTACCAACGAACCTCAGCCTCTCCGCCGATCTAGTAGGGTTCCTCACCCGCTTGAGAGATACTTCGGTTTCTCTATGACAGTGGGAGCGAGGATTGCATCATGAAATGATGACCCAACTAGTTTCGACCTGGCCGTCAGGAGTGAGACTCTGTAAGAATGGCTGGATACTTAGTGATCTGAGATGGAATCCTTATACACCAACAAAGTATGGACTTTGGTTGCTATATCTGAAGGGTTAAATCCCCATCAGGAGCAAGTATATCTTGAGAAGATTACTTGGTGTACTTGGAAAGGTTGAGACTTTCAAAGATAGACATGTTAAAGGTTTTCATCATCGACCAGGCGTGGATAATGATGAATCCTTTTTCAGTGGCTATGCTTAAGTCCATCCAGATCCTACTTGCCACGGCTACATACCATGACTACGATATCTGGTGGTTGGGTGTCATGACATCTTTTCTAAATGATGTTTTAGAAGAGGGCGTCTTTAAGTACACAGCCAGAGGGCTTCGTAGACAGTGGGAGCAGCGGAAATGTGTGCAAGATGTTTTATGTGATAAAGCAGGCATCGCGGAGTTGGAACATCTGTTTTGATGTGTTAGTCAAAGAGTTTGACATCATCAAAATGGTAGATGAACCTTGTATAAATAAAAAGATAGTAGGGAGTATAGTGACGATCCTCGTAGAGTACGTGGATGACATACTCTTGATAGGGAAGGAGTTTCCTATGCTACGCTCGGTCAATCTCCGGTTATCACAATAATTCTCCAATATAGGATCAAAATGATACCTCCTAAATCCTGGATTTTGGATCTATGAGATAGATCTAATTGGATATTAGGATACTCACTAGTTGTAGTGAGATGGTATCAGTTGATCCTGGGGAGAATCACTGGAAGGGTTCCAGGGTGATAAAGACGACTGAATGTCAGTCACAGGCATTGTCTTTACCCTCAGTAAAGGGGCGGTATGTTGGAAGAGTTCCAAGCTAGATACCGTGGCTAACTAGACGATAAAGGCTGGATACATCGCCACTTAAGATGCTACCAAAGAGGCAGTCTGGATGTATATTTGTTCATGAGATGAACTTAGTTCCTCCCATTGTGTGACAATGGAGTTGTGGCTTATGCCAAGGAACGTCCGTCCCATCAGTGATCCAGACATATTCTAAGGCAGTATCACCTGATCATGGAGATGGTTAATCTCCAGGGTGATCGAGGTTAGGAGAGTAGACTCAGAGGACAACACGGCGGATCCACTCACGAAGGCCTATTCCCAGAGAGAGATTTTTATGGGATGGTTGAGTATGAGATACTGCAACCACTGCTACAGATGGCCCTAGTGCAAGTGGGAGATTGTTAGTTATATGTATGCCCTAGAGGCCATTACTGTACATATGATGTACATTGTAGTGGATGCTGGGACATATATAGGGAGGACTTTCTTGCTCAACATGATAGTATGCTATCTGGTTGCTCTTTACCTTAACGTGTATACTGATTGTCTCTCTGTTACATGTTGGTAAAGCCCTTAGAATGTGTACTTGACTACCTGGACTATGATGCAGATCATACTAGTGGTGACAGATAGTCTATAAGTACATCCTTCAAAGTCCCTAGTCGTGGGTGTATCGAGACGGGGCATCGATATATACCAGAGTAGACTAGCGTATACCTTCTCGACCCATACAGATGGGCGATGGATGATCCCATATCCATTGGTGTTTGACATCAGAGATGATATACGGGTGCTCAGTGGAGACTGGGTACACTGGACGGACTCGCCGAGAACTCCCAGATGGTATTATACCTTACGTCAGATGGCAGTTCTCTGGTGACACTGGTACAGAGTAATCTGTTGACCCGAGATCGTCATAGAGTCTTGTGTGGTTCCCACTGTGCTTTGATTTCCACCTTACCACGTCCAAGAGGGCGTGCAAAACGGTGGCTTTTGGGTACAGTCCCGAATCACATGGAGGCAATGAGCGATAGGAGGGGATTCGTCTCTCCCGGTATAGGGAGTTGATGTTGCGCTGTGTTCGATAGGCTATAACCGGAAATCCCTGGCCAGGGTTGCTGAGATTTACTGGTAAGTGTTACCAGTAGTTTCTCGAACTGTTATAGACCACATATCGACACGACTTATCGAGCTAGTGGGGTCTGACGTTTACCACCCCTAGGCGAGATATGCGACATATCAGACGAACAGACCGGACTGTACGGTAAGTGTTACTGATTGGATTCACAGGAGTATGAGCGGGCTTGCTCGTCGATCTTCTGATCGCTCAATACCCGGGTGGCCGTTACGTTTAGCAGACCGCTTGCGGCTTGTGGGTGTTTGATATGATCATCACATGCTGCCGGCGTATTGACAAGTCTTTAGAGTCCTACACAGAGGTTTCCTGGCTCAAGCGAAACGAAATAGGAGCGCATATGAGATATGTGCGGGACCGAGAATAATGCGTGTATGTGATACCGTATTCCATTCTCGCGATGAATGTGTCGAATGGTTATATGCGATATAACCTAGTTATCGAATCAAGGATTGATTCGATAAAACGATATATTGTATACTAGTCGGTTGTGTGCGACATGACCGGATCATTGAATCAAGTGTTGATTTAATGATTTAATGCATAATTATATATTTGATATATTACTTTGCATTAACTAGTATTGGTTCACTTAAGATGGATTTTCTCACTCGGTTGTGCACATTGTATATGTGATATACTTTTGTACACAAGTTTGTATCATGTTTGATGATACTTGCTCACTTGAGTTTGTGTAAAGATTGAACCATGGTTATATGAATGGTTAGGGTTTTGTTTTCTTTTTCATTTATCTTATTTAGTTATTCATTTGGAAAATGATAAGCATTAAGAGAAAATGGTGGCTAACTTTGTTTTCTAGTTGAAGCTTTGACCAAAGTGACCATTTTGTCTCATGCTTAACCCTAACCACTCCATTTAACCCTAGTTTATTCTCTACACTTGACCATGGTTATATGATGATAAGTTTTGATTTTCTTTTCTTTTACACAACAACTTATCATAATATTATCATCATCATCTTCTTCTTCTTCAAGAAGAAACCATGCCTCCATCAATGGCAACTTGATGAAATGAGTGAGAAATCCAATTCTAAAGTGAACCCACCTCCTATTTCTTCATCCTCTACCTCTTGCCAAGTAGTAGAGTGTGTTTTCTTCACAAGTTTCATGACTTGGTGAAGTGGGAGCTTGATCTTGTGATGCCTCGACGTAGATCATCTTCGGCACGAAGCCGACGACCTTGCCCGCCCATTTCTCCGATGAAGCCGACGCTTGAGCCCGGGATTTCATTTGGACAGCGGAGAGGACTTCATCACGGAGCCATGGAGGTGGAGGACCGGATCTACAAAGGTTGTATTTCCGTTCACTTAGTTAATTTGTTAACTAGTTACTTTCGTCGCCTAGAATTCTAGTTAACGATCCGTAGTCTAGGGTTTCTCGGCACCGTAATTTTTGAAATTGGCATGGTTGATGCCTTGTGAGACCTCTTGAGTGTGCCTAGGAACCCTACAAGAATATGTCTGGATATCTGATGGGACCTAGTTCATAAATGAACTCCAAATCCAAACTTCTTAGACTGTATCGATCACTGAACCTAATCAGTATCCGGCACCATGCCACCCACAGTATCCTCTTGGACCACCTGTCTATAATACTGTCCCTCATCAGAGGGAAAACTAAAACTCTGACAATCACTCTGTCATCCACGTCACATTTGAAGCCTGGAATGATAATCGTCTCCCGAAGGAGGCTGCCGTCATCAAATCCGTAGAACATCCACTTATGTTCTAAAACTGCTTCCTTATGTCTCTCCAGGATTGGATTAATACAAACTTATCGCATCTAGTGCAAAAACAACATCTGGTGTGGTACTTGACACCTCACGATTGACTCAATTGCCTAAGCAAGTGATCTGCCAATCATGCACAGCCCTCTCCCCTTTAGTCTATATGACACCTTTAGAAAGGGTGACTCCATCACCTGCAGATACACTACCATGCTAGGAGTCAACTATTCTAAAAACCATTAGAATATCTGTCAAAGTACCCACATTGGGAAACTACCTAAATCTAGATCTAAAACCATAGATCCAGAAACCAGAATGTCAAATATTATATCCATATCTTGTCTGGAGAAACAACTCTGTGACGACCACAGTACAACCGATCGTAGTATAGGAATTTTAGTTCCTACTCTGTGTATGTCATCCAGATACCATGAAATCACACCCTACTACCTTCTTAACAGATCCATCCCCTATTCTGATTGAAGTCAAACCCTTGACTGTCACATCAAAATTAGATGATCTATCTCCGCTATAACTGCTCAAGTCTATAAATAGATATAAGCGTCTTTCCCACTATGCTTCCGCTGCTCCCACTGACTATGACAACCCTCCTACCGGGTCTCATAGCCTGGAACAACGGTAGTGTCAAGTCTGGGTAGATAAGAACCTCCCTGTCACCGTCCTTGAGGCTACTGAAGTACCTCTCGGGTGTCTGAGGTTACCCACCATATCTGCGGAGTGGCTAATGGAATGTCAAACCTGATTGAATATATAGGTCCTATTAAATTTTCCGTAATCATTCGCGGTTCTGGAATCACTTCCAGTTCTACCATACTCCCACTACTGTTTTCTGAAAAAATCCATTTTACTAAAACTGTGGCGAGTCAAGAACAATATCACTATTGATCTTCTAAATGGTAGAATATCAACCCTCGTCATAGCCAGGGTCAACCCACAAACAGCCATTACAGAAACGTGCCCTGAGTTATCCAGTGTCTGGTTTTAAGTATAAGCTGGACAACTCCCCGTACCTTAACATCTTTTAAGGTACGAACTATTCTATATCCAATATAGAAACTTTGGCACTTATTTAATTGGAACCATATTCAATCATGCAGCTGTCTCCAGTGCATATCAACTTAATGGAGAGAGGCTAATCAGCATTACTCAACTTAAAAATCCATCCAATTATGAGTAACCTGAAAGAGAAAGTCGTTTCTCAAAATCATTACTATCATCTGAATACCAATCACAAGAATCTACATCTTCGATCTCTTTGAAGAATCCCGATACTTGTGATACCTGGTTCTCTACTTTATTCTTATACCCACAACTTCTCAAAACTTTGACCTTGTATTTCTACGAAACACTTGTCTAAATACTAGAGAAGTTATAAGTAAACAGAACATAGTACGAGGACCTACCCCTTTGTCCTGATGGACACTTGGACAACATACAATACTCTGTATAAGTCCGCTGAGTTAAACAACTCAAAACCTGTGCGTCGTAGGTTGAAAACTGTACCCTGGCGATTTCCTCAAATATCACCAATTACAACGAATTCCGATATAATGAGGATAATCACCTAATTCCCAATAACTTACTCCTACTCATCATCTGTAAAACCATACAGATATGAGAATGAAACCTGGTAAATACATACCCTTGGAGTAAGTATCTAATCGGGAAAACAGTTTTTCTTTAACAATGCACTGAAACATGAAAATGTTTCGTAGGGGTATCTTGGTATTCCTAGTAATGCCTCTTCCATAATCCAATTCATGACTTTAACCGTATATTTCATTGCCATCTCTCCAAATCCCTTTATTTGTCTTTAGTCGTTACCTTCTGTACACCATCGTTAGGCTAAATGGTTTTCTTCCTTCCCTACCGTTCGGCACCAGCCTATGGTTTGGAAGAAGACTATCCAGTAAGCATAATAGGTGTACCCTCCTAATCCTAGGAGTACTCGCAACTTGAGAGAAGGTGATGATAAAAAACAACTGAATAATACTTTATTCTATTAAAGGTGAAATAGGAGTGGCGATGAAACACGCGGTTTGGTCGTGAATGATATCAGTCGCAATTTACTTTGCCCTCTTTCTAATCCCTTTATTTTGTCTTTACATATTACCTTCTGCACACCCTACTTAGGCTAATTGGTTTTCTTCATTCCCTACCTTTCGGCACCAACCTATGGTTTGGAATAAGACTATCCAATAAGCGTAATAGGTGTACTCTCCTAAACCAAGGAGCCCTCGCAACCTGAGAGAAGGTGATAATAAAAGACAACTGAATAAACCAATTCTATTTCTCCTGAACCTTGATCCATCCTCGAAGAAGTCCCTTCGAGTTCGTATATAACCATACGATGGATCTATCCAATGGAAGTGGATGTCCGTAGTAATACGGGGTGTTCTGAGAAATGCAAAGGGTAAAAGGAGTGGCAATGACTTATGCAACTCAGACAATCAAAAAGCCAGTATTTTAAGAAGGTTCGGTCAACTTGGTCACTGAGTCATAGTCTAGGGTCGGTCAAAGGTCGCTGCCAAAGAGAGAGAGAGAAAAGAAACACTCTGCGTGCACTCTAACCTAGATCAGAATGGTTATCACTTTATCTAATCCGAAAACCTCCCACTGTCCTGTCAAATTCTCCTCCAAACCTGAAAGAAGAATCAATCGGGATCACCCGAAGAGTAAACCAACTCATCAGTGGGAATCGGGATCCAACTCTCATCGCATGATAACGTGATGGAATGCATCCACGTTACTCATACTCCAGAAGGTATGCGCATACTTGGCAAGTTTCAGTTTCTTTAGAAACTCCCGATAAGATTTTTGCCCCATGCTCTTATAACCTTGGCGTTAGGTCAAAATGTCATAAGTCACATGCCAAGTTCTACCCGTCACTATCTTGTTAATTTGAACCCACCCGCACATGCCCTTGGCGTTAGGTCAAAATGGCAGAACGACTGTCCCAAACCAACTCATATATCTATGCAACAAATGAATATCCAGCAGCTACCAAACACTATGCCTTGGCGTTAGGTCAAAATGCATAGCTTGAATACTACTGAATACCCAAAAGAAGTGACGGGGGGTTACGGCTGGTTTTTGGCGAAAAACCTTTAACGTAGTGAACTTGATATCGCTGAAGGAACCTGATAGCTTTTTAAAATATAGTGGCGAAAACTTTTTGCTAAAGAGGTCATTCCCGGTGAAGGGATCTCGGCTCTTTCCTCGTGGAATGAGGTGCAGGATATTCCACTGAATACCGCGATGCAAAGCAACTTGTAATCGACTATAGTGAAGTTATTACCTTGACGCAAACTTCTGCCTAAGGGGTCAGTCCCGGTGAAGGGATATAGGCCCTTGCCCCGTCGAATGAGGTGCAGGATATTCCACTGAATACCGCTATGCATGACAAAAGGAAACGTTTTTGCAATAACACTTTTTAAATTTGTTCCAACAACTGTAAACAGGTTTGTTTTCCTTTGCATTGATAAGAATCAACGCAGTCCCATCAATCAATCACACCAGAAAAGAACGAAAATAAAATGTACGTATATGCCATCCGCATTCGTCACTGGGTCCCGTCATCACCCGTTAGGTTACTTAACTAACGACAGAGCGGGGACTGGACTAGTGCGGGTGTAAAACATATACAACATCTAATAGTATATAAACCAATATACAATAATCGCTCCAGGCGTGATAATATGCAACATTACAGAAAAGTAATAAGCATCACAGAACAATACAGATAATCTGGGATCCCCGGGTTTCACAGAGCCGCTGCTGAAACCCGACGTTCCCCTGTCGTGTGGATAGCCTGTGCAATGAAACCTAGACCCCTACGGGTGCGGCAAGTTACCCGCCAAAACCTGAAGCGAGGTAGTCCCCCACAGCATAGTGAATGGAACACCCGACACTTCACGGAATCCGGTAAATTGAGCACCCCTTCTTGGGTCAACCTAAACCCCCTACGAGTGCGGCGAATAGTCTGCCAATTCTAGAGTGAGGCCCCTCTGCCTCTCAAAGCCATAAGATGCGGACCCGTTGCCCTCCCGAACCCGGCTATCCGTGCACTCCGTCGCGGGGTAAAACCTAGTACAGTAATGAAAAATAGTACAACAGGTACATCGACCGCAACCTGGTCGTGCCCCAAAAGAATATTATACAACAGGCAGTGACGGCAGTCCACATGTTGGACGCTCGCCCCGCAATATCAAATGTACAAATAAATCCAAACTGCACTATCATTGCACACTGCTATCCACCACGACAAATCGGCAACATCACAGCACAACACAGAACATCAACGCGAATGTCACGTTCGCAAACCCGTCTAAAAGAACTATAGCAATCAGACGCGGTTTACCGATCAAATGACATTCCCGGTCGGAGATATAATGTAAGCACTGTAAACTAACATGTTTAAATTTCGATCGACTAAATATCACGAAGTGGGCCCCACAAACAACTGGTGAACAGTAACAAAATCTGGGCCCAAAAGATATATACCAAAAACCACAAATTCCAGAGAAGAACCTACTGAGCAAATTTGGGGGCATGATGACACAGAATGGCCGCGGATCCGCGACCAAACCATGGGTTTGGCCGCGTTTCCGCGGCAGTCTTGTCGAATCATGATCCCAAATTTGTACGGTGTTCTAATAAAACCCTGCACAGTTTTCTGAGATATATAGAATAATTTTAGGACATCATTTAAAATCGACAGAAACTGTGAAGCTTGAAAATTGTGTTTTTCGATATCCGGTTCGATCGATATTTTAAACGCGTTAGCACAAATTAGTAAAGCAAAATGGTGAGTCTCTGATACCACTGTAAGTCCACGGTAGCGCCCCGGCCGTGTACAGACGCCAAATGCGGAACAAAAACTTTTTAACTGGCGCTATCGTATACTTTAACCCGGATCTGCCATTATTGCTAAACTAACAAACTGTAAAGAGAGTAGAAAGGTTATACCGAACGATCCGAGTCCTTCGTTCTTTAACCATCATCCCACGCTCCGTTGCGGCTGCTCCGATCTCGTCGATCTCCGATCTGCTCGTCCAGGTGGCACCACGTCACTGATTCTTTAAACGGGCTCCTGCCTCTGACTTGAGGCAACTCGGTCGTCAAGTTTGCTAAAAGAGACGACCAAGAATGATGTAGAGAATGAGTAGATGATTTTGTCTCACTTCGTCCAAATCCGTGGACGATCGGTTAATGAAGTTGCCACTCGAATCGGGTGATGGAATGAAAAAGGCTTTGAAATTTCCATGCACCCCAAATACTATCATAATCTTTTAACAAAATGAATTAAGCAAGTGAGAGAGAGAGAGTGAGGGGAGGGGGCCGGCCATATATAGGAGGTGGGGGGGTGAGTGTAGGAGAGGGGGAGGTAACCATAAGGAAAAATATCAACCACAAATATCCTTCATACAAACAAAACCTCATTAATGCAAATGGTGATTCATTAACCTAGTCACCATTGCATTAATGGCTCCATTAATGCACTAATGACTCACCATGCCAAGTCACCCTTTCTAGAACCTTCTAGAATCACGACTCAACCTTATCTCAAGAAAAGATAAATCCGCCTTTAACCGAATGTTAAAAGACGGCAGATAGAAAACTGGAAACTGGCAACTTCCAAAAGTGATCCTGAAACGACTTTCAGGATAACCCCGTAACTGTATAAATATACCCGCATTTGTATTACGACCGAATACAAATGCAACTGAGACAAAGATATTATATCTACTCAATATAATACTCGGATCTGGCTTAAACCAAAGCCGACCAGTATCAACTGCCCGAAAAATAACACGAGCGTAAACGCACGTGCATTTTCCGAACCCTGCCATAAAACCATACGGCCTCTACAACGTTTCGCCCGAACTTGGGAAACTGTCTGTGGGGGACTCTAATGACTCGTCAGTACCCCGGCAGTGGGTTTAACCACAAACCGTCAGCGGCACTAGCAATGCGTAACGGCTGCCCATGGACTGACCTCAAGGGAGGCCGATGAGCGAACTCATCCGGAAACCCTACTGAGCCTAACAGTGACAATGTATATACAGTCCGGTCCGTTCGTCTATGAGTATCGCATATCTGCCTAGGGGGCTAGTAACGTCAGACTCCCAATAGCAGTATAAGTCGTGTCGGAGTGTAGCCCAATAACACCCTGAGATACTACTGGAGTACCTACCAGTAAATCTCCTGCCACGGCCGTGAGCTATGTGTAATGGCTCTCCTAAACACAGCACGATCTCGCCCCCAATACCGGGAGAGACGAATCCCCCGCCGATCCGCTCACATGCCTCCATATGGCTCGGGACTGTACCCAAAAGCTACCTGTTTGCACGACTCCTTTGAGCCGTGGTAGGGTAGAAATTAAAACACAGTGGGAACTCACACGAGACAAATGACGACCTCAGGTCGATGAACTAACCTGTACACATGTCACCAGGGAACTGCTATCTGACGATATGTATAATACCAACTAGCAGGTTCCCGGCGAGTCCTGTCCGGTGTACTCATAACCCAATGAGCACCTGTATACATCTTAGGTGATCCAACTGACACCAGTGGCTTGTGAGACCGGCCACCGCCCCTTGTCGGGGTCTCGACTGTATACACTAGTCTACTCCGGAGTATCGATGCCCTGTCTCGAAACTCCCACGACTAGGGACCACAATTAAGGATATGCATATAAACTACCCAACTCTCACGTATATGATCGCCGTCATACAGTTGGTAGTAAAGAAAGATCCTAAGGGCTCTATCAAAGTGTAACATGTAATCAGTCACCTGAACATGTACACGACTGATAAAGGCAAACCAGATAGCATACTATCATCTCGAGTAAGACTGTCCTACCGGTATAGGTCCTCCGCAATCATTGCAATCACGTACCTGCGATCCAATAATTGACTATGAGGGCACTATCTCCAACATTCATGTCGTATTCATACTAATGCATCGCATCATGATTGTATATGTAGGTTGTGACGCATTTGCGTGCATGCCTACGATAGCCTTTTTAGATGTTACTTACTACTCATGAGTTGGCAACTCACCCCTCGTTGTGCCACAGTATCTTGCAGGTCTGCCCCGTCAGCACTGTAGCGGCCGGCGCACTTCCTCTTTTGCTTCTTTTGCATTGACTTGTGGTTTGCTCGTAAGTGGGTTGCGAGGATATTTTATTCCCACTTTGTGTATTATTATTGTATCTAGTATACTCCATCTACCATATCTACTGTTTTCTACTAGTTGTGTATTGGATTTAGATGGTGAGCTTGTGAGACTTGTATGTATTCGATTTTTGGTGTCGATGCTCAGTTGAGTCGACGTGATGTTTTCTTATTTCTTGCTTTCAGATGCTTATCTCATATTGATGATATATATATTGCATGTGGTTGTGATTTCGCCATTGGCGAAGAGCTAGCTCCCGCTTGGGGATGCTTTATTCATTACTTGTGTATATTCATATATTGTACCCGTTTGAGACCAGTTTTTACAAAGGAAACTTTGCCGAAATTTTTGGGAAAATTTGGTGTTTTAAAATGTTTTAGTATGACTTCATTTTACTAAAATCACCTTTTTAAGTTAAGTTTTCCTTCACTCTATTTCTTTAAATGGTTTAGATTTCTGGGTTTTGGATTACTTAAATTACGTTACGCCTTTAGACATTTCATAATTTAAGTGTCAGTCACATTCCGTACCTTCGGGTCGTGACACCACGAGTCCTGTCCAGTGTAACTCATAACCCAATGAACACCTATATACTATCTCCAGTATGACGTACTAATGGCTGTGGGACAGACCATCTCCCCTGCTGGGATAACAAGCATATACACTAGTCTACTTTGGAGTATTGATGCCCCGTCTCGATAATCCTACGACTAGGGAGCTGTATAAGGATGTGTTTATAGACTACCCAGCCCCCACTAGTGTGACTACCATCACAACGCTGGTAGTCAAGCAAAGATCCTAAGGGCTCTACTAATATGTATAAGCGATATGCTAAAAGAAACACATGACATATTGAGGTAGAATCAAACCATGTAGCATACTACCATATTGAGTAAGACTGTTAATATATCCGTATATATCCCAAGCTTCAAAAATGTAATATACAAACCAGTACTATACAATAATGGCCTTTAGGGCATATATCACTAACAGATACATTAGAGATGGGAGTATGAGACTTATATGGAAGGTGAGAATATTTTTATTCTTTTAAAAAGAGAATGAGTCATGCATATTGGATGGTTGTAGAATTCATGAGGTGTTTTTTCTTTGATGACTCATTTTGGTGACTCATCGGTTATGACTCATTTTTTGTTTTGTTCTTATCTTAAAACTCATCAACTCTCATCTCATCACCATGACTTCTTCATCTCTTGAGTTTTTCTCAAGTTAGGAAAGAAAAGGAAAGAGAAATTAGTGAGCTAATTATTCTACATCTCCTACCAATTATCCTTAGCAAGTTTAATTAGTGGGTTGCTTCATTTTGATGAGATCAATTTGAAACTAAAGCTTGTGTTGGAGTTATCTCAGGGTGGAACGTTTTCAGCAAGGAGATCATCGAGCAAGTTTGTTCCGGATTTCGTGGAGACTAGTCAGAGTCCAAAGAGAGGTGACTAATGCGCTACAAAGGTTGTAGTTCGCCAACTCCTTTGTTTTAGTTTACTAGTTTAATTTCTAGTTTAGTATTTTGGTTTGATTCTTGGGTTGGGGTTATTATTGCTCTCTGGATATTTTAAATTACTGCTTCCGCCTTAAAATCTTTCTAAGTGAGCCTAGCATCCCTTCACATACGGTATATGCATATTGTACAACAAGATTAAGTATATGACATGCACAACAAATATGAAAAAAACGACCACTACAAATTGGTTTGCATATCCTAATAAATTCAGCAACAACAATATTATTGTTGCTAACATTATCGAAAGAAACAGAATTTTTTTTATTTACACAATGATATTCTTCTAAAATAGATCTAATTTCAGAAGTTATATTAAAAGCACCATGCGGGAATTGAAATTGTCTAAAAGCCATAATTCTTTTTGCAAATACCAGTCAGAATCTATCTAATATGTTGTAACTCAAATGCAGAGAAGTTCACTTTTATCAGTCCAAACATTAAAAGTTAATGAAATACTGGTATCTAAAGAAATAAGAGTAGCAATTAATACCTGTTTACCATCGTCGTAGAGACTAAAACAACGACTTTTAAGCGTAGTTCTCGGAATTCTTTTGTATGCCGGTTGCAATATCGTTTGAACGTACCGCTCAAAATCTTGGTTTTCTCCGAATATGAGAACCTGTTCATCTTCCATAACAAATCTTGCCATTTCTGAAACATTTAAATCATAATTATATTGAAAAATACCTTGACTGACGAAACTAATTTATGATTGTGTAAAGGAGGAACCGACCGGGGCTTCTTAAGTGTTTTTTTTGCATGTTTATGCAACGTACCGGTGTCGATACCGTCTTTATATTTGTCACGACCCGAAGTTACGGAACGTGACCGACACTTAAATTACGAAACGTCTAGAGGCGTAACGTAATCTAAGCAAGCCGAAGCCCAGAAATCTAAACTTGTTTTCCTGCATGCTTTCCTTTACTTCTTCTTAAGAACTCCGTAGTTAAGCGTGCTTGAGCCAGAGAAATTCTGGGATGGGTGACCTACAGGGAAGTAGCCCCGGGTTCATTCAAAGGGACAAAACCGTGCGGTTTCGGGTAGAGCGGACAATACCATCTGTGTTTGGGGTGGGTTGTGACAATATTTATATTCACTGTCACAATATTTGCAAACTGCGTATCTAACACTATCCTTAAATTCAATTTTATAGTGCTCCTAAACATTACTAGTAGTTGCACTTTTTTTAGCTTCTCTAGATGTAGGTGTGGATCTTTCTGCTTGTGCTTCTATTTCGGGATGATGAACTCGGGTTTGATGCGTATTGGACGAACCCTCCGTATTAATGTTTTAAGTAATTAAAAAAATTAAATACGAAATATAACAAAACCGGCAATACCAATGAAACTACAAAAGAAAGCGAATAAAATAAGAAATAAGAAAGAGAAAAGAATTTCAGAACTGCAGTAGAGTAGAAATGTAGAACGAGTCAGTCGGAGGCTCCGAGGTTTGAAGACTCGAAGTCGGACTGTCGGAGGACTGGAGCTTATATTCTTCAAAACTTGTAAGTTAGAAAGAGTATTTTTTTAGAGATGGTATTTTTGGAGACACGATAATTTTTTTTGTGAGAGAGGGTATTTTTTAAAATTTGGGAGAGAAATGAATTTGAAATGAGAAGAAACGAGGGGTCTGGAAGGGAGTATTTATAGAGTTTTTAAATTTTTTAAATAATCGGTCGTTTATGACCGTTATGAGGCGAGGTGCCTCGCCTCGTCTTGATCTTCCCGTTCATTACCGTTGGCTTCGGTTCTCAAGACGAGGCGATGCGAATACAAGACGAGTTTTGACGTTAGGCGGCGAATCTAAGACGTCGTGAAGCGAGGCGAATCGTCGAGCTTCTAACCGTTGTGGACCGTTGGACGCGGATCTTGAGACGAGTCGGCTGACGGGTCGAGGCGAGTCGACACGGCAATTCATGGCGGTTTCGAACGATTTACGAGGCGAAGGGGGACGATTCAACAATTTCGACGAGACGAATGCGTATGAGACAACTCTGGTGATTTTCTGAACCCACTCGCCTCGTTCGATTCGTTGAGACTAGACGAGTCGATTCGTTGACTCATCTAAGTCAGTGATGACTCGCCTCATGATGAGGCGAAGCGAGACGACGCGCTGCCTCATTAGCCACAACTAGCCTGGGCTTTTCGTTGAAACAATCGGGTTCGTGTTTTCATTCAAGAAGAACCGGAACCCGACCCGAACCACCTGCTGAGAACGGTCGGATAATAAATCGAAAGCTGCCAGAAACCCATCAGGTCTTTTCACCAGTCCTTGGTGCTTCCATTCAATCTCCTCTCAATGTTAGCTGCCCTCTCTCATCTCCCCCCTCTCACCCCAAACCCTAACCCTAAATTAAAGCGCAGTCTCCTCTTCAACAAACGGCATCGCACTCTTCGCATCTCCTCATCTCTTCCCGATGCGGCTGAAGGTGCGAAGGTGGAGTACACGCCATGGCTCATCGTCGGCCTTGGGAACCCTAGCAACAAGTACCATGGAACCAGACACAACGTATGCTCAAATTCAACTCTTTGTGATTTCTTTTACTATTTGAAGTTATGCTGGTGGTTTTTATTTTTTATTTTTTGGGGTGCAGGTTGGATTTGAGATGGTGGATAGGATTTCAAGAGATGAAGGGATCCCTTTGAATACAATTCAGTCCAAATCTTTGATAGGAATTGGTAGGGGAATTTGTTTGATTGCTTGTTTGGTGAGTTTTGGTATGATGAGTTTTATTGGGTGGTTTGATAACTGGAATAGGGTTTTTCTGGTGAATGTGTGCAGGTGCGATTGGTGAAGTGCCCATTTTACTGGCAAAGCCGCAGGCTTACATGAACTTCAGCGGCGAGGCGGTTTGTTCTTTTACTTGATTTTTTATGTTTTTAATTGAATTTGTTGTTGTTCTAACAGTTAATTGTGAACTGTATTTACTGATCAGAAGATGGTGATTCTTCCATAATCTTATATATGCAAATAAGTGAGAATGATACTATATTTGGAATAAGCGACATTTGGAAAAATAGATGCAAATATATTATTCCATCCATTTCATTTTAAATGTCTTTTTGGCCCCTTGCGCACTTGTTAATAAAAATGTAACTTTTATATTGAGATAATGCTATATATGTAAAAATTCTAAATTACCCTCATATTGTATTTGAAAACGAGTAAAGAGTTTTACTTTTTCAAAAATTCTACGAAGCACGAACACTTCTATTGCTCACCTTGTCCGTATCCAACAAGTCGGATACTCAGACACTTTGTCAGCACCATGTCTGACACACTTAGGCCTTGTCCGTTCAAATAAGAAATAAAAATATTGAATACCTTCGAGAATACAAGAATATTGCTAATTTCAAATTTCTCTCATGACAGACTCGAATTAGTATGAGTAAAAATTCAACTTATGCAAATGATTAAGTCGAGTAAATTAAATTCATCACCGATTAAAAAGGGTTAATATTTTGTTTGTTGTAACTCTTATGGATTGTTTTCTTGTGTGCTTTACTTTTAGTTTTATATAGATATTTGTTTGTGCTAAAACAAACGTGTAGTTTGAATGAAAGTTGTAGCCTTGATTTTACTTTTAGTGTTCTCCAATTGTTTCTAGTACATGATTGTTTTCTTTTCGTAATTCATTGTATTTTGTTTAATACATATATAGTTATATATATAAATAAATAATTTAGCTGTGTTCCATTGTCCATCTTTTAAAAATTTGTCGTGTACTTTGTCCTCGTTCATACTTGTGTCCATATCCGTGCTTCATAGAGAAAATTATAGGATTGTTTTTGTATTCAACATGTTATATACATTTATTCTAGGAACCTTTTCTTCAACATATTTCTAGATATCATAAAAGGACAAGTAATTTGAAACAAAATGATACGCGGAAAAAGACAAGTAAAATGAAACAGAGCGAGTATAAAATGGTTGGAATTTCTATATGTATTAATTAGTAATTAACCGCATATTTAATCTAATGCTATGCGTCTTTTAGAGAAAAGCTTGTATCTAGAAAGCCCAATTATTACCCTAGCAAGGACTAGGTATGGGTTATAACATACACAAGAGGTAATTTCATTTGAATCTAAAACTATGTGATTATCACTGCTGTGATTTGCAAAATGATAAGAGTATACAAATTTTTATTATTTGCAACCTTCATTGTCAAAATTTTATATGTAGGTTTAGGTCTACCACCTTTGTAGTCGTAGTTAAGAAAGTGACCAAATAACATCATACATGGAATTTTTTTATGCTTAATCCATGCGTGACGACATTTATGGGCTTGGTAACAAATACCAATTTGCTTTAGTGTGAAATTTCCTTCTGGACCAGTTTGTTGGCAATTAAGAAAAACTGTAAAAAATTAGTACATTTGTAATGAAAACATTGGACAGATGAATTACAATACTATAAGAGATATGATGATGGGCGAGTCCTTTAGAAATTAGAAGCAACAACTATCGAGGATATAATGAGAGAGAACCATTGGGTTGATTAGACTTGAGAAAGCCTATAAGTGCATGAGAAGTGAAAACTTGTAGTTACTATGGCTAAAGCTAGGAATAAATGAATATTTGATTGCATTAAAAAAGTACATGCCAAGGATCCATGTAACTGACCCAAAAGCTGGAAGCACTGGACTATTTTATTTGTGGTTTCATCGAGTGTTATTAAGTAGGATATGATGAAGCATTAACTCTCGTGGTCCTTAAGGCTACAAAATCTGATATCTAAATTTTCATCATAGAGGAGGCATGAGTTCCATGAAGCTTTACACAGGGGATGAACTTAAACGGAAATAAATTTTTGGTAAGATCTCAAAAACTCTTTTTTTAAGAGTTTGTGTAACTTTACCGGAGCGACAAATGAAAAAACAACGAACACTATATATCTACAAAGATAAGATGGGATGTTTATAGTTAGCTAAATAAAGTCAACTATTGAACTTTCTGTAATGTGATGTGAAACTCAATTTGCAGATAAAAACATACAAAGAGATAGCTCTTTATATGCTCTTTTTGGAATAGTTATTTTAATAAACCTGCTCATTAGTCAGTATATTGTTAGTAGTAGTTACATATAAAATTGTTTTTTCTTGTAAATTATACCTCATATGCTGCTAGTAAGTACTTGCTCAATCATGTGTCATATCAAGAGTTTTATAAATGTTGGAATCAAGGTCTAAAATCTCGGTACCAGTATTCGTATCGGATGAGTGACTTTTGGGATCAGAATCGGCCATCTCGCTGTAGTAGTCTACTCTGATCGAATTATCGGATTTCATATTATAGGACAATTTTTTAAGAAATTATGAAATTCTTTAGATTAATAGTAATTGTAGCTATAAATAATTTGATAAACTCTACAACCCTAGATGGAGGTGTCTTGCAATACAAAAATGAAACAATAAATATTTCTTCTACAACAATAACAATATGCATATGTAAAGATAGAGACAATTGCAAACACTAACACAAAGTAAAACATGTATTTGTTTGGTCAGCGGGTAGCATATAATCATATTAGCCGACGATTAATTATTTTACAAAGATTATGCGGCCATGAATATTTTAATATAAATATTATATATATAAAATCAGGGCTAGTAAAAAATATCAATAAAGTTCATGGGGACATTTCCACAAATACTTGGTGTACATTATACATAACAAGTTAGCAACATATAGCATACCAAATATATTAATAAAAGATTGAAAAACAATAAATCTTCCAATGAAAGATTGAAGGAAAAAATAACCATGAAAAAATTAGGAATAAACCCTAACTTTATAAACTTACCTTTTGAAGTGGAAAATAAAGGAGAATAGTTCAATAATCCAAGTTGAAGTCAATTGTCGGAGATTGACCAGGAAAGCTCGAGGTCGAAGTTCAATGGAGATTGGATGGTCTTGGGTTCGAGAGAAATGAGAGAAGGATTCTTGGTTTATAGAAAATATGATGATTTTCGGGCTAGGCAGTTAAGTTAATAGAATAACCGCGTCGGGTTCGGGTTTTGTAGGCCTTTGATTTGGATTATTTTAGTAACCAAAGTTCCAAACCCATTATGGACCGAGTAATCAGACCAAATAAAAAAATATTGTATAGTTAAACGATTAATGACCGAATAAAACGAATAATTGATATGACCACATAATAGACCTAGTAATAGATTTCTCATTCTTTTAGTGGTGAGTACAGGCACTCGGTCGGTTAATTGGCTGAGTAAACCGATTTTTACAACTAATACAAAGAATTTGATTTGGTTCAACATCTCGTCTGCTCCACCCTTAAGGATTTCGAACGCTTAGGAATTCCCAAACCTGTCAGTATTAATCTTCTTTAACCGGGTAGCAGATTACCTTTACAACTCAAAGAATTGGCCAATCGAAACTCTATACAAGACGACATTCATTTGAGCCAACAACTCTATTTATGTTGCCGGCCCCTCTCCATATCTTTTTGATGCAGAAGAGTGCGGCATGACGTTGGCAATTGGGACTCAGATAAGTAATTGGGTTTAACAACTAATATATATTACTATTTATATGTTTAGACTCATGACGAGCAATATCCACGGTGAAATAGAACTTATATAATATACTGTAGCATGATTAATAACTTAGAACCTATTCATATTTTGATTGAAACATTAAAAATTATGAAATGATTTGGAACATAAAAGATATATATACCACTAAAAACCCTAACATCTATTGGTAGCCAACACCAATAGATGTTGGCTACTAATTCCTAAATATATTATTGTTGTTTAACTTAAACAATAATTTGTATCAAAACAAAATCAAGAACCATTGGCACTAATTTTTCTTCATGGAATAAAATAAAATAAAATCTTAAGAATATTGAGTTCCATATATATGAGAAATTCTTAAAAATATATGAAAAGTATTTTTTTGCTTAAATTTTTTCCTTTTTATTTTGTAAGCTCTCGAGCATTCTAGTCCCCTTACAATAATTCCTACAAAAAAGAGATAAAAATACAAGAAATAAACCCAAAATAAAAATGCTTGTCTTGGTCCTAATGGATTCAAACTTGATCTTCAATTTTATCTTTTGAAGTCACAATTTGTTCCTCCGATTCTTCCATAGACTCGATATTTTTTCTCTTGACTTTTAACTTTCGTTAATTGTTCCATGTTGTATAGTCTGCAAAAATTTAGTATACAGAGCAATTTGTTTGGCAATAATCAAGACTTAAAATAGGGGGAGATTAACATATTGATGTGTAAAATGGTTGTTGGAATACTTGGTAAAAGAAGCATAATATTTTTGATTTATTATTTAGTACTTAATAATGTCAAGTAAATCGTAAATCGATGTCATACTATAAAGCCAATTAACCTAGTAATACACTTGATATTAGGCAAATGGTATACGTAATAACTTCGAATAGGACGATATTAGTTTACATCTTGGACAATCAATTTTTGGATTATAATCAGCCATCTCATATCGGGATCAGCCGAGATTTCAAACCATGATTAAAGTTATAAATAAAATGATAATAAAATAAACAAAACAAAAAATTCAAATTAATAAGTGGGCAAATACCATTCTCCATCTCACTTAAAGTAGTCACATTGACATGGTTTCTATGCCAGTATCCGACTCATTGAGTTACGCCCTTCGAATATTTACATCAAGATATTCAGAGTTTCAGACGTCTGTGCATATATGCAAGGTTCTAGCATATGAAGATATTAGTTGCATGGTGCCATTTAATTTGCCGTAGATAAAAATAAATTGTAGATTTGGAAATAAGGATTTAAATGTTCTTCGCAATGTGTTTTTCTCTTTTCTCTTCCTCAATTTTATCCGAGTGTCAACATAATACCATGTGAACAGATAATAATGAGGCTGTAATGGTAGATTAGGGGTGACTAAATTTTATGCATAGTGCTTCAACTGCTGCTTTAGCCTTTTGATATATTAGTGTTGCTTTGATATAATGATCTTAAATTTGTACTAGCAGGTATGTTCTATTTAAATTAATTGATGGAATAAGGCGGCCAAAAGCGACGAGTAGTCGGGGCTCTAGCCAATAGACTTGCGGTAAGCTTCGCTATTGCGAAGCGTTTACCAAGCGCGAAGGATAGGACCTTTTATCAAACTAATATTAAAATTCTCTCATGTTTTTTGGTAAATCAAGTGCCATTAGGTTACTAGTCAAAGTAGTGATATCATCATAACTAAATCAAGTCCCATTCCAGTGGCTATTGTGCTCAGAAAACTCTTGAACTAAGACATGATATTTAATACCGTGGTGAAACTATAAGCGTAGGAAACTCCGGTTTAGTCGGAAGGAATTTATTTCTTTCCTTATCTTTAGGTTTGTGATATTTTAAATGACTGAAATTGAAAACCACAGAAACAGAAGTTAATTATTAGAAATTTATTTTTTCTATTCGTGCCCTGTAGGTTGATGTGGTGTCAAGAACCATTGAATCATCTTCTATGCCAAAGTTTATTGAGGAAAGCTGTCATGAACTTCAATATATATATATATATATATATATAAATGATCCATTGCAAGCCGATCCACGTTTTTTAAAAACGGGAACTCTCGATCTAAGACATTTTAATGATCCGATCTGTTCAAATTGATCATCCTACTCTTAAATATATGTGTATGAAAAATTAAAGAATTTGAAGACCTCCAGCCAATGAATCAGATGAAGTTTATGTTGCACTATCGAAAGACGTTTATTTTTGCACCCATCAATGCATAGGTTAGAGATTTTCAAATTCTTTAATTTTTTATACATATATATTTGAGGGTAGGGTGATCAACTTGAACGGATTGGATTATTAAAATATATCATAGATCGGGAGTTCCCGTTTCTAAAAAACGCAGACCGGTTTGCAATAGCGTACTATATATATATATATATATATATATATATATAACGAAGAAAAAAGCCTTATGAGGTTCGTTAGGTGGCGTCAAAAATCTATATTCTTCACCATTTTATTCGACGATCGGCACACATCATCATTTTTATCATCTAAGATGTGCATAAACCAAATTTCATATGATTCTACCACCTTTTCACCGTTGAATTAGCAATGTAAAAAGTTCTATTGTTGATAAACCGTCAATTTTGCATCGACTAAATCAACGGTGATAAAAATGGTAGAATCACATAAATTTGGTGTATTTACATCTTATATGATATAGATGGAGGTGATGGATGCCGATCGTCAAAAAAAATCATGGACGATGTATTTTTTCGATGCCATAGGAGGAAATTCCCTCCTACGACATCTTTCCTCCATTATCCTCTCGCTATATATACACATATACATATATAGTACGGATCCATTAGGGTGGGTTCGTATTTTTAAATTCACGAACCCGCATAACAGCCGTTGGATTTGCCTCTTGCTTTCAATGGCTCAAATTAAAATAACAAAAAAATCCATTTAAATAATCTAGTAAATATCCTCTTCCCTAATTTTTGGGACGCATATCTTTCTTTATTCATTTATTTTGGTTAATATTCTTTGGAATCATGAGGATTTGTTAGATGTTCAGATTATTTTCATATCCAAATCATGAGGATCTGTTGGATATTCTGATTTTTCATCTTTGGGTTCATGGAATTTGAATTATTTATGTCCTTTTGTTTCGAATCATATATTTATGGATCCTAAAAATCAGGGAAGAGAATATTTACTAGATTATTTAAATGGATTTTTTTAGTTATTTTAATCTGAGCCGTTAAAAGCAATGGACAGATCCAACGGTCATTTACTTAAATTTCAGTTCAGGTGCTATATCTGAGTTTTACACGAGTGATTATATTGAAACCTTGTAATAGCATTTTGTTTTAGATTTGAGATGAATATTCATTTTCATATATGTGGCCTTTGTTTGTCCACTATTGATTGGAACAAGATTTGTACTGGCGTTCTGTTACATGTCAATTATATAATTCAAAACTAATGACTTCTTTATTCTCATTGAAAAGGTGGGACCACTTGCTGCATACTACCAAGTCCCCTTGCGACATATCTTACTGGTAATTTATTGCATAAGTATCTGCCTTGTTTAAAATGTTTCTTACATCAACTACTGCTTAGTAAGTTTGTTCTCGTTCTATCTGAGTGGGCTGCTGGGTTGATATAGGTCTATGATGAAATGAGCTTACCTAATGGTGTCATGAGGCTTCAACCGAAGGGAGGTCACGGACATCATAATGGGTAATCCATTTTTTATAGATGTTTTCTTGATGATATCTGTCGTGCATGTCTGCATTTAGAATGTAAACAGTTTAGCACTTGGATGGATTCAGGAACTTGAATAACTTATCACCTTTAGGAACATATTCCAGCTACTCCTATTGCTTATTGAGATACCTTCAAAACCGTTCATCACAGTACATCATGCTTGGTAATGTGAAGAAAATGATTCTCGACCTGTAATTGTTACTGTACTAAGGACAGCTACATTTGGTATTTAAACTATTTTCTTTCTCTAATAAACTTCTTGGTACAAATTAACGGCAGTTGTACCTTCTCCTGGTCAATTGTCCTCGGGAAACGAGAATCAGAGAATGAGATTCCTTTTGACCTGCTACGCAATTTATACACGAGAGCATCCTATTGAGATGAATACTACTACGAGTTTCTGTTAATGTTTGTGTGCAGAAGGTTGGGCCACTAAATTGCATGGGCCGTTTCCTTGGATTCTAGAATTTCATGATGTATAATTTCCTATGTGGAAATAACGCCATTCTTCACTTGCACAAAAAATGAGATGGATGGCGTTTAGATTTCAGAACATTTTAATGTACCGAACATAGTAGTTTATAAGTAAACCACGCTCTTATATTCTGTGTCTTTGAGCATATGGAAGGCAGCTCTCATGTATTGGGTGCTCAGGTATCATTAAATTCAACCTATTATGGATATCTTGTTTATATCCCCCTGTATAACAGCCTGCAACTTGTATGGCACTATCCTCGCATACTTGATTAAGTGTGTACACATCCGGCCTTTACCAAATTGCTATGTTAAATATTTATTGCCCCATGCCTCTGCCTATGTGTTTTTTGATTTCTTCGTACTAACTGACTAGTATGGCATTGGGTCCTAGTATGATGGCGATTCTCCTATTTTACTGCTTTATGTGGTAGAATCATATGATCAATTGATGTGTTTATTTCTTCCTGGAGTGTTTCCTCTATGTGCACAGTTTACTTCAACTCAGATTTTGCTTGGACACTTAATGTGAATGATGTAAAGGTTGCATCTACAATCTACTTACCTGCCAACTAAACTTGAAGGTTCACTTTCTCTTAGTTGTGCAATCGAGGGTTGTGGCACCTATTCTTTATATGCTTTCTATGAGGTCAACAGACAATTGTAAAAACTTATTTTGGTCCCTTGCTTACTTTATTCGGCTCAGTCATGCTTCGTAGCTGACCTCCTTTTCTGAGAAAAGGCATAGATATATGCCAATGTATAATGTAATTGAAGGATTTTTAATTAAAAAAAAGATGATTATTACTTGAAACTAATTTAGTCGACAGACATTAGGTTGTTAGGGGTTTTGGCTACAGATGGATCTCTGGATCTCCTTCAGATGTTATCTTCCGTTGATTTGCAACGAGCGCTGATGGATGACTGAGATTGAGTTGGAGGGTTGCCTTCTGGAGCGTGTGGATCTCAATGGGTTTTATGTGGTTGAGACCGAGCTACCTGCAAAGAAATCCCGGGATGGTTGTACCACCGAGGACCCTCCGACGATCAAGTTAGGCGGGGTATTTTGGCATAGTAACGGCCTATTGGAGTAAAATTGGCTTTATCCGAGTCGTCTGAAAGAGGGGTTTATATAGTGGCAGGCGGACGCGAGATTCACGCCGGCCGTTACGTCCCTGGCGTCACGCCCGCGTGATCGGCGGGATTCCCCATTAATGACGAGATGTGTTTGTTAATGGAGGATCGTGATGGCGTGGAACGCGGGATCATGGGCGGCGGATATCTCACGTCTGGCGAGATTCGCGGAGCCGTGGCGGAGGTGTCTGTGATCGGTGCTGTGGGTCGGTTGGTGAGACCGAGAAAGATAAGCTCGGCGGGAGGCTCGGGATCGAGCGGGAGGCCGAGGCATCTTGGTTCTGTGATAGCTCGGGGGCGAGCTGGGGGTGGTGTAGAAGGCCACCGAAGGTCGGGAACATCCTCGGGTCGGAGGCCCAGGGTGTGATTCCAACGTAACGTTCTTGATCCTTTTTTGTAAGCTCTGGGACACGTCATCTGTCACGTGTCATTATCTGGGGAGTCACCGATATCGAGCATCATCATTACCCCCCACTCTCGTCCCGTTCTTGGATCCGGTCGAGAGTGGTCTGACCGGTCACCCGGGATGAGCTCTCACTTGAAGATATCGTCGGTGCGTATTCCCGGGCAAAGAGTTGTATTTTCTTGATGACGTCAGCGGATTAGGGAGAGATCTCGCATTAACGAGGAAGCGCCGGTTTGCACGTATGTTCGTCGAAGTGCCAGCCCACGTGTCTGGCGCTGGTTGGCTGACGAGATGGGCCACAGGTATTCCCGCGCCCGATGGGACGCGCCCAATGTGAGTGCGACAGGTGGAATGTTGTCGGTCGTTGGTTGCGAAGAGTTATTTTGGCGGGAGGCGATCGGAGCCGTTGGATGTGTATGCCGACAGCTATAAATAGAGATGGGATCCCCATCAGGGCCCATACCTCACCCTAATTTCCTCGTCCCTAGTCGTGTTAGCTCGGCGCTCTTCTCCTCAGGTCGGATTCCTTGCGTTTTCTCTTTCGACGACTCGCCCCTTTGATCAGGTTAGATGTCTTCTACCGAGGAGTCTGTACAAATAGTTCGGGTAGAGTAGGGAGTCCTCTGTAGCTTCCTCTTCTTCCATCAGAGTCGGAGTCCTCCCGGTTAGTTAGGGTTAGTCATGCTTTCCGGGGTCGTGCGACTGGGGCGGTCTCCAGAGCGCAGGTCATGGGTGTTCATGGTGCGTCATCTACGCTGAGGCATACAGATGAGCTCGCCACCATCCGGACTCGTTTCCACATTCCTTCCGGCTATTCGCTTTGTCTGGCCGAAGAGGGGGAGAGGGCAGATCAGGTACGGGGCAAGGAGATTGCCTTATACCTGGAAGCCTTTTGGGCCGGGATGCGCCTGCCTTTCTCCTCTGAGGTGAGTGCGGCGTTGACTTGTTTTGAGTTAGCCCCGGGCCAGTTAGTGCCGAACTCTTAGAGGATTCTCCTTGGGTTCCTGGTTCGGTTGAAATTACGTCTGATCCCTTTCCACCGGAGCCTTCTCGTTTCTTCTCTCTGCTACAAAAATCACCCCGACACTAGCAGGGGCGAGCCGAGCTGGGTATACATCTCTTTTAGAAAACACCGGGGAGGTGCTGCCGGGTCGGGGGTCGTCGTAGTATCTTTTTCCATTCACGAGTGGAAGAAGTTTTTGTTTGTTGGGCCGCCCGAGGGTAAGGATTGGCCTGTGCCCATCCAGTGGCACAGGGCCAACTGCCCGCGGGTGGGGCGGTCGAATGATCCCGACGCGGTGTCGGTGTCGGAGTGGAAGCCCCTCTCTCGGGCTGATGTGTTGCTGTCTGAGCGGGCCCTCAGTTGGGCCGGGCTCAGCCCTGCCCAGTTCGCGGGTAAGTTAGGAGTTTTCGGGCGATCTGTTTAGACTTGTGTATTCTTTCACTTTTTTTGGCATTGCTGACTCCTTTGTACTTTTGTTTTATGCAGAACCCATGGACCTAGACAAATTTCGGGCAGCCCTGGTCGAACAGAAGGGGAAGAAGGCCGGAGGCGCCGGCCCCTCTCGCCCGTCGTTGGCTCCAGCTCCACCGGCAACCGCTCCATCCAGGCGTTCAAGCGCGCCTCGGGCCCCGGAGTCCAGCCAAGCGCCGAGAGCCCCGGGCTTCGGAGGTGGGAGGTGAGACTGGTTCTCCTGCGTCGCTCCTTAAGAGGTTTCATAGGACGGCGTCCCGTACCCCGGCTTCCCGATCATGGTGGATGATGGGGAGCTTCGCTTCGAGGTGCCCTCGAGGCTTTCCGTCGCCGACAGCCTGCTCTTAGAGATGGAAAGGTCGGCCGGAGGCAGAATCCCTCGGAGGACCCTCCGAGCCCAAATGGCGGTCATAGCCCAAGAGGCCGTGCATGTTAGCGTCCGCACCACACTCGGGTCTTCATTCAGTATTTTTGTTCGCGAGATTGGGTGCCCCTTTCCTTTTTAACCCTTTTTGTTTTCTTCAGGTCCTCCAGCACGTCGCCCTCGTTGTCAACATGGAGGACGAGAAAATTGCCCCGGCAATGCAGGCCGCGGGTGAGTTCTCCTTGCGGGAAGAGAGCTCAAGGCTGGAGCTGCAAGCGGCGATGGAGAGCGTTGCCGCCCTCGAAGACCGGGTGGCGGCCGGGGATCGAGAGATCGCTAAGTGCCGAGAGGCTGCACGAGCCGCCGAGGCCAAGTTAGAAGACTCCAGGGTGCTTGTCGCCACCATGAAGAAGACGACGAGCACCCTCCGGAGGGAGAACGAGACGGCGAAGGAAGGAACGAGGCGCGCTGAGCTCCGAAGGCGGTGTAGAGCTACAAGAAGTCGGATGAGTACTACACCGACCTCGCTGGAGACGCTACCGTCGTATGGCACGACGCCTTCGACGCCGTCAAGGCCTTGTTGCCGGAGTTCCTTGATGGCGAGCTCCGGGGTGAGTACCCTCTCGGGGATGATGCGCAGGGGAATGCCCCCAGAAGCGCTGCAGGGGGAGAGGCCCCCGGTGGGAGCTGTTCCCCTCCGAACGGCGGCGCACAAGACTGCGATGTCTTGGCACTGAGATTCGGGGCAGATGCTAATTGGTGCTATCCGTTCACCTCTCCGAAGATGCCAAGTTGATTTATGGCATCATGTATCGAAGGTTTAAACGGATGCGTCCGATATAGCAGACTTCGTCAGATTCCCCCTCGTTTGAGGGGTTTTTGATTGTGGGGACGCTCTTCCCTGCAGGCGCAAGCCCCTGCAGTTAATTACGCTACCGCATCGCGCGGTAACAACTTTCTCCTTCTCCAGCTGGTCACTTCGTGTCGTGGGTGTTTATTTTACGTTTTGTTGCCCGTGGATTGTTTACGGAGACCGAGTTATGTCGTCGCCCGTAGGGCGTGGACTAGTCCAAATCCGTATTATCTTAGATTTGGGTTTGGGTGTTTGGTTTGAGGATACGTTAGCCATATTTGAGGCTAAGATCAACTCAAACGTTTGTTAAGGATACGTTAGTCTAATTTGAGACTAAGATCAACTTAACGGGATCGTTTAGATCCGACAAAAGAGCATTTGGGCTCCATTGTTCCAGTTTAGGGACCTAGTGGTCCATTAAATGTATGGCCGTCAGGACCCGTCACCTCTCCGACGACGTTGAAGGATTACAACGACGGATGTCAGAGGAGTTCAGAGATGTACCCTCGAGCCAGAGTTAATTGGGGGGATTCATAGTCCAGTCTGTTTGAAGGTTTAAGGATACGTTAGCCATCTTTGAGGCTAAGATCAACTTAAACGGGATCGTTTAGATCCGACAAAAGAGCATACGGGGCTCTATTGTTCTAGTTTAAGGACATTTCGGTCCATGGGTAGTTTAAGGACGTTGCGGTCCATTGTTAGTTTTAAGACATCTCGGTCAAGGTTAAGGACGCCGTAGTCCATGGGTTTAAGGACCCCACAGTCCATTGTTAGTTTTAAGACATCTCGGTCAAGGTTAAGGACATCGTAGTCCATGGGTTTAAGGACCCCACAGTCCGGTATGTGCTCTGGATGCTTCACACGGGTTCACTGCCGTGCTCTGCGAGGACCAGGCTCCGCTCTGGACGTTTTCCACGGGGTCAAAGAGTGACATTATCCGCGTTCCACGTAACCAGGAAATTTGCATTAGATGCGGGTTTAAGGACCCCGCAGTCCGTATCAATGTGTGGTCGTCGGGACCCGTCACCTCTTTGAAGACATTGAGGGATTACAATGCCAAGTATCAAAGGAGTGAAGAGATGTACCCTAGAACCGGAGTGGATTTGAATTAATTATGTTATGAGTCCATTGGCCCAGTTAATCACAAATTGAGGACTTATGGCCATCTTGGGCTAAGTCCAATCAGGAGAGGCTTTGCCTCTATCCATTTAGGCCAATTGGGCCAAAGCCTAGTGTTAAACACTACAGAGCAGTCAGTGTTGAACACTGGGAATGAGGTTGACAAGTTAGTGTTTAACACTAAGAGATAATTGGTGTTAAACACCAGCAACAAGGCTCTTCAAATTAGTGTTAAACACTAAAACAGATCAGTGTTGAACACTGGCAATGAGGATCTTAGATTAGTGTTAAACACTAAGGTAGTCAGTGTTGAACACTGCAAACAAAGCTTTTTGATTAGTATTGAACACTAAGGCCCAACAGTGTTTTAACACTGGGTTCGGGAGTTTCAATTTAGTGTTAAACACTAAGGCAGGAGGGGTCACGTGGCAGCACGTGAGAGCGCCCTCCCTTCATTTATTCTGCTGAGATTATCGCGTCTTTCAGAGCATCACGTGCCATCACGTGACGGGCATTCAAATGCCTATGTATTAGAGCTTCTGCCGAGGGTCACGTGGGTCACGTGGGGTGCTGCCTCAAAGGGGCTTTCTGTAGATCTCTTGGGGGGGTCACGTGGTGACACGTGACCCTGCCTCTATGTATGTTGTTTTAGAGGATCTGTTAATCTTTTCCAGGAATCAAGTTCCTCGTAGGGTTAAACCCTGACAGTAATTTCAGAGGAATTAAATTCCTACTTCCTTTCGAAGGTTTATATTCTGAATAGAGTTGGACTCTGAATTTTCTGTAGGAATTAAATTCTTCATATATGTGAAGAACTGAATAGGGTTAAACCCTAATAAAAGCTTTTAAGGAATTAAATTCCCACTTTCTTTTAAGTTATGATCAAGGGAATTAAATCCCCGCTGTTCCAACAGAACTAGGTTCTTAATTAGGGTTAAACCCTGTTTCTTTTTGTTCTGAAGGAATTAAATTCCCATAACACAGGGTCAAGCCCTAGTTTTATTTTAAAGGAATTAAATTCCTATAGTTCTGTGAGAATTAAATTCTTGGGCTTCCATTCCCTCTCTATGTTTTGGATCTGCATGGCAGGATCTCGACCCATTGAGAATTAAATTCTCAACCTCAAGGGGAGATGTGCACTTTGCAGATCCTCTATCAAAGAGAGAAGAAATATGTTCTTCTGTTTTATATATCAGAGTTAAACTCTGTTGAGAATTAAATTCTCTTTCTTTCAAAAAGCCTTCCCTTTCTTACCTAGGGTTTTCTTTTGCAGAAGATCCAAGTTCCTCGAAGTATCAAGGCTCTCTCTCTTTTTCTTCCCTCTGCGTATATCTCTTTTCTCTCTGTGTCTCTTGGCTCCTATTTATAGGAGAAGCAGCTGAGTCAATTAGTTTTTGACGAATCTTCATTGAGAGATTTGATTTGCATCCATCATTCGTTTTGGACCTTTGGATTATTAGGTGAATTTTATTCGCCATTGGATTTCAAGTCCCGGGATTCTCCTTTGTTGTTTCGGTTAGATTTAAAGGGGAAATCTTTCCAAACCCGAGATTTTCCCATAGATAGATGATATTTCATCACCTCTGAATCTTTAATTCGATTGGTTCCAGATAGTCGCTTTCCTTTGGAAAGATTTGAATCTCTTTCAGAATTTAATTCTGTTGACAAAATGGGCTTTGAAAGCCGGTCACGTGTGACCACGTGACCCATGGTCACGTGTGGGCACGTGACCCCCTTTGGAATGAGCCTTCTCCTTTCTTTTTGCGCTGCCTTCTGGTTGTTGCTTAACCGTCACGTGCCATCACGTGACCCCTGGTCACGTGTGAGCACGTGACCCTGATCTGGACTCTTTTTCCTTGACTTGATCAGGGAACCGATGTGCCTTCGAATCCGCTTTAAAATGTCACGTGCCAACACGTGACCCTGGTCACGTGGGAGCACGTGACCCTTTCTTAAGCCCTTTTTCTTTGATGTAGTCAGGAAGCTGAACTTTCTTTGCCGGTACTTTTGGATGTCACGTGCCAACACGTGACTGCTGGTCACGTGTAAGCATGTAACCCTCTTCTCAAGCTTTTTCCATAAGCTTTTCTGATTTTAAATCAGGAAACAAATGCCCCCACAGCGTTGTTCTCACGTGTCAGCACGTGAGTGCAACGCTGTCACCTCTTGCGACTGTTGGATTCCTTTAGGGATTTGGGGAGATGAAACGTTTCCATTGCCTTCTATAAATACCTCTGTCTCTTCATAGGGGCCTTCACTTTGCTCATCTTCTTCTTCTGAGAACTTTTTCGGAGAATTTAATTCTCTTCTTCCAGAGCTTAGTTCTCTGTCTTGAAACAATCTTCAGAGTTTAACTCTGTTCGAAAAGATTTCTTTTCCTCAGGTAATGTTCTTGGACAGACGATGGACCTTCACATTCCTCTGGATTTTAAATCCAAAACAAGGGTTTTTACCCTTTTCTCTTCATGTTTTCCCGTAAGAACCGCTTAACCTTCAAACTGTAGATCTTTTAGGGTTTAGATGATCTTTGGGGAGATGATGATGGCGTTTCAACTCCATGGAATTTAATTTCCATCCAAAATGTTTCTGGGAATTTAATTCCCTTTTCTTAATAAGGAATTTTAATTCCAATGAAGAACTCGTTTTCTTCACACAGAGGCTTCCTGGGGTCTCTTGGCCCGAGGTTGTTCTTCTGCAATTAATGAAATGGTGGTTTTGTAATGATGTCTTCTGTGGGAATTTAATTCCTTTGATCTTGTTGGATTCATTGTAGAGCCGAGATAGATCCCGTTGGGGGAAATGTGCATGGTCATCATTCTTTATTAAATGGGGATATTCCCTTTGTTTTATTGTAACTATTTGGTCTCATTATTAATGAGCCGTCATCCGGATTCTGTAGGGCCCATGTGTTTTGTAGCCAATGGTCCCAGGAAACTTTGCTGTTGCTTTCTTCAACTAATCTTCATGTTCATGCATGAATATATATCGCTAACTTTTCTTTTAACGGTCTCCCTTTATTGGATTTCAGGTGCGATGGCTTCTGTTCCACGCTTTCCCTTTTCTCGCTCGGAGGCGGCTTTTCCTCAGTCACCATCTGATGAGGAGGCGATGGCGATGATTCGGGCCTATGACCCGAACTGCACCAACCTTCTTCAATGGGGATCTTGGTACAGTCAAATTATTCAGGGTCGCCGGAGTTTTCTTTGCGCGGTGCCGACGGAGTTCCCATTCTTACCGATGGATCCTCCAAGGACAGTTTTTGCTGTGGAAATGCCCAACTGGACTCCAACGGGGAGGCTCGAGCCTTCGACGACTGGTATTCCGAACCATCCGATCCCGGCCATAGACATCTTGGGGCGGCGTATCTGCCAGGGTGAGGCCCACCCGTGGGGGCAAATTTATAAGATAGGGCTCACTCCCCGGCATCTTACGGGCTACCTTCTCTGGGCTCGCTACATCCTTTCTGCCCATCGTGCGCGGTTGCAGAAAGTCGGGCTTTATCAGGCCATATACGCGTCACTATTCCATTATAAGTCCCCGCATGCCGGTGGGTTAAGGCGTTTTTAAACCAATGGAATCTTCCTACCAACACTTTCATCCTAGGAGATCGTGAGGTCTCGATCTCTCTTGCAGAATTTTATGAAATCTCGGGATTGCCGATCAGGGGCGCACTGTATGAGGAGTTGTTGCCTCCTGATGAGTACGTCTTTGAGCCCGAGTCTGCACCGGCTGACGGCTTGTCTGTTGAGAACGCCGTTTGCCACAAGCGCCCCAGCTTGATCAAGGCGCTGGGTATTTTTGATCGATTGTTCACTGAATCTGAGGAGCAGGGTGTTACTTTTAAAAGCTTCATTTCCTGCTTCCTTCGTGAGGATATCATATCGAAGACTACTCCGAAGTTTGCTAACATCAGAGACCCCTTTGGGTTTGGTCCGAAGAAGCTACCGACCGCTGAATCGGACCTGCCACAATATTATATTCCCATCGTGTCGCCGATGTCTTTTGAGTCCGTTGCAGCACCCGGTATGGATGAGGAAACATTCTTTGTGGGGTTTGTCAGTGTTTAGCTTAGCTGGTTCGTTATCCCCATGCATCGCCGCTTCATGAGAGCCTCGGTCATCTACCTGGCTCATCGTATTGCTGAGGGGACGCGGTTGGCCATCGGCATCCCGGCCTTGGCGCACCTCTATAATGGATTGGGCACCACAGCTAATACCTCTACGCCTGGCGTGGATGTGGTAAACTTTTCGCTTCATTATTTCACGTCCTGGATCGAAATGCACGTATTGGGGGCTTTCGCCATGCATCAGAGGCCCTCATTTTATGATGCCTACCCCTTTCCACGACTTATGCGGCTAGTGGATGCTTCTGCCGCCGACCCGACTCAATTCGGGGCTATTCGGGTGCTAATTTCTCCTCATGCCACCGCTGGCGGGTTGGTTTTTACTGATCGGGTCTTGTCTACTCCTTCGGGTCCCGTCCAACAACTCTGGGACCAGTCGAAAGACAACGCGCCTTCTCTGAAGCCCCGGGAGGCCACGCATTTGTATGCAATTAGACCGGGTTACTTGGTGTTTCGCCAGGACAGTGCGGCTCTTTTCATGCGGTACAATCCGCATCGATTTGCCCGACAGCTCGGATACGACCAGGGCGTTCCTTTCGAGGCTTTTATAGTTGCCCCGATCCCTTCGCTCGATGCTGTTCGCGATGCCGCTCATCATTTCATGAGGCTGAACACCGGCTCTTATTTCATGGTCCCTGAAGCCGAGTACATGCCCCGATGTGTAGGTGCATTTACGGGCTGGTATTTTCATCGGATCAGTCCGATTATCCTTGAAGAAAGAAGGGTGCTTCTTGGTCACGACGCCCCTCCTCAGGTTTCGGGGGCTAAGCTACAGCCGAGGGTTCCGGTCCGCTTCCCTTTGAGGGAGATTGGCACCGCGCTCATTCCGGGGGAGTCCGGGGTAGACCTTACTCCGATAGCTGGTATGCCCTTGGGTTCTCGATCAAGGGGTAAACGGGCTCCCGGTGGTAGCACCCCTGCCGGTGGCGGCACCGCCCCCTGTGGCGTCGACAATGGCGATGTCGTCCTCGGTTGTGGCACCGAGCGAGAGTAACAGGGATGAGGGCGCTGAGGGCGATGTGGGCCAGCGCCGCCCTAAGGCTTCGCGAAGGAGGAAGCGGTCATCCTCAGCGACCGGCTCTGGGTCTAAACGGCGGAGGAAAGCGGCTACCGCCCCGCTTGATTCAGTGGTGGAGTCTGAGCCTATCCTTGGAGACGAACCATTGGCCCTGCAAGAGTCAAACGCTGGACTTCTCTTTCCGAGTTCGGCTGATGAGGAGGCCGCACAGTTGGCTGAGGCCATACGGCGTTCAAAAGACGCGTCTCATAACGCCAAGGTTCCGAAGAAGTCCTATCCTGCTGTAATTTTTTACGAGGACCCTTCGTGGATTCGGCGGCGATTTATCGGTCCTCTGGAGGAATGGGGAGAAAGGGCTTTGAAGCAGGCCGCTTCAGAAGATGCAGCTGACGCACTTTCTTTATGGACCGGCGGCCATGAGTCCACTCTCGAACCTCGGCGAGCCCACCTCCTTGAGAAGGAGCAGCGGCTTGAAGAAGCCATACTGAGGGCTTCTTTGCGTATAGGTATGTTGTGTTTCTTTTGTAGTTTTTCCGATCATTTATGCCCGTGCATATATATCATTATTCTTATTTGAATCGTGCAGAATCTTCGACGCTGGGGGAGCTCCCTACGGGCCCATTAAAGCTAAAGCCCGCCGAAATTCTCAATGAGGCCTTGCTGGATATGGAGGAGGCTGACGAGGCTGCTCCTCTCATGGTGGAACTTCCAGCGGCGGTTCTTGATCAGGGAGTGCTTGCCCCTTTGGAGGAGGCTCCTTTGGAGGCCGCCGCCCCAATGACTCCTACTGCGAGCGGCCCAAAGGCTGGGAGCGAGGTAGTCGGGACTACTCTCCTTTTGTTGCAGCCTGAGGTCATGGCGGAGACCGTTGAAGCTGCTATCCCCCCGGCTCAGAATGGGAGGAGTGTTGAAGGTATTCCTCTGTGTTTTAATTTAGCAACCCCTTCATAGTCTGAACTCTTTTATCTTTCCCAGAATTGCGCGGTTTGGCGGCCACGATCGCGGATCTGTCGCCTCGACAGTCATTTCAGCGTTTATTGGAGATGGCAGCTCCGCAGGCGATCTCCCCTCAACGCATTGTCCTCTCGTCTGGGCAAGGTTGGTGTCGTCCATCCCTTCTCATAGCATCGTCGTTATTTTGCGTACTGACATTGATGTTTTCTACAGTTCTGGAAGCCGATGATGAGGTCGAGGTTCTCGAAGGGCCAGGGGAGCCTTCAGCTCCTACTTGCACGACTGTCGGTGAGTGACATCTCATTGCACTCTCACTCGTTCTTTGCTTAAGAATTTTGCTGACGTCTTCCAAATTTGAACAGCTCTGCCAGTCTCCACGGCGTTGGAGTCGCGCATCGTGATGCCACCCGGCCCTTATGCCTTGCGGGCTTCAGAACGCTTGGCCCAATTAAGCCTCGTCTCCTTGTCGTCTCTGATCGAGGAGCTTCGTGCTGGCAGCACGACCACGGCTGAAGCATTCGCTGCCGAGGCTAACGGTTCTCTTCCTTTTCTTGCCACCTACCACAGCGAAGAGGTGGTGCGAGTCTGGGTGGAGTTCTGCCGGCGAGTGGAGGCTTGCCTGCACGCCCTTGAATGTTCTCACCTTTCCTCGGAGGCCGTGGCTGCAAAGGCGGAGTTACGGGGGCTGATAGCACGGTGCGCGGCAAACATGACGTCATGTGAGAAGAGGCTCGGTCGCAAGTTCTCGGAAAGGGAGCTAGCCTCCAAGGCGCTGGGCGAGCTCCAAGCCAATCTCACAGCCAAAGCCAACAAAGCGTGTGAACTCTGGCGGGTGCTTCAGGAGTCCATCAAAGAGGTGGTGGCTCTCGATAAAGCTGCCACGTTCACTCGTGAGAGGGTCGAGGCTCATAAGGCCACTGAGAAAGAGCTTGAAGCCCGGTTCGCTTCGTATCAGGCTCAACAAGCTCAAGCGGAGGTTCGTCTTTTGGAGATCTTGCGTCATGAAACCGTGGTCCAACAAAAGCAGGATGAGCTGACCAAGTTGCTGAATCGCCCGCCGGCCTGAAACATTTGTATCTTTTCCGTCCTTTTTGTACATACTCATGGATGAGGGTATTTTCTTTTTGTTTCTTTCATGAATTGTACTTTGTACCCATTTTGGTTTATGAATAGAAGATACATTTTTCTTCTAAATGGTGTGTCCCCCTTTTTATTGAATGTATTCTGCGGATATTCTACCTCGATCTTCTTGCAGGACAGCGATGGCTTAGGATTCAGGGTTAAGATCTGCTTCCTAAGACTTTTGCATTTTACGAGCCACGAGGGTCTCATAAAGAGTTTTTCTCCCTACAGGTCGAGAGGATCCCATAGGTGTAAGTTCTTTTTAGAGATCGTGAGGATCCTTAAGCGAGTTTTCCCTTGAGAGTCGTAAGGATCTCACAAGAGAGTTTTTCTTCCTTACAGGTCATGAGGACTTGTAAGTGTTGGATGCGGTCACCCTTGTCCGTGTTTTACGGAGTTAGGGGTTTCTCCAGGCATCGTAGTTTAAAGACATCACGGTCAAGGTTAAGGACCTCATAGTCCGTGGATTTAAGGACTCCACAGTCCGCTGTTAGTTTTAAGACATCACGGTCAAGGTTAAGGACCTCATAGTCCGTGGATTTAGGGACTCCACAGTCCGGTGTTTGGTTGCAGGGACCCGTCACCTCTTTGAAGACATTGAGGAATTACAACGCCAGGCATCAAAGGAGTGAAGAGATGTACCCGTAGGGAATCCGTAGGGAATCGGGATGGTTGATCGTTAGTTTTAAGACATCACGGTCGAGGTTAAGGACGTCATAGTCCGTGGATTTTAAGGACTCCACAGTCCGGTATTTGCTCTGGATGCTTCACACGGGTTCACTGCCGTGCTTGGCGAGGACCAGGCTCCGCTCTGAACGTTTTCACACGGGTTCACTACCGCGCTCGGCGATGACTAGGCTCCGCTCTGGATGCTTCACACGGGTTCACTGCCGTGCTCTGCGAGGACCAGGATCCGCTCTGGACGTTTTCCACGGGGTCAAAGAGTGACATTATCCGCGTTCCACGTAACCAGGAATTTTGCACTAGATACTTCACACGGGTTCACTGCCGCGCTCGGCGAGGACTAGGCTCCGCTCTGGACGTTTTCCACGGGGTCAAAGTGTGACATTATCCGCGTTCCACGTGACCAGGAATTTTGCACTAGATGCTTCACACGGGTTCACTGCCGTGCTCGGCGAGGACTAGGCTTCGCTCTGGATGCTTCACACGGGTTCACTGCCGTGCTCTGCGAGGACCAGGATCCGCTCTGGACGTTTTCCACGGGGTCAAAGAGTGACATTATCCGCGTTCCACGTGACCAGGAATTTTGCACTAGATGCTTCACACGGGTTCACTGCCGCGTTAGGCGAGGACTAGGCTCCGCTCTGGATGCTTCGCACGGGTTCACTGTCATGCTCTGCGAGGACCAGGATCCGCTCTGGACGTTTTCCACGGGGTCAAAGAGTGACATTATCCGCGTTCCACGTGACCAGGAATTTTGCACTAGATGCTTCACACGGGTTCACTGCCGTGCTCGACGAGGACTAGGCTCCGCTCTGGATGCTTCACACGGGTTCACTGCCGTGCTCTGCGAGGACCAGGATCCGCTCTGGACGTTTTCCACGGGGTCAAAGAGTGACGTTATCCGCGTTCCACGTAACCAGGAATTTTGCTGAATATATCCGCATTTCACGGGATGAAGGTTTGACTGTTGGCGATATGTATACCACCGAGCCATGGAACTGGGAGTTGCCGCTGTTCCGCTTAGCTTGAAGTTGTGTCCGTTGTTACGAGACGAGTGTTGGGATGATCTCTAGGTCGCTTGTTGGCCGTCGAGATTTAGCTTCGTTCTTTGGTGAAACCTGGGGGAGGGAGGTACGTTCCCTTTTTGTTTATGCCATTGGATTGTATACAGGGTGTGATGGAACATCACCTGTAAGGCATACATTTTATTTTTATTTTATTTCTTTTTCCGCGATGCTCTATCGTTTCAGCTTTTATATCTCGAAGGTCGCGATTGCCCCATCATTTCGGCTATTTTTCGCGGTGCCCAATCATTTCGGCTATTTATTTATTTTCTACTCGCTGCTTTTTATTGCGAGTTGCCCCATCATTTCGGCTATTTTGTAGGCATGTGTGGCTTGCTAGCTTTTTCGCCGCAAGCTCGGATTTTGGACATCGATTTCGGCATCAGCATCGCTGCAACTGGGATGTTGCCAGGAGCGAATCATCATTTGCCATGAAAGAACTTGGGATTTGATACCGGTTTCGGCATCAGCATCGCTGCAACTGGAATATTGCCAGGAGCGAATCATCATTTGCCTCTGTCGATGTTGAACAAAGGTGGCTTAGCAAACATGGTTAAGGTCCTGTCGACTAAGGCTTTTGACTTCATGAGCCGTAAGGGTCTCACAAAGGTATTTCTCCCTACAAGTCGTGAGGATCTTGCAGGTGTATTTTCTCCTTAGGGATCGTGAGGATTCCTAAGTGTATGTTCCTCTGTAAGTCGTAAGGATCCTACAAGAGGGTTTTCTCCTTATGGGTCGAGAGGACCTACAAGGGTTGGACTTTGCTGGGGAAAAGTTTATTCGCGCCCGTGGATTGTATACAAGGGTCAGTATTGAGCCTCTTGTAGGGCAATATCGAAGGTTGTGGAGGATTTGCTTAAGAACAGGTTCAGGTTTCTGTAACTTAAGACTTTCAAATCTCATGAGCCGTGAGGGTCCCATAAGAGAATTCTCCTTACGAGTCGTGAGGATCTCGTAAGTGTATTTTCTCCTTAGGAATCATGAGGATCCCTAAGTGTGTTGCTCCTTTGTGAGTCGTAAGGATCTCACGCCGGTGGTTTCTCCTTACAAGGTCGAGAGGACCCTACAAGTGTCTTTTAACGAGGTTGCGCCCTTTCGAGTTTTCACAAACACTCGCCGGTAGTCCTGCTGTTTTTACTCACGGAGCCCTTTCGGGTTTTCATCCGTGCCCATTTTGCTTATGGACATACCGTTTTTTTTTCTTTTTCACTTTTTTTTACAAGGTCGCGCCCTTTCGGGTTTTCACGAACACTTGCCGGCAGCCCTGCTGTTTTTACTCACGGAGCCCTTTCGGGTTTTCATCCGTGCCCATTTTGCTTATGGACATACCGTTTTTTTTATATTCTTTTTCATATATATATATATATATATTTTCTCTTTCTTTTTTTATTTATTTATCTCGTCAGCCTAAAGATGCTACGGTAGTAGTTTTAGGGACGTTTCGGTCCGTCGTTAGTTTAAGGACGTTTCGGTCCGTCGTTAGTTTAAGGACGTTTCGGTCCGTCTTTAGTTTAAGGACGTTTCGGTCCGTCGATATGGGAAGGCCGGCTGCTGCTTGTAAAGTCTGAGCCTAGGAAGATAGTGAGCGGACATAGTCGTCGTCATCTATCATTGACCTAGGCTGTGGCTTATTAAGCGTAGTATTTCTTCAAGAAGCGGCCGTTTATTGGCCTGAAAGGCCTTTCACCGTGCATGTCCATGAGTAGGTAGGCTCCACCCTGGTAGACCTTGTCTATGATATACGGGCCTTCATAGTTTGGCTCAAATTTTCCTCGCTTGGCACGATTGGGGATCATAGGTCTTTTGACCACTAGTACGAGTTCGCCTTGGCGGAATGTCCTCGGCCTGGTCAATCTTTCGTATGAGCGCGTCATCTTTGCTTTGTAGGCCTCTAGATGTTGTTGCGCTATGAGCCGGGTTTCGTCGAGGGCATCAAGCTCCTCAAGCCGAAGGTGAGCATTTTCTTCGTTCGTCAGCTCGTGGTGGACTGCTACTCGTAGAGAGGGTAACTCTATCTCGAGGGGGAGCACTGCTTCCGTCCCAAATACCAACGCGTACGGCGTTGTGTTTGTGGCCGTCTTGAATGTAGTTCGATAAGCCCAAAGGGCTTCTTGCAGCCTTTCGTGCCAGTCTCTCTTATTCCTGGAAACGGTCTTTTTTATGATCTTCGTCAAGGTCTTATTGAAGGCTTCGGCCAGACCGTTAGCTCGTGGGTTGTAAACCGAAGAATATCTCCAGTCTATACTGTGCTGCTGTGCGAAGCGGCTAATCTTATGGCTTCGGTAGGCCGGCCCATTATCGGAGATAATCCGCCGTGGAGTTCCGAACCGATAGATGACGTGCGTCTTGAAGAAATGGAGGATATTCTCCGTCTTCACTTCCCTCAGTGGTACTGCTTCTGCCCATTTGGAGAAGTAATCAGTTGTCGCCAGGATAAAACGATGTCCCCGGGATGATGCTGGCTCAATGGGGCCGACTATGTCAGTCCCCCACATTTCGAATGGCCAGCTAGCCACCGTTGGGTGCAGTGGATTCGGATGTTGGTGGATGAAGTCTCCATGAATCTGGCATGAGTGGCATTGCTTCGCATACTCGAGGCAGTCCTGGATCATCGTGGGCCAGTAGTAACCCATCCGTTTAATTTTTAACTTCATCTTTGGGCCTGCTTGGTGAGAACCACAAAGTCCGTCATGAACTTCCTGAATGACTCTTTCTGCTTCGTCAGGTCCTAAGCATCTCAGCCATAGAGAATCAAACGATCTCTTGTATAGAATATCGTTGACGAAAGCGAAAGATAGAGCTCGTTTCATGAGCTGATGTCTTGAGGACGCTTCTTTGGGCATTCAGTGGGACTTAAAGTAGTCTATGAAGACTTCCCTCCAGTCTTTGGCCTTCTCATGGTCTTTTATTTGTAGGGTCGTCTGCTCAGTCGTTACCTTTTCTTCGCATGATTCCGGATATATTTCTGCCGGGGCGAGCACTCGACGGCTTTGTACCACGATTCTGACGTCATCGAGGTTCTCGTCAGCCAGTTCTTTAGCAAGTTTAGCCAACGCGTCTGCTTTGCTGTTTTCCGCGCGCGGTATGTTCTCCAAAGTATAGGAGGGAATTTGGGTCAATAGTTGTTGCACCCTTTCGCCGTACTTCACCAACTCCGGCTTGCACGTTTGGTAGTCACCATTTACTTGACTAACGACCAGCTGAGAATCCCCGTATATAAGGAGGTCTTCAATTCCCATGTCGATGGCGATCTCGAGGCCTGCTATCAGAGTTTCGTATTCAGCTTCATTGTTTGTCTTCGGCTCTGTTAAGGAGAAGGCGAAGCGCATTATCCCTCCTTGTGGAGTTGCAAAGATGAGGCCTATCCCCGATTTGATCATTGGGATACCTTGTTTCTGCTTCTTTATAGAGGACGCTCCATCGAAATAGAGTTCCCATAGGGTGCTTCCGCCGCTAATCGCATCAAATGCATGCTCGTCCGGCAAATCACAGTTCAGAGGAGAATCGGCCGGTATCGGGTGCTCAGCGAGGAAGTCAGCAATGGCCTGGCCTTTCACTGCCTTGAGAGGTTGATACGTTATCGAGAACTCCATCAAGAGCAGGGCCCACTTAGCGAGTCGTCCCGTCAATATGGCTTTCGACATCAAATATTTGAGAGGGTCCACCTTCGAAATAAGACGGACTTCATGTGCTAATGCGTAATGTCTAAGCTTTGTTATTGCGAAGATCAACGCCAGGCAGTGCTTTTCAATGGGGGAATAGTTGCTTTCTGCCCCCAGCAGCACTCGACTTAAGTAGTAGAGTGCTCTCTCTTTCCCTTGATCGTTCTCTTGTGCCCATAACGCGCCCAAGGAACCTTCGAGGGCGGTTGTATAAAGAATGAGGGGTTTTCCCTTGACCGGCGCAGCTAACACCGGCGGGTTCTGCAGGTACTGCTTGATTTCGTCTAGTGCACCTTGACATTTGTGATCCCAAGCGAATGGAGTTTCCTTTTTCATCAGGTGACTGTAAGGACGGCACTTGCCTGACAGGTTGGCGATAAACCGTCTGATATACGCGAGCTTCCCCTGGAGAGACCGCAGCTGTTTGAGAGTCCTTGGGGGTGGCATTTCCATGATCGCCTTGATTTTTGACGGATCTATTTCAATACCTCGGTGTCGAACGATGAATCCCAGAAATTTGCCCGAGGAGACTCCGAACGCGCATTTGAGGGGATTCATTTTCAAATTATATTGCCGAAGGCATCGAAATACAGTCTCCAGATGCTTTAAATGATCTTCGTATGTCATGCTCTTTACTACGAGGTCATCGATATAGCACTCGACGACGTCGTGTATGAGGTCATCAAAGATCTTTGTCATGGCCCTTTGATAGATAGCGCCAGCGTTCTTTAGACCAAAGGGCATAACCCTGTAGCAAAATATACCCAAAGGGGTGCGGAAAGCGGTATGCTTCTGGTCTTCGGGATACATCTTTATCTGATTGTATCCTGACGAACCATCCATAAAGGAGAAAACCTCGTGAGTGGACGTGTTATCTATCATTAGCTCGGTTACTGGTACTGGGAAATCATCCTTTGGACAGGCTTTATTGAGATCCCTGAAATCCACGCATATGCGTACCGTCCCGTTCTTCTTCATTACCGGGACGATATTGGCGATCCAGTCGGGATATTGGACTTCTTGGATAAATCCAGAATCGATCAGCTTCTTGACTTCGGCGTTGATGCTCATCTCAAGCTCGAGTCGCATCCTCCTTGGCGCCTGCTTGACTGGCTTGATATCTGGGGATATTGCTAATCTATGCACAGCAATCTCCGGATCTAATCCTGGCATCTCGGAGTAGTTCCACGCGAAGCAGTCTTTATGCCGTAGAAGCACGTCCTTTAACGCAGCTACCCTCTCTTCGGATAACAGCTCGCTGACAAATGTCGATCGCGGGTCGTCTGCCGATCCCAACTCAATCTTCTTGAGGTTATCTGCAGTAGTATGTATACCATCTTCTAGTTCTTTCGGAGCGGGCGGAAATTCCGAGATCACCTCATCATCGCTGTTCTCAAAGCACCGGGGAAGGTCATCTACGTTCTCGGGCTCTTCTCCTAATATCGTAATCGTATAACAAGTGCGAACCCGCTCCCTGGACTGAGGTGGACCCGGTTCTGCTCTTGCGGCCTTGGGCTCATGCTTTTGCGGCGGCGTTACCTTCCAGCCGTCGGATAAAGCGAATCTGCCCCGTCGGTACTGGTCCTCGATCCAGTTCTTGAAGGTGAAGCAGTCTTCGGTAGGATGTCCTATGGCTTGGTGATAAGAGCAATAACTCAGACGAGAAGCCTTGTTAGCTTTCTCAGGATATCTAGACTCTGGAAGCGTGATCATTTGATGTTTTATAGCGAGGTTGAGTAACCTCTCCGTCTTGTCTCGGGGGAAGGAGTACGCTCGACTCATCTTCTTCATGAGGGACAAACCCGAGCCGCTTCTTGATTTATTTCCGTCTCTGCGTCGGGCCTTTCGTACAGCGGATTGACGAGGATAAGCGTCTTTGTCTTTTGCAGCACGTTGAAATAGACGTTGCGTCCTGGCCTTCTCGTAGATGGCCATTTCGCGGTTGTGGTCTTCCCGAGCTTTCTGACCCATTTTCCTGATAGGCTTGCCCATTCGTTCTTCAAACGACGGACTCGGCGCTTTAATCGCGGGGTCTAGTTTTGATGGGGGGTTGGCATCTCCCGACGAGGCGTCCTCTTCTTCATCAAAGGTATATATGGCGTAGCTACTGTGGGCTCGTTCCCGTTTTCCGGCTCTTGCGTATCCAAGCCCGAGTGTTTCCATTTTCCCGTTGGGCAATTTGCGTTGAGTCCCAGGGACATCCCAAATTCTGTTGTAGAACCGAGCCTGCCGAACAGTTTGTTTTAAGGGTACTCCTTGGCGCTTCAATAGCTTCTTTAATCCATTTGTATAGTATCTGGGCAGACGGATGGGTTGGAGCCTGTCAAGTGTAGCATCCGCGCCATGCCAGATCTCTTTCTCTATTTTCGACTCTGAGGATCGGTAGAATAGGATCACCTTCTCACCCCTTCGCCTGGGAGGGACGTAAAATGTTTGCAGGTCCTGCACATTGTGAGCCTGAAGCGTGTCGAGATCCTTGTAGTGTTCTCGCGGTACCATGGTGATTTGCAAACTATGGTCATCGCCAGGGGGTGCTTGTATTGACAGCCGATTGGAGAACACAGCATTAACTTCATCTTCTGAATCACTTCCGAAGACCAACACGGGGGCGGGCGTCCCCAGGTTGTTGCGTTGAGATGGCCCTGCATAAACTATCTCTTCCTCTTCTTCGGTGTCGCTTCCGAAAACGGGGATGGTGGCGACGGTTTTGTTCTCCGGGTTGCGACACCTTTCTGTATCCTCGAAATCTGGCAAAAAGTACTTCGCATCTTCGTATTTGCGGACTTCGTTCACGGAAAATGGGTTTAACTCACCTGTTACGGTATACTCGAAACCATCCTTAAAGTACTTCATACACTGATGTTGTGTAGAAGGGATGATATTGTACTCGTGTAGCCAAGGACGGCCGAGCAAGGCGTTGTAGCAGGTCTTGGCGTCAATGACATGTAATTTGATGTCTGTGACGAGAAGTCCAAAGCGGAATGTTAGTATCACAGATCCGAGAGTCCGTGACGATTGTGAATCGAAACCGGAGATAGTAATTTTGTCACGAGCGAGGTGTTGCACGCTCATGCAGATTTCCTTCAACACCCGAACATTAAGGAGGTTGACGGAGGATCCATTATCCACCAGGATCTTGCCTATCTTGATATCATGGCAGTATCCGGAGACATATAGGGGACGGATGTGGTCGCACGTCCCGAGAAGGAGGTCTTCATCACCGAAAGTGATGTCGGCTGTATGCACTTCCTCCAGTTCATCCTTCATCTTTTCAGTGGCGAGGAAAGCTTGGAATTGCTCAGGTTCTTGTAACGCCTTAATTAGTGAGTCTCGCGCTTCTTTTGATAATAGGAGGGCATCGAGAATGCTAAGCTGAGAAGGTAGCTTCCTTAGGTGCGCGAGGATGTTATAGTCCACTTTACCCTTCCTAGGAGGGTCTTTGGCAGCCAGCTCGCTCATGACTTGGTCATCTAAAGTGATATCTTCAGTGATCTTTTCCTTTCCCTTATCCTTTCTATTCCCGGGCCCGAGATTCTTTTCTGGGAGTGTGCGATTGCGCAGCTGAATGTTCTCGCAGATCTCCGATTCCTCCTCTTTCCCCAACACGGATTCTTTGAAGAGAGGGCCCAGAGCGATTTCTTCATCAGAGTCGCTCCCAAAGATGAGAACTTGTGACCCCCTGGCGTTTACCATGTAACAGTTGCCAGTAGCTCTGTCGTGCCCATCGATAGTACTTCTTTGCTCCCGACTGCTCTTGCGTTTCATGCGCTTAACATGTTGCCGACGAGCGACATATCCTTGCCACCATATCTTAAAGGCGTCGCACTCCTCCGTGGGGTGTGAGATTTTCCGGTGATATGCGCAATAGTCAGGGTGCCTCTCCACCCCATCGTGTGTGTTTCCTTCCGAGGGTGGTAGCTTCATTCCCATTGACATGGCTTTGGCAAACCTTTTCCTCGTCTTGAATATCTTCTTGTCTATTTCGGATGCCTTTCGCTCTGGCAGGGGTAGTTCAGCTCTTTCGTTCAGTTGCCCGCATTTGGCTCCTTCCGACGTGGTCATCTCACGCTCCTGGTCCGCTTTACATTTTAGACGAATCTCGTCTAGAAAAGCGTCGATCATTTCGTCTGTTGGCCATGCACGCTCTGGTACAGGCTCTGCCTCCAGCTTTTTAGTGCCAGGAGTTTTCCCATCATCGGTAAACGAGTGGGAGATTACGTTACAACTCGCCACATATCCTTCGGATTCATCCGACGAGCTTTCTCCATCATCTTCCTCTTGAAAGATGTGATTGAGGAACTCTTGCAGTGTGACAGGAGTTCGCGCCTTTTGATTGTATTCTTCCAACGCGTCGATTTGCTTCTGCAAGTTCGTGTGTTCGTTTCCAAGCTTCACGGGCTTCTTGGATTTCTTCTTCTTTTTCTTCGAAGATTTTGACGGTTGGGCGTGAATATTTGGGCCCTTATCGCGAATCTTCGTAATTGGGCGGGGCTTCAACATTCCTTCGATAATTTGAGGTTCAAGAGGGTCCTTCCATTCGATCGCAGGGCACGCATGAAGGTCTCTCAGCATTATTTTGGTTTTAGTTGATAGCACGACCTCCCATGGAGCTTCTTCAATAAAAGAACATGTTGCCCCCGGTGTATCCGCTTTCCTAGGAGCATGCGGCTGTGGTGGGTTCACCTTCCACTTTTCGGACAGTACAAACTTCCCCTGGAGGTACTGGTCTTTAATCCATCCTTTGAAGACGAAGCAATCTTCAATCGGATGGCCTACCGTTTGATGGTAAGGGCAATAGTTAGGGTTATTCGCCTCGGTGGGTTGCGGCGGTCGCCTTGGATTTGGTAGGCTTATAAGTCTGTTGCGTATTGCCAGCTCGAATAACCGTTTCGTCTTGTCTCGTGGGAACGAGTAGGGACGCTTCATCTTCTCATTATAATACCGACGCCTTTCCTCGAGTTGATCTGCCGGTTTCGGGGCGTTAGGTTGCTGTTGGGCATTCGCAACAAAGGTTGCCCTTCCTTTACCCTTGTCATTCCGAGGTTCCGACTTCGGGGGAGGTGGTCTATGACCCATCTGGTCCATCTGAGCCAACTTGTCGATTAAAGCCTGGAATGTGGTTGGCTTAAAGAACATCATAAACTGGGAGATAGTTGCGTGAGGGTCTAGAGTTCCCACGAACATGCCCACCGCAGGTGCTTCCTCAATGCATTGCTCGCATCTCGACCACAAATTCCGCCAGCGTATAGCATGCTGGACCCAGGTTTCGCCTGGTTTTACCCTGGCGTTAATCAGTGCAGTTATTGGAGTGCGTTCGCTGGCACTTGCGAATCGCTGAGTGAACAACAACTCCATTTCAGCGAACGTTTTGATAGAATCGTTCGGGAGTTCCGAATACCATTCGAACGCTGTTTCTGATAAGCTGCCCACGAACTGGCGGAGCAACAGTTTATCATCACTGCCGGTGTTACCGCAGAGGGCCCGGAACTGGGCGACATGTTGATGGGGATTGCCGGTCCCCTTATACACGTGGAATTTTGGTATCGTATAGCCTTGCGGGTATTTGATTTGGTCGTACCAGCTCGGATACGGCCGCCCCGTTTTCACGACTTGACCAGCTGCCTCAGTCGCGTGATGAACCCGGATTTGCTGGGCTATGTAGTTGGCCAAGTCAGCCTTAGAGATTGCCTCCTCCTTGGCCGTTGAGAGGGCTGGTGGTGGATTTGACGTTTCTCCTCGGTCGTCTTCAAGAACGATTGGGGGATCCTCGGCGGGTAAGTCCTGCTGGATCATCATTCCTATCATATCTTGGAAGAGAAGGCCCATCCGTTGTATGTTGGCCGCTTGTTCAGCAGCCTCTTTGTCCTTTTTCTCCAGTATCCGGCGAAGGAATTCAGCGTCGGTTTCTTCCTCCCGGCGTGCGTCTGAGGACGTTTCTAGGTTTTCTTTTGGCCCGGTGAGCGCGGCCATAGCATTCATCATTTCTTGAAGCTTTTGTTGCTGCTCCTGGGCCTTCGTCACGGATCGGGTTAGCGGTCGGTGGCCCGTAGAAGTGCGGCTTTCCTCCTTTCCAGAGGCCATGTAAACAGTGTGCACCACCATGCCCCCAGACTTAGGGCGTCTGGGCTCAGTGCTTTTAGCCGTCGTTGCATGCTGGGGGGTCTTCTTTGGCCTCCTTTTATGAGCCATGGAGGTTGAGGGGGCCGTTGAGGTGGGCGTCCAGACAGCCTTTTGGGGTTTAGCCTGGTGACCCGCTTCCGGTTGGATTTTCAGCTTCTTGTGCTGGCGGGAGAAGTTTGGATCGATGATCGAGTCCCTGGCCTGCCGCCAAACCTTATAGATTTTGGAAGACAGCCGTTGAGGAGATCGGGGCTGTTCTGGTTTTATTTCCACAACCTTTTTTAATGGGGGAGGAGACCTCTTCAGCACTGCAGTAGGAGAATTCCTTCGCACCTTATTTAGCATTTCGAAGCTGTTCCCAGTTGGAACAGCAGCATTAACTTCTGCCATCGGGGCTGATGGAGTCAACCCGGAGGGGGAGTTGCCCCCAGCCTTCCTTACTCGGCGCCAATGGCGACGTCGAGCGTGTCGAGCGGACCGCGTAGGGTCAGCGGTAAGAATGGTTTCGTCTTGCCCCCTGTGTAGGTGGGGGGTCGCTGTTGGTGTTAGCCTGTCAAAGACCGACGTCCTTTGGGCAGCAGGAGCGGGAGCAGGAGCAGGAGCAGCCACTTTCTTAGAAGCAGCCTTCTCTGAGATTGTGGGCCCCATGATGGGTTCGCAGGATTTCTGGCCCAATCTAGAGAAGACTGAGGCGTTGACGTTGGGCGATTCGTTGAGAGGAGCCGCGGCAGGGGTAAGACGGTCAAAGACCGACTTCTAGAGAGCTTCCGTTGTCAGCACTGGAGCGGTGAAGTTTGTCGGCGGGAGCATGGTCCCGAAGAACAATCCTGTGGTGGCGCGAGTGACCTGTTCCACGGGCATTGTGAATAGCGAAGCAGCTTGGGATCCGTAGGCTATACCTCCTGGCGAGGCAGAGCGTTGGTTGCAATTGCAGTCTAAGCAGTTGGAGAATTTCACGGAAGTAGAAGCCATCGATCCTTTGCTTTCTGCAATAAGCAAGACGCCAATTCTTAGTATCTTGAAACCCAAGGGCAACCATTAGCGAACCGCGATTGGTTCGCGAGTCACGACACACGAAGTGTGGAGTGGAAAGAGGAAAAGGATCCACCGGGCGTGCCAGAATCTGTTCCCCTCCGAACGGCGGCGCACAAGACTGAGATTCGGGGCAGATGCTAATTGGTGCTATCCGTTCACCTCTCCGAAGATGCCAAGTTGATTTATGGCACCATGTATCGAAGGTTTAAACGGATGCGTCCGATGTAGCAGACTTCGTCAGATTCCTCCTCGTTTGAGGGGTTTTTGATTGTGGGGACGCTCTTCCCTGCAGGCGCAAGCCCCTGCAGTTAATTACGCTACCGCATCGCGGTTACAACTTTCTCCTTCTCCAGCTGGTCACTTCGTGTCGTGGGTGTTTATTTTACGTTTTGTTGCCCGTGGATTGTTTACGGAGACCGAGTTATGTCGTCGCCCGTAGGGCGTGGACTAGTCCAAATCCGTATTATCTTAGATTTGGGTTTGGGAGTTTGGTTTGAGGATACGTTAGCCATATTTGAGGCTAAGATCAACTCAAACGTTTGTTAAGGATACGTTAGTCTAATTTGAGACTAAGATCAACTTAACGGGATCATTTAGATCCGACAAAAGAGCATTTGGGCTCCATTGTTCCAGTTTAGGGACCTAGTGGTCCATTAAATGTATGGCCGTCAGGACCCGTCACCTCTCCGGCGACGTTGAAGGATTACAACGACGGATGTCAGAGGAGTTCAGAGATGTACCCTCGAGCCAGAGTTAATTGGGGGGATTCATAGTCCAGTCTGTTTGAAGGTTTAAGGATACGTTAGCCATCTTTGAGGCTAAGATCAACTTAAACGGGATCGTTTAGATCCGACAAAAGAGCATACGGGGCTCTATTGTTCTAGTTTAAGGACATTTCGGTCCATGGGTAGTTTAAGGACGTTGCGGTCCATTGTTAGTTTTAAGACATCTCGGTCAAGGTTAAAAACGTCGTAGTCCATGGGTTTAAGGACCCCACAGTCCATTGTTAGTTTTAAGACATCTCGGTCAAGGTTAAGGACATCGTAGTCCATGGGTTTAAGGACCCCACAGTCCGGTATGTGCTCTGGATGCTTCACACGGGTTCACTGCCTTGCTCTGCGAGGACCAGGCTCCGCTCTGGACGTTTTCCACGGGGTCAAAGAGTGACATTATCCGCGTTCCACGTAACCAGGAAATTTGCATTAGACGCGGGTTTAAGGACCCCGCAGTCCGTATCAATGTGTGGTCGTCGGGACCCGTCACCTCTTTGAAGACATTGAGGGATTACAATGCCAAGTATCAAAGGAGTGAAGAGATGTACCTTAGAACCGGAGTGGATTTGAATTAATTATGTTATGAGTCCATTGGCCCAGTTAATCACAAATTGAGGACTTATGGCCATCTTGGGCTAAGTCCAATCAGGAGAGGCTTTGCCTCTATCCATTTAGGCCAATTGGGCCAAAGCTTAGTGTTAAACACTACAGAGCAGTCAGTGTTGAACACTGGGAATGAGGTTGACAAGTTAGTGTTTAACACTAAGAGATAATTGGTGTTAAACACCAGCAACAAGGCTTTTCAAATTAGTGTTAAACACTAAAACAGATCAGTGTTGAACACTGGCAATGAGGATCTCAGATTAGTGTTAAACACTAAGGTAGTCAGTGTTGAACACTGCAAACAAAGCTTTTTGATTAGTATTGAACACTAAGGCCCAACAGTGTTTTAACACTGGGTTCGGGAGTTTCAATTTAGTGTTAAACACTAAGGCAGGAGGGGTCACGTGGCAGCACGTGAGAGCGCCCTCCCTTCATTTATTCTGCTGAGATTATCGCGTCTTTCAGAGCATCACGTGCCATCACGTGACGGGCATTCAAATGCCTATGTATTAGAGCTTCTGCCGAGGGTCACGTGGGTCACGTGGGGTGCTGCCTCAAAGGGGCTTTCTGTAGATCTCTTGGGGGGGTCACGTGGTGACACGTGACCCTGCCTCTATGTATGTTGTTTTAGAGGATCTGTTAATCTTTTCCAGGAATCAAGTTCCTCGTAGGGTTAAACCCTGACAGTAATTTCAGAGGAATTAAATTCCTACTTCCTTTCGAAGGTTTATATTCTGAATAGAGTTGGACTCTGAATTTTCTGTAGGAATTAAATTCTTCATATATGTGAAGAACTGAATAGGGTTAAACCCTAATAAAAGCTTTTAAGGAATTAAATTCCCACTTTCTTTTAAGTTATGATCAAGGGAATTAAATCCCCGCTGTTCCAACAGAACTAGGTTCTTAATTAGGGTTAAACCCTGTTTCTTTTTGTTCTGAAGGAATTAAATTCCCATAACACAGGGTCAAGCCCTAGTTTTATTTTAAAGGAATTAAATTCCTATAGTTCTGTGAGAATTAAATTCTTGGGCTTCCATTCCCTCTCTATGTTTTGGATCTGCATGGCAGGATCTCGACCCATTGAGAATTAAATTCTCAACCTCAAGGGGAGATGTGCACTTTGCAGATCCTCTATCAAAGAGAGAAGAAATATGTTCTTCTGTTTTATATATCAGAGTTAAACTCTGTTGAGAATTAAATTCTCTTTCTTTCAAAAAGCCTTCCCTTTCTTACCTAGGGTTTTCTTTTGCAGAAGATCCAAGTTCCTCGAAGTATCAAGGCTCTCTCTCTTTTTCTTCCCTCTGCGTATATCTCTTTTCTCTCTGTGTCTCTTGGCTCCTATTTATAGGAGAAGCAGCCGAGTCAATTAGTTTTTGACGAATCTTCATTGAGAGATTTGATTTGCATCCATCATTCGTTTTGGACCTTTGGATTATTAGGTGAATTTTATTCACCATTGGATTTCAAATCCCGGGATTCTCCTTTGTTGTTTCGGTTAGATTTAAAGGGGAAATCTTTCCAAACCCGAGATTTTCCCATAGATAGATGATATTTCATCACCTCTGAATCTTTAATTCGATTGGTTCCAGATAATCGCTTTCCTTTGGAAAGATTTGAATCTCTTTCAGAATTTAATTCTGTTGACAAAATGGGCTTTGAAAGCCGGTCACGTGTGACCACGTGACCCATGGTCACGTGTGGGCACGTGACCCCCTTTGGAATGAGCCTTCTCCTTTTTTTTTGCGCTGTCTTCTGGTTGTTGCTTAACCGTCACGTGCCATCATGTGACCCCTGGTCACGTGTGAGCACGTGACCCTGATCTGGACTCTTTTTCCTTGACTTGATCAGGGAACCGATGTGCCTTCGAATCCGCTTTAAAATGTCACGTGCCAACACGTGACCCTGGTCACGTGGGAGCACGTGACCCTTTCTTAAGCCCTTTTTCTTTGATGTAGTCAGGAAGTTGAACTTTCTTTGCCGGTACTTTTGGGTGTCACGTGCCAACACGTGACTGCTGGTCACGTGTAAGCACGTAACCCTCTTCTCAAGCTTTTTCAATAAGCTTTTCTGATTTTAAATCAGGAAACAGGAGCGTTAGGGAGAAGTCGGTCCTCCCGGCGCCGAGGTTCCTGCGATGGGCGCCGATCTTCAAGACGCAACCCCGGTTGTCGCAGTGGAAGCGCGACTCATCGAGGTTCTCCCTGGCCCCGAGGCCTGAACTTCCTCGCCTCCTTATTTTCTTTTTGCGCTGAAATTTTATAAGCCTCCGGACGTTTTTGTAAGGCTGGGGAGCCCATAATGCCTCTGTAAAGACTTCCGACTTTATGAATAAATCTTTTTGCAGTGTTCTTTGTGTGCGCATTTTCCCTATGTTTGTGGTAAACATTTTCATTTGCGCGGTACTGCTTTCATGTTAGGTCGGGTTTTCATCTAGCGATCGCACGTCGAGTTGAATTCGACCATTTGCCAAGTGTGCAAAGACCGGTGAAAGGTCGGTATCTCCATGGCCCCGAAGTCGAGGTGGAGATCGCTTAGTAAAGACGTGGAGGAAGTTGAGTAGGGAAGCTGCTCGGTGGCCTTTTGATGAGGGCTTGATCCTTGGCGTCGGTGGGTAGGAGATTACCAGCCAGGGATGTACCGAGCAGGGTAGCTGTCCGGTGGCCTCTTGGTGAGGGCTTTGATCCTTGGCGTCGGTGGGTAGTGAACTACCAGTTATGGATGGACCGAGCAGGGTTGCTGCCCGGTGGCCTCTTGCTAAGGGTTTTGATCCTTGGCGTCGGTTGGTAGTGAACTACCAGCCATGGGTGGACCGAGCAGGGTTGTTGCCTGGTGGCCTCTTGGTGAGAGCTTTGATCCTTGGCGTCGGTGGGTAAAAAATTACCAGCCAAGGATAGATCGAGTAGGGTAGCTGCCCGGTTGCCTCTTAGCGAGGGCTTTGATTCTTGGCATTGTGGGGTAAGAGATTACCGGCCAAGGATGGACCGAGCAGGGTAGCTGTCCAGTGGCCTCTTGATGAGGGCTTTTATCCTTGGCGTCGTGGGGTAAGAAATTACCAGCCAAGGATGGACCGAGCAGGGTTGCTTCACGGTTGCCTCTTGGCGAAGGCTTTGATCCTTGGCGTCGGTGGGTAGTGAACTACCAGCCATGGATGGACCGAGCAGGATAGCTGCTCGGTGGCCTCTTGATGAGGATTTTGATCCTTGGCGTCGTGGGGTAAGAGATTACCAGCCAAGGATGGACCGAGCATGGTAGCTGCTCGGTGGCCTCTTGACTCGGTGGGTAGTGAACTACCAGCCATGGATGGACCGAGCAGGGTTGCTGCCCGGTGGCCTCTTGCTAAGGGCTTTGATTCTTGGCGTCGGTTGGTAGTGAACTACCTTCGCGCGGGAGGGCATGGAGATGCCTGCTAAGGATGGACCGACAGGGTAGCTGCTCGGTGGCCTCTTTATGAGGGCTTGGATCCTTAGCGCGGGAGGGCATGGAGAGGCCTGCTAATGATGGACCGAGCAGGGTAGCTGCTCGATTTGTCGAGGTTCTGTCCGACTTATCCTGGTGCTTGAACATCGGGAAGAGTAATCGTCGCGGGCGACACGTGTCATGAACGCATGGGGGGAGGCGAAGCGTTTAGAAGAGCCGCGTCGCTCCGACTTCGGATCGCCGAGAAAGACGGGATATCCGCCGCGTGGCGGTACAGTAGTGGAAGAAACGAGCGACTGTTGGACTCTTGGGGGCGCTGTGGGGCTATAAAACGGAGGGCGTGTTGATGACTCCTTTCTCCATCCCCAAAACGCAAGAATGGATGAATTCCCTTTCTCCATCCCCGAGATCATAAGTTTCGAGGACGTATATCTGTACGACCAGCTGTGCTTCGAGGAGACGGTGCAGGCGGTGATCCGGCGGGTTAAGGATCATATCAGCCGCCTGCTTCCCCGACGATCACTCCTACTTCAGCTGCTGATGTACTCGATCTGGAGGGCGTCGTCGGGGCTGCACAACCCCTTGTCCGAGCAACTGAAGGACGAGACGGTTGGTAAGTTGAGATCTCTATGCCGTTTCGGCCTGATCTCGATGAGTCGGCGGGATCGATTGATGGCACTCGTCCCCGAGTGTTACCAATTGAGGTATCTCGCCGATGGGTGCCCGCCCGTGGAGCTTCCTGGCCCGTCCGTGGCCACGAGGGTTTGCGGACAGCATCAGAGGCAGAGGTCCAAAGCGGCAAGGGCTCGGCTGGCGGAAATATCCTCGGAGTACCACGAGCAATGTTTCTTGCATCCCCTTCCCCCGTTGTAAATTTTTTTTATTTTTCTGTAAGGCTGAGGAGCCCATAGTGCCTTTTGAATAAATAAAATTCTCCTTTTTGCGATGTCCCATTGTTCCCCTTTTATTACTCAAGTAAAAAGAACTTAGAAGAATTTGCATCGCTTGGGTGAAAGAAGAAATACACATTCATAGACATTCTTTTCGGAGGTATAGGTTGAGCTTCTCGGGTTTGTAAGGCCGTGGAAGGCATCCATGAAGCTAAGTAGCTCGTGGCCTCCCGAGCTGTCGACGAGCCGATCTATCCGAGGGAGGGGATAGTCGTCTTTCGGGCAGGCCTTGTTGAGGTCAGTGAAGTTGACGCACATACGCCACTTCCTGCTAAGGGGTGACGCGTTTCGCCGGTACCCGTCATAACCCTCGCTGACACGACCATGATTTGGCCGATTGTCAACTCGCCGGGTGGGGGTTGGTGCACGGTCGGCTTGCCGTTTGTCTCGCAAGTACGTTGCCAGGTGTCCCGAGCGGATTAACTCTTCGATGTAGTCTCAGAGCTGCAGGCAGTTCTCGGTGGAGTGGCCCTACGACATGTGGAAACTGCAGTAGGGGCCCCGGGTACGCTTTGCCGCCCTGTTCGAGACTGGGGGGAGTTTGAAGAACCTCTCGTCCTTAAACTCCTCCAGCAGTACCGTCTGGGAGACGTTGAGCGGGGCGTACTCCTGAAACTTCGGGGAGTAGGGCTTTGGCCGCTCAATCTTCTTTTTCTCCTCCCGGGCTCTTTTCTTCTGATCAGGTTGTTCTGTCCAGGGCAGGTTGGCGTTTATCTCGGATTCGAGCTGGATCTTACGTTCGGTCCAGGCCTTTACCTCGGCCATGATCTTAGGTTGTGCTAATGCAAAGGAGCGTAGCCACTCCTTGTGCCTAAGACCTGACCCGAGGGCCGTAATGACCGTCTCGGTGTTCTGGGATCTCGAGGAGGGCGTTGTAGAAGCGGGTGATGTACCCTTTGAATGATTTTTTGTCCCCGCTCTTTATGGTGAAGAGATGTTCAACGGTCCGCTTCTGTCGTCTGTTCCCGACGAAGTGGCCGAGAAATTGGGTGGCCAGCTCATCGAAGGTAGAGATTGAGCGGGGCGTGAGTCCTCGGAACCGGTCTCGTCCGGAGCGGATGAGAGGCCGGAAAAGCGCGGCATTGTGCGGCGTTGGAACAGTCCTGGAAACACATCCCGCCCGTGAACGCGTCCAAATGGTCCTTATGTGTCGGACTTCCAGTCGAAGAGGGCGACCTTTAGGGCTTGTTCCGGGAGGAGACGTGGACGGCGAGTAGTTCTTTGGTGAAGGGCTTCGTGAGGGAGTCGGCGGCATATTTAGCCCCCTCGCTTGAAGGACGATTTTCTCGATGCATACCTTCGATCTTCTTTTCGAGGGCGTCGAGTCGGCCGTGGTATCCTGATGATTCGGCACATTCTGATTTTTGGCCTATGCTGCCGGAGACCTCTGCTTGGTCATGGCCTCGGTTCCGTTCGATGAGGTTCCTTAGGTCCCCTGGCGAGGTCGTCTTCGAGCTGCCGCGGCGAGTCCCGTCCGTGCGACCTCGTCGAGGGAGGGGGTGCCGGTCATGCCTGGACGCAGGAGAGCTGACCGACACCTCCCCAGGAGGGACATGGGTGCGATGGGCCTCAGGGCGAGGCGCTCTGGCGAAAGACCTCGGTGTTGAGCTGTGCGGCGCCCAGCGGGTCATTGAATACGTTGGCCCAGGGGATCTGCGGCCGCCGGAGACAGCGAGGCGGTGTTCGGTCGTGCCAACATTGGCAGAGTCTTCTTTTCCTCTGTAGGGGTCCTGGTCCCGAGGTGGGGGAGCGGCGACCTGGAGAGCTTGCCCGGCCGTTTGGACACGGACGAGTGCATCCACGACGGACGCGAGTTAATCTATCTGAGCGGATAGAGCGTGAATGGCGTTCGTGGGAGGAGGGGATTCTCCCTCATTTCCACTGCGGGGAGGCCGATGGCTGGTGCTTGGATCGTCACGGTGACCGCTCACTATGAAGTCCAGATCGAAAGATGAACTTTCGTTGAATGGAACTAGCTTGTTCCCACAGACGGTGCCAACTGATGAATCTCTGGATCTCCTTCAGATGTTATCTTCCGTTGATCTGCAACGAGCGCCGATGGATGACTGAGATTGAGTTGGAGGGTTGCCTCCTGGAGCGTGTGGATCTCAATGGGTTTTATGTGGTTGAGGCTGAGCTACCTGCAAAGAAGTCCCGGGGTGGTTGTACCACCGAAGACCCTCCGACGATCAAAGTTAGGCGGAGTATTTTGGCAGAGTAATGGCCCATTGGGGTAAAATTGGCTTACCTGAGTCGTCTGAGAGAGGGGTTTATATAGTGGCAGCCATGGACAGGTGTGTTAGTTGTATGTATGCCCTAGAGTCCATTATTGTACATATGATGTATATTATATTGGATGCTTGGACATATATAGAGAGGACTTTCTTGCTCGACATGATAGTATGCTATCTGGTTGCTCCTTATCTTAACATGTATACTTGTCTCTTGATACTGTCTTATGGTTACATGCTGGTAAAACCCTTAGGATGTGTACTTGACTATCAGGATTATGATGCAGATCATACTAGTGGGGCCATGGTAGTCCATAAGCTCATCCTTTAATGTTCCCAGTCGTTGGTGTATCGAGACAGGGTATCGATATACCAGAGTAGACTGGCGTATACGCTTCTCGACCCATGAGATGGGCGATGGATGATCCTATATCCATTGGTGTTTGACATCAGAGATGGTATACGGGTGCTTAGTGGAGACTGGGTACACTGGACGGACTCGTCGAGAACTCCTAGATGATATTATACCTATCGTCAGATAGCAGTTCTCTGGTGACACTGGTACAGATTAGTCTGTAGACCCGATATCGTCATAGAGTCTTGTATGATTCCTACCATGCTTTGATTTCTACCTTACCACGTTCAAGAGGACGTGCAAAACGGTGGCTTTTGGGTACAGTCCCGAGTCACATGGAAGCAATGAGCGATGGGAGGGGTTTCGTCTCTCCTGGTATTGGGGGTTGATGTTGCGCTGTGCTCGATTGGCCATAACAGGAAAGTCACTGGTCAGGGCTGATTTAGAAATTTACTGGTAAGTGTTATCAGTAGTTTCTCGACCCGTTATGAGCCTCACATCGGCATGACTTATCGGTTATTGGGGTATGCCGTTTCCCACCTCTAGGCTTGATATGCAACATATCTGACGAAGAGACCGGACTGTACGGTAAGTGTTACCGGTTGGCTCGACGGGAGTTTTTATAGGTTCGCTTGTTTTTCTTCTGATCGCTCAATACCTGGGAGCCGTTACGCACTGCTTGGTGCCGTTGACGGTTTGTGGGTATGTGACATGATCACTTCCTACTGTTAGCGTATTAACGAGTCTTAGAGTCTCACAATGGGGTCACCTAGCTCAGACGAAACGATGTGGGGTGCATATAGGGATATGCGCGGGTGCTTGATTAAATGCGTGTATATGATACCGCATTGTAATCTGGCATTTTCTGTTGGTCGGGTCGTATGTGATATGACCGATTTATTAAATCAATTGTTGATATTGTGACCATTGGATTTCACTTGAACCCTTTTCTATATGATGTATGCATGATTTGGTGTATGTACACATAGTGATGTGTATGCACACATATATGCTTACACATGTATCATGGTTGATGATACAAGGATGGTGGCAATGCAAGACTCACATGGAAGTTAATATATAGCTTTATTTGTTTTTGAGAAAAAGAAATGAGATTAATTCATGGTTAAGAGTTTCTACACCCTTCTTCATTGACTTTGACCTCACCTAACTATTAACCATGATTTAGTTTTCCATTTGGGTTTTAACTCAAAGCAAAATAACTAGATATTATATTACCATGGTTACTTGAGAGTGTGACTCATATTTATCCTCATTATTATTTCTTTTCTCTTGATAGAATTTTAGAAGAGAGAAAGATATTATCTTGAGCTCTAGCCATTGCCATCTTCTTCTTCCTCTCTCTTGCTCTCTTGAGTTTCATAGTGAGTGAGGAACTCATAAAGAAAAGGTTTTTAAGTGAGCATACAACCCACATCAACATTCTACTTTGGTTTAAGCCCACTAGATTAGAGTGTTGGCTTCATCTTCATCCTAGATAAAGAAAAGCTTGGAGCTTGTGAAAAGGGATCCCGGGTGGATCATCGTGGACCTGGAAGATCTCAAGCAAGCCGGTGCAAATTCAAGTTGATCCAAGGAGTCTAGCAAGGAGGTCTACAAAGGTTGTATTTACTCTCACTTAGCATTAGACACTTGTTTTAGTATGTGATACTATCTTGTTACCCTAAAACTTCTAGTTTGATCCTAGGTTAAAGATTACTTAGCACCCTAAATTTTTATTGTGGCATGTGTGTTGCTAGCAAATCCTAGTAGAGGTGCTAAGGAATCCCAACATGGTATCAGAGCCAAGCTAGATTTTTAGTTACGATGTTAAAACAGTTACGAAAACGAAATCAACTCCGAAAAATACGGATTCCTGAAACCCTAACGTGCTTTCTGTAAATTTTTTAAAAAGTCGTTTAAAAATTATTTTAACAGTTGCAGAAGCTTGAAAATGATGTGAATAGAACATAGCGTGAACACGAGGCTCCTTGCTCGGATTTGACCCGAGCAGATTGGCACTATGGCCGGCGACCTCGGCCATCTTGGCACCAAACCGTCTCGTTTTCACACTGTGCTCTGTTTGGTATATTTTGGGGTTTCAGGTATTGTTTGTTTAGTCCATAAATTTCATGAGATGCTAATTTACTGTGGGACTATTTCGGAGCTATTCGTAGTCGTAATTTTAGTATTGTATTGGTAACTTGACGATGTTTGACAGTTCGAACGAACATCAATCACATCCCCATTATTAACTTAAGAAAATTTTCAAGTGTTGGAATTTTCTTAAGTTAATTATATTCGATAGTCGTGCAAGTAACTCTATGGACCTTCTAGAAGAACAAAAACCTTAACTCGATTCTATGCCCTCGAAACCGCGACTGAACCTTAGGGTTTGCCGTAGTTCCGTGGTGTCATAGGTGAGGCGTTGGTTTGGCCGTTCTACGGCTGGATCATAGGTACTGTGGCACGTTTTTGGGTATTTAACTTTGCTCACGTGTTGATCTCTTCGGGGTAATTTTGTGGGTGTTTGTTGATTCGATCGAAACGTTTAACATCATCTTGGTATATGATATTTATTCTGGGACCGTAAGTGTAGTATGTGATATCACTGGTTTCGTTGCTATATGTCAACGACAATTGGGGTACGCATACTTGCTTACATTGATAACATGTGCTGTTATGTGTTGCTGTGCTATGATGTATAGGATCGTCGTGATCGAATGGCCAGGGGGGTTTATGTGAGATGAGAGTTTTTCTTTTCATTCATGTAAAATTCATTTGTATGTAATATTCTTTTATTTGGGGCACATCCGGGTTGAGGGTGATGTCATCATTGATGTATATTATTTACTTTTCCGCATTAGGATAGACCCAAGGTGGAGAGCACAAGTGACCGGGTTCTGGGGTCCAGTGGGAGACCATCTCAAGGCGTCGAGACCGGGTTTCCTAACTCCAGAATTGGTAGGGTCACTTGTCGCTCTCGTAGGGGTGTAGGGGTGTGGGATTGGCAATTCATCACGACCGTGGAATCCGTATTTTTTATCGTTGGCTAAATACAAAATACGAAATCCTAGTATATCCTATATGATCATATATGTGTTTCTGGTGCTTATATTCTGTGATGTGATCGTTTAATATATCTGAGACGAATGGATATACATTATATATGAGATATATAGTAGACGTTGCTTATGTTTTGCACCCGCGCTTGTCCCGTCCCGGTATGCCGTTAGTTAAGTAACCTAACGGTGCATAACGGAACACTGTGGCGAATGCGGATGGCATAAGCGTACGTTGTATTTTCGTTTCTTCTGTGATACTTTGGAAGCTTAAATGATGGGACTTCATTAATATGATAAATGAAAAGAAAGAAACCTAAAAGATATTGTAGAATTAAATTTTCAAAAACGTGTAGAATTAAATTTTCCCACACAGAGAGTTTCCCTGCACTGAGCGAAACGTGTAGAGGCCGTATGGTTTTACGGCAGGGCTGCGATCACTTACGTACACTTGTGTGTGTGTGGTGTTCGGGCAGGCAATACTAGTGGGCTTTGGTTTAAGCCGGATCCTAGTATTGCACGGATGGATTTGTTTTGTCTTCTGTGCATCCGCATTCTTCGAAATGCGGATGCAGGTGTGTATGCACAGTTTTCCGGAGCGATGAAGGAGGAGGTGCCTCATTAGGGTTTTGGCAGGTGGTTCGGCCAAAACCGTTATGTGGCAGGCTCATTAGGGGTTTGACAGTTGATTCGGTCAAAACCATTTTGAGGCGGACTCATTAGGGTTTTGGCAATTCGTTTGGTCAAAACCATTATGAGCCGCGGACATCATTTACTAATCCTTTTAGTGATAATTTTATGATGGCTAATTGCATTGACCATTTGACCACCATGACCTCTCTTGACTTTGTTGACCGGTTGACCGTGTTGACCATTGACCTTCAAGAGAGGTCTACACTCTTTTCATTTTCTTTTTCTTTTTTATTATGATAATGGTCAATTCAATGTAGCATCAACTTTATCATGATAGGATTAGTAATGATGTTTTTGGTGTATTATTGCAACCATGGTTCATTTTCTTGAGTTAATCTTTTCATAATTGTTTTCTCATTCTCTCTCTTGCTCTTTCTCATGAGAAGAAAAGAAATGCTCCATGGTTGCTAGCTCCTCCTTCCTCCTCTTGATTCATCTTTTGATCTCATGTGTTGAGAGATAAAGATCCCAAAAAGACAAACACCTCCATCTTTCTCTTCTACACAACCTAGGGTACCAAGACTAGCAATCTTGTTACCCTAGTTACCTCGGCTCGAGGTGGAGCTCGGTGTACATCTCTCGGGTGGATCGTCTTCGACTCAAGGAGGCCGCTGAGGTGACCAAAGTCCCGATCAACCATTGGAGCAAGCAAGGAGAAGAACAACAAGAAAAGAAGTAGTTAAAGTTGAGGTATAACCCCTAACCGAGTAGATATATCTCTAGTTAGGATGCTTGTGTGTTGTTTAGCAAAGATCCGGCTTTTACGGTCCATGTTACCAAGTCTAGAAATTTTTTTGTCTTACCGTTTCCGCAACCCCGAAAGTACCGGGAGAGGTAACGTGGACCTAACAGTGGTATCAGAGCCTCTAACTAAACACACCCTAGCATGTTAGCAAAGTATTTAGAATATCGACCGAACCGAAAAACCGCAAAACACCCCGGAAACCGTAAGTTTCTGCCGATTTTTTTCTGTTCAAAAATTAATAAATCATGCACTAAAAATCGGCTCAGGCTTTTTAGAGAACACTGGAGAAAAACGATCCCCTATCTCGGTTAAAGAGCCGCGGAACCGCGGCCGATTTAACTCGGTTGGGGTTCTGGTTTCCTGCAGTGTTCTTATTTGGGTATTTTGGGATTTTTGGAATATGATTTTTCTGCCCAGATTTTCCAGAAAGCAAAATTTGTTTTTGGGGCTTAAAAATCCGCATTTTTTGGTCGATGTTCTGTAGACTTTGGCTAATGGTTATATCTGTAATGTTATATGTGTATTGAACGTCTACTAATCGCTATACGTCGATTAGTGGGGGTTATACATATCTGTGATCTGTGTTGTTGATGGTATGTGTATATGAATTCGTTGGATTGTCGCGGATGAATAGCCGGGGTGGATGTGAGATGATAGTTTATTTTTCTTTTATTCATGTAATAAATTTGTAAATTGATGTAATATTATTTGTATGGCCGCACAACCGGGTTGGGGTTGTAGCCGTCATTGTATAATTCTTTTTACTGTTTTTGCTCCTAGGATAGACCTATGGAGGGGGTGCACAAACTACCGGGTATCTCGAAGTGTCGAGTGGCCTACTCACGATGTTGAGGGAGGTTGCTTCGCTTCGGGTACTTGGCGGGTAGTTTGCCGCACTCGTAGGGGTCTTGGGTGGGGTATTGGCTATCTATCGCGACCGTGTAATCCGTTTTTCGTTGCAGGCTCGAACGAATCGCGGGTTCCTAGTATATCCAAAGTGTTCATCTGTGATCTGGATTGGCTATCATTGCTATATATATCTATATATGGTAACTATTTAGGCGTTGCTTATGTTTTTCAGCCGCGCTAGCCCAGCCCCCGCTCCGTCGTTAGTTAAGTAACCTAACGGGTGATGACGGGGCCCCGTGGCGAATGCGAATGGCATAAGCGTACGTCATATTTTGGTTGTTTTCTGCAATGGTAGGATTTAAATGATGAGACACATTAAAAGAACTAATGCAAGAAAAGAAACCTAAAAGACGTTGGAACAATTTTTTCAAAAAGCTGTTATTGCAAGGACGTTCATTTTTGTTTTGCATCGAGGTATCGGTTATGAATGCCCATCACCTCATTCGACGAGGCAAGGGCCGAGATCCCCTCATCGGGAGTGACCCCTTGAACAAAAGTTTGCGTCAGGGTAATAACTTCACTATAGTCGATTATTCTTGCTTTGCATCGAGGTATTCATCTTATGAATGCCCAGCACCTCACTCGACGAGGAAAGAGCCGAGATCCCTTCACAGGGAGTGACCTCTTTAGCAAAAGTTTTCGTCACTATATTTTCAAAAAAGATGTATCACGTTCCTTCAACGATATCAAGTTCATTACGTTAACGGGTTTTTCGCCAAAAACCCAGCCGTAGCCCTCCGTCGTTTCTTATAAGTTATACTTAGTATTCGTGCTGCGTTTGTTGACTGTGTCAAGGCGCAGTGAACGGTAGCTAAGTGTTGCTTATTTGCTGGATACAAAGTGATTGGTTAGGACATTTGTGTAACTTTGTTGACTGTGTCAAGGGTTTGCAGGTGGGTTTAATGCAATCAAGATAATGACGGGCTGAACTTGACTAGGACTCTTTGATTTGTTGACTGTGTCAAGGTCACTTGGGTCCTAGGGGCAAAAACCACATCGGGAGTTTCTAAAGAAACTGAAACTTGCAGATTTAGCATACCTTCTGGAGTGTGGTGACTAGAGTGGATTCCATCTAGGTTATCACACAATGACAGTTGGATCCCGATCCCACTGACGAGTTGGATTACTCTCGGGAGATTATTTCACTTAACAATCAATGCTATAAACCAAGTAGGTGTCTAGAACGGTGTTAGCGGGGTTACGCCTCCAGGGAAAAGAGGTTATTTAATTAAGGAACTTCGCGAAAGCGTTGGAAAACCTCCCTCGAAGTACCAACACCAGCCTGGCTGAAAGGTTAAGCAAGTATTGTGACGTGCGATTAATCCTGACTAGTTCTTCTTTTAAGGTTTTAGGAAGAATTTGAGGAAACAGTGGGAGCCATCCTGATTAGATAAACTAATAAACCAATCTAATCTTGCAAGAGCGCACGCTGAGTGTTTCTTTTCTCTCTCTCCAGGTAGCAACCATTTCACGCCCTAATCAAGATAATAAAATGTATCGCTTGACCGATCCGAATTCTTATTCGCGGCTGGGGAACGTTGGTTCAGCTCTAACTTGTGACAACAGTCATAAGTATGAGCAAGGGAAAGGGGATTGTATGGATTCCCAGGATACCCAGTTGAAGAAGAAGCATGGTTTTGCATCTACTTCAGGTGTTCTTATAATTGAGAACTGTTTTACGGTCAGCCCTACCTCCTGGGTACTTGATACCGGATCAGGATCTCATATCTGTAATTTATTGCAGGGACTGAGAAAAAGTAGAAAAGTTGCACCGGGTGATATGTCGCTCAGAGTAGCGAACGGAGTACAAGTTAATGCGGCAGCCGTCGGTGATATCACCTAGTATTGCCAAATGGCAAGACTATGATTTTGAACGATTGCTACTATGTACCCTCCATGCTTTGCAACATCATATCAGTTTCTTTACTCGATAAAGATGGATATAACTTTGTTCTTGATAGAAATATCATGAACATTTACCTTCATAAGGTACTGGTAGCAGAGGGTACACTGTGTAATGGTATTTACGTTCTAAATCAGAATACAGTTCTCAATATACAAAACACACGCAAGAGGAAGAATTCAGATACGAATGAATCCTACTTGTGGCATTGTAGACTTGGTCATATCGGAGAGAAAAGACTGAATAAGTTGCATAAAGATGGACTCTTGGATGCGTTCGAGTTTTCATCTTATGAAACTTGTCAGTCTTGTCTCAAAGGGAAGATGACCAAATCTCCGTTCACCGGACATGGAGAAAGAGCAGCAGAGCTCTTAGGACTCATACACAGTGACGTATGTGGTCCGATGTCTACACATGCAAGGGGTGGGTTCTCCTACTTCATCACATTCACTGACGATCTTTCTAGATTCGGATATGTGTATCTTATGAAACACAAATCTGAAGCTTTTGAGAAATTCAAGGAATTTAGAAACGAAGTAGAAAACCAGACTGGCAAAAGTATCAAGATTCTCCGGTCTGACAGGGGAGGGGAGTACTTAAGCACGGAATTCCTAGATTACTTAAAAGAGAATGGTATTCTCTCTCAGCTTACTCCTCCTTATACACCACAGCACAACGGTGTTTCGGAGCGGAGGAATCGTACCCTATTGGATATGGTTCGCTCCATGATGAGTAGTGCTGAGTTGCCTCTTTCATTCTGGGGATATGCACTTCAAACTGCAGCGCATCTATTGAATCAAGTTCCATCCAAATCCGTGCCTAAGACTCCGTATGAAATATGGAGTGGTAAGAGTTTGTATCTTAAACGATTAAGATTTGGGGTTGCCCAGCTTATGTCAAAAGGCAGAACCCAGACAAACTTGAGGCACGGGCAGTTTTGTGTAAGTTTGTGGGATACCCAAAAGATTCAAGTGGGTATCTATTCTACCATGCAGAGGAACAGAAGATAATTGTTTCAAGAAATGCCACATTTTTAGAAAAAGAATTTCTTGTTAAAAATATTAGTGGCAGCACGGTAGAACTGGATGAAATTCCAGAAACACAAGCTTTAACAAAAGATTTGGTGGAACCGCTAGATTCAGTTACAACCAACGAACCTCAGCCACTCCGCAGATCTGGTAGGATTTCTCGTCCGCCCGAGAGATACTACGGTTTTCTCATAGACGGGGATCGAGAGGATTGCATCTTGGAAGAAGATGACCCTACCAGTTTTAGGCAGGCCATTATTAGTAGGGACTCTGATAAGTGGCAGGAAGCAATGCAATCCGAAATGGAGTCCATGTATGCCAATAAAGTGTGGACCTTGGATATTGCTCCACCTGGGGTAAAACCCGTTGGATGCAAATGGATCTACAAAAGGAAACTTGGTGTAGATGGGCAGGTGGAAACCTATAAGGCTAGACTCGTTGCAAAAGGTTTTCGTCAAAAACCTGGTTTGGACTATGACGAAACTTTTTCTCCGGTGGCTATGCTCAAATCTATTCGGATCCTACTTGCCATTGCTGCCTTCCATGACTATGAAATCTGGCAGATAGATGTTAAAACGGTTTTCCTAAACGGTTGTTTGGAAGAGTGCGTTTACATGGATCAGCCAGAAGGTTTCGTAGACAGTGGGAGCAGCGAGAAGGTGTGCAAGTTGCTTAAATCCATTTATGGATTAAAGCAGGCATCGCGGAGCTGGAACATCTGTTTTGATGAGGCAATCAAGGAATTTGATTTCATCAAGAACGAAGATGAAACCCTGTGTCTATAAGAAGATTGTAGGACGAACTGTCGTGTTCCTAGTCTTGTACGTGGACGACATTCTTTTGATAGAAAATGACATTCCTATGCTACAATCGGTCAAGCTATTTTTGTCACAACGGTTCTCCATGAAGGACCTGGGTGATGCCTCGTACATTCTGGGGATCAAGATCTATAGAGATAGATCCAAGAGACTACTGGGACTTTCGCAGTCCAGGTACATAGAGACCGTACTAAAGAGATTTAGTATGGAGGATTCCAAGCGCGGTAACATACCCGCATTGCACGGAATTACCCTCTCCAAGAAGATGTCTCTTAAGACCGACGAGGAGAGGGTTCGCACGAGCACTATACCTTATGCTTCGGCGGTAGGATCTATAATGTATGCGATGCTATGTACAAGACCAGATGTAGCTTACGCGCTGAGCGCGGTAAGCCGGTATCAGCCAGACCCAGGTGAGGACCACTGGACAGCAGTGAAGAACATTCTCAAGTACCTGAGAAGGACTAAGGAGATGTTCCTGGTTTACGGTAATGGAGACCTCAGGATCGAGTCCTTTACCGATTCAAGCTTCCAGAGTGACAAAGATGACAGCAAGTCTGTTTCGGGTTTTGTGTTTACCTTCAACGGAGGGACGGTATGTTGGAGGAGTTCCAAACAGGATACCATCGCAGACTCGACGATGGAGGTTGAATACATTGCTGCAAGCGATGCCGCAAAAGAGGCGGTCTGGATGAAGAAGTTCATTAGTGAACTTCAGGTGGTTCCGTCCATTGTTGATCCAATACCTTAGTATTGCGATAACAATGGGGCTATAGCTTTAGCGAAGGAACCAAGGTCCCATCAGAAATCCAGGTACATCTTAAGGCGGCATCACCTGATCAGGGAGATCATTGATCGCCAGGAGATCGAGGTGCGGAGAGTGGACACAAAGGACAACACAGCGGACCCATTCACGAAGGCCTTGCCCTAGACTCAGTTCGAGCGGCTATCGAGATGATAGGTCTTCGATACACCAGTACATGGCCGTAGTGCAAGTGGGAGATTGTTAGTGTATATGCCCTAGAGGCCATTACTGTATCATACTAGTATGTATATTACTTGATGGAAGCTTGGGATATCCACAGTTGTATAGACAATCTTGCTCGAAATAGTAGTATGCTACTTGGTTTGTCTCTGCTTTAATGTGTACATGTGTTTCTTTATTATATCACCTATACGCATTAGTAGAGCCCTTAGGATCTTTGCTTGATTGCCAGCGTTGTGATGGCGATCACATTCGTGGGGGCTGGGTAATCCACAAGCACATCCTTATACACGTCCCTAGTCGTGGGATTATCGAGATAGGGCATCGATACTCCGGAGTAGACTAGCGTATGCGCTTCTCATCCCAGCACGGGAGACGGTCTGTCCCACAGCCGTCAGTACGTCGTACTTGAGATAGTATGCGGGTGCTCGTTAGGTTACGAGTACACTGGACAGGACTCGTCGGGAACTGATGGTTGGTATTATACCTATCGTCAGTTATCAGTTCCTAGGTGACATGAGTACAGCTTAGTCCGCTGACTTGACACTGTCACTTCGCCTTGAGTGTGTTCCCACTATTCTTTGATTACTACCCTACCACGGCTCTACTGAGTCGTGCAAACAGGTAGTAGTTGGGTGCAGTCCCGAAGCACTTGGAGGCAGTGACGGTTAGACAGGATTCGTCTCTCCCGGTATTAGGGGTTGACATCGCGCTGTGTCTAGGAGAGCCATTACACGAGTAGTCCCTGTCTAGGGCAAGCGAGATATACTGGTAGGTTTCCAGTGTTATCTCAGGGTGTTCTGGGCTTCACTCCGACACGACTTGTACCGCTATTAGGGGACTGACGTTTACCGTCCCCTAGGCCCGCCATGCGATGTATCAGACGAACAAACCGGACTGTACGGAGATTGTCACATACAGGCTCAGTAGGAGTTCGGATGGGTTTACTTCATCGGCCTTCTTATCGACATCTACCTGGGGACCGTTACGTACAGCTAGTGCCGCTTGCGGTCTGTGGTTAAACCCACTGCCAGCGTAGTGTCGAGTTTTTAGAGTCCCACACAGAGAGTTTCCCTGCACTAAACGAAACGTGTAGAGGCCGTATGGTTTTACAGCAGGGCTGCGATCACTTACGTACACTTGTGTGCGTGTGGTGTTCGGGCAGGCAATACTAGTGGGCTTTGGTTTAAGCCGGATCCTAGTATTGTACGGATGGATTTGTTTTGTCTTCTGTGCATCCGCATTCTACGGAATGCGGATGCAGGTGTGTATGCACAGTTTTCCGGATCGATGAAGGAGGAGGTGCCTCATTAGGGTTTTGGCAGTTGGTTCGGCCAAAACCGTTATTTGGCAGGCTCATTAGGGTTTTGACAGTTGATTCGGTCAAAACCATTTTGAGGCGTACTCATTAGGGTTTTGGCAATTCGTTTGGTCAAAACCATTATGAGCCGCGGACATCATTTACTAATCCTTTTAGTGATAATTTTATGATGGCTAATTGCATTGACCATTTGACCACCATGACCTCTCTTGACTTTGTTGACCGGTTGACCGTGTTGACCATTGACCTTCAAGAGAGGTCTACACTCTTCTTTTCATTTTCTTTTTGATTATGATAATGGTCAATTCAATGTAGCATCAACTTTATCATGATAGGATTAGTAATGATGTTTTTGGTGTATTATTGCAACCATGGTTCATTTTCTTGAGTTAATCTTTTCATAATTCTTTTCTCATTCTCTCTCTTGCTCTTTCTCATGAGAAGAAAAGAAATGCTCCATGGTTGCTAGCTCCTCCTTCCTCCTCTTGATTCATCTTTTGATCTCATGTGTTGAGAGATAAAGATCCCAAAAAGACAAACACCTCCATCTTTTTCTTCTACACAACCTAGGGTACCAAGGCTAGCAATCTTGTTACCCTAGTTACCTCGGCTCGAGGTGGAGCTCGGTGTACATCTCTCGGGTGGATCGTCTTCGACTCAAGGAGGCCGCTGAGGTGACCAAAGTCCGGATCAACCCTCGGAGCAAGCAAGGAGAAGAACAACAAGAAGAGAAGGAGTTCAAGTTGAGGTATAACCCCTAACCGAGTAGATAAATCTCTAGTTAGGATGCTAGTGTGTTGTTTAGCAAAGATCCGGCTTTTACGGTCCATGTTACCAAGTCTAGAAAAATTTTTGTTTTACCGTTTCCGCAACCCCGAAAGTACCGGGAGAGGTAACGTGGACCTAACAAAACGGATACTGGGATTGTCCCAATTCAGGTACATTGACACCATATTAAAGAGATTTAGTATGGAAAAATCCAAGCCCACGATCTCATGACTCACTCTCTTCAAAGAGATGTCTCCCAAGACTGATTTGGAGAGGGCTCGCATGCAAGGGATACCCTATACTTCGGCGGTAGGCTCTATCATGTACGCGATGCTATGTACCAGACCCGATGTAGCATACTCACTAAGTGTAGTGAGCAGGTATCAAGCAGATCCTGGAAAGAGTCACTGGACAGCTGTGAAGAGCATTCTCAAGTACTTGAGAAGGACTAAAGAGATGCTCTTGATGTATAGTAACGGAAAACTTCAAGTGGAGTCCTTTACCGATTCGAGCTTCCAGAGTGATAATGACGACTCTAAGTCGCACTCGGGATTTGTCTTTACCCTCAATGGAAGGGAAGTATGCTGGAAGAGTTCCATGCAGGAAACCGTGGCAGACTCGACGATGGAGGCTGAATACATCACTGCCAACGATGCTGCCAAAGAGGCTGTCTGGATGAATAAGTTCATAACTGAACTTGCAGTGGTTCCATCCATTGAGTATCCAATACTTTTGTATTGCGATAAAAATGGAGCGGTGGCTTTGGCCAAGGAACCTAGGTCCCATCAGCGATCTGGGCATATTCTGAGGCGGTATCATCTGATCCGGGAGATAGTTGATCGCCGGGAGATCGAGATCAGGAGAGTTGACACGAAGAATAACACTGCGGATCCACTCACGAAGGCCATTTCTCGGATACAGTTTGAGAGACTCTTCGGGATGCTGGGTATGAGATACTACAGCAGCTGACCCTAGTGCAAGTGGGAGATTGTTAGTTGTATGTATGTCCTAGAGGCCATTATTGTACATATGATGTATATTATATTGGATGCTTGGATATATAGAGAAATGACTTTCTTGCTCGACATGATAGTATGCTATCTGGTTGCTCTTTATCGTAACATGTATACTTGTCTCTTGATACTGTCTTATGGTTTCATGTTGGTAAAGCCCTTAGGATGTGTACTTGACTACCAGGATTATGATGTAGATCATATTAGTGAGGTCATGGTAGTCCATAAGTTCATCCTTTAATGTTCCTAGTCGTGTGTGTATCAAGATAGGGCATCGATATACCAGAGTAGACTAGCGTATACGCTTCTCGACCCATGAGATGGGCGATGGATAATCCCATATCCATTGGTGTTTGACATCAGAGATGGTATACGGGTGCTCAGTGGAGACTGGGTACACTGGACGGACTCGCCGAGAACTCCTAGATGGTATTATACCTATCGTCAGATAGCAGTTCTCTGGTGACACTGGTACATGTTAGTCTGTAGACCCGAGATCGTCATAGAGTCTTGTGTGATTCCTACTGTGCTTTGATTTCCATCTTACAACGTTCAAGAGGACGTGCAAAACGGTGGCTTTTGGGTACAGTCCCGAGTCACATGGAGGCAATGAGCGATAGGAGGGGTTTCGTCTCTCCTGGTATTGGGGGTTGATGTTGTGCTGTGCTCGATTGGCCATAACAGGGAAGTCCCTGGCCAGCGCTGATTTAGAGATTTATTGGTAAGTGTTATCAGTAGTTTCTCGATCCGTTATGAGCCTCATATCGGCATGACTTATCGGTTATTGGGGTCTGACGTTTACCACCCCTCGACTTGATATGCAACATATCTGACGAAGAGACCGGACTGTACGGTAAGTGTTACCGGTTGGTTCGACAGGAGTTTTTACAGGTTGTTTTTCTTCTGATCGCTCAATACCTGGGAGCCGTTATGCACTGCTTGGTGCCGCTGACGGTTTGTGGGTATGTGATATGATCACTTCCTGCTGCTAGCGTATTGACGAGTCTTAGAGTCCCACAATGGGGTCACCTAGTTCAGGCGAAACGATGTGGGGTGCATATGGGGATATGCGCGGGTGCTTGATTAAATGCGTGTATATGATACCGCATTGTAATCTGGCGTTTTCTGTTGGTCGGGTCATATGTGATATGACCGGTTTATTAAATCAATTGTTGATTTGATATTGTGAACATTGAATTTCACTTGAACCCTTTTCTATATGATGTATGCATGATTTGGTGTATGTACACATAGTGATGTGTATGCACACATGTATGCTTACACATGTATCATGGTTGATGATACAAGGATGGTGGCAATGCAAGATTCACATGGAAGTTAATATATAGATTTATTTGTTTTTGAGAAAAAGAAATGGGATTAATTCATGGTTAAGAGTTTCTACACCCTTCTTCATTGACTTTGACCTCACCTAACTATTAACCATGATTTAGTTTTCCATTTGGGTTTTAACTCAAAGCAAAATATCTAGATATTATATTACCATGGTTACTTGAGAGTGTGACTCATATTTATCCTCTCTATTATTTCTTTTCTCTTGATAGAATTTTAGAAGAGAAAAATATTATCTTGAGCTCTAGCCATTGCCATCTTCTTCTTCCTCTCTCTTGCTTTCTTGAGTTTCATAGTGAGTGAGGAACTTATAAAGAAAAGGTTTTTAAGTGAGCATACAACCCACATCACCATTCTACTTTAGTTTAGCCCATTAGATTAGAGTGTTGGCTTCATCTTCATCCTAGATAAAGAAAAGCTTGGAGCTTGTGAAAAGGGACCCCGGGTGGATCATCGTGGACCTGGAAGATCTCAAGCAAGCCGGTGCAAATTCAAGTTGATCCAAGAAGTATAGCAAGGAGGTCTTCAAAGGTTGTATTTCCTCTCACTTAGTATTAGACACTTGTTTTAGTATGTGATACTATCTTGTTACCCTAAAACTTCTAGTTTGATCCTAGGTTAAAAATTACTTAGCACCCTAAATTTTTATTGTGGCATGTGTGTTGCTAGCAAACCCTAGTTGAGGTGCTAAGGAATCCCAACAAGGCGGGCGCAAGATTCACGCTGGCCGTTACGCCCCTGGCGTCATGCTCGCGTGATAGACGGGATTCCCTATTAATGACGAGATGTGCTCGTTAATGTGGGATCGTGATGGCGTGGAACGCGGGATCATGGACGGCGGGGTATCTCGCGTCTGGCGAGATTCGCGGAGCCGTGGCGGAGGCGCCTGTGATCGTTGCTGTGTGTCGGTCGGTGAGACCGAGGAAGATAAGCTCGGCGGGAGGCCGAGGCATCTTGGTTCTGTGATAGCTCGGGGGCGAGCTGGGGCTGGTCTAGAAGGCCACCGAAGGTCGGGAACATCCTCGGGTCTGAGGCCGGGGGTGTGATTCCAACGTAACGTTCTTGATCCTTTCTTGTAAGCTCCGGGACACGTCATCGTGTCATTATCTGGGGAGTCACCGATATCGAGCATCATCAGCTACTGTCCAGGTTTCTAATAGTTTACAACAACAACTGAGCTTTTTATCCTAAGCATATGGGGTAGGCTACATGAACCAATATGAGAATCACGCCGGGTCCAGCACATGAATCCTCTGCCTTCACTCATTCCTATCGAACAATATACTTTCATCGAGTCCTTTGGCAACCATATCGTTTCGTATCACCTCCATGCATGTTTTCTTCGGTCTCCCTTTTGCCCTTTTGCCATTGCCCATATCGAGAGTATCTATTCGTCGAACCGGTGCTTGCATAGGTCTGCGTCGCACATGACCAAACTATTTTAGCCGGTTTTCCCGCATCTTCTCCTCCACAGGTGCTACACCAACTTTTGCACGAATATCCTCATTTCGCACCTTATCTTTTCTAGTGTTACCGCACATCCAACGAAGCATGCGCATCTTCGCTACGTGCATCTTCTGTGTATGATGCTTCTTAGGAGCCTAGCATTCTGTACCATATAATAAGGCAGGCCGAATAGCGCTCCGATAAAACTTCCCTTTCAATTTTAACGGAAAGTTATGATCACACAAAATCCCTGTTGCACTCCTCCATTTCAACCAACCAGCTTGGATCCTTTGATTAACATCACTATCGATCTCCACATTCTTTTGGATGATGGAACCTAGATATCTAAACTGGTCGCTCGGTGATATCTCTTGCCCTTCCAATGTTATACCAATATGGTTTTGACTTCTCTGGTTACTAAATTTGCAATGCATATATGCCGTCTTGGATCTGCTCAATCTGAATCCCCGAGATTCCAATGTTTGCCTCCATAATTCCAATTTGACATTCACCCCTGCTTTCGTCTCATTTACTAGAACAATATCATCAGCGAATAGCATACACCAAGGTACCTCATCTTGGATAGTTCTAGTAAGCTCATCCATCACGATGGTAAACAGGAATGGACTTAATGCAGATCGTAATAGTTTATGAAGGGAAATATTAAGGAACATGTCTAGCGGTATACTTGGGACCATATTGGTGCTAAACCTGTCTAGCAATGAACTGGTTGCAAAAAACAGAAGGGAAACTGGGACCACTATTTTAATGCAGGAAAAATATTGTAATTAACCTTTAGCTTGATTGAAACAAGAGTTAGGGTTGGGTCCTGTAGATCTGATTAAGTGAAGCAGATGAAACAAAAAGAAATGAAGAGGAAGAGGTGAATAAGGTTCTCGAGTCTCAGATGAAAATTCCAACAAATTTTCTCGCTTGAGGCTTAAATTTAATTTAGTAATGTATTTCTGGAAAATTCTTAAAATTCTTAGGTGTAATGTCAGAAAGTCCAAGGAAAGTAGATTGTGTGAAAGTTGTTTGAATCTCATCTCCCCGTCTACTTAAATATATTTCTTTGAACTTTCAATTGACAATGACACTATTGTCCCATGAATCTAATGAGCACCGATGATCAATATGCAATCTGTTTCTGAAAACTCTTTAGTCGAAATTGGTGAAAGTATGCATAGCCTTTCTTGTTTTAAGTGGACAATATATCAACTCATGCACCATGCCAGTACATTATTTATTATCTATAATTGCTCCTTGTTGACAAGTTGTATATATGACTTCAAGAAACTTTCGATTAAAAGCTGAAGCTTATTGTGTATACTTGTCTGAGCTGCAGAGTGAGAAGCATCTTGGAGCACTTGGATGGTTGCCGTGACTTTCCTCGGCTATGCATAGGTTTGTCTAGTACTTCACTGATTTGTATCTTCGAGTTAATTCCATGACCTGAAAACTGAAACTGTTAATACAGGCATTGGGAACCCACCTGGATCTATGGATATGAGAGCTTATTTGCTACAGAAATTTAGCCCAGAAGAACGTGAGCAGGTATCCTTTATATATCATGCTCCACATTCATTTTTGTTGCTTTCTCGTTCTTCTTCTGTTTAGACTAATATGTAGCATAAGCTCTGATGGTAAACTTGTCAACCACACTCAATGGGAATTCTCATAGGCTGTTTCAATGTGAACTCACCCATCAGTAATGTGTGGCATTCCATGGTAGTTTACTGTCCTCCTGAAGAAATTTAGCCCAGATGAAGGCGGGTGGTTATTTTTGGCAGCTGACAGCCATCACAATACTTCTAAATCCAGTGCTATTTGCACCTGAAGCAATGATAACAACCCTCTAAATTACTAGACAGTCTTGAGGTCAGACAACAGATGGTCTGTAGAAATCAACGAAAAACTAATTTATTGTGTACCTAGCATGGAAACAAATACCTTAAGTAAGATTTGTCTGAACATTTGGAAACAGTGAAGGAAAATGCGCTGAGGAATCCTAAACAATGTAAATGAGCCAAACCTGTAATATTAGACATTAATCACAATAATATGCTAGAAAGAAAGAATTTACATGGAGCCCGGAAACCAAATTGGAAGATCCTTGAAACCATTAAAGAGGAGAAACTAAATGGTTCCAGCTCATTCGAAAGCGAGCTGAGAGAAGGCTACTCTTCTAGCATGTCCCAACTTTTTACCTCGAAGATACAACAAAGGACACCTGCAATCTTAGCACTCCAAGAAGTTCTCTTCTTTCAAAGTTGCTCTAGGGTTATGTCTTATGTTTGTATGTTCACATCAAAAGGAATTCAAGGCCGATGAGATTTGGCTAGGTCTTATGGGTTGGAAGGGCTGTTAGGGTAGGATTGCAAAGGATATACCCAGCAATTTTTGGTAGAATCAAAATAGAATAGGGTTTTGAAAGGTGATAGGGGCCAGCTTTGGCCAGCGAAGTTTTGCAAGAATTAAATGGTTTGACTTGTTTTTAAATAGGAAAATAAAATTGGATGGCATTATGCTGATGATGGATATTTTTTCCTCAAGTTAAACCTATTATATTTTGGTACAATGCCGAAAGTTGCTATAATGTGGAAAACAACATTTGGAAAGGTATGAACATAAACATTTCTCTTTCCAAAATTTCAGTTCAATGCATACAGCACGTTGAGGGGCACATATGCCCCATTAAATAAGCGACCTTACAAGTTTGCTAGCCTTCATATAGCCCCTTGTCTATAATTTTCTTGGTGAGTATCGTGGATCTAATTTAGAAAGCTAATATCAAGCTAATTGTATTTGTAGTTTGTCTGTTTTGAATTTTTGCGATCTCAATGTGGAGTGCATTTTAGTGGATTGCACTTTGATAGAAAAGATTTACATCATGATATGACTTTGAGAGATCAAGTCATATCACCATATGCTGCCCTTGAAGTTTTTGTTCATAAATCAACATATTCCTTTGGAAAGTTTTTTTCCACCTTACTCATTTTATTAAGAGCAACTTAAATATAATGAAGAGATTAGAATAGAATGATATTGATTCATCACTTTTCTACTGTCTAATGTAGCTGACCACCTCGGTAGAATTATATGGGGCATGCAAAATCTGTCACAAGTTGATATAACCAAGGCAAAATATTGTAATATACCCCTAACTATTGTTGTTTTCTAGTATACTGATGAGGGACCAATAAGAAAATATTTTATTTGTTCAAGATATATTTGATTATTATTATATTTTAGTTTAATTTTGTAATTTTAGATTTTATGTGGCTTTATTTTGTAATTGAAGTTAGGTTTTTGCTATATAAGAAAACCCTAGAATCTTTTTTGAGATGAATGATTAAAATTTTGCGATTGATAAAAATTGTGTTTTTGATATTTGATAAATTGAGAGTTGTATTGCCGCCGTGTGATTTGGTGTAGGGAGTGAGTCCTTTGGGTGTGAGACCCGTGGTTATCGTCGTCATTGATATTATTGTTCTACACCATCGTCACATTGTGTCCGAGATCCGTTACATCATCTCGTTGCCGTGTTTCCTCTGCCTGCCTTATTCCACAATTCATCAAGGAAAAGGATCGATCAGATATAAGAAGAGAGAACAACACCGAAGTTTAAATTTTAATTGATAAGGTGCTCGGAGATTTCCATGTGTGAAAGCAACAAATATATTTGGAGGCTAACATCGAAAGAAAAATTCATGTGAACTGTCAAATTTTAAGGTAATCAAACGCTTTTGTTTCTTTCAGTGGAAGAAAGTTATGAATTTTAATTGGTTATAGAAATAGGGTTACAAGAACTCGTAATGAATATTTTCAGATGACTGATTTAGGTTTCTTGATCTCTAATATTTGTTAAAAATATAATTATTGGATCTTTACGTAAGTGACTAGTGCATTAAAATTTTTGGATAACCGATATCAATATAGATCAAATCTTTCAATCTAAAGTTCAAATGCAAATACTTTGCATGTTATTCGTATGTTTATTGTTTACAACTCTCGCAACTTGGATATCATATATGTGTTTGCATCTGCATAACATCATTTAGGATTCCCATGAATGTTGTTGTTTCGATGATTGCTTGTTTTGTCATCAACTTACACGTCCACCAGCCCTTTGATTCCCGTCTGCGTCAAATTGGTATCAAAGCTTAGGTTTTTCTTATGTTTTATCGCAGTAGGGATTTTAGGGTCACTCATTATGACTCACATGATGACTATCCATCCGATTATTCTCAGACATGATGAATATGTTTATAAGGATAATTATGAGGATCGGATATATAGTCAAAGGGTTAAACCTTTCGGGCCTATTGATTTTTATGGTAAACAGAACATGCAGTCTATCCATGATTGGTTGTTTGATATGGACGAATATTTTGATTATCATGATTTTTCTGATTTTCGTAAAATTAGACTTGCAAAATGGAAACTAAAAGCAAAGGCTAGAATGAACTGGACTAGACTAGAAAACGAACTTAAAAATTGCCGACAAGATTTTATTGATTATTGAAAAGATATGAAAATTAAATTAATAGAAGAATACTCAAAATGGTCTACATATGAATCTAGAGTTACCTTACGGAGGGATACATCTAGAGTTTCTTTCAGGGTTCCATTTAGGAGGAATAGTGTTAAATTATTATGATGACGTCCGTGATATTCATGATCATGATCGTTATGAGTATATTGATGATGATGATGAGTTTTATATGTCAAGACCGTTGAAACAATGCAGCACCAAGTCATCGTCGACATATAGAGAAATTGTCTTTTACGGAGACCGCTTGTCAGCCGTCTAGTGTTGAGTATACTAATGTCATCAGCGAGACTCTCAAGGAGCCCCTTGTTGTCGGTACCGCTTGTAACGCGTTTATCGAGTCTTTAGATCCGGTCGTTGATAACAAATATGTTGAGAGTTCTAGTCAGTCTACAGATCGTTCGATAGAGTGTTATGAAGATTGTGTAGTCTGTTGATGTCATAATTGGGTCTAACGATATCATGGCTAATCATATGTTAGATCAGACTTCCATTGAGCCTACGCAGTCAGTTATTCAGGATAGTCCAATGACACATGTTGATATTCATGTCCTTGTTGATAGTCTATCTAAGATTAGTTCCACGATTGGGTCATCAATACTCATCATTCCATACTTCCAGTTGGATCTTAGGAATTTTGATGCTATCAGTCTACGCATTGACATGTTAGTGCAGCTACATGTGGCTAGGTTTAGGCTTTAGTCCACTATAGCTGCATTGGCTCTGGCATTTAGAAAAGAGACTTGATTTTTTCTCATCCACATCAAGACACAACACTACCACTATGCATACTATTGAGTCTAGGGTGTTCATTGACTTTCTTCTATATGATGTGTGTCATCGTTCATGTTTACATAACGATAGGTTTGAGTGGTTAGTGTTAATGTTTAGTTTGTCCAAAACATTAAGCACACGTCATCTGAATCTTGTCTGTAGGACTCGGATTTAGTGTGAGTCTGTATTTTTATTCACAACATCTACATGCTTTCATCTTGAGATCCGAAAATAGATAGTTGTGATAAATAAATTTTTATAAAACTGCAGCTGATATTGACAGGCGAACTAAAACTTTAAGACAGGAGATAAATATTGATAAAAGTGCGTCCAAGAAAGTAAAGAAACCAATATTTGACTAGAGATCCTTATTATGTTTTTTTGAAATTCTAGGTCAGATACCTAGATTAGAAATTCTGATTGTGTTTAATATTGAGGATCTGACCCATTCCATGAGCCAATCAAGTTCGTGCTATTATTTCTGAGCAACAGTTTTGCCTACACTCTTCAGAATTTGCATATGGGAGCTTTATTGTAGTCCATGTTTCCTGACTAAGCAGTGTATGTAGGGTTCCTAGGCACTCTAGTGAAGTCTCACATGAGATCAAACATGCACAAATCAAATTTTACGGGTGCCTACAAACCCTAATACGGATCGTTTACCAGATATCTAGGCGAAGCATGCAAGTAAACGGAAATATATCTAAAGGGAATGGGCTACAACCTTTGTAGATCCGGTCGACCACCTTCTAGGTTCCGTGATGAAGTCCCTCCGCTGTCCAAAACGAACCCATGACTCTAGCATCGGTATCATCGAAGAATGGGCGAGCTTGATCGTCGGTTCGATGCCGAAGATGATCTACGTCGAGGTATCGCAAGAACAAGCTCCAACTTCATCAAGCTTTGAAAACTTGTGAAGGAAACACCCTATACTACTTGGCAAGAGGTAGAGGATGAAGAAATAGGAGTTGGGTTCACTTTAGATTTGGATTTCTCACACTTTTTCAACACTTGCCATTGGAGTAGCAAGCTTTTCCATGGAAGATGAAGATGATGAAGAAGAAAGATATGATATGTATATTTAAAAATAGAAATATAAAATGATACTTATCATAATCAAAACCCTAGTTAAGTGTAGAGAAGAGACCATGGTTAATGGGATGGTTAGGGTTAAGCAAAAGAACAAAAAAGGAGACTAAGTCAAAACTTTCAAGAAGCTTCAAGTTAGAAAACAAAACATGCCACCATTTATCTTTTACTTTATCAATTCCTTTTTCCAAAATGAAAATAATAAATAAAAAGATAAATGAATGAGAAAGCAAAACCCTAATCATGAGTTTAACCATGGTTTAATTCTTTACACTTAACCAAGCAAGCATGTATCATCAAACATGATACAATCATGTGCACATAACTATATCGCATATACAATGTGCACAATTCGAGTGAGAAAATCCTTTTAAAGTGAACCAATACTAGTTAACGCAAATCAATATATCAAATATATAAATATGCACTAAATCATTAAATCAACACTTGATTTAACGATCCGGTCATATCGGATATAACCGACTAGTATCATATGTATCGGCTTATCGAATCAATCTTTGATTCGATGACTAGGTTATATCGCATATAACCAATCGATACATTCGTCGCGAGAATGGAATACGGTATCACATACACGCATTATTCTCGGTCCCGCACATATCTCATATGCGCTCCTATTTCGTTTCGCTTGAGCCAGGAAAGCTCTATGTAGGACTCTAAAGACTCGTCAATACGCCGGCAGCAGATGATGATCATATCAAGCATCCACAAGCCGCAAGCGGTCTGCTAAACGTAACGGCCACCCGGGTATTGAGCGATCAGAAGATCGACGAGCAAGCCCGCTCACACTCCTGTGAATCCAACCAGTAACACTTACCGTACAGTCTGGTCTGTTCGTCTGATATGTCGCATATCTCGCCTAGGGGTGGTAAACGTCAGACCCCAATAGCTCGATAAGTCATGCCGACTTGAGGTCCATAACATTCGTGAAACTACTGATAACTCTTACCAGTATATCACAGCAACCCTGGCCAGGGATTTCCTGTTATGGCCAGTCGAGCATAGCACAACATCAACCCCCAATACCGGGAGAGACGAATCCCCTCCTATCGCTCATTGCCTCCATGTGAATCGGGACTGTACCCAAAAACCACCTGTTTGCACGACTCAGTAGAGCCGTGGTAGGGTGGAAATCAAAGCACAATGGGAGACACACAAGACTCTATGACGATCTCGGGTCAACAGACTAAGCTGTACCAGTGTCACCAGAGAACTGCCATCTGACGTGAGTTATAATACCATCTGGGAGTTCTCGGCGAGTCCGTTCAGTGTACCCAGTCTCCACTGAGCACCCGCATACCATCTTCGATGTCAAACACCAATGGATATGGGATCATCCATCGCCCATCGCATGGGTCGAGAAGATATGCGCTAGTCTATTCTGGAATATCGATGCCCCGTCTCGATATTCCCTCGACTAGGAACAATGAAGGATGTACTCATTGACTACCCAGGCCCCACTAGTATGATCTGCATCATAGTCCTGGAAGTCGAGTACACATCCTAAGGGCTTTATCAACATGTAATCAGAGAGACAGAAAGTATACATGTTAAGATAAAGAGCAACCAGATAGCGTACTATCATGTCGAGCAAGAAAGTCCTTCCTATATATGTCCCAGCATCCACTACAATATACATCCAATGTACAGTAATGGCCTCTAGGGCATACATATAACTAACAGTGTATTCGTTCACTCGATTTCTACGCAACATTAGCATTTGATCATTTTTATCATTCACTAGGTGGTGAAATTTTCGAAGCCGGGAAAAATGATGAGGGACCAATAAGCAAATATTTTATTTGTTCAGGATATATTTGATTATTATTATTTTTTAGTTTAATTTTGCAATTTTAGATTTTACGCGGTTTTATTTTGTAATCAAAGTTCGGGTTTTGCTATATAAGAAAACCCTAGAACCCTTTTTGAGATAAATGATTAAAATTTTGCGATCGATAAAAATTATGTTTTTGATATTTGAGAAATTGAGGGTTGTCTTTCCGCTGCGTAATTCGGTGGAGTGAGTGAAGCCCGTGGTTACCATCGCCGTCATCGATTTTGTTGTTCTACACCATCGTCACATTGTGTCCGAGATCCGTTACATCATCTTGTTGCCGTGTTGCCGCTGCCTGCCTTATTCCACAGTTCATCAAGAAAAAGAATCGATCAGATATAGGGAGAGAGAACAACACCAAAGTTTAAATTTTAATTGATGAGTTGCTTGGAGATTTCCCCGTGTGAAAGCAGCAAATATATTTGGAGGCCAACATCAAAAGAAAAATTCATGTGAACTGTCAAATCTTAAGGCAATCAAAAGATTTTGTTGCTTTCGGTGGAAGTATGTTAGGAATTTTAATTGGATATTGAAATAGGGTTACAAGAACTCGTAATGAATATTTTCAGATGACTGATTTAGGTTTCTTGAATTCTAATATTTGTTAAAAATATAATAATTGAATCTTTACGAAAGTGACTAGTGCATTAAAATTTTTGGATAACCGGATATCAATATAAATCAAATCTTTAAATCTAAAGTTCAAATGCAAATATTTTGCATGTTATTCTTATATTGTTTATTGTTTACAACTATCGCAACTTGGATCTCATATGTGTTTGACATCATTTAGGAATCCCATTAATGTTGTATCGGTGATTGCTTGTTTTGTCGTCAACTTACACGTCCACCAGCCCTTTGATTCCCGTCTTGCGTCTGTTGGGATACCTAGGACGGCAGCAAGGTTTCGGGTAGCATCATCCATACCAAGTTTAAATTTTTTTTGCTATTCTAGACAACCCTAACCATGAATCTTTAAGTAGAGAATCAAACTAAACTACAAGTTAACAACTTAACATCTAAATGATTAGGGATTACAACCTTTGTAGTCTTCTCCTTCACTTCTAAAGCTCCGAGTTGAAAGTCCCTTCGCTGCGATCATCATGCTCCCGGACTCTAGAGAGGCTCCATGAGGTGTGAGGCATCCTTGCTAGAAGACTTCACAATCCAAGATGATCTACCTTGAGGAAACACAAACTCAAGCTATCACTTCACTAATTAGAGATTAGTGAAGCTAACACACTAATATATATGGCTAGTATAGAAGATGATGATGAAGTAGGAATTTTGCTCTGTTTTGTTTTCTTTTTCTCACAATCATTCATCACAAATTAAAAAGCTAGAAATTTTTTGTTAGGAGGAAGAAGATGAAGAATGGTGAATGAATGAATTATTAAGGTTAGAAATGCAACCAAGGGTTAAGCATGTCATGCTTAACCCTTATAGAGAATAAACCATAAGCTTGGTTTAGGGTTAGGTTAATAAATATCTTATAGATAATATCCAAAAGGTGGACAAAGTCAACAAGGAAAATATCCTAGAAATATCCACACAATTTGAATTGTCTAAAATGAATATAAATCCAACCATAATCACAAATCATGGTGTGATTCTCTTAAACCCTAGTTGCATGTGTAACCCTAGCATGTTCAATATTACATATCACATATATAATATTTTGTAACAAAAGGAAATAATACAATTAACATATATCACATATATATCAATGTATCATTAAGTGAGAAAGTAATTCTCAAGTGAGCTTATATTAGTTAATGTAATGTAATATATCACATATATAATTATACATTAAATTATTAAATCAATACTTAATTTAATAATCCGGTTATATTACATATAGCCGACTAATATAATATGTATCATTTTATCGAATCAACACTTGATCCGATAACCCGGCTATATCACATATACCCGGCCGATATCACATATCGCGAGAATAGAATACGGTATCACATGCACGTATCAATCTCGGTCCCGCACATATCACATATGTGCTCCTACTCCGTTTCCCCTGAGCCAGGAAACCTCTGTGTAGGACTCTAAAGACTCGTCAATACGCCGACAGTAGGTGATGATCATATCTAATACCCACAAGCTGCAAACGGTCAGCTAAACGTAACAGCCATCCGGGTATTGAGCGATCAGAAGATCAACAAGCAAGCCTGCACACACTCCTGTGAATCCAATCAGTAACACAACCGTACAGTCCGGTCTCTTCGTCTGATATGTCGCATATCCAGTTTAGGGGTGGTAAACGTCGGACCCCAGTAACCGATAAGTCGTGTCGATGTGAAGCTCATAACGGGTCGAAAAACTACTGATAACACTTACCAGTAGATCTCCATATCAGCCCTGGCCAGGGACTTCCAGTTATAGCAAATCGAACACAGCGCAACATCAACCCCCAATACCGGGAGAGATGAAACCCCTCCTATCGCTCATTGCCTCCATGTCATTCAGGACTGTACCCAAAAGCCACCGTTTTGCATGTTCTCATGAACGTGGTAAGGTGGAAATCAAAGCACAGTGGGAATCACACAAGACTCTATGACGATCTCGGGTCTACAGATTAATCTGTACCAATGTCACCAGAGAACTGCTATCTGGCGATAGATATAATACCATCTAGGAGTTCTCGGCGAGTCCGTTCAGTGTACCCAGTCTCCACTGAGCACCCGTACACCATCTTTGATGTCAAACACCAATGGATATGGGATCATCCATCGCCCATCATATGGGTCAAGATGCGTATACGCTAGTCTACTCTGGAGTATCGATGCCCTGTCTCGATACACCCTCGACTAGGAACAGTTATAGGATGTACTATTGGACTACCCTGGCTCCACTATGATCTGCATCATAGTCCCAGTAGTCAAGTGCATATCCTAAGGGCTTTATCAACATGTGAGAGCAAGACAGTAACCCAATACAAGTCAATATGTTAAGACAAAGTGAAACCAGATAGCATATTATCATATCGAGCAAGAAAGTCCTCTCTATATATATCCAAGCATCCACTATAATATACATCATATGTACAACAATGGCCTCTAGGGCATATATATAACTAACAATCTCCCACTTGCACTTAGGCCAGCTGTTGTAGCATCTCATACCCAACATCCCGAAGTGTCTCTCAAATTGTATCTGGGGTATGGCCTTCGTGAGTGGATCCGCAGTGTTGTCCTTCGTGTCAACTCTCCTGACCTCGATCTCGCGGCGATCAACTATCTCCCGGATCAGGTGATACCGCCTCAGAATATGCCTGGATTTCTGATGGGACCTGGGTTTCTTGGCCAATGCCACAGCTCCATTGCTATCACAATACAAAGGTATTGGATGCTCAATGGATGGAATCACACCAAGTTTGTTTATGAACTTCTTTATCCAGGCAGCCTCTTTGGCAGCATCGTTGGCAGCGATGAATTCAGCCTCTATCGTCGAGTCTGCCACGGTTTTCTGTTTGGAACTCTTCCAACAAACCGCCCCTCCATTTAGGGTAAAGACAAATCCCGAGTACGACTTAGAGTCGTCCTTATCACTTTGGAAGCTCGAATCGGTAAAAGGACTCCACCTGGAGTTCTCCGTTACCATACATAAGAACATCTCCTTGGTCCTTCTCAAGTACTTGAGAATGTTCTTCACAGCTGTCCAGTGACTCTCCTGGATCTGCTTGATACCTACTTACTACACTTAATGAGTATGCTACATCGGGTCTGGTACATAGTATCGCGTACATGATAGAGCCTACTGCTGAAGCATATGGTATCTCTTGCATGCGAGCTCTTTCCAAATCAGTGTTAGGAGACATCTCTTTGGGGAGAGTGAGTCCAGAGATCGTGGGTAAGTTCCCACGCTTAGATTTTTCCATACTAAACCTCTTTAGTATGGTGTCAATGTACCTGGATTGAGACAATCCAGTATCCGTTTAGATCTATCTCTATAGATCTTAATCCCCAAAATGCAGGAGACATCACCCAGTTCTTTCATTGAGAATCTATGTGATAAGAAGAGCTTGACCGAGTGTAGCATAGGAACATCATTTCCTATCAAGAGTATGTCATCCACATACAATACGAGGAAGACAACCTTACTCTCTGCCACATTTTTGTAAATACAAGGCTTATCTACGTTCTTGATGAATTCAAACTCTTTGACTAAAATATCAAAACAGACGTTCCAACTCCGCGATGCCTGTTTTAATTTGTAGATGGATTTAAGCAGCTTGCACACCTTTCCGCTGCTCCCACTGTCTACGAAGCCCTCTGGCTGAGTCATGTACACGCACTCCTCTAAATCACCATTTAGAAAGGCGGTCTTAACATCTTTCTGCCAGATTTCGTAGTCATGGTATGCAGCAATGGCAAGTAGGATCCGTATGGACTTAAATATAGTCATTGGAGAAAAGGTTTCATCATAATCTATATCTGGTCGTTGATGAAAACCCTTTGCAACAAGTGTAGGTTTGAAAGTCTCAACTTTTCCATCTACACCAAGTATTTTTTAAAGATCCATTTGCTCCCAATGAGTTTTACCCCTTCAGGAGCAACTTCCAAAGTCCATACTTTGTTGGTGTATATGGATTCCATCTCAGATTGCATTGCATCCAATCATTTCACAGAGTCCCCACTTGTGAAGGCCTGCTCGAAGCTAGTCGGGTGATCATCTTCCATGATGCAATCCTCGCTCCCACCATCGATGAGAAAACCGTCGTATCTCTTAGGTGTATGAGGAACCCTACTAGATCGGCGGAGCGGCTGAGCTTTGTCGGGAACTACTGAATCCTTTGGTTCCACCAAATCTTCTGTCGTAGTTTGTATAGCTGGAACTTCTTCCAGTTCTACCTCCTCGCCACTAATTTCCTTTGCAAGAAATTCCTTTTTCTAAAAAGGTGGCATGTCGAGAAACAAACACCTTTTGTTCCTCAGTGTGGTAGAAGATATACCCTTGCGAGTTTTTGGGATATCCTACAAACTTGCACAGGACAGACCTTGCCTCGAGTTTGTTCGGCTTGTGCCTTTTGACATAGGCCGGAAAACCCTATATCTTAACATAATTAAGAAATGGTCTTTTCCCCTTCCATATCTCATATGTAGTGGTAGACACTGATTTGGTAGGACCATAAGCGCATACCCCCAAAAGGAAATAGGCAACTTAACAGTGCTCGTCATAGAGCGCACCATATCTAATAGGGTGCGATTCTTCCGTTCCGATACACCGTTGTGCTGTGGTGTATATAGAGGAGTAAGCTGAGTGAGAATCCCATTCTCTTTTAAATAGTCCAGGAACTCATTGCTCAAGTATTCTCCTCGATCAGATCGAAGGATTTTAATACTTTTACCCATTTGGTTCTTGACTTCGTGCTTATATTCTTTGAATTTCTCAAAAGCTTCAGACTTGTGTTTCAACAGGAACACATGTCCGTATCTTGAGAGATCGTCAGTGAATATAATGAAGTACGAGGAACCATTCCCGGCATGTGTAGACATGGGACCGCATACATCACTATGTATCAGTCCCAAGAGTTCCGTAACTCTTTCTCCGTGTCCACTAAACGGAGTTTTGGTCATTTTGCCTTTGAGACATGAATGGAAAGTTTCATAAGATAATTCGAACGGATTCAAATATCCATCCTTATGCAACTTAGCTAGTCGTGTCACATTGATATGATCTAGTCTACAATGCCACAAGAAGGATTCGTTCATTTCTGAACTCTTCCTCTTGTGTGTGTTTTGTACATTAAGAACTGTGGTTTGATTTAGAACGTATATGCCATTATTTAACGAGCCTGATCCAATCAACTTTTGATTCAGGAAGATGTTCATAATATTATCCTGTACTACAAAATTATATCCTTCTTTATTTAATAAAGAAACTGATATAAGATTGCATATCAGGGTCGGAATGTAATAGCATTCGTTCAGGATCAATGTATTATCATTTGGTAACACAAGGTGATATTCGCCAACAGTTTTGGCTGCAACATTTGCACCATTCCCTACTCTTATGGAATGATCACCCTCTCCCAGTTCCCTACCTTTCCTTAGCCCATGTAACATATTACATATGTGGGATCCCGATCCGGTATCTAATACCCAGGACGTAGAGTGAACTGAGAAACATTTCTCGATAACTAATACACCTGAAGAAGATGCATCAACATACTTATTTTTCGTTTGGGCGGCGTGTGAATCTGGATATTCCCCTATTTCCTGCTCAGTCTTATAGCAATTATAAGAAAGAACAGAATCAACGTTCCCCTGCTCAGAATAACAAGCGGGTTCGGTCAATACATCCATATTATTATCTTGATTAAGGCCTGACATGCTCGCTACATGGAGAGAGAGAAGAAAACACTTTAGCGTATGCTCTTGGAAGATTAGATTGGTTATTATCTTATCTAATCAGCATGGCTCCCACCGTTTGCATCAAATCTTCCTTAAAACCCTATAAGGTAAGACTAGTAGGGATTAATTACACCTTAAAGTTCGCCAATCTTTCAGCCAGATCAGTATTGGTACTTTGAGAGAGGTTCCCCGTGCTTTCGCACGGACCTAATTAAAATAAACCTCGTTTCCCAGAGGCATAATCCCGTTAACACCTTTCTAGACACCTACTTGATCGGCTAATTGTCATATGTAAAACTCTCCCAGGAGTAACTCTTATTCGCAGTGGGTATCAGGATCTAACTATCTCATAGAAGGTATGCAATCTCATTGCAAATTTCAACACTTGAAATTCCCGATAATACTTTTACCCCTAACGTGCTATGACCTTGACGAAAGCAAACAAACCATAGTCCGCTAGTCAAGTTCAACCCGTACATTTCTTGATTGAATTAAACCCACCCGCACGACCCTTGACGAAAGCCAACAAAGCCGTACGACTACCCTAATCCAATCGCATCATATGCTGCAGATAAGCAGTAAGTAGCTACCGCACACTACGTCTTGACGAAAGCCAACAAACGTAGCACGAATACTAAATATTACTTGTCTGAAATGTCGGAGGGCTACGCAGGTTTTTATGAAAACCATGAGCGTAACGAACTTGATATCATTGTAGAAAAAAGTGATTTTGAAAAGGTGTGTTTTTTAGGCTTTTACTGGTTTCGCTAAAGAGTTCACTCCCGGTGAAGGGATCTCGGCTCTTTCCTTATCGAATAAGGTGCTGGATATTCTACAAGGAATACCACTATGCAAAGCAAAAACTAGAGCTACTTTTTTTATAAATTTGATTCTACATCTTTTATGTTTCTTTTTCTTTTATTAATCTTATTAATGAAGTCCCATCATTTAAGCTTCCTAAGCATCATAGAAGAAACGAAGATACAACGTACGCTTATGTCATCCGCATTCGCTACGGTGCCCCGTTATGTACCGTTAGGTTACTTAACTAACGGCATACCGGGACGGGACTAGCGCGGGTGTAAAACATAAGCAACATTTATTATATATCATATATACAATAATAAAATATCCGTCTCACATATAATATGATCACATCACATAATATCAGCAGCAGAAGATAACATATAAAATATTGGATATACTAGGAGGTCCGTGTTTTATTTTGAGCCTGTATAAAACACGGATTCCACGGTCGTGATGAATAGCCAAACCCACATCCCTAGACCCCTACGAGAGCAACAAGTAACCCTCCCAATTCTGGGGTTAGGAGACCCGGTCTCGACTCTTCGAGATGGCCTCCCACTGGACCTTAGAACCCGGTTGCTTGTGCTCTCCTCCTTGGGTCTATACTAATGCGGAAAAGTAAATAATATACAATGGTGACATCATCCTCAACCCGGAAGTGCCCCAATAAAAGAATATTACATATAATGAATTTTACATGAATGAAAATAAAAATCCTCATCTCACATAAAACCCCCGGCTATTCAAATCATGACGATCCAATATAACATATCACAGCAATACATAACATCACATGTCATCAACGTAACTAAATATGCGTATTCCAATTGTCGTTGACATTTAGCACCGAAATTGACGATACACCACATATTACACTTACGGTCGCAGAAAAGAAAGTGAAAACGTGAAAAACTACAACATTTGGAATCCACAACCACCTTAGACATCATAAACCCGAAATATCATATATTACGGATTTCATGCCTAACTATGTAAATTCCACATATTGTATCACATGTCAAAAAACTAGACAATATTGAACTTTCCTATTGAATAAACACCCAAAATTTCCCAATTGAGCTCAACACTTGAGCGAAGTTCAAAATATCCCAGAACATGCCACAGCTCCTATGAACCAGCCGTAGAAGGGTCAACCAATGCCTCACATGTGGCACCGCTGAACCACCACAAACCCTAGGGTTTAGTGGCGGTTCTGACGGTCACATAATCGAGTTAAGGTTTTGTTTTTTAGAGGGCCCACAGAATCGTTTGCATGTGTTTCTGAAAGTTTTAAAGTAAGAAAAAATCCAACACTTGGAAAAATTTCCAGTAAGGGAAAAAGTGAGTTATTGATATCCGTTCGAACTTTTTAACACCGTCTAAATAACCCGAAAACAAACTAGAATTACGAATACGAAACACCCCGAATTGCCTTTGTAAAAAGATAACATCACATGCAAATTTAGCAAAAACAAACAACACCTGAAATATAAAAACCCAGAGCCTTGGAACACTGTAAAAATTTCAAACCTTGTACAGGCCGAGGTGACCGGTTTTCATCATGATGTGCTCGGCCATTTTCCGAGGGAAGGGGGTGAAATTTGTACAGTGTTCATTATGTATCTCATACATCATTCTGCAACTGTTTAAAAAAAATTGACACCTGAAAAATTTCGACAGAAACTAGGTTTCGTATTCGGGTGTTTCGGAGTTGTTTCGGTTTCGTAATCCTACACTTATCCGTCTAATTCTCTAGCTAGACTCTGATACCACTGTTGGGATACCAAGGACGGCAGCAAGGTTTCGGGTAGCATCATCCATGCCAAGTTTAAATTTTTTTTGCCGTTCTAGATAACCCTAACCATGAATCTTTAACTAGAGAATCAAACTAAACTACAAGTTTACAACTTAACATCTAAGTGATTAGGGATTACAACCTTTGTAGTCCTCTCCTTCACTTCTAAAGCTCCGAGTTGAAGCCTCTTCGCTGCGATCATCATACTCCCGGACTCTAGAAAGGCTCCATGAGGTGAATGAGGCATCCTTGCTAGAAGACTTTACAATCCAAGATGATCTACCTTGAGGAAACACAAACCCAAACTATCACTTCACTAATTAGAGATTAGTGAAGCTAACACACTAATCTATATGGCTAGTATAGAAGAGTATGATAAAGTTGGAATTTTGCTCTCTTTTGTTTTCTTTTTCTCACAATCATTCATCACAAATTAAAAAGCTAGAAAGCTTTTGTGAAGGGAATGAAGAAGATGAAGTGTGATGAATGAATGAATTATTAAGGTTAGAAATGCAACCAAGGGTTAAGCATGTCATGCTTAACCCTTGTAGAGAATAAACCATGAGCTTGGTTTAGGGTTAGGTTAATAAATATCTTAAATAGTATTCAAAGGGTGGACAAAGTCAACAAGGAAAATATCCTAGAATTATCCACACAATTTGAATTGTCTAAAATGAATATAAATCCAACCATAATCACAAATCATGGTGTGATTCTCTTAAACCCTAGCTGCATGTGTAACCCAAGCATGTTACAATATTACATATCACATATATAATATTTTATAACAAAAGGAAATAATACAATTAACATATATCACATATAGATCAATGTATCATTAAGTGAGAAAAAGTAATTCTTAAGTGAGCTTATATTAGTTAATGTAATGTAATATATCACATATATAATTATACATTAAATTATTAAATCAATACTTGATTTAAAAATCCGGCTATATTACATATAACCGACTAAATATAATATGTATCATTTTATCGAATCAACACTTGATCCGATAACCCGGCTATCACATATACCCGGCCGATATCACATATCACGAGAATAGAATACGGTATCACATACACGTATCAATCTCGGTCCCACACATATCATATATGTGCTCCTACTCCGTTTCACCTGAGCCAGGAAAGCTCTGTGTAGGACTCTAAAGACTCGTCAATACGCCGGCAATAGGTGATGATCATATCTAATACCCACAAGCTGCAAGTGGTCAGCTAAACGTAACAACCACCTGGGTATTGAGCGATCAGAAGATTAACGAGTAAGCCTGCACACACTTCTGTGAATCCAATCAGTAACACTATCGTACAGTACCGTCTCTTCGTCTGATATGTCGCATGTCCAGTTTAGGGATGGTAAACGTCAGATCCTAATAATCGATAAGTCGTGTCGATGTGAGGCTCATAACGGGTCGAGAAACTACTGATAATACTTACCAGTAGATCTCCATATCAGCCCTGGCCAGAGACTTCCAGTTATAGCCAATCGAATACAGCGCAACATCAACCCCCAATACCGGGAGGGACGAAACCTTTCCTATCGCTCATTGCCTCCATGTGATTCGGGACTGTACCCAAAAGCCACCGTTTTGCACGTTCTCATGAACGCGGTATGGTGGAAATCAAAGCACAGTGGGAATCACACAAGACTCTATGACGATCTCGGGTCTACAGACTAACCTGTACCAGTGTCACCAGAGAACTGCTATCTGACGATAGGTATAATACCATTTAGGAGTTCTCGGCGAGTCCGTTCAGTGTACCCAGTCTCCACTGAGCACCCGTACGCCATCTTTGATGTCAAGCACCAATGGATATGGGATCATTCATCGCCCATCATATGGGTCAAGATGCGTATACGCTAGTCTACTCTGGAGTATCGATACCTGTCTCGATACACCTTCGATTAGGAACAGTTATAAGATGTACTCTTGGACTACCCTGGCCCCACTAGTATGATCTGCGTCATACTCCCAGTATTCAAGTACATATTCTAAGGGTTTTATCAACATGTGAGAGCAAGACAGTAACCCAATACAAGTCAACATGTTGAGACAAAGTGAAACCAGATAGCATACTATCATATCGAGCAAGAAAGCCCTCTCTATATATATCCAAGCATCCACTATAATATATATCATATGTATAACAATGGCCTCTAGGGCATATACATAACTAACAGCGTCATATACTAACTTAAAGATTTTATTGCAGTGAACTTTTTTAAAGTTTGAATTCTAAGTATAGTTTTTCAGCAAATTACCCTGAGTATATCATTTTAAGATAGCTTACTGAACTAGAAGAACATAAGCTAGTTAACTGAAATATACTCATAACTAATGGTGCTTTAGTGATTTTAGCCTATACTGAACTAGAAAATATTGCATCAGATACTAGATTTGTATAAGAATGTAAATTTCTAAATGTGCTGTAATATTATTTCTGTCTTGTTGGCGGCAGGTGAACTCTGCTTTGGAACAGGGGATGGAGGCCGTGAGGGCTGTCATACTCAAAGGTTTCAGGAGCGGAAGCGTCAGTTGCTTCAACTTGACACAGAAGTACAAGTATCACAAAGTTTGAGATAAATCACAATGGAATAAATTTTCTTCTGTATCATATATGATGCTATTTATCTTTTCAGTATATGATGCGCTTTATATGTGTTACCGTATATTCAATTTTCTCCTCCCTTTGTAGACAGGATCACGTATATATACTCATTTATCTTTATGTAAATTTGATGAGATGTACGGTTAACCCAGTTGTGCTCACAAAATCCGAAATGTGATGTTACCAAAAATGATATCATGTGGAATATTTGTTAGAGAAAAGAGCAGCAAGGCAGTGAACCGGATGCGCTACGAGCCTACGAGAATCTGCACACACAAAAAAAGGGTTGAGGTTTTTCTCGGCATCGAGCTTCCTGTGCTTGAGATAGTTTTGAATGTAATGTCAAGGTTTGTCTGAATTGAAATGACATACCTTTTCGGGGTTGTCATGGTATTCTTATAGTTGAGGGCAAAGTTGTCTTATTAGCACTCCTCTCTCGGAGTAGTGGGTGTCTGTCTTGAACTGCCCTTTTGGGCTCTCTTGTAAATTGGTCCTGTTTGGGGTCAGTCTAGTATCTAGGCTCGATAGGCTCTAGCTTGGTTGATTTCACAAAGCAAATCAGGCTTTGTTTGCAGGCCTCAACTTTTCTGTTTTAGTAGCTTTGTGATTACAGGGGCATCCAACCATATGCCTACCATCAGACGGTCCTAGAATTGAAGTGTACCTTTGAAGTCCTATAGCTTCCTCCTGATTATCGGTATGCCTTTTTTCATTGCCGAAAGGCTTTATCCCTTTCCTATGTCTAGGTCGACCCTTACTATGCAGGCTAAGCATCCTGACCTCGATAAGTTTGAACTCTAAGCACTCCTTACATGTTGATTGTTAAAGCCGTTCTTTAACTCAACCCATCTGCGAGCTTATTAGCGTGAGGCATTGATTTTGTCGGGGTTAATCTCTTGTACGTGACTTCTATATCCTTCCTAAAGTTGTCAAATAAAAGTTTAACATGAGTCGTGTCTAGGGTCTTGGCATCTTCATCCCTATCCTGAGAATGATCTCATTGAGTGAGATGCTCAAACCTTTAAAGTTAACCCTGTCGAAAGGAGGTGGAAAGATGGGGAGGAAATATGGGGAAGAAAGGGGAGAAGACTCTAATCAGGAGAGGGCCAGTGCGTGTGGTCGAGGAAGTCCCTTCTTAACATGAGACGGGTTGAGTTCATTGAATCCTTGTCCAGAGTGGTGATGAGAAAGGGAAAGAAAGGAAGAAGAGGTGGGAGATGAGGTGGAAGAGGATATAGTATAAGTGAGAACAATAGGCTTTGACATTCCTTCTCGAGGTAGTGAGAACAAAGGTCCAGGAGGGTCCTGATCGAGAGGTTTATGTTATACATTCTATGATGTTTTATTTACCGCAATCAAGACGGTGTCGCAATGAAGCTAGCCGATATGAGTATGGGTTGTCCACGGAGAGATGGTATGTTTTTCTTTATTGTTTTAGACGAGTTATGTTAATAATTCGAAGGGTGTTCAATTCTAACTTATGTGAAAGTGAATATGTTCAATGAAGGAACTTGTTAAGGTTTGGGGTTAGATAGTTAAGTTAGGAATTCCTTATGCTTGCCTTGTGCCTCTCAATGAATTGATGTTAAAGTAATCGGAAACAACGTGGATTAGGATACTTAGGAAGGGTACTTGTGAGTTTAGACTAAGCCTTCCATACGCTAAGTCCCTTACTATTGACCATTATCCTTCCGTTCTCCTTCGGCCAAGCAAACACAACTCGTCTTGAATTTGGGTCCCAACTGTTGTCTATAGTGCCCTCAAGGCAATTATTGTAATCACAGGCAGGTGATTATGATGATTGAAGGAGGACCTATACGGATAGAACAGTCTTACTCAAAATGATAGTATGCTATCTGGTTTGTCTTTATCATCATGTACATACTTTATATGTTATTACAGATCACTATTACATATTGATAGAGCCCATATGATTCTTGCTTGACTACCAGCATTATGATGGCGATCATATACGTGGGAGCTGCGTCTATAAGCACATCCTTAAATGTCCCTAGTCGTGGGAGTTTCGAGACTGGGCATCGATACTCCAGAGTAGACTAGTGTATACTGATCGAGACCCCGATGAGGGGCGGTGGCCAGGTCACACAAGCATTTGGTGTTAGTTTGTTCACCTAAGATAGTATACAGGTGCTCATTGGGTTATGAGTACACTGGACGGACTCGCCGGGAACATGCTAATTGGTAGTATACCTATTGTCAGATAGCAGTTCCCAGGTGATATGTGTACATGTTAGTATGTCGACCTGAGATCGTCATTTATCTCGTGTGAATTCCCACTGTGCTTTGATTACTACCCTACCATGGCTCAAAGGAGCCGTGCAAACAGGTTTTAGTTGGGTACAGTCTCGAGCAATATGGAGGCAGTGAGCGGATCGTCGGGGATTCGTCTCTCCCGGTATTGGGGGTTGATGTCGCGCAGTGCACAGGTGGCCATCACCAGAAATCCTTGGTCAAGCTAGTCGAGAATTACTGATTTGGATCAGTAGTTTCTCAGTTGGTGATGGGCTTCATACTGACACGAAATGTCGTGTTATTAGGGGTCTGACTTTATCCACCCTCCTAGACTCGATATGTGATACTCTTTAGACGAATAGACCGGATTGTACGGATATTGTCACGGACAGGCTCAGTAGGGGTTCGGATGAGTTTACTTGTCGTCCTCTCTTTCGCTCAATACCTGCAGCCATTACGTACAGCTAGTGCCACTGACATGCTTGTGGTTAAACCCACTGCCAGCGTATTGACGAGTCTTTAGAGTCCCACACAGAGGATTTCCCTGCTTCGGGCGAAACGATGTAGAGGTCGTATGATTTTACGGCAGGGTTCGATCATATACGTGCACTTATGCACGTATTATAGTTCGAACGGATAATACTAGTGGGTTTTGGTTTAAGCCGGATTCTAGTATTATATTGATGGATTATTTTCATTTCTTTGTGTTCGTATTTTTCGGAATACGGATACGGGTATGTATATACGGATGAAGGGTATTCTTGTAATTTATTACAAGGTGCTTCTAGAAGATACCACCTTATTTAGTTTTAACCATTTAGGATTAAATGGTTAATGAGGTAGAGGATGAGGTGTTGTGTGCATTTATTGTAGCATGGCTTTGTAGTGACTCTTGGTTACTATTCTAGCATGCTTGATATTTGTTTGTTGTGAGATATTTTGGAGACTAAAGATATTTTGGAGACTTGAGATATTTATTGGATGGCTCCATTATTGCTCACAATACTTAGCCATTCTTTTGAACTTAGCCATTTACTTAGGGCTTGGTTCTTTCTTGAGTTGCCTCACACTCTCATCCTCAATTACCTTCTTCTACCTCCACCCTTCAAGTCTCATGTGTTGAGAAACCTAGAGCGTTATGAGACAAATTAAGCGATCACTACACTCTACATCCTCTAGACTATCTAGTTTAGTGAACTAGATACTCTAGTTACCTCGGCTATTGAGGTAGGTGCTCGGAATAAAAATTCTCAGGTGGATCATCTTCGATGGAGGAAGACCGGAGATCAAGCTTGATCATGGAGGCCTCTAGGAGTTTGGGATGATGGTTAAAGACCGAAGGACACGGATCATTCAGGATAACCATTCTTAACTCCTTTATAGTTTGCTAGCTTTAGGGTTTATGGTCGATCCGTATTATGGGGTTGTTCTAGCGCCAGTTTTATAAATTTTTGTTCCGCAATCGGCCACGGTTTGATGGCCAGGGCGCTTGCATAACCCAAACAACAACTACATGTCACGGAATAGAGCGCCCAAATAGAGATGGGTTGTGTTCCCTTGGTCGAAGTTCAAGTTCAAGATGTTGGGCAAAGGGAAGTATAAGGGATTTTACCATCTCTCAAAGTACCCTCTCCTAAACCCTAACAAGTCAGAAATTATCCACTCATGTCAAAAGAAAATAAAACAAGTAGAAGAAGAGAGAAAGGAAGAATAAGATAGAAGAGATGAAAATAAGGAAAACAAGCTGAGATACTTCGGCCCTCACTTAAGTAAGGAACTCTATTGAGCATCATGGCTTAAAAATAGAGATAAGAAGAGAAGAGAAGAAGAACAATAAAAACCAACAACAACTTATCACAAACAAGTTACAAGACAATACAAATTTATTTAAGGAATTAAAAAGCAAGACAAGATATCACAACAAGATAATAAACAAAAAGAACTTCCCATTCATCTCTTAAAATCTTTCTACAAATTCTAATGGCTATTTACAAATGAAGAAGGAGGCTACCTAATCCTACCTACTCTAATATATGGAAAATAAGACATAAGAGATGGGTTGCTGATCTGGGGTATTTATAGACCTGGAGAGTGAAACCCTAGCTTGATACTGGCCCCATTTGAAAAGATGAAACTTCCCATGAAAAATCATCAAGTGCGGCGTCCGGACCGCGGCTATTCCGCCGCGACTTATACTACACTTGCGGCTATTCCGCCGCAATATTGATGAGTTGGCGATCCAAAATTTTTGTGTGTTTTCTTAGCAATATTTAGGGTTCTTTTAGAGTTTCATACTTGGATTTTGACAACTTTGGAATTTCCAGTTCTTGACTTGTTGACTGTTGACTTTGACTTGGTCAAAATTGATCCGTTTAAGCTTGAAAGTTCGTCAACTATTCGAGCACCTATTTCTTTGCACTTATTGAGCAAACATAGATCAAAAGTATCTATCTACATGCAATACGATAAAGAATGAGTGGTTTAAAGATGCAAAATCCTGATGTGAACAAATATCCCCAAACTTATTTTTTGCTCGTTCCGAGCAAACTATTTTATTTTCAAGGAAAAACAAAGTCTTAGCTCACTTTCATAAGCGTCACGGTTGCACTTAGCATGTACAATAAGCCGTTAAACTCCTAGGTTATCCAAGAGGACGAGTGTTGTATCGTGAGGGTTTTTAGCGGATTACTGTTGGGTTACTAGGCACACACAAAAGATTCCACAAGGCATCAACCATGCCAAATTCAAATTTTCCGGTGTCGAGAAACCCTAAACTAGATCGTTAACTAGAGATTAGGCGAAAGAATATGCAAGCAAACTACTTTGCTACTAAGTGAATGGAATACAACCTTTGTAGATCCGGTCCTCCACTTCTAAAGCTCCGTGTTGACGTCCCTCCGCTGCGATCATTGGATCCCGGACTCTAGAGATGGTTTCGTCGGAGAAATGATCGGGCTAGGTCATTGACTTCGAGGCCGAAGATGATCTACGTCGGGGAGACTCAAACTCAAGCTATTCCTTCACTTGGTCAAAAACTTTGTGAAGAGAACACCCTATACTACATGGCAAGTAGTAGAGGATGAAGAAATAGGAAGTGTGTTCACTTTAGAATTGAATTTCTCACTCTTTTTCTCATGGCACCATTGGAGCTAGCAAGCTTTTGTGATGAAGGAGAAGAAGAAGAAAAGAATTATATCAAAAGGAATCCAAATGAAACTTATCCAATAAATAATGGCACCATGGTTGAGTTAAGCCCTCATGCTTAACTCATGTAGAGAATTAACCAAAGCATTAGGTTAAGGGTTGGGTTAATTAATATCTTGAACAAATGACAAAACAGTTGACTTTGTCAATGTTTATCAAGCTTCATGAAACTTGATAACTTTGACCAAAGTCTCACTCTTTTGTTATTTGTTAGGATTGTTAGTTATATGTATGCCCTAGAGGCCATTACTGTACATTGGATGTATACTGTAGTGGATGCTGGGACATATATAGGGAGGACTTTCTTGCTCGACATGATAGTATGCTATCTGGTTACTCTTTACCTTAACGTGTACATTGATTGTCTCTCTGTTACATGTTGGTAAAGCCCTTAGGATGTGTACTTGACTACCTGGACTATGATGCGGATCATACTAGTGGGGACATGGTAGTCCATAAGTACATCCTTCAAGGTCCCTAGTCGTGGGTGTATCGAGACGGGGCATCGATATATCAGAGTAGACTAGCGTATACCTTCTCGACCCATACAGATGGGCGATGGATGATCCCATATCCATTGGTGTTTGACATCAGAGATGATATACGGGTGCTCAGTGGAGACTGGGTACACTGGACGGACTCGCCGAGAACTCCCAGATGGTATTATACCTTACGTCAGATGGCAGTTCTCTGGTGACACTGGTACAGAGTAGTCTGTTGACCCGAGATCGTCATAGAGTCTTTTGTGGTTCCCATTGTGCTTTGATTTCCACCTTAGCACGTCCAAGAGGGCGTGCAAAACGGTGGTTTTTGGTACAGTCCCGAGTCACATGGAGGCAATGAGCGATAGGAGGGGATTCGTCTCTCCCGGTATAGAGAGTTGATGTTGCGCTGTGTTCGATTGGCTATAACCGGAAATCCCTGGCCAGGATTGCTGAGATTTACTAGTAAGTGTTACCTGTAGTTTCTCGAACTGTTATAGACCTCATATCGACACGACTTATCGAGCTATTGGGGTCTGACGTTTACCACCCCTAGGCAAGATATGCGACATATCAGACGACGAGACCGGACTGTACGGTAAGTGTTACTGGTTGGATTCACAGGAGTGTGAGCGGGCTTGCTCGTCGATCTTCTGATCGCTCAATACCCGGGTGGCCGTTACGTTTAGCAGACCGCTTGCGGCTTGTGGGTGTTTGATATGATCATCACCTGCTGCCGGCGTATTGACGAGTCTTTAGAGTCCTACACAGAGGTTTCCTGGCTCAAGCGAAACGAAATAGGGGCGCATATGAGATATGTGCGGGACCGAGAATAATGCGTGTATGTGATACCGTATTCTATTCTCGCGATTTGTATCATCGGAAGGTTATATGTGATATAGCCGGGTTACCGGATTAAGTGTTGATTCGATACATTGATACACTTGATACTAGTCGGTTATATGCGATATGACCGGATCATTAAATTAAGTGTTGATTTAATAATTTAATATATAATTATATATTTGATATATTACTTTGCATTAACTAGTATTGGTTCACTTTAAAAGGATTTTCTCACTTGAAGTTCACAAGTTGTATATGTGATATACTTTTGTGCACTTGATTGTATCATGTTTGATGATACATGCTTACTTGAGTTTGTGTAAAGATTAAACCATGGTTATTTAAATGGTTAGGGTTTTGTTTTTCATATCTATTTATTCATTTATTTATTTATTTCTTTTTGGCAAAAGAAAAGAAAAATGGTGGCTTTCTTTGGATGCATGTTGAAGCTTCATGAAGCTTTGACCAAGTCACCATTTTTGTCTTCATGCTTAACCCTAACCATTGACCTAACCCTAGTTTATTCTCTACACTTGACCATGGTTGGATTATGATAAGTATACATTTTATTTTCTTTTTGAAAAAGAATTATCATAACATTTTTCATCTTCTTCTTCTTCTTCTTCAAGAAGAAGCTTGCCTCCATCAATGGCAACTTGAGAAAATGAGTGAGAAATCCAATTCTAAAGTGAACCCACTTCCTATTTCTTCATCCTCTATCACTTGCCAAGTAGTATAGGGTGTTTTCTTCACAAGTTTCATGACTTGGTGAAGTGGGAGCTTGATCTTGTGTTGCCTCGACGTAGATCATCTTCGGCATCGTAGTCGATGACCTAGCCCGCCCATTTCTCCGATGAAGCCGACGCTAGAGCCCGGGATTTGATTTGCACAGCAAGGGGACTTCATCGCGGAGCTATGGAGGTGGAGAACCGGATCTACAAAGGTTGTATTTCCGTTCACTTAGTTAAGTTGTTAACTAGTTGCTTGTTTCGCCTAAAATTCTAGTTAACGATCCGTATTAGGGTTTCTCGGCACTTATAAAATTTGAAATTGGCATGGTTGATGCCTTGTGAGACCTCATTAGTGTGCCTAGGAATCCTACAGTGGTATCAGAGCCTAGCTAGAGCCTTAGGCGATGCATAGACGATGTTAGAAACCCGATCGAACCCCGAAACCCTAACTTTTAACCCTCTATGGACTTTTTCTGAAAAAGTGGTTTTTTCCAAATTAAAAATGCTTAAAAAATTCAGCAGGAAATTCTAAGAATTACGGTGCAAAAATTACCTAATGATCTTTCTAAAGCGCGGCGGAACCGCGGCATTAGCCGCCTTTTGCGGCGGTTCTGCGCCCATTTAGTCTCTTCAGTCAACCATTTTTGCACAGTAACTTCTTTATTTAAATGCTGAGTTTTATGGGAATTTTTAAAATTTACTCAAGAGTTGAGTTTTCTGGGTTGTATTAGGGACTCGGTATTTCGATCGGATTGTCTAATTTTGTCTGTGTGCTTTTCCGGATAATTTTAGAATATGTTAAAAAGTTCGATTGGATATAAATACCCAATCTTTCCCCTGCCGGAAAAATTCCAAGTGTTGGATTTTTCCATGGTTTAAAGACGTTCTAAGTAGTGCAAGTAACGCGATGGTCCCTCTAGAAGACAACAAACCTTAACTCGATTATGTGACCGTCTTGAACTGCCCTTTGAACCTTCGGGTTTGGGGCAGTACGGCGTGCCACATGTGAGGCGTTGGCTTGACCCTTCTACGGCTGGACCGTTGGTACTGAGGCATGAAGTGAATGTTTTTGAACTAATTTCATGTGTTGATATGTTTTGGAAAACTTGGGTGTTTGAATGTTCGATCGGAAAGTTTAACATTTTCTATTTATCCGGAATGGGATACAATAATTGGAATTCACAATTAGTTATGAGATAACCGAATGAATGTTATAAACATAGCAGTTTAGTCTCACTTGATCGGTTGCCACGGAATTTTTATGTGATCAAAAGTCCGTCGCAATCACGTAGCGTACGCGGATACTCGCCGGGTAAACTTAATAGACAACCTCACTCCATAGCCCCGACCAAGTGACTGTAGGAGAACCCCGTCCCCGAAAGCATCCATTCGGGTGCTCGCGGCAGCGGTGTTCCGCCTTGGTGCACTTCGTCGACGGCGTCGGGGGTGTGGCCGCCTACTAAAGTTTGCGACGAGCATTCGATCAGGATGTCGGGAATCTTGTTGAATTGCCCGACTTGATATTGAAAAGAGTTTTCGATAATGAGACTAAAATGTGGGGTTTATAATTGTTAGGCATGCGATGTCTAAGTATTTCATTTGATTAGGCATGCGATGTCTATGGAGGTTGCGGATTCCAACTGTTGTAGTTTTACACTTTCTTTTCTGTGACCGTAAGTGTAATATGTGATATCGCCGGTTTCGTTGCTATATGTCAACGACAATTGGGATGCGCATATTTACTTACGTTGATGACATGTGATGTTATGTGTTGCTGGATATGTTATATTGGATCGTCGTGTTTGAATAGCCCGGGTTTTTTTTTATGTGAGATGAGTGTTTTTCATTTTCATTCATGTAAAAACTTGTATGTAATATTCTTTTATTGGGGCACTTCCAGGTTGCGGAAGATGTCACCCTTTGTATATTATTTACTTTTCCGCATTAGGATAGACCCAAGGAGGGGAGCATAAGTAACCGGGTTCTGGAGTCTAGTGGGAGACCAACTCGAGGAGTCGAGTCCGGGTCTCCTAACTCTAGAATTGGCAGGGTTGCTTGCCGCTCTCGTAAGGGTCTAGGGGTGTGGGATTGGCTATTCATTGCGGCCGTGGAATCCGTGTTTTATACTGGCTCGTATTGAAAACACGGACGTTCTAGTATATCCAATATTTCATATGATTCTTCTGCTGCGATATCTGTGATGTGATCATGTGATGTTCTGTGATGGATACTATATATAGTATATATGATATATTATATAGGCGTTACTTATGTTTTACATCCGCGCTAGCCCTGCCCCGCTCTGCCGTTAGTTACCTAACCTAACGGTGCACGAGGGGACATCGAGGCGAATGCGGATGGCATAAGTGTACGTCATATTTATCTGTGATGTTTAGGTATTTAAATGATGGGACTTCATTAATGTGATTAATGAAATAAAAGAAACCTAAAGATGTTGTAGAATCGAATTTCAAAATAAAATAGGTAGCTACAGTTCTTGCTTTGCACAGCGGTATATATGATATATCCTGCACCTTATTCGATGAGGAAAGGACCGAGATCCCTTCACAGGGAGTGACTCCTTTAGCAATAACTGGCAGATGCTACACACTCGGTTTGTCTTTTGATTGCTTTTAAGAGTTTTTGCTTTGCAAAGTGATATATATGATATATCCCGCACCTCATTCGACGAGGAAAGGACCGACGATCCCTTCACCGGGAGTGACTCCTTTAGCAAAACTAGAAAAGCCTCAAAAGCACTCCATTTTAAAATCATTTGATTCTACAACGATATCAAGTTCATTACGCATAGGTTTTCAGAAAAACCTGTCGTAGCCCTCCGTCATTTCAGATAAGTACTAGTTAGTATTCGTGCTGCGGTTGTTTGGCATGCGTCAAGGCGTAGTGTACGGTAGCTAACTAGTGCTTATCTGCTAGCATACGATGCGATTGGATTAGGTTATTCGTACGGCGTTGTTTGGCATGCGTCAAGGGTCGTGCGGGTGGGTTTAATTCAATCAAGAAATGTACGGGTTGAACTTGACTAGCGGACTATGGGTTGTTTGGCATGCGTCAAGGTCATAGCACACTAGGGGCAAAATGTATATCGGGAATTTCAAGTGTTGAAATTTGCAATGAGATTGCATACCTTCTATGAGATAGTTGGATCCCGATACCCACTGCGAGTAATTGTTACTCCTGGGAGAGTTTTACACATTACAATTAGCCGATCTAGTAGGTGTCTAGAAAGGTGTCAACGGGGTTACGCCTCTGGGAAAACGAGGTTTACATTAATTAGGTTCGTGCGAAAGCACGGGGGACCTCCCTCAAGGTACCGACACTGGCCTGGCTGAAAGATTGGCGAACTTGTAGTGTGTAATTAATCCCGGCTAGTCTTTCCTTTTAGGGTTTGAAGGAAGATTTGATAAAAACAGTGGGAGCCATCCTGATTAGATAAAATAATAACCAATCTGATCTTGCAAGAGCATACGCTGAGTGTTTTCTTCTCTCTCTCTCCAGGTAGCGACCATATCACGCCTTAATCAAGATAATAATACGGAATATTGACCGAACCCGCTTGTTATACTGAGCTGGGGAACGTTGGTCCCACTCCAACTTATAATTGTTATAAGACAAAGCAGGAAATTAGGGATTACCAGAATTCCCGTGCCGCCAAAACGAAGAGAGTGCATGATGATGCATCATTTTCGGCTGTGTTCATTACAGAGAACTGTTTCTCAGTATCCTTTACGTCCTGGGTATGTGATACCAGATCAGGATCCCAGATATGTAATCTGTTACATAGGGCTACAGAAAGGTAGAGAATTGAGAACGGGTGATAAGTTTCATAAGGCAGAAAACGGGGAAAGTGTTGCAGCCAAGTCTGTTGGTCACTATCACCTTGTATTACAAATACATTGATTCTGAACAAATACTATTAGATACCGAACCTGATATACAAAATCGTATCAGTCTCTTTATTAGTAAAGAAATGATAAAATTTTGTATTGTTGGATAATGTTTTGAACATTTCCTATATCAAAAGTTGATCGGTTCAGGCACGTTATCTAAAAGCATTAATGTTCTAAATCAAACTACAGTTCTTTAGTATACAGAACACACACAAGAGGAAGAGTTCAGAAATGAACGGATCCTTCTTGAGGTATTGTAGACTAGGTCATATCAATGCAACCCGACTAGCTAAGTTGCACATAGATGCATATTTAAATCTGTTTGAATTTACATTTTGTGAAACTTGCCAGTCATGTCACAAAGATAAGATGACCATAGCTCCGTTTACTGGAAACAGAGAAAGAGTTAGTGAACTCTTGGGATGATACATGTTGATGTATGTAGGTCCCCTGTCTACACATGCCAAGACTGGTTCTTTATACTTCATTACGTTCTCTGATGATCTCTCAAGATTCAGACATATGTTCCTGTTGAAACACAAGTCCGAACCTTTTGAGATATTCACAGAATATAAGCTGGAAGTAGAGAACCAAAATACAGGTATAAATATTATGTCCTTTGATATGATCAAGGAGGAGAATACTTGTGCATGGAATTCCTGGACTTTTCTAAAGGAGAATGAGATTCTCTCTCAGTATTACTCCTCCGGATACACCATAGCACGATGGTATATCGGGGCGGAGCAATAGCACCCTATGTGATATGGTGTGCTCTATGATGAGTACTACTGAGTTTCCTACTTCCTTTTGGGAGTTATGCACTTGAGAAGCTGCATACCAATTGAATTGGGTTCCAATCAAATAAGTTGCCTACCGCTTCATATGTGATATGGAAAGGGAAGAGCCCATATCTTAAGTTGGTTATGATTTGGGGTTGTCCGGGCTATGTCTAAAAGCATAATCCGGACAAGCTCGAGGCAAGGTCTGTTATGTACAACTGGAAAGGTTCCAGCTATACAAACAACAGCAGATGATTTGGTAGAACCAAAGGATTCAGCAGATTCCAACGAACCTCAGCCTCTCCGCCGATCTAGTAGGGTTCCTTACCCACCTGAGAGATACTTTGGTTTCTCTATGACAGTGGGAGCGAGGATTGCATCATGAGATGATGACCCAACTAGTTTCGAGCAGGCCATCAGGAGTGCGACTCTGTAAGAATGGCTGGATGCTTAGCGATCTGAGATGGAATCCTTATACACCAACAAAGTATGGACTTTAGTTGCTATATCTGAAGGGTTAAATCCCCATCAGGAGCAAGTATATCTTGAGAAGATTACTTGGTGTACATGGAAAAGTTGAGACTTTCAAAGCTAGACGTGTTAAAGGTTTGCATCATTGGCCAGGTGTGGATCATGATGAAACTTTTTCTAAAGATCTATGCTTAAGTCCATTCAGATCCTACTTGCCACGGCTACATACCATGACTACGATATCTGGTGGTTGGGTGTCATGACTGCTTTTCTAAATGATGTTTTGGAAGAGAGCGTCTATAAGTACACAGCCAGAGGGCTTCGTAGACAGTGGGAGCAGCGGAAACGTGTACAAGATGCTTTATAGGATAAAGCAGGCATCCCGGAGTTAGAACATCTGTTTTGATGTGTTAGTCAAAGAGTTTGACATCATCAAAATGGTAGATGAACCTTGTATAAACAAAAAGGTAGTAGAGAGTATGGTGGCGATCCTCGTAGAGTACGTAGATGACATACTCTTGATAAGAAAGAAGTTTCCTATGCTACGCTCGGTCAATCTCCGCTTATCACAATGATTCTCCATATAGGATCATAATGATACCTCCTAAATCCTGGGTTTTGGATCTATGAGATAGATCTAATTGGATGTTAGGATTCTCACTAGTTGTAGTGAGATGGTATCAACCGATCCTGGGGAGAATCACTGGAAGGGTTCCAGGGTGATAAAGACGACTGAATGTCAGTCACAGGCATTGTCTTTGCCCTTAGTAAAGGGACGGTATGTTGGAAAAGTTCCAAGCTAGATACCGTGGCATACTAGACGATAAAGGCTGGATACATCGCTATTTGAGATGCTACCAAAGAGGAAGTCTTGGTGTATATTAGTTCATAAGATGAACATCGTTCCTACCATTGTGAGACAATGGAGTTGTGGCTTATGCTAAGGAACGCCGGTTCCATCAGTGATCCAGACATATTCTAAGGCAGTGTCACCTGATCATGGAGATGGTTGATCTCTAGGGTGATCGAGGTTAGGAGAGTGACTCAGAGGACAACACGGCGGATCCACTCACAAAGGCCTTTTCCCAGAGAGAGACTTTTATGGGATGGTAGAGTATGAGATACTACAACCACTGCTATCAGATGGCCCTAGTGCAAGTGGGAGATTGTTAGTTATATGTATGCCCTAGAGGCCATTACTGTACATTGGATGTATATTGTAGTGGATGCTGGGACATATATAGGGAGGACTTTCTTGCTCGACATGATAGTATGCTATCTGGTTACTCTTTACCTTAACGTGTACATTGATTGTTTCTCTGTTATATGTTGGTAAAGCCCTTAGGATGTGTACTTGACTACCTGGACTATGGTGCGGATCATACTAGTGGGGACATGGTAGTCCATAAGTACATCCTTCAAGGTCCCTAGTCGTGGGTGTATCGAGACGGGGCATCGATATACCAGAGTAGACTAGCGTATACCTTCTCGACCCATACAGATGGGCGATGGATGATCCCATATCCATTGGTGTTTGACATCAGAGATGATATACGGGTGCTCAGTGGAGACTGGGTACACTGGACGGACTCGCCGAGAACTCCCAGATGGTATTATACCTTACGTCAGATGGCAGTTCTCTGGTGACACTGGTACAGAGTAGTCTGTTGACCCGAGATCGTCATAGAGTCTTGTGTGGTTCCCACTGTGCTTTGATTTCCACCTTACCACGTCCAAGAGGGCGTGCAAAACGGTGGTTTTTGGGTACAGTCCCGAGTCACATGGAGGCAATGAGCGATAGGAGGGGATTCGTCTCTCCCGATATAGGGAGTTGATGTTGCGCTGTGTTCGATTGGCTATAACCGGAAATCCCTGGCCAGGGTTGCTGAGATTTACTGGTAAGTGTTACCTGTAGTTTCTCGAACTGTTATAGACCTCATATCGACAAGACTTATCGAGCTATTGGGGTCTGACGTTTACCACCCCTAGGCAAGATATGCGACATATCAGACGACGAGACCGGACTGTACGGTAAGTGTTACTGGTTGGATTCACAGGAGTGTGAGCGGGCTTGCTCGTCGATCTTCTGATCGCTCAATACCCGGGTGGCCGTTACGATTAGCAGACCGCTTGCGGCTTGTGGGTGTTTGATATGATCATCACCTGCTGCGGCGTATTGACGAGTCTTTAGAGTCCTACACAGAGGTTTCCTGGCTCAAGCGAAACGAAATAGGGGCGCATATGAGATATGTGCGGGACCGAGAATAATGCGTGTATGTGATACCGTATTCTATTCTCGCGATTTGTATCATCGGAAGGTTATATGTGATATAGCCGGGTTACCGGATCAAGTGTTGATTCGATACATTGATACACTTGATACTAGTCGGTTATATGCGATATGACCGGATCATTAAATCAAGTGTTGATTTAATGATTTAATGTATAATTATATATTTGATATATTACTTTGCATTAACTAGTATTGGTTCACTTTAAAAGGATTTTCTCACTTGAAGTTCACAAGTTGTATATGTGATATACTTTTGTGCACTTGATTGTATCATGTTTGATGATACATGCTTACTTGAGTTTGTGTAAAGATTAAACCATGGTTATTTAAATGGTTAGGGTTTTGTTTTTCATATCTATTTATTCATTTATTTGTTTATTTCTTTTTGGCAAAAGAAAAGAAAAATTGTGACTTTCTTTGGATGCATGTTGAAGCTTCATGAAGCTTTGACTAAGTCACCATTTTTGTCTTCATGCTTAACCCTAACCATTGACCTAACCCTAGTTTATTCTCTACACTTGACCATGGTTGGATTATGATAAGTATACATTTTATTTTCTTTTTGAAAAAGAATTATCATAACATTTTTCATCTTCTTCTTCTTCTTCTTCAAGAAGAAGCTTGCCTCCATCAATGGCAACTTGAGAAAATGAGTGAGAAATCCAATTCTAAAGTGAACCCACTTCCTATTTCTTCATCCTCTATCACTTGCCAAGTAGTATAGGGTGTTTTCTTCACAAGTTTCATGACTTGGTGAAGTGGGAGCTTGATCTTGTGTTGCCTCGACGTAGATCATCTTCGGCATCGTAGTCGATGACCTAGCCCGCCCATTTCTCCGATGAAGCCGACGCTAGAGCCCGGGATTTGATTTGGACAGCAAGGGGACTTCATCGCGGAGCTATGGAGGTGGAGAACCGGATCTACAAAGGTTGTATTTCCGTTCACTTAGTTAAGTTGTTAACTAGTTGTTTGTTTCGCCTAAAATTCTAGTTAACGATCCGTATTAGGGTTTCTCGGCACTTATAAAATTTGAAATTGGCATGGTTGATGCCTTGTGAGACCTCATTAGTGTGCCTAGGAACCTTACAAGGATAATTGTAAACCTTAATTTAACCTTGATTTGGTTCAAGTCTCATACACACAACTTGTTTGTATCATCAAGCATGATACAAACATGTACACTTGCATATATCACATATAAACAATGTGTACAATCAAGTGAGAAAATCAATCTTAAGTGAACCAATACTAGTTAATATAAAGTAATATATTAAATATATAATTATACATTAAATCATTAAATCAACACTTGATTTAACGATCCGGTCATATTGCATATAACCGGCTAATATTAATAGTAACAACTTATCGAATCAACACTTGATCCGATAACCCGGCTATATCGCATACAACCGATCAATGTCACAAATCGCGAGAATAGAATACAGTATCACATACTGGTATTATTCTCGGTCCCGCACATATCTCATATGCGCTCCTATTTCGTTTCGCTTGAGCCAGGAAACCCCTGTGTAGGACTCTAAAGACTCGTCAATACGCCGGCAGTAGGTGATGATCATATCAAACACCCACAAGCCGCAAGCGGTCTGCTAAACGTAACGGCCACCCGGGTATTGAGCGATCAGAAGATCAACGAGTAAGCCCGCTCACACTCCTGTGAATCCAACCAGTAACACTACCTTACAGTCCGGTCTATTCGTCTGATATGTCGCATATCTCGTCTAGGGGTGGTATGTTAGTTATATGTATGCCCTAGAGGCCATTACTGTATATACGATGTATATTGTAATGGATGCTTGGACATATATAGGGAGGACTTTCTTGCTCGACATGATAGTATGCTATCTGGTTGTACTTTGTCTTAACATGTACTCTGATTGTCTCTATATTACATGTTGATAAAGCCCTTAGGATATGTACTCGACTACTGGGACTATGATGAGATCATACTAGTGGGGCCACGGTAGTCGACGAGTACATCCTATAACTGTTCCTAGTCGAGGGTGTATCGAGACAGGGCATCGATACACCAGAGTAGACTAGCGTATACGCATCTTGACCCATATGATGGGCGATGGATGATTCCATATCCATCGGTTTTTGACATCAAGGATGGTGTACGGGTGCTCAGTGGAGACTGGGTACACTGGACGGACTCGCCGAGAACTCCCAGATGGTATTATACCTTACGTCAGATGGCAGTTTTCCGGTGACACTGGTACAGAGTAGTCTGTTGACCCGAGATCGTCATAGAGTCTTGTGTGATTCCCACTGTGCTTTGATTTCCATCATACCACGTCCAAGAGGGCGTGCAAAAAGGTGGCTTTTGGGTACAGTCCCGAATCACATGGAGGCAATGAGCGATAGGAGGGGATTCGTCTCTCCCGGTATAGGGAGTTGATGTTGTGCTGTGTTCGATTGGCTATAACCGGAAATCCCTGGCCAGGGTTGCTGAGATTTACTGGTAAGTGTTATCAGTAGTTTCTCGAACTGTTATAGACCTCATATCGACATGACTTATCAAGCTACTGGGGTCTGACGTTTACCACCCCTAGGCGAGATATGCAAAATATCAGACGACGAGACCAGACTGTACGGGAGTGTTACTGTTTGGATTCACAGGAGAATGTACAGGCTTGCTTGTTGATCTTCTGAGCGCTCAATACCTGGGTAGCTGTTACATTTAGCTGACCGCTTGCAGCTTGTGGGTGTTTGATATGATCATCACCTACTGCCGGCGTATTGACGATTCTTTAGAGTCCTACACAGAGGTTTCTTGGCTCAGGCAAAACGGAGTAGGAGCACATATGTGATATGTGCGGGACCGAGGATAATGTGGTATGTGATATCGTATTGTATTCTCGTGATATTTGATATCAGCCGGTCATCGGATCAAGTGTTGATTCGATGAATCGGTGCGGATAAATATTAGTCGGTTATATGCGATATAGCCGGATTGTCGGATCAAGTGTTGATTCGATAATTTAATGTATAATAATATATATGATATATTAAATTACATTAACTAATATTTGCTCACTAAAAGATTCTTTTTCTCACTCGGGTAATACATTGATATATATGCGATATATGTTAATTGTATTATTTTATTTTGTTACGATAAATATTATATATGTGATATATATTATTGTAACATGATATGATAACTAATGCAACTTGTTTAGTGGAGTTTAAATATGATTAGGGTTTGGATTAGGGTTAAGCTTTCTAGATGTTTCTAGAAGGTTTTCTATTTTGTTTTGGAAAAGATATTTTCAAGTGACTCATTCTTAACTCAACCCAAACCCTAACCCTTGGTCAATTCTCTACAATGGTTAAGTCAACCATGGTTGCATAATTCATCATTATCTCTTTTGCATTATTCATCACAAAAGGGATTCTATTATTGTTCATCTTCTTCCTTCATCTTTCTTCATGAAAAAGCTTGCTAGCTTTTTTTCAATGTGATGAATAAATATGAGAAAAAGATAAATAAAGAGAGCAAAAATCCTACTTCATCATCCTCATCTTCCCTTGCCATTTAGATGAGGGTGTTCACATCATTTCATGAGTGTTAGCTTGTGTTAACGGAACTTCAAGGTAGATCATCTTAGTATCGAAGATCGGAAGCAAAGGTTGCATCTTTCTCTTCGTGGAACCTCTCGAGAGTCCGGATCCCGATGATCGCAGCGAAGGGACCACAACACGGAGCATATGAAGTGAAGGACCGGATCTACAAAGGTTGTAATCCCTCTCACTTAGTGTTAAAGTTGTTAACATGTTAGTTTTCGCCTAATCTCTAGTTTAAAGATCCGTATTCGGGTTGTTTGGCACGGCTAAATTTTTAATCGGGCATGGTTGATGCCTCGTAGACCCTTGTGCGCGTGCCTAGCAACCCTACAGTGGTATCAGAGCCAAGCTAGAGCTTTAGGCGAAGTCGAAGTTTAAATTCCGATCGAACGCCGAAACCCCGACACGGAACCCTCTCTGTACATTTTTCAAAAATGTGGTTTTTTCTGAATTAAAAATTCTCAGAAAATTAAGCAGGAAAAACTAAGAATTACTGTGAAGTACGGACCTCTAACTCAAAAATTTGACCGCGGAACCGCGGCGAAACCATGGGTTTTGCGGCGGTTCCGCGGCCAAAATTTGGACTTAGTCCCTGAAATTTCATGTAATTATTTTTAGGCCCTTTCTTGTTAATTTTTTCTGGGAATATTTTAATTCCACTCAAGTGTTGATTTTTCAAGGGTTGTATTGGGGAATCGTTGATTCGATCGGATAATTTAACTTTGTTTAGTTTGTCCGGATAATTTTTAGAAACTGTTAAAAAGTTCGAACGGATATCAATAACTCACTTTTTCCCCTGTCGGAAAATTTTTCAAAAGTTGGATTTTTTCTCGTGTTTAAGAACGTTCTAAGTCGTGCAAGTAACGCGGTGGAACCTCTAGAAGACAACAAACCTTAACTCGATTATGTGACCGTCTTGAACTGCCTTTTGAACCTTAGGGTTTGGGGCAGTACGTCGTGCCACATGTGAGGCGTTGGCTTGACCCTTCTACGGCTGGACCATTGGTACTGTGGCATGTGATGGATGTTTTTAAACTGTTTTCAAGTGTTGAGATATATTGGGGAAATCTTGGGTGTTTGATTATTCGATCGGAAAGTTTAACATTGTCTATTTATCTGGAATGTGATACAATAATTGGAATTCACAAGTAGTTATGAGATAACTAATATGAATGTTATAAACACAGCACTTTAGTCTCAATTGATCGGTTGCTACAGAATTTTGATGTGATCAAAAGTCCGTCGCAATCACGTAGCGTACGCGGATACTCGCCGGGTAAACTTAACAGACAGCCATGCCCCATAGCCCCGACCAAGTGACTGTAGGAGAACCCCGTCGCCAAAAGCATCCGTTCGGGTGCTCGTGACAGCGGTGTTCCGCCTTAGTGCACTTCGTCGACGGCATCAGGGGGTGCGGCCGTCTACTAAAGTTTGCGACGAGCATTCGATCAGGACGTCGAGAATCTTGTTGAATTGCCCGACTTGATATTGAAAAGAGTTTTCGATAATGAGACTAAAATGCGGGGTTTATAATTGTTAGGCATGTGATGTCTAAGAAATTCATTTGGTTAGGCATGCGATGTCTAAGGAGGTTGCGGATTCCAACTGTTGTAGTTTTACACTTTCTTTTCTGTGACCGTAAGCGTAGTATGTGGTGTATCGCCGGCTTCGTTGCTATACATCAACGACAATCGGGATACGCATACTTGCTTACGTTGATGATATGAGATATTATGTGTTGCTGTGATATGTTATATTGGATCGTCGCGTTTGAATAGCCGGGGGTTTTATGTGAGATGAGAGTTTTTTCTTTTTCATTCATGTAAAATTCATTTGTATGTAATATTCTTTTTTTGGGGCACTTCCAGGTTGCGGAAGATGTCACCGTTGTGTATTATTTACTTTTCCGCATTAGGTAGACCCAAGGAGGGGAGCACAAGTAACCGGGTTCTAGGGTCCAGTTGGAGGCCATCTCGAGGAGTCGAGACCGGGTCTCCTAACCCTAGAATTGGCAGTGTTACTTGCTGCTCTCGTAGGGGTCTTGGGATGTGGGTTTGGCTATTCGTCGCGACCGTGGAATCCGTGTTTTATACAGGCTCGTATTGAAAACACGGACGTCCTAGTATATCCAATATTTCATATATGTTCTTCTGCTGCAATGTTCTGTGATGGGATCATATTACTGCCTGAGACGAATGTTTATATTATATATATGAGATATATGTTATATTGCAAATTTCGTTTCAAAAGAGATGCTTGTGAAGCAAAATATAATGGGACTTCATTAATGAGATTAATGAAATAAAAGAAACCTAAAGATGTTGTAGAAACTTGTTTAAAAACTGGTAGCTCTAGTTCTTGCTTTGCATAGTGGTGTTCCTTGTAGAACATCCAGCACCTTATTCGATAAGGAAAGGACCGAGATCCCTTCACCGGGAGTGACTCCTTTAGCAATAACTGGCAGATGCTACACACACTCGGTTTGTCTTTTGATTGCTTCTATAGTTCTTGCTTTGCATAGTGATATTTGTGAAATATCCTGCACCTTATTCGATGAGGAAAGGGCCGACGATCCCTTCACCGGGAGTGACCCCTTTAGCAAAACTAGAAAGGCCTCAAAAACACTCTATTTAAAATCACTCGATTCTACAACGATATCAAGTTCATTACGCAAAGGGTTTTCTTAAAAACCTGTCATAGCCCTCCGTCATTTTAGATAAGGACTGTTTTGTATTCGTGCTGCGTTTGTTGGCCTTTGTCAAGGCGTAGTGTGCGGTAGCTGAATAGTACTTATCTGCTTATGCATATGATGCAGATTGGATTAGGGTAGTCATGCGACCTTGTTGGCCTTTGTCAAGGGCCGTGCGGGTGGGTTTACTTCAATCAAGAAATGACGGGTTGAACTTGACTAGCAGCGTATGGTTTGTTGGCCTTTGTCAAGGTCATAGGAGGCTTGGGGCAAAATATTATCGGGAATTTCAAATATTGAAATTTGCAATGAGATTGCATACCTTCTATGAGATAGTTGGATCTCGATACCCGCTGCGAGTAAGAGTTACTCCTGGGAGAGTTTTACACATTACAATTAGCCGATCAAGTTGGTGTCTAAAAAGATGTTAACGGGGTTACGCCTCTGGGAAAACGAGGTTTACTTTAATTAGGTTCGTGCGAAAGCACGGGGGACCTCCCTCAAAGTACCAACACTGACCTGGCTGAAAGATTAGCGAACTTGTAGCGTGTAATTAATCCCGGCTAGTCTTTCCTTTTAGGGTTTGAAGGAAGATTTGATTAAAACAGTGGGAGACATCCTGATTAGATATATTAGATAACCAATCTAATCTTGCAAGAGCATACGCTGAGTGTTTTCTTCTCTCTCTCTCTCCAGGTAGCGACCATATCACGCCTTAATCAAGATAATAATACGGATACATTGACCAAACCCGCTTGTTATACTGAGCTGGGGAACGTTGGTCCCACTCCAACTTATAATTGTTATAAGACAGAGCAGGAAATTGGAGATTACCAGAATTCCCGTGCCGCCCAAACGAAGAAAGTGCATGTTGATGCATCATCTTCGGGTGTGTTCATTACACAGAACTGTTTCTCAGTGTCCTTTACGTCCTGGGTATGTGATACCGGATCAGGATCCCGTATATGTAATCTGTTACATGGGCTACAGAAAGGTAGAGAACTGAGAACGGGTGATAAGTTTCATGAGACAGAAAACGGTGCAAGTATTGCAGCCAAGTCTGTTGGTCACTATCACCCTGTATTACCAGAATACATTGATTCTGAACAAATGTTATTAGATACCGAACCTGATATACAAAATCATATCGGTCTCTTTATTAGTAAAGAAAGGATACAATTTTGTATTGTTGGATAATGTTTTGAACATTTCCTATATCAAGGGTTGATCGGTTCAGGCACGTTATCTAAAAGCATTGTCGTTCTAAATCAAACTACAGTTCTTAGTATACGGAACACACACAAGAGGAAGAGTTCAGAAATGAATGAATCCTTCTTGAGGTATTGTAGACTAGGTCATATCAATGCGACCCGACTGACTGAAGTTACATATAGATGCATATTTAAATTAGTTTGAATTTACATCTTGTGAAACTTGCCGGTCATGTCACAAAGATAAGATGACCACAGCTCTGTTTGTTGGAAACAGAGAAAGAGTTAGTGAACTTTTGGGATTGATACATGCTGATGTATGAAAGTCCCCTGTCTACGCATGCCAAGATCGGTTCTTTGTACTTCATTACATTCTCTGATAATCTCTCAAGATTCAGACATATGTTCCTGTTGAAACACAAGTCCGAACCTTTTGAGATATTCACAGAATATAAGTTAGAAGTAGAGAACCAAAATACGGGTATAAGTATTATGTCCTTTGATAAGATCAAGGTGGAGAATACTTGAGCACGGAATTCCTGGACTATTCTAAAGGAGAATGAGATTCTTTCTCAGCATTACTCCTCCGTATACACCATAGCACGATGGTATATCGGGGCAGAGCAATAGCACCCTATTTGATATGGTGTGCTCTATGATGAGTACTACTGAGTTTCCTATTTCTTTTTGGGAGTTATGCACTTGAGAAGCTGCATACCTATTGAATAGGGTTCAAATCAAATCAGTTGCCTACCACTTCATATGTGATATGGAAAGGGAAGAGCCCATATCTTAAGTTGGTTAAGATTTGGGTTGTCCGGCCTATGTCTAAAAGCAAAATCCGGACAAGCTCGAGACAAGTTCTGTTATGTAGAACTGGAAGGGTTCCAGCTATACAAACTGCAACTGATGATTTGGTAGAACCAAAGGATTCAATAGTTTCCAACGAACCTCAGCCTCTCCGCCGATCTAGTAGGGTTCCTCACCCACCTGAGAGATACTTCGGTTTCTCTATGACAGTGGGAGCGAGGATTGCATCATGAGATGATGACCCAACTAGTTTCGAGCTGGCCATCAGGAGTGAGACTCTGTAAGAATGACTGGATGCTTAATCGATCTGAGATGGAATCCTTATACACCAACAAAGTATGGACTTTGGTTGCTTTATCCGAAGGGTTAAATCCCCATCAGGAGCGAGTATATCTTGAGAAGATTACTTGGTGTAAATGGTAAAGTTGAGACTTTCAAAGCTATGCTTAAGTCCATCCAAATCCTACTTGCCACGACTATATACCATGACTACGATATCTGGTGGTTGGGTGTCATGACTGCTTTTCTAAATGATGTTTTAGAAGAGAACGTCTATAAGTACACAGCCAGAGGGCTTCGTAGACAGTGGGAGCAGCAGAAACGTGTACAAGTTGTTTTATATGATAAAGCAGGCATCCCGGAGTTGGAACATCTGTTTTGATGTGGTAGTCAAAGAGTTTGAGTTCATCAAAATGGTAGATGAACCTTGTATATACAAAAAGGTAGTAGAGAGTATGGAGGTGATCCTCGTAGAGTACGTGGATGGCATACTCTTGATAGGGAAGGAGTTTCCTATGCTACGCTCGGTCAATCTCCGCTTATCACAAGGATTCTCCATATAGGATCAAAGTGATACCTCCTAAATCCTGGGTTTTGGATCTATGAGATAGATCTAATTGGATGTTAGGACACTCACTAGTTGTAGTGAGATGGTATCAATCGATCCTGGGGAGAATCACTGGAAAGGTTCCAGGCTGATAAGGACGACTAAATGTCAGTCGCAGGCATTGTCTTTACCCTCAGTGGAAGGACGGTATGTTGGAAGAGTTCCAAGCTAGATACCGTGACTTACTAGACGATTAAAGGCAAGATACATCGTTACCAAGGATGCTACCAAAGAGGCAGTCTGGATATATATAAGTTCATAAGATGAACTTCGTTCCTACCATTGTGTGACAATGGAGTTGTGGCTTTAGCCAAGGAACTACCGTCCCATCAGAAATCCAGATATAATTCTTAGGCAGTATCACCTGATCATGGAGATGGATGATCTCCAGGGAAATCAAGGTTAGGAGAGTAGACATAGAGGACGACAGCGCGGATCCACTCACAAAGGCCTTTTTCCCAGTAGAGACTTTTATGGGATGGTTGAGTATGAGATACTTCAACCGCAGCTAATTGTTGGGTATGCGATACCATAACAGATGGCCCTAGGGCAAGTGGGAGATTGTTAGTTATATGTATGCCCTAGAGGCGATTACTGTACATATGATGTATATTGTAATGGATGCTTGGACATATATAGGGAGGACTTTCTTGCTCGACATGAGAGTATGCTATCTGGTTGTACTTTGTCTTAACATGTACTCTGATTGTCTCTATATTACATGTTGATAAAGCCCTTAGGATATGTACTCGACTACTGGGACTATGATGAGATCATACTAGTGGGGCCACGGTAGTCGACGAGTACATCCTATAACTGTTCCTAGTCGAGGGTGTATCGAGACACCAGAGTAGACTAGCGTATACGCATCTTGACCCATATGATGGGCGATGGATGATCCCATATCCATCGGTGTTTGACATCAAGGATGGTGTACGGGTGCTCAGTGGAGACTGAGTACACTGGACGGACTCGCCGAGAACTCCCAGATGGTATTATACCTCACGTCAGATGGCAGTTCTCCGGTGACACTGGTACAGAGTAGTCTGTTGACCCGAGATCGTCATAGAGTCTTGTGTGATTCCCACTGTGCTTTGATTTCCATCATACCACGTCCAAGAGGGCGTGCAAAAAGGTGGCTTTTGGGTACAGTCCCGAATCACATGGAGGCAATGAGCGATAGGAGGGGATTCGTCTCTCCCGGTATAGGGAGTTGATGTTGTGCTGTGTTCGATTGGCTATAACCGGAAATCCCTGGCCAGGGTTGCTGAGATTTACTGGTAAGTGTTATCAGTAGTTTCTCGAACTGTTATAGACCTCATATTGACACGACTTATCAAGCTACTGGGGTCTGACGTTTACCACCCCTAGGCGAGATATGCAACATATCAGACGACGAGACCGGACTGTACGGGAGTGTTACTGTTTGGATTCACAAGAGAATGTACAGGCTTGCTTGTTGATCTTCTGAGCGCTCAATACCTGGGTAGCTGTTACGTTTAGCTGATCGCTTGCAGCTTATGGGTGTTTGATATGATCATCACCTACTGCCGGCGTATTGACGATTCTTTAGAGTCCTACACAGAGGTTTCTTGGCTCAGGCAAAACGGAGTAGGAGCACATATGTGATATGTGCGGGACCGAGGATAATGTGGTATGTGATATCGTATTGTATTCTCGCGATATTTGATATCAGCCGGGTCATCGGATCAACTGTTGATTCGATGAATCGGTGCGGATAAATATTAGTCGGTTATATGCGATATAGCCGGATTGTCGGATCAAGTGTTGATTCGATAATTTAATGTATAATAATATATATGATATATTAAATTACATTAACTAATATTTGCTCACTAAAAGATTCTTTTTCTCACCCGGGTAATACATTGATATATATGCGATATATGTTAATTGTATTATTTTATTTTGTTACGATAAATATTATATATGTGATATATATTATTGTAACATGATATGATAACTAATGCAACTTGTTTAGTGGAGTTTAAACATGATTAGGGTTTGGATTAGGGTTAAGCTTTCTAGATGTTTCTAGAAGGTTTTCTATTTTGTTTTGGAAAAGATATTTTCAAGTGACTCATTCTTAACTCAACCCAAACCCTAACCCTTGGTCAATTCTCTACAATGGTTAAGTCAACCATGGTTGCATAATTCATCATTATCTCTTTTGCATTATTCATCACAAAAGGGATTCTATTATTGTTCATCTTCTTCCATCTTTCTTCATGAAAAAGCTTGCTAGCTTTTTTTCAATGTGATGAATAAATATGAGAAAAAGATAAATAAAGAGAGCAAAAATCCTACTTCATCATCCTCATCTTCCCTTGTCATTTAGATGAGGGTGTTCACATCATTTCATGAGTGTTAGCTTGTGTTAACGGAACTTCAAGGTAGATCATCTTAGTATCGAAGATCGGAAGCAAAGGTTGCATCTTTCTCTTCGTGGAACCTCTCGAGAGTCCGGATCCCGATGATCGCAGCGAAGGGTCCACAACACGGAGCATATGAAGTGAAGGACCGGATCTACAAAGGTTGTAATCCCTCTCACTTAGTGTTAAAGTTGTTAACATGTTAGTTTTCGCCTAATCTCTAGTTTAAAGATCCGTATTCGGGTTGTTCGGCACGGCTAAATTTTTAATCGGGCATGGTTGATGCCTCGTAGACCCTTGTGCGCGTGCCTAGCAACCCTACATGGTAAACGTCAGACCCCAATAACTCGATAAGTCGTGTCGATATGAGGCTCATAACGGGTCGAGAAACTACTGGTAACACTTACGAGTAAATCCATAAAGCAGCCTTGGCCAAGGACTTCCTGTTATAGCCAATCGAGCACAGCGCAACATCAACTCCCTATACCGGGAGAGACGAAACCCCTCCTATCGCTCATTGCCTCCATGTGATTCGGGACTGTATCCAAAAACCACCGTTTTGCACACCCTCTTAGACGTGGTAAGGTGGAAATCAAAGCACAGTGGGAATCACACAAGACTCTATGACGATCTCGGGTCTACAGACTAACCTGCACCAGTGTCACCAGAGAACTGCCATCTGACGTAAGGTATAATACCATCTGGGAGTTCTCGGCGAGTCCGTCCAGTATACCCAGTCTCCACTGAGCACCCGTATATCATCTCTGATGTTAAACACCGATGGATATGGGATCATCCATCGCCCATCTGTATGGGTCGAGAAGCTACACGCTAGTCTACTCTGGTATATTGATGCCCCGTCTCGATACCCCCACGACTAGGGACTTTGAAGGATTTACTTATGGACTACCACGTCCCCACTAGTATGATCCACATCATAGTCCAGGTAGTCAAGTACACATCCTAAGGGCTTTACCAACATGTAGCAGAGAGACAATCAGTGTACACGTTAAAGTAAAGAGTAACCAGATAGCATACTATCATATCGAGCAAGAAAGTCATCCCTATATATGTCCAAGCATCCACTACAATATACATCCTATGTATAGTAATGGCCTCTAGGGCATACATATAACTAACAATCTCCCACTTGCACAATGGCCATCTGATAGTAGTGGTTGTAGTATCTCATACTCAACCATCCCATAAAAGTCTCTCTCTGGGAAAAGGCCTTTGTGAGTGGATCCGCCGTGTTGTCCTCTGAGTCTGCTCTCCTAACCAGAGATCAACCATCTCCACGATCAGGTGATACTGCCTAAGAATATGTCTGGATCACTGATGGGACGGGCGTTCCTAGGCATAAGCCACAACTCCATTGTCTCACAATGGGAGGAACGGAGTTCATCTCATGAACTAATATACATCCAGACTGCCTCTTTGGTAGCATCTTAAGTAGCGATGTATCCATCCTTTATCGTCTAATATGCCACGGTATCTAGCTTGGAACTCTTCCAACATACCGTCCCTTTACTGAAGGTAAGGACAATGCCTGTGACTGACATTTAGTCGCCCTTATCATCCTGGAACCTTTCCAGTGATTCTCCCCAGGATCGATTGATACCATCTCACTACAACTAGTGAGAATCCTAACATCCAATTACATCTATCTCATAGATTCAAAACGCAGGATTTAGGAGGTATCACTTTGATCCTATATTGAGAATCCTTGTGATAAGCGGAGATTGACCGAGCGTAGCATAGGAAACTCCTTCTCTATCAAGAGTATGTCATCCACGTACTCTACGAGGATCACCACCATACTCTATACTACCTTTTTTGTATATACAAGGTTCATCTACCATTTTGATGAAGTCAAACTCTTTGACTACCACATCAAAACAGATGTTCCAACTCCGCGATACTTGCTTTATCACATAAAACATCTTGCACACGTTTCCGCTGCTCCCACTGTTTACGAAGCCCTCTGGCTGTGTACTTATAGACGCTCTCTTCTAAAACATCATTTAGAAAAGCAGTCATGACACCCAACCACCAGATATCGTAGTCATGGTATGTAGCCGTGGCAAGTAGGATCTGGATGGACTTAAGCATAGCATTGAAAGTCTCAACTTTTCCATATACACAAAGTAATCTTCTCAAGATATACTTGCTCCTGATGGGGATTTAACCCTTCAGATAAACCAACCAAAGTCCATACTTTGTTGGTGTATAAGGATTCCATCTCAGATCGATAAGCATCCAGCCATTCTTACAGAGTCTCACTCCTGATGGCCAGCTCGAAACTAGTTGGGTCATCATATCATGATGCAATCCTTGCTCCCACTGTCATAGAGAAACCGAAGTATCTCTCAGGTGGGTGAGGAACCCTACTAGATCGGCGGAGAGGCTGAGGTTCGTTGGAAACTATTGAATCCTTTGGTTCTACCAAATTATCAGCTGCAGTTTGTGTAGCTGGAACCTTTCCAGTTCTACCTCATGACCAATAATTTCTTCACAAGAAATTCCCTTTCACAAAGGTGGCATGCTGAGAAACAAAACATTTTTGTTCCTCGGTTAGGTAGAAGATATTCCCTTGCGTATGCTTGGGATATCCAACAAACTTCCGCAGATCTGACTTTGCCTCGAGCTTGTCCGGATTTTGCTCTTTAGACATAGGCCGGACAACCCCAAATCTTAACAAACTTAAGATATGGGCTCTTCCCTTTCCATATCTCATATGAAGTGGTAGGCAACTGATTTGATCGGAACCCTATTCAATAGGTATGCAACTTCATAAGTGCATAACTCCCTAAAAGGAAATAGGAAACTCAGTAGTACTCATCATGGAGCACACCATATACATAGGATGCTATTGCTCCGCCCCGATATATCATCATGCTATGGTGTATAAGGAGGAGTAATGCTGAGAGAGAATCTTATTCTTAAAATAGTCCAGGAATCCCGTGCTCAAGTATTCTCCTCCCTGATCACATCAAAGGACATAATACTTATACCCGTTGTTGGTTCTCTACTTCTAACTTATATTTTGTGAATATCTCAAAAGGTTCGGACTTGTGTTTCAACAGGAACATATGTCTGAATCTTGAGAGATCATCAGAGAAGGTAATGAAGTACAAAGAACCGGTCTTGGCATGTGTAGACAGGGGACCTTCATACATCAATATGTATCATCCCAAGAGTTCACTAACTCTTTCTCTGCTTCCAATAAACAGAGCTATGGTTATCTTATCTCTGTGACATGACTGGCAAGTTTCACAAGATGTAAATTCAAACTAATTTAAATATGCATCTTAATGTAACTTCAGCTAGTCGGGTCGCATTGATATGACCTAGTCTACAATGCCTCAAGAAGGATTCGTTCATTTCTGAACTCCTCCTCTTGTGTGTGTTCTGTATACTAAGAACTGTGGTTTGATTTAGAACGTCAATGCTTTTAGATAACGTGCCTGAACCGATCAACTCTTGATATAGGAAATGTTGAAAACATTATCCAATCAATACAAAATTATATCCTTCTTTATCTAAATAAAGAGACTGATATGATTTTGTATATCAGGTTCGGTATCTAATAACATTTGTTCAGAATCAATGTATTCTGGTAATACAGGATGACGGTGACCAACAGACTTGGTTGCAACACTTGCACCGTTTTCTGCCTCATGAAACTTATCACCCGTTCTCAGTTCCCTACCTTTCTGTAGCCCTATGTAATAGATTACATATCTGGGATCCTGATCCGGTATCAGATACCCAGGACGCAGAGGATACTGAGAAACAATTCTTTGTAATGAACACACCCGAAGGAGATGCATCTCATGCACTTTCTTCGTTTGGGCAGCATGGGAATCCTGATATTCCCCTAATTCCTGCTCTGTCTTATAACAATTATAAGTTGGAGCGGGACCAACGTTCCCCGGCTCAGTTTAAAAGCGGGTTCGGTCAATTCATCCGTATTATTATCTTGATTAAGACGTGTTATGGTCACTACCTAGAGAGAGAGAGAAGAAAACACTCTGCGTGCGCTCTTGCAAGATCAGATTGGTTATTATTTTATCTAATCAGGATGGCTCTCACTGTTTTTTTATCAAATCTTCCTTCAAACCCTAAAAGGAAAGACTAGCCGGGATTAATTACACGCTACAAGTTCGCCAATCTTTCAGCTAGGCCAGTGTCGGTACTTTGAGGGAGGTTCCTCGTGCTTTCCAACGGACCTAATTAAAGTAAACCTCGTTTTCCCAGAGGCGTAACCCCGTTGACACCTTTCTAGACACCTACTTGATCGGCTAATTGTAATGTGTAAAACTCTCCCACGAGTAACTTTTACTCGCAGCGGGTATCGGGATCCAACTATCTCATAGAAGGTATGCAATCTCATTGCAAATTTCAACACTTGAAATTCCCAATAATATTTTGCCCCAAGCGATCTATGACCTTGACTGAGTCAACAAACCATAGACCGCAAGTAAAGTTCAACCCGTTATTTCCCGATTGAATTAAACCCACCCGCACGACCCTTGACTGAGTCAACAAGGCCGCACGACTACCCTAATCAAATCACATCATATGCTTTGCAGATAAGCACTAATCAGCTACCGCACCCTACGCCTTGACTGAGTCAACCAACGCAGCACGAATACTAAATATTACTTATCTGAAATGACGGAGGGCTACGACAGGTTTTTAAGAAAACCCTTTGCGTAATGAACTTTATATCGTTATAGAATCGAGTGATTTTAAATGGAGTGTTTTTGAGGCTTTTCTAGTTTTGCTAAAGGGGTCACTCCCGGTGAAGGGATCGTCGGCCCTTTCCTCATCGAATAAGGTGCAGGATATATCATATATACCGCTGTGCAAAGCAAAAACTATAGAAGCAATCAAAAGACAAACCGAGGGATGTAGCATCTGCCAGTTATTGCTAAAAGGGTCACTCCCGGTGAAGGGATCTCGGCCCTTTCCTTATCACATAAGGTGCAGGATGTTCTACTAGGAACACCGCGATGCAAAGCAAGAACCGTAGCTACCAGTTTTTGAAAATTCGATTCCACAACATCTTAGGTTTATTTTCTTTCATTAATCACATTAATGAAGTCCCATCATTTATGTTACCCAAACATCACAGATAAATACGACGTACACTTATGCCATCCACATTCGCCTCGATGTCCCCTCGTGCACCGTTAGGTTAGGTAACTAACGGCAGAGCGGGGCAGGGCTAGCGCAGGTGTAAAACATAAGTAACGCCTATATAATATATCATATATATCATATACAGTATCTATCACAACATATCAAATGATCACATCACAGATATCGCAGCAGAAGAAACATATGAAATATTGGATATACTAGGACGTCCGTGTTTTCAATACGAGCCAGTATAAAACACGGATTCCACGGTCGTGATGAATAGCCAAACCCACACCCCTAGACCCCTATGAGAGTGGCAAGCAACCCTACCAATTCTAGAGTTAGGAGACCCGGACTCGACTCCTCGAGTTGGTCTCCCACTGGACTCCAGAACCCGGTTACTTGTGCTATCCTCCTTGGGTCTATCCTAGTGCGAAAAAGTAAATAATATACAATGGTGACATCTTCCGCAACCTGGAAGTGCCAAAAAATAAATAAATATTACATACAATTAATTTTACATGAATGAAAATGAAAAACACTCATCTCACATAAAAACCCCCCGGCTATTCAAACACGACGATCCAATATAACATATCCAGCAACACATAACACCATATGTCATCAAGGTAAGTAAATGTGCGCATCCCAATTGTCGTTGACATATAGCAACGAAACCGGCGATATCACATATTACACTTACGGTCGCAGAAAAGAAAGTGTAAAACTACAACAGTTGGAATCCGCAACCTCTTTAGACATCACATGCCTAACCAAATGAATTCCTTAGACATCGCATGCCTAACAATTATAAACCCCACATTTTAGTCTCTATATCGAAAACACTTTTCAATATCTAGTCGGGCAATTCAACAAGATTCCCGATATACCGATCGAATGCTCATTGCAAACTTTAGTAGACGGCCGCACCCCCGATGCCGTCGACGAAGTGCACTAAGGCGGAACTCTGCTTCCGCGAGCACCCAAACGGATGCTTTTGGCTACGGGGTTCTCCTACAGTCACTTGGTCGGGGCTATGGGGCATGGCTGTCTATTAAGTTTACCCGGCGAGTATCCGCGTACGCTACGTGATTGCGACGGACTTTTGATCACATCAAAATTCCGTGGCAACCGATCAAGTGAGACTAAACTGCTATTCTTATAACATCCAAAACAGTTATCTCATAACTACATGTGGATTTCAAATATTGTATCACATTCCAGATAAATAGAAAATGTTAAACTTTCCAATCGAACAATCAAACACCCAAGTTTTCCCGAAACAACTCTACTCTTGAAATAAGTTCAAAAACATCCATTTCATGCCACAGTACCAACGGTCCAGCCGTAGAAGGGTCAAGCCAACGCCTCACATGTGGCACGCCGTACTGCCCCAAACTCTAAGGTTCAAAGGGCAGTTCAAGACGGTCACATAATCGAGTTAAGGTTTGTTGTCTTCTAGAGGGTCCATCGCGTTACTTGCACTACTTAGACGTTCTTAAACTTCGGAAAAATCCAACACTTGGAAATTTTCCGGCAAGGGAAAAATTGGGTATTTATATCCGGTCGAACTTTTTAACATATTCTAAAATTACCTGGAAAAACACATAGACAAAGTTTGACAATCCGATCGAATCTACGAATTCCCAATATAACCCAGAAAACTCAACTCTTTAGCAGTAATTAAAATTACCCAGAAAAAACAGGCATTACAGACGGGGATTACTGTGCAAAGAACGTGACAAGAAGCTTCTTTATGGCCGCGGAACCGCCGCAAATGCCAGGGTGGGGCCACGGTTCCGCGGCGCTTTAGTTGATTCAGGGACACGTGCTTCACAGTAACCCCTAGAAAACCCTGCTGAATTTTTTGGATATTTTTAATTCACAAAATTCACAGTTTTGAAAAATTGTACAGAGAAGGGTTTTGAATTAGGGTTTCGGGTTCGATCGGACTTCTAACATTGTCTACACTTCGCCTAAAGCTCTAGCTAGGCTCTGATACCACTGTTGGGTTACTAGGCACACACAAGAGGTTCCGCAAGGCATCAACCATGCCAAATTCAAATTTTCCGGTGCCGAGAAACCCTAAACTAGATCGTTAACTAGAGATTAGGCGAAAGAATATGCAAGCAAACTACTTTGCTACTAAGTGAATGGAAATACAACCTTTGTAGATCCGGTCCTCCACTTCTAAAGCTCCGTGTTGACGTCCCTCCACTGCGATCATCGGATCCCGGACTCTAGAGATGGTTTCGTCGGAGAAATGATCGGGCTAGGTCATTGACTTCGAGGCCGAAGATGATCTATGTCGGGAAGACTCAAACTCAAGCTATTCCTTCACTTGGTCAAAAACTTTGTGAAGAGAACACCCTATTCTACATGGCAAGTAGTAGAGGATGAAGAAATAGGAAGTGGGTTCACTTTAGAATTGGATTTCTCACTCTTTTTCTCATGGCACCATTGGAGCTAGCAAGCTTTTGTGAGCTTGATGAAGGAGAAGAAGAAGAAAAGAATTATATCAAAAGGAATCCAAATGAAACTTATCCAATAAATAATGGCACCATGGTTGAGTTAAGCCCTCATGCTTAACTCATGTAGAGAATTAACCAAAGCATTAGGTTAAGGGTTGGGTTAATTAATATCTTGAACAAATGACAAAAGAGTTGACTTTGTCAATATTTATCAAGCTTTATGAAGCTTGATAACTTTGACCAAAGTCTCACTCTTTTGTTATTTGTTAGGATAATTGTAAACCCTAATTTAACCTTGATTTGGTTCAAGTCTCATACACACAACTTGTTTGTATCATCAAGCATGATACAAACATGTACACTTGCATATATCACATATAAACAATGTGTACAATCAAGTGAGAAAATCAATCTTAAGTGAACCAATACTAGTTAATGTAAAGTAATATATTAAATATATAATTATACATTAAATCATTAAATCAACACTTGATTTAACGATCCGGTCATATTGCATATAACCGACTAATATTAATAGTAACAACTTATCGAATCAACACTTGATCCGATAACCCGGCTATATCGCATACAACCGATCAATGTCACAAATCGCGAGAATAGAATACAGTATCACATACTGGTATTATTCTCGGTCCCGCACATATCTCATATGCACTCCTATTTCATTTCGCTTGAGCCAGGAAACCCCTGTGTAGGACTGTAAAGACTCGGCAATACGCCGGCAGTAGGTGATGATCATATCAAACACCCACAAGCCGCAAGCGGTCTGCTAAACGTAACGGCCACCCGGGTATTGAGCGATCAGAAGATCAACGAGCAAGCCCGCTTACACTCCTGTGAATCCAACCAGTAACACTACCGTAAAGTCCGGTCTGTTCGTATGATATGTCGCATATCTCGTCTAGGGGTGGTAAACGTCAGACCCCAATAACTCGATAAGTCGTGTCGATATGAGGCTCATAACGGGTCGAGAAACTAATGATAACACTTACCAGTAAATCCCTAAAGCAGCCTTGGCCAAGGACTTCCTGTTATAGCCAATCGAGCACAGTGCAACATCAACTCCCTATACCGGGAGAGACGAAACCCCTCCTATCGCTCATTGCCTCCGTGTGATTCGGGACTGTACCCAAAAACCACCGTTTTGCACGCCTTCTTGGACGTGGTAAGGTGGAAATCAAAACACAGTGGGAATCACACAAGACTCTATGACGATCTCGGGTCTACAGACTAACCTGCACCAGTGTCACCAGAGAACTGCCATCTGACGTAAGGTATAATACCATCTGGAAGTTCTCAGCAAGTCCGTCCAGTGTACCCAGTCTCCACTGAGCACCCGTATATCATCTCTGATGTCAAACACCAATGGATATGGGATCATCCATCGCCCATCTGTATAGGTCGAGAAGCTACACGCTAGTCTACTCTGGTATATCGATGCCCCGTCTCGATACCCCCACGACTAGGGACTTTAAAGGATGTACTTATGGACTACCACGTCCCCACTAGTATGATCCGCATCATAGTCCAGGTAGTCAAGTACACATCCTAAGGGCTTTAACAACATGTTGCAGAGAGACAATCAGTGTACACATTAAAGTAAAGAGTAACCAGATAGCATACTATCATATCGAGCAAGAAAGTCATCCCTATATATGTCCAAGCATCCACTACAATATACATCCTATGTATAGTAATGGCCTCTAGGGCATACATATAACTAACAATTACACCCATAAAATCTCGTCAAGCTAGTTTCGTAAGTTGACTATCGACTCTAATCCTAAGATTCAGTTTCTAAGCTAAAAATTCTATTATCCTAAATTAGAAATATCCAACCCTTATTCTTAACACCCCACTCTTTATTTAACTTAAGCTTCTATATGTCTTTATGTGCTTGTGCAATAGCATCATTTTGTTTCAAAAGTTTCGATTTAAAGTCTTCATGTCTCCAATTACTTACATCTTATTAAAATGCCCAGGTCACTTCGTAACACACATTTGGCCGATGAATCCCAAACTAGACGATTTTAAGGCATCGGGTGAGAAAACACCCCGCAGGCTTCGACTTATTTATTAACATCTTATTCGCATATATTTTTGTTTGTTTTTTCTTTGTTGGCAACCATGTGCATCTTTTTGCGAATTTTTATATTTTTTTCTTTTCTGTCTGGCATCCTTCGGTAGTTTAGAATACCTACTATGTGCATTTTTTTTTATCTTGGAGACATTTCAAACTTATCTAATTCTTAAAACTCACGTCGCATGTAGTGTAATGCCAAGACATATATTTGCTGCTGTTAAACTCAAAGAAGGGTTATTTTTCGGGTTTTCAATTTCTAATCCTAGGATCTAGTTGTTTCTTACCTATCAATCTAAACCATTGGTAGTTGAATCTAAATTTCCCTACCAGTTAGCTTGATGCCAAAGTATTTATATTTTTTGGAAAATTTTAAATTTTTTATGGGTTTTAATATATATGTAATGCAGAATTTAAATATGATGCAATAAGGAATTTTAAATATGCAAAGAAAAAGGAAAGTTTTGCAAACGAAAATAAACGTGCAAATGCATGCAGAAAGTAAACATGAGTGCAAGGATAGAAAGCTCACCGAGTGTACCCCCAAATTTAAACTTGACAGTGTCCTCACTGTCATGCCGCACTAAGAGATCACAAAAGTTTTGAAGGTTCAAAATTTGTCTATAACATTTCAGGAAAATAAAATATTATTTTTGGGAATTTATATAATTGAATAATAAATATTATGAATATTTTAATGTGTAGAGATTAGTTTTTATGATACGGTATAATTAAATACCGATAAATTGGGAAATATTTGGAAATTTATATCAATTATTGATTTTAAATGAATTTATGAAAATTGGGAATTTTGCAATGTAGTTGTTCAGACCAGAATATTGCATTTTAATACCGCTCATTCATTAACTATTTTTTGTATTTATCGGTACTATTAACCAGTGTCTGCTCAGTATTACAGATTACAGGTATCCGTGATAAAATACTGGAAACACACTTAAAATCACGGATATTCCAGTTGTCAGCTGACACTGTAAACAGAACCGCAAACCGACCGATAATACCTGGGTTTCTTTGTGCAACATGCTTGTGTACACACTTTTCTATCTAAATGGACCAACACAATACAAGTTGTACACAAGTGTGCACTAAGACCTAGAGAGGCTGCCATGGCACACACTCATGATGGTTAGAGCAAGTGGGCATGGTGTGATGTGCATTCAATGCATAAAGTGTGATGTGATCCAAAGTTTCAAGTTTCCTTCCAATAACCCTGAGTGCATCCAGAGCTTTTACTGAGAAAACAAACTGCATCTGAGTGATGTGGGGGACAACACAAGTCAACACACCAAGCACGAACCCCAGAGCTCGGATTTGGGCCGAGCTCATACCCCCTTTGGCCGGCCAAATAGTGCACAAATGCCCCCAGTTTCTCACAGTCCCTCCCTTGTTGCCACATCAGCTCATTTTTATTGTTTGTTTAATTTTCTTTTGAGCCTATAAATATAGAACCAGTGAGCAAGGGAGAGGGGTCCAAGTTTTGTTAAACATTTCATACATTGTGTAACTCTTTTTGTTTCTTTAGTTCTTGTAAATAGCTTCCCCTTGAGTTCTTAACCTTCTCTTGAGCTTGCAACCTCTTCATTGAGCTTGCAAGTTTAAGGGTTGGTTATTGATTTCAAGGGTTGTATCATTCTTCAAGTTGAATAAAGCTCTCTTTTGTGCTATTATTTTGCCTTGGGTTTTTAGCTCTCTCTTGATCTTGCAACCTTTTAACTGAGCTTGCAAGTTTAAGTTTGGGTTATTAAACCCATGGTTTGTAACTTGTTCCATGGTTCCTAATTCTTTCTTTCTTGCTCATTTATTACTTGCATTTTCTTTCTTGCAACTTTAATTCCATGCTTTACTTACTTGCTCATTTTCATTCCTTGCAATTTCTTACCATGTCATTTACTTTCTTGTGTTGCTCTTTTCTTTTCTTTGTTTCTCTTTTCTTTGCTCTTTTTGGTTTGTTGTTTTTATATTTATGAATATATGTTGTTAGGAAAAGAAACCGATATTGTAAGTTAACGTTTCGTTTATCATTTCCTTTTCTCGTCTTTTCCATTTGAAACTCCGCCCAAACCTTACGCAAGCGCTCCGTTAGGCACCCTACCCTACCAAGGTATCGGTGTTTTCTAACCGCGACCGGTTGCGTTCGGTTTCGCCGGAGGCGAAAGCAAGAGACAAGAACAGACGGACAAGGGTCAATAAGCCGGATTCCACGAATACCGTGCTTAAGCACCCTAATCCACGTTGTTGCCGATTGCTCCAGCTTCAATTGGTCAAGACTTGGCTCAAAGGTGTGCTCGGTAAGCTTTCTACCTTCGCATTCATATGTATATTTTGCATTTGCATACTCTTTATTAAAACCCATAAAAATCGAAAATTTTACAAAAATATAAGAACTTTGTCATCAAGTTAGCTAATAGGGTAAGTTAGATTTTTATTCCGAAAGTTTAGTTGATACGTTAGAAATAACTATATCCTAGGCCTAGGAATTGAAAACCCTAAAAATAACCCTCCTTCTGTTTAAACTTGGTAAATATACGTTCTTATAGTTTTTTTTGAGAAATAGGTAATCTTGAGTTCAGTTCTTTAGTTAATTCAAGATGAAGGGAGAGTATTGAAGCTTTACTGAAAGATAAGCCTGAAAAATAGTTTCTATTCTTAAATCCAACATTAGAAAGTATATACCCTACAAACTGCACATACACGCACCTTGAAACTTGGGATTGTAGAGGATACCTAGAAATACTCTTGCCTGAAAACCTAGTATGAAAGAAAAAATGGTACTTAAAGCTAAACACCAAGAGAGTATATTGAAAAATATATCCGGTCTTGAAAAAGAAAAATAAAGGAAAAGAAAAAAGAAATAAAGTCAAGACCTGGAAACTGCTATTTACACTTTAAGCTCACACATTCAGTAATCGGCCGTTAGTGTCTCAAGAAGCATTAATAGTCGCATGAAAGGTGTGTGAGCAACACCGTCCATAATTAATGAAAAGAAGTAGTATTAGGTATTAGGGCAAGGGTACTATAGCTTGAATTGAATTCTTAAGTGTAGGGGTGAAACTATACACACACGTAGATGTATACAATCGATGTTTGGAGGAAAGATGGAAATAAAGAATAAGACTTATCTTTTCTGTAAAGTTGATAAAAATCCCTGATTTGAGACCGCACTTTAGAAGGAAAACTCAGGAGATATCAACATCTTTCTAAACTTTTTTGGAACGTATAGGATCTAAGGTTAAATAGATAGGAGGTGTGAATTATTAGGGTTGAATATTTCTAACTTAGAATGATAGAGTTTCTAACGTAGATACTAAACTGTAGGAGTAGAATCGATATTAACTTATGCACTAGCTTGACGGGATTTTGTGGGTGTAATCCGCTGAAAACCCTCAGGAGACAACACTCCTCCTACTAGGGACACCTAAAGGTTTAACGGCTTGTTGCACGCGCTCAGTGCAATCGCGTTCCCTGCGAAAGTGAGGCTAGGATTTTGTTTTGCTCGGGACGAGCAAAAGATAAGTTTGGGGGTATTTGTTCAGACCAGAATATTGCATTTTAATACCGCTCATTCATTATCTATTTTTTGTATTTATCGGTACTATTAATCAGTGTCTGCTAAGTATTACAGATTACAGGTATCCATGACAAAATACTGGAAACACACTTAAAATCACGGATATTCCAGTTGTGAGCTGACACTGTAAACAGAACCGCAAACCGACCGATAATTCTTGGGTTTCTTTGTGCAACATGCTTGTGTACACACTTTTCTATCTAAATGGACCAACACAATACAAGTTGTACACAAGTGTGCACTAAGACCTAGGGAGGCTTCCATGGCACACACTCATGATGGATAGAGCAAGTGGGCATGGTGTGATGTGCATTCAATGCATAAAGTGTGATGTGATCCAAAGTTTCAAGTTCCTTCCAATAACCCTGAGTGCATCCAGAGCTTTTACTGAGAAAACAAACTGCATCAGAGTGATGTGGGGGACAACACAAGTTAACACACCAAGCACGAACCCCAGAGCTCGGATTTGGGCCGAGCTCATACCCCCTTTGGCCGGCCAAACAGTGCACAAATGCCCCCAGTTTCTCACAGTCCCTCCCTTGTTGCCACGTCAGCTCATTTTTATTGTTTGTTTAATTTTCTTTTGAGCTTATAAATACAGAACCAGTGAGCAAGGGAGAGGGGTCCAAGTTTTGTTAAACATTTCATACATTGTGTAACTCTTTTTGTTTCTTTAGTTCTTGTAAATAGCTTCCCCTTGAGTTCTTAACCTTCTTTTGATCTTACAACCTCTTCATTGATCTTGCAAGTTTAAGGGTTGGTTATTGATTTCAAGGGTTGTATCATTCTTCAAGTTAAATAAAGCTCTCTTTTGTGTTATCATTTTGCCTTAGGTTTTTAGCTCTCTCTTGATCTTGCAACCTCTTAATTGAGCTTGCAAGTTTAATTTTGGGTTATTAAACCCATGGTTTGTAACTTGTTCCATGGTTCCTAGTTCTTTCTTTCTTGCTCTTTTATTACTTGCATTTTCTTTGTTGCAACTTTAATTCCATGCTTTACTTACTTTCTCATTTCATTCCTTGCCATATCATACCATGTCATTTACTTTCTTGTATTGCTCTTTTCTTTTCTTTGTTTCTCTTTTCTTTGCTCTTTTTGGTTTGTTGTTTCGATGTTTGTGAATATATGTTGTTAGGAAAAGAAACCGATATTGTAAGTTAACGTTTCGTTTATCATTTCCTTTTCCCGTCTTTTCCATTTGAAACTCCGCCCAAACCTTATGCAAGCGCTCCGTTAGGCACCCTACCCTACCAAGGTATCGGTGTTTCCTAACCGCGACCGGTTCCGTTCGGTTTCGCCGGAGGCGAAAGCAAGAGACAAGAACGGACGGACAAGGGTCAATAACCCGGATTCCACGAATACCGTGCTTAAGCACCCTAATCTACGTTGTTTCCCATTGCTCTAGCTTCATTGGTTGAGTTCGGCTCAAAGTACTTGAATACGGAATCCATTAACTTACACTATCCTATCGTTTCCTAACAAGCTTTATACTTGCATATAACACATAGGTTAAATAATGAACAATTTCCGCAACGGGTATTAACTCGTTAAAACAAGAACTTAAAACGCTCCGTCTCCCTGTGGATCGACCCGTGCTCATCGCGGCTAGCTGCAAAGCGATACCGTCCTGATCGCGGTTAAACTTTAGAACTCTTAAAACTCGACACGCCAAAAGCGTGCGATCAGTAGTATATAGTGATTTGTATATAATTAAGTATTACTAAACACGATTAGTATCAATAACGCATTGATTTGTTTTGTGAATGTGACATGCACCGTGTCATATTGCACATTTGTTATATTTTCTACCATGGCTTTTTTCTTTATTTTTCATGCATGGTTTTGTTTTAAAAGAAAAGAGAAGAAAAGAAAAGAAAATGAAAGAGACTAAACAAATGGGTATGGGCAAGAGATAGAAGAGAGAGAGAGAGAGGTGAAGGGTCTTTGACCAAGGCTCCCATTATCCCCCTTCATTATTTCTTCATCATTTGCCCCTCCTTTTCCTCTCATGGCTGCCCTCCTCTTCCCACCACCTCAATCCCCTCACAACATCCTCAAAAATACATCAAAACCATGCACCCTCTTCACTAAAATTGTGCATAAGCTCACCACAAGCATGATGGACCACGAAAAATTGGATTTTGGAGACTTGGGGTAACTCAAGAAAATTCTTGAGTTGCCAAATGAGGTATTTTCTTCACCATTAGTGTAGTTATTCACTTCCTTTAGCATATATACATGTTTAGAAGTATTTTAGTGGAGTTTAGTGAACTTAGAAAATTCCTAGAAGAGTTTTGAGGGATTCTTGAATTTAGATAGTGCAATTGAGGTTAGTAGATCCCATACAACCCCTGTGGTGATTGTATTTTGGACTAAAACCATAGACTAAAACCCCAATTCACAAACTTAGAAATCCTCGATATCGTATTTGTGGAAATTGTGATGGGAAATAGAAATCTGCTATGACTCGGGGACCTGGAAAATTATATAGCGATCACAGTGAGTCATGCAGGCAACCCAGGAGCAACCCTGATGACCCGAGACCCCAACTCCATGCAGTGGCCGCAAATAAATCCTTTCTGGCTGCAAATTGCGGCCAGGGTAGAGGTGATTGGGTTCGTGTTTGGTCCAGGGCTTTATCTTCAGTAAACTAGACCCTCCAAATGTGCAAAATTGGCTGATTCAACATAGGGTAAAATCTGGAGGTGTTTTCTTGAGTTGTTGCTTTGTTTTGCGACTTCGTTTTAACTTGAGTTTTGGGTATTTGGGTTTTAACTCGATGGTTTGACGTTTGTATTTCGACATCGAGGATTGTTGGTTATTCTTGCATGCGTAGACCATAGATTTTAACCTATGTGTGATACACACGCCTTTTTGTTTTCGTACGCGATTTCGGTTTACGATATCTTGTGTGTATATATGTAGGTACCCTCGAGTGGACTTGAACGACAAGGACGAGCATGGCGTCATCGACTTCGGCAAGCAAGGATCAGATGAGTAGATATATATCTATGGGGGAAGTCGGGTGGATGGCGTATAGTACCCCCGCAGTTTCGTAGTGTAGTATACGAGTACATATATATATTTATTTATGTGTATTGCGGGACTCATGATTACCAAGATATGTTTTAGTTGTTCATGGGTTAGTTTTAGTGTAATTAGAAGTAATTTAGTTTAGCTTCTTAGTCGAGAAACCCTAGAGTAAAGTTTTGCGCGCACACACACACGCATACACTTGTTTTACTTGTGCGTATATAGGGATATATATGTGTGTGTGTGTGTGTGTGTGTGTGTGTGTGTGTGTGTGTGTACATATACATAGATGTTAAGGATAGTATATGGTACTTGGAGATGAGTTGATGTGATTGGGCATGATGCCACGAGATCGGTGATGTAACTTGGTTCGTATTATGAGATACGACATGATATTATAGCGGATCTTTAGGCGATGTGTTTTCATACACACGCATATATATATATATATATATATTGATGGTATCAGAATGTACTAGATTTTAGATCAGTACCCCTAATTCAGGATATGATGATAAGGATACCAGATGAATAATGAGATAAATATGATATTCGATCCGTACCCAGATTTGGGATGCCGTACGATGGACTTACCGTACGAGATATAATTATGATGATAGATCCGCACTCTTGACTTGAGGATGTCATATTATATATTGTATCGTATGTGATACTATTGAGGCGGGATCACCGACTACTAGATATAAATATCGACTCAGACTTAGGTGGTTTTCCTTACCCTTTTGATTAGTCTGTTAGTTTATTCCTGCAGTTTACTTAGTAGATGTTAGACTGGGCTCGAGTCATACTTATTTCCAAAACTAACGAATCGTGAGTATTTTAAAGACAAGCCAAGGGATACTACGGATATTTCAAAGGACGTACCTTTTATTAAAAGCACCATAGCCCTATTTTCTAAACACACGATTCGTGTTATTTCAAATGTCAAAACTGTATGACTCATATATATAAATGTATATTCTTATATGTTGGTTATTATTCATGTTCCGTATTTTCTTGCTGTTTGCATCGCATTGCATGCTTATTTGTGTTTTCATTAGTTATTATAAAATCATGCTGTCAGGACACCATCACCATTACCAATGATACGTATGCTCCATGTACACCTGCTTGCCGGCTCACACACATCATCATCGGTAATTGCCATGTCACGTACACATTAGAAAACACTATTTCATTAGTACAAATTGCTAGTTGATAGTTTCGACATAGTACTAGCGTGCTTGCTTTTATATGCTAGTTTAATTGTTGCATTCTTTGCTTGATATCCGATGCATTCATATATTCATTTGTCATGCAATATTATGGAGCTTATTGCCGGTAATTCATTGTTTATTTACTCTTGAGATTGGGATTTCGGACTTCCATGAGATTTCTGGATTTGGAGAAACCGTAAGGATTTTATAAACTTATTATCATTTTAAAGATAGAAAATTGCGGTTTTCTCATGTTATGATGTGAGATATGTCCACCATGAGTTTTCTCGGCTCTTGAGCGATATCATACACCCAATTCGAGGAGGATGATGAACTATCTGTGGGTGCATGGTGACCCGGTGCGGTACCCCGGGGCAAGATGGTCGCAGATGATGGTGTTGAGCCTGGCAAGGAAGCACTACCGACCGGTTATTGTGACGTGGCGGATATTCGGAGGATACCGATGTAGTCTTGAGATTTGATGATATAGGCCAATCCGGATTGCCAGAGCCTGAGGTATTGAGATTTGATGATGCGGGCCAGTCCGGATTGCCGGAGCCCGCGATATTGAGATAGCGAGATATATATTTTGTGTCGATGCTAGACACTGATTCTCTGTGGATTTCATTGATGGTAGTTCGATTTTATACAGAAATGTCACTGAGATAAGAAAACAGTTTTCTCATTTAGATGCATTCTGTTTTCATGCATTCATACTTCATATATATGATATGTTGCTACCTGAGGTACTGACATGAGCACTTGGTATTACACTTATGTATAGATGTTTACCCTGGCCATTAGTAGATGTTTCAGGTTATATCTTATATGGATATTATGGTATGACCTAGGATAGAGTCATACATGCGATTTCTGTCCGGTGATATTTTCTACTTACGAGTTGGCAACTCACCCCCGTTGTGCCACAGTTTCTTACAGGTTTTGCCGTACAGGTTTCCTTGGCGGTTTTGCCGGCACACTGCTTCTTTCCGGGTGATTGCTTTGGTAGGTGGGTTCACTTGCATCGTGACCACCATTGTATTTTATTTATTCTGTTGTATCTAGTAAACTCCATCAACCAGACTGTCATGACCCAAATGTGGCACGTGACCGGCACTTAAATAACGTAACATCTAAAGACGTCGACGCGATTCAAGTAAGCCGAAACCCGGAATCTAAACCCTTTTGAAAATATTGGAGGTGAGTTTAAAATAGTCATTGGATGGAATCAGTTTAAATAACATTTAAATTTTACTAAGTATGTTTGAAAAACATCTACGAAGTTTTGAAAATCTGACAGCACCTACTTTGAAAATTTTATATAAAAACCCGTTCCACTAAAACAATAAAATAGCATCCCAACGGGAGCTAGCTTTTACGTCCAAGAGATGGAACAGCCAAACGATCTATATCAGAAGTCGACTCTAAAGAGTACGACCTCATAATTTCTAAGTCTCACTTCTAAGGCCACAGTATACCATTTCTAAGTTGATAGAGTTTCCACTAGATACAAGAATATATGAGTAGTCAAGAGTGAGTATGATACAATAATAACCCTGTCACGTCCCGAAAGTACGGAATATGACCGGCACTTAAACTACGAACGTCTCAAGGCGTACGTATTCTAAGTAAGCCGAAAACCCAGAAATCCAAACCAAGAAAAGTAGTAGAGTGTAGGAAAAACCAACTTAAAGCAAGTAGTTTCAATAGCATAAGCCGAATTATGCGGTTTTAAAAACATCAAAAATTTCCTGAAAATTTCGGCAGAGTCTCCTTTATAAATAGTGGCCCCCAAATGGGATACAACATGAATAGTATACGAAATCAATAAAAAGGCATCCCCAAGCAGGAGCTAACTCTTCGTCAATCGACGGCCACAACCACACAAGCAATATAATATACAACGCCAACGGCGAGGATCAAAACTCAAAAGGAAACTCAAAACCACAAGAAATCCACAGAAATATAACGCGCGACTCTAAGGTCGAAAGAATAACATCACTGGTCTCTATCTCAAAAATAAATACATGTTTGGTTGATGGAACTTCTAGATACAACAGAGTAATAATATACAAGTTATATAATGGGGGTTACGATACAAGTAAACCCACCTACTAGCAAATCACCCGAAAGAAACTATACCCGCAAGCCGTAATGAAACCTGTACGGCAAACCTGCAAGAAACTGGGGCACAACGGGGGTGAGTTGCCAACTCGTGAATAGAAAAACATCTACGAATAGAAATCGCATGTATGACGCAATCCTAGGTCATACGATCAATATACATCCTCAAATATATATAACCAGCAGCTTATAACAAGGCTAGGGTAAATATCTAACCCGAGTGTAATCTCACGTGCCCGTGTCAGTGTCCAAGGGTAGCAATATATCATATGAATGAGGTATGAATGCATGAAAACAGAATACATGTAAATGAAGAACAGTTTTCATAATTTAGTGAGATTTCTTTTGTATTTTTAAAATGAGGTATCATAATGAAATCAGCATAAAACAGTGCCTAGCATCGGCACAAAACGTAATCCCAATATCTCGATATCTCTGTATCACAGTCTCTGTACCTCAAAATCAGGAAATCTCAATGTCTCAATCATAATATCTAGGGCGCCGTCAGTCCAGACCGGCCCCTACCATCCATCTCAAGACCACGGCGGTATCCTCCGGATATCCGACGCGTCGGGTAAAATCACCGGTAGGTAGTGCTCCCCTGCCAGGCTCACATCGTCATCATCACGCGCTTCTTGCCCCGGGGTACCTTACCGGGTCCACCATGTACCCGAAATGGTTCATCCGCCTCCTCGAATCGGGTCTCGAAATCCATCAGCAAACTCATGGTGGACACTCATACATCATGGGAAAACCGCACTTTTTATTTTAAAGAGAGAAAGAAGCTTATATAAGTTTTGCGGTTTTCCCCCAAATCCAGAAAATCTCATAGAAATCCGAATCCAATCCTCAATAGCATGTAAACAGTGCATATCGGCATAAAAATCCATGAATGCGGCATAACAATGAATATTAACATGCATGAAGTAACAAGTAATATCTACAATGTCTAATCTAGCATAGGCGAGTACACTAATATCATGTCTAAATTATTAGCTAACAACCTATGTCAATGCAATAGTATTTCTAAAGTGTACGTGGCATGGCAATTACCGATGAAGATGTGTGTGAGCCGGCAAGTAAGTGTACGTGGTACATACGCATCATCGGTAATGGTGCTGGTGTCCTAACAGCATGATATCAATAATGTAGTACGAAACATAATATAAGCATGCGATGCGAAGCGAACCACAATAATGAGTGGAAGCTGAATACTAGACGCAACTATAACTAATCTGCATTAATCTAATGTAAGTCCTACAAATGGTGCCTTTTGAAATAACATGAATCATGGGGTTTTGAAAATAGGGGCTACGGTGTTTTTATGAAAAGATACGTCTTTTGAAATCTCCGTAGGATCCCTTGGGCTGTCTTTTAAAATACCCACGATTCGTTAGTTTTTGGAATAGGTAAGAATCGAATCTAATCTAACAACTAAACTAAACTAAAGGGCCAAGCTAACCAGCTGGACTACAGGTAAGGAAACCGCCTAACATCTGAGTCGATATATATACATACCTGTATATATATTAGTCGGTGATCCCGCCTCAATAATATCATATCCGATACCATATCTATAATCAGACATCCCAAGTCAAGAGTGCGGATCAATCATCAATATATAGCTCGTACGTAAATCCGTCGTACGGCATCCCAAATTTGGGTACGGGTCAATATCACATTCATCATACTATTCATCTGGTATCCTCTTTATCAAATATCATGATCGGGGTACTGATCTACGTCTAGTACAATACTGATACTGCCTAAGTATGCATGCAGGTGTAAGAATCACTACGCCAAAAGACCCGCTAAAACATCATGTCGTATATCAATCCGAACCAAATCACATCACCGATCTCCTAGCCTCAAGCCCAATCTCATCGACTCATCTCAAATTCCAAATACTATTCTCAAATCCAGTATATGAACACATAGTCCCATACCTATGTAAACACATAAAAATACAATCCCATATACGCACTTATGAAAGAAGAATGTATGCAAGTATAGGTGTGTGTGGGTATGTGTGGTGCAACCACTACTCTAGGTTTTCACATCACTAACCAATCCAATCACACCTAGAATCCATCTTTTAACATCAATAATCTCAAACAATATACAATCAATATCTGTGTGTATACGTATTCGTATACATCACCACGAACTGCGGGGGTGCTATACGCCATCCACCCGACTTCTCCCCGTAGATATAAATCTACTCACCTGCACTCAGTGTGTCGGTGTCGATGTCTCCATCATCTTCTGCATCATATCGGAATCCATGTGAAGGTACCTACAATGATCAACCATAGCAATGCGCATGAAAATCAAGGCAGAAAACCGATACAACGCACAGTGTGCTCATAGGTTTGAACCTATAGCCCAAACATGCAAATCCAACAAACAACCCCTGTTGTCGATGTACGAACACCCGACAACCAAATACAAATCCAAATACAAATCCAAATATCAAGAAAGTGCATTTAAAAATACGGAAAACACTGCCTAAAACACACCAAAATGCTCCCAGATTTTCCCCAGATGACAATTAGCCAAAACTGCATATTAGGGGGGTCTAATTTAGTGCAAAATGAGCCCTGGAACAAAAATTGACCGATTCACTTCTACTCTGGCTGCAAATTGTGGCCAGAATGATTAAATTTGCGGCCGTAGGTTTGAGTTAGGGGCTCGGGTCTTGGTAGTAGCTTTCTAGGTGCCTGCACGACTCACTGTCAGCTCAATTTTATTTTTGGTGCCCCCGGGTTGCTCCAGATTCCAGAACACCATCACAGATCATACAAACCGACATGAAAAGTTCCGTAATTCCGTATTTTTGGGTTTCAGGTTGTGCTAGGCCAGTGTTTTGGTCAATATAGGGTCTAAGGTCACCATTAGAGTCCAAATGCATAGCCACAACTCAAGTTTACCCTAACCCTCTCTAGGGTTTTCCAAAGTGTATAAAACCTCGACAAAACGACACTAAACTTTAAAAGAGGCTAAATCACTTGAAATACTACAATATTTGTGAAGGAATTACCTCAATAGAGACTCAAGAATCTTCCCACGGCACCAAAACACCAACTTTCTTGGTCCATTCTAAAGCTTGTGAGCTTGTGCACACTTTTTGTGAAAGCGATATGGGGTTTTGAGTTTATTTTGTGTGTGATTGTGATGATTTTGTGAAGGGGGAGAGCAAGAGGGCAGTAGCAGCAGGAGATGGAGGAAGAGGGGGAGAGAAAATGAGAGGAAGAGATAAAGAGAAAGGCCAAGTCAACACCCTCACCTACCCCCTCTCTCTTACCATACCTCTTTTCTTTAATCAAAATCCTTTTCTTTTCTTTTCCAAAACCTTCTCATTCAAATAGTAAACCCAAAGTAATAGCCATGGTAAGAAAATGTAACACAAGTGTAGGAAAAAGATGTGTATGTTTTGCACAAAATTGCTAAAAACCCGATTAGCGATTTTTAATCGCGATTAGCACTAAATTAGCATATAATTAATCATAAAAACTTAAAAATATCATAATTCCATAAAATACCCTATTTTAGAATTTTCCATAATTTTTCCAAAATTTTTCCCATTTATCGGTATTTAATTATAAATTTAATATTAAAATAATCAATAAAATAATATTAAATTATAAAAATTCCAAAAATAATATTTTAAAATTTTGAAATGTTACAATCTTCCCCCCTTAAAGAAATTCGGTCCCCGAATTTAAATTTAAACCCCCAATTTCTAAAACATTTCAATAAGAAATCCAAGTCGTCGGGGCTCCGAAATCATCAATACATAAACGCATCATAGCGCAATGCATGCGCATGAGTAATGAGCAGATAATTCAAAAACAAAACTCCGTCAAGCATCCCGTAATCATCGGAGTTATGGTAAGGACACGAATGCCAAATCCAAAGCAAAACCAATATGATATAAATCAGAACTATACATGTAAATATCAAATCTATACATGTAAGTTTCTAAGGAAATGCGTGCCAAATCTTTTAAAGTCGTTGTGCAATGCGCATAACACTGTACAGAGGTGGACATCTATTATAAGAAAATAACCATATACGTATATACCTTTTGTTTAATATGCACGTTCCGCCGTTTTGAAAACAATTTAGAAGGGTTTCCTTGTTTTAAACGTTTCGTGTCTTATCAGACACGTAGGTAAATACTGAGACTATAGCTCGCTTTTGGAAATCCCTTCGATAACTTTCAATACATGCAAAATATATTCAGGCACTGTCATCTGATCAGTCCTGCTCAGTACGAAAACCAATCGCAATATCATGAAAATATACTGCTTCATAAGAAATCGATCCCAAAAAGTGCATATGAAAACCCTGTGCGTCCGGTGCGCATGGAGATCAAAATCCATGAATGTACACAAAAACAACATCAAGGTGCAATGGTTGTGCACACAACTTTGGTCATAGGCATCGTGTGTGCCTGACCGCAAAATCAGGTGCATCTGACATGCACGAAAATTCCGATTTAGTGCATCTGGTGTGCACCAAATCGCATCTCATAACAGGCGCCCAACATGCGCTAAAAATCCAAACCCGGTGCATCCATCATGCATGAAATCATGAAATCCAATATCGAGTGTCGAACACGCGCAAAATCCAATCAGGTGCACAAGATGCACAAAACAAATATCGAGTATCACAATCGAAATCGAAGTCCAGTGCATCTAAGTGTACAAAAGGCGTATCACTGCACTGCAAGCATATATAAACTATACAGAGTGCAGGAACCAAATCGTGTGCGTGCATACGTACAAAATCAACTCAAATGTCTAAAACCGTAAAATCACAAGCATGTGAAATCAAAGCATGAAAACGATATCAAGTGCAACACTGTGCAAAGATCGTAAATCCTCAACCATCAAAATCAAATCATGCGAATAAATCACCCAAAACATCGAAATCAATAATGGCGGAATAATACCGCTCAAGCGCATCCTCCAAGAATCTCGGGCCAACTGTCGCGGTCACTAGTGGGACGTCTCGTCGATGATCATGAACTCTGGCCTACTGGTGTGCGTAACAATGACCACTCCTGGGTCAAGGCCTTCACTGTGAATTACCAATCTCTCGGTCCATCGGCTCATCGGCCCTGTCAGGTGTGCTAACGGGGATGATCCCGTTCTGGCACTTCTCTGGTCATCTCTCGGTCAATCATCGCGACCACTCGTCAAGCAGCATGTCACTGGCGTCGGCCTTTGGCTCTCTGAATGCACATGACACATCTAATCCTGGGTGCAAATATCATTGCAGCAGTATCCTGGAAGGAATCCTGCTCAAGGTCTCTTCCAAGTCTCGTCTTTGCCTAACTGTCCGGAAGTCATCGTCCTTTACTATATCTGTTTCTTGTTCCGGAACAGCTGCATACTCACCGCGACTCCTTCTGGAAGGTATATCCAAGTACAATGCCTCGGCATGCGTATCACATCTCTGATGTCGGCGGAGTAGAACGTCATCTTATCAAGATCTCGTACGAACCACTTACTCCACTTTTCTCTAAGGTCGACCGCTTCGGACTCGTCTCGTCGTGGCTGCATGGACTGAGCTCCAACGGCTATCCTCGTATCGGGAGTCTCCCAAGAAATGCATCTCACCACCTAGCATCCGAATTAAGTCGAGCCATCCAATCGAGTCGTCAAAACCTCATAATCCCCCAAGAGCTCAACATCTTGGGCACAGTTTAATAGTATCGAGTACATACCACAGTATCGGTGGTCCAGCCGTAGAAGGGCAAACCCAAGCCTCACTAATGGCGCCGCAGAACTGCCGCAAACCCTAAGGTTCAAAGGCTTTCACACGGTCATTAAGTCGAGTTAGGGTTTCATTCTTCTAGAGGGACCATAGAATTGCCTGCATGTCTTTCCGACTATCTTAAACTTGGAATAATAGGTTTCTGACATTCAATCATCTTTGTCGACTCCCAACATCTCCGCGTGAAGTCGTCTCTAGCTGGAATCAATCTATCTGATGACCTCGCATCGGGGTAGGCGAACGATCCACATGTCCTAGTCATTCATCCTCGATGACTAGCGACCTTCTATCATCTCTTAGTACAACTTATACTGCAATAGCTCCAACATCTGGGGCGATATCTCGTCGTTCGCAGCAATAACTGGCTCACTCGTCTGCATGCTGAACCGTGCCTCAATCATCATGAATAAGCCACACATCAACGGTCATCAAAGTCTGGCTGGCCTCTGTCAGTGGCTCAATCCTCTGGTGCTAATCTGCACGTCCGAGAAGTCTCATACAGCGATCCATCCAACGCTCGTGGTGCAAAAACACAATCCAAAAGACACATCTCTACAATCGTGTGTCGCCCGAATCACGCCATGGTCAGTCCTCGTTCGTAACGAGCTCATGCTGACCGCAACTCTAGCCGTAGCTCTCCTTGCCCGTAATCGTGGCGGCAAAACCATAACTGGTACCGATGTAGCTAGATCAGGAATGAATATGATACTGAGCAAAGAAATGTACATCCTAAGGCTCCTTAAGTGGAGTGGCGTGTCGTAAATATGCCGCGGAACATACCCACGGTACGTCACTCTACTTTAGTCACCTATTCCATCAACCAAGGGTCATCCTACGCTCCGAAGGTAAAACCTAACGCTCTGATACCAACTTTGTCACGTCCCGAAAGTACGGAATATGACCGGCACTTAAACTACGAACGTCTCAAGGCGTACGTATTCTAAGTAAGCCGAAAATCCAGAAATCCAAACCAAGAAAAGTAGTAGAGTGTAGGAAAAACCAACTTAAAGCAAGTAGTTTCAATAGCAGAAGCCGAATTATGCGGTTTTTAAAAACATCAAAAATTTCCTGAAAATTTCGGCAGAGTCTCCTTTATAAATACTGGCCCCCAAATGGGATATAACATGAATAGTATACGAAATCAATAAAAAGGCATCCCCAAGCGGGAGCTAGCTCTTCGTCAATCGACGGCCACAGCCACACAAGCAATATAATATACAACGCCAATAGCGAGGATCAAAACTCAAAAGGAAACTCAAAACCACAAGAAATCCACAGAAACATAACGCGCGACTCTAAGGTCGAAAGAATAACATCACTGGTCTCTATCTCAAAAATAAATACATGTTTGGTTGATGGAACTTCTAGATACAACAGAGTAATAATATACAAGTTATATAATGGGGGTTACGATACAAGTAAACCCACCTACTAGCAAATCACCCGAAAGAAACTATGCCCGCAAGACGTAATGAAACCTGTACGGCAAACCTGCAAGAAACTGGGGCACAACGGGGGTGAGTTGCCAACTCGTGAATAGAAAAACATCTACGAATAGAAATCGCATGTATGACGCAATCCTAGGTCATACGATCAATATACATCCTCAAATATATATAACCAGCAGCCTATAACAAGGCTAGGGTAAATATCTAACCCGAGTGTAATCTCACGTGCCCGTGTCAGTGCCCAAGGGTAGCAATATATCATATGAATGAGGTATGAATGCATGAAAACAGAATACATGTAAATGAAGAACTGTTTTCATAATTTAGTGAGATTTCCTTTGTATTTTTAAAATGAGGTATCATAATGAAATCAGCATAAAACAGTGCCTAGCATCGACACAAAACGTAATCCCAATATCTCGATATCTCTGTATCACAGTCTCTGTACCTCAAAATCAGGAAATCTCAATGTCTCAATCATAATATCTAGGGCGCCGTCAGTCCAGACCGGCCCCTACCATCCATCTCAAGACCACGACGGTATCCTCCGGATATCCGACGCGTCGGGTAAAATCACCGGTAGGTAGTGCTCCCCTGCCAGGCTCACATCGTCATCATCATGCGCTTCTTGCCCCGGGGTACCTTACCGGGTCCACCATATACCCGAAACGGTTCATCCGCCTCCTCGAATCGGGTCTCGAAATCCATCAGCAAACTCATGGTGGACGACTCATACATCATGGGAAAACCACACTTTTTATTTTAAAGAGAGAAAGAAGCTTATATAAGTTTTGCGGTTTTCCCCCAAATCCAGAAAATCTCATAGAAATCCGAATCCAATCCTCAATAGCATGTAAACAGTGCATATCGGCATAAAAATCCATGAATGCGGCATAACAATGAATATTAACATGCATGAAGTAACAAGTAATATCTACAATGTCTAATCTAGCATATAAGGCGAGTACACTAATATCATGTATAAATTATTAGCTAACAACCTATGTCAATGCAATAGTATTTCTAAAGTGTACGTGGCATGGCAATTACCGATGAAGATGTGTGTGAGCCGGCAAGTAAGTGTACGTGGTACATACGCATCATCGGTAATGGTGCTGGTGTCCTAACAGCATGATATCAATAATGTAGTACGAAACATAATATAAGCATGCGATACGAAGCGAACCACAATAATGAGCGGAAGCTGAATACTAGACGCAACTATAACTAATCTGTATTAATCTAATATAAGTCCTACAAATGGTGCCTTTTGAAATAACACGAATCATGGGGTTTTGAAAATAGGGGCTACGGTGTTTTTATGAAAAGATACGTCTTTTGAAATCTCCGTAGGATCCCTTGGGCTGTCTTTTAAAATACCCACGATTCGTTAGTTTTTGGAATAGGTAAGAATCGAATCTAATCTAACAACTAAACTAAACTAAAGGGCTAAGCTAACCAGCTGGACTACAGGTAAGGAAACCGCCTAACATCTGAGTCGATATATATACATACCTGTATATATATTAGTCGGTGATCCCGCCTCAATAATATCATATCCGATACCATATCTATAATCAGACATCCCAAGTCAAGAGTGCGGATCAATCATCAATATATAGCTCGTACGTAAATCCGTCGTACGGCATCCCAAATCTGGGTACGGGTCAATATCACATTCATCATACTATTCATCTGGTATCCTCTTTATCAAATATCATGATCGGGGTACTGATCTACGTCTAGTACAATACTGATACCGCCTAAGTATGCATGCAGGTATAAGAATCACTACGCCAAAAGACCCGCTAAAACATCATGTCGTATATCAATACGAACCAAATCACATCACCGATCTCCTAGCCTCAAGCCCAATCTCATCGACTCATCTCAAATTCCAAATACTATTCTCAAATCCGGTATATGAACACATAGTCCCATACCTATGTAAATACATAAAAATACAATCCCATATACGCACTTATGAAAGAAGAATGTATGCAAGTATGGGTGTGTGTGTGTGTATGTGTGGTGCAACCACTACTCTAGGTTTTCACATCACTAACCAATCCAATCACACCTAGAATCCATCTTTTAACATCAATAATCTCAAACAATATACAATCAATATCTGTGTGTATACGTATTCGTATACATCACCACGAACTGCGGGGGTGCTATACGCCATCCACCCGACTTCTCCCCGTAGATATAAATCTACTCACCTGCACTCAGTGTGTCGGTGTCGATGTCTCCATCATCTTCTGCATCATCTCGGAATCCACGTGAAGGTACCTACAATGATCAACCATAGCAATGCGTATGAAAATCAAGGTAGAAAACCGATACAGCGCACAGTGTGCTCATAGGTTTGAACCTATGGCCCAAACATGCAAATCCAACAAACAACCCCTGTTGTCGATGTACGAACACCCGACAACCAAATACAAATCCAAATATCAAGAAAGTGCATTTAAAAATACGGAAAACACTGCCTAAAACACACCAAAATGCTCCCAGATTTTCCCCAGATGACAATTAGCCAAAACTGCATATAGGGGGGGTCTAATTTAGTGCAAAATGAGCCCTAGAACAAAAATTGACCGATTCACTTCTACTCTGGCTGCAAATTGCGGCCAGAATGATTAAATTTGCGGCCGTAGGTTTGAGTTAGGGGCTCGGGTCTTGGTGGTAGCTTCCTAGGTGCCTGCATGACTCACTGTCAGCTCAATTTTATTTTTGGTGCCCCCGGGTTGCTCCAGATTCCAGAACACTTTCACAGATCACACAAACCGACATGAAAAGTTCCATAATTCCGTATTTTTGGGTTTCAGGTTGTGCTAGGCCAGTGTTTTGGTCAATATAGGGTCTAAGGTCACCATTAGAGTCCAAATGCATAGCCACAACTCAAGTTTACCCTAACCCTCTCTAGGGTTTTCCAAAGTGTATAAAACCTCGACAAAACGACACTAAACTTTAAAAGAGGCTAAATCACTTGAAATACTACAATATTTGTGAAGGAATTACCTCAATAGAGACTCAAGAATTTTCCCACAGCACCAAAACACCAACTTTCTTGGTCCATTCTAAAGCTTGTGAGCTTGTGCACACTTTTTGTGAAAGCGATATGGGGTTTTGAGTTTGTTTTGTGTGTGATTGTGATGATTTTGTGAAGGGGGAGAGCAAGAGGGCAGTAGCAGCAGGAGATGGAGGAAGAGGGGGAGAGAAAATGAGAGGAAGAGATAAAGAGAAAGGCCAAGTCAACACCCTCACCTACCCCCTCTCTCTTACCATACCTCTTTTCTTTAATCAAAATCCTTTTCTTTTCTTTTCTTTTCCAAAACCTTCTCATTCAAATAGTAAACCCAAAGTAATAGCCATGGTAAGAAAATGTAATACAAGTATAGGAAAAAGATGTGTATGTTTTGCACAAAATTGCTAAAAACCCGATTAGCGATTTTTAATCGCGATTAGTACTAAATTAGCATATAATTAATCATAAAAACTTAAAAATGTCATAATTCCATAAAATACCCTATTTTAGAATTTTCCATAATTTTTCCAAAATTTTTCCCATTTATCGGTATTTAATTATAAATTTAATATTAAAATAATCAATAAAATAATATTAAATTATAAAAATTCCAAAAATAATATTTTAAAATTTTGAAATGTTACAAACCCACTTACCAATCAATTCCCGAAAAGAATGTGTGCCCAAGACGCTGATAATCAAGCGGTAAAACCTGCAAGAACTGTGGCACAATGGGGATGAGTTGCCAACTCAGTGAATAAAAGTACATCTAAAGGTAGAATTCGAAATGCATGACGATACCTAGGTCATAAGTATAGTCCTATCATAATCTGTACTAATATACTATATGATATGCATATGTGCAATACTAACTATCATGCAATCCCAAGTATAATATCTCAATGTCATATGAGTCAAAATCATGAATCTATAGTTCGTGTTGGAATCCCTTTTTGTATATGCATGTCTGTACAAGTATATGCAGGTACTGTCCTCCGGACCAGTCCTGCTTGAATCCACTAAATAATATCTAACGGTGTTCCTCATGAAATGATCATATCAATATATATAGAGATGTCCAGCATCGACATCGAAATCCGAAATCTCTCGTGTCCATCATCGATACGTAAATGCAGATACGTTGACACCATCTCAATAGATGATCGCCGCCCGATATCCCTGGCCCGGTCGGTATCCCCTGAATATCCGCCGTGCCCAATCGAACCCCGGTCAGTATCCCCTGGATATCTGCCGTGCTCATTTCTATCTCCGGAATCGAGTATCCTCGTTAGGTTTCCCGCCTATAATGCGGCTATCCTGCCCCTCGGCCCCGACCGAGTCCACCATGTATCCCACTGTATGCCCACCGACTCAGTCCGGATAACTTGTAAATCCGTAACCGTATGACCCCCAACTCGGTTCGGAATTAAAATTAGAAAACACAAAACTCATGGTGGACGTTTAACTCATCATATCTAAAATATCGAGTAAGGAATAAGAATACTTGCATAGATTATATTGATGATATATTATATATATACATATATAACATTATCCCATACCACCGATATATATCATCAGAAGTAAAATATCCAGAAAATCCATAAGAATCAAATACAGCATCTATAGGTACTAATATTCATAATTTACAACAGTAATAAAGAAAGACTACAAAATTACATCACATAGTTATATTGATCTCAATTCTACTGTGTCATGGTAATACTAATGATGTGTAGTGTAGCACACGCGTCTGTGCTCGTGCTACATGGCAATCATTAGTATTTGTGTAAGTGTTCTACGGTGTAACAAACTATTTATTTTAATACATATATAACATCACAGTTCTACAGTGACATGTCAGTACCAATGAGGTGTAGTGTAACATATATTTACGTGCTTGTGCAGCATAATACTCATTGGTATTTGTGCAGTATTCTATCAGAGTGTGAGTAACGCAGAAACGTATAATATGGCTAATATAATGCAAACATGTAAAGTAATCTAAACGTAACTATTGTAATTACTTGCTATAAGCTATACCATTTTCTTTAGAAATGATCGAAACGTTAAGTTTGAAATAAGGAAGCTGCCCTAGATTTAAAATAGATATCCGTTTTTAGAAACTGGCACGCATCCTAGTATTTTATTTAAAAGATAACGAATCGTAGTTTTTAAAAGAATATAGCTCACACAAGTATTACATCCTAAAACAGAATATAACCTAACTCTACGAGTCAAAGGATAATTTGGCCGTTACTCAGCATACAAATTTCATCATCTCCAATACGTATAAATCCTTGTATTATATCTCATCATATCGCTATATCTGTATCATCTTAAGTACGGCATGATCCCTTGTACAAATTCATCAAATCATACCCATGTCGTACGGGTCTAACATCACGTACATGTCTCACTTAAAACCATAAATTAACTCTATGCAAATGAAGGACATATAAGATGCGGTATTATATCAATACCTTGAATAATTATTACTAACTAGAGATCATAATAATATTTATAAGATTGCGGGGGTGCTATACGCCATCCACCCGACTTCCCCTGTAGATGTAAATATACTCACCAACTTAAAAGCTCGCTGAATCCACGCTGCTACATCGCCAACTTCGTCTCGGAATCCTCGAATCGTACCTATATTCATATTTAAATCGCATTGATGTAAATATTATATCGAAAACCAAAACAAGCTAAATACTCGTAGGTTAGAACCTACAGCACACTTAATCCAAAAACGACAACATAATTCTGTCGTTAACGTATAAACGTCAACGGTGCAGCTGCAACATCAAAATACGAAAACTCCGTATCGTAAATATCTGAAATTTGATAAAACCATTTCTAAAACGTTCCCAGATTTTACTGTATAAATATTTAGACAACCCAAATAATACAGAGACTTATCAAATCCCTAAAATAGGTCACAGAAGAAAAACCAACACAAAAGGTTATAAGGGGCCGGCGTCGCCGGAATTTTGAGGTGGGTCGCCGGATTTTCTAAGGATTTTGGGGTTCATATTTGAAGTGGTGTCTCCTAGTAGTCTCAGTATACTTTTGGTCTTGCTAGTTTTACTAATGATTATACTTATAAGTTCCAAATTCATTTACAGTGAACTAGATAACACAAAAACCTAGTTAATGATACTGCACAACTAAACATGCCATGCGATGATATCGTGAGTTACAGAACTTAAGTTAATCTGAGCTAACCCTTTCATGGTCATGCCATATAAAAACAGAACTCATGGTACGATATATCCGTGTCGTATCTAAGGATTTTAACCCCAAAAATGATATTTGCTCCCTGATTTCCTATACTGCTAAAAAAACTTAAACAAACAATACCAAATAGATTAATACACATATATAGACCTACCCTAAAAACCACAATATCCAATTCCTCTAAAAATCCGGTGAGATCGGATTATGCTTGATGGTCGCCGGCTAAAATCCGAGCACTGGGGTTCATTTTCTTATGGTTAATTCTAGGTCTAGATTATAAGATCAAGGTACTGTTTGATCAATTTATTTATCATCTAAACTATAGCAGATCTTCACAGAGCTAAACTTTGCCTAAAAAACGATATCCGATTTCTAAACAAAACATTACTAACTTAAGTTACAGGGTTTGAAGTTATACCTACTGAAAGACCACTAGAAAGGCTTCCTCCAAGATGCACAAGCTCAATCTATTCTAGCTTGATGGTGGTGGTAGTTGTAGGGTTCGCATCGGCGGCGGCAAGGTTTCGGGAGGCATCGTCCATGCCATTTTCAAAATTTTGCTGTTTCAAGGAACTCTAAACTAGAATCGTTAACTAGAATATTATACGAAAACAAAAGTAAACCTTTTTACATCTAAGTGAAATAGAAATACAACCTTTGTAGATCGGTCTTTCACTTCAATAGCTCCTTGTTGTAGTCCCTTCACTGCGATCGTCAAAGTCCCGGACTCTTGCATGGCTTCACGAGTTGAAAAGAGCGATCTTGCTTGAAGTCTTCGAGACCGAAGATGATTTACGTCGAGGGGATACCAACTCAAGCTACTACTTCACTAATGAATGATTAGTGAAGCTAACATCCTATACTAAAGTGCTAATCTAGTAGAGGATGATGAAATAGGAAGTGGGCTCACTTTAGTTTTATTTTTCTCACTATATTTTTCTCTCTTTTGAAAACCTAGCAAGCTTTTCTCATGGAAGAAGAAGATGTGCTCAAGAGAAAATGAGAATGAACTTGTGAGGTGAGATAAATAACCATGGGTGAGTTTGTATCATATACTAACTCATGTAGAGACATAACCATGGCTTAATTACAATGGTTAGGTTAATAAATATCTCAAGTAAAACAAAACTTGTGGACTTAGTCAAAGCATCCACAAGCTTCTCAAATCTTCATGCATGTGGCTAATTATCCCTGATTTGGAATTACTTTACATATTAAAACCTTACATTATAATTAGTATGGTGTAAGTCTCATACACCCATGTAGTGTGTATCAACAACCATGATACAATAAAACACAATTAATATATATCACATATATATTAAGTGTGCATATGTGAGAATAATAAATGCTTAAGTGAGCTAATATTAGTTAATGTAAATTAGTATATCAAATATACACTTATACACTAAATTATTAAATCAACACTTGATTTAATAATCCAGCTATATCACATATAACTGACTAATATAAAATGTACTAACTTATCGAATCAACACTTGATTCGATAACCCGGCTATATCATATATAACTGTCCGATACAAATATCGTGAGAATAGAATACGGTATCACATACTCGCATTATTCTCGGTCCCGCACATATGACATATGTGCTCCTACTTCGTTTTTCCTGAGCCAGTAAAACCTCTATGTAGGATTCTAAAGACTCGTCAATACGCCGGCAGTAGGTGATGATCACATCAAGCACCCACAAGCCGTCAGCGGTACTAGTTGGACGTAACGGCTACCCGGGTATTGAGCGATTAGAAGATCAGCTAGCAAACCCGCTCTAACCCCTGCAAAAGCCTGACGGTAACACTTGCCGTACAGTCCGGTTTCCTCGTCTGATATGTCGCATATCAAGTCTAGGGATGGTAAACGTCAGACCCCAATAACTGATAAGTCATGCCGATATAAGGCTCATAACGGGTCGAGAAACTACTGGTAACACTTACCAGTAAATCTCTAAATCAGCCCTGGCCAGGGACTTTCTTGTTATGGCCAATCGAGCACAGCGCAACATCAACTCCCAATACCGGGAGAGATGAAACCCCTCCTATCGCTCATTGCCTCCATATGACTCAGGATTGTACCCAAAAACCACCATTTTGCACGCCCTCTTGGACGTGGTAAGGTGGAAATCAAAGCATAGTGGGAATCACACAAGACTCTATGACGATCTCGGGTCTACAGACTAACCTGTTCAAGTGTCACCAGAGAACTGCTATCTGACGCGAGGTATAATACCATCTGGGAGTTCTCGGCGAGTCCGTCCAGTGTACCCAGTCTCCACTGAGCACCCATATAGTATCTCTGATGTCAAACACCAATGGATATGGGATCATCCATCGCCCATCTCATGGGTCGAGAAGCGTATACGCTAGTCTACTCTGGTATATCGATGCCCTGCCTCGATACACCCACGGCTAGGAACATTAAAGGATGAACTTATGGACTACCATTGCCTTACTAGTATGATCTGCATCATAGTCCTGGTAGTCAAGTACACATCCTAAGGGCTTTACCAATATGTAACCATAAGACAGTATCAAGAGACAAGTATACATGTTAAGATAAAGAGCAACCACATAGCATACTATCATGTCGAGCAAGAAAGTCCTCTTTATATATGTCCAAGCATCCAATATAATCAATACTGGCCTCTAGTGCATATATACAATTAACAGTAGTGACCTTAATACTTAGTCTCATCTTTCCTTTTCTTCTCTTTGATTTGATGAAGAATTTAAATTTGGGGAATGGGGGTGTTTGGCTCAGTTTGAGATATAGTGTTTTATTTAGGAGATAAGAATAGGTGTGAGAATTTGTGGTAGAGAAAGGAGGAGGTGGCATGGAGGAAGGAGGATGTGTCATTAGGATGAACCATGGGCATTCATGCAAGGTGGAGGTGGTGTGCATGAGGTGTGCATGCAAGAAAGAGGTGCCCATACCTTATCACTCCAAGTTGTGGTATCTTGTGGTTATTTCTGAGCTAAAACATTACCTAACCCCTTTTCACTTACACCCTCAACATTTCCAAGTTTACATAATTTCCTAAACTTTACACAAAGACCCTTCACTACATATGTTATTATATAACACCATTCTTATTAAAATGAAGCTAAATTTCCCACTAAAACCCTAGAAATTTACTAATGTTACAAATTAAAATTTAACTTTAATTAGTTTCACATACTACTTATGAAAATGTCCTATTTTGTTTTAATAACTTTTCAAATTAACAATTTATTATTTAATTAATTAATTTTATTTATTTCTAAATTTTCAAAATGTTACAATATTCCCCCCTTAAGAAAATTCGTTCCCCGAATTTAAATTAAACCCCTTTCTTAAAACATTTTCTTAACCCTATCAACTTATTTCAAAACAACTTCCCAGGGTCCAACTTTAAAACATGAAATTTGCTCGATATAATAAGATTCCAAAGTCCCATACGAGCTAGAATGCATCATAACGCAACCTTGTGCATGAAAACTCAAAATATATAATACTCACATAGCTGTAACTCTAGCGGGTGCTATGAGAATTACTCCAGTTATGACAAAAATTTTGCCAAATACGAAAACCGTTGTGTATCCTTAGTACACAATCAATGCCATAATCGCAGTGCAATATCATTGCACACGACCAAGCGAAAATAAAGAAATCAACTCTATCACATATCCTATCAAGTGCAAAGCACGAAAACAAAATCAACTCTAATGGGTTTACGTGAAATCTCAAACCACACATCATTGTGTGAATGAAAACAAAACTGCGTTAAGTGCAACAGGCATGTACGAAACGATATCCACTGCATCTACTGTGCATGGAACACAAGTATACAAAATGCATCAAGTGCATCGGGGTGCACAAATAAATCTCAAGTGCATTGGAATGCACAAAATAAAAATCAAGTATACCTAGGGTGTATATATAAAATCTTTTAACCATATGCATATGATGTGCATAGAAATATCAGTGTAGTGCATACGGTGTATATAACACTCCAATCGAGTGCAGTCACCTCGTACTAAAATCTCAACAAGTGCACCTGGTGGGCACAAAATATAAATAAAAGGGAAATTACTGTACATAGAATTCTCATCAAGTGCGCCTGGTGTGCATAAAACACAGATTGATTCTCAAATCCGCAAAATACATATATCAAAATTTCGGACGTCAAGTGGTCCTTTCTGCAACATTTGAAAATGAATGTTTTAGATTTTAAAAATGTAATTCAAACTCAAAGGACATCGAAGCATATTCTCTTCAATGTCGGAAGGTGTTTATACCACCGGAATTAGCATAGCAAGGATTACTACTTGCCGTCTGCCACGTTCTAACGTTCTCTGTCTCTGAGTTCTAGTTCTTCTTGCAGATCTCTAATACCATGGCTTCTTTATGCGATCGTCCGGTGAGGAGCAACAACACCATTCGTATTATTGCGGATATATCCCATCACACCTTCTTGTCCAGTAGTCCAGTCTTTTGTAACATAACTTGTTGATAACGGAATCTCTGTCCTCGGCTTGTGTGCTAACAACTAATCCCAGTCCAATCTTATTTATTATAAACTCCTGGAAGAGAATCCATCAAATCTTTTGCTAAATCATTTATCCAGCCTGCCCGGAATTAACACTCAGTTCTGAATCCACTTTCTCTTTAATAACGACTGTCATTTCCTTAAAAATTTCCCTAAACGTATGGTCGTACTCTCTTCTGCATTGGCTTTGAATCTTCAACATCAGCGGTGAAGATCAACAGTCCCCTAAAACTCTGCATAAATCTCCTATTTCATATATTTCCAATATTAACCACTTAAAGAGCGTATCTCAACTATTCGGTGAGTTGCAAGTCATACTCGATCATAACCATGCCCGGAGTCTTACAAGATTTTCAAAAACACGAATCTGGCATCTCTGATACTCTGTAAAAGAATCTAACTAAGCTCACCTTCGAAAACTCGTCCAACTTGGTCGGAGGAAAACTTACTGTACGATCTCCTCCTCAAGCGACTTGTATCTGGCCCGAGCAAGACCCATCGGAAGAAACAAATCAATTTTACCGATCTTGTAACTAGAGCGCCATAACAGATTAAAAGTCTTAATCATTCCACCTCTGAATGGCTACGACTCCTTCTGATCTATCTACACTTGTAAACATCGTCAACTTTTAACTTCATGAACTCTGGAAGTAACATCTCGATAACTTCAGCAGTGATTGGTATCGCTATCTAAACAGTACGCGACACCACGATCTTCGAAGAGGAGAAAACAACACGTCTCAAGTCCGACTGATCTCTAGTAATGACTCCACCATCTGGTGCGGATCCCGAAGAAACCCGCTTAAATATTAGAACTCGATCAAATATAAATAAACGACGTGTCTCTATATCACCGGAAAGTCACCTTGGTAAGTCCTTGTCCCTGACCAGTCTGCTCTGACCGTATCTCTAACTGCAACCCTCTCATCCTCATAAACATGGTGACAGAAACAATCCGCATGTAATGACGAAGGTAGATCAACAGAAGAATAGAAGGAAGATCTCAATATATAAATCCTAAGATAACTTAGGCAGAGTACCATATCGTAAATATGCCGCGGAACATATGTACGATACACCACTCTACTTAGTACCTACTCCATCAACAAGGTCATCCTATATAACAAAAGTTCGGGTATAAGACCCCCAAAGTCAAGTCTAAGTCCTATAAGGTAAATCTAGGTAACACAAGTGCATACCTAGACCCCATATAGCCAAATCTAGACTCGAACAAAGGTTAAACGAAACGCTCTGATACCAACTTTGTCACAACCCAAATGTGGCACGTGACCGACACTTAAATCACGTGATATTTAAAGACGTCAACGCGATTCAAGTAAGCCGAAACTTGGAATCTAAACCCTTTTGAAATATTGGAGGTGAGTTTAAAATAGTCATTGGATGGAATCAGTTTAAATAACATTTAAATTTTACTAAGTATGTTTGAAAAAAATCTACGACGTTTTGAAAATCTGACAGTACCTCTTTTGAAAATTTTATATAAAAACCCGATCTACTACAACAATAAAATAGTATCCCAACGGGAGCTAGCTTTCAAGTCTAAGAGACGGAACAATCAAACGATCTATTTCAGAAGTCGATTCTAAAGAGTGCGACCTCATAATTTCTAAGTCTCACTTCTAAGGCCATAATATACCATTTCTAAGTTGATGGAGTTTCCACCAGATACAAGAATATATGAATAATCAAGAGTGAGTATGATATAATAATAACCCACTTACCAATCAATCCCCGAAAAGAATGTGTGCCCAAGCCGCTGATAATCCAAGCGGTAAAACCTGCAAGAACTGTGGCACAACGGGGATGAGTTGCCAACTCAGTGAGTAAAAGTACATCTAAAGATAGAATTCGAAATGCATGACGATACCTAGGTCATAAGTATAGTCCTATCATAATCTGTACTAATATACTATATGATATGCATATGTGCAATACTAACTATCATGCAATCCCAAGTATAATATCTCAATGTCATATGAGTCAAAATCATGAATCTATAGTTCGTGTTGGAATCCCTTTTTGTATATGCATGTCTGTACAAGTATATGCAGGTACTGTCCTCCGGACCAGTCCTGCTTGAATCCACTAAATAATATCTAACGGTGTACCTCATGATAATGATCATTGTTCATACCATAATATTGCATTATTATATTCCCTATTCTTATGCATTTTACAAATAAACTGGTGCTTTTGACCCATGTCTGCTACATAGTACATGTTACAGGTTCTTGGAGCGAAAACAGTGAAAAAGACAAAAGACGATACAAAAGAGGGACTTCGACCAACAAATAGAAGGATCTTAGTCAAGCCTACACGAAGAACAGTTCACAATGCACAAGGCAACGCAAGGTCCAAGATTACAAAGCAAACGGTTAGAAGTCCACTGCAATTGTTCACTGGGAGATCTGGAAGAAACCTAGAAGCCATTTTGATAAAAGTACTGAAGAAATAGGAAGCCCAAAAAGAACCAGAGCAAGCCACAAAGTTTCAGAAGCCAATACCATCATTGGGCCACGGAACCGCGGCCCAACCCCTGCTGCGGCCGCGGTCCCGCGGCCATATAGAGCCCGGAGAAGTAAATTTTTTTACCAAAATGATAGTCTTCCTAGGGGTATTTTTGTAAACGCAGACGTGCGGCAATTATAAACCTAGGGTTTTCTATGTCCTATAAATAGAGACCCAATTCATTGTATTTTTTCATGCCTCTTTTTATCAATAAAAATTTAGATTTCTTTTGAAGTTTGGAGAGCATCAAATTTGTAAGTAGGTTTATTTTCTGCCTTAGTCTTAGTTTTAATTTCTGCCCTAGGTAATTTTTATTCTTGCCCTAGTTTAATCTAGTTTAGAATTTTTATTAATCTGCAGTAGATCTTTAATCTCTTAAATCAAAACTCATAAAAATTATGTCTTTCTTAGATCCCTCAATGAGCGAGTAGTTTTCTCGCTTGTTAGGGTTAGGAATAGGAAAGGGTTTGAGAGATGAAGATCTCTCACCCCTTTCTTTGCCAATTTCTTATGAACAATTAGGACTCCATGCATACTTTCATATTCCGCTCCCTACGGCACTCTACCCACGAGGTAACGGTGATACCGTAGTATAAAAGACCGGATTTGAAGGTTTTCCATGGAGGTTAGGGTTAGGATTAAGAAAGGACGGACAAGGATCTAGAGGAAGAAATATCTTCCCAATCATCCTAATCCCCTTTATTAATAATTACCATAACCCCTAATATGATATCTAATTTAAGGCATTGAAAGAGGTACAGATCTTTATTTACCAAACTTTACCTAAACCTAATCCTAGCAAGTCTCCTAATCCTAGTATAACTCAACTTAGCTTTTAGATTTAATTAAAAGATCCAACACCCTTTGGAATTAGCTCGCAAGAACATTTAGGAAATTTACAACATCCCTGTGGACCGACCCGTATTCACCGGCTAGCTACCAAGCGACGCCGTTCTTGATTGCGGTAATATTATTTTTGATCTATAAAATTTCTCTAAATCAAATGGCGCCGTTGCCGGGGATGGCGTAAAATTTCCTTTTTGTAATTTCGGGTTAATATAAAATATAAAAATCATAAAAATCTAAAAAATAAAAAAATATAAATTTTTTTATCATCTTTTATTATTTGAAGGGTTTCTTTTGTGAATCTTTGCAGGATCGACGGATCTGGAAAATTCTAGAGTGAGAAACAGAAAAAGGTACATCAGAACATAGGGGGAATTCCACAACAGAACAGTACAATTTTTCTAGGGAATTGAAGCTTCCACCGCGCCGCCTTTCTGTCGCAATAAGCCCATCATAGCCGCGGATCCGCGGTCTCCCTGGCTCCTCATCGCGCAATTTTTGCACTGTTTGTTTCCTCTTTCTCCCCTCTACAAATCCCCATATATCTTTTTGTCAAATCTTCTGCAGGATTCTTTACGCCGCGTTTAAAAGAAAATTGATTGCAAGTGATTTACTGCTTTGCATATTTTAATCGGACTTTAAGGGGCTTTTGACCAATTCAGATTGGGTGGGGATTTCATCACCCTTCCCAGGACCCCAAAAATCACTTAAAGCATTTGCATTGACCATTCTTAATTAAAAAATACTAGACTCAGCCCTAAGGACGTCGCGCTCAATAGGACAGAGAACTAGTTATAGGCATCGGCCGTTTATCCTAACCTGACTTTGCGGTGTCTAGGCAAGTGTGTCTAAGGCAAAGTGGTTACTTAATTAGGACCGCTACTTGTAGCGGGGAGCCTCCCACTTACCTGGCACTTACCTGGCCGCAATTGGTGGTGAAGAGGCGGTTTGAGGTTCTATTTCTAGCTCTTTGGAACAGTTAGGAGCTGTCTACCTGACCTAGGTGACCCTAGATCTAGGCCTGATTGTGCACTTGTGGTTGATTGCATTTGTGTCAAAGGTTTCTTCTTAAAAATCTTTTTGCAAAAAGCTCCACATAAAAAGAAAAAAAAATCTTTTTAAAAACTTGCAACTTGTCGCTAAAGAAATCTTTGCACTTCACTTACACCACTTCCTCTCATTGACATTTTCTTATCTCCACATTCCGTCTTTTATATTTTCGACTACACTACCTCATTAGTGTATGTCCGGTTGAATTAGGGACACTAGCGCCCGATTAGTCCGTGTTTCGTTGGTACTGACCGACGAACCTTTCGACTCCGAAGTCGAAATCCTTTCCACTTCTTCACTTTCACCTTCAAATTCTTCTTCCGAAGGTATGTCGGGATACAATCCTAACAATACCTTACCGACGGGAATGATTCCACCTCCGTTAGGTGCGAATAACCCGAATCACCCGCCTGTTGAAGCGCCCCAACGAGTCGCGCTTCAGGATCTTTTCTACCCAATCCGCACCGCCCTACCTACTTGTCTTTCCCTCCCATCGGCAAATGGGGACAATTTCGAGATCAAACCCCACTTCATCAATATGCTGCCTAAGTTTCATGGATTGGAATCCGATGATGCACAAATTCCAAAACGTTTGCGCTATGATGAAAACAACCCAATTATCCGACGATGCTATAAGGCTAAGGGTCATTCATTTCACCTTATGTGACTTAGCCGAGAAGTGGCTATACAGCACGGCGTCGCATTCAATTAAGAATTGGGAAGAGTTTGTGAAAGCTTTTCTTAAAAAGTTCTATCCTCATCACTAGACTGCTAGAATCTGTAATGAGATTATACAATTTTCTCAGCTTCCTTCCGAACCATTTTGGAAGTATTTTGAAAGATTCAAAGACCTACTCGTTCAATGCCCTCACCATGGGATCGAAAATTGGCAACTTTGCCAAACATTATACGAGGGATTGAACCCGGCAACGAAGCAGTTGCTAGAAACCATTTGTCAAGGTCACTTTCTATCCAAATCTAGTAAGGAAGCGTGGCAGTTTCTCGAGGATCTTAGTGAACAAACAATTCAATGGGAGAGCACCAAAACCACATCATCTTCTTCTATCGGTCAATCTAGGGCAGGCATACATCACTTAGACATGTCGATTGCTATGAAGGCCGAGATGGCCGCACTTACGAAAAAGTTAGAAGCGATTGAGACCAAAATCTCATCGCCTTCTCCTGCCCCAGTTGTGCCCCCACGAACTGTTTGTGCTTGTTGTTCGGATCCATCACATCTCACCGAAGAGTGTCCTTACAATCCATCTACTCAAGGACATGATCAAGTCAATGCCGCCTTTCAGCAATGACAAAGAAACGATCCATACTCTTCGACATACAATCCGGGTTGGAAGAGTCACCCAAATTTCGCTTGGAACCAAAATCAACAATTCCAAGGAAACAACAATTTTCAAAGGCCTCCTCCTCCACAACAACAAGCAACTCCACAGGCTCAATTTCAACAACCTTTCCAACAGCAACCGTACCCTAATCAAGTGAACAATTTTGTGCCAAACAATTCTTACCCGCGAAACAATTTTCTTCCACCTAATAATGACAAGGTTAACTCGCTCGAAAGAAGTCTAGATGCATTCCTAAAGCAATCTACACAATCCGCAGCAAGGTTAGAGACTTCTATTCAATCTTTAGTGCAAAACAGTGCCTCCCACGATCAAAGAATCAAATCTATTGAGGCACAAATTGCACAACTCAATACTGCGTTGAAAGAGCGAGAAAAAGGAAAGCTTCCATCTCAACCACTGCCAAATTCCGGTCACGCACATGTTGCATATGAACAGCAGAATCATAACGTAAATGCTGTGACCACGTTGAGATCCTGAAAAGTGTTGCAAAATAATGTGGGTATTAACAATAACACCCCTGCCGGTGGTCCTTCTTCATCTTCTTCACCTCCTTTTTCTTCTTCTTCTTCTTCGTTAGAGCCTATTCTCCATCCTTCACACGGCTCTACTTCTTCTAGCTCGAACGGACCCACTTCTCATAATACGAACACATCTACACGGGGATCCATTCCAACTCCACAATCTGATCCGCAAAAATTGGACTCAACAACTTTTCAAAATGTTCATTTTCCAAACCGGTTGAGATCCAATAAACCAACTCCACAAATGGAGAAGATTGTAGAGTTGTTCAAACAGGTTAGCATAAATATCCCTCTTTTGGATGCAATCCAACAAGTTTCTTCATATGCAAAAATCTTAAAGGACTTATGTACCAAAAAGAGGAAGTCACAAGTACCAAAGAAAGTTTTCGTGGCTAATACTGTTAGCGATGCTCTTGTCCAATCTTTACCCCAAAAGCACAAGGACCCCGGTTGTCCTACTATTTCGATAACAATTGGGGACAAGAATATCAATAGAGCGCTATTAGATCTTGGTGCTAGTGTCAATTTGCTACCCTATTCTGTGTACGAGCAATTAGGCGTTGGAGAGCTTAAGCCCACTCATTGTACTCTCCAAATGGCCGACCGATCCATCACCCATCTTAGGGGAGAGTTGGAGGATGTGTTAATTAGAGTAGGGGATTTCATTTTCCCTGTTGACTTTATTGTTATGGATACACAACCTGTAGCTAACCCCCGGAGTCAAATTCCGGTGATACTTGGTCGACTATTCCTTACGACTTCTAACGTGGTGATCAATTGTCGTAACGGTTCAATGAATCTATCTTTTGGCAATATGACAATTGAACTCAACATTATTAAGTTGGGGAATCAGCCTTGCGAGCCTAATTCTAGCGTACTTGATGTTTGCTCGATCAATGAGATCGCGGAGGAGGACTGTGAGTTCGAAAATTTTATGTTTGACCACAGCAGTGTTGACGCCACTAGTGCGTTCCTCCTCGAATCTTACACAGCTTTCACGGCGGACAACGATTATGAGTGTTTCACCTTTGTAGACGATTTTGAAGACTCACCACTCGAGTTTGAGTCTTTTGCTTTTTCGGATGAGTTAGTTGAACCATCCGACTCGGTTGTGTACACTCGATTTGAACCTTTGATGGAATCCTTCGAGTTTGAAACAGTTACACTATTGTTACCATCAATTGTTTCACCTCCTAAACTCGAACTAAAGCTTTTGCCGTCGCACCTTAAATATGCTTATCTAGGTGAGAATGAGACCCTACCCATCATCATATCGGCCTCTCTAGCTCTTGAGCAAGAGAAAGCCCTTTTAATGGTCTTACAAAATAATCGACAAGCTTTTAGCTGGTCTATGGCGGACATCAAGGGGATTAGTCCGCTCATAGTTGAACATCATATACACTTGATGAATGATGCCAAGCCGGTAAGGGATCTACAAAGACGCCTCAACCCCATAATGAAAGAGGCTGTCAAGAAGGAGATTGTTAAATGTCTTGATAGTGGTATCATTTATCCTATCTCGGATAGCCAATGGGTTAGCCCCATTCATGTTGTGCTAAAGAAATCGGGTATCACGGTCATTACCAATGAGGCAAATGAGTTAATTCCTACTCGCACCCAAACTGGGTGGCGAGTTTGCATCGACTATAGAAAACTCAATGCCGCGACAAGGAAAGACCACTTTCCTTTACCTTTCATTGACCAAATGCTAGAACGATTGGCTGGGCACGAGTTCTACTGCTTTTTGGATGGCTATTCCAGTTATAACCAAGTCCCCATCGCCAAAGAGGATCAAGACAAGACCACATTTACTTGTCCTTTTGGCACTTTTGCTTATCGTCGTATGCCCTTTGGGTTATGGAATGCACCCGCTACATTTCAGCGGTGTACGATGGGGATCTTTTCAGACATGGTTGAAAAGTTTTTAGAGATCTTTATGGATGATTTCTCCATTTTTGGTGACTCCTTCGACGAGTGTTTGCTACACCTTGACGCAGTTCTTACCTGCTGTAGGGATAAGAACCTAACTTTAAATTGGGAGAAGTGCCACTTTATGGCATGAGAAGGCATTGTCTTAGGACATGTCATCTCGCAAAACGGCATAGAGGTATAGAGCAAAAATTGAAGTCATTTCTAATCTTCCTCCTCCTAAATGCGTCAAAGACATCCAAGCTTTCCTTGGCCATGCCGGTTTTTATAGACAGTTCATTAAGCATTTTAGCAAGATTGCTAGACCTTTGACTCTTTTATTGGACAAGGACACAACATTTGATTTTGATTCAACTTGCATGGAAGCGTTCAAGTCATTGAAACACTCTCTCATTTCTGCGCCCATTCTTTCATCTCCAGACTGGAAGCATCCCTTCGAAACTATGTGCGACGCATCAGATTTTGCCATTGGTGCTGTTCTTGGACAACACATTAATAAAATGCCGCACGTAATCGTTAGGCCACGGCAGCGCCCCAGCCGTCATCCCGAGGCCAAAATGCGGAAACCAAAACTTTTCTTAAAACAGAAACCGGCGCTATCGCGGACTAAAATCCTGGATCGAAACCATTAACCTAATGCTAGGTAACAAGTGACGGGATAGAAGCTATACCGAGCGATCCGTGTCCTTCTGTCTTCGGCCTCCGTCCCGATCTCCTCGCGGAATCTCCGATCTTCATCTCCTCGTCCGAAAGGGCACCACATTGCCGGGTTCTTTTACGGGCTCCCACCTCTGGACCGAGGCAACTCGGGCATGAAGTTGGCGAGTCGACGTGTCCAAGAATGCTGTAGGCTAGTGTAGAATAGTTTGTCTCTTGGGGTTGTGAAGTTGCCATTTTGATGGAGGAGAGAAAGAACTATGGAGAGATGTGAGGAATTTTGTAGCAAACAAAATTGTGTGATGAATATTTTTCCTCATCTTAGAAAATGAAATCCCCCACCTCACAAGAAGTGGCCGGCCAAAATTAGATGTAGGATAATACAAGGGAGGTGAGCACAAGATGGTGGAATGGGTGAGCATAAGAAATGTGATGATATTGAGGAATATTTGTCACACCCATTTCAAATCCAATCCTTTCACAATAAATGCAAAAGAAATGACCCAAAAAGAATCTAATAATGCTACACCCATCATAATGCCTCAAATCACAAAAGACACCCTCCACAAAACAAATTTGCACACTTGCAAATAAACCCCTCCACCACAAAAATCCGGCCATGAAAGAATAAAGGAAATATGGCCGAAACGTAATGCAAACTGGCAACTCCAAAAAACTGATCCCGTAATAAATTATAGGAAAACCCCGCGACTGTATATACATACCCGCATTTGTATTCCCACTGAATACAAATGCAAAGAGACAAAATCTACACTGTACAATACTAGGATCCGGCTTAAACCAAAGCCCGCTAGTATTATCCGTCCGATCATGATCCGTGCAATACCGCACGTATCTGATCGAACCCTGCCATATCTCCATACGGCCTATACATCGTTTCACCCGAAACTTGAGAAAACGGTCTGTGGGGGACTCTAAAGACTCGTCAATACTTTGGTTGTGGATTTAACCACTAGCACGTCAGAGGTATTAGCCATACGTAACGGGCTACCAGGTATTGACCAAAAGGGACGTCGATGAGCGAACTCATCCTGACACCCTACTGAGCCTGTCAGTGACAATATCCGTACAGTCCGGTCCGTTCGTCTATGAGTATCGCATGGCGGGCGTAGGGGGTTGGTAAAAGTCAGACCCCCCAAAGCGGTACAAGTGGTGTCGGAGTGTAGCCCAGAACACCCTGAGATACTACTGGAATACCTACCAGTAAATCTCCTGCCTCGGCCGAGGGCTTTGTGTAATGGCTTTCCTAGACACAGCGCGATCTTACCCTCAATACCGGGAGAGACGAACCCCTGCAGATCCGCTCACTGCCTCCTTGTGGCTCGGGACTGTACCCAACTAAAACCTGTTTGCATGACTCCTTTGAGCCGTGGTAGGGTAGTAATCAAAGTACAGTGGGAACTCACATGAGGCAAATGACGATCTCAGGTCGATGAACTAACCTGTACACATGTCACCAGGGAACTGCTATCTGACGTCAGGTATAAGACCAACTAGCATGTTCCCGGCGAGTCCTGTCCGGTGTACTCATAACCCAATGAGCACCTGTATACATCTTAGGTGAACCAACTGACACCAGTGGCTTGTGAGACTGGCCACCGCCCCTCGTTGGGGTCTCGACTGTATACACTAGTCTACTCTGGAGTATCGATGCCCTGTCTCGAAACTCCCTCGACTAGGGACCTTTTAAGGATGTGCTTATAGACCCCAGCTCCCACGTATATAATCGCCATCATACTGCTGGCCGTCAAGCAAGAATCCTAAGGGCTCTATCAACGTGCAATAGTGACCTGTAAGGTCACCTGAAACAGTACACGATGATAAAGATAAACCAGATAGTATAATATTATCTTGAGTAAGACTGTTCTAACGGTATAGGTCCTCTCTCAATCATTGCAATCATATGCCTGTGATCCAATAATTGACTCTGAGGGCACTATCTCCAACAATCTCCCACTTGCACTCAAGGCTAATTATTGCGATGTCGCATACTCACAGCCCGTGTGATACCGAACACCCAAACTTCTATACTAATCAGTCTCACAAAACCCATTTGCGAAACTAATGCGTCCGAGGAATAACCTCAGTGAGTGGATCCGCTTTGATGTTTCTTTCTATGTCTCTCTTTATCTCAAGTTCGCGGAGAAAACCATCTCCCGAAATGAGCAATACCTGTCTTAGAATATGTCTGGATATCTGATGGGACCTAGTTCATAAATGAACTCCAAATCCAAACTTCTTAGACTGTATCGTCAACTGAAAATAATCAGTATCCTGCGCCATGCCTCCCACAGTATCCGCTTGGATCAACTGTCCAAAATATTGCCCCTCGTCAGAGGGAAAACTATAACTCTGACATCCAGGTCACCCTGGAAGCCTGGAATGATAACTGTCTCCCGAAGGGGGATGCCGTCATCATATCCCTAGAACATCCACTTATGTTCTAAAACTGCTTCCGATCGTTTCTCCAGGACTGTATTAATATCCTATGTGGAGAAACCACTGTGTGACAACCAAAGTATAACCGACCGTAGTATAGGAATTTCACTTCCTACTCTGTGTATGTCATCCAAATACCTGGACATCACACCCTACTACCTTCTTAATAGATCCATCCCCTATTCTGATGAAGTCAAACCTATGACTGTCACATCAGAAATAGATGATCTATCTCCGCAATAACTGCTTTAGTCCATAAATAGACATAAGCTACTTGTCCACTATGCTTCCGCTGCTCCCACTGACTACGACAACCCTCTGGCAGAGTCATATAAACGTACACTTCTAAAGCTAGTTTAGAACGACGCTATACTCATCCTCCTGCTGGGTCTCACAGTCTGGAACAACAGCATCGGCAAGTCTGGGTAAACAAGAACCTCCCTGTCACCTTCCTTGAGGCTACCGGAGTAGCTCTTGGGTGCCTGAGGTTACCCACCATATCTGCGGAGTGGCTAATGGAGTGTCAAACCAGATTGAATCTTTAGGTTCTTATCAAATTTTCAGTAATCGTTTGCGGTTCTGGAATCACTTCCAGTTCTACCATACTCCCACTACCGTTTTCTGAAAAAAAATCCATTTTTATTAAAACCGTGGCGAGTCAAGAACAATATCACTATTGATCTTCCAGATGGTAGAAAATCAACCCTCGTCATAGCCCGGGTCAACCCACAAACAGCCATTACAGAAACATGCCTTGAGTTATCCAGAGTCTGGTTTTAAGCATAAGCCGGACAACTCCCCATACCTTAACATCGTCAAGTTATGAACTGTTCTATATCCAATACAGAAACAGAGGCACTGATTTAATTGGAACCAGATTCAAATCATGCAGCTGTCTCCAGTGCATGTCAACTAAATGGAAGGAGGCCGATTAGCATTACTCAACTTAGGAATGCATCCAGATATGAGTAACATGAAAGAGAAACAAGTTTCTCAAAACCATTACTATCAATTGAATACCATACATAAGTATCTACATCTTCGATCACCTTGAAGAATCCTGATACTTGCAATATCTGGTTCTCTACTCTATTCTTATACCTATAACTTCTCAAAACTTGGACCTTGTGTTTCTTACGAAACACATGTCTAAGAACCAGAGAAGTCACAAGTAAACAGAATATAGTACGAGCACCATCCCCTCTGTCCTGATGGACACTGGACAACATACAATACTCTGTATAAGTCCCTTGAGTCTAATAACTCAATCCCTGTGTGTCGTAGGTTGAAAACTGTACTTATGGTTAAGAAGAATTACACCGCTGTTTAAGGCTCCTTACCTAACCATCCACTGATATAGGTAAATGTGATGGACATAATTTCAAAAAGGTATATCTCACTCTATAAAAATAGACGTACAGATACATCAATTTGAAATTGGTGCATAACAACGGATATTCAAAACCAAATATCTGCCGTCCGGCAAACTACCCAGGTGATTTCCTCAAATATCACCAATTACAACGAATTCCGATATAATGAGGATGATCACCTAATTCCCAATGACTTACTCCCACTCATCATCTGTAAAACCATACAGATGTGAGAATCATACCTGGTAAATACATACCCTGGAGCAAGGACCAATTGGGAAATCAGTTTTCTATTAACAATACACAGTGAAACTGAAACATTGAAATGTTTCGTAGGGGTATCCGGGTATTCCTAGTAATGCCTCTTCCATTTTCCAGATTCACAACTGTAACCGTATATTTCTTTGCCACCTCTCCAAATCCCTTTATATGTCTTTAGTCGTTACCTTCTGCACACCTCTTTAGGCCAAATGGTTTTGTTCCTTCCCTACCGTTCGGCACCAGCCTATGGTTTGGAAGAAGACTATCCAATAAGCATAATGGGTGTACTGTCCTAATCCTAGAAGCACTCGCAAGACGAGAGAAGGTAAAGATAAAAGACAACCGAATAAACCTTATTCCTATTTCTCCCGAACCAGAATCCATCCCCGAACTGGAACAAGTTCCTTTCGAGTTCGTATATAACCATATGATGGAGTATCCAATAAACTGTGGATCTTCGTAGTAATACGGAGTGTCCTGGAGAAATACAAAGGTGAAGTGGGAGTGGTAATGAAATACTTGGTTTGGTCGTGAATAGCAGTCGCATTTTACTTTGCCCTCTTACTAATCCCTTGATATGTCTTTACTTAATACCTTCTGTACACCCTTTAGGCTAATTGGTTTTCTTCATTCCCTACCGGTCGGCACCTGCCTATGGTTTGGAAGAAGACTATCCAATTTGCGTAATAGGTGTACCGTCCTAAACCAAGGAGCGCTCGCAACCTGAGAGAAGGTAAAAGGAAAAGACAACTGAATGGTCCTATTCGTTTTCTCCAGAACCGGAAACCATCCTCGAATAAATTCCTTCGAGTTCGTATATAACCATACGATGGTTTTATCCAATGGAAGTGGACGTTCGTAGTAATACGGGGTGTCCTGGAGAAAAGGGTAAAAGTAGGAGTGGCAATGAGGTATGCAACTCAGACAATCCAAAAGCCACTGTTATAAGAAGGTTCGGTCAACTTGGTCACTGAGTCATAGTCCAGGGTCGGGTCATGGTCGCTGCCAAAGAGAGAGAGAGAAAAGAAACACTCAGCGTGCACTCAAACCTAGATCAGAATGGTTACCAATTTGTCTAATCAGGAAACCTCCCACTGTAACGTCAAATTCTCTTCCAAACCTGAAAGAAGAATTAGTCGGGATCACCCGAGGAGTAAACCAACTCATCAGTGGGAATCGGGATCCAACTATCATCGCATGATTTACGTGATGGAATCCACTCACGTTATCACACTCCAGAAGGTATGCGCATGCCTGGAAAGTTTTAGTTTCTTTAAAAACTCTCGATGTGTGTTTTTACCCCAAGCGGCTTATGACCTTGACTAGGTTAACAAACCATAAACCGCCAGTCAAGTTCAACCCGTCATTATTCTCGATTGCGTTAAACCCACCCGTACGTGCCCTTGACTAGGTCAACAAGGCCGTACGACTGTCCTAACCAATCCTACTTATGCAACAAACAAGTACCACTTAGCTACCGAACACTACGTCTTGACTAGGTCAACAAACGAAGCACGAATACTAAATAATACCCGTAAGAAATGACGGAGGGCTACGGCTGGTTTTTGGCGAAAAACCTTTAACGTAATGAACTTGATATCGTTGAAGGAGCTGCATAGCCTTTTTTTTATAAAAAATATAGTGACGAAAACTTTTGCTAAAGAGGTCACTCCCGGTGAAGGGATCTTGACTCTTTCCCCGTAGAATGAGGTGCAGGATATTCTAACTGAATACCACGATGCAAAGCAAAAGTAATCGGCTATAGTGAAGTTATTGCGCTGACGCAAACTTCTGTCCAAGGGGTCACTCCCGGTGAAGGGATCTCGGCCCTTGCCTCATCGACTGAGGTGTTGGATATTCATAACCGAATACCACTGTGCAAAACAAAAGAGAACGTCCTGGCAATAACAGCTTTTTTTTGAAAATTGTTCCAACAACATCAGAATAGGTTTGTTTAGCTTGCATTGATCCGAATCAACGCAGTCCCATCAATTGATCACACCACAAAAGAACGAAAATAATGATGTACGTATATGCCATCCGCATTCGTCACTGGGTCCCGTCATCACCCGTTAGGTTACTTAACTAACGACAGAGCGGGGACTGGACTAGCGCGGATGCAAAACATATACAACATCTACTAGTATATATATCAATATATAATATTCGCTCAAGGTGTGATAAAATGCAACATCATAGAAATGTAATAAACATCACAGAACAATACAGATATCTGGGATCCCCGGGTTTCATAGATCCGCTACTGAAACCCGACGTTCCCCTGGTCGTGTGGATAGCCTGTGCAATGAAATCCTAGACCCCTACGGGCGCGGCAAGTTACCCGCCAAAACCTGAAGCGAGGCAGCCCCCTCTAGCAACGTGAATGGACCGCCCAGCACTTCACGGAATCCGGTAACTTGGGCACCCCACCTTGGGTCAACCTGTACCCCCTACGAGTGCGGTGAATAGCCCGCCAATTCTAGAGTGAAGCCCTCTCCGTCTCAACGCCATGAGATGCGGGCCCGTTTCCCGCTAGAACCCGGCTATCCGTGCACCCCACCGCGGGGTAATCCTAGTACAGAAAGTAAAATATACATATACAACGGATACATCGACTTCAGCCCGGTCGTGCCCCAAAAGAATAATATACAAACAGGCAGTAACGACAGTCCACATGTCGGACGCTCGCCCCACAATATCAAATGTACATAAAAAACGAAACTGTACTACCATTGCATCCAGGCTATCCACCACGACAATCCGCAACATCATAGCATAACACAGAACATCAACGTGAATGTCACGTTCGCAAATCCGTCTAAAAGGGCTATAGCAGTTAGACAGGATTTACCGATCAAGTGACATTCACGGTCGCAGATATATTGTAAATACTGTGAACTAACATGTTTAAAATTTTCGATTGACTAAATTTACCGAAGTGGGCCCCAAGCACAACTGTAGCACTCAAAGAAAATCTGGGCCCAAACAGTATATACCAGAAACCCCATTTCCAACTCAGGAACCTACTGAAAAAATTTGGTGCAGTGAAGGCTTAGACCAACGGCGGAACCGCGGCCAAAGTGGGGTTAGGGCCGCGGTTCCGCGGCTTTAATGTTGAATCATGTCACTAAATTTCTACAGTGCTCCTAAAAAACCCTGCCTGATTTTCTGCAGCACACCAAATTATTTTTTGACAACAGAAAAATTTCGACAGAAACTGCACATTTGAAAACGCGGATTCGGAATTTTCGTTCGATCGAAGTTCTAAACACATTAGAGCAAACTAGACTAGGTTAATGGCGTGGCTCTGATACCATGTCAGGCTACGGCAGCGCCCCGGCCGTCATCCCGAGGCCAAAATGTGGAAACCAAAACTTTTCTTAAAACAGAAACCGGCGCTACCGCGGACTAAAATCCCGGATCGAAACCATTAACCTAATGCTAGCTAACAAGAGACGGGATAGAAGCTATACCGAGCGATCCGTGTCCTTCGGTCTTCGGACTCTGTCCCGATTTCCTCGCGGAATCTCCGGTCTTCATCTCCTTGTCGGAAAGGGCACCACATCGCCGGGTTCTTTTACGGGCTCCTACCTCTGGACCAAGGTAACTCGAGCACGAAGTTGGCGAGTTGACGTGTCCAAGAATGCTGTAGGCTAGTGTAGAATAGTTTGTCTCTTGGGGTTGTGAAGTTGCCATTTTGATGGAGGAGAGAAAGAACTATGGAGAGATGTGAGGAATTTTGTAGCAAACAAAATTGTGTGATGAATATTTTTCCTCATCTTAGAAAATGAAATCCCCCACCTCACAAGAAGTGGCCGGCCAAAATTAGATGTAGGATAATACAAGGGAGGTGAGCACAAGATGGTGGAATGGGTGAGCATAAGAAATGTGATGATATTGAGGAATATTTGTCACACCTATTTCAAATCCAATCCTTTCACAATAAATGCAAAAGAAATGACCCAAAAAGAATCTAATAATGCTACACCCATCATAATGCCTCAAATCACAAAAGACACCCTCCACAAAACAAATTTGCACACTTGCAAATAAACCCCTCCAATCACAAAAATCCGGCCATGAAAGAATAAAGGAAATATGGCCGAAACGGAATGCAAACTGGCAACTCTAAAAAACTGATCCCATAATAAATTACAGGAAAACCCCGCGACTGTATATACATACCCGCATTTGTATTCCCATTGAATACAAATGCAAGTAGACAAAATCTATACTGTACAATACTAGGATCCGGCTAAAACCAAAGCCCGCTAGTATTATTCGTCCGATCATGATCCGTTCAATACCGCACGTATCTGATCGAACCCTGCCATATCTCCATACGGCCTCTACAGCGTTTCGCCCGAAACTTGAGAAAACGGTCTGTGGGGGACTCTAAAGACTCGTCAATACTTTGTTTGTGGATTTAACCACTAGCACGTCAGAGGTATCAGCCATACGTAACGGGCTGCCAGGTATTGACCATGTAGGGTTCCTAGGCACACTATAGAGGTCTCACAAGGCATCAACCATGCCAATTTCAAATTTTACGGGTGCCGAGAAACCCTAATACGGATCGTTAACTAGAAATTTAGGCGAAAAACGAATCTAGTTAACAACTTAACTAAAGATAAGAAGCTAAAACCTTTGTAGATCCGGATATCCACTTCCTTAGCTCCACGTAGGCGTCCTCTCGCTGTCCATCTCGAATCTCGGACTCAATTGTCGGCTTGATCGGAGAAATGGGCGGACTAGGTCGTCGGCTTCGTGCCGAAGATGATCTACGTCGAGGCATCACAAGTTCAAGCCCCGACTTCACAAATTTGTGAAACTTGTGAAGAAAACACCCAAAACAACTTGGCAAGAGGTAGAGGGTGAAGAAATAGGAGGTGGGTTCACTTTAGAATTGGATTTCTCACTTTAGATCTCAAGTTGCCATTGATGGCATCAAGTTTTCTATCTTGAAGAAGAAGATGATCAAGCTAGAATTATGATAAGTGTTGAGTTAAAATGAATAAATAAAATGAATACTTATCATAAACTAACTAGGGTAGAGTGTAGAGAATAGACCATGGTTACTTGGATGGGTTAGGGTTAAGCATGAAGACAGGAATGGTTAAGAAGTCAAAGCTTCATGAAGCTTCAACTAGAAACAAACTTAGCCACCATTCTTATCTAAATCTTTTCCAAATAAATAAACAAATAAATGAAAAACCAAAACCCTAATCATCTCTTAACCATGGTTTAATCCTTTACACTTAACCACATGATCAAGTATCATCAAACATGATACAAATATGTGCACAAAAGTATATCACATATACTTCTTGCACATAAAGTGAGAAAATCCATTTAAAGTGAACCAATACTAGTTAATGCAAAGTAATATATCAAATATATAATTAGACATTAAATCATTAAATCAACACTTGATTTAACGATCCGGTCATATCGCATATAACCGACTAGTATCCTACGTATCGGCTTATCGAATCAATCCTTGATTCGATATCTAGGTTATATCGAATATAACCAATCGATACATCCATCGCGAGAATGAAATACGGTATCACATACACGCATTATTCTCGGTCCTGCACATATCTCATATGCGCTCCTATTTCGTTTCGCTTGAGCCAGGAAACCTCTGTGCAGGACTCTAAAGACTCGTCAATACGCCGGTAGCAGATGATGATCATATCAAGCACCCACAAGCCGCAAGCGGTCTGCTAAACGTAACGGCCATCCGGGTATTGAGCGATCAGAAGATCGACGAGCTAGCCCGCACACACTTCTGTGAATCCAACCAGTAACACTTACCGTACAGTCCGGTCTGTTCGTCTGATATGTCGCATATCAAGTCTAGGGGTGGTATACGTCAGACCCCAATAACCGATAAGACGTGCCGATGTGAGGCTCATAACGGGTCGAGAAACTACTGGTAACACTTACCAGCAAATCTCTGATCAGCCCTGGCTAGGGACTTCCCTGTTACGGCCAATCGAGCACAGCGCAACATCAACCCCCAATACCGGGAGAGACGAAACCCCTCCTATCGCTCATTGCCTCCATGTGACTCGGGACTGTACCCAAAGACCACCGTTTTGCACGCCCTCATGGACGTGGTAAGGTGGAGATCAAAGCACAGTGGGAATCACACAAGACTCTATGACGATCTCAGGTCTACAGACTAACCTGTACAAGTGTCACCTGAGAACTGCCATCTGACGTGAGGTATAATACCATCTGGGAGTTCTCGGCGAGTCCGTCCAGTGTACCCAGTCTCCACTGAGCACCCGTATACCATCTCTGATGTCAAACACCAATGGATATGGGATCATCCATCGCCCATCTCATGGGTCGAGAAGCGTATACGCTAGTCTACACTGGTATATCGATGCCCCGTCTCGATACACCTACGACTAGGGACCTTGAAGGATGTACCTATGGACTACCATGTCCCCACTAGTATGATCTGTATCATAGTCCAGGTAGTCAAGTACACATCCTAAGGGCTTTACCAACATGTAACTATAAGACAGTAAAAAGAGACAAGTGTACATGTTAAGATAAAGAGTAACCAGATAGCATACTATCATGTCGAGCAAGAAAGTCATCTCTATATATGTCCAAGCATCCAATATAATATACATCATCTGTACAATACTGGCCTCTAGGGCATACATACAACTAACAATCTCCCACTTGCACTAGGGCCAGCTGCTGTAGTATCGCATACCGAGCATCCCGAAGAGTCTCTCAAACTGTATCTGGGGAAAGGCATTCGTGAGTGGATCCGCCGTGTTGTTCTTCGTGTCAACTCTCCTGACCTCGATCTCCCGGCGATCAACTATCTCCCGGATCAGGTGATACCGCCTCAGAATATGCCTGGATCGCTGATGGGACCTGGGTTCCTTGGCCAAAGCCACCGCTCCATTGTTATCGCAATACAAAGGTATTGGATGCTCAATGGATGGAACCACTCCAAGTTCAGTAATGAACTTCTTGACCCAGACAGCCTCTTTGGCAGCATCGTTGGCAGCGATGTATTCAGCCTCCATCGTCGAGTCAGCCACGGTTTCCTGCTTGGAACTCTTCTAGCTAACCGCCCCTCCGTAAAGGGTAAAGACAAAGCCCGATTGCGACTTAGAGTCGTCCTTATCACTCTGGAAGCTCGAATCGGTAAAGGACTCCACTTGGAGTTCTCCGTTACCATACACCAAGAGCATCTCTTTAGTCCTTCGCAAGTACTTAAGAATGCTCTTCACAGCTGTCCAGTGATTCTCTCCAGGATCGGCTTGATACCTGCTCACTACACTTAGTGAGTATGATACATCGGGTCTGGTACATAGCATCGCGTACATGATAGAGCCTACTGCCGAAGCATAGGGTATCCCTTGCATGCGAGCTCTCTCCAAATCAGTCTTGGGAGACATCTCTTTGGAGAGAGTGACTCCAGAGATCGTGGGCAAGTTCCCACGCTTGGATTCTTCCATACTAAACCTCTTTAGTATGGTGTCAATGTACCTGGATTGGGACAATCCCAGTATCCGTTTGGATCTATCTCTATAGATCCTGATCCCCAATATGCAGGAGGCATCACCAAGATCTTTCATTGAGAATCTTTGTGATAAGAAGAGCTTGACCGATTGCAGCATAGGAATATCATTTCCTATCAAGAGTATGTCGTCCACGTACAATATGAGGAAGACAACCTTACTCCCTGCCACCTTCTTGTAAATACATGGTTCATCTGGGTTTTTGACAAAATCAAACTCTTTGATAACGACGTCAAAGCAGATGTTCCAACTCCGCGATGCTTGCTTTAATCCATAAATGGATTTAAGCAGCTTGCACACCTTCCCGCTGCTCCCACTGTCTACGAAGCCCTCTGGCTGAGTCATGTACACGCACTCTTCTAAATCACCATTTAGAAAGGCGGTCTTAACATCCATTTGCCAGATTTCGTAATCATGATATGCAGCGATGGCAAGCATGATCCGGATGGATTTAAGCATAGCCACTGGAGAAAAGGTTTCGTCATAGTCCACACCTGGTCTTTGGCGAAAACCTTTTGCAACAAGTCTAGCTTTGAAAGTCTCCACTTTCCCATCTACACCAAGTTTCTTCTTGAAGATCCACTTGCTCCCAATGGGTTTTACCCCTTCAGGAGCAACTTCCAAAGTCCATACTTTGTTGGTGTACATGGATTCCATCTCGGACCGCATAGCATCCAGCCATTTCACTGAGTCCCTACTCGTGATGGCCTGCTTGAAGCTAGTTGGGTCATCAACCTCCATGATGCAATCCTCGCTCCCTCCATCCATGAGAAAACCGTAGTATCTCTCAGGTTGGCGAGGAACCCTACTAGATCGGCGGAGTGGCTGGGGTTCATCGGGAACTACGGAATCCTCTGGTTCCACCAGATCTTCTGTTGTAGCTTCTGCAGCTGGAACCTCTTCCAGTTCTACCTCATGACCACTAATCTCTTTTTCAAGAAATTCCTTTTCTAAAAAGGTGGCATGCCGAGAAACAAACACTCTTTGTTCCTCAGGTTGGTAGAAGATATACCCTTGAGAATTCTTGGGATATCCTACAAATTTGCATAGAACAGACCGTGCCTCGAGTTTGTCCGGATTTTGTCGTTTGACATAGGCTGGACAACCCTATATCTTAACATAGTTAAGACTTGGTCTCTTTCCTTTCCATATCTCATATGGAGTGGTAGGCACAGATTTGGTTGGGACCATATTCAATAGATGTATGGCTGTCTCAAGCGCATACCCCCAGAAGGAAATAGGTAACTCAGCTGTGCTCATCATTGAGCGCACCATATCTAATAGGGTGCGGTTCCTCCGTTCTGATACACCGTTGTGCTGTGGTGTATATGGAGGAGTCAGCTGAGAGAGAATCCTATTCTCTTTTAGGAAGTCCAGGAATTCATTGCTCAAGTATTCACCTCCTCGATCAGATCGAAGGATTTTAATACTTTTTCCGGTTTGGTTCTCGACTTCTTGTTTATATTCTCTAAATTTCTTAAAAGCTTCAGACTTGTGTCTTATCAAGTACACATGTCCGTATCTTGAGAGATCGTCAGTGAATGTAATGAAGTACGAAGAACCATCCCTGGCATGTGTAGACATTGGACCGCATACATCACTATGTACTAGTCCTAAGAGTTCAGTAACTCTTTCTCCGTGTCCCGTAAACGGAGCTTTGGTCATCTTGCTTTTGAGACATGACTGGCAAGTGTCATAAGATGAAAATTCGAATGGTTTCAAATATCCATCCTTATGCAACTTAGCCTGTCGTGTCGCATTGATGTGACCCAGTCTACAATGCCACAAGAAGGATTCGTTCAGTTCTGAACTCTTCCTCTTGTGTGTGTTTGTTATGCTCAGAACTGTTGATTGATTTAGAACATAAATGCCATTGCACAACGTGCCTGATCCAACCAACTTTTGGTTACGGAAAATGTTCATAACATTGTCCTGTAATACAAAATTATATCCCTCTTTACTTAATAAAGAAACTGATATAATGTTGCATATCAGGTTCGGCATGTAATAGCATTCGTTCAGAACCAATGTATTACCAGTTGGTAACACAAGGTGATATTCCCCGACAGTCTTAGCTGCAACAATTGCACCATTTCCAACCTTAATGTCTTTATCACCTTCTCCAAGTTCTCTACCTTTTCTGAGCCCATGTAGCTGATTACATATATGGGATCCTGACCCGGTATCTAATACCCAGGACGTAGAGCAAATGGAGAAACAGTTCTCTGTAACGAACACACCCGAAGAAAATGCATCATCATGTACTTTCTTCATTCGGGTGGCATGGGAATCCTGGTATTCCCCTATATCCTGTTCATTCCTATAACTCTTATAGGAAAGAACGGAACCAACGTTCCCCAGCACAGTATAACATGCGGTTTGGTCAATACATCCATATTATTATCTTTGTTAGGGCATGAAATGGTCGCTACCTGGAGAGAGAGAGAAGAAAACACTTTAGCGTATGCTCTTGCAAGATCAGATTGGTTATTATCTTATCTAATCAGGATGGCTCCCACTGGTTTTTATCAAATCTTCCTTCAAACCCTAAAAGGAAAGACTAGCCGGGATTAATTACACCCTACAACTTCGTCGATCTTTCAGCCAGGCCAGTGTCGGTACTTTGAGGGAGGTTCCCCGTGCTTTCGCACGGACCTAATTAATGTAAACCTCGTTTTCCCAGAGGCGTAACCCCGTTGACACCTTTCTAGACACCTACTTGATCGGCTAATTGTAGTGTGTAAAACTCTCCCAGGAGTAACTCTTACTCGCAGTGGGTATCGGGATCCAACTATCTCATAGAAGGTATGCAATCTCATTGCAAATTTCAACACTTGAAATTCCCGATAATGTTTTTGCCCCTAGCGTGCTATGACCTTGACGAAAGCCAACAAACCACAGCCCGCTAGTCAAGTTCAACCCGTACATTTCTTGACTGAATTAAACCCACCCGCACGACCCTTGACGAAAGCCAACAAAGCCGTACGACTACCCTAATCCAGTCGCATCATATGCAGCAGATAAGCAGCACATAGCTACCGCACACTACACCTTGACGAAAGCCAACAAATGTAGCACGAATACTATATGCAACTTATCTGAAATGACGGAGGGCTACGCAGGTTTTTCTGAAAACCATGAGCGTAATGAACTTGATATCGTTGTAGAATCAAATGAAGTTTTGAAATGGAGTGATTTTGAGGCTTTTCTAGTTTTGCTAAAGGGGTCACTCCCGGTGAAGGGATCGTCGGCCCTTTCCTCGTCGAATGAGGTGCGGGATATATCATATATATCACTGTGCAAAGCAGAAACTATAGAAGCAATCAAAAACAAACCGAGTGTGTAGCATCTGCCAGTTATTGCTAAAGGAGTCACTCCCGGTGAAGGGATCTCGGTCCTTTCCTCATCGAATAAGGTGCAGGGTATATCATATATACCGCTATGCAAAGCAAGAACTGTAGCTACCTGTTTTATTTAAAATTTGATTCTACAACATCTTTTGGTTTCTTTTATTTCATTAATCACATTAATGAAGTCCCATCATTTAAATACCTAAACATCACAGATAAATACGACGTACACTTATGCCATCCGTATTCGCCTCGATGTCCTCTCGTGCACCGTTAGGTTAGGTAACTAACGACAGAGCAGGGCAGGGCTAGTGCGGGTGCAAAACATAAGTAACGTCTATATAAAATATCATATATACTATATACCGTATCTATCACAGAACATCACATGATCACATCACAGATATCGCAGCAGAAAATATCATATGAAATATTGGATATAGTAGGACGTCCGTGTTTTCAATACGAGCCAGTATAAAACACGGATTCCACGGTCGTGATGAATAGCCAATCCCACACCCCTAGACCCCTACGAGAGCGGCAAGCAACCCTACCAATTCTAGGGTTAGGAGACCCGGACTCGACTCCTCGAGATGGTCTCCCACTGGACCCTAGAACCCGGTTACTTGTGCTCCTCTCCTTGGGTCTATCCTAGTGCAGAAAAGTAAATAATATACAAAGGGTGACAACTTCCGCAACCTGGAAGTGCCCCAATAAAAGAATATTACATACAAGTTATTACATGAATGAAAATGAAAAACACTCATCTCACATAAAAACCCCCGGCTATTCAAACACGACGATCCAATATAACATATCCAGCAACACATAACATCACATGTCATCAACGTAAGTAAATATGCACATCCCAATTGTCGTTGACATATAGCAATGAAACCGGCGATATCACATATTACACTTACGGTCACAGAAAAGAAAGTGTAAAACTACAACAGTTGGAATCCGCAACCTCTTTAGACATCACATGCCTAATCAAATGAAATACTTAGACATCACATGCCAACAGTTATAAACCCCGTATTTTAGTCTCATTATCGAAAACTCTTTTCAATATCAAGTGAAACTAAACCGCTAGATTTATAACATTCATTCAGTTATCTCATAACTGTTTGTGAATTCCAATTATTGTATCCCATTCCAGATAAACAGAAAATGTTAAACTTTCCGATCGAACAGTCGAATACCCAAGTTTTCCCGATACAGCTCAACACATGAAATAAGTCTAACAACATTCAGTTCGTGCCTCAGTACCAACGGTCCAGCCGTAGAAGGGTTAAGCCAATGCCTCACATGTGGCACGCCGTACTGCCCTAAACCCGAAGGTTCAAAGGGCAGTTCAAGACTGTCACATATTCGAGTTAAGGTTTGTTGTCTTCTAGAGGGTCCATCGCGTTACTTGCACTACTTAGAACGTCGTTAAACTACGGAAAAATCCAACACTTGGAAATTTCCCGACAGGGGAAAAGTTGGGTATTTATATCCGGTCGAACTTTTTAACAAATTCAAAAATTATCCGGAATCCACATAGACAAAATCTGATAATCCGATCGAATCATCGAATCCCCAAAACAACCTGGAATATTCAACTCTTGAATAAATATTAAAAATACCCAGAGAACTCAGCACTGTTAAATAGGAATTACTGTGCAAATTGATAAGGATGACGTCATCAAGTGGCGGCGGAACCGCCGCACGAGCCAGCTATTGCCGCGGTTCCGCGGCTGTTTAAGCTCCAAACAGTGTCGTATTTGCACAGTAATTCTTACAATTTCCTGCTGAATTTTTTAGGAATTTTTAATCTGGAAAAATCCCAGTTTTTAGAAAAAGTCCAGAGAGCATCAAAAAGTTAGGTTTTCGGGTTCGATCGGGTTTCAAACATCGTCTAGACTTCGCCTAAGGCTCTAGCTAGGCTCTGATACCACTGTAGGGTTCCTAGGCACACTATATAGGTCTCACAAGGCATCAACCATGCTAATTTCAAATTTTACGGGTGCCGAGAAACCCTAATACGGATCGTTAACTAGAAATTTAGGCGAAAAACGAATCTAGTTAACAACTTAACTAAAGATAAGAAGCTACAACCTTTGTAGATCCGGATATCCACTTCCTTAGCTCTACGTAGGCGTCCTCTCACTGTCCATCTCGAATCCCGGACTCAATCGTCGGCTTGATCGGAGAAATGGGCGGACTAGGTCGTCGGCTTCGTGCCGAAGATGATCTACGTCGAGGCATCATAAGTTCAAGCTCCGACTTCACAAATTTGTGAAACTTGTGAAGAAAACACCCAAAACAACTTGGCAAGAGGTAGAGGGTGAAGAAATAGGAGGTGGGTTCACTTTAGAATTGGATTTCTCACTTTAGATCTCAAGTTTCCATTGATGGCATCAAGCTTTCTATCTTGAAGAAGAAGATGATCAAGCTAGAATTATGATAAGTGTTGAGTTAAAATGAATAAATAAAATGAATACTTATCATAAACTAACTAGGGTAGAGTGTAGAGAATAGACCATGGTTACTTGGATGGGTTAGGGTTAAGCATGAAGACAAGAATGGTTAAGAAGTCAAAGCTTCATGAAGCTTCAACTAGAAACAAACTTAGCCACCATTCTTATCTAAATCTTTTCCAAATAAATAAACAAATAAATGAAAAACCAAAACCCTAATCATCTCTTAACCATGGTTTAATCCTTTACACTTAACCACATGATCAAGTATCATCAAACATGATACAAATATGTGCACAAAAGTATATCACATATACTTCTTGCACATCAAGTGAGAAAATCCATTTAAAGTGAACCAATACTAGTTAATGCAAAGTAATATATCAAATATATAATTATACATTAAATCATTAAATCAACACTTGATTTAACGATCCGGTCATATCGCATATAACCGACTAGTATCCTATGTATCGGCTTATCGAATCAATCCTTGATTCGATATCTAGGTTATATCGAATATAACCAATCGATACATCCATCGCGAGAATGAAATACGGTATCACATACACGCATTATTCTCGGTCCTGCACATATCTCATATGCGCTCCTATTTCGTTTCGCTTGAGCCAGGAAACCTCTGTGTAGGATTCTAAAGACTCATCAATACGCCGGTAGCAGATGATAATCATATCAAGCACCCACAAGTCGCAAGCGGTCTGCTAAACGTAATGGCCATCCGGGTATTGAGCGATCAGAAGATCGACGAGCTAGCCCGCTCACACTCCTGTGAATCCAACCAGTAACACTTACCGTACAGTCCGGTCTGTTCGTCTGATATGTCGCATATCAAGTCTAGGGGTGGTATACGTCAGACCCCAATAACCGATAAGTCGTGCCGATGTGAGGCTCATAACGGGTCGAGAAACTACTGGTAACACTTACCGGCAAATCTCTGATCAGCCCTGGCCAGGGACTTCCCTGTTACGGCCAATCGAGCACAGCGCAACATCAACCCCCATTACCGGGAGAGACGAAACCCCTCCTATCGCTCATTGCCTCCATGTGACTCGGGACTGTACCCAAAGACCACCATTTTGCACGCCCTCATGGACGTGGTAAGGTGGAGATCAAAGCATAGTGGGAATCACATAAGACTCTATGACGATCTCGGGTCTACAGACTAACTTATACAAGTGTCACGTGAGAACTGCCATCTGACGTGAGGTATAATACCATCTGGGAGTTCTCGGCGAGTCCGTCCAGTGTACCCAATCTCCACTGAGCACCCGTATACCATCTCTGATGTCAAACACCAATGGATATGGGATCATCCATCGCCCATCTCATGGGTCGAGAAGCGTATACGCTAGTCTACACTGGTATATCGATGCCCCGTCTCGATACACCTATGACTAGGGACCTTGAAGGATGTACCTATGGACTACCATGTCCCCACTAGTATGATCTGTATCATAGTCCAGGTAGTCAAGTACACATCCTAAGGGCTTTACCAACATGTAACTATAAGACAGTAAAAAGAGACAAGTGTACATGTTAAGATAAAGAGTAACCAGATAGCATACTATCATGTCGAGCAAGAAAGTCATCTCTATATATGTCCAAGCATCCAATATAATATACATCATCTGTACAATACTGGCCTCTAGGGCATACATACAACTAACAGACCAAAAGGGACGTCGATGAGCGAACTCATCCTGACACCCTACTGAGCGTGTCAGTGACAATATTCGTACAGTCCGGTCCGTTCGTCTATGAGTATCGCATGGCGGGCCTAGGGGGTTGGTAAAAGTCAGACCCCCAAAAGCGGTACAAGTCGTGTCGGAGTGTAGCCTAGAACACCCTGAGATACTACTGGAATACCTACCAGTAAATCTCCTGCCTCGGCCGAGGGCTTTGTGTAATGGCTCTCCTAGACACAGCGCGACCTCACCCCCAATACCGGGAGAGGCGAACCCTTGCAGATCCGCTCACTGCCTCCATATGGCTCGGGACTGTATCCAATTAAAACCTGTTTGCACGACTCTTTTGAGCCGTGGTAGGGTAGTAATCAAAGTACAGTGAGAACTCACACGAGACAAATGATGATCTTAGGTCGATGAACTAACCTGTACACATGTCACCAGGGAATTGCTATCTGACGTCAGGTATAAGACCAACTAGCATGTTCCCGGCGAGTCCTGTCCGGTGTACTCATAACCCAATGATCACCTGTATACATCTTAGGTGAACCAACTGACACCAGTGGCTTGTGAGACCGGCCACCGCCCCTCGTCGGGGTCTCGACTGTATACACTAGTCTACTCTGGAGTATCGATGCCCTGTTTAGAAACTCTCTCGACTAGGGATCTTTTAAGGATGTGCTTATAGACCCCAGCTCCCATATATATGATCGCCATCATACTGCTGGCCGTCAAGCAAGAATCCTAAGGGCTCTATCAACGTGCAATAGTGACCTGTAAGGTCACCTGAAGCAGTACACGATGATAAAGATAAACCAGATAGCATACTATCATCTTGAGTAAGACTATTCTAACGGTATAGGTCCTCTATCAATCATTGCAATCACGTACCTGTGATCCAATAATTGACTATGAGGGCACTATCTCCAACAGTAATTTATTACGCTAGCCATACATTAAATGAGACCCAACTAAACTACACAACAACAGAAAATGAGTTTTTAGCAGTTGTGTTTGCACTTGAAAAATTTCGGCATTATTTAATCGGCTCTCCAGTTATTGTGTATACGGACCATTCAGCTCTGCGCCACCTTTTTGCGAAGAAGGATGCAAATCGAGGCTAATACGTTGGATCCTCTTGCTACAAGAGTTTGACCTTGTCATAAGGGACAAAAGAGGATGTGAAAACATGGTAGCCGATCACCTTTCACGACTCCCTTATTCACCTACACTTGAAATTCCAATCAAAGATGTTTTTCCCGATGAGCAACTCTTAGCCGTTTCTTGTGAACCATGGTTCGCTGATATCGTAAACTACTTAGCCACCGGCTTGATACCTAAAGATTGGTCGAAACAGGATAAACTTCGATTCTTGTCCCAAGCAAAGCATTTTTACTGGGATGAACCTTATTTTTTTAAATACTGTTCCGACCAAATCATTCGTCGGTGTGTACCGGAAAACGAGTTTAAGAGTGTGCTGTCTTTTTGCCACGATCAAGCATGTGGCGGGCACTTTGGCCCAAAGAAGACAGCCGAGAAAATCTTGCAGTGTGGTTTCTATTGGCTACGACTATTTAAGGATGCATATGAATACTGCAAGACATGCTCCCGGTGCCAACACTTGGGCCGGATATCGCAGAGAAATGAAATGCCGCTCCAACCAATTTTGGTTGTGGATGTTTTTGATGTTTGGGGAATAGACTTCATGGGACCATTTCCTAATTCTGTTGGGAATGTGTATATTCTGTTGGCTGTTGACTACGTGTCAAAGTGGGTCGAGGCTGTGCCTAGCCGAACGAATGACAACAAAGTTGTCGTTCGATTTCTTAAAGAACATATCTTTTCTCGATTTGGGCACCCTCGAGCGATTATAAGTGATAATGATTCTCACTTTTGCAATAGGACTTGTGAGTCCTTAATGTGCAAATATTCTATTACCCACAAGCTGTCAATGCCATACCATCCCTAAATATGTGGGCAAGCCGAGGTCTCAAATCGGCAAATCAAGCAAATTTTGGAGAAAACGGTTTCTAAAAACCGTAAAGATTGGTCACTCAAACTGATCGATGCACTATGGGCTTTCCGTACTGCATACAAGACCGATCTTGGTATGTCTCCATACCGACTTGTTTACGGGAAGGCTTGCCACCTCCCAGTAGAGATTGAGCATAAGGCATTTTGGGCTATCAAAGAGTTGAATTTATAATTAGGAGATGCGGGCAGCAATCGAAAGCTGCAATTAAATGAACTAGAAGAGCTGCGGGATGAGGCTTATGATAATGCCGTAATTGTTAAAAACCGAACTAAGGTGTTCCACGATAAACACCTTCTGCGAAAAACATTTAAACCTGGTCAACAGGTTTTACTCTATGACACTCGGTTACATTATCACCCCGGTGATTGATAGATTTTCCGATTGTGTAGAATGAAAATTGTAAAGAAATCACAACCAAAAATTATTTGACCGCAATCAACTACGGTGTCGGATTGTAGATTGTAAGTGAGTGCGGATCGTCCACAGGGAAAGTGTAATCGTTCGTCTTTTGAATTAGATGAGTCAAAACTTTAAAGAAAAGAAAACAAACAATTCATGATTTGAAATTGAAGTTCAAGAATGAGAAAAATCTAGATCTAAGAAAGCATTAAAAGATAGAATCAAGAATTGATCGTTTGTTGATTTTTCCAAACCAAATATCAAGAATCGAAATGAGGCTCGTAGGAATCGATCGGATCTATAGATGTGATGTAATCTTACAATTACGTATTCTTATCCTTCGATGAATTGATACTAGATTGATGATGATCGATGAGAATTAGAGACTTCTTGTGAAACTAGGGTTTCATCTTATCTCTTGTTCTTTCATTGATATCATTCATATTCTAGCCTCTAGTAAATTCAAGAAACGATCGTAGATCCCTAATTTCGAGCGATCACAATCAAGAAAGCATCGCTACGAAACTAGGTCATCGATTCTTGAACTTGCTAGGGTTTACAAAACTCGTAGGACTTAAAAATCGTATTAAGATTTGTTACATCATCATTCTACAATCGTCTCGACTCCTTTACGAGCGGAGTTTTACTCAAACATCACAACAAGAACAACAATTACAAATTGAGATCTAATCATGATGCAAGAATTAAAAGAAAGCAAGATTAAAGAATTTCACCTTTTATTTATATCAACAATTTCATTACATTCGCTCAAGAACTACAAGAGGAAGAATTCGATCGTCGACTTGGCTTCGCTCGTCTCCGTGGATCGTGGATCGGCTTGGATCACTTGCCCGATTGAAGATCGGCTCGGCTCCTAAAAGGTTGAAGGCTTCTCGCTTGATTTGGTACTCAAGATCTTGGATTTGGAGTGGAATTAGGGTTAGGGTTTCGCACAAGCCTTGTCACGAGACTTGTGGAAGAAGATGATGAAAGAGGGAATTTTAGGAATATTAAAGATTAACCTCAACCCTTAGATCTAGGCTCCTATTTATAGATAACTAAACCCTAGATCTAGGATTTCAAATTCTAAGTTTCCCTCCTAAAGTTTGTTGAAGAAATTCAAATTTCCCTCCAAAAGTTAGTTAGGGGAGAAGCTTCTAGATTTGATTAGTTAGGAGGAGCTTCTAGAAGAGGATTAATTAGGAGCTTAATTAGGATTAGCCTTGCTTAATCTACTTTGCTGATCTGGCAGTAGCTTCGAGGGTATTCTGGAACTTGACATATCAGAAAGCAATGTGGGCCCAGAGATTGAGATTCTGCACTGAATTTGAAGCGATGACGTGGCAGAGGAGGCGCGGATCCGCCGCAGGTAAGGGGTATTTGCCGCGGAAGGGCGGCTGCTTTGGGGATTTAGAGCTTGGGCTTTCTGGTGCTTGTTGGGCCTGAGTTGTGGGCTTTTATGTGATATATAGAATTATCTAATTCCTTCTGCATTGCTACCAGATCTGAAATGATTGAATTGGCGTAATGTTGATCAGCTCTTTGGTTTTTCTTCCGTATTTTCCTGCACAGACTCAAGACAAGTGTTGCACAAACACAGAAATGATGCGATGCCTTGAAATGCGGTTAATTTCCTTTAAAGTGTCGGTTTAAAAGTCTAACACATGCAATCTCATATTTTGTGACAGATTTGCTAATATGTAGAATATGAATGCCGAACACTTCTAAATGTATGCAAATGTTAAGGAAATTGCCGGCTAAAATATACAATATTTTCGACTGATCAAATACCCCCAAACTTAATTTCGATCGTCTCGAGCGAATGTTTTATTAAAAAAGAGAAGGAGAAAATAAAGAAAGAGAAAAAACTAACTAGCACACTTTCGTAGGCAACACGATTGCACTGAGCACGTGCAACAAGCCTTTAAACCTCTAGGTGTCCCTAGTAGGAGGAGTGTTGTCTCCTGAGGGTTTTCAGCGGATTGCACCCACAAAATCCAATAATAAAAGGTAGATCATGAATATTACATTTAAAGAAAAGAATTGTAAAAGAAAAGCCTTGAAAATTAGGGTTTCCAACTAAGCTAGCTTTTCGGTTGTCATGAGCCCTATCTTAATGGTCATGAAAAGATGTTAGAAATCACGTCCTCCCTCAATAAAACATCGTCTTATTCTTCATTCCTATCTTTCTTCCAAACATCGATCATATAACCCTGCGTGTGTGTAAAGACATCCCTACACCCGGAGAATTCAATTCAAGCTATCATACTCTTGCCCATCAGCCTCAGTACTTTTTTGGATAAACGAGATTGCTCACACACTTTCATGCGACCGTTAATACTTCTTGAGGTACTAACCGACCGATTACTCCTGTGCTTGCATGCTTGGTGTATTTTCCTCGTCTTGCACCACCTCAGACATAGCAGTGACTCCCAGACCAGTTGGCCTTAGGGCACTAGGTGAAGAGGCACCCTTTGCTATATATTTTTATTGCCTTTGGTGATAACAAAACCAGTGTCCATTTTTATCACCACTTTTCATTTTTTTATTCTTCATACTTTTGGCTTTAAGACAAGAGCATTTCAAGGTATCCTCTTGTTGGAGATAGTGCCCTCAGAGTCAATTATTAGGTCACAGGTACGTGATTGTAATGATTGATGGAGGACCTATCCCGGTAGGACAGTCTTACTCGAGATGATAGTATGCTATCTGGTTTACCTTTATCATCGTGTACTGTTTTAAGTGACCTGACACGTCGCTATTACACGTTGATAGAGCCCCTAGGATTCTTGCTTGACCACCAGCAGTATGAGGGCGATCATATAAGTGGGAGCTGGGGGTCTATAAGCATATCCTTAAAAGGTCCCTAGTCGTGAGAGTTTCGAGACAGGGCATCGTTTCTCCATAGTAGACTAGTGTATACAGTCGAGACCCCGACGAGGGGCGGTGGCCGGTCTCACAAGCCACTGGTGTCAGTTGGATCACCTAAGATGTATACAGGTGCTCATTGGGTTATGAGTACACCGGACAGGACTCGCCGGGAACATGCTAGTTGGTCATATACCAGACGTCAGATGGCAGTTCCCTGGTGACATGTGTACAGGTTAGTTCATCGACCTGGGGATCGTCATTTATCTCGTGTGAGTTCCCACTGTACTTTGATTACTACCCTACCACGGCTCAAAGGAGTCGTGCAAACAGGTTTTAGTTGGGTACAGTCCCGAGCCACATGGAGGCAGTGAGCGTATCTTCAGGGGTTCGTCTCTCCCGGTATTGGGGGTGAGGTCGTGCTGTGTCTAGGAGAGCCATTACACGAAGCCCTCGGCCGAGGCAAGGAGATTTACTGGTAGGTATTCCAGTAGTATCTCAGGGTGTTCTGGGCTACACTCCGACACGACTTGTACCATTTTTGGGGGTCTGACTTTTACCAACCCCCTAGGCCCGCCATGCGATGCTCATAGACGAACGGACAGGACTGTACGGATATTGTCACTGACAGGCTCAGTAGGGAGTCAGGCTGAGTTCGCTCACAGACGTCCCTTTTGGTCAATACCTGGTAGCCCGTTATGTATTGGCTTATACCTCTAACGTGCTAGTGGTTAAATCCACAACCAAGGTGTTGATGAGTCTTTAGAGTCCCCCACATTTCAGTTACTCAGCTTTCGGGCGAAAGGTTGTAGAGGCCGTATGGAGATAAGGCAAGGTCCGATCAGATACGTGCGGTATTGCACGGATCAGGATCGGACAGTCTGTACTATAGGCCGTATGGTTATATGGCAGGGTTCGATCAGATACGTGCGGTATTGCACGGATCAGGATCGAACGGATATTACTAGCCGGCTTTGGTATAAGCCGGATCCTAGTATAGTACAGTGTGAATTTTGTCTCATTGCATTTTGTATTTCGGTCGAAATACAGATGCGGGTGTGTATGCACAGTATCGGGGTTTTCCTGTAATTTATTACGGGACCAGTTTTCTGGAGTTGCCAGTTTGCTTTCCGTTTCGGCCGATTTCCATTGTTCCGTTCATTGGCCGAAGATTGGTGGAGGAGGGCTTATTTGCATTGTTGCAAATAAGTATTTGTGGAGGGGGTATTTGCTTATTGTTGTATCATGATAGTCTCTCATTGACCTTGACTTCTAGCTATCATGATGGCTTGACTTTGTTGAGTTGATGTTGTTGTTGGAGTGTGGATTTCCTTGTGATCATTTGTTTTTCTTTCATCATCACTTCCTTGCATCATTGCATTCCACCCACCCCCTTGACCTTACTCTCTCTCCAATCACACCAAAGGGGGGGGGGCGGCCATTCCTTGATAGAGGATGGGATTCATTTCATGAGGTGGGGAAAATGTTGTTCATTTTTGATGCACCAAAGTTCTCCAAGCTCCTCCATATACTTCTTGTTCAATCCCTCCACCACAAAAGGCAACTCCATAATCCCAAATGAGACTTCTTCACTACACATTCTACAGCGAATCTTGGGCACGTCGAGTAGCCGGCTTCGTGCCCGAGTTGCCTCGGCATTGAGGTGGGAGCCCGTAAAAGAAGTAGGCGATGTGGTGCACTTCCGGCGACGAGGAGGAGACGGGACATTCCGCAGGAGATCGGGACGATGATGAGAAGACCGGAGGACTTGGATCGTCGGTATATCTCTCTTCCCTTTCTTGTTGTTAGCTAGGACTAATTAATGGTTCGATCCGGGTATTAGTGCGCGGCGGTTTGCCAGTTCAAGTAAAAATTAAAGTTTATCACCGCTTCCGCATTTGGCCGTCGGATTGACGGCCGGGGCGCCGCCGTGCACTTACAGTGGTATCAGAGCCTCACCATTAACTTAGTCTAGCTTTCCTTAATGTGTTTTGCGTTTCCGATCGACCAAAATTCCAAAATCTACATTTTTACTTGCATCAGTTTTCTGTTGAAATTTTTTGGTGTCGAAAATTTTTTCAGGTTACAGAAAAGTGATGTATTGGAAAATCTAAGAGTTCTGTGAAAATTCGATGCACTAAGTCCACTGTTGGAGCGCGGATCCGCGGCCAAACACCCCTTTGGGCCGTGGATCCGCCGCACACTGTTGGGTTCCCTGCACCAAATTTCTACAGTATCTTTCTGGGGTTAAAATTGGGGTTTTGGAATATTAATTTTGGGCCCAGAATTTCTTGATCTGCTACAGTAATGCTTGGGGGCCCACTTGTTAAAATTTGATCGATCGGATATTTTAAACACATTATTTCACAGTATTTACATTATATCTGCGACCGTGAATGTCACTTGATCGGTAAATCCGGTCTAACTGCTATAGCCCGGTTAGACGGATTTGCGAACGTGACTTTCACGTTGATGTTCTGTTTTTGCTGTGATGTTGCGGATCGGTCGTGGGGGATAGCCTGGATGCAATGCTAGTACAGTTGTGGTTGTATTATGTACATTTGATATTGCGGGGCGAGCGTCCGACATGTGGACTGCCGTCACTGCCTGATTGTATTATTATTTTGGGACACGGCCAGGTTGCGGTCGATGTACCCGTTGTATGTATATTTTACTTTCTGTACTAGGATTGCCCCGCGGAGGGGTGCACGGATAGCTGGATTCTAGAGGGCAACAAGCCCGCATCTCATGGCATTGAGACGGAGGGGGCTTCACTCTAGAATTGGCGGGCTATTCGCCGCACTCGTAGGGGGTACAGGTTGACCCAGGAGGGGTGCCCAAGTTACCGGATTCCGTGAAGTGCTGGGTGGTCCATTCACGGCGCTGAAGGGGGCTGCCTCGCTTCAGGTTTTGGCGGGTGACTTGCCGCGCCCGTAGGGGTCTAGGTTCTTATTGCACAGGCTATCCACACGACCAGGGGAACGTCGGGTTTCAGCGGCTCTGTGAAACCCGGGGATCCCAGATATCTGTATTGTTCTGTGATGCTGTTCATTCTCTGTGATGTTGCATTTTATTCACGCCTTGAGCGAATATAATATATTGGTAAATATATTAGTAGATGTTGTATATGTTTTGCATCCGCGCTAGTCCAGTCCCCGCTCTGTCGTTAGTTAGCTAACCTAACGGGTAATGACGGGACCCAGTGGCGAATGCGGATGGCATATATGTACATCAGTATATTTTCGTTCTTTGTGGTGTGATCAAGTGATGGGACTGCATTGATTTGGATCAATGCAAGTTAAAAACAAACCTAATCTGATGTTGTTGGAACACTTTTCAAAAAGCTGTTATTGCAAGGACGTTCACTTTTGTTTTGCATCGCGGTATTCATTTAGAATATCCTGCTCCTCAATCGACGAGGCAAGGGCCGAGATCCCTTCACCGGGAGTGACCCCTTGGACAGAAGTTTGCGTCAGGGCATTAACTTCACTATAGCCGATTACTTTTGCTTTGCACCGTGGTATTCAGTTGGAATATCCTGCACCCCATTCTACGGGGAAAGAGCCGAGATCCCTTCACCGGGAGTGACCTCTTTAGCGAAGGTTTTCGTCACTATATTTTAAAAAAGCTATCCGTTCCTTCAACGATATCAAGTTCATTACGTTAGAGGTTTTCGCCAGAAACCATTCGTAGCCCTCCGTCGTTTCATATGGGTAGTCAATAGTATTCAAGCTGTGTTTGTTGGCCATAGTCAAGGCACAGTGTTTGGTAGCTGTTGGGTGTTCATATGCTGCATAGATAGATGCGTTGGTTTGGGACAGTCGTATAGCCTTGTTGGCCCTAGTCAAGGGCTTGTACGGGTGGATTCAAATCAACCTGGAGAATGACGGGTAGAACTTGACATGTGACTTATGATTTGTTGGCCTTAGTCAAGGTCATAAGAGCATGGGGCAGAAATCACATCGGGAGTTTCAAAAGAACTGAAACTTGCCAGATATGCGCATACCTTCTGGAGTGTGATACCGTGAGCGGATTCCGTCACGTTATCATGCGATGATAGTTGGATCCCGATTCCCACTGATGAGTTAGTTTACTCCTCGGGTGACCCCGACTAATTCTTCTTTCAGGTTTGGAGGAGAATTTGAGGTACAGTGGGAGGTTTCCAGATTAGATAAATTGGTAACCATTCTGATCTAGGTTAGAGTGCACGCTGAGTGTTTCTTTTCTCTCTCTCTTCGGCAGTGACCATTGACCCGACCCTAAGACTATGACTCAGTGACCAAATTAACCGAACCTTCTTGACACTGGCTTTTGGATTGTCAGAGTTGCAAACCTCATTGCCACTCCTACTTTTTACCCTTTTCTCCAGGACACCCCGTATTACTACGAACGTCCACTTCCATTGGACAAAACCATCGTATGGTTAGATACGAACTCGAAGGAATTTATTCGAGGATGGTTTCAGGTTCTGGAGAAAACGGATAGGATTATTCAGTTGTCTTTTCCTTTTACCTTCTCTCAAGTTGTGAGTACTCCTTGATTTAGGAGATAGTACACCTATTACGCAAATTGGATAGTCTTCTTCCAAACCATAGGCAGGTGCCGACCGGTAGGGAATGAAGAAAACCAATTAGCATAACGATGGTGTGCAGAAGGTATTAAGTTCAGACAAAGTAAGGGATTAGTAAGAGGGCAAAGTAAATTGCAACAGATATTCACGACCAAACCAAATATTTCGTTACCACTCCCACATCACCTTTGTATTTCTCCAGGACACTCCATATCACTACGAAGATCCACAGTTTATTTGGATACTCCATCGTATGGTTATATACGAACTCGAATGGAACTTGTTCCAGTTCGGGGATGGATTCTGGTCCAGGAGAAATAGGAATAAGGTTTATTCGGTTGTCTTTTATCTTCACCCTCTCTCATTGCGAGTGTTCCTAGGATTGGGACAGTACACCCATTATGCTTATTGGATAGTCTTCTTCCAAACCATAGGCTGGTGCCGAACGGTAGGGAAGGAAGAAAACCATTTGGCCTAAAGGGGTGTGCAGAAGGTAAAGACTAAAGACATATGAAGGGATTTGGAGAGGTGGCAAAGAATTATACGGTTACAGTCGTGAATCTGGAAGAGGCATTACTAGGAATACCAGGATACCCCATCGAAACATTTCAATGTTTCAGTTTCGCTGTGTACTGTTAAAGGAAAACTGATTTCCCGATTAGATACTTACTCCAGGGTATGTATTTACCAGTTACGATTCTCACATCTGTATGGCTTTACAGATGATGAGTGGGAGTAAGTTATTGGGAATTGGGTGATCATCCTCATTATATCGGGATTCGTTGTAATCGGTGCTATTTGAGGAAATCACCTGGGCTGTTTGCCGGTTGGCAAATATTTGGTTTTGAATATCCGCAGTTATGCACCAATTTCAAATTGATATATCTGTACGTCTATTTTCATAGAGTGAGATATACCTTTCTGAAATTATGTCTACGACATTTACCTATATCAGTGGATGATTAGGTAAGGAGCATTAAACAGCGGTGTAATTCTTCTTAACCATAAGTACAGTTTTCAACCTACGACACACAGTGAATGAGTTATCAGACTCAAGGGACTTATACAGAGTATTGTATGTTGTCCAGGGTCCATCAGGACAGAGGGGTTGGTCCTCATACTATATTCGGTTTACTTATGACTTCTCTAGTTTTTAGACAGGTGTTTCGCGGAAACACAGGGTCTGAATGTTGAGAAGTTATAGGTATTTGAATAGAGTAGAGAACCAGGTGTAGCAAGTATCGGGATTCTTCAAAGTGATCGAAGATGTAGATACTTGTATATGGTATTCAGTTGATAGTAATGATAAAGAGAACTTGCTTCTCTTTCAGGTTACTCATAATTGGAAGCATTCTTAAGTTGATTAACGCTGATCGGCCTCCTTCCATTTAGTTGACATGCACTGGAGACAGTTGCATGATTTGAATCTGGTTCAATTAAATCAGTGCCTCTGGTCCTATATGGGATATAGAACAGTTCGTATCTTAACGATGTTAAGATACGGGGAGTTGTCCGGCTTATGATTAAAACCAGACTCTGGATAACTCAAGGCACGTTTCTGTAATGGCTGTTTGTGGGTTGACCCAGGCTATTACGCGGGCTGACTTTCTACCATCTGGATGAACAATAGCAATATTGTTCTAGACTCGCCACAGGGATTTTTATTAAAACTGTGAGTGGGAGTATGGTAGAACTGGAAGTGATTCCAGAACCACAAACGATTACTGAAGATTTGATAGGAACCTAAAGATTCAATCTGGTTTGACATTCCATTGGCCACTCCGCAGATAAGGTGGGTAACTTCAGGCACCCGAGAGGTACTCCGGTAGCCTCAAGGACGGTGACAGGGAAGTTCTTGTTTACCCACAATCACCATTGCTGTTGTTCCAGGCTGCGAGACCCGGCGGGAGGATGAGTATAGCGTCGTTCTAAACTAGTTTTAGAAGTGTATGTGTATATGACTCTGCCAGAGGGTTGTCGTAGTCAGTGGGAGCAGCGGAAGCATGGTGGACAGGTAGCTTATGTCTATTTATAGACTGAAGCACCAGTAGCGGAGATAGATCATCTATTTCTGACGTGACAGTCATAGGTTTGACTTCATCAGAATAGGGGATGGATCTGTTGAGAAGGTAGTAGGGTGTGATATCCTAGTATTTGGATGACATACACAGAGTAGGAAAAGAAACTCCTATACTACAATCGGTTATACTTTGGTCGTCACACAGTGGTTTCTCCATAAAGGAAATGGATTTTATATCAGACATACTGGTTACTGGATCTATGGTATTAGATCTAGATTTGGGTGGTTTCCCAATCAGGGTACTTGACAGCATTCTAAGAGTATTTAGGATGGACGACTCCTGGCATGGTAGTGTACCTGCAGGTGATGGAGTCACCCTCTCTGAAGCTGTCTTACAGACTAAAGGGGAGAGGGATGTGCATGATTGGCAGATCACTTGCTTAGGCAATTGAGTCAATCATGAGATGTCAAGTACCACACCAGATGTTGTTCTTGCACTAGATGCAATAAGTTGACATTGATCCAATCCTGGAGAAACGGTCGGAAGCAGTTTTAGAACATAAGTGGATGTTCTAGGGATATGATAACGACAGCCTCATTCGGGAGACAGTTATCATTCCAGGCTTCCAAGGTGACGTGGACGACAAGCAGGTTGTCAGAGTTATAGTTTTTCCTTCTGACGAGGGGCAGTGTTTTGGACAGTTGGTCCAAGGCAATACTGAGGGAGGCATGGCGCAGGATACTGATTAAGTTCAGTTGACGATACAGTCTAAGAAGTTTGGATTTGGAGTTCATTTATGAGCTATGTCCCATCAGACATCCAGACACATTCTAAGACAGGTATTGCTCATTTCGGGAGATGGGTTTCTCCGCGAACTTGAGATATAGAGAGACATTGAAAGAGACAACAAAGCGGATCCACTCACTGAGGCTATTCCTCGAACGCAATAGTTTCGCAAACGAGCTTTGTGAGACTGACTAGTAGAGGAGTTGGGTGTTCGGCATTACACGGGCTGTGAGTATGCGACATCGCAATAATTAGCCTTGAGTGCAAGTGGGAGATTGTTGGAGATAGTGCCCTCAGAGTCAATTATTAGGTCACAGGTACGTGATTGTAATGATTGATGGAGGACCTATCCCGGTAGGACAGTCTTACTCGAGATGATAGTATGCTATCTGGTTTACCTTTATCATCGTGTACTGTTTTAAGTGACCTGACACGTCGCTATTACACGTTGATAGAGCCCCTAGGATTCTTGCTTGACCACCAGCAGTATGAGGGCGATCATATAAGTGGGAGCTAGGGGTCTATAAGCATATCCTTAAAAGGTCCCTAGTCGTGAGAGTTTCGAGACAGGGCATCGTTTCTCCATAGTAGACTAGTGTATACAGTCGAGACACCGACGAGGGGCGGTGGCCGGTCTCACAAGACACTGGTGTCAGTTGGATCACCTAAGATGTATACAGGTGCTCATTGGGTTATGAGTACACCGGACAGGACTCGCCGGGAACATGCTAGTTGGTCATATACCAGACGTCAGATGGCAGTTCCCTGGTGACATGTGTGCAGGTTAGTTCATCGACCTAGGGATCGTCATTTGTCTCATGTGAGTTCCCACTGTACTTTGATTACTACCCTACCACGGCTCAAAGGAGTCGTGCAAACAGGTTTTAGTTGGGTACAGTCCCGAGCCACATGGAGGCAGTGAGCGTATCTTCAGGGGTTCGTCTCTCCCGGTATTGGGGGTGAGGTCGTGCTGTGTCTAGGAGAGCCATTACACGAAGCCCTCGGCCGAGGCAAGGAGATTTACTGGTAGGTATTCCAGTAGTATCTCAGGGTGTTCTGGGCTACACTCCGACACGACTTGTACCGCTTTTGGGGGTCTGACTTTTACCAACCCCCTAGGCCCGCCATGCGATGCTCATAGACGAACGGACAGGACTGTACGGATATTGTCACTGACAGGCTCAGTAGGGAGTCAGGCTGAGTTCGCTCACAGACGTCCCTTTTGGTCAATACCTGGTAGCCCGTTATGTATTGGCTTATACCTCTAACGTGCTAGTGGTTAAATCCATAACCAAGATGTTGATGAGTCTTTAGAGTCCCCCACATTTCAGTTACTCAGCTTTCGGGCAAAAGGTTGTAGAGGCCGTATGGAGATATGGCAAGGTCCGATCAGATACGTGCGGTATTGCACGGATCAGGATCGGACAGTCTGTACTATAGGCCGTATGGTTATATGGCAGGGTTCGATCAGATACGTGCGGTATTGCACGGATCAGGATCGAACGGATATTACTAGCCGGCTTTGGTATAAGCCGGATCCTAGTATAGTACAGTGTGAATTTTGTCTCATTGCATTTTGTATTTCGGTCGAAATACAGATGCGGGTGTGTATGCACAGTATCGGGGTTTTCCTGTAATTTATTATGGGACCAGTTTTCTGGAGTTGCCAGTTTGCTTTCCGTTTCGGCCGATTTCCATTGTTCCGTTCATTGGCCGAAGATTGGTGGAGGAGGGCTTATTTGCATTGTTGCAAATAAGTATTTGTGGAGGGGGTATTTGCTTATTGTTGTATCATGATAGTCTCTCATTGACCTTGACTTCTAGCTATCATGATGGCTTGACTTTGTTGAGTTGATGTTGTTGTTGGAGTGTGGATTTCCTTGTGATCATTTGTTTTTCTTTCATCATCACTTCCTTGCATCATTGCATTCCACCCACCCCCTTGACCTTACTCTCTCTCCAATCACACCAAAGGGAGGGGCGGCCATTCCTTGATAGAGGATGGGATTCATTTCATGAGGTGGGGAAAATGTTGTTCATTTTTGATGCACCAAAGTTCTCCAAGCTCCTCCATATACTTCTTGTTCAATCCCTCCACCACAAAAGGCAACTCCATAATCCCAAATGAGACTTCTTCACCACACATTCTACAGCGAATCTTGGGCACGTCGAGTAGCCGGCTTCGTGCCCGAGTTGCCTCGGCATTGAGGTGGGAGCCCGTAAAAGAAGTAGGCGATGTGGTGAACTTCCGGCGACGAGGAGGAGACGGGACATTCCGCAGGAGATCGGGACGATGATGAGAAGACCGGAGGACTTGGATCGTCGGTATATCTCTCTTCCCTTTCTTGTTGTTAGCTAGGACTAATTAATGGTTCGATCCGGGTATTAGTGCGCGGCGGTTTGCCAGTTCAAGTAAAAATTAAAGTTTATCACCGCTTCCGCATTTGGCCGTCGGATTGACGGCCGGGGCGCCGCCGTGCACTTACACCTCTACTATCCCAGGCTTTAAGACGTGTGTAAGTGCGAATAGCAGGGTATCACGTTCAAAATGTTTGGCTTCCAGAATAGAAACTATTTTTCAGACTTATTTTTATCCTCAGATTAGTGACATCTTTCATCTTACTAACCCTTGGGACAACGGCTCATAACTACTTATTACTAGTTCGTATAAGAAAACTTCTAATTTTCTTAGTTTTCTTAAATTTTTCTAATCTCATGGATGTAATTTTTCACTATCTAAACTTTCATTATCTTATTTATGTACAAAAAATATTTTTATAATTTTGAAATTTTTTAAATTTTTATGGTTTTCAAAAAAATGTTTTGTGCTTATGCTAATGATATGCAAATGATGCGAAAATAAGCACAAACCTCCCCCAAACTTGTTTTCAACAGTGTCCTCACTGTTGCCATCTACTAAAGCTCAAAAACCTGTAAGCTTGGGAGAAATTTATTAGTGGGGGCAAAATATATAAGTGAAGAACCTCCCCCAAACTTATTTTTGGCTCAAAAGTTTGTAAAAGTTTTCTTTTTAGGAGCCCGAAAATATACCCCCCCAAACTTAAGCAATATTAATCTTTTGAAAATCACATGAGGGGGTCAAGAATTATTGGTCGATGCCAAGCTTTGCAAAGACCGAAAGTTAACACCAACCATTCGAAAATTTTATCAATGCAGTGCTCTGGTTGGTGGAAGAAGAAGTGGGGAAAAGGTAAGTGGTGGAATAGAGTGTGTGTGCGTCTCGTATTGGAGAGACGAAACAGTGAATGTGATGGATTATTCGCATTCTTTTTACAATTCAGAAGAAGGGGTGGAGGTTCAATTTCATTGATTAAGACAAGATTCGTCTCAACACCCGTGTCATTCAAAAATGCGAGTTCTTCAGCGAAGATTTTCTCAAAAGTTCCATCAATACCCCGATGAATAATGTCATCACAAAGTGCGGGGTGATCTTCAGACTCTATGAACAATTCATAATCCTTGTTAATTGTTGACCCGGACATCTCGGTGGAAGAGTCCGTATGTGTATGATACATAGTTGGGTCAAACAATAACGTATGAAAAGAGTCAAGATCGATATCAGGAGGATCATCAAATTCGCTGCTGTCGACATCCATTAAGTCGACAGAACAGACCTGAGCAGTAGGTTTGGAGGGTACACTTCCCAACTTGTAAATGTTTAGTTCTATTGACCTATTCCCGAAAGATAGGGTCATAGAACCGTTACGACAGTTGATAATAGAATTGGAAGTGGCCAAAAAGGGGCGACCTAAAATCACCGGAATTTGATTCCGTGGGTTCGCTACAGGCTGTGTATCAATTACAATAAAATCTACCGGGAATATAAATTCTCCGATTTTTATTAACACATCCTCCAGTTCACCCCTAGGTTTGGTGATAGATCGGTCAGCCATCTGGAGAGTGCAATTGGTTGGCTTCAACTCTCCGATTCCTAATTGCTCATAAACTGAATATGGAAGCAAGTTAACACTAGCGCCAAGGTCTAGTAGAGCACGGTTAATGTGTTTTTCCCCAATAGAAACGGAAATAGTAGGATATCCAGGATCCTTACGTTTCCTCGGTAATTGTTGGGGGAAAGCCGTGTCTATTGTTTTTTCCATGAATATCTTCTTGGGCGCTTGAGTCTTCCTCTTTCTAGTGCACAAGTTCTTAAGAGTTTTCGCATAGGACGGAACTTGTTGGATGACATCTAGGAGAGGGATGTTGGTGTTTACTTGCTTAAAAATGTTCATAATCTTCTCCATATGTGGACTCGGTGTATTAGCCCTTAACCGATTAGGATAAGGTGCTTTAGCAATAAGCTCTGGGTCCATCATAGGAGAAGGAAGTGGGGGTGGAACCGATCTCAGAATAGAAGTGGGGATCGTCCGTGGAGGGGTAAAAGAGGTGGGCTGTAGTGGCGAGCCTTTTGGGAAACGAAGAATAGGCTCGGAAGAAGATGGTGGGGTAGAAGAACTGGGGTAAGAAGTGTGTGTGTGAGGAAAGGTCTCAGCCGGGGTGTTATTGATTGATTTATTAGTATCATCAAACTCTTCCCCAAGGTGATGGTCAAGCACTCTTCCAGATCTCAACGTGATCTCATCCACATGATGTGAATAGCCAGGATTAGGTAAAGGTTGAGCTGGAAGTTTCCCTTTCTCTCATGCACTCATTTCGGCTTTTAGTTGTGCAATTTGTTCTTCCATTGATTTGATATTATCATTTTGAGAGATAATGATCTTCATCACATTCTCGACGGAAGATTGCAAACTTGCCATCCCTTGGATGGATTGTTTCATGAAAGTATCCAAAGTTTGTGCTAGTGCAGAGGTATTATCTGTACCGGTCAATTGCAAAAAATTTTCATGTGGTGCAAAAGTGTTGGCCGGATTTTGGAAATTTTGTGCTTGAAAGGGGTGCTGACTCAATTGAAGTTGTGGGTGCTGTTGTGGTGGAGGGGCCCCTTGGAAATTGTTTTGGGTTGGAACCGTGTTTTGAAATTGGGATTGGTTCCAATCAAAGTTAGGGTGATTCCTCCAACCCTGATCATATGTGGAGGAAAATGGATCGTTTCTAGGTCTTTGAAATGCGGCATTGGTATGCTCATGACCTTGAAACGGACATTCTTCCGTCAAGTGAGACGGATCAGAACAACAGCCACATACAGTTTTGGAGAGTGATATTTGACTTAGGGCGGCGGCTAAAAATTTATTTTCCATATTCTCGAGTTTCTTATTGATAGCTGCAATGTCAGCTCTAACTCCTATGGAAATATCATTGCCATCCCTAGACGATTGACTCACACCCTCCCACTGTAAAGATTTTTCAGCGAAATCTTCTAGAAATTTCCAGGCTTCCCAATCATCTTTGGTCATAAAGTTGCCTTGACACATGGATTCAAGGGACTGTCTTGTGTAAGGAGTAATGCCCTCATAAATGATTCGGCACAGTTCCCATCTCGGGATGCCGTGATGTGGACATTGGATTAACAAATCCTTGAAACGGTCAAGACATTTTGAAAATGTTTCATTTGGAAGCTGGGTGAATTGATAGATTTCGCTACGGATTCGAGCTGTTTTGTGATGTGGGTAAAATTTCTTAAGGAATGCTTTGACGAATTCGTCCCAATTTGAAATGGAATGTGCGGTAGTGTTATATAGCCACTTCTCGGCTAAATCGCACAAGGTAAATGGGAGAAGACGAAGACGGAAAGCATCCACAGAAAGCTGTGAAGTACCCATCATTGCACATACATTTTCAAATTTCGTGATAAACACGTATGCGTCTTCAGACTCGAGACCGTGAAATTTTGGTAGAAGGTTGATGTATTGGGGTTTTATTTGAAAATTTTCCCCGTTGGCTGGTGGAATGGAAAGACAGGTGGAAAGTGGGCCTCATGTAGGATAGCATCTCTCTTGGAGAGAGATGCGAGGTGGATTCTGCGCACCAACGGACGGCAGCAGGGTAGTGGAAAAGAAGTTCGATGGAGGTGGATCCATCGATGTGGGTGTGGTGGTGGGTAAAAGAAAAGGTAAATGTAGAAATACCGACTTTTGGGCCGATGAAGGAAACGCGGACTAACGGGCACTAGAAACCCGTGTCCAGCCTATCTTGCACTAAAAAGGGTTAGTACAAGTGGCAGCGTGAATTTATAATTAGGGGAATGATATGAATGTGGTGTTTGTTTTGAAAAAGAATACGGACTTTTAAAAAAATGATGCAACACAACAAATGCAGCACACAAAACCCTAAAATCTAGTGGTCACCTAGGTCAAACTCTAGACCGCTCCTAACTGCCAAAAGACAAGTCGCAGGATAGAATCCTCCACTGCCTCTTTGTCCCCCTGTGGCCGGATAAGTGCCAGGTAAGTGGGAAGGTACTCCACTACGTAAGTAGTGGGCCTAATTAAAAACCACTAGCCTTAGACACACTCGCCTTAGGCACCACAAGAAAACGCGGATAAGCAATGAATTACCCACGACCTTCTCTTGTCCTAATTGAGCGCGACGGTCCTTAGAATCATCTCTAGATTTCTTTTAATTAATGAGGGTCAATGCGAATGCAAGTTTGTGATTTTCGGGGCCTAGGAAGGGTAATGAAATCCCCACCTAATTTGGATTTGGTCGTGCCCCTTAATTTCCATATTAATATGCAAACAACCAAAAGAATCAAAACACGCACAATATTTTTATTGCTTTGCGGCGCTGCGATTTATTTGCAAAGACACCTGCAGAAAAGTGTTAGTTGGAGCTAAAAAGGGAGAGAGGAGAGAGCAAGAAATCACCTGCAGGCAAAATTTTCCAGAGACCCCTTCACCTAGCCGCGGATCAGCCGCAGATGGTGGGCAATGGCCGCGGAAACGCGCTCCTATGGTGGGAACACTGTACAAAATTTTTCCAGGGAGCTTCTGTTGGCTCCCTCAGCTCTCTGGTATATTCTAAAATTTTTTTCCACAGCACAGAATGCTCCAGATTTCCTCGCAATCAAATCACAACACACGTATTAGTGTTTGCACGAATTTTGATCACAAAATTTAGATGGAATAAAATTTTCAACTCAAATTTCAAAATACGAACTATTAGCGCACGATCCCCGGCAACGGCGCCATTTGATTGATAGATTTTCCGATTGTGTAGAATGAAAATTGTAAAGAAATCACAACCAAAAATTATTTGACCGCAATCAACTACGGTGTCGGATTGTAGATTGTAAGTGAGTGCGGATCGTCCACAGGGAAAGTGTAATCGTTCGTCTTTTGAATTAGATGAGTCGAAACTTTAAAGAAAAGAAAACAAACAATTCATGATTTGAAATTGAAGTTCAAGAATGAGAAAAATCTAGATCTAAGAAAGCATTAAAAGATAGAATCAAGAATTGATCGTTTGTTGATTTTTCCAAACCAAATATCAAGAATCGAAATGAGGCTCGTAGGAATCGATCGGATCTATAGATGTGATGTAATCTTACAATTACGTATTCTTATCCTTCGATGAATTGATACTAGATTGATGATGATCGATGAGAATTAGGGACTTCTTGTGAAACTAGGGTTTCATCTTATCTCTTGTTCTTTCATTGATATCATTCATATTCTAGCCTCTAGTAAATTCAAGAAACGATCGTAGATCCCTAATTTCGAGCGATCACAATCAAGAAAGCATCGCTACGAAACTAGGTCATCGATTCTTGAACTTGCTAGGGTTTACAAAACTCGTAGGAATTAAAAATCGTATTAAGATTTGTTACATCATCATTCTACAATCGTCTCGACTCCTTTACGAGCGGAGTTTTACTCAAACATCACAACAAGAACAACAATTACAAATTGAGATCTAATCATGATGCAAGAATTAAAAGAAAGCAAGATTAAAAAATTTCACCTTTTATTTATATCAACAATTTCATTACATTCGCTCAAGAACTACAAGAGGAAGAATTCGATCGTCGACTTGGCTTCGCTCGTCTCCGTGGATCGTGGATCGGCTTGGATCACTTGCCCGATTGAAGATCGGCTCGGCTCCTAAAAGGTTGAAGGCTTCTCGCTTGATTTGGTACTCAAGATCTTGGATTTAGAGTGGAATTAGGGTTAGGGTTTCGCACAAGCCTTGTCACGAGACTTGTGGAAGAAGATGATGAAAGAGGGAATTTTAGGAATATTAAAGATTAACCTCAACCCTTAGATCTAGGCTCCTATTTATAGATAACTAAACCCTAGATCTAGGATTTCAAATTCTAAGTTTCCCTCCTAAAGTTTGTTGAAGAAATTCAAATTTGCCTCCAAAAGTTAGTTAGGGGAGAAGCTTCTAGATGTGATTAGTTAGGAGGAGCTTCTAGAAGAGGATTAATTAGGAGCTTAATTAGGATTAGCCTTGCTTAATCTACTTTGCTGATCTGGCAGTAGCTTCGAGGGTATTCTGGAACTTGACATATCAGAAAGCAATGTGGGCCCAGAGATTGAGATTCTGCACTGAATTTGAAGCGATGACGTGGCAGAGGAGGCGCGGATCCGCCGCAGGTAAGGGGTATTTGCCGCGGAAGGGCGGCTGCTTTGGGGATTTAGAGCTTGGGCTTTCTGGTGCTTGTTGGGCCTGAGTTGTGGGCTTTTATGTGATATATAGAATTATCTAATTCCTTCTGCATTGCTACCAGATCTGAAATGATTGAATTGGCGTAATGTTGATCAGCTCTTTGGTTTTTCTTCCGTATTTTCCTGCACAGACTCAAGACAAGTGTTGCACAAATACAGAAATGATGCGATGCCATGAAATGCGGTTAATTTCCTTTAAAGTGTCGGTTTAAAAGTCTAACACATGCAATCTCATATTTTGTGACAGATTTGCTAATATGTAGAATATGAATGCCGAACACTTCTAAATGTATGCAAATGTTAAGGAAATTGCCGGCTAAAATATACAATATTTTCGACTGATCACCCGGCAAGCTCCGTTCTAGGTGGAAAGGACCATTTGTAGTTCGCACCGTTTATCCGCACGGTGCGGTCATCTTGAAAATCCGGAGGACGGTACTTTATTCAAAGTAAATGGACATCGATTGAAACCGTTTCTCACAGCGGACCCATCGGAGGAGCTCCTGTTTTTGCAGGAGCCGATCTACACCGATTAAATCTCCTTCACTTTCACCCCCGAATTTCCAATCAATTTTTCCAAAACTTTTTTTTTCAACTAAGTTTGGGGGTGTGTATCATTTGTAAATATGTTAATAAACAGGAAATTGCCGACATTATCGACCTACTTGGTGCAGCATGACAGTGAGGACACTGTCCAGTTTAAGTTTGGGGGTATGCTCGGTAAGTCTTCTTCCTTCGCATTCATATATATATTTCTGCATTGCATCCTTATATAAAAATCATAAAAATTGAAAAATAATAAAAAAATTATTAGAAAAAGAAAAACCCATAAAAATTGAAAATTTCAAAAATTATAAAAATTCATGTATTCAATTTTGGCCGTATTTTGACTTAAGTTTGATAAATAGGTTAACTGGCTAGGAACAACTAGATCTTAGACTTAGTAAATTAAAAACCTTAAAAATAACCTTCCTTAAAGTTTAACGGTAGAAAGTATATGTCTTTGTAGTTTATTTTGAAATAGGCAAATTTTGAGTTCACTTCTTGGGCTAAGTCAAAACAAAGGAAAAGTATTGATATTTTTATTAGAGTATAAGTTTGAAAAATATTTCCTAGCTTAAGTCTAAATTCTGAAAATGTATACCCTACAAATTGCACAAACACGCATCTTGAAACTTGGAATAGTAGAGGAGACCTTGAAATGCTCTTGTGTAAAGTCCTTAGTACGAAGGAAAAAAAAATACAAGTGTGAATAAAGAAAAAAAAATGGACACTGGTTTTTGTGATTACTTAAGGCTGCAAAAATAGAAAAATAATTAGCGAGGGTGCTTCATCACCTAGTGCTTTAGACCAACTGGTTTGGGAGTCACTGCTAAAAAGGCTTAGGTGTTACAAGACTAGAAAGTACGCTTTAAAGTGCAAACGCATTTTGTAATCGGTCGTTGGTACCTCAAGAAGTATTAACGGTCGTATGAAGAATGTGTAAGCAAAATTCATGTAAATTCACCTATTAAGAAGTGCTTTGGACAACGGACAAGAGTATGATTGCTTGATTTGAATTTCCTAGTGCAGGGGTGATATATACACACACGTAGGGGTATGTGATTGGGATTTAGATGAGGAAAGGAGTGAAGAATAGAACTTGTATCTTTAATAGAGATGATAAAAATTCCTAAGTCGAGATAGAACCCTAGAAGGAAAACTTAAGAGATACCGAAAGCTAAGTAAGTCTATAGAACATATGTAATCTTAAGTTAAATGATAAGGATGTGTGAAGAATATGGGTGGATAATTTACGAGTCGACAATAATAGAATTCCTTGTTAAAAAACCTAATTGGAGAACAAAAGTCGAAAAGCCAAATTGATAGGATTTTGTGGGCAGTATCTGCTGAAAACCCTCAGGAGACAACACTCCTCCTACTAGGGACACCTAGAGGTTTAACGGCTTGTTGCACGTGCTCAGTGCAATCGCGTTTCCCTGCGAAAGTAAGGTTAGGTTTTTGTCGAGAATAAAACTAAGTTTGCTCGAGGACGAGCAAAAAATAAGTTTGGGGGTATTTGTTCATACCATAATATTGCATTATTATATTCCCCATTCTTGTGCATTTTATAAATAAACAGGTGCTTTTGACCCATGTCTGCTACATAGCACAGGTTACAGGTTCTTGGAGCGAAAACAGTGAAAAAGACAAAAGACGATACAAAAGAGGTACTTCGACCAACAAATAGAAGGATCTTAGTCAAGCCTACACGAAGAACAGTTCACAATGCACAAGGCAACGCAAGGTTCAAGATTACAAAGCAAACGGTTAAAAGTCCACTGCAATTGTTCACTGGGAGATCTGGAAGAAACCTAGAAGCCATTTTGATAAAAGTACTGAAGAAATAGGAATCCCAAAAAGAACCAGAGCAAGCCACAAAGTTTCAGAAGCCAATACCATCATTGGGCCGCGGAACAGCGGCCCAACCCCTGCTGCGGCCACGGTTCCGCGGCCATATAGAGCCCGGAGAAGTAATTTTTTTTACCAAAATGCAGTTGCGGCGCTTAATAGTCTTCCTAGGGGTATTTTTGTAAATGCAGATGTGCGGCAATTGTAAACCTAGGGTTTTCTATGTCCTATAAATAGAGACCCAATTCATTGTATTTTTTCATGCTTCTTTTCATCAATAAAAATTCAGATTTCTTTTGAAGTTTGGAGAGCATCAAATTTGTAAGTAGGTTTATTTTCTGCCTTAGTCTTAGTTTTAATTTCTGCCCTAGGTAATTTTTATTCTTGTCCTAGTTTAATCTAGTTTAGAATTTTTATTAATCTGCAGTAGATCTTTAATCTCTTAAATCAAAACTCATAAAAATTATGTCTTTCTTAGATCCCTCAATGAGCGAGTAGTTTCCTCGCTTGTTAGGGTTAGGAATAGGGAAGGGTTTGAGAGATGAAGATCTCTCACTCCTTTCTTTGCCAATTTCTTATGAACAATTAGGACTCCATGCATACTTTCATATTCTGCTCCCTACGGCACTCTACCCACGAGGTAACGATGATACCGTAGTATAAAAGACCAGATTTGAAGGTTTTCCATGGAGGTTAGGGTAAGGATTAAGAAAGGACGGACAAGGATCTAGAGGAAGAAACATCTTCCCAATCATCCTAATCCCCTTTATTGATAATTACCATAACCCCTAATATGATATCTAATTTAAGGCATTGAAAGAGGTGTAGATCTTTATTTACCAAACTTTACCTAAACCTAATCCTAGCAAGTCTCCTAATCCTAGTATAACTCAACTTAGCTTTTAAATTTAATTAAAAGATCCAACACCCTTTGGAATTAGCTCGTAAGAACATTTAGGAAATTTACAACATCCCTGTGGACCGACCCGTATTCACTGGCTAGCTACCAAGTGACGCCGTTCTTGATTGCGGTAATATTATTTTTGATCTATAAAATCTCTCTAAATCAATCATATCAATATATATATATAGATGTCCAGTATCGACATCGAAATCCGAAATCTCTCGTGTCCATCATCGGCATGTAAATGCAGATATCTCGACACCATCTCAACAGATGATCACCGCCCAATATCCCTGGCACGGTCGGTATCCCCTGGATATCTACCGTGCCCAATCGAACCCCGGTCAGTATCCCCTGGATATCTGCCGTGCTCATTTCTATCTCCGGAATCGAGTATCCTCGTTAGGCTCCCCGCCTATAATGCGGCTATCTTGCCCCTCGGCCCCGACCGGGTCCACCATGTATCCCACTGTATGCCCACGACTCAGTCTAGATAACTTGTAAATCCGTAACCGTATGACCCCCAACTCGGTTCGGAATCAAAATCAGAAAACACAAAACTCATGGTGGACGTTTAATTCATCATATCAAAAATATCAAGTAAGGAATAAGAATACTTGCATAGATTATATTGATGATATATTATATATATACATATATAACAGTGTCCCATACCACCGATATATATCAACAGAAATAAAATATCCAGAAAATCCATAAGAATCAAATACAGCATCTATAGGTACTAATATTCGTAATTTACAACAGTAATAAAGAAAGACTGCATAATTATATCACATAGACATAATGATCTCAATTCTACTGTGTCATGGCAATACTAATGATGTGTAGTGTAGCATACGCGTCTGTGCTCGTGCAACATGGCAATCATTAGTATTTGTGCAAGTGTTTTACGGTGTAACAACCTATTTATTTTAATACATATATAACAACATGGTTCTACAGTGACATGGCAGACCAATGAGGTGTAGTGTAACATATATTTACGTGCTTGTGCAGCATAGTACTCATTGGTATTTATGCAATGTTCTATCAGAGTGTGCGTAACGCAGAAACGTATAATATGGTTAATATAATGCAAACATGTAAAGTAATCTATACATAACTATTGTAATTACTTGCTATAAGCTATACCATTTTCTTTAGAAATGATCGAAACGTTAAGTTTGAAATAAGGAAGCTGCCCTAGATTTAAAATAGATATCCATTTTTAGAAACTGGCATGCATCATAGTATTTTATTTAAAAGACAACGAATCGTAGTTTTTAAAAGAATATAGCTCATACAAGTATTTTATCCTAAAACAGAATATAACCTAACCCTACGAGTCAAAGGATAATTTGGCCGTTATTCAGCATACAAATTTCATCATCTCTAATATGTATAAATCCTTGTATTATATCTCATCATATCGCTATATCTGTATCATCTTAAGTACATCATGATCCCTCGTACAAACTCATCAAATCATACCCATGTCGTACGGGTCTAATATCACGTACATGTCTCACTTAAAACCATAAATGAACTCTATGCAAATGAAGGACATATAAGATGCGATATTATATCAATAACCTTGAATAACTACTATACTAACTAGAGATCATAATAATATTTATAAGGTTGCGGGGGTGCTATACGCTATCCACCCGACTTCCCCTGTAGATGTAAATCTACTCACCAACTTAAAAGTTCGCTGAATCCACGCTGCTACATCGCCAACTCCGTCTCGGAATCCTCGAATCGTACCTATATTCGTATTTAAATCGCATTGATGTAAAATATCATATCGAAAACCAAAACAACAAGCTAAATGCCTGTAGGTTAGAACCTACAGCACACTTAACCCAAAAACGACAACATAATTATGTCGTTAACGTATAAACGTCAACGGTTCGGCTGCAACATCAAAATACGAAAACTCCGTCTCGTAAATATCTGAAATTTGATAAAACCATTTCTAAAACATTCCCAGATTTTACTGTATAAATATTTAGACAACCCAAACAATACAGAGACTTATCAAATACCCAAAATAGGTCACAGAAGATAAACCAACACAAAAGGTTACAAGGGGCCGGCGTCGCCGGAATTTTAGGGTGGGTCGCCGGATTTTCTAGGGATTTTGGGGTTCATATTTGAAGTGGTGTCTCCTAGTAGTCTCAGTTTACTTTTGGTCTTGCTAGTTTTACTAATGATTATACTTATAAGTTCCAAATTCATTTACAGTGAACTAGATAACACAAAAACCTAGTTAATGATACTGCACAACTAAACATGCCATGTGATGATATCGTGAGTTACAGAACTTAAGTTAATCTGAGCTAACCCTTCTGTCACGACCCGAAATAGCCCGTGACTGGCACTTGAATCATATAAAGCCTATAAGACCCCATCTATTTCAAGTAAGCCAAAAGCCCAGAAATCTAAAACCATTTTAAGGAGTAAATAAGAAAACTAGTTTTTAAGAAGTAAAGAAAACATGTTTTAGAAACAAGGTTTTTAAAAAAGTGAGCCGAATATGCATTTTTAAAATCTATATTCTTTTCTGAAAATTTCGACAGAGTTTCGTTTGTAAATAATGGCCCCGAACAAGGTACAACAAGAATAATATATACACAAGGATAAAGGCATCCCCAAGCGGGAGCTAGCTCTTCGTCAATCGACGGTCACAACCACGCAAGCAATATAATATACAACGCCGAAAGGCGTGGATCAAACCTCAAAGGAAAACTCCAAATCAGCATGAAAACCATAATACTACTACGCGCGACTCTAAGGTCAAAATAATACATAACTGGTTTTCTAAGTCTGAAACAATATACAAGTTTTGGTTGATGGAATTACTAGATACAACTGAATAAAATAATACAAGGGTGGTCATGATGCGAGTGAACCCACCTACCAATGCAATCACCTAGAAAGGAAGCAGTATGCCAGAAAAGCCGCAATGGAACCTGTACGGCAAAAGCTGCAAGAACTGTGGCACAACGGGGGTGAGTTGCCAACTCGTGAATAGAAAACATCACAGAGCAGAAATCGTATGTATGACACAATCCTAGGTCAATACGATCAATATATATATAAACCTCAAATGAATAAGTCTGAAGCATGATAAGGTGGCAATGTAACATCTATACATGAGTGTAGTGCCAAGTGCTCGTGCCAGTGCCTCAGGGAATAACATATCATAAATATGAGGTATGATCAATGTCGACTATATCATGAAGTCTATGAAAAAGTGGATATCATCCAACTATGTAATCAATGCCAATATATGTATGTGGAAATCATCTACGTGTCACCCAATGACAATAAGAATCATGCATGTAAATATCATAAACATATGCATGGAAGTATGGGGATGTAAATCAACAGGTGTCGCTCGTGACATATCAAAATCATGGAACCTGAGTGTCAAGCATCGACACTCGAAATCATCATGAAACCCGTGTCTATCATCGGCACGTAAATCCTCATATATCGGGCTCCGTCAGTCTGGATCGGCCCATATCATCTCTCGACTCCGGTCGGTATCCTCCGGATATCCGCCGAGCCCAAATAATATCATCGGTAGGTAGTAGTCCCTCTGCCAGGCTCACCATCTACTACACAGCGATCCGTTCTCGCCCCGGGGTACCATACCGGGCCCACCATGTACCCGCAATTGGCCTCATCCGCCTCCTCGAATCGGGTTTCACATGTTGCTCTCAGCACCGAGAAAACACATGGTGGACGCACTGAAATATCATATCAAGGGTAACCGGGTTTTTAAAACAATTACATACTCTCTTTTGAAATATCCACGATTCCCAAATTCAGAAATATCATGGAAACAACATATCTCAATGCGTATAATCAAAAGCATGATGTATGCAACATGTAAAAGAAATGTAAGCATATCAGTATATCATGCAATATGGAATAGTAATATGCACATATTGAGGGAAACTGCTCTTTTAAAATGAATCAGTTTTAAAGAGTATCTTGCGGTTCCCAAATCTCCAAATCCAGCGAGAATCATCTATGTATGTGCGAATATGTATGTATGCACGTATGGGTGTACAATAGGTATGTACATAAGTATGCCATGCAAGGGATCATATCCTGAATGCAACAGTACTACAGTGTAGTGACATGGCAATTATCGATGATAAAGTGTGTGAGCCGGCAAGCAGGTGTACGTGGAATATATGCATCATCGATAATGGTGCTGGTGTCCTAACAGCATGATTTTTATATAACAATAACCAATTGCCCATGCAATGCAATGCGAATAACAAGAGTATGCAGAAATCGACTAATAAATGCAACAGTGACGCATCTGCATCAATATAAAAAGTCATACAGTTTGCCTTTTGAAATAAGACGAATCGGGGTTTTTAGTAAAATAAGGGCTACGGTGTTTTAAGAAAAGATGCGTTTTTTGAAAATATCCGTAGAATCCCTTTGCCTGTCTTTAAAATACTCTCGATTCGTTAGTTTTTGAAATAGGTATGACATCAACCTAGCCTAACATCTACTAGCAAAACTACAGTTCTAACTAACAAGTCAATCAGGAGGGGTATGGAAACCACCTAAATCTGAGTCGATATATATATATATATATATAAGTATAATAGTCGGTGATCCCGCCTCAAAGGTACCGCGTACGATACAATATCATATGACATCCTCGAGCCATGAGTGCGGATCTATCATCAATATAAAGCTCGTACGGTAAATCATCGTACGACATCCCAAAAGCTGGGTACGGGTCAATATCACATTCATCTCATCAATTATCTGGTATCCTTATCGTCATATCTCATGATCTGGGGTACTGATCTAAGTCTAGTACAACTGATACCATCTATATAAATGCGTATGTAAACACACGTCCAAAGGCCCGCTAAAATCTCATGTCGTATCCCAAATACGAATCACATCATATCACCGATCTTATGGCACTATGCCCAATCTCATCAACTCATCCCCAAATATCATACACTATCCTCGTCATCTAGGTATATGTATAACGAATATGCATGTGTGTGCGTGTGGGTGTAAACCTATTCTAGGGTTCGCAACTAGTAACTATACTAGTTTACTTCTGCGCCCTAATCTAACCATAGTACACCTAATCTCATCTCAAATATCCACGACACACAATAAGCTATCATAAATAGTATATATATACTATACTAAATATCGAACTGCGGGGGTGCTATACGCCATCCACCCGACTTCCCCCGTAGATATAATTTACTCACCTTGTATCTTGCGTGTCGGTGTTGATGTCGCCTTCATCTTCTTCATCGTATGAAGCCCTCGAGAAGGTACCTACAAGATAAGACAATCGCAAATAAACCTTAAAATCACATCGAGAAAACCAAACGACGCGCTAAGGCCTATAGGTTAGAACCTATGGACCACGCTTTCAAAACCATCAAACTATTCTCGATATCGTCGTATAAACGCCAAGTAATCGAGATAAAACGCAATTATACAAATACAGAATTTAAAATACGCAAAACGAAAACACGAATTAAAACATCAACTCAGGAAAAAGGCTCCAGATTCTACCTTAGGTCAAATTAGACAATTTTGCATATGCCAGGGGTCTAATTTATAGATGTAGGAGCTACAGAACAAGAACGAGCCAAAATGCTCCAGGTCTGGCCGCAAATTGCGGCCAGAAAGAATAAATCTGCGGCCATGGTTGGGAGTTAGGGGCTAGGGTTTTTAGGGTATGTTCTACATCACCTGCATGTATCACTGTCCTTGCAAAATAATTTTCAGAGTCTCGGGGTGATAGCAGATTCCATTTAACCTTCATAGAATCACAGTTTTTCCGATATCGGCTTTCTAGATCCATATTCCGGGTTTCATGTCTCTAGTTTTAGGCCTGGGTTCTAGCACTAAGGAGTTTGTGTGGCCTCTACTGAGCTTAATTACCCATCACAACCCAAAGTTCCCTCAAACCCTAACTAGAATTTTCTAAGTCCACATAACCACTCAATATCAACATGAAACATGCATGGATGCATAAGGAATTGAAACATTACACTAATGGTGCAGAAATTATCTCCTTTGGTAACTCAAGAATTTTCTTGAGTTGCTCAAAGTCCTCAAAATCTTCTCTTTTTTGGTCCATGGGGTAGCTAGTGAGCTTGTGCATCCTTTTTGTGAATTGGGATTTGAGTTTTGAGGTGATTATCATGGGGTTTTAGGGGATTGAAGATGGAGGAGGAGGGGGGTGTGCAGCAGCAGCAGCAACAATGGGAGGAGGGGGGAGAGAAATGAGAGGATGAAATGATGAGGGATGGCTCATGATAAAGGGTTGACCCCTCACCCATTCTTTCTCTCTCTAATCATACCTCCATATTATAATCTTAACCTTTTCTTTTCTATTTTCTTCTCTCCTCAATAGTAACCCCAAAATAACAAGCCATGTACCCAAAACATGTAGGAAAATACAACAAGTGTAAAAAAAAAGATATGGTGCATGTTTTCACAAAACATGTTTAAAGCGCGATTAGCATTAAATTAGCATATAATTAATCATAAAAATTTAAAAATTGCATAATTCACATAAAAAACCCTCTTTTAGTAATTTCTATAATTTTCAAAATTTCCCCCCAATTTATCGTTATTTAATTATACTAAAATATTAAAATATTCATTAAAAATAATATTATATTATAAAAATTCCCAAAAATAATATTTTATTTTTTTGAAATGTTACACCTTCCCTGGTCATGCCATATAAGAACAGAACTCATGGTACGATATATCCGTGTCGTATCTAAGGATTTTAACCCCAAAACTGATATTTGCTCCCTAAAAACCACAACATCCAATTCCTCTAAAAATCCGGCGAGATCAGATTTTGCTTGATGGCCGCCGGCCAAAATCTGAGCACTGGGGTTCGTTTTCTTATGGTTAATTCTAGGTCTAGATTATAAGATCAAGGTACTGTTTGATCAATTTATTTATCATCTAAACTATATCAGATCTTCACAGAGCTAAACTTTGCCTAAAATACAATATCCGATTTCTAAACAAAATATTACTAGCTTAAGTTACAGGGTTTGAAGTTATACCTACCGAAAGACCACTAGAAAGGCTTCCTTCAAGATGCATAAGCTCAATCTATTCTAGCTTGATGGTGGTGGTAGTGACCTTAATACTTAGTCTCATCTTTCCTTTTTTTCTCTTTGATTTGATGAAGGATTTAAATTTAGGGAATGAGGTGTTTGGCTCAGTTTGAGATATAGTGTTTTATTTAGGAGATAAGAATAGGTGTGAAAATTTGTGGTAGAGAAAGGAGGAGGTGGCATGGAGGAAGGATGGCGTGTCATTAGGATGAACCATGCGCATTCATTCAAGGTGGAGGTGGTGTGCATGAGGTGTGCATGCAAGAAGGAGGTGTCCATGCCTTATCACTCCAAGTTGTGGTGTCTTGTGGTTATTTCTGAGCTAAAACATTACCTAACCCTTTTTCACTTACACCCTCAACATTTCCAAGTTTACACAATTTCCTAAACTTTACACAAAGACCCTTCACTACATATGTTATTATATAACACCATTCTTATTAAAATGAAGCTAAATTATCCACTAAAACCCTAAAAATTTACTAATGCTACAAACTAAAATTTAACTTTAATTAGTTTCACATACTACATATGAAAATTTCCTATTTTGTTTTAATAACTTTTCAAATTAACAATTTATTATTTAATTAATTAATTTTATTTATTTCTAAATTTTCAAAATGTTACACAGAATTGTATATTTATAGACTTAGAAGACCAATGTTTATTCTTTCGACCTTTGAGTCGCGCTTGTATTATTATGGTTTTCTAGTGGTTATTAGTTTTCTTCTGAGTTTTGATCCTCGCTCTTCGGCATTGTATATTATATTGCTGCGTGGTTGTGACTGCCAATTGACGAAGAGCTAGCTCCCTCTTGGGGATGCCTTTATTCATCATTTATATATTATTCATGTTTATACCCGTTTGGGTCCAGTATTTACAAAGGAGACTCTGCCGAAATTTTTGGGAAAATATGATGTTGCTTTTAAATGTTTAATGTCATTTATTTTATTTAAACCACTTGCTTTAAACAAGTTTTTCTTCACTTCTTATTTAAATGGTTTAGATTTATGGGCTTTTGGCTTACTTGAATTAGATGGTCCTATAGACTTCATATGATTCAAGTGCCAGTCACGTGCCATTTCGGGTCGTGACAAAGTTGGTATCAGAGCGCTAGGTTTAACCTTGGTTCGAGTCTATGTTTGACTATGCAGAGTCTAGGGCAGATATTTATTCGGAACCTAGGCTTGACCTTACGGAACTTAGACTTGGTCGAGGGGGTATTAGACCCGAACTTTCATCGCGTAGGTTGACCTTGGTTGATGGAGTAGGTGACTTAAGTAGAGTGACGTACCGTGTGTATGTTCCGCGGCATATTTACGATACACTACTCCGCTTAAGAAGCCTTAGGATGTACATTTCTTTGCACAGTATTATATTCATTTCTATGATCTATCCTCATCGATATCGGTTGGTGATTTGTTACCACGATTGCATAGGCAGAGAGAGTTGCAGCTAGAGTTGCGGTCAGCATGAGCTCGTTTTGGACGAGGAGTGACCAGGGCGTAATTCCGGCGACACACGATTGCATAGATGTGTCGTTTTATTATGTTTTTCGCGCCATGAGCGTTTGATAGATTGCTTCTACAAAATTTCTCGAACGTACAGATCTGCACCAGAGGATTGGGCCACTGCTAGAGGCCAGCCAGAATATGATGACCGTCAATGCACTGATTATTCTTGATGATTGAGACACTGTTCAGTGTCACGACCCGAAATTGGCACGTGACGGCCCTAATACTACGCAACGTCTAAAGGCGTAACGCAGTAAAAGAAGGCCAAAAACCCAGAAATCTAAACCATTAAAAAGACAAGAAAAGATAATAGCAGTTTTGAAACATTTGAAATCACAACCCAAATTCTTTAAAAGTCCAACTTTCTTTCTTTAAAATTTTGGCAGCACCCCCTTTGTAAAAACTAGCCCAAAGATGGGTACAACATAAATATAAATGAAGCATCCCTAAACGGGAGCAAATACACGCCCAAAGACGGAAAACAACAACCACAACAAATATACGACGCCGTAGCGAAGAAATAAAAGACAATAGAAAGGAAACTGTATATAAAAGACAACCAAATCACAAATAATATACAATATCGTCCTCACCAAGTCTCTAAGTCAACAAAATAATGGTAGATGGAGAGTACAAGGATACAACAATATACAATAAAAAATACGGATAACCACAAAAACCTACCTAAGCAAAACTGCACACTACGAGCTGAAGCGGTATCAGTAGCAAAAGATGATCAGATAGATGAATAGCCAGCCTCGACTACTCTGGGGAGACACCCTGCAAAACAGCTGTGGCACAAAGGGGGTGAGTTGCGAACTCGTGAATAGTAAATAACATATGCAGGTAATCGCAAGTATGCACGTACAGCGTGAATCTAAGATATGCAATTACTAGCAATAACAGGTCATATGAGTGCAATAATCATGAAAAGTACACTAGCAGGTACAACTAACACATGAAGCAATAAAAATATGACAATCGGTATGCAATATGTTAGGTTTACCTAGCACCCTATGAATGGTTTGGAAGCATCACATGTACCAAAGGTTAGATTTTTATGATGCTAAGTAAGCATACAAAGGATCTATCCTAGAAAATTAGGGTTTCATAACACTACAAGTAACAAAGACAAGGGTTTTGAGAGTACAACATTTGTAGCTCCCTACGCTAGACTCCTTGGCCACTTGAGGGTTGTAAAAAGGTTAGCTTGAAGTTTTCTAACGTCCACGACGATCCACCCAAAGCTCCTTTGTCCAACCTAGCAACTTCACTTTATCAAGAGAAAGAAATGAAGCTAACACTCTAAACAAGTGGGCTAGACTTGTGTAGAATGATGTTGTGGTGGCTATTCTCACTTCAAAAACCTAACTTGATGAGTATTTTGCTCACTACAAAAGTCTAGAGAGCAAAAGAAGAAGGAGGAAGAAGATGATGGCCTTTTTGAACAAGAGTAAAAGAAAAACTCTTATGAAGAAAATGAAAATATATGTATATATATTTTTCACTCCTCATCTCAAACCATGGTTAAATGATAAAGTTATTATTGTATTTGAGTTTAAAACACAAAGTAAAGGTTAACCCATGGTTAATAAGTAGGTGAACATGGTTAGGAGAAGAAGAGTGTAGAAACCATGTGTTAATCTTTATCTTTTTCTTTTGTTTTTAAAACAAATACAAATATAACAATAATCCATATATAAAACCATGGTGTTAGTCTTTATTGCCACCATTTTCAATGTATAAGCAACCATGAAGGATGATGTATGTATGTATGTGTGTATGCACATCCATATGTGCATGAATCTAGAAAGAAAGCATACATGCATGCATACATCCATCAAATACAAGAAAGGATTTCTAGTGAGAAACTAATGGTTAAATGATAAATCAACACTTGATTTATCAATACGGCCATATCACATACGACCCCACCAAAAGCAAGCCGCCCGATTAATATACAGTATCTCATACGCGCATTTTAACCGGGTCCATGCGCATATCGCATATGCGCACCACAATGTTTCGCCTGGACTAGGTAACTCCTTTGTGGGACTCTAAGACTTGTCAATACGCCGGTAGTGGGTGATGATCATATCAAGCACCCGCAATCCGCAAGCGGTCAGCTAAACGTAACGGCTACCCGGGTATTGAGCGATCAGAAGAAAACAAGCGAACCTGCTACAACTCCCGTCGAGCCAACCGGCAACACTACCGTACAGTCCGGTCTCTTCGTCAGATATGTCGCATATCAAGTCTAGGGGTGGTAAACGTCAGACACCAAAAACCGATAAGTCGTGCCGATGTGAGGCTCATAACGGGTCGAGAAACTACTGGTAACACTTACCAGTAAATCTCTAAAACAGCCCTGGCCAGGGACTTCCCTGTTACGGCCAATCGAGCACAGCGCAACATCAACCCCCAATACCGGGGGAGACGAAACCCCTCCTATCGCTCATTGCCTCCATGTGACTCGGGACTGTACCCAAAAACCACCGTTTTGCACGCCCTCATGGACGTGGTAAGGTGGAAATAAAAGCTCAGTGGGAATCACATAAGACTCTATGACGATCTCGGGTTTACAGACTAACCTGCATAAGTGTCACCTGAGAACTGCCATCTGACTTGAGGTATAATACCATCTGGGAGTTCTCGGCGAGTCCGTCCAGTGTACCCAGTCTCCACTGAACACCCGTATACCATCTCTGATGTCAAACACCAATGGATATGGGATCATCCATCGCCCATCTCATGGGTCGAGAAGCGTATACGCTAGTCTACACTGGTATATCGATGCCAAGTCTCGATACACCCATGACTAGGGACCTTGAAGGATGTACTTATGGAGTACTATGTCCCCACTAGTATGATCCACATCATAGTCCAGGTAGTCAAGTATACATCCTAAGGGCTTTACCAACATGTAACTATAAGACAGTATAAAGAGACAAGTATACATGTTAAGATAAAGAGCAACCAGATAGCATACTATCATATCGAGCAAGAAAGTCATCTCTATATATGTCCAAGCATCCAATATAATATACATCATCTGTACAATACTGGCCTCTAGGGCATACATACAACTAACAATCTCCCACTTGCACTAGGGCCAGCTGCTGTAGTATCGCATACCGAGCATCCCGAAGAGTCTCTCAAACTGTATCTGGGGAATGGCCTTCGTGAGTGGATCCGCTGTGTTATTCTTCGTGTCAACCCTCCTGACCTCGATCTCCCGGCGATTAACTATCTCCCGGATCAGGTGATACCGCCTCAGAATATGCCTGGATCGCTGATGGGACCTGGGTTCCTTGGCCAAAGCCACCGCTCCATTGTTATCGCAATACAAATGTATTGGATGCTCAATGGATGGAACCACTCCAAGTTCAGTAATGAACTTCTTGATCCAGACAGCCTCTTTGGCAGCATCGTTGGCAGCGATGTATTCAGCCTCCATCATCGAGTCTGCCACGGTTTCCTGCTTGGAACTCTTCCAGCTAACCGCCCCTCCGTAAAGGGTAAAGACAAATCCCGACTGCGACTTAGAGTCGTCCTTATCACTCTGGAAGCTTGAGTCGGTAAAGGACTCCACTTGGAGTTCTCCATTACCATACACCAAGAGCATCTCTTTAGTCCTTCGCAAGTACTTGATAATGCGCTTCACAGCTGTCCAATGACTCTCTCCAGGATCAGCTTGATACCTACTCACTACACTTAGTGAGTATGCTACATCGGGTCTGGTACATAGCATCGCGTACATGATAGAGCCTACAGCCGAAGCATAGGGTATCCCTTGCATGCGAGCTCTCTCCAAATCAGTCTTGGGAGACATCTCTTTAGAGAGAGTGACTCCAGAGATCGTGGGTAAGTTCCCACGCTTGGATTCTTCCATACTAAACCTCTTTAGTATGGTGTCAATGTACCTGGATTGGGACAATCCTAATATCCTTTTAGATCTATCTCTATAGATCCTGATTCCCAATATGCAGGAGGTATCACCTAGATCTTTCATTGAGAATCTTTGTGATAAGAAGAGCTTGACCGATTGCAGCATAGGAATGTCATTTCTTATCAAGAGTATGTCGTCCACGTACAATACGAGGAAGACAACCTTACTCCCTGCCACCTTCTTGTAGATACAAGGTTCATCTACGTTTTTGACGAAATCAAACTCTTTGATAACGACGTCAAAGCAGATGTTCCAACTCTGCGATGCTTGCTTTAATCCATAAATGGATTTAAGCAGCTTGCATACCTTCCCGCTGCTCCTACTATCTACGAAGCCCTCTGGCTGAGTCATGTACGCGCACTCTTCTAAATCACCGTTTATAAAGGCGGTCTTAATATCCATTTGCCAGATTTCGTAGTCATGATATGCAGCGATGGCAAGCATGATCCGGATGGATTTAAGCATAGCCACTGGAGAAAAGGTTTCGTCATAGTCCACACCTGGTCTTTGACGAAAACCCTTTGCAACAAGTCTAGCTTTGAAAGTCTCCACTTTCCCATCTACACCATGTTTTTTGTTGAAGATCCACTTGCTCCCAATGGGTTTTACCCTTTCAGGAACATCTTCCAAAGTCCATACTTTGTTGGTGTACATGGATTCCATCTCGGACCGCATAGCATCCAGCCATTTTACTGAGTCCCCACTCGTGATGGCCTGCTCGAAGCTAGTTGGGTCATCATCCTCTATGATGCAATCCTCGCTCCTACCATCCACGAGGAAACCGTAGTATCTCTCAGGTGGGTGAGGAACCCTACTAGATCGGCGGAGCGGCTGGGGTTCATTAGGAACTACGGAATCCTCTGGTTCCACCAGATCTTCTGTCGCAGCTTTTATAGCTGGAACCTCTTCCAGTTCTACCTCATGACCACTAATCTTTTTTGCAAGAAATTCCTTTTCTAAAAAGGTGGCATGCCGAGAAACAAACACTCTTTGTTCCTCAGCGTGGTAGAAGATATACCCTTGTGAATTCTTGGGATATCCTATAAATTTGCATAGAACAGACCGTGCCTCGAGTTTGTCCGGATTTTGTCGTTTGACATAGGCTGGACAACCCCATATCTTAACATAGTTAAGACACGGTCTCTTCCCTTTCCATATCTCATATGGAGTGGTAGGCACAGATTTGGTGGGGAGCATATTCAATAGATGTATGGCTGTCTCTAGCGCATACCCCCAGAAGGAAATAGGTAACTCAGCTGTGCTCATCATAGAGCGCACCATATCTAATAGGGTGTAGTTCCTCCGTTCCGATACACCGTTGTGTTGTGGTGTATATGGAGGAGTTAGCTGAGAGAGAATCCCATTCTCTTTTAGGAAGTCCAGGAATTCATTGCTCAAGTATTCACCTCCTCAATCAGATCGAAGGATTTTAATACTTTTTTCGGTTTGGTTCTCGACTTCTTGTTTATATTCTCTAAATTTCTCAAAAGCTTCAGACTTGTGTCTTATCAAGAACACATGTCCGTATCTTGAGAGATCGTCAGTGAATGTAATGAAGTACGAAGAACCATCCCTGGCATGTGTAGACATGGGACAGCATACATCACTATGTATCAGTCCCAAGAGTTCGGTAACTCTTTCTCCGTGTCCCGTAAACGGAGTTTTGGTCATCTTGCCTTTGAGACATGACTGGCAAGTGTCATTAGATGAAAATTCGAATGGTTTCAAATATCCATCCTTATGCAACTTAGCTAGTCGTGTCGCATTGATGTGACCCAGTCTACAATGCCATAAGAAGGATTCGTTCATTTCTGAACTTTTCCTCTTGTGTATGTTTGTTATGCTCAGAATTGTTGATTAATTTAGAACATAAATGCCATTGCACAACGTGCCTGATCCAACCAACTTTTGGTTACGGAAAATGTTCATAACATTATCCTGTAATACAAAATTATATCCCTCTTTATTCAATAAAGAAACTGATATAATGTTGCATATCAGGTTCGGCATGTAATAGCATTCGTTCAGAATCAATGTATTACCAGTTGGTAATACAAGGTGATATTCCCCGACGGTTTTAGCTGCAACAATTGCATCATTTCCAACTCTTATGTCTTTATCACCTTCTCCAAGTTCTCTACCTTTCTTAAGCCCATGTAACTGATTACATATATGGGATCCTGATCCGGTATCCAATACCCAGGACGTAGAGGAAATGGAGAAACAGTTCTCTGTAACGAACACACCCGAAGAAAATGCATCATCATGTACTTTCTTCATTCGGGTGGCATGGGAATCCTGGTATTCCCCTATGTCATGTTCAGTCCTATAACTTTTATAAGAAAGAACGGAACCAACGTTCCCCAGCACAGTATAACATGCGGGTTTGGTCAATACATCCATATTATTATCTTGATTAAGGCATGACATGGTCGCTATCTGGAGAGATAGAGAAGAAAACACTTTAGCGTATGCTCTTGCAAGATCAGATTGGTTATTATCTTATCTAATCCGGATGGCTCCCACTGTTTTTTATCAAATCTTCCTTCAAACCCTAAAAGGAAAGACTAGCCGGGATTAATTACACCCTACAACTTCACCAATCTTTCAGCCAGGCCAGTGTCGGTACTTTGAGGGAGGTTCCCCGTGCTTTCGCACGGACCTAATTAAAGTAAACCTCGTTTTCCCAGAGGCGTAACTGTAAGTCCATGCTACCTCTCCCTGTACTTTCGGTCATGCGGAATTTGGTGAAAAACAATTTTCTAGAGGCGGTAACATGGACTCAAAACCGGATCTTTGTTAAACATCTAACTAACAACCTAACTAGGAGTTGTTAACTACTCGATTAGGGGGTTATACCTTTCTTTCTTGAACTCCTTCGTCTTCAAGCCTCGATGGTTGTCCGGATCGGCTTCACCCCGTCTTCTCCTTGCGCCGAAGATCGATCCACCTGAAAGCTTCTACCTTTGGCTTCTTCTTCGAACTTTGAAGAAACTAGTTCACTCGGTTTGCTAAACCTTATGAACTAGAGTGAGTAGAGGAGAGTGTGTTGGGATTTTCTCTATGGTTCTTGGTTCTCAACACATGAGACAAGTGAACCATAGACTAAAGAGAGGGAGAGCAAGAGGAAGGAGATGAGAGCTCAAGAACACAAGAGAGAGAATGAAAAATGATAGAATGAGCAAGACTTTTCTCACTTGGCTCTCATAATCCAAAACCATCATCACAAAAATAGTAATCAAGTATTGTGTAAATAGTTTAAGTCAAAATGGCTATATCATTTCATGCACTCATATTGCATAAGAGAACAAGCAAGTAAAAAGTCTTTGCCATGAAATGATAGCCATTGTCATCATGATGGTCAACTAGTCCAACCTAGTCAACCGGTCAACAAAGTCAACAAGTCAACAAAGTCAACCCCTCAACAACCATGTCACCACAATACTTAATTAATATTATTGTTAATTACATATCATATTCTCATTAGGGTTGAGCAAAAAGTCAATAGTCAACAGTCAACGGTCAACAACCCTAATGAGAATCTTCTGCCTCTGTCTCTCCGTCAACTGTGCATACACACCCGCATTCGCGGTCCGAGGAACACGAATACATACTGGATAAAACCAATCCCAAAACGTACACTAGGATCTGGCTTAAACCAAAGCCCGCTAGTGTTAACTGTCCGGACACTGTACGTGCACAAGTGCACGGATGTGACCGGACCCTGTCGCAAAACCATGCGACCTGTCGCAAAACCATGCGACCTCTACTCTTTTGCCAAAAGGCGAATAGCTTTTTGTGTGGGACTCTAAAGACTCGACACTACGCCGGGAGTGGGTTTAACCACAGACCGCAAGCGGCACTAGCTGTGCGTAACGGTCCCTAGGTAGATGCCGACAAGAAGACTGACGAGGTGAAACCCATCTGAACTCCTACTGAGCCTGAATGTGACAATCTCCGTACAGTCCGGTCTATTCGTCTGATACATCGCATGGCGGGCCTAGGGGGCGGTAAACGTCAGTCCCCTAATAGCGGTACAAGTCGTGTAGGAGTGAAGCCCAATACACCCTGAGATAACACTGGAAGCCTACCAGTATATCTTGCTTGCCCTGGCCAGGGACTACTCGTGTAATGGCTCTCCTAGACACAGCGCGATGTCAACCCCTAATACCGGGAGAGACGAATCCTGTCTAACCGTCACTGCCTCCAAGTGCTTCGGGACTGCACCCAACTACTACCTGTTTGCACGACTCCTTTGAGCCGTGGTAGGGTAGTAATCAAAGTACAGTGGGAACACACTCGAGGCGAAGTGACAGTGTCAAGTCAGCGGACTAAGCTGTACTCATGTCACCTGGGAACTGATAACTGACGATAGGTATAATACCAACCGGTCAGTTCCCGACGAGTCCTGTCCAGTGTACTCGTAACCCAACGAGCACCCGCATACTATCTCCAGTACGACGTACTGATGGCTGTGGGACAGACCATCTCCCACTCTGGGATGAGAAGCACATGCGCTAGTCTACTCCGGAGTATCGATGCCCTGTCTCGATAGTCCTGCGACTAGGGACCTGCATAAGGATGTGCTTATAGATTACCCAGCCCCCACTAGTGTGACTGCCATCACAACGCTGGTAATCAAGCAAAGATCCTAAGGGCTCCACTAATGTGCATAGGTGATATACTAAAATAAACACATGTACACATTGAAGTAGAAACAAACCAAGTAGCATACTACTATTTTGAGCAAGATTGTATATACAAGGTGAATATCCCAAGCTTCCATTAAGTAATATACAAACTAGTATGATACAGTAATGGCCTCTAGGGCATATACACTAACAATCTCCCACTTGCACTAAGGCCATGTACTGGCGTATCGAAGACCTATCATCTCGATCAGCCGCTCGAACTGAGTCTGGAGCAAGGCCTTGGTGAATGGATCTGCAGTGTTATCTTCTGAAGCAACCCTCCGAACCTCGATCTCCTGGTGATCCACGATCTCCCTGATCAGGTGATACCGCCTTAAGATGTGTCTGGATCTCTGATGGGACCTGGGTTCCTTCGCTAAAGCTATAGCCCCGTTGTTGTCGCAATACAGAGGTATTGGATCAACAATGGACGGAACCACGCTGTCGCAAACGTGCACAAGTGCGCGGATGTGAACGAACCCTGTTGCAAAACCATGCGACCTCTACTCATTTTACCTAAAGGCGAATAACTCTCTGTGTGGGACTCTAAAGACTCGACACTACGCTGGCAGTGGGTTTAACCACAGACCGCAAGCGGCACTAGCTGTACGTAACGGTCCCCAGGTAGATGTCGATAAGAAGACTGACGAGGTGAACCCCATCTGAACTCCTACTGAGCCTGTATGTGACAATCTCCGTACAGTCCGGTCTGTTCGTCTGATACATCGCATGGCGGGCCTAGGGGGCGGTGAACGTCAGTCCTCTAATAGCGGCACAAGTCGTGTCGGAGTGTAGCCCAGAACACCCTGAGATAACACTGGAAACCTACCAGTATATCTCGCTTGCCCTGGCCAGAGACTACTCGTGTAATGGCTCTCCTGGACACAGCGCGATGTCAACCCCCAATACCGGGAGAGACGAATCCTGTCTAATCGTCACTGCCTCCAAGTGCTTCGGGACTGCACCCAAAAACTACCGGTTTGCACGACTCCTTTGAGCCGTGGTAGGGTAGTAATCAAAGTGCAGTGGGAACACACTCGAGGCGAAGTGACAGTGTCAAGTCAGCGGACTAAGCTGTACTCATGTCACCTGGGAACTGATAACTGACGATAGGTATAATACCAACCAACAGTTCCCGACGAGTCCTGTCCAGTGTACTCGTAACCTAACGAGCACCCGCATACTATCTCAAGTACGACGTACTGACGGCTGTGTGACAGACCGTCTCCCACGCTGGGATGAGAAGCGCATACGCTAGTCTACTCCGGAGTATCGATGCCCTGTCTCGATAGTCCAACGACTAGGGACCTGTATAAGGATGTGCTTATAGATCACCCAGCTCCCACGAGTGTGAGCGCCATCACAACGCTGGTAATCAAGCAAAGATCCTAAGGGCTCTACTAATATGTATATCAGCGATATGCTAAAAGAAACACATGCACATATTAAAGCAGAGACAAACCAAGTAGCATACTACCATTTCGAGCAAGATTGTATATACAACTGTGAATATCCCAAGCTTCCATCAAGTAATATACAAACTAGTATGATACAGTAATGGCCTCTAGGGCATATACACTAACAATAGGGTTCGGTTCCGTCTCTCCGATACACCGTTATGTTGCGGAGTGTATGGAGGAGTAAGCTGAGAGAGAATTCCGTTCTCTTTTAAATAGTCCAGGAACTCGGCACTCAAGTATTCTCCACCTCAATCCGATCTTAGAATCTTGATACTTTTGCCTGTTTGTTTTTCTACTTCATTCTTATATTACTGGAATTTTCCAAAGGCTTCGGACTTATGTTTCATTAAGAAAACATAACCGTACCTTGAAAAGTCATCCGTGAAAGTAATGAAGTAAGAATAACCGCTTCGCGCATGTGTAGACATTGGACCGCATACGTCGCTGTGTACGAGTCCCAAGAGCTCGCTCGCCCTTACTCCGTGTCCAGTGAACGGAGTCTTTGTCATCTTTCCTTTGAGACAGGATTGACAAGTGGCATACGATTGATATTCGAACGGATTCAAATATCCTTCTGTATGTAACTTCGTCAACTTTCTCTCATTGATGTGACCTAGTCTACAATGCCACAAGAAAGTCTGATTGATTTCCGGAGACTTTTTTTTGTGTGTATTCTGGACATTGAAAATCTGTGGTTGGTTTAATACGTATACACCATTGCTTAATGTACCTGACCCAATCAAAACTTGATTAAGGTGAATGTTTACAACATTACTTACAAACGCAAATTCATAACCTTCTTTAGAAGTCAAAGATACAGAAATGATATTACAAGTTGCGTTGGGTACAAAATAGCAATTACGCAAAACCAAAACGTGTCCATTTGACAACCCCAGGTGATAGTCTCCTACGGCCTTAGCATCCATGCTAGCTCCGTTTATAACTTTGAGGGTCATGTCACCTGCCTTCAAAACCCTACGGTTTCTCAACGCCTGCAAAGAATTACAGATATGAGATCCCGATCCGGTATCCAATACCCAGTAAGTAGAGTTTATTGAAAGACAGTTTTCAATAACATACACACCTGAAGCTTAAGCTGCAACCTGCTTCAATTCCTGTGTCCTGGCTTTTCAAGCCCTGCAATCATTCTTCCAGTGTCCCTTCTTATGACAATAGAAGCATTCTTCCTTATCTACAAGCTTTCCCACTTTCTTTGTTGCTTTTGCCTTTCCCTTCATATCCACTTTACTAACACCGCCCCTTGGTTTGGCGGGGGCTTTCTTCTTCTTTCCCTTGGCTTTCGCCTTGGACCTAGAAGAGGAAGATCCTCTTATAAACAAAGTGGATGTTTCCCTACCTTTCTGTAGGGTGCCCTCTGCGCTCCTCAGCATGTTGAGGAGTTCTGAAAGTTCAACTTCCTTTTCTTGTAAGTTGAAGTTCAGGATAAACTGGGCGTAAGTGGAAGGAAGGGACTGGAGAATCAAGTCCGTATAGAGCTCATTCTCCAACGTGGTCCCAAGGTCCGCGAGCTCTTCTATTTAGCCAATCATCTTAAGCACGTGTTCCGCTACCGATGATCCGACGGCCAACCTTGCCGAAAATAACTTCTTCGACACTTCATATCTTGCGATACGAGACTGCTCTCCATACAGTTCTTTTGTATGGAGAAATATGGATTCGAGGTCCATATTCTCGTGCCTCCTCTGATGTTCGTTGTCCATAGAGGCAAGCACGAGGCACTTGGCCTTCGCGCAATCGATTTCCCAGGTCTTACGGATTTCCTTATCCGCGATGCTGGTTTTGGGACCTGGGACAGGGGGAGCTTTGGTGGTAAGAAGATACCCCAGCTTGTCGTAAGTGATTGCCATCTTGACATTCCTGAGCCAATCTTTGTAGTTTGGCCCTGTCAGTATGTTTTTATCTAGAAGTAACTTAAGTCCAGTCATGTCGATTGGTCGCTGCAATTAGGAGAGAGAAGAAACACTCAGCATGATGCTCTTGCAAGTTTAGAATGGTTTTTAGTTTGTCTAAACAGGATGGCTCCCACTGTTTCTCGAATCCCTCCTCAAACCAAAAAGGAAGAATTAGTCAGGATCAATCCCACCGTACAATACTTGCTTAACCGTTCAGCCAGGCCAGTGTTGGTACTTCGAGGGAGGTTTTCCAACGCTTTCGCGAAGTTCCTTAATTAAATAACCTCTTTTCCCTGGGGGCGTAGCCCCGCTAACACCTTTCTAGACACCTACTTGGTTTATAGCATCGATCGTTAAGTGAGAAATTTCCCGAGGAGCAGCATATACTCACAGTAGGATCGGGATCCAAATATCATTGCGTGACGAAACTGAAGGAATCCTACCAGAATCATCACACTCCAAATGGTATGCAACACTAGCAAGTTTCAGTTCTTTTGAAACTCCCGATGTGGATTTTTGCCCCATGCTCTTATGACCTTGACTTTGGCTAACAAATCATAAGTCACATGTCAAGTTCTACCCGTCGTTCTCCAGGTTAATTTGAATCCACCCGCACCTACCCTTGACTTTGGCCAACAAGGCAGTACGACTGTTCCAAACTAACGCATCTATCTATGCTGCACATGAATACCCAATAGCTACCAATCACTATGCCTTGAATTTGGCCAACAAACATAGCTTGAATACTATTGACCATCCATGTGAAACGACGGAGGGCTACGAATGGTTTTGGCTAAACCGTGAACGTAGTGAACTTGATATAATTGATGGAACGAGATAGCTTTTAAAAGGAGTGGCTCAAGCTCCGCATTTAAAAGTTAGTTTTGAAAAGAACCGAGTGGTTTTTCGAAAGTGTTCCAACGACTTTTACTTGGTTTATTTTTCTTGCATTAGTTCTTTTAAAGAGTCCCATCATTTAATCCTACCATTGCAGAAAACAACCAAAATATGACGTACGCTTATGCCATTCGCATTCTCTACGGGGCCCCGTCATTACCCGTTAGGTTACTTAACTAACGACAGAGCGAGGGCTGGGCTAGCGCGGCTGTAAAACATAAGCAACGCCTAAATAATATCATATATAGATATACTGCAATGATAGCTATTTCAGATCACAGATGAACACATTGGATATACTAGGAATCCGCAATTCGTACGAGCCTGTAACGAAAAGCAGATTACACGGTCGCGGTGAATAGCCAATACCCCATCCAAGACCCCTATGGGTGCGGCAAACTACCCGCCAAGTACCCGAAGCGAAGCAACCTCCCTCAACTCCGTGAGTAGGCCACTCGGCACTTCGGCATACCTGGTAGTTTGTGCACCCCCTACATGGGTCTTTCCTAGGAGAAAAATAGTAAAAAGAAATTATACAATGACGGCTACAACCCCGACCCGGTTGTGCGGCCATACAAATAATTATTACATCAATTTACAAATTTACATGAATTGAAAGAAAAGAAAACTCTCGTCTCACAACCCCCGGCTATTCACCCGCGACAATCCAACGAATTCATATACACATTCCAATAACATTATAGATCACTGATTTGTATAACCCCCACTAATCGACATATAGTGATTAGCAGACGCTCAATACAAATATCACATCACAGAAAAACCCATCAGCTTAAGTCTTTTAGAAGTTCGATCAAAAATACGGATTTTCAGGCCCCAAACACAATTTTCGTTCTGGAAAATCTGGGCAGAAAATACATATTTCAAAAATCCCAAAACAACCCCATAAAAACACTGCACAAAATTTGGACCTCGACCGAGTCAACTCGGCCGCGAAATCGCGGCGGGAGCGTGCTCCCGCCGTGTTTCCGCGGTGCTTTGACCGGTTCGTTAGACCAAATTTCGTGGGTGTTTAATAAAAACCCTGAGCCGATTTTTAAGATGAAATTTATCAATTTAACAGAACTTTAAAATTCGACAGCAACTTTGAATTTAGGGTTTATTTCGGGACTTTTTCTCCGATCGAATTTCTAGCTACTATGCTAACATGTTAGATAGAGTTTAACTAGGCTCTGATACCACTGTAAGTCCATGCTACCTCTCCCGGTACTTTCGGGCATGCGGAATTTGGTGAAAAACAATTTTCTAGAGGCGGTAACATGGACTCAAAACCGGATCTTTGTTAAACATCTAACTAACAACCTAACTAGGAGTTGTTAACTACTCGGTTAGGGGGTTATACCTTTCTTTCTTGAACTCCTTCGTCTTCAAGCCTCGATGGTTGTCCGGATCGGCTTCACCCCGTCTTCTCCTTGCGCCGAAGATCGATCCACCTGAAAGCTTCTACCTTTGGCTTCTTCTTTGAACTTTGAAGAAACTAGTTCACTCGGTTTGCTAAACCTTGTGAACTAGAGTGAGTAGAGGAGAGTGTGTTGGGATTTTCTCTATGGTTCTTGGTTCTCAACACATGAGACAAGTGAACCATAGACTAAAGAGAGGGAGAGCAAGAGGAAGGAGATGAGAGCTCAAGAACACAAGAGAGAGAATGAAAAATGATAGAATGAGCAAGACTTTTCTCACTTGGCTCTCATAATCCAAAACCATCATCACAAAAATAGTAATCAAGTATTGTGTAAATGGTTTAAGTCAAAATGGCTATATCATTTCATGCACTCATATTGCACAAGGGAACAAGCAAGTAAAAAGTCTTTGCCATGAAATGATAGCCATTGTCATCATGATGGTCAACTAGTCCAACCTAGTCAACCGGTCAACAAAGTCAACAAGTCAACAAAGTCAACCCCTCAACAACCATGTCACCACAATACTTAATTAATATTATTGTTAATTACATATCATATTCTCATTAGGGTTGAGCAAAAAGTCAATAGTCAACAGTCAACGGTCAACAACCCTAATGAGAATCCTCTGCCTCTGTCTCTCCGTCAACTGTGCATACACACCCGCATTCGCGTTCCGAGGAACACGAATACATACTGGATAAAACCAATCCCAAAACGTACACTAGGATCTGGCTTAAACCAAAGCCCGCTAGTGTTAACTGTCCGGACACTGTACGTGTACAAGTGCACGGATGTGACCGGACCCTGTCGCAAAACCATGCGACCTGTCGCAAAACCATGCGACCTCTACTCTTTTGCCAAAAGGCGAATAGCTTTCTGTGTAGGACTCTAAAGACTCGACACTACGCTGGCAGTGGGTTTAACCACAGACCGCAAGCGGCACTAGCTGTGCGTAACGGTCCCCAGGTAGATGCCGACAAGAAGACTGACGAGGTGAAACCCATCTGAACTCCTACTGAGCCTGAATGTGACAATCTCCGTACAGTCCGGTCTGTTCGTCTGATACATCGCATGGCGGGCCTAAGGGGCGGTAAACGTCAGTCCCCTAATAGCGGTACAAGTCGTGTCGGAGTGATGCCCAATACACCCTGAGATAACACTGGAAGCCTACCAGTATATATCGCTTGCCCTGGCCAGGGACTACTCGTGTAATGGCTCTCCTAGACACAGCGCGATGTCAACCCCCAATACCGAGAGAGACGAATCCTGTCTAACCGTCACTGCCTCCAAGTGCTTCGGGACTGCACCCAACTACTACCTGTTTGCACGACTCCTTTGAGCCGTGGTAGGGTAGTAATCAAAGTACAGTGGGAACACACTCGAGGCGAAGTGACAGTGTCAAGTCAGCGGACTAAGCTGTACTCATGTCACCTGGGAACTGATAACTGACGATAGGTATAATATCAACCGGTCAGTTCCCGACGAGTCCTGTCCAGTGTACTCGTAACCCAACGAGCACCCGCATACTATCTCCAGTACGACGTACTGATGGCTGTGGGACAGACCATCTCCCACTCTGGGATGAGAAGCGCATGCGCTAGTCTACTCCGGAGTATCGATGCCCTGTCTCGATAGTCCTGCGACTAGGGACCTGCATAAGGATGTGCTTATAGATTACCCAGCCCCCACTAGTGTGACTGCCATCACAACGCTGGTAATCAAGCAAAGATCCTAAGGGCTCCACTAATGTGCATAGGTGATATACTAAAATAAACACATGTACACATTGAAGTAGAAACAAACCAAGTAGCATACTACTATTTTGAGCAAGATTGTATATACAAGGTGAATATCCCAAGCTTCTATTAAGTAATATACAAACTAGTATGATACAGTAATGGCCTCTAGGGCATATACACTAACAATCTCCCACTTGCACTAAGGCCATGTACTGGCGTATCGAATACCTATCATCTCGATCAGCCGCTCGAACTGAGTCTGGGGCAAGGCCTTGGTGAATGGATCTGCAGTGTTATCTTCTGAAGCAACCCTCCGAACCTCGATCTCCTGGCGATCCATGATCTCCCTGATCAGGTGATACCGCCTTAAGATGTGTCTGGATCTCTGATGGGACCTGGGTTCCTTCGCTAAAGCTATAGCCCCGTTGTTGTCGCAATACAGAGGTATTGGATCAACAATGGACGGAACCACCTGAAGTTCTTTTAAGAACTTCCTTATCCAGACAGCTTCTTTTGCGGCATCAGATGCAGCGATGTATTCCGCTTCCATCGTCGAGTCTGCAACGGTTTCCTGTTTGGAACTCTTCCAACACACCGCCCCTCTATTGAGGGTAAAGACGAAACCCGACATGGACTTGGAATCATCCTTGTCACTCTGGAAGCTGGAGTCAGCAAAGGCCTCGATCTGGAGGTCTTTTCCGCTATACACCAAGAACATCTCCTTAGTCCTTCTCAGGTACTTGAGAATGTTCTTTACCGCTATCTAGTGTTTCTCCCCAGGGTTTGACTGATACCGGCTTACCACACTCAGTGCATAAGCTACATCCGGTCTGGTACACAACATCGCATATATTATAGAGCCTACCGCAGAAGCGTAGGGTATAATAGACATGCGATCCCTCTCCAAATCAGTCTTGGGAGACATCTCTTTAGAGAGGGTGATCCCGTGACAAGCCGGTAGGTTACCGCGCTTGGAATCTTCCATACTGAATCTCTTCAGTATGGTGTCGATGTACCTGGACTATGAAAGTCCTAATATCCTATTGGATCTATCACGATGGATCCGGATCCCCAGGATGTTGTTAGTGTTTATTCCATAGAAGGCCATTACTGTATCATACTAGTTTGTATATTACTTAATGGAAGCTTGGGATATTCATATGTATATAACAGTCTTGCTAAACATGGTAGTATGCTACTTGGTTTTTCTATCTTAATATGCGAGTATACGTATTGATAGAGCTCTTAGGATCTTGCTTGACTACCAGCGTTGTGATGGCAGTCACACAAGTGGGGGCTGGGTAGTCTACAAGCACATCCTTATTCAGGTCCCTGGTCGTTGGATTATCGAGACAGAGCATCGATACTCCGGAGTAGACTAGTGTGTACGCTTCTCATCCCAGTTAGGGAGATGGTCTGTCCCACAGCCGTCAGTACGTCGTACTGGAGATAGTATGCAGGTGCTCGTTAGGTTACGGGTACACCGGACAGGACTCACAGGGAACTGTTGGTTGGTTTTATACCAGTCGTCAGTGAACAGTTCCCAGGTGACATGAGTACAGCATAGTCCGCAGACTTGACACTACTACTTCGCCTTGAGTGTGTCCCACTGTTCTTAGATTGCTACCCTACCACGACTCAAAGAAGTCGTGCAAACAGGTAGCAGTTGGGTGCAGTCCCGAGCACTTGGAGGCAGTAGCGGTTAGACAGGATTCGTCTCTCCCGGTATTGGGGGTTGATATCGCGCTGTGTCAGAGAGCCATTACGCAAAGTCCCTGGCCAGGGCAAGCGAGATTTGCTGGTAGGTTCCAGTAGTTTCTCAGGGTGTAATGGGCTTCGCTCCGACACGACTTATACCGCTATTAGGGGACTGACGCTTGCCGCCCCCTAGCCCCGATATGCGATAGTCTTAGACGAACGGACCGGACTGTACGGAGATTGTCACATCAGACTCAGTAGGAGTTCGGATGGGTTTCCTCATCGGCCTTCTTATCGACATCTACCTGGGGACCGTTACGTACAGCTAGTGCCGCTTGCGGTCTTTGGTTAAACCCACTGCCAGCGTAGTAGTCGAGTCTCTAGAGTCCCACACAGAGAGTTTCCCTACTCCAGGAGAAACGATATAGAGGTCGTATGGTTTTACGACAAGGGTTCGGACGCATACGTGTGTTTACGCACGTACGACTTTCGGACAGTTTTTACCAGTCGGCTTTGGTTTAAGCCAGTTACTGGTATCCGGTTATTGGATTTATTCAGTCTAAAGTTTTTCCGTATTTTTGCGGAAAGGAGGGGCATTCTCGTAATTGCGCGAGAAGCTTCTAGAAGATGGTGACTAAGGAGGTTTAGGTGGCATATACAATGAATGTGATTAGTGAGTCATATGGATGATTCATCCATGTCATTAATGCATCATAAATGCTTAATGACTCATGGATGTGAATCATCACTAGATATTATCAAGCATGGTTGTTAAATTCTTTTCTTTTCTTTTCTTGATAAAAAGAAATGCTTGATATATATTATGATAACTCATTATTCTCACTTCATTATTATCTTCACCTTCTCTCTCCTCAAGCTCTCCCTCTTCAAACCCTAATCCTCCCCTCTCATGTGTTGAGTACAAGGATTAGTTAGACTAATTAAACCATAACCCTCACTCTATATCACCTAGCTTCTTTGATTAGCACTTAAAGAAGGTTAGTTGCCTCAAGTTTAGAGGCTAAGCTTGGAGTACAGCTCTCGGGTGGATCGTCTACTACTTCGAGAAGGCCGAGGAGGAGGAGGAGTTCACAAAGACGAAGGACATGATTCATTAGGTATAATCCCTAAACATAGTAGTATAGAACTTCTATGTTTCTTGTTAGTTATCGTTTAGCTTCGATTCGTGCGGTTAGTCGATGTTTAAGCAAAGAACAAGATCATTTTTCATTTTTCCGCCTCCCCGCTAGTCGTGGGGTGTTGTACATCGACTTACAGTGCTATCAGAGCCTCGCTAAACAATAAATAACTTACTTGCAAATTTGTATGAATTTCGAACGGAAAAAACGAAACCGGAAAACCCCGAAATCACTAGTTTCTGTCGATTTTTAAATGAAGTCCTAAAATTTTTCAGGGAGGTTCAGAAAGCTTAAAAAGACAGTAGAAGAACACCCAAGAAATTTGGGCCCCTGAATCGCCTAAGGCGCCGCGGAACCGCGGCGGATCGCACCGATCCGCCGCGCTTCCGCCGCCGATTTGGCGATTCAGGAACCCAATTTTCCTGTGTTGCTTCTCTGTGATATTTGGTATTTTCTGGAAGTTTTTATTTTTTCTCAGGTTTCAGATTTACAGGGAAGTATTGGAGCAAAATTAAAAGTGTTTAATCGATCGAAATTATACAGTATTTGCTTGTTGGATTATATCTGTGTTTGTTTAATGTGTTCGTAAACCTCCCCTAACTGCTAGTATGTCGGTTGGCAGGGGGTTGCACATTTCTGTAATGGTTTTTACTGTTTGTGGATATGAACTGTGTTTGACTGTTGTGATGTATAGCCGGGGTTATGTGATGGGTTATTATTTAATTCATTTGATGTAAATGTAATTTGTTGTAATATTATTTTGCGGGGCACATCCAGGTTGCGGTTGTAGCCACCATTGTATTATTTCATTTTACTGTTTTTGCTCCTAGGACAGACCCAAGGTGGGGTGCACAAACTGCCGGGCGGGTAGTTTGCCGTACCCGTTGGGGTCTTGGGTGGGGTAATGGCTATTCATCACAACTGTGTAATCCGTCTTTTGTTGCAGGCTCAAAACAAACACGGATTGCTTGCAAATCCAATAAAGTTCATCTGTGATCTGGAATGCCTATTATTTCGTCTGACGAATGTACAATATCTATATATGATAGCTATTTAGACGTCACTTATGTTTTACACCCACGCTAGCCCAGCCCCCGCTCTGTCGTTAGTTAAGTAACCTAACGGGTGATGACGGGACCCCGTGGCGAATGCGGATGGCATAAGAGGACGTTGTATTTTCGTTGTTTTCTGCAATGATAGGTTAATGATGGGACGCATTATTTATAATGCAAAGAAAATAAACCAAAAGTTAATCGTTGGAACAATTTAAAAGAAACCACTCGGTTAATTTTAAAAACAGATATTTTTAAATGCGGAGCTTTAACCACTCCTTTTAAAAGCTATCAGGTTCCTTCGGTTATATCAAGTTCACTACGTTCACGGTTTCGCCAAAACCATTCGTAGCCCTCCATCATTTCATTTGGGTATTCAGTAGTATTCAAGCTATGCATTTTGGCCAAAGTCAAGGCATAGTGTTTGGTAGCTGCTGGGTTTTCATTTGTTGCATAAGATAGATGAGTTAGCTTGGGACAGTCGTATTATCATTTGACCAAAGTCAGGGGTATATACGGATGGGTTCAAATTGACAAGATAATGACGGGTAGAACTTGACATGTGACTTATGACATTTTGACAAAGCCAAGGTCATAAGAGCATGGGGCAAAAATATATATCGGGAATTTTTAAAGAAATTGAAATTTGCAAAGAGTTGCATACCATTTGGAGTTTGATGAATGTTGGTAGGATTCCTTCAACATTATCATACGATGATATTTGGATCCCGATCCTACTGTGAGTATATGCTACTTATCAGGAGATTCGTCACTTAACGATCAATGCTATAAACCAAGTAGGTGTCAAGAAAGGTGTCAGCGGGGTTACGCCCCCAGAGAAAAGAGGTTATTTAATTAAGGAACTTCGCGAAAGCGTTGGAAAACCTCCCTCGAAGTATCGACACTAGCCTGGCTGAAGGTTAAGCAAGTATTGTACAGTGAGAATAGTCCTGGCTAATTCTTCTTTTATGGTTTGAGGAAGGATTCGAGAAACAGTGGGAGCCATCCAGTTTAGATAAACTAAAAACCACTTTAAACTTGCAAGAGCATCATGCTAAAGAGTTTTCTTCTCTCTCTCCTAATTGCAGCGACCCTGAAAATGACTGGACTTAAGTTACTTTTAGAGAAAAATATACTGACAGGGCCAAACTATAAAGATTGGCTGCGGAATGTCAAAATGGCTTTGACCTATGACAAACTGGGGTACGTCCTCACCGCTACGGCACCTGCTGTCCCTGGTCCCAAATCCAGCAATGCGGATAAGGAAATCCGCAAAACCTGGGATTTTGATTGCGCGAAAGCCAAGTGCATCGTGCTTGCCTCAATGAACAATGAACATCAGAGGAGGCACGAGGATATGAACCTAGATGGCATATTTCCCCATACAAAGGAACTTTATGGAGAGCAATCTCGTATAGCAAGATACGAGACCTCTAAGAACTTGTTTCGAGCGAGGTTGGCTGTCGGGTCAGCGGTAGGAGAACATGTCCTAAAGATGATCAGCTATATTGAAGAGCTCGCAGACCTTGGGACGACTTTGGACAATGAGCTCTATACAGACCTTATTCTCCAATCCCTTCCTCCCACCTACGCCCAGTTTATCCTGAACTTCAACCTTCAAAGAAAAGAAGTTGAACTTCCGGAACTCCTGAACATGTTAAGGAGTGCAGAGGGAACCTTGCAGAAAGCAAGGGAAACACCCGCTATGTTTGTTAGCGGTGCATCTTCTTCCGGGTCCAAGGCTAGGGCCAAAGGAAGGAAGAAGAAGGCCGCCACCAAACCTAGAGGAGGTGTTAGTAAGGTGGGAGGGAAGGGAAAGAAAAGTTTGCGGTACCGGTAGTTGGCCAGGATGAGTGCTTCCATTGTCACAGGAAAGGGCACTGGAAGAAGGATTGCAAGGCGTGGAACGCCAAGAACCAGGAACCGAAGCAAGCTGTGGCTTCGACTTCAGGTGTGTTTGTAATTGAGAATTGTCTGTCGATCAACTTTACTTCCTGGGTATTGGATACTGGATCAGGATCTCATATTTGCAATTCATTGCAGGCACTGAGAAACCGTAGAGTGCTGAAGGAAGGTGATATGACCCTAAAGGTTGGTAACGGAGCTAGCGTGGGAGCTGCGTCCGTCGGGGATTATCACCTAGGATTGACAAGTGGACACATTTTGGTTTTACATAACTGTTTTTTTGTACCAAGCTTAACGCGTAATATCATATCAGTTTCCTTGTTATCAAATAAAGGTTATGATTTCACGTTTGTAAGAGATGTTGTTAACATCCACCTTAATCATGGTTTGATTGGGTCCGGTACACTAAATAACGGTATATATGTTTTAAACCAACTCCAAATTTTCAATGTCCAGAACACACTAAAAAGAAAGTCTCCAGATTTAAATAAAGCTTTCTTATGGCATTGTAGACTGGGTCACATCAATGAGAGAAGGTTGACTAAGTTGCATAGAGAAGGATATTTGGACTCGTTCGAATATCAAACTTATGACACTTATCAATCTTGTCTCAAAGGAAAGATGACAAAAACTCCATTTACTGGACAAGGAGTAAGAGCGAGCGAGCTCTTAGGACTCATACACAGCGATGTATGCGGTCCAATGTCTACACATGCAAGAGGTGGTTTTTCCTATTTCATTACTTTCACGGATGATTACTCAAGGTACGGATTCATTTATCTGATGAAACATAAATTCGAGGCTTTTGAGAAATTCCAAGAGTATAAGAATGAAGTAGAAAACCAAACCGGCAAAAGTATCAAGACACTTAGATCTGATCGAGGTGGTGAATACTTGAGTGCCGAGTTCCTAGGTTACCTAAAAGAGAAAGGAATTCTCTCTCAGCTTACTCCTCCATACACTCCACAGCATAATGGTGTATCGGAGAGACGGAATCGAACCCTATTGGATATGGTACGATCCATGATGAGTAATGCTGAGTTACCGCGATCTTTCTGGGGTTATGCGCTAGAATCAGCGACATATCTTTTGAACAGGGCTCCTACCAAGACTGTGCCTACCACTCCATATCAGATGTGGACTGGGAAGAAACCCCATCTTCAGCATATGAAGATTTGGGGATGTCCAGCTTTTGTTAAAAAGCAGCATGTGGACAAGCTCGAGGCACGATCAGTAAAATGTATGTTTGTGGGATATCCAAAGAACTCCAAGGGATATTATTTCTATTACGCAGAGGAACAAAAGGTTTTTGTTTCTCGTAATGCCCATTTTCTGGAACATCAGTTTTTAGAAAAGGAAATAAGTGGGAGCGAAATAGAACTGGAAGAAATTCCAGAACCACAAACTGCTACTGAAAGTTTGGTAGAACCGGGAGTTCAAGAAGAACAGGACATTCCCGCACCCCTCCGCAGGAGTAGTAGGCCGTCTCATCCGCCTGAGAGATACTACGGTTTTCTCATAGATGGGGATAGAGAGGATTGCATCATAGATGATGATGAACCTACTGACTTCCAGCAGGCCATCCAGAGCGGTGACTCGGTACGATGGCTAGATGCAATGCGGACCGAAATGGAGTCCATGTACACCAACAAAGTATGGACTTTGGACTTTGCTCCAGATGGGGTAAAACCCATAGGATGCAAATGGATCTTCAAGAAAAAGATTGGTGTAGATGGACAGGTGGAAACCTATAAGGCTAGACTTGTTGCAAAGGGTTTTCGTCAAAGACCTGGTTTGGACTATGACGAAACTTTTTCTCCAGTGGCTATGCTAAAATCCATTCGGGTCCTTCTTGCTATTGCTGCCTTCCATGATTATGAAATCTGGCAGATGGACGTAAAGACGGCTTTTCTGAATGGAAATTTAGAAGAGTGCGTCTATATGGATCAGCCAGAGGGTTTCAATCAGAGTGGGAGCAGCGGGAAAGTATGCAAGCTGCTTAAGTCCATTTATGGACTAAAGCAGGCATCGTGGAGTTGGAATATCTGTTTTGATGAGACAGTCAAAGAATATGACTTTATCAAAAATCCAGATGAACCGTGCATATATAGTAAAGTTGTAGCCAGAAGTGTCGTATTCCTCGTCTTGTACGTGGATGACATTCTATTGATAGGAAATGACATTCCTATGCTACATTCTGTCAAAGGATTCTTGTCACACAGGTTCTCCATGAAAGACCTAGGTGATGCCTCTTATATTCTGGGGATCCGGATCTATCGTGATAGATCCAAGAGGATGTTGGGACTTTCGCAGTCCAGGTATATCGACACTGTACTGAAAAGATTCAGTATGAAAGATTCTAAGCGCGGTAATCTACCGGCTTGTCACGGAATCACCCTCTCCAAAGAGATGTCTCCCAAGACTGATTTGGAAAGGGAACGCATGTCTATTATACCCTACGCTTCTGCGGTAGACTCTATAATGTATGCGATGTTGTGCACCAGACCAGATGTAGCTTACGAACTGAGCGTAGTAAGCCGGTATCAGTCAGACCCAGGGGAGAAGCACTGGATAGCAGTAAAGAACATTCTCAAGTACCTGAAAAGGACTAAGGAGATGTTCTTGGTTTACGGCGGAAAAGACCTCAGGTTGGAGGCCTTTGCTGATTCCGGCTTCCAGAGTGATAAGGACGATTCCAAGTCCATGTCGGGTTATGTCTTTACCCTCAATGGAGGGGCGGTGTGCTGGAAGAGCTCCAAGCAGGACACTGTTGCTGACTCGACGATGGAAGCAGAGTATATAGCTGCTTGCGATGCCGCAAAAGAAGCAGTCTAGATGAAGAAGTTCCTAACAGAACTTCAGGTGGTTCCTACCATAGTTGATCCAATACCTCTGTATTGCGACAACAACGAAGCTATAGCTTTAGCAAAGGAACCAAGGTCCCATCAGAAGTCCAGACACATCTTAAGGCGGTATCACCTGATCAGGGAGATCATTGATCATCAGGAGATCGAGGTTCGGAGAGTTGCTTCTGAAGAGAACATTGCTGATCCATTCACGAAGGCCCTACCTCAGATTCAGTTCGAGAGGCTACTCGAGATCATCGGTCTTCGATACGCCAGTACATGGCCCTAGTGCAAGTGGGAGATTGTTAGTGTTTATGCCCTAGAAGGCCATTACTGTATCATACTAGTTTGTATATTACTTAATGGAAGCTTGGGATATTCACATGTATATAACAGTCTTGCTAAACATGGTAGTATGCTACTTGGTTTTTCTATCTTAATATGTGAGTATACATATTGATAGAGCTCTTAGGATCTTGCTTGACTACCAGCGTTGTGATGGCAGTCACACTAGTGGAGGCTGGGTAGTCTACAAGCACATCCTTATTCAGGTCCCTGGTCGTTGGATTATGGAGACAGAGCATCGATACTCCGGAGTAGACTAGTGTGTACGCTTCTCATCCCAGTTAGGAAGATGGTCTGTCCCACAGCCGTCAGTACGTCGTACTAGAGATAGTATGCAGGTGCTCGTTAGGTTACGGGTACACCGGACAGGACTCACAGGGAACTGTTGGTTGGTTTTATACCAGTCGTCAGTGAACAGTTCCCAGGTGACATGAGTACAGCATAGTCTGCAGACTTGACACTACTACTTCGCCTCGAGTGTGTCCCACTGTTCTTAGATTGCTACCCTACCACGACTCAAAGGAGTCGTGCAAACAGGTAGCAGTTGGGTGCAGTCCCGAGCACTTGGAGGTAGTGGCGGTTAGACAGGATTCGTCTCTCCCGGTATTAGGGGTTGATATCGCGCTGTGTCAGAGAGCCATTACGCAAAGTCCCTGGCCAGGGCAAGCGAGATTTGCTGGTAGGTTCCAGTAGTTTCTCAGGGTGTAATGGGCTTCGCTCCGACACGACTTATACCGCTATTAGGGGACTGACGCTTGCCGCCCCTAGGCCCGATATGCGATAGTCTTAGACGAACGGACCGGACTGTACGGAGATTGTCACATCAGACTCAGTAGGAGTTCGGATGGGTTTCCTCATCGGCCTTCTTATCGACATCTACCTGGGGACCGTTACGTACAGCTAGTGCCGCTTGCGGTCTGTGGTTAAACCCACTGCCAGCGTAGTAGTCGAGTCTCTAGAGTCCCACACAGAGAGTTTCCCTACTCCAGGCGAAACGATATAGAGGTCGTATGGTTTTACGACAAGGGTTCGGACGCATACGTGTGTTTACGCACGTACGACTTTCGGACAGTTTTCACCAGTCGGCTTTGGTTTAAGCCAGTTACTGGTATCCGGTTATTGGATTTATACAGTCTAAAGTTTTTCCGTATTTTTGCGGAAAGGAGGGGCATTCTCGTAATTGCGCGAGAAGCTTCTAGAAGATGGTGACTAAGGAGGTTTAGGTGGCATATACAATGAATGTGATTAGTGAGTCATATGGATGATTCATCCATGTCATTAATGCATCATAAATGCTTAATGACTCATGGATGTGAATCATCACTAGATATTATCAAGCATGGTTGTTAAATTCTTTTCTTTTCTTTTCTTGATAAAAAGAAATGCTTGATATATATTATGATAACTCATTATTCTCACTTCATTATTATCTTCACCTTCTCTCTCCTCAAGCTCTCCCTCTTCAAACCCTAATCCTCCCCTCTCATGTGTTGAGTACAAGGATTAGTTAGACTAATTAAACCATAACCCTCACTCTATATCACCTAGCTTCTTTGATTAGCACTTAAAGAAGGTTAGTTGCCTCAAGTTTAGAGGCTAAGCTTGGAGTAAAGCTCTCGGGTGGATCGTCTACTACTTCGAGAAGGCCGAGGAGGAGGAGGAGTTCACAAAGACGAAGGACACGATTCGTTAGGTATAATCCCTAAACATAGTAGTATAGAACTTCTATGTTTCTTGTTAGTTATCGTTTAGCTTCGATTCGTGCGGTTAGTCGATGTTTAAGCAAAGAACAAGATCGTTTTTCATTTTTCCGCCTCCCCGCTAGTCGTGGGGTGTTGTACATCGACTTACAGATGTATGAGGCATCACCCAGGTCTTTCATAGAGAACCTGTGTGACAAGAACCCCTTGACAGATTGTAGCATAGGAATGTCATTTCCTATTAAGAGAATGTCATCCACGTATAAAACGAGGAATACTACAGTTCTCGCTACAAATCTACTATAGATGCATGGTTCATCTGGATTTTTGATAAAGCCAAATTTCTTGACCGTGTCATCAAAACAGATGTTCCAACTCCACGATGCCTGCTTTAGTCCATAGATGGACTTAAGCAACTTGCACACCTTTCCGCTGCTCCCACTCTGAATGAAACCTTCTGGTTGGTCCATATAGACACACTCCTCTAAATTTCCATTTAGAAAAGCGGTCTTTACGTCCATCTGCCAGATCTCATAATCGTGGAAGGCAGCAACGGCAAGAAGGATCCGAATGGATTTCAGCATAGCCACTGGAGAAAAGGTTTCGTCATAGTCCAAACCAGGTCTTTGACGAAAACCCTTTGCAACAAGTCTAGCTTTATAGGTCTCAACCTGTCCATCTACACCAATCTTCCTTTTGAAGATCCACTTGCATCCTACGGGTTTTACCCCGTCTGGAGCAATGTCCAACGTCCATACCTTGTTGGTGTACATGGACTCCATTTCGGTCCGCATTGCATCCAACCATTTTACCGAGTCAACGCTCTGAACGGCCTGCTGGAAGCTAGTAGGCTCATCATAATCTATGATGCAATCCTCACTATCCCCGTCTATGAGAAAACCGTAGTATCTCTTGGGCGGATGAGACTTCCTACTACTCCTGCGGAGCGGCGTAGGAATGTCCTGTTCTTTTGAACCCTCTGGTTCCACTAAGCTTTCAGTAATAGCTCGTGGTTCTGGAATTTCTTCCAGTTCTACTGTGTTCCCACTTATCCGGGTTTCCAAAAACTCAGTTTCCAAGAATTAGGCATGACGAGAAACAAAAACCTTTTGTTCCTCTTCGCAGTAGAAGAAATATCCCTTGGAGTTCTTTGGATATCCCACGAACTTGCACTGTACTGAGCGTGCCTCGAGCTTGTCCGCATGCTGCTTTTTAACAAAAGCTGGACATCCCCATGTCTTAATGTGCTTAAGATAGGGTCTCTTCCCACACCACATCTCATATGGTGTAGTAGGCACAGTCTTAGTTGGAACTCGGTTCAAAAGGTATGCAGCTGATTCTAGCGCATACCCCCAGAATGATCGCGGTAACTCAGCGTTACTCATTGAAAGGTTAGTCTAGCACCCTAAGAAGAGTTTAGAAGCATCACATGTCTCAAAGTATGTATTTTTATGGTGCTAAACGAACATGCAAAGGAATCGATCCTAGAAAATTAGGGTTTCGAAACTTTAAGCTAATAAAAATAAGGGTTTGAAGGCTACAACCTTTGTAGCTCCCCTTTTGCTTGACTCCTTAGTCTCTAGGGTGATGGAAGAAGGTCCACTTATAGTCCTCTTTTGTCCACGATGATCCACCCGAAGTTTCCCGTCCAAGCTAGCAACTTTGGAAAAGCAAAGAGAACACTCTAATCAAGTTGGCTAGACTTGAGTAGAATGATGTTGTGGCTAAGGATCTCACTTCAAAAACCTTTCTTTATTTGTGTTTAACTCACTAAAAAAAAACTAGAGAGGAAAAAGATGAAGGAGGATGAAGATGGTGGCTATTTTTAACAAGAGGTAAAAAGATAACCCCTTTTTTGTTAAAAGAAATGAATTATATCCTTTTATATTTTATTCCTTCTCACTTTCAACCATGATTAAATGATGGATAGTTAATTTAACTTGGGTTTTAAATGATAAAGAGAAGGATAACCCTAGTTTAGTGGTAGTTGAGCATGGTTAGGTCAAAGGAAGAATGTAGAAGCTAGAATGATTATCCTTTCCTTTTCATTTTCTTTTAAATCCAAAATCAAATAATAATCCATAATTTAATCCATGGTGTGAGTCTTATATTGCCACCATTTCCATATGCTAACAACCATGATGGATGGGTGTATGTATGTATACATGTATGCACATCCACATGTGCATGAAACTAGAATGAAAAAAAGAAACACATGCATGCATGCATACATCCATCAAACCCTAGAAAGGTTTCAAGTGAGAAAACTAATGGTTAGATGATAAATTAACACTTAATTTATCAATCCGGTCATATCTCATACGACCCCACCAAAAGCAGGCCACCCGATCAATGTTCGGTATCATATACGCACATTTTAATCGGGTGCATGCGCATATCGCATACGCGCACCACAACGTTTCGCCTGGACTGGGTAACTCCTTTGTGGGACTCTAAGAATCGTCAATACGCCGGCAGAGGGTGATGATCATATCAGGTACCCCCAAACCGCAAGCGGTCAGCTAAACGTAACGGCCACCCGGGTATTGAGCGATCAGAAGAAAACAAGCGAACCTGCTACAACTCCCGTCGATCCATCCGGCAACACTACCGTACAGTCCGGTCTCTTCGTCAGATATGCTGCATATCGAGCCTAGGGATGGTCACGTCGACCCTAATAACTCAATAAGTCGTGCCGGTGAATGGTCTATAACAGATCGAGAAACTACCGATAACACTTATCAGCAAATCTCAGCAGCTCTGGCCAGGGACTTACTGATATAACCAGTCGGGCACAGCACAGCATCAACCCCCAATACCGGGAGAGACGAAACCCCTCCTATCGCACATTTCCTTCGTGTGTCTCGGGACTGTACCCAACGGTCACCTGTTTGCACGACTCAGTAGAGCCGTGGTAGGGTGGCAATCAAAGTACAGTGGGAGAGCACACAAGACTCCATGACGATCTCGGGTCTACAGACTAACCTGTACCAGTGTTACCTGAGAACTGCTATCCGACGATAGATATAATTCCATATAGGAGTTCTCGGCGAGTCCGTCCAGTGTACCCAGTCACTACTGAGCACCCGTATATGATCTTGATGTCAAACACCAATGGATATGGGATCATCCATCGCCCATCACATGGGTCTAGTATCATATACGCTAGTCTACTCTGGTATATCAATGCCCCGTCTCGATATACCTACGACTAGGGACTTTCCAGGATATGCTTATAGACTACAGATGTCCCACTAGTATGATCTCCATCATAATCAGAGCAGTCAAGCCAATATCCTTAGGGCTTTATCAGCATGTATGAATGAATAAAAACATGATCAAATCAACATGTCAGATAAAGAAGAACCAGATAGCATACTATCATGTCGAGCAAGAATGCATACTGAATATATATATACATGTATAGATACATCCACTATCATATAATGGCCTCTAGGGCATACATATATCCAACAATCTCCCACTTGCACTAAGGCCAGTTATTGGCGTATCTCATACCCAACATCTCAAAAAGTCGCTCATGCTGCGGCTGAGGGAGGGCCTTGGTGAATGGATCCGCGGCGTTGTTCTTTGTGTCTACTCTCTTAATCTCGATCTCGCGGCGATCTACAATCTCCCGGTTCAAATGAATGCGCCTCAGGATGTGTCTGGACCGCTGATGGGATCTGGGCTTCTTGGCTAACGCCATCGCCCCATTATTGTCACAATACAAAGGTATTGGATCAATAATGGTTGGAACTACTCCTAGCTCCGAGACGAACTTCTTCATCCAGACGGCTTCCTTGGCAGCATCATTTGCAGCAATGTACTCAGCTTCCATCGTAGAGTCTGCAACGGTATCCTGTTTGGAACTCTTCCAACTTACCGCCCCTCCATTGAGGGTAAATACAAACCCTGAGATAGATTTGCTGTCATCCTTATCGCTCTGGAAGCTCGAATCGGTAAAGGCCTCCATTTGGAGATCTGTATTACCATACACCAAGAACAATTCTTTAGTCCTTCGTAAGTACTTAAGAATGTTCTTCACAGCTGTCCAGTGGTTCTCCCCTGGGTTGGATTGATACCTGCTTACAACACTAAGTGCATAAGCTACATCTGGGCGTGTACATAACATCGCATACATTATAGATCCTACTGCCGAAGCATAAGGTATAATGCTCATGCGAGCTCTCTTTTTATCGGTCTTTGGACAAGAATCCTTGGAGAGAGTGACTCCATAGCAAGCGGGTAAGGCACCCCGCTTGGAGTCTTCCATACTAAACCTTTTTAGGATGGTGTCAATGTACCTAGTTTGGGACAATCCCAATAACTTTTTGGATCTATCCCTATAGATCCTTATGCCCAGGATGTATGTGGCATCACCCAGGTCCTTCATGGAGAACCTCAGTGATAAGAATGATTTGACCGACTGTAGCATAGGAATATCATTTCCTATCAGAAGAATGTCATCCATGTACAATACGAGGAATGTGACAGCTCTTCCTACAGCCTTCTTATAAACACAAGGTTCATCTGGATTTTTGATGAAATCAAACTCTTTGATGACATCATCGAAACAGATGTTCCAACTCCATGATGCCTGCTTTAACCCATATATGGATTTAAGCAATTTACATGCTTTCCCGCTGCTCCCACTGTCAATGAAGCCCTCTGGCTGATCCATATAAACATATTCTTCTAAATTTCCATTTAGAAACGCGGTTTTAACGTCCATCTGCCAGATTTCATAGTCGTGGTGAGCAGCAATAGCAAGTAGGATCCGAATGGATTTAAGCATGGCTACGGGCGAAAAAGTTTTGTCATAGTCCAAACCTGGTCTTTGACGAAATCCTTTCGCCACAAGTCTTGCCTTATAGGTTTCTACCTGCCCATCCACACCAATCTTTCTTTTAAAGATCCATTTGCACCCTACAGGTTTTACCCCAGGGGGTACAACGTCCAAAGTCCATACTTTGTTGGTGTACATAGACTCCATTTCGGATCTCATGGCATCCAGCCACTTCACAGAGTCACCACTCATGATAGCTTGCTGAAAACTGGTAGGATCATCATCATCCATGATGCAATCTTCTCTGTCACCATCAATGAGGAAACCGTAGTACCTCTCCGGTGGGCGAGAAGTCCTACCAGACCTACGGAGTGGCCGAGGTTCTTCAGTTTCTGTTGCAACAGCCGGTTCAACCAAATCGTCATTTGTAGTTTGTGTCTCCAGAACCTCTTCTAGATCTACTACCTTGCCATCATCTTTATCTGTGAAAAACTCTTTTTCCAAGAACGTGGCATACTGAGAAACAAACACTTTTTGTTCCTCTTTGTGGTAGAACAGATATCCATAAGAATTCTTTGGATATCCCACAAAGTTACACATGACTGACCGTGTCTCGAGTTTGTCCGGATTCTGCTTTTTAACATAGGCCGGGCAACCCCAAATCTTAATTCTCTTAAGAGATGGTCTCTTCCCATTCCATATCTCATATGGCGTGGTAGACACGGCTTTGGTTGGAACCCTGTTTAGCAGAAATGCTGCAGTCTCCAATGCATGCCCCCAAAACGAGACTGGTAACTCAGCGTCACTCATCATGGACCGGACCATATCTAATAGGGTCCTATTCCGTCGTTCTGACACACCGTTGTGCTGTGGTGTGTAAGGAGGAGTGAGCTGAGAGAGAATCCCATTCTCTTTTAGGAAGTTTGCAAATTCTGTACTGAGATACTCACCACCTCGATCTGATCGAAGCATCTTAATACTCAAGCCGGTTTGTTTTTCTACTTCTTGTTTATATTCAATGAATTTCTCGAAAGCGTCGGACTTGTGCTTTAACAAAAATACATGACCGAATCTTGAGAAGTCGTCAGTGAATGTAATGAAGTATGAAAAACCGCCTCTAGCCTGTGTAGACATTGGCCCACATACATCACTATGTATGAGGCCAAGGAGCTGAGTAGCTCTTTCTCCGTGTCCTGTAAACGGAGTTTTGGTCATTTTACCCTTGATACAAGACTGGCAAGTCGCATAAGATTTATATTCAAAAGAGTTTAAATATCCATCTTTGTGTAACTTGTTTAGTCTTGTTTCGTTAATATGACCAAGTCTACAATGCCAAAGAAAAGCTTCATTTAATTCTGAAAGTTTTCTTTTATTAGTGTGTTGTATACTGAAAACCGTGTGTTGATTTAAGACATATATTCCGTTATTAAGCGTACCATACCCAACCAACATTTGATTTAGGTGAATGTTCATAACATTGTTCTGCAACACAAAATTATATCCTTCATTGTCCAACAAAGAAACGGATATTATATTACATAGCATACTTGGTACAAAATAACAAGGATTCAAAATCAAAATACATCCAGATGGCAACTCCAAGTGATACTCTCCCACTGCGACTGTATGTACATTGGAACCATTTCCAACGCGGAGAGTATAGTCACCTGTCTTCAAAACCTTGCTATTTCTCAGCCCCTGCATAGAATTGCAAATGTGAGAACCTGAACCGGTATCCAATACCCAGGAAGCAGAGTTTATAGAAAAACAGTTTTCAGTCACAAACGCACCTGAAGCAGAAGCATCACCATGCTTCTTCTTGAGACTTAAGTACTCCGTGCAATTGCGCTTCCAGTGTCCTGTCTTGTGGCAATGGAAACATTCTCCCTTCCCTGAGTCTCCAGCCTTGGACTTTCCCTTTCCCTTCACCTTTTTAACTCCTCCCTTAGGATTAGTGGGTTTCTTCTTTTTCTTTCCCTTGGCCTTGGCTTTCGGGCGAGAAGAGGAAGACTGTCCAATAGTCATAACGGGAGTTTTTGCTAACTTCATAGTGCTCTCTGCACTCCTTAACATATTAAGGAGTTCAGGGAGGTCCTTCTCCATGCCATGCATGTTGAAGTTCACTATGAACTGAGCAAAGGTGGAGGGGAGGGACTGCAGAATAATATCTATATATTGTTCATTGTCCATCGTCCATCCAAGATCCTCAAGCTCTTCTATAAGAGCTATCATCTTCAGAACATGGTCTCCTACTGGTGTGCCAGGGGCCATTCGCATCTGAAACAATTTCTTTGATGCTTCGTATCGTAATACGCGGGATTGCTCCCCATACAACTCCTTTGTATGGAGCAATATACCGTGAATGTCCATGTCCTCGTGCTGCTTTTGATGTGTGTTATCCATCGATGCAAGCGCGAGGCATGTGGCCGTGGCACAGTCAGCGTCCCATGTCTTGCGGACTTCAATGTCCGCAACTGAGGATTTTGGACCAGGGACGGGCGGGGCTGAAGCCGTGAGGACATATGATACTTTATCATAAGTCAAGGCGATTTTCAGATTCCTCAGCCAGTCTTTATAGTTGGTCCCATTCAGTTTGTTTTTATCTAGTAGAAGCTTAAGTCCAGTCATTGGTATCTGCCATTAAGAGAGAGAAAAGAATACACTCAGCGAAAGCTCTTGCACAGATTAGATTGGTTTATTATCTTGTCTAATCGATGTTTCCCACTGCTTTTTATCAAGTTTTTCTTTCAAACCTTAAAAAGAAAAACTAGCCAGGATTAATTACAGTCTACAACTTCGCTAACCGTTCAGCCAGGCCAGTGTCGGTACTTTGAGGGAGGTTCCCCGTGGTTTCGCACGGACCTAATTAGAGTAAACCTCATTTTCCCAGAGGCGGAGCCCCGTTAACACCTTTCTAGACACCTAATGAGTTAGCTAATTGTAAACTGTAAAACTCTCCTAGGAGCAACTATTGCCCACAGTAGGATCGGGATCCAACCATCACATGGAAGGTATGCAATCTTATTGCAAATTTCAACACTTGAAATTCCCGATGTAATTTTTACCCCTAGTACTTATGACCTTAACTATGGTCAACAAATCATAAGTACCAGTCAAGTTCTACCCGTCATTTCTTGATCAATTAGACCCACCCATATGACCCTTAACTATGGTCAACAAAGTCGCATGAATGTCCTAATTAATCTGCATCATATGCAGTGTAGGAAGACATCACTTAGCTACCGTACACTACGCCTTAACTAAAGTCAACAAACGTAGCACGAATACTAAGTACTCTACTTCCTAAAATGATGGAGGGTTGCGAATGATTTTTAAGAAAATCTTTAACGCTTTGAACTTGATATCGTTGAAGAATCAAATAGTTTTCAAAAGGAGTGGCTTAAGCTCCGCAGTTTTGAAATGTAGCTTTTTCATAAATAGCCGAGTAGTTTTCAAATCCGATTCTACAACATCTTTTTAGGTTTATTTTCTTTACATTAATCATATTAATGTAATCCCATCATTTAAGTCCTTAAGCCAGTCACAGAAAAGAAACGAAAATAACACGTACGCTTATGCCATCCGCATTCGCCGCAATGTTCCGTTATGCACCGTTAGGTTACTTAACTAACGGCATACCGGGACGGGACTAGCGCGGGTGCAAAACATAAGCAACGTCTACTATATATCATATATATAATATGTCATTCGTCTCAGATATCACAGAACACAGGCAGCAGAAACATAGATATAACGTGGGATATCCTAGGACGTCCGTATTTAGTATTTAGCCAGAATAGAAATTACGGATTCCACAGTCGCGATGAATAGCCAAGCCCACACCCTGGACCCCTACGAGAGCGGCAAGTGACCCTACCAATTCTGGAGTTTAGGAGACCCGGTCTCGACTCCTCGAGATGGCCTCCCACTGAACCCCAGAACCCGGTCACCTGTGCTCCCCTCCTTGGGTCCATCCTAATGCGGAAAAGTAAATAATATACAACACTGGTAACACAACCTCAACCCGGAAGTGCCCCAAATAAAAGAATATTACATTACATTTGAATTTACATGAATGAAAATATAAAACTCTCATCTCACATAAAACCCCCCGGCTATTCAATCGCGACAATCCTGCACATCATATCTCAGCAACACATAATATCACATATCATCAACGTAAGTAAGTATGCGTACCCCGATTGTCGTTGACGTATAGCAACGAAACCGGCGATAACGAACATACTACACTTACGGTCACAGAAAAGAAAGTGTAAAACTACAATATTTAGAATCCACATTCTCTTTAGACATCATAAATGCGAAATATCACATATTTCGTATTTCATGCCTAAACTATATGAATTCCACATATTGTATCACATTCCAGACAAACAGACAGTATTAAAGTTTTCGAACGAACGATCAAGTACCCAAGATTCACTAAAGCTCAACACTTGAGCAGGGTTCAAAAATCCGGAGTGTGACACAGTAGTAGCGGTCCAGCCGTAGAAGGGTCAAGCCAACGCCTCACATGTGGCACGCCATACTGCCCCAAACCCTAAGGTTCAAAGGGCAGTTCGAGACGGTCACATAATCGAGTTAAGGTTTGTTGTCTTCTAGAGGGACCACCGCAAAAAGACTTCCACGTATCTCCAAAACATTTAAACCCCGTGAATAGTGAGCAAATGATACTCGTTCAAACACTTCAATACTTTCTTATTTACCCGGAAAAACTACGAAATGAAAATTCCGATCGAATTGACGAGTCCAGAAATATCTCCAGAATTTTTCAAAACTAAATACAGATTAAAAATACCCAAAAAATTATACAAGCAGATTCCTGAATTACTGTAAAAAAATTATCCATCAATTAATACATACGGCCGCGGAACCGCGGTCTAAGAAAGCTTAGGCCGCGTTTCCGCGGCAAGAATCACTGTTCATTGAATAATTTTTGTACCGTAATCCTTATTTTTTCCTGCTGTATTTTTTTACATATTTTTAATTCTGTAAAATGTCAAATTTTAGAAAATTTCCAGAGAGCACCCTAAAAAGCCGTATTTCGGTTCGATCGGAGTTTTAACTTCGTAAAAAGGTCGCCTAATGTTCTAGGTCGGCTCTGATACCATTGAAAGGTTAGTCTAGCACCCTAAGAAGAGTTTAGAAGCATCACATGTCTCAAAGTATGTATTTTTATGGTGCTAAACGAACATGCAAAGGAATCGATCCTAGAAAATTAGGGTTTCGAAACTTTAAGCTAATAAAAATAAGGGTTTGAAGGCTACAACCTTTGTAGCTCCCCTTTTGCTTGACTCCTTAGTCTCTAGGGTGATGGAAGAAGGTCCACTTGTAGTCCTCTTTCGTCCACGACGATCCACCCGAAGTTTCCCGTCCAAGCTAGCAACTTTGGAAAAGCAAAGAGAACACTCTAATCAAGTTGGCTAGACTTGAGTAGAATGATGTTGTGGCTAAGGATCTCACTTCAAAAACCTTTCTTTATTTGTGTTTAACTCACTAAAAAAAAACTAGAGAGGAAAAAGATGAAGGAGGATGAAGATGGTGGCTATTTTTAACAAGAGGTAAAAAGATAACCCCTTTTTTGTGAAAAGAAATGAAATATATCCTTTTATATTTTATTCCTTCTCACTTTCAACCATGATTAAATGATGGATAGTTAATTTAACTTGGGTTTTAAATGATAAAGAGAAGGATAACCCTAGGTTAGTGGTAGTTGAGCATGATTAGGTCAAAGGAAGAATATAGAATCTAGAATGATTATCCTTTCCTTTTCATTTTCTTTTAAATCCAAAATCAAATAATAATCCATAATTTAATCCATGGTGTGAGTCTTATATTGCCACCATTTCCATATGCTAACAACCATGATGGATGGGTGTATGTATGTATACATGTATGCACATCCACATGTGCATGAAACTAGAATGAAAGAAAGAAACACATGCATGCATGCATACATCCATCAAACCCTAGAAAGGTTTCAAGTGAGAAAACTAATGGTTAGATGATAAATTAACACTTAATTTATCAATCCGGTCATATCTCATACGACCCCACCAAAAGCAGGCCACCCGATCAATGTTCGGTATCATATACGCACATTTTAATCGGGTGCATGCGCATATCGCATATGCGCACCACAACGTTTCGCCTGGACTGGGTAACTCCTTTATGGGACTCTAAGACTCGTCAATACGCCGGCAGAGGGTGATGATCATATCAGGTACCCCCAAACCGCAAGCAGTCAGCTAAACGTAACGGCCACCCGGGTATTGAGCGATCAGAAGAAAACAAGCGAACCTGCTATAACTCCCGTCGATCCATCCGGTAACACTACCGTACAGTCCGGTCTCTTCGTCAGATATGCTGCATATCGAGCCTAGGGATGGTCACGTCAACCCTAATAACTCAATAAGTCGTGCCGGTGAATGGTCTATAACAGATCGAGAAACTACCGATAACACTTATCAGCAAATCTCAACAGCCCTGGCCAGGGACTTACTGATATAACCAGTCGGGCACAGCACAGCATCAACCCCCAATACCGGGAGAGACGAAACCCCTCCTATCGCTCATTGCCTTCGTGTGTCTCGGGACTGTACCCAACGGTCACCTGTTTGCATGACTCAGTAGAGCCGTGGTAGGGTGGCAATCAAAGTACAGTGGGAGAGCACACAAGACTCCATGACGATCTCGGGTCTATAGACTAACCTGTACCAGTGTTACCTGAGAACTGCTATCCGACGATAGATATAATTCCATATAGGAGTTCTCGGCGAGTCCGTTCAGTGTACCCAGTCACTACTGAGCACCCGTATATGATCTTGATGTCAAACACCAATGGATATGGGATCATCCATCGCCCATCACATGGGTCTAGTATCATATACGCTAGTCTACTCTGGTATATCAATGCCCCGTCTCGATATACCTACGACTAGGGACTTTCCAGGATATGTTTATAGACTACAGATGTCCCACTAGTATGATCTCCATCATAATCAGAGCAGTCAAGCCAATATCCTCAAGGCTTTATCAGCATGTATGAATGAATAAAAACATGATCAAATCAACATGTCAGATAAAGAAGAACCAGATAGCATACTATCATGTCGAGCAAGAATGCATACTGAATATATATATACATGTATAGATACATCCACTATCATATAATGGCCTCTAGGGCATACATATATCCAACACTCATCATGGACCGTACCATATCCAATAGGTGTAAGTCCACGTTGCCCACCCTGGTACTTGCGGGGAGGCGGAAAACGGAATAAAAATCGAATTTTTATGAGCTTAGGCAACATGGACTAGACAAAGAAGGATCTTTGCTAAACAAAAACAAGCTAAAGCTAACTAGAAACTAGCTAAGTGCTAGAAAGGTTATACCTTGGGCTTTATGTCCTTCTCTCCTTGCTCCTTGGAGTGGTGGAAGGAGGTCACCTTTGTCGTCTTCTCACGTCGAAGAAAGATCCACCCGAAAGCCTCAACCTTTGGCTTCAACTCCAAGCTAGAAGTAACTAGGGTGAAAGAAGTGCTAATCCTTGAACCCTAGATGAGAGTAGAGATTATCAAGAGAGGGTTTTTCTCAAGCTCAAGTGTTTCTCAACACATGAGAGGGGAGAGCTTGAGGAAGAGGAAGAACAAGAGAGAGAATGTGAATAATAGAATGAGAGAATAATATGAAGCATTCTCTCATATATGTGAATTATTGTAATTAGAAAATTAGTGAGATAATTGTCATGGCTTAATCAAGACACGACCATTATCATTTCATTTTTAATGCAAATTGCAAGGATCAAAGAGCATCTTCCAAATGAAATGATGATGGTCAAAGTGTCAACAAGGTCAACAAGTCAAGATGGGTCAAATGGTCAACAACCGTAACCATGCACAATTATTAAACTAATATCAAATAACAATAATACACACATAAGCATTAGGGTTAATAAAATGACAATAGTCATTAACCCTAATCAAAGTCCTCTCCCTCTGTCTCAAGCAACTGTGCATACGCACCCGTATTCGTGATCCGAGGAACACGAATACAATGAGAAAAAGCCAATCCCAAATCATATACTAGTATCCGGATTAAACCAAAGCCCGCTAGTATAAGCTGTCCGGACAGCAAACGTGCACAAGTGCGCGGATGTGAACGAACCCTGTCGCAAAACCATGCGACCTCTACTCATTTTGCATAAAGGCGAATAGCTCTCTGTGTGGTACTCTAAAGACTCGACACTACGCTGGCAGTGGGTTTAACCACAGACCGCAAGCGGCACTAGCTGTACGTAACGGTCCCCAGGTAGATGTCGATAAGAAGACTGACGAGGTGAACCCCATCTGAACTCCTACTGAGCCTGTATGTGACAATCTCCGTACAGTCCGGTCTGTTCGTCTGATACATCGCATGGCGGGCCTAGAGGGGCAGTGAACGTCAGTCCCCTAATAGCGGTACAAGTCGTGTTGGAGTGTAGCCCAGAACACCCTGAGATAACACTGGAAACCTACCAGTATATCTCGCTTGCCCTGGCCAGGGACTACTCGTGTAATGGCTCTCCTGGACACAGCGCGATGTCAACCCCCAATACCGGGAGAGACGAATCCTGTCTAACCGTCACTGCCTCCAAGTGCTTCGGGACTGCACCCAAAAACTACCTGTTTGCACGACTCCTTTGAGCCGTGGTAGGGTAGTAATCAAAGTGCAGTGGGAACACACTCGAGGCGAAGTGACAGTGTCAAGTCAGCGGACTAAGCTGTACTCATGTCACCTGGGAACTGATAACAGACGATAGGTATAATACCAACCAACAGTTCCCGACGAGTCCTGTCCAGTGTACTCGTAACCTAACGAGCACCCGCATACTATCTCAAGTACGACGTACTGACGGCTGTGGGACAGACCGTCTCCCACGCTGGGATGAGAAGCGCATACGCTAGTCTACTCCGGAGTATCGATGCCCTGTCTCGATAGTCCAACGACTAGGGACCTGTATAAGGATGTGCTTATAGATCACCCGGCTCCCACGAGTGTGAGCGCCATCACAACGCTGGTAATCAAGCAAAGATCCTAAGGGCTCTACTAATATATATATCAGCGATATGCTAAAAGAAACACATGCACATATTAAAGCAGAGACAAACCAAGTAGCATACTACCATTTCGAGCAAGATTGTATATACAACTGTGAATATCCCAAGCTTCCATCAAGTAATATACAAACTAGTATGATACAGTAATGGCCTCTAGGGCATATACACTAACAATAGGGTTCGGTTCCGTCTCTCTGATACACCGTTATGTTGCGGAGTGTATGGAGGAGTAAGCTGAGAGAGAATTCCGTTCTCTTTTAAATAGTCCAGGAACTCGGCACTCAAGTATTCTCCACCTCAATTCGATCTTAGAATCTTGATACTTTTGCCGGTTTGTTTTTCTACTTCATTCTTATATTCCTGGAATTTTCCAAAGGCTTCGGACTTATGTTTCATTAAGAAAACATAACCGTACCTTGAAAAGTCATTCGCGAAAGTAATGAAGTAAGAATAACCGCTTCGCGCATGTGTAGACATTGGACCGCATACGTCGCTGTGTACGAGTCCCAAGAGCTCGCTCGCCCTTACTCCGTGTCCAGTGAACGGAGTCTTTGTCATCTTTCCTTTGAGACAGGATTGACAAGTGGCATACGATTGATATTCGAACGGATTCAAATATCCTTCTGTATGTAACTTCGTCAACCTTCTCTCATTGATGTGACCTAGTCTACAATGCCACAAGAAAGTCTGATTGATTTCCGGAGACTTTCTTTTGTGTGTATTCTGGACATTGAAAATCTGTGGTTGGTTTAATACGTATACACCATTGCTTAATGTACCTGACCCAATCAAAACTTGATTAAGGTGAATGTTTACAACATTACTTACAAACGCAAATTCATAACCTTCTTTAGAAGTCAAAGATACAGAAATGATATTACAAGTTGCGTTGGGTACAAAATAGCAATTACGCAAAACCAAAACGTGTCCATCTGATAACCCCAGGTGATAGTCCCCCACGGCCTTAGCATCCATGCTAGCTCCGTTTGTAACTTTGAGGGTCATGTCACCTGCCTTCAAAACCCTACGGTTTCTCAACGCCTGCAAAGAATTACAGATATGAGATCCTGATCCGATATCCAATACCCAGGAAGTAGAGTTTATTGAAAGACAGTTTTCAATAACATACACACCTGAAGCTGAAGCTGCAACCTGCTTCAATTCCTGTGTCCTGGCTTTCCAAGCCCTGCAATCATTCTTCCAGTGTCCCTTCTTATGACAATAGAAGCATTCTTCCTTATCCACAAGCTTTCCCACTTTCTTTGTTGCTTTTGCCTTTCCCTTCGTATCCACTTTACTAACACCGCCCCTTGGTTTGGTGGGGGCTTTCTTCTTCTTTCCCTTGGCTTTCGCCATGGACCTAGAAGAGGAAGATCCTCTTATAAACAAAGTGGATGTTTCCCTACCTTTCTGTAGGGTGCCCTCTGCGCTTCTCAGCATGTTGAGGAGTTCTGAAAGTTCAACTTCCTTTTCTTGTAAGTTGAAGTTCAGGATAAACTGGGCGTAAGTGGAAGGAAGGGACTGGAGAATCAAGTCCGTTTAGAGCTCATTCTCCAACGTGGTCCCAAGGTCCGCGAGCTCTTCTATGTTGCCAATCATCTTAAGCACGTGTTCCGCTACCGATGATCCGACGGCCAACCTTGCCGAAAATAACTTCTTCGACACTTCGTATCTTGCGATACGAGACTGCTCTCCATACAGTTCTTTTGTATGGAGAAATATGGATTCGAGGTCCATATTCTCGTGCCTCCTCTGATGTTCGTTGTCCATAGAGGCAAGCACGAGGCACTTGGCCTTCGCGCAATCGATTTCCCAGGTCTTACGGATTTCCTTATCCGCGACGCTGGTTTTGGGACCTGGGATAGGGGGAGCTTTGGTGGTAAGAAGATACCCCAGCTTGTCGTAAGTGATTGCCATCTTGACATTCCTGAGCCAATCTTTGTAGTTTGGCCCTGTCAGTATGTTTTTATCTAGAAGTAACTTAAGTCCAGTTATGTCGAATGGTCGCTGCAATTAGGAGAGAGAAGAAACACTCAGCATGATGCTCTTGCAAGTTTAGAATGGTTTTTAGTTTGTCTAAACAGGATGGCTCCCACTGTTTCTCGAATCCCTCCTCAAACCAAAAAGGAAGAATTAGTCAGGATCAATCCCACCATACAATACTTGCTTAACCGTTCAGCCAGGCCAGTGTTGGTACTTCGAGGGAGGTTTTCCAACGCTTTCGCGAAGTTCCTTAATTAAATAACCTCTTTTCCCTGGGGGCGTAGCCCCGCTAACGCCTTTCTAGACACCTACTTGGTTTATAGCATCGATCGTTAAGTGAGAAATTTCCCGAGGAGCAGCATATACTCACAGTAGGATCGGGATCCAAATATTATTGCGTGACGAAACTGAAGGAATCCTACCAGAATCATCACACTCCAAATGGTATGCAACATTAGCAAGTTTCAGTTCTTTTGAAACTCCCGATGTGGATTTTTGCCCCATGCTCTTATGACCTTGACTTTGGCCAACAAATCATAAGTCACATGTCAAGTTCTACCCGTCGTTCTCCAGGTTAATTTGAATCCACCCGCACCTACCCTTGACTTTGGCCAACAAGGCAGTACGACTGTTCCAAACTAACGCATCTATCTATGCTGCACATGAATACCCAATAGCTACCAATCACTATGCCTTGACTTTGGCCAACAAACATAGCTTGAATACTATTGACCATCCATGTGAAACGACGGAGGGCTACGAATGGTTTTGGCTAAACCGTGAACGTAGTGAACTTGATATTGTAGGGTTCCTAGGCACCCTAATGAGGTCACACAAGGCATCGAACATGCCAAATTAAAATTTTAACGATGCCGAGAGACCCGACTACGGATCGTTTGCTAGAAAACTAGGCGAAAAAGAATCTAGTTAACACTTAACTATATGAAATACGGAAATACAACCTTTGTAGATCCGGTGCTCCACCTCCATAGCTCCGCAACGAGGTCCTCTCCGCTGTCCAAATCAAATCCGGGCTCTAGCGTCGGCTTCGTCGGAGAATGGGCAAGCTAGGTCGTCGATGTCCATGCCGAAGATGATCTACGTCGAGGCATCGCTAGATCAAGCTCACAACTTCACCAAGTCATGAAACTTGTGAAGTAAACACACTCTACTACTTGGCAAGAGGTAGAGGATGAAGAAATAGGAAGTGGGTAGACTTTAGTTTTGGATTTCTCACTCATTTCCATCACTTGCCATTGATGGGGCAAGCTTTCTTCACTTGAAGAAAATGGAAGAAGAAGAAGATGATATATGATAAGTTAATTAAAAATCAATAGAAAAACAATACTTATCATAATATTAACTCTAGTCAAGTGTAGAGAATGAATCATGGTTAGTGGGAATGGTTAGGGTTAAGAATGAGATAAGAATGGTTGACTTGATCAAAGCTTCATGAAGCTTCAACTAAAGAACAAAATTAGCCACCATTCTTTTCTCTTTTCTTTTATTCATTTATCAAAAATAAAAGGATAATTAAATAAGATAAATGAATAACAAATAATAAACCCCAACCATTTCATTAACCAAGGTTTAATACTTTACACTTAACCAAAAAGCATGTATCATCAAACATGATACTAGCAAGTGCACAAAATCATATCGCATATGCAATGCGCACAACCGAGCGAGAAAATCCATTTAAAGTGAACCGATACTAGTTAATGCAAAGTAATATATCAAATATATAATTATGCATCAAATCATTAAATCAACACTTGATTTAACGATCCGGTCATATCGTATATAACCGACTAGTATGCAATGCATCGGTTTATCGAATCAACCCTTGATTCGATAACTAGGGTATATCGCATATAACCTAATCGATACATTCATCGCGAGAATGAAATACGGTATCACATACACGCATTATTCTCGGTCCCGCACATATCTCATATGCGCTCCTATTTCGTTTCGCTTGAGCCAGGAAACCTCTGTATAGGACTCTAAAGACTCGTCAATACGCCGGCAGCAGATGATGATCATATCTAGCATCCACAAGCCGCAAGCGGTCTGCTAAACGTAACGGCCACCCGGGTATTGAGCGATCTGAAGATCGACGAGCAAGCCCGCTCACACTCCAGTGAATCCGACCAGTAACACTACCGTACAGTCCGGTCTGATCGTCTGATATGTCGCATATCTCGCCTAGGGGTGGTAAACGTCAGACCCCAATAGCTCGATAAGTCGTGTCGATATGAGGTCTATAACAATTCGAGAAACTACTGGTAACACTTACCAGTAAATCTCAGCAACCCTGGCCAGGGATTTCCTGTTATAGCCAATCGAACACAGCGTAACATCAACCCCCTATACCGGGAGAGACGAATCCCCTCCTATCGCTCATTGCCTCCATGTGACTTGGGACTGTACCCAAAAACCACCGTTTTGCACGCCCTCTTAGACGTGGTAAGATGGAAATCAAAGCACAGTGGGAACCACACAAGACTCTATGACGATCTCGGGTCAACAGACTACTCTGTACCAGTGTCACCAGAGAACTGCCATCTGACGTGAGGTATAATACCATCTGGGAGTTCTTGGCGAGTCCGTCCAGTGTACCCAGTCTCTACTGAGCACCCGTATATCATCTCTGATGTCAAACACCAATGGATATGGGATCATCCATCGCCCATCTGTATGGGTCGAGAAGGTATACGCTAGTCTACTCTGGTATATCGATGCCCCGTCTCGATACACCCACGACTAGGGACTTTGAAGGATGTACTTATGGACTACCATGTCCCCACTAGTATGATCCGCATCACAGTCCAGGTAGTCAAGTACAGATCCTAAGGGCTTTACCAACATGTAACAGAGAGACAAACAGTATACACGTTAAGGTAAAGATCAACCAGATAGCATACTATCATGTCGAGCAAGAAAGTCCTCCCTATATATGTCCCAGCATCTACTACAATATACATCCAATGTACAGTAATGGCCTCTAGGGCATACATATAACTAACAATCTCCCACTTGCACTAGGGCCATCTGTAGCAGTGGTTGTAGTATCTCATACTTAACCATCCCTTAAAAGTCTCTCTCTGGGAACAGGCCTTTGTGAGTGGATCCGCTGTGTTGTCCTCTGAGTCTACTCTCCTGACCTCGATCTCCTTAGAGATCAAGCATCTCCATGATCAGGTAATACCGCCTTAGAATATGTCTGGATCACTGATGGGACGGGCGTTCCTTGGCATAAGCCACAACTCCATTGTCACACAATGGGAGGAACTAAGTTCATCTCATGAACCAATATACACCCAGACTGCCTCTTTGGTAGCATCTTAAGTAGCGATGTATCCTGCCTTTATCGTCTAGTATGTCACGGTATCTAGCTTGGAACTCTTCCAACATACCGTCCCTTTACTGAGGGTAAAGACAATGCCTGCGACTGACACTCAGTCGTCATTATCACCCTGGAACCCTTCCAGTGATTCTCCTCAGGATCGATTGACACCATCTCACTACATCTAGTGAGTATCCTAACATCCATTTAGATCTATCTCATAAATCCAAAATCCAGGATTTAGTAGGTATCACTTTAATCCTATATGGAGAATCTTTGTGATAAGCGGAGATTGATCGAGCGTAGCATAAGAAACTCCTTTCTTATCAAGAGTATGTCATCCACGTACTCTACGAGGATCGTCACCATACTCCCTACTACCTTTTTGTATATACAAGGTTCATCTACCATTTTGATGATGTCAAACTCTTTGACCGCTTCATCAAACCAGATGTTCCAACTCCGCGATGCCTGCTTTATCCTATAAAGCATCTTGCACACGTTTCCGCTGCTCCCACTGTCGACGAAGCCCTCTGGCTGTGTACTTATAGACGCACTCTTCTAAAACATCATTTAGAAAAGCAGTCATGACACCCAACCACCATATATCGTAGTCATGGTATGTAGCCGTGACAAGTAGGATCTGGATGGACTTAAGCATAGGTATTGGAAAAAGGTTTCATCATTATCCACGCCTGGTCGATGACGAAAACCTTTAACAATTCTAGCTTTGAAAGTCTCAACCTTTCCATGTACACCAAGTAATCTTCTCAAGATATACTTGCTCCTGATGGGGATTTAACCCTTCAGATATCGCAACCAAAGTCCATACTTTGTTGGTGTATAAGGATTCCATCTCAGATCTCTAAGCATCCAGCCATTCTTACAGAGTCCTACTCCTGATGGCCAGCTCGAAACAAGTTGGGTCATCATCTCATGGTGTAATCCTAGCTCCCACTGTCATAGAGAAACCGAAGTATCTCTCAGGTGGGTGAGGAACCCTACTAGATCGGCGGAGAGGCTGAGGTTCGTTGGTATCTACTGAATCCCTTGGTTCTATCAAATCATCAGCTGCAGTTTGTATAGCTGGAACATTTCCAGTTCTACATAAAAGACATTGCCTCGAGCTTGTCCGGATTTTGCTTTTAGACATAGGCTGAACAACCCTAAATCTTAACTAACTTAAGATATGGGCTCTTCCCTTTCCATATCAAATATGAAGCGGTAAGCATCAGATTTGACTTGAACCTTATTCAATAGGTATGCATCTTCTTAAGTGCACAACTCCCTTAAGGAAAAAGGTGACTCAGTATTACTCATCATAGAGCACACCTTATCACATAGGGTGTATCTGCTCCGCCCCGATATACCATCGTGCTATGGTGTATACGGAGGAGTAATGCTGAGAGAGAATCTCATTCTCCTTTAGAATAGTCCTGGAATTCCGTGCTCAAGTATTCTCCTCCTTGATCTCATCATAGGACATAATACTTATACCCGTATTCTGGTTCTCTACTTCTAACTTATATTCTGTGAATATCTCAAAAGGTTCAGACTTGTATTTCAACAGGAACATATGTCTGAATCTTGAGAGATTATCAGAGAACGTAATGAAGTATAAAGAACCAGTCCTGGCATGTGTAGACAGGGGACCTACATACATCAACATGTATCATCCCAAGAGTTCACTAACTCTTTCTCTGTTTCCAATAAACAGAGCTAGTGTCATTATATCTTTGTGACATGACTGGCAAGTTTCACAAGATGTAGATTCAAACTGATTTAAATATGCATCTACATGTAACTTCAGCTAGTCGGGTCACATTGATCTGACCTAGTCTACAATACCTTAAGAAGGATTCGTTCATTTCTGAACTTTTCTTCTTGTGTGTGTTCCGTATACTAAGAACTGTAGTTTGATTTAGAACGTTAATGCTTTTAGATAACGTGCCTGAACCGATCAACTTTTGATATACGAAATGTTCAAAACATTATCCAACAATACAAAATTTTATCGTTTCTTTACTGATAAAGAGACTGATATGATTTTGTATATCAGGTTCGGTATCTAACAACATTCGTTCAGAATCAATGTATTGGTAATACAGGGTGACAGTGACCAACAGACTTGGCTGCAACTCTTGCCCCGTTTTCTGCCTCATGAAACTTATCACCCGTTCTCAGTTCTCTACCTTTCTGTAGCCCTATGTAACAGATTACATATCTGGGATCCTGATCTGGTATCACATACTCAGGACGTAAAGGATACTGAGAAACAGTTCTGTATATTGAACACACCCGAAGATGATGCATCATCATGCACTCTCTTCGTTTGGGCGGCACGGGAAATCTGGTATTCCCCAAAATTCTTGCTCTGTCTTATAAAAATTATAAGTTGGAGCGGGACCAACGTTCCCCAGCTCAGTATAACAAGCGGGTTCGGTCAATAATCCGTATTATTATCTTGATTAAGGCGTGATATGGTCGCTACCAGGAGAGAGAGAAGAAAACACTCAGCGTGCGCTCTTGCAAGAATAGATTGGTTTTTATTTTATCTAATCAGGATGGCTCCCACTGCTTTTTATCAAATCTTCCTTCAAACCCTAAAAGGAAAGACTAGCCGGGATTAATTACACACTACAAGTTCGCCAATCTTTCAGCCAGGCCAGTGTCGGTACTTTGAGGGAGGTCCCCCGTGCTTTCGCACGAACCTAATTAATGTAAACCTCGTTTTCCCAGAGGCGTAACCCCGTTGACACCTTTCTAGACACCTACTTGATCGGCTAATTGTAATGTATAAAACTCTCCCAGGAGTAACTCTTACTCGCAGCGGGTATCGGGATCCAACTATCTCATAGAAGGTATGCAATCTCATTGCAAATTTTAACACTTGAAATTCCCGATAAAGGTTTTTACCCCTAGCACCTACTGTAAGTCTACGCTAGCGCCCCGGCCGTCTACAGACGCCAAATGCGGAACAAAAACTTTTTAACTGGCTCTATCGTATACTTTAACCCGGATATTCCATTATTGCTAAATTAACAAACTGTAAAGAGTGTAGAAAGGTTATACCGAACGATCCGAGTCCTTCGTTCTTTAACCATCATCCCACGCTCCGTTGCGGCTGCTCCGATCTGCTCGATCTCCGATCTTCTCGTCCAGGTGGCACCACATCACTGATTCTTTAAACGGGCTCCCGCCTCTGACTTGAGGCAACTCGGTCGTCAAGTTTGCTAGAAGAGACGACCAAGATTGATGTAGAGAATGAGTAGATGACTTTGTCTCGTTCCGTCCAAAGCTATGGACGGACGGTTAATGAAGTTGCCGAGGGAATTGGGTGATGGAATGAAATGAACTGTAAAATTCCATGCACCCCAAATACTATCATAATCTTTTTCTCCAAATGAAAACTCAAGTGAAGTGAGGAGGAGAGAGAGGGCCGGCCACTTTATAGAAGGAGGGAGGTGACCGTAGGAGAAAGAGGGTGACCATAAAAAGCTTCTCACTCAAAAGATCAAGAACAAATATCCTTAAGTAAACAAAAAGCTTTAATGATAATGCATGAGTCACAAACCTAGTCATCATGCATTAATGAACCATTAAATGCATCCAATGAAAACTCAACACCAATTAATCCTAGTCACCTCATCTAGAATCTTCTAGAAGAATCCACACTCATCTCAAGAAAAGATAAATCCGTCTTTAACCGAATGTTAAAAGACGGCTGATAGAAAACTGGAAACTGGCAACTTCCAAAAGTGATCCTGAAACAACTTTCAGGATAACCCCGAAACTGTATAAATATACCCGCATTTGTATTACGACCGAATACAAATGCAACTGAGACAAAGATATTATACCTACTCAATATAATACTCGGATCCGGCTTAAACCAAAGCCGACCAGTATCATCTGCCCGAAAACTGACACGTGCGTAAACGCACGTGCATTTTCCGAACCCTGCCATAAAACCATACGGCCTCTACAACGTTTCGCCCGAACTTGGGAAACTGTCTGTGGGGGACTCTAATGACTCGTCAGTACCCTGGCAGTGGGTTTAACCACAAACCGTCAGCGGCACTAGCTATGCGTAACGGCTGCCCATGGACTGACCTCAAGGGAGGCCGAGGAGCGAACTCAAGGGAGACCGATGAACGAACTCCTCCGAAAACCCTACTGAGCCTAACAGTGACAATGTATATACAGTCCGGTCCGTTCGTCAATGAGTATCGCATATCCGCCTAGGGGGCTAGTAACGTCAGACCCCCAATAGCAGTATAAGTCGTGTCGGAGTGTAGCCCAATCACACCCTGAGATACTACTGGAGTACCTACCAGTAAATCTCCTGCCATGGCCATGGACTTTGTGTAATGGCTCTCCTAGACACAGCACGACCTCGCCCCCAATACCGGGAGAGACGAATCCCCTGCCGATCCGCTCACGTGCCTCCATATGGCTCGGGACTGTACCCAAAAGCTACCTGTTTGCACGAATCCTTTGAGCCGTGGTAGGGTAGAAATCAAAGCACAGTGGGAACTCACACGAGACAAATGACGACCTCAGGTCGATGAACTAACCTGTACACATGTCACCAGGGAACTGCTATCTGACGATAGGTATAGTACTAACTAGTAGATTCCCGGCGAGTCCTGTCCGGTGTACTCATAACCCAATGAGCACCTGTATACATCTTAGGTGATCCAACTGACACCAGTGGCTTGTGAGACCGGCTTCCGCCCCTCGTCGGGGTCTCGACTGTATACACTAGCCTACTCCGGAGTATCGATGCCCTGTCTCGAAACTCCCACGACTAGGGACCACAATTAAGGATATGCATATAAACTACCCAACTCTCAAGTATATGATCGCCATCATACAGTTGGTAGTAAAGCAAGATCCTAAGGGCTCTATCAAAGTGTAACATGCAATCAGTCACCTTAACATGTACACGACTGATAAAGGCAAACCAGATAGCATACTATCATTTCGAGTAAGACTGTCCTACCGGGATAGGTCCTCCGCAATCATTGCAATCACGTACCTGCGATCCAATAATTGACTATGAGGGCACTATCTCCAACAATCTCCCACTTGCACTCAAGGCTAATATTGCGATGTCGACTACTCACAGCCCGTGTAAAACCGAACATCCAACTCCTCTACTAATCAGTTTCATAAAGCCCGTTTGTAAAACTATTGTGTTCGAGAAATAGCCTCAGTGAGTGGATCCGCCTAGAAGTATCTTTCTATATCTCTCTTAATCTCAAGTTCGAGGAGAAAGCCATCTCCCGAATTGAGTAATACCTGTCTTAGAATATGTCTGGATATCTGATGGGACCTTAGTTCATAAATGAACTCCATATCCAAACTTCTTAGACCGAATCGATCACTGAACCTAATCAGTATCGGGCACCTTGCTTCCCACAGTATCCTCTTGAACCACCTGTCCATAATACTGTCCCTCTTGGTCAGAGGGAAAACTATAACTCTGACAATCACTCTGTCATCCATGTCACCTTTGAAGCCTGGAATGATGATCGTCTCTCGAAGGAGGCTGCCGTCATCAAATCCGTAGAACAACCACTTATGTTCTAAAACTGCTTCCTTATGTCTCTCCAGGATTGGATTAATACAAACTTATTGCATCTAGTGCAAAAACAACATCTGGTGTGGTACTTGACATCTCATGATTGACTCAATTGCCTAAGCAAGTGATCTGTCAATCATGCACATCCCTCTCCCCTTTAGTCTATACGACACCTTTAGAGAGGGTGACCCCATCACCTGCAGGTACACCACCATGCTAGGAGTCAACTATTCTAAAAACCATTAGAATATCCTTCAAAGTACCCACATTGGGAAACTACCCAAATTTAGATCTAAAACCATAGATCCAGAAACCAGAATGTTAAATATTATATCCATATCCTGTCTGGAGAAACAACTGTGTGACGACCATAGTACAACCGATCATAGTATAGGAATTTTACTTCCTACTCTGTGTATGTCATTCAGAAACCATGACATCACACCCTACTACCTTCTTAACAGATCCATCCCCTATTCTGATTGAAGTCAAACCCATGACTGTCACATCAAAATTAGATGATCTATCTCCGCTATAACTGCTCTAGTCTATAAATAGACATAAGCTACTTGCCCACTATGCTTCCGATGCTCCCACTGAATACGACAACCCTCCTACCGGGTCTCATAACCTGGAACAACAGTAGTGTCAAGTCTGGGTAGATAAGAACCTCCCTTTCACCGTCCTTGAGGCTACCGAAGCACCTCTCGGGTGTCTGAGGTTACCCACTATATCTGCGGAGTGGCTATTGGAATGTCAAACCTGATTGAATATATAAGTCCTATTAAATTTTCCGTAATCGTTCGCGGTTCTGGAATCACTTCCAGTTCTACCATACTCCCACTACTGTTTTCTGAAAAAAACATTTTACTAAAACTGTGGCGAGTTAAGAACAATATCACTATTGGTCTTCCAAATGGTAGAATATCAACCCTCGACATAGCCAGGGTCAACCCACAAACAGCCATTACAGAAACGTGCCCTGAGTTATCCAGTGTCTGGTTTTAAGCATAAGCTGGACAACTCCCCATACCTTAATATCTTTTAAGGTACGAACTATTCTATATCCAATATAGAAACTTTGGCACTAATTTAATTGGAACCATATTCAAATCATGCAGCTGTCTCCAGTGCATATCAACTTAATGGAAAGAGGCTAATCAGCATTACTCAACTTAGGAATCCATCCAATTATGAGTAACCTGAAAGAGAAACACGTTTCTCAAAACCATCACTATCATCTGAATACCAATCACAAGAATCTACATCTTCGATCTCTTTGAAGAATCCCGATACTTGTGATACCTGGTTCTCTACTTTATTCTTATACCCACAACTTCTCAAAACTTAGTCCTTGTATTTCTACGAAACACTTGTCTAAATACTAGAGAAGTTATAAGTAAACAGAACATAGTACGAGGACCTACCCCTTTGTCCTGATGGACACTGGACAACATACAATACTCTGTATAAGTCCGCTGAGTTTGAACAACTCAAATCCTGTGCGTCGTAGGTGAAAAACTGTACCCTGGCGATTTCCTCAAATATCACCAATTACAACGAATTCCGATATAATGAGGATGATCACCTAATTCCCAATAACTTCCTCCCACTCATCATCTGTAAAACCATACAGATATGAGAATGAAACCTGGTAAATACATACCCTTGGAGTAAGTGTCTAATCGGGAAAACAGTTTTTGTTTAACAATGCACTGAAACATGAAAATGTTTCGTAGGGGTATCCTGGTATTCATAGCGATGCCTCTTCCATAATCAAATTCATGACTTCAACCGTATATTTTATTGCCATCTCTCCAAATCCCTTTATTTGTTTTTAGTCGTTACCTTCTGTACACCATCGTTAGGCTAAATGGTTTTCTTCCTTCCCTACCGTTCGGCACCAGCCTATGGTTTGGAAGAAGACTATCCAGTAAGCATAATAGGTGTACCCTCCTAAACCAAGGAGTACTCATAACTGAGAGAAGGTGATGATAAAAGACAACTGAATAATACCTTATTCCTTTAAAGGTGAAATAGGAGTGGCGATGAAGTACGCGGTTTTGGTCGTGAATGATATCAGTCGCAATTTACTTTGCCCTCTTTCTAATCCCTTTATTTTGTCTTTAGTTATTGCCTTCTGCACACCCTACTTAGGCTAATTGGTTTTCTTCATTCCCTACCTTTCGGCACCTGCCTATGGTTTGGAATAAGACTATCCAATAAGCGTAATAGGTGTACTCTCCTAAACCAAGGAGCCCTCGCAACCTGAGAGAAGGTGATATTAAAAGACAACTGAATAAACCAATTCTATTTCTCCTGAACCTTGATCCATCCTCGAAGAATTCCCTTCGAGTTCGTATATAACCATACGATGGATCTATCCAATGGAAGTGGATGTCCGTAGTAATACGGGTGTTCTGAGAAATGCAAAGGGTAAAAGAAGGAGTGGCAATGACATATGCAACATAGACAATCCAAAAGCCAGTATTTTAAGAAGGTTCGGTCAACTTGGTCACTGAGTCATAGTCTAGGGTCGGTCAAAGGTCGCTGCCAAAGAGAGGGAGAGAAAAGAAACACTCTGCGTGCACTCTAACCTAGATCAGAATGGTTATCACTTTATCTAATCCGGAAACCTCCCACTGTCCTGTCAAATTCTCCTCCAAACCTAAAAGAAGAATCAATCGGGATCACCCGAAGAGTAAACCAACTCATCAGTGGGAATCGGGATCCAACTCTCATCGCATGATAACGTGATGGAATGCATCCACGTTACTCATACTCCAGAAGGTATGCGCATACTTGGCAAGTTTCAGTTTCTTTAGAAACTCCCGATCAGATTTTTGCCCCATGCTCTTATAACCTTGGCTTTGGTCAAAATGTCATAAGTCACATGCCAAGTTCTACCCGTCACTATCTTGTCAATTTGAACCCATCCGCACATGCCCCTGACTTTGGCCAATCGGCAGAACGACTGTCCCAAACTAACTCATCTATCTATGCAACAATTGAAATACCCAGCAGCTACCAAACACTATGCCTTAACTTTGGCTAAAATACATAGCTTGAATACTACTGAATACTCAAAAGAAGTGACGGAGGGCTACGGCTGGTTTTTGGCGAAAAACCTTTAGCGTAGTGAACTTGATATCGCTGAAGGAACCTGATAGCTTTTTAAAATATAGTGGCGAAAACCTTTTGCTAAAGAGGTCACTCCCGGTGAAGGGATCTCGGCTCTTTCCTCGTGGAATTAGGTGCAGGATATTCCACTGAATACCGCTATGCAAAGCAACTTGTAATCGACTATAGTGAAGTTATTACCCTGATGCAAACTTCTGCCCAAGGGGTCAGTCCCGGTGAAGGGATATCGGCCCTTGCCCCGTCGAATGAGGTGCAGGATATTCCACTGAATACCGCTATGCAAAACAAAAGAAAACGTCTTTGCAATAACACTTTTTAAATTTGTTCCAACAACTAAAACAGGTTTGTTTAACTTTTTGCATTGATCAGAATCAATGCAGTCCCATCAATCAATCACACCAGAAAAGAACGAAAATAAAATGTACGTATATGCCATCCGCATTCGTCACTGGGTCCCGTCATCACCCGTTAGGTTACTTAACTAACGACAGAGCGGGGACTGGACTAGCGCGGGTGTAAAACATATACAACATCTAATAGTATATAAATCAATATACAATAATCGCTCCAGGCGTGATAATATGCAACATTACAGAAAAGTAATAAGCATCACAGAACAATACAGATAATCTGGGATCCTCGGGTTTCACAGAGCCGCTGCTGAAACCCGACGTTCCCCTGTCGTGTGGATAGCCTGTGCAATGAAACCTAGACCCCTACGGGTGCGGCAAGTTACCCGCCAAAAGCTGAAGCGAGGTAGTCCTCCACAGCATAGTGAATGGAACACCCGGCACTTCACGGAATCCGGTAAATTGAGCACCCCTCCTTGGGTCAACCTGTACCCTCTACTAGTGCGGTGAATAGTCTGCCAATTTTAGAGTGGGGCCCCTCTGCCTCTCAAAGCCATGAGATGCGGACCCGTTGCCCTCCAGAACCCGGCTATCCGTGCACTCCGTCTCGGGGCAAAACCTAGTACAGTAATGTAAAATAGTACAACAGGTACATCGACCGCAACTTGGTCGTGCCCCAAAAGAATATTATACAACAGGCAGTGACGGCAGTCCACATGTTGGACGCTCGCCCCGCAATATCAAATGTACAAATAAACTCAAACTGTACTACCATTTCACACTGCTATCCACCACGACAAATCCGCAACATCACAGCACAACACAGAACATCAACGCGAATGTCACGTTCGCAAACCCGTCTAAAAGAACTATAGCAATCAGACGCGGTTTACCGATCAAATGACATTCCCGGTCGGAGATATAATGTAAGCACTGTAAACTAACATGTTTAAATTTCGATCGACAAAATATCATAAAGTGGGCCCCACGCAAATCTGTTGAACAGTAACAAAACCTGGGCCCAAAATATATATACCAAAAACCCCAATTTCCAACATGGAATGTACTGTAGAAAACTGAGTGAGTGATCCCACTTTCTTGCGGCGGATCCGCGGCAAAACCCTAGCTGGAGCGGCGGATCCGCGGCGGAATAGTGGAATTACTTCCTCGAATTTCTACAGTATTCCTAAAAAACCCCGCACAGTTTTCTGAGATGTGTGAAATATTTTTAGGACACCGTTTAAAAACAACAGAAACTGTCAAGGTGAAAAATTGTGATTTTTGATTTCCGGTTCGATCGATGTTTTAAACGCGTTAGCACAAGTTAGTATAGCAAAATGGTGAGGCTCTGATACCACTGTAAGTCTACGCTAGCGCCCCGGCCGTCTACAGACGCCAAATGCGGAACAAAAACTTTTTAACTGGCGCTATCGTATACTTTAACCCGGATCTTCCATTATTGCTAAACTAACAAACTGTAAAGAGTGTAGAAAGGTTATACCGAACGATCCGAGTCCTTCGTTCTTTAACCATCATCCCACGCTCCGTTGCGGCTGCTCCGATCTGCTCGATCTCCGATCTTCTCATCCAGGTGGCACCACATCACTGATTCTTTAAACGGGCTCCCGCCTCTGACTTGAGGCAACTCGGTCGTCAAGTTTGCTAGAAGAGACGACCAAGATTGATGTAGAGAATGAGTAGATGACTTTGTCTCGTTCCGTCCAAAGCTATGGACGGACGGTTAATGAAGTTGCCGAGGGAATTGGGTGATGGAATGAAATGAACTGTAAAATTCCATGCACCCCAAATACTATCATAATCTTTTTCTCCAAATGAAAACTCAAGTGAAGTGAGGAGGAGAGAGAGGGCCGGCCACTTTATAGAAGGAGGGAGGTGACAGTAGGAGAAAGAGGGTGACCATAAAAAGCTTCTCACTCAAAAGATCAAGAACAAATATCCTTAAGTAAACAAAAAGCTTTAATGATAATGCATGAGTCACAAACCTAGTCATCATGCATTAATGAACCATTAAATGCATCCAATGAAAACTCAACACCAATTAATCCTAGTCACCTCATCTAGAATCTTCTAGAAGAATCCACACTCATCTCAAGAAAAGATAAATCCGTCTTTAACCGAATGTTAAAAGACGGCTGATAGAAAACTGGAAACTGGCAACTTCCAAAAGTGATCCTGAAACAACTTTCAGGATAACCCCGAAACTGTATAAATATACCCGCATTTGTATTACGACCGAATACAAATGCAACTGAGACAAAGATATTATACCTACTCAATATAATACTTGGATCCGGCTTAAACCAAAGCCGACCAGTATCATCTGCCCGAAAACTGACACGTGCGTAAACGCACGTGCATTTTCCGAACCCTGCCATAAAACCATACGGCCTCTACAACGTTTCGCCCGAACTTGGGAAACTGTCTGTGGGGGACTCTAATGACTCGTCAGTACCCTGGCAGTGGGTTTAACCACAAACCGTCAGCGGCACTAGCTATGCGTAACGGCTGCCCATGGACTGACCTCAAGGGAGGCCGAGGAGCGAACTCAAGGGAGACTGATGAGCGAACTCCTCCGAAAACCCTACTGAGCCTAACAGTGACAATGTATATACAGTCCGGTCCGTTCGTCAATGAGTATCGCATATCCGCCTAGGGGGCTAGTAACGTCAGACCCCCAATAGCAGTATAAGTCGTGTCGGAGTGTAGCCCAATCACACCCTGAGATACTACTGGAGTACCTACCAGTAAATCTCCTGCCATGGCCATGGACTTTGTGTAATGGCTCTCCTAGACACAGCACGACCTCGCCCCCAATACCGGGAGAGACGAATCCCCTGCCGATCCGCTCACGTGCCTCCATATGGCTCGGGACTGTACCCAAAAGCTACCTGTTTGCACGAATCCTTTGAGCCGTGGTAGGGTAGAAATCAAAGCACAGTGGGAACTCACACGAGACAAATGACGACCTCAGGTCGATGAACTAACCTGTACACATGTCACCAGGGAACTGCTATCTGACGATAGGTATAGTACTAACTAGCAGATTCCCGGCGAGTCCTGTCCGGTGTACTCATAACCCAATGAGCACCTGTATACATCTTAGGTGATCCAACTGACACCAGTGGCTTGTGAGACCGGCCACCGCCCCTCGTCGGGGTCTCGACTGTATACACTAGCCTACTCCGGAGTATCGATGCCCTGTCTCGAAACTCCCACGACTATGGACCACAATTAAGGATATGCATATAAACTACCCAACTCTCACGTATATGATCGCCATCATACAGTTGGTAGTAAAGCAAGATCCTAAGGGCTCTATCAAAGTGTAACATGCAATTAGTCACCTGAACATGTACACGACTGATAAAGGCAAACCAGATAGCATACTATCATTTCGAGTAAGACTGTCCTACCGGGATAGGTCCTCCGCAATCATTGCAATCACGTACCTGCGATCCAATAATTGACTATGAGGGCACTATCTCCAACACCTATGACCTTGGCTAAGGTCAACAAATCATAGGTACTAGTCAAGTTCTACCCGTCATTTCGTGATTAATTAGACCCACCCACATGACACTTGGCTAAGGTCAACAAAGCCACATGACTGCCCTAACTAATCGCATCATATGCTGTGTAGGAAGACATCACTTAGTTACCGCACACTACGCCTCGGCTATGGTCGACAAACGTAGCACGAATACTAAGTACTCTACTTCCTAAAATGACGGAGGGTTGCGAATGGTTTTTGTGAAAACCTTTAACGCTTTGAACTTGATCTCGTTGCGGAATCAAATGGTTTTTAAATGGAATCTTTTCGAGGCTTTTCTAGTTTTGCTAAAGGGGTCACTCCCGGTGAAGGGATCGTCGGTCCTTTCCTCGTCGAATGAGGTGCGAGATATATCATATATATCACTGTGCAAAGAAGAAACTATAGAAGCGATCAAATACAAACCGAGTGTGTAGCATCTGCCAGTTATTGCTAAAGGAGTCACTCCCGGTGAAGGGATCTCGGTCCTTTCCTCATCGAATAAGGTGCAGGATGTTCTATAATGAACACCACAATGCAAAGCAAGAACTGTAGCTACCTGTTTTATTTTGAAATTCGATTCCACAACATCAATTAGGTTAATTTTCTTTCATTAATCTCATTAATGAATATCCCATCAATTAAGTCCACCTAACCATCACAGATAAATCTAACGTACGCTTATGCCATCCGCATTCGCCTCGATGTCCCGTCTGCACCGTTAGGTTAGGTAACTAACGCCAGAGTGAGGCAGGGCTAGCGCGGGTGTAAAACATAAGCAACGTCTATATAATATATCATATATACTATATATAATACCTGTCACAGAACATCACATGATCTCATCACAGATAAAGCACAGCAGAAGAACCATATGAAATATTGGATATACTAAGACGTCCGTGTTTTCAATACGAGCCAGTATAAAACATGGATTCCACGGTCGTGATGAATAGCCAATCCCACACCCCTAGACCCCTACGAGAGCGGCAAGCAACCCTACCAATTCTAGGGTTAGGAGACCCGGACTCGACTCCTCGAGTTGGTCTCCCACTGGACCCCAGAACCCGGTTACATGTGCTCCCCTCCTTGGGTCTATCCTAGTGCAGAAAAGTAAATAATATACAACAACGGTGACAACTTCCGCAACCTGGAAGCGCCCCAATAAAAGAATATTACATACAAGTTTTTACATGAATGAAAATGAAAAACACTCATCTCACATAAAAACCCCCCCGGCTATTCAAACACGACGATCCAATATAACATATCCAGCAACACATAACATCACATGTCATCAACGTAAGTAAATATGCGCATCCCAATTGTCGTTGACATATAGCAACGAAACCGGCGATATCACATATTACACTTACGGTCACAGAAAAGAAAGTGTAAAACTACAACAGTTGGAATCCGCAATCTGCATAGACATCGCATGCCTAATCAAATGAATACCTTAGACATCGCATGCCTAACAGTTATAAACCCCGCATTTTAGTCTCAAAATCGAAAACTCTTTTCAATATCAAGTCGGGCAATTCAACAAGATTCCCGACATCCTGATCGAATGCTCGTCGCAAACTTCAGTAGGCGGCCGCACCCCCCGATACCGACGACGAAGTGCACCAAGGCGGAACACCGCTGCCGCGAGCACCCGAACGGATGCTTTCGGCGACGGGGTTCTCCTACAGTCACTTGGTCGGGGCTATGGGGCGAGGCTGTCTATTAAGTTTACCCGGCGAGTATCCGCGTACGCTACGTGATTGCGACGGACTTTTGATCACATCAAAATTCCGTGGCAACCGATCAAGTGAGACTAAACTGCTATGTTTATAACATTCATTTAGTTATCTCATAACTATTTGTGAATTCCAATTATTGTATCCCATTTCGGATAAATAGAAAATGTCAAACTTTCCGATCGAACAATCGAACACCCAAGTTTTCCCGATACAGCTCAACACATGAAATAAGTCTAACAACATTCAGTTCGTGCCTCAGTACCGATGGTCCGGCCGTAGAAGGGTCAAGCCAACGCCTCACATGTGGCACGCCGTACTGCCCCAAACCCGAAGGTTCAAAGGGCAGTTCAAGACGGTCACATAATCGAGTTAAGGTTTGTTGTCTTCTAGAGGGACCATCGCGTTACTTGCACTACTTAGAACGTCGTTAAACTACGGAAAAATCCAACACTTGGAAATTTCCCGACAGGGAAAAAATTGGGTATTTATATCCGGTCGAACTTTTTAACATATTCTAAAATTTATCCGAAGCCACACAGACAAAATTTGATACTCCGATCGAAACACCGAATCCCCAAAACAACTCCAGAAAATTCAACTCTTGAATAAATATTAAAAATTCCCAGGAAAACTAGCAAAGAAATCTGAGAATTACTGTGTAAAAAAGAATACACAAAACGACAGATTGGCCGCGGAACCGCCGCACGAGCCATGCTCCTGCCGCGGATCCGCGGTTCAATGATTGAAACAGTGCATCAAAATTCACAGTAACTCTTAGATTATTCTGCTTGTTTCTCTGCATATTTTTAATGTGGAAAACCCCGAATTTAGAATTCGTCCAGAGAGCAATTTTAAGGTTGGGGTTTCGAGTCGTTCGGACTTCAAAATCCGTCTAGACTTCGCCTAAGGCTCTAGCTAGGCTCTGATACCACTGTAGGGTTCCTAGGCACCCTAATGAGGTCACAGAAGGCATCGAACATGCCAAATTAAAATTTTAACGGTGCCGAGAGACCCGACTACGGATCGTTTGCTAGAAAACTAGGCGAAAAAGAATCTAGTTAACACTTAACTATATGAAATACGGAAATACAACCTTTGTAGATCCGGTGCTCCATATCCATAGCTCCGTAACGAGGTCCTCTCCGCTGTCCAAATCAAATCCGGGCTCTAGCGTCGGCTTCGTCGGAGAATGGGCAAGCTAGGTCGTCGATGTCCATGCCGAAGATGATCTACGTCGAGGCATCGCTAGATCAAGCTCACAACTTCACCAAGTCATGAAACTTGTGAAGTAAACACACTCTACTACTTGGCAAGAGGTAGAGGATGAAGAAATAGGAAGTGGGTAGACTTTAGTTTTGGATTTCTCACTCATTTCCATCACTTGCCATTGATGGGGCAAGCTTTCTTCACTTGAAGAAAATGGAAGAAGAAGAAGATGATATATGATAAGTTAATTAAAAATCAATAGAAAAACAATACTTATCATAATATTAACTCTAGTCAAGTGTAGAGAATGAATCATGGTTAGTGGGAATGGTTAGGGTTAAGAATGAGATAAGAATGGTTGACTTGATCAAAGCTTCATGAAGCTTCAACTAAAGAACAAAATTAGCCACCATTCTTTTCTCTTTTCTTTTATTCATTTATCAAAAATAAAAGGATAATTAAATAAGATAAATGAATAACAAATAATAAACCCCAACCATTTCATTAACCAAGGTTTAATACTTTACACTTAACCAAAAAGCATGTATCATCAAACATGATACTAGCAAGTGCACAAAATCATATCGCATATGCAATGCGCACAACCGAGCGAGAAAATCCATTTAAAGTGAACCGATACTAGTTAATGCAAAGTAATATATCAAATATATAATTATGCATCAAATCATTAAATCAACACTTGATTTAACGATCCGGTCATATCGTATATAACCGACTAGTATGCAATGCATCGGTTTATCGAATCAACCCTTGATTCGATAACTAGGGTATATCGCATATAACCTAATCGATACATTCATCGCGAGAATGAAATACGGTATCACATACACGCATTATTCTCGGTCCCGCACATATCTCATATGCGCTCCTATTTCGTTTCGCTTGAGCCAGGAAACCTCTGTGTAGGACTCTAAAGACTCGTCAATACGCCGGCAGCAGATGATGATCATATCAAACATCCACAAGCCGCAAGCGGTCTGCTACACGTAACGGCCACCCGGGTATTGAGGGATCTGAAGATCGACGAGCAAGCCCGCTCACACTCCAGTGAATCCGACCAGTAACACTACCGTACAGTCCGGTTTGATCGTCTGATATGTCGCATATCTCGCCTAGGGGTGGTAAACGTCAGACCCCAATAGCTCGATAAGTCGTGTCGATATGAGGTCTATAACAATTCGAGAAACTACTGGTAACACTTACCAGTAAATCTCAGCAACCCTGGCCAGGGATTTCCTGTTATAGCCAATCGAACACAGCACAACATCAACCCCCTATACCGGGAGAGACGAATCCCCTCCTATCGCTCATTGCCTCCATGTGACTCGGGACTGTACCCAAAAACCACCGTTTTGCACGCCCTCTTGGACGTGGTAAGATGGAAATCAAAGCACAGTGGGAACCACACAAGACTCTATGACGATCTCGGGTCAACAGACTACTCTGTACCAGTGTCACCAGAGAACTGCCATCTGACGTGAGGTATAATACCATCTGGGAGTTCTCGGCGAGTCCGTCCAGTGTACCCAGTCTCTACTGAGCACCCGTATATCATCTCTGATGTCAAACACCAATGGATATGGGATCATCCATCGCCCATCTGTATGGGTCGAGAAGGTATACGCTAGTCTACTCTGGTATATCGATGCCCCGTCTCGATACACCCACGACTAGGGACTTTGAAGGATGTACTTATGGACTACCATGTCCCCACTAGTATGATCCGCATCACAGTCCAGGTAGTCAAGTACAGATCCTAAGGGCTTTACCAACATGTAACAGAGAGACAAACAGTATACACGTTAAGGTAAAGATCAACCAGATAGCATACTATCATGTCGAGCAAGAAAGTCCTCCCTATATATGTCCCAGCATCCACTACAATATACATCCAATGTACAGTAATGGCCTCTAGGGCATACATATAACTAACAGATATAATCGATGGAACGAGATAGCTTTTAAAAGGAGTGGCTCAAGCTCCGCATTTAAAAGTTAGTCTTGAAAAGAACCGAGTGGTTTTTCGAAAGTGTTCCAACAACTTTTACTTGGTTTATTTTTCTTGTATTAGTTCTTTTAATGCGTGATATTCTTGCATTAGTTCTTTTAAAGAGTCCCATCATTTAATCCTACCATTGCAGAAAACAACCAAAATATGACGTACGCTTATGCCATTCGCATTCGCCACGGGGCCCCGTCATTACCCGTTAGGTTACTTAACTAACGACAGAGCGGGGGCTGGGCTAGCGCGGCTGTAAAACATAAGCAACGCCTAAATAATATCATATATAGATATACTGCAATGATAGCCATTTCAGATCACAGATGAACACATTGGATATACTAGGAATCCGCAATTCGTACGAGCCTGTAACGAAAAGCAGATTACACGGTCGCGGTGAATAGCCAATACCCCACCCAAGACCCCTACGGGTGCGGCAAACTACCCGCCAAGTACCCGAAGCGAAGCAACCTCCCTCAACTCCGTGAGTAGGCCACTCGGCACTTCGGCATACCTGGTAGTTTGTGCACCCCCTACATGGGTCTATCCTAGGAGCAAAAATAGTAAAAAGAAATTATACAATGACGGCTACAACCCCGACCCGGTTGTGCGGCCATACAAATAATTATTACATCAATTTACAAATTTACATGAATTGAAAGAAACGAAAACTCTCGTCTCACAACCCCCGGCTATTCACCCACGACAATCCAACGAATTCATATACACATTCCAATAACATTACAGATAACAAATTTGTATAACCCCCACTAATCGACATATAGCGATTAGCAGACGTTCAATACAAATATCACATCACAGAAAAACCCATCAGCTTAAGTCTTTTAGAAGTTCGATCAAAAATACGGATTTTCAGGCCCCAAACACAAAATTTTCGTTCTGGAAAATCTGGGCAGAAAATACATATTTCAAAAATCCCAAAACAACCCCATAAAAACACTGCACAAAATTTGGACCTCGGCCGAGTCAACTCGGCCGCGGAACCGCGGCGGGAGCGTGCTCCCGCCGCGTTTCCGCGGCGCTTTGACCGGTTCGTGGGGCCAAATTTCGTGGGTGTTTAGTAAAAACCCTGAGCCAATTTTTAAGATGAAATTTATCAATTTAACAGAACTTTAAAAATCGACAGCAACTTTGAATTTCGGGTTTATTTCGGGACTTTTTCTCCGATCGAATTTCTAGCTACTATGCTAACATGTTAGATAGAGTTTAACTAGGCTCTGATACCACTGTAAGTCCATGCTACCTCTCCCGGTACTTTCGGGCATGCGGAATTTGGTGAAAAACAATTTTCTAGAGGCGGTAACATGGACTCAAAACCGGATCTTTGTTAAACATCTAACTAACAACCTAACTAGGAGTTGTTAACTACTCGGTTAGGGGGTTATACCTTTCTTTCTTGAACTCCTTCATCTTCAAGCCTCGATGGTTGTCCGGATCGGCTTCACCCCGTCTTCTCCTTGCGCCGAAGATCGATCCACCTGAAAGGTTCTACCTTTGGCTTCTTCTTCGAACTTTGAAGAAACTAGTTCACTCGGTTTGCTAAACCTTGTGAACTAGAGTGAGTAGAGGAGAGTGTGTTGGGATTTTCTCTATGGTTCTTGGTTCTCAACACATGAGACAAGTGAACCATAGACTAAAGAGAGGGAGAGCAAGAGGAAGGAGATGAGAGCTTAAGAACACAAGAGAGAGAATGAAAAATGATAGAATGAGCAAGACTTTTCTCACTTGGCTCTCATAATCCAAAACCATCATCACAAAAATAGTAATCAAGTATTGTGTAAATGGTTTAAGTCAAAATGGCTATATCATTTCATGCACTCATATTGCACAAGAGAACAAGCAAGTAAAAAGTCTTTGCCATGAAATGATAGCCATTGTCATCATGATGGTCAACTAGTCCTGTAGGGTTCCTAGGCACCCTAATGAGGTCTCACAAGGCATCGATCATGCCAATTTCAAAAATACGGTCTCGAGAAACCCTAGACTACGGATCGTTAACTAGATATTTAGGCGAAACGATAACAAGTTAACACTTAACTAAAAGAATACGGAAATACAACCTTTGTAGATCCGGTGCTCCACCTCCATAGCTCCGCAACGAATTCCCCTCGCTGTCCAAATGAATTCCCGGGCTCTAGCGTCGGCTTCGTCGGAGAAATGGCGAGCTAGGTCGTCGATGTCCATGCCGAAGATGATCTACGTCGAAGCATCGCAAGATCAAGCTCTCACTTCACCAAGTCATGAAACTTGTGAAGAAAACACACTCTACTACTTGGCAAGAGGTAGAGGATGAAGAAATAGGAAGCGGGTAGACTTTAGATTTGGATTTCACACTCTTTTTCATCACTTGCCATTGATGGAGGCAAGCTTTCTTCACTTGAAGAAATGAAGAAGAAGAAGGTAAATGTTATGACAAGTTAATTCCAAAAAGAAAATTAAAAGAATACTTATCATAACCAAACCATGGTCAAGTGTAGAGAATAAATCATGGTTAGTGGGATGGTTAGGGTTAAGCATGAGACAAAATGGTCACTTGGTCAAAGTCTTCATGAAGCTTCATGAACAAAACAAAACATGCCACCATTTTCTCATTTGCTTTTCTTTTTCCAAAAGAATAAATAAATGAATAAAATGAATAAGGAAAAAGTAAACCCTAACCATTTCATTAACCAAGGTTTAATTCTTTACACTTAACCAAAAGGCATGCATCATCAAACATGATACAAGCAAGTGCACAAAATCATATCGCATATGCAATGGGCACATCCGAGCGAGAAAATCCATTTAAAGTGAACCGATACTAGTTAATGCAAAGTAATATATCAAATATATAATTATGCATTAAATCATTAAATCAACACTTGATTTAACGATCCGGTCATATCGCATATAGCCGACTAGTATCCTATGCATCGGCTTATTGAATCAATACTTGATTCGATAACCAGGGTATATCGCATATAACCAATCGATAGATTTATCGCGAGAATGAAATACGGTATCACATACACGCATGATTCTCGGTCCCGCACATATCTCATATGCGCTCCTATTTCGTTTCGCTTGAGCCAGGAAACCTCTGTGTAGGACTCTAAAGACTCGTCAATACGCCGGCAGCAGGTGATGATCATATCAAACACCCACAAGCCGCAAACGGTCTGCTAAACGTAACGGCCACCCGGGTATTGAGCGATCAGAAGATCGACGAGCAAGCCCGCTCACACTCCAGTGAATCCAACCAGTAACACTACCGTACAGTCCGGTCTGATCGTCTGATATGTCGCATATCTCGCCTAGGGGTGGTTAACGTCAGACCCCAATAGCTCGATAAGTCGTGTCGATATGAGGTCTATAACAATTCGAGAAACTACTGGTAACACTTACCAGTAAATCTCAGCAACCCTGGCCAGGGATTTCCTGCTATAGCCAATCGAACACGGCGCAACATCAACCCCCTATACCGGGAGAGACGAATCCCCTCCTATCGCTCATTGCCTCCATGTGACTCGGGACTGTACCCAAAAACCACCGTTTTGCACGCCCTCTTGGACGTGGTAAGATGGAAATCAAAGCACAGTGGGAACCACACAAGACTCTATGACGATCTCGGGTCAACAGACTACTCTGTACCAGTGTCACCAGAGAACTGCCATCTGACGTAAGGTATAATACCATCTGGGAGTTCTCGGCGAGTCCGTCCAGTGTACCCAGTCTCTACTGAGCACCCGTATATCTCCTCTGATGTCAAACACCAATGGATATGGGATCATCCATCGCCCATCTGTATGGGTCGAGAAGGTACACGCTAGTCTACTCTGGTATATCGATGCCCTGTCTCGATACACCCACGACTAGGGACTTTGAAGGATGTACTTATGGACTACCATGTCCCCACTAGTATGATCCGCATCATAGTCTAGGTAGTCAAGTACAGATCCTAAGGGCTTTACCAACATGTAACAGAGAGACAATTAGTGTACACGTTAAGGTAAAGAGTAACCAGATAGCATACTATCATGTCGAGCAAGAAAGTCTTCCCTATATATGTCCCAGCATCCACTACAATATACATCCAATGTACAGTAATGGCCTCTAGGGCATACATATAACTAACAATCTCCCACTTGCACTAGGGCCATCTGTAGCAGTGGTTGTAGTATCTCATACTCAACCATCCCATAAAAGTCTCTCTCTGGGAACAGGCCTTTGTGAGTGTATCCGCTGTGTTGTCCTCTGAGTCTACTCTCCTAACCTCGATCTCCTTGGAGATCAACCATCTCCATGATCAGGTGATACTGCCTTAGAATATGTCTGGGTCACTGATGGGACGGACGTTCCTTGGAAAAGCCACAACTCCATTGTCACACAATGGGAGGAATAAAGTTCATCTCATGAACCAATATACACCCAGACTTCCTCTTTGGTAGCATCTTAAGTAGCGATGTATCCAGCCTTTATCGTCTAGTATGTCACGGTATCTAGCTTGGAACTCTTCCAACATACCGTCCCTTTACTGAGGGTAAAGACAATGCCTGTGACTGACACTCAGTCGTCATTATCACCCTGGAACACTTCCAGTGATTCTTCCCAGGATCAACTGATACCATCTCACTACAATTAGTGAGTAGCCTAACATCCATTTAGATCTATCTCATAGATCCAAAATCCAGGATTTAGTAGGTATCACTTTGATCCTATGCGGAGATTGATCGAGCGTAGCATAGGAAACTCCTTCCCTATCAAGAGTATGTCATCCACGTACTCTACGAGGATCGTTACCATACTCCCTACTACCTTTTTGTTTATACAAGGTTCATCTGTAGGGTTGCTAGGCACGCGCACAAGGGTCTACGAGGCATCAACCATGCCCGATTAAAATTTTAGCCGTGCCGAACAACCCGAATACGGAACTTTAAACTAGAGATTAGGCGAAAACAAGCATGCTAAACATTTTAACACTAAGTGAGAGGGATTACAACCTTTGTAGATCCGGTCCTTCACTTCATATGCTCCGTGTTGTGGTCCCTTCGCTGCGATCATCGGGATCCGGACTCTCGAGAGGTTCCACGAAGAGAAAGACGCAACCTTTGCTTCCGATCTTCGATACTAAGATGATCTATCTTGAAGTTTCTTTAACACAAGCTAACACTCATGAAATGATGTGAACACCCTCATCTAAATGGCAAGGGAAGATGAGGATGATCAAGTAGGAATTTTGCCCTCTTTATTTATCTTTTTCTCATATTTATTCATCACCTTTTGAAAAACAAGCAAGCTTTTCATGAAAAGAATTGAAGGAAGAAGATGAACAATATTAGTTCTCCTTTTGTGATGAATAGGAAATGAAATAATATGATAGATAATGCAACCATGGTCAAGCTAACTCTTGTAGAGAATTAACTAGGGTTAAAGGTTTGGTTAGGGTTTTGGAAATATCTAGCATAATATCTTAACAAAGACAAAGAAAGAAAACTTCTAGAAACTTCTAGAAAGCCTTAACCCTAATCAAACCCTAACCATGTTTAATCTCTACTAAACAAGTTGCATTATTTATCATATCATGTTACAATATTATATATCACATATACAATATTTATTGCAACAAAATAAAATAATACATTTAACATATATCGCATATATATCAATGTATTACCCGAGTGAGAAAAAGAATCTTTTAGTGAGCAAATATTAGCTAATGTAATTTAATATATCATATATATTATTATACATTAAATTATCGAATCAACACTTGATCCGACAATCCGGCTATATCGCATATAACCGACTAATATTTATCCGTACCGATTTGCCGAATCAACACTTGATCCGACGACCCGGCTGATATCAAATATCGCGAGAATATAATACGGTATCACATATCGCATTATCCTCGGTCCCGCACATATCACATATGTGCTCCTACTCCGTTTTGCCTGAGTCAAGAAACCTCTGTGTAGGACTCTAAAGAATCGTCAATACGCCGGCAGTAGGTGATGATCATATCAAACACCCACAAGCTGCAAGCGGTCAGCTAAACGTAACAGCTACCCAGGTATTGATCGCTCAGAAGATCAACAAGCAAGCCTGTACTTTCTCCTGTGAATCCAAACAGTAACACTCCCGTACAGTCCGGTCTCGTCGTCTGATATGTTGCATATCTCGCCTAGGGGTAGTAAACGTCAGACCCCAGTAGCTTGATAAGTCGTGTCGATATGAGGTCTATAACAGTTCGAGAAACTACTGATAACACTTACCAGTAAATCTCAGCAACCCTGGCCAGGGATTTCCGGTTATAGCCAATCGAACACAGCACAACATCAACTCCCTATACCGGGAGAGACGAATCCCCTCCTATCGCTCATTGCCTCCATGTGATTCGGGACTGTACCCAAAAGCCACCTTTTTGCACGCCCTCTTGGACGTGGTATGATGGAAATCAAAGCACAGTGGGAATCATACAAGACTCTATAACGATCTCGGGTCGACAGACTACTCTGTACCAGTGTCACCGGAGAACTGCCATCTGACGTATGGTATAATACCATCTGGGAGTTCTCGGCGAGTCCGTCCAGTGTACCCAGTCTCTACTGAGCACCCGTACACCATCCTTGATGTCAAACACCGATGGATATGGGATCATCCATCGCCCATCATATGGGTCAAGATGCGTATACGCTAGTCTACTCTGGTGCATCGATGCCCTGTCTCGATACACCCTCGACTAGGAACAGTTATAGGATGTACTCGTCGACTACCGTGGCCCCACTAGTATGATCTCATCATAGTCCCAGTAGTCGAGTACATATCCTAAGGGCTTTATCAACATGTAACATAGAGACAATCAGAGTATATGTTAAGATAAAGTACAACTAGATAGCATACTATCATGTCGAGCAAGAAAGTCCTCCCTATATATGTCCTAGCATCCACTACAATATACATCGTATGTACAGTAATGGCCTCTAGGGCATACATATAACTAACAATCTCCCACTTGCACTAGGGCCATCTGTTATGGTATCGCATACCCAACAATTAGCTGCGGTTGAAGTATTTCATACTCAACCATCCCATAAAAGTCTCTACTGGGAAAAAGGCCTTTGTGAATGGATCCGCGCTGTCGTCCTCTGTGTCTGTTCTCCTAACCTCGATCTTCCTGGAGATCAACCATCTCCATGATCAGGTGATACTGCCTAAGAATTATATCTGGATTTCTGATAGGACGGTAGTTCCTTGGCTGAAGCCACAACTCCATTGTCACACAATGGTAGGAACGAAGTTCATCTTATGAACTTATATATATCCAGACTGCCTCTTTGGTAGTATCCTTGGTAACGATGTATCTTGCCTTTAATCGTCTAGTATGTCACGGTATCTAGCTTGGAACTCTTCTAACATACCGTCCCTCCACTGAGGGTGAAGACAATGCCTTCGACTGACATTCAGTCGTCCTTATCAGTCTGGAACCTTTCCAGTGATTCTCCCCAGGATCGATTGATACCATCTCACTACAACTAGTGAGTATCCTAACATCCAATTAGATCTATCTCATAGATCCAAAAACCCAGGATTTAGGAGGTATCACCTTGATCCTACATGGAGAATCCTTGTGATAAGCGGAGATTGACCGAGCGCAGCATAGGAAACTCCTTCCCTATCAAGAGTATGTCATCCACGTACTCTACGAGGATCACCACCATACTCCCTACTACCGTTTTGTATATACAAGGTTCATCTACCATTTTGATGAAGTCAAACTCTTTGACTACCACATCAAAACAGATGTTCCAACTCCGCGATGCCTATTTTATAAAACATCTTGCACACGTTTCCGCTGCTCCCACTGTCTACGAAGCCCTCTGGCTGTGTACTTATAGACGCTATCTTCTAAATCATCATTTAGAAAAGCAGTCATGACACCCAACCACCAGATATCGTAGTCATGGTATGTAGCCGTGGCAAGTAGGATCTGGATGGACTTAAGCATAGATTTGAAAGTCTCAACTTTTCCATGTACACCAAGTAATCTTCTCAAGATATACTCGCTCCTGATGGGGATTTAACCCTTCAGATAAAGCAACCAAAGTCCATACTTTGTTGGTGTATAAGGATTCCATCTCAGATCGATAAGCATCCAGCCATTCTTACAGAGTCCCATTCCTGATGGCCAGCTCGAAACTAGTTGGGTCATCATCTCATGATGCAATCCTCGCTCCCACTGTCATAGAGAAACTAAAGTATCTCTCAGGTGGGTGAGGAACCCTACTAGATCGACGGAGAGGCTGAGGTTCGTTGGAAGCTATTGAATCCTTTGGTTCTACCAAATCATTAGCTGCAGTTTGTATAGCTGGAAACTTTCCAGTTCTACATAACAGACCTTTCCTCGAGCTTGTCCGAATTTTGCTTTTAGACATAGGCCGGACAACCCAAATCTTAACAAGCTTAAGATATGGGCTCTTCCCTTTCCATATCATATATGAAGTGGTAGGCAACTGATTTGATTTGAACCTTATTCAATAGGTATGCAGTTTCTCAAGCGCATAACATCCAAAAGGAAATAGGAAACTCAGTAGTACTCATCATAGAGCACACCATATCACATAGGGCGCTATTGCTCCGCCCCGATACACCGACGTGATGTGGTGTATTCGAAGGAGTAATGCTGAGAGAGAATCTCATTCTCCTTTAGAATAGTCCAGGAATTCCGTGCTCAAGTATTCTCCTCCTCGATCTCATCAAAGGACATAATACTTATACCTGTATTTTGGTTCTCTACTTCTAACTTATATTCTGTGAATATCTCAAAAGGTTCGGACTTGTGTTTCAACAGGAACATATGTCTGAATCTTGAGAGATTATCAGAGAATGTAATGAAGTACAAAGAACCGATCTTGGCATGTGTAGACAGGAGACTTTCATACATCAGCATGTATCAATCCCAAAAGTTTACTAACTCTTTCTCTGTTTCCAACAAACAGAGCTGTGGTCATCTTATCTTTGTGACATGACTGACAAGTTTCATAAGATGTAAATTCAAACTAATTTAAATATGCATCTATATGTAACTTCAGCCAGTCGGGTCGCATTGATATGACCCAGTCTACAATACCTCAAGAAGGATTCATTCATATCTGAACTCTTTCTCTCGTGTGTGTTCTGTATACTAAGAACTGTAGTTTGATTTAGAACGTCAATGCTTTTAGATAACGTGCCTGAACCGATCAACTCTTGATATAGGAAATGTTCAAAACATTATCCAATCAATACAAAATTATATCCTTTCTTTACTAATAAAGAGACTGATATGATTTTGTATATCAGGTTCGGTATCTAATAACATTTGTTCAGAATCAATGTATTCCGGTAATACAGGGTGATAGTGACCAACAGACTTGGCTGCAACACTTGCACCGTTTTCTGTCTCATGAAACTTATCACCCGTTCTCAGTTCTCTACCTATCTGTAGCCCATGTAACAGATTACATATGCGGGATCCTGATCCGGTATCACATACCCAGGACGTAAAGGATACTGAGAAACAGTTCTGTGTAATTAACACACCCGAAGATGATGCATCAGCATGCACTTTCTTCGTTTGGGCGGCACGGGAAATCTGGTATTCCCCAATTTCCTGCTCTGTCTTATAACAATTATAAGTTGGAGCGGGACCAACGTTCCCCAGCTCAGTATAACAAGCGGGTTCGGTCAATATATCCGTTTTATTATCTTGATTAAGGCGTGATATGGTCGCTACCTGGAGAGAGAGAGAAGAAAACACTCAGCGTATGCTCTTGCAAGATTAGATTGGTTATCTAATATATCTAATCAGGATGTCTCCCACTGTTTTAATCAAATCTTCCTTCAAACCCTAAAAGGAAAGACTAGCCGGGATTAATTACACGCTACAAGTTCGCCAATCTTTCAGCCAGGCCAGTGTCGGTACTTTGAGGGAGGTCTCCCGTGCTATCGCACGAACCTAATTAAAGTAAACCTCGTTTTCCCAGAGGCGTAACCCCGTTAACACCTTTCTAGACACCTACTTGATCGGCTAATTGTAATGTGTAAAACTCTCCCAGGAGTAACTCTTACTCGCAGCGGGTATCGGGATCCAACTATCTTATAGAAGGTATGCAATCTCATTGCAAATTTCAACACTTGAAATTCCCAATAATATTTTGCGCCAAGCCTCCTATGACCTTGACAAAGGCCAACAAACCATAGGCTGCTAGTCAAGTTCAACCCGTCATTTCTTGATTGAATTAAACCCACCCGCACGGCCCTTGACAAAGGCCAACAAGGTCGCACGACTACCCTAATCCAATCTGCATCATATGCATAAGCAGATAAGTACTATTCAGCTACCGCACACTACGCCTTGACAAAGGCCAACAAACGCAGCACGAATACTAAACAGTCCTTATCTGAAATGAAGGAGGGCTACGACAGGTTTTTATGAAAACCCTTTGCGTAATGAACTTGATATCGTTGTAGAATCGAGTGATTTTAAATGGAGTGTTTTTGAGGCTTTTCTAGTTTTGCTAAAGGGGTCACTCCCGGTGAAGGGATCGTCGGCCCTTTCCTCATCGAATAAGGTGCAGGATATTTCACAAATACCACTATGCAAAGAAAAACTCTAAAAGCAATCAAAAGACAAACCGAGTTTGTAGCATCTGCCAGTTATTGCTAAAGGAGTCACTCCCGGTGAAGGGATCTCGGTCCTTTCCCTATCGAATAAGGTGCTGGATGTTCTACAAGGAACACCGCTATGCAAAGCAAGAACTAGAGCTACCAGTTTTTAAAACAAGTTTCTACAACATCTTAGGTTTCTTTTATTTCATTAATCTCATTAATGAAGTCCCATTTTAATATGCTTCACAAGCATCTCTTTTGAAACGAAATCTGCAATATAACATATATCTCATATATATAAAATATAAACATTCGTCTCAGGCAGTAATATGATCTCATCACAGAACATTGCAGCAGAAGAACATATATGAAATATTGGATATACTAGGACGTCCGTGTTTTCAATACGAGCCTGTATAAAACACGGATTCCACGGTCGCGATGAATAGCCAAACCCACATCCCCAGACCCCTACGAGAGCGGCAAGTAACACTGCCAACTCTAGGGTTAGGAGACCCGGTCTCGACTCCTCGAGATGGTCTCCCACCGGACCCTAGAATCCGGTTACTTGTGCTCCCCGCCTTGGGTCTACCTAATGCGGAAAAGTAAATAATATACAACGGTGACATCTTCCGCTACCTGGAAGTGCCCCAATAAAAGAATATTACATACAAATGAATTTTACATGAATGAAAAAGAAAAAACTCTCATCTCACATAAAACCCCCGGCTATTCAAAACGCGACGATCCAATATAACATATCACAGCAACACATAATATCTCATATCATCAACGTAAGCAAGTATGCGTATCCCGATTGTCGTTGATGTATAGCAACGAAGCCGGCGATACACCACATACTACGCTTACGGTCACAGAAAAGAAAGTGTAAAACTACAACAGTTGGAATCCGCAACCTCCTTAGACATCGCATGCCTAACCAAATGAATTCCTTTAGACATCGCATGCCTAACAATTATAAACCCCGCATTTTAGTCTCATTATCGAAAACTCTTTTCAATATCAAGTCGGGCAATTCAACAAGATTCCCGACGTCCTGATCGAATGCTCGTCGCAAACTTTAGTAGGCGGCTGCACCCCTGATACCGTCGACGAAGTGCACTAAGGCGGAACACCACTACCGGGAGCACCCGAACGGATGCTTTCGGCGACGGGGTTCTCCTACAGTCACTTGGTCAGGGCTATGGAGTAAGGCTGTCTATTAAGTTTACCCGGCGAGTATCCGCGTACGCTACGTGATTGCGACGGACTTTTGATCACATCAAAATTCCGTGGCAACCGATCATCTGAGACTAAACTGCTATGTTTATAATATTCAAATTAGTTATCTCATAACTACCTGTGGATTCCAAATATTGTATCACATTCCAGATAAATAGAAAAAAGTTAAACTTTCCGATCGAATCATCAAGCACCCAAGATTTCCCCAATATATCTCAACACTTGAAATCAGTTTAAAAACGTCCATCACATGCCACAGTACCAATGGTCCAGCCGTAGAAGGGTCAAGCCAACGCCTCACATGTGGCACGCCGTACTGCCCCAAACCCTAAGGTTCAAAGAGCAGTTCAAGACGGTCACATAATCGAGTTAAGGTTGTCTTCTAGAGGGTCCATCGAGTTACTTGCACGACTTAGAACATTCTTAAACACGAGGAAAAATCCAACTTTTGAAAAATTTTCCGACAGGGGAAAAATTGAGTTATTGATATCCGTTCGAACTTTTTAACAGTTTCTAAAAGTTATCCGGAAAACCACATAGACAAAATCTGATACTCCGATCGAATCATCGAATCCCCAAAACAACCCCAGATGATTCAACTCTTGAATAAATATTAAAAATTCCCAGAAAATCCAGCATAATAAAATAGGAGTTACTGTGCAAAGAAAAATTGATGACGTCATCATTGCGCCGCGGAACCGCCGCAGAAGGCATGCTTCTGCCGCGGTTCCGCCGCGCTTCTTACTGTTCATCAAAAAAATTTTGTACCGTAATTCTTAGAATTCCCTGCTGAATTTTTAAGCATTTTTAATTTGGAAAAATCCCAGTTTTTAGAAAAAGTCCAGAGAGCGGGTTTTAACGGGGTTTCGGGTTTCGATCAGACTTTAAACTTCGTCTAGACTTCGCCTAAAGCTCTAGCTTGGCTCTGATACCACTGTAGGGTTGCTAGGCACGCGCACAAGGGTCTACGAGGCATCAACCATGCCCGATTAAAATTTTAGCCGTGCCGAACAACCCGAATACGGAACTTTAAACTAGAGATTAGGCGAAAACAAGCATGCTAAACATTTTAACACTAAGTGAGAGGGATTACAACCTTTGTAGATTCGGTCCTTCACTTCATATGCTCCGTGTTGTGGTCCCTTCGCTGCGATCATCGGGATCCGGACTCTCGAGAGGTTCCACGAAGAGAAAGACGCAACCTTTGCTTCCGATCTTCGATACTAAGATGATCTACCTTGAAGTTTCTTTAACACAAGCTAACACTCATGAAATGATGTGAACACCCTCATCTAAATGGCAAGGGAAGATGAGGATGATGAAGTAGGAATTTTGCTCTCTTTATTTATCTTTTTCTCATATTTATTCATCACCTTTTGAAAAACAAGCAAGCTTTTTCATGAAAAGAATTGAAGGAAGAAGATGAACAATATTAGTTCTCCTTTTGTGATGAATAGGAAATGAAATAATATGATAGATAATGCAACCATGGTCAAGCTAACTCTTGTAGAGAATTAACTAGGGTTAAAGGTTTGGTTAGGGTTTTGGAAATATCTAGCATAATATCTTAACAAAGACAAAGAAAGAAAACTTCTAGAAACTTCTAGAAAGCCTTAACCCTAATCAAACCCTAACCATGTTTAATCTCTACTAAACAAGTTGCATTATTTATCATATCATGTTACAATATTATATATCACATATACAATATTTATTGCAACAAAATAAAATAATACATTTAACATATATCGCATATATATCAATGTATTACCCGAGTGAGAAAAAGAATCTTTTAGTGAGCAAATATTAGCTAATGTAATTTAATATATCATATATATTATTATACATTAAATTATCGAATCAACACTTGATCCGACAATCCGGCTATATCGCATATAACCGACTAATATTTATCCGTACCGATTTGCCGAATCAACACTTGATCCGACGACCCGGCTGATATCAAATATCGCGAGAATATAATACGGTATCACATATCGCATTATCCTCAGTCCCGCACATATCACATATGTGCTCCTACTCCGTTTTGCCTGAGTCAAGAAACCTCTGTGTAGGACTCTAAAGAATCGTCAATACGCCGGCAGTAGGTGATGATCATATCAAACACCCACAAGCTGCAAGCGGTCAGCTAAACGTAACAGCTACCCAGGTATTGATCGCTCAGAAGATCAACAAGCAAGCCTGTACTTTCTCCTGCGAATCCAAACAGTAACACTCCCGTACAGTCCGGTCTCGTCGTCTGATATGTTGCATATCTCGCCTAGGGGTGGTAAACGTCAGACCCCAGTAGCTTGATAAGTCGTGTCGATATGAGGTCTATAACAGTTCGAGAAACTACTGATAACACTTACCAGTAAATCTCAGCAACCCTGGCCAGGGATTTCCGGTTATAGCCAATCGAACACAGCACAACATCAACTCCCTATACCGGGAGAGACGAATCCCCTCCTATCGCTCATTGCCTCCATGTGATTCGGGACTGTACCCAAAAGCCACCTTTTTGCACGCCCTCTTGGATGTGGTATGATGGAAATCAAAGCACAGTGGGAATCATACAAGACTCTATGACGATCTCGGGTCGACAGACTATTCTGTACCAGTGTCACCGGAGAACTGCCATCTGACGTATGGTATAATACCATCTGGGAGTTCTCGGCGAGTCCGTCCAGTGTACCCAGTCTCTACTGAGCACCCGTACACCATCCTTGATGTCAAACACCGATGGATATGGGATCATCCATCGCCCATCATATGGGTCAAGATGCGTATACGCTAGTCTACTCTGGTGCATCGATGCCCTGTCTCGATACACCCTCGACTAGGAACAGTTATAGGATGTACTCGTCGACTACCGTGGCCCCACTAGTATGATCTCATCATAGTCCCAGTAGTCGAGTACATATCCTAAGGGCTTTATCAACATGTAACATAGAGACAATCAGAGTACATGTTAAGATAAAGTACAACCAGATAGCATACTATCATGTCGAGCAAGAAAGTCCTCCCTATATATGTCCTAGCATCCACTACAATATACATCGTATGTACAGTAATGGCCTCTAGGGCATACATATAACTAACATCATCTACCATTTTGATGATGTCAAACTCTTTGACTAAAACATCAAAACAGATGTTCCAACTCCGCGATACCTGCTTTAACCTATAAAGCATCTTGCACACGTTTCCGCTGCTCCCACTGTCTACGAGGCCCTCTGGCTGTGTACTTATAGACGCTCTCTTCTAAATCATCATTTAGAAAAGCAGTCAAGACACCCAACCACCAGATATCGCAGTCATGGTATGTAGCCGTGACAAGTAGGATCTGGATGGACTTAAGCATAGCTACTTGAAAAGGTTTGATCATTACCCACACCTGGTCAATGATACAAACTTTTAACAAGTCTAGCTTTGAAAGTCTCAACTTTTCCATCTACACCAAGTAATCTTCTCAAGATATACTTGCTCCTGATGGGGATTTAACCCTTCAGATATAGCAACCAAAGTCCATACTTTGTTGGTGTATAAGGATTCCATCTCAGATCGCTAAGCATCCAGCCATTCTTACAGAGTCCCACTCCTGATGGCCAGCTCGAAACTAGTTGGGTCATCATCTCATGATGCAATCCTCTCTCCCACTGTCATAGAGAAACAGAAGTATCTCTCAGGTGGGTGAGGAACCCTACTAGATCGGCGGAGAGGCTGAGGTTCGTTGGAATCTACTGAATCCTTTGGTTCTATTAAATCATCTGCTGTAGTTTGTATAGCTGGAACCTTTCCAGTTCTACATAACAGATCTTGCCTCGAGCTTGTCCGGATTTTGCTTTTAGACATAGGCCGGACAACCCCAAATCTTAACTAATTTAAGACATTGGCTCTTCCCTTTCCATATCACATATGAAATGGTTGGCAACTGATTTGATTCGAACCCTATTCAATAGGTATGCAGCTTCACAAGCGCATAACTTCCAAAAAAGGAAATAGGTAACTCAGTAGTCCTCATCATAGAGCGCACCATATGAAATAGGGTGTATCTGCTCCGCCCCGACATACCATCTTGCAATGGTGTATACGGAGGAGTAATGCTGAGAGAGAATCTTATTCTCCTTTAGAACAATCCAGGAATTCCGTGCTCAAGTATTCTCCTCCTTGATCTCATCACAGGACATAATACTTATACCCGTATTGGTTCTTTACTTCTAACTTATATTCTGTGAATATCTCAAAAGGTTCAGACTTGTGTTTCAACAGGAACATATGTCTGAATCTTGAGAGATTATCAGAGAACGTAATGAAGTACAAAGAACCAGTCTTGGCATGTGTAGACTGGGGACCTACATACATCAACATGTATCATCCCAAGAGTTCACTAACTCTTTCTCTGTTTCCAGTAAACGGAGCTATGGTCATCTTATCTTTGTGACATGACTGGCGAGTTTCACAAGATGTAAGTTCAAACTAATTTAAATATGCATCTTTATGTAACTCTAGCCAGTCGGGTCGCATTGATCTGACCTAGTCTACAATACCTCAAGAAGGATTCGTTCATTTCTGAACTCTTCCTCTTGTGTGTGTTCCATATACTAAGAACTGTAGTTTGATTTAGAACATCAATGCTTTTAGATAACGTGCCTGAACCGATCAACTTTTGATATAGGAAATGTTCAAAACATTATCCATCAATACAAAATTATATCCTTTCTTTTCTAACAAAGAGAGTGATATGATTTGGTATATCAGGTTCGGTATCTAATAACATTCGTTCAGAATCAATGTATTGGTAATACAGGGTGACAGTGACCGACAGACTTGGCTGCAACTCTTGCCCCGTTTTCTGCCTCATGAAACTTATCACCCGTTCTCAGTTTTTCTACCCTTTTGTAGCCCTATGTAACATATTACATATCTGGGATCCTGATCCGGTATCATATACCTAGGATGCGGAGGATACTGAGAAACAGTTCTGTATAATGAACACACCCAAAGATGATGCATCAGCATGCACTCTCTTCGTTTGGGCGGCACGGGAATTCTGGTAATCCCCAATTTCCTGCTCGGTCTTATAACACTTATAAGTTGGAGCGGGACCAACGTTCCCCAGCTCAGTATAACAAGCGGGTTCGGTCAATAATCCGTTTTATTATCTTGATTAAGGCATGATATGGTCGCTACCTGGAGAGAGAGAGAAGAAAACACTCAGCGTGCGCTCTTGCAAGAATAGATTGGTTATTATTTTATCTAATCAGGATGGCTCCCACTGCTTTTTATCAAATCTTCCTTCAAACACTAAAAGGAAAGACTAGCCGGGATTAATTACACACTACAAGTTCGCCAATCTTTCAGCCAGGCCAGTGTCGGTACTTTGAGGGAGGTCCCCGTGCTTTCGCACGAACCTAATTAATGTAAACCTCGTTTTCCCAGAGGCGTAACCCCGTTGACACCTTTCTAGACACCTACTTGATCGGCTAATTGTAATGTATAAAACTCTCCCAAGAGTAACAATTACTCACAGCGGGTATCGGGATCCAACTATCTCATAGAAGGTATGCAATCTCATTGCAAATTTCAACACTTGAAATTCCCGATAATATTTTGCCCCTAGCGTCCTATGACCTTGACGGAGGCCAAACAACCCATAGTCCGCTAGTCAAGTTCAACCCGTCATTTCCTGATTGAATTAAACCCACCCGCACGACCCTTGACGGAGGCCAAACAACGCCGCACGAATACCCTAATCCAATCGCATCATATGCTAGCAGATAAGCACTAGTTAGCTACCGTACACTACGCCTTGACGGAGGCCATACAACCGCAGCACGAATACTAACTAGTACGTATCTGAAATGACGGAGGGCTACGACAGGTTTTTCTGAAAACCTATTGCGTAATGAACTTGATATCGTTGTAGAATCAAATAATTTTAAAATGGAGTACTTTTGAGGCTTTTCTAGTTTTGCTAAAGGAGTCATTCCCGGTGAAGGGATCGTCGGTCCTTTCCTCGTCGAATGAGGTGCGGGATATATCATATATATCACTGTGCAAAGCAAAAACTCTTAAAAGAAATCAAAAGACAAACCGAGTGTGTAGCATCTGCCAGTTATTGCTAAAGGAGTCACTCCCGGTGAAGGGATCTCGGTCCTTTCCTCATCGAATAAGGTGCAGGATATATCACATATACCGGTGTGCAAAGCAAGAACTGTAGCTACCTATTTTATTTTGAATTCAATTCTACAACATCTTAGGTTTCTTTTATTTCATTAATCTCATTAATGAAGTCCCATCATTTAAGTACCTAAACATCACAGATAAATACGACGTACACTTATGCCATCCGCATTCGCCTCGATGTCCCCTCATGCACCATTAGGTTAGGTAACTAACGACAGAGCGGGGCAGGGCTAGCGCGGGTGTAAAACATAAGTAACGCCTATATAATATATCATATATACTATATATAGTATCCATCACAGAACATCACATGATCACATCACAGATATCGCAGCAGAAGAATCATATGAAATATTGGATATACTAGGACGTCCGTGTTTTCAATACGAGCCAGTATAAAACACGGATTCCACGGTAGCGATGAATAGCCAAACTCACACCCCTAGACCCCTACGAGAGCGGCAAGCAACCCTACCAATTCTGGAGTTAGGAGACGCGGACTCGACTCCTCGAGTTGGTCTCCCACTGGACTCCAGAACCCGGTTACTTGTGCTCCCCTCCTTGGGTCTATCCTAGTGCGGAAAAGTAAATAATATACAAAGGGTGACATCTTCCGCAACCTGGAAGTACCCCAATAAAAGAATATTACATACAAGTTTTTACATGAATGAAAATGAAAAACACTCATCTCACATAAAACCCCCGGCTATTCAAACACGACGATCCAATATAACATATCCAGCAACACATAACATCACATGTCATCAACGTAAGTAAACATACGTATCCCAATTGTCGTTGACATATAGCAACGAAACCGGCGATATCATATATTACACTTACGGTCACAGAAAAGAAAGTGTAAAACTACAACAGTTGGAATCCGCAACCACCTCAGACATCGCATGCCTGACCAAATGAATTACTTAGACATTGCATGACTAACAATTATAAACCCCGCATTTTAGTCTCATTATCGAAAACACTTTTCAATATCAAGTCGGGCAATTCAACAAGATTCCCGACATTCTGATCGAATGCTCGTCGCAAACTTCAGTAGACAGCCGCACCCCTGACGCCGTCGACAAAGTGTACCATGGCGGAACACCGCCACCGCGAGCACCCGAACGGATGCTTTCGGCGACGGGGTTCTCCTACAGTCACTTGGTCGGGGCTATGGAGTGAGGCTGTCTATTAAGTTTACCCGGCGAGTATCCGCGTACGCTACGTGATTGCGACGGACTTTTGATCACATCAAAATTCCGTGGCAACCGATCAAGTGAGACTAAACTGCTATGTTTATAACATTCATTCAGATCTCTCATAACTTTTGTGAATTCCAATTGTTGTGTCACATTCCGGATAAACAGAAAATGTTAAACTTTCCGATTGAACATTCGAACACCCAAGTTTTCCCGATACAGATCAACACATGAAACAAGTCTAAAAACATTCAGTTCGTGCCTCAGTACCAACGGTCCAGCCGTAGAAGGGTCAAGCCAACGCCTCACATGTGGCACGCCGTACTGCCCCAAACCCGAAGGTTCAAAGGGCAGTTCAAGACGGTCACATAATCGAGTTAAGGTTTGTTGTCTTCTAGAGGGTCCATCGCGTTACTTGCACTACTTAGAACGTCGTCAAACTACGGAAAAATCCAACACTTGGAAATTTCCCGGCAGGGGAAAAAGTGGGTATTTATATCCGGTCGAACTTTTTAACATATTCTAAAATTTATCCGGAAAGCCACATAGACAAAATATGATACTCCGATCGAAACACCGAATCTCCAACCAGAAAATTCAACTCCTGAATAAATATTAAAAATTCCCAGGAAAACCAGCACAGAAATCTGAGAATTACCGTGAAAAACAAAATACACAAAACGACAAAACGGCCGCGGAACCGCCGCACGAGCCATGCTCGTGCCGCGGATCCGCGGCTCATTGATGGAATTAGTCCATCGAAATTGACAGTAACTCTTAGATTATCTTGCTTGTTTCTCTGCATATTTTTAATGTGGAAAAATCCCCGATTTTAGAAAAAGTACAGAGAGCAATTTCCGGGTTAGTTTTTCGGTTCGATCGGACTTCAAACTCCGTCTAAACTTCGCCTAAGGCTCTAGCTAGGCTCTGATACCACTGTAGGGTTCCTAGGCACCCTAATGAGGTCTCACAAGGCATCGATCATGCCAATTTCAAAAATACGGTCCCGAGAAACCCTAGACTACGGATCGTTAACTAGATATTTAGGCGAAACGATAACAAGTTAACACTTAACTAAAAGAATACGGAAATACAACCTTTGTAGATCCGGTGCTTCACCTCCATAGCTCCGCAACGAAGTCCCCTCGTTGTCCAAATGAATTCCCGGGCTCTAGCGTCGGCTTCGTCGGAGAAATGGCGAGCTAGGTCGTCGATGTCCATGCCGAAGATGATCTACGTCGAAGCATCGCAAGATCAAGCTCTCACTTCACCAAGTCATGAAACTTGTGAAGAAAACACACTCTACTACTTGGCAAGAGGTAGAGGATGAAGAAATAGGAAGTGGGTAGACTTTAGATTTGGATTTCACACTCTTTTTCATCACTTGCCATTGATGGAGGCAAGCTTTCTTCACTTGAAGAAATGAAGAAGAAGAAGGTAAATGTTATGACAAGTTAATTCCAAAAAGAAAATTAAAAGAATACTTATCATAACCAAACCATGGTCAAGTGTAGAGAATAAATCATGGTTAGTGGGATGGTTAGGGTTAAGCATGAGACAAAATGGTCACTTGGTCAAAGTCTTCATGAAGCTTCATGAACAAAACAAAACATGCCACCATTTTCTCATTTGCTTTTCTTATTCCAAAAGAATAAATAAATGAATAAAATGAATAAGGAAAAAGTAAACCCTAACCATTTCATTAACCAAGGTTTAATTCTTTACACTTAACCAAAAGGCATGCATCATCAAACATGATACAAGCAAGTGCACAAAATCATATCGCATATGCAATGCGCACATCCGAGCGAGAAAATCCATTTAAAGTGAACCGATACTAGTTAATGAAAAGTAATATATCAAATATATAATTATGCATTAAATCATTAAATCAACACTTGATTTAACGATCCGGTCATATCGCATATAGCCGACTAGTATCCTATGCATCGGCTTATCGAATCAATACTTGATTCGATAACTAGGTTATATCGCATATAACCAATCGATACATTTATCGCGAGAATGAAATACGGTATCACATACACGCATGATTCTCGGTCCCGCACATATCTCATATGCGCTCCTATTTCGTTTCGCTTGAGCCAGGAAACCTCTGTGTAGGACTCTAAAGACTCGTCAATACGCCGGCAGCAAGTGATGATCATATCAAACACCCACAAGCCGCAAGCGGTCTGCTAAACGTAACGGCCACCCGGGTATTGAGCGATCAGAAGATCGACGAGCAAGCCCGCTCACACTCCAGTGAATCCAACCAGTAACACTACCGTACAGTCCGGTCTGATCGTCTGATATGTCGCATATCTCGCCTAGGGGTGGTTAACGTCAGACCCCAATAGCTCGATAAGTCGTGTCGATATGAGGTCTATAACAATTCGAGAAACTACTGGTAACACTTACCAGTAAATCTCAGCAACCCTGGCCAGGGATTTCCTGTTATAGCCAATCGAACACAGCGCAACATCAACCCCCTATACCGGGAGAGACGAATCCCCTCCTATCGCTCATTGCCTCCATGTGACTCGGGACTGTACCCAAAAACCACCGTTTTGCACGCCCTCTTGGACGTGGTAAGATGGAAATCAAAGCACAGTGGGAACCACACAAGACTCTATGACGATCTCGGGTCAACAGACTACTCTGTACCAGTGTCACCAGAGAACTGCCATCTGACGTAAGGTATAATACCATCTGGGAGTTCTCGGCGAGTCCGTCCAGTGTACCCAGTCTCTACTGAGCACCCGTATATCTCCTCTGATGTCAAACACCAATGGATATGGGATCATCCATCGCCCATCTGTATGGGTCGAGAAGGTACACGCTAGTCTACTCTGGTATATCGATGCCCTGTCTCGATACACCCACGACTAGGGACTTTGAAGGATGTACTTATGGACTACCATGTCCCCACTAGTATGATCCGCATCATAGTCCAGGTAGTCAAGTACAGATCCTAAGGGCTTTACCAACATGTAACAGAGAGACAATTAGTGTACACGTTAAGGTAAAGAGTAACCAGATAGCATACTATCATGTCGAGCAAGAAAGTCTTCCCTATATATGTCCCAGCATCCACTACAATATACATCCAATGTACAGTAATGGCCTCTAGGGCATACATATAACTAACAAGTCCAACCTTGTCAACCGGTCAACAAAGTCAACAAGTCAACAAAGTCAACCCCTCAACAACCATGTCACCACAATACTTAATTAATATTATTGTTAATTACATATCATATTCTCATTAGGGTTGAGCAAAAAGTCAATAGTCAACAGTCAACGGTCAACAACCCTAATGAGAATCCTCTGCCTCTGTCTCTCCGTCAACTGTGCATACACACCCGCATTCGCGTTCCGAGGAACACGAATACATACTGGATAAAACCAATCCCAAAACGTACACTAGGATCTGGCTTAAACCAAAGCCCGCTAGTGTTAACTGTCCGGACACTATACGTGCACAAGTGCACGGATGTGACTGGACCCTGTCGCAAAACCATGCGACCTGTCGCAAAACCATGCGACCTCTACTCTTTTGCCAAAAGGCGAATAGCTTTCTGTGTGGGACTCTAAAGACTCGACACTACGCTGGCAGTGGGTTTAACCATAGACCGCAAGCGGCACTAGCTGTGCGTAACGGTCCCCAGGTAGATGCCGACAAGAAGACTGACGAGGTGAAACCCATCTGAACTCCTACTGAGCCTGAATGTGACAATCTCCGTACAGTCTGGTCTGTTCGTCTGATACATCGCATGGCGGGCCTAGGGGGGCGGTAAACGTCAGTCCCCTAATAGCGGTACAAGTCGTGTTGGAGTGAAGCCCAATACACCCTGAGATAACACTGGAAGCCTACCAGTATATCTCGCTTGCCCTGGCCAGGGACTACTCGTGTAATGGCTCTCCTAGACACAGTGCGATGTCAACCCCCAATACCGGGAGAGACGAATCCTGTCTAACCGTCACTGCCTCCAAGTGCTTCGGGACTGCACCCAACTACTACCTGTTCGCACGACTCCTTTGAGCCGTGGTAGGGTAGTAATCAAAGTACAGTGGGAACACACTCGAGGCGAAGTGACAGTGTCAAGTCAGCGGACTAAGCTGTACTCATGTCACCTGGGAACTGATAACTGACGATAGGTATAATACCAACCGGTCAGTTCCCGACGAGTCCTGTCCAGTGTACTCGTAACCCAACGAGCACCCGCATACTATCTCCAGTACGACGCACTGATGGCTGTGGGACAGACCATCTCCCACTCTGGGATGAGAAGCGCATGCGCTAGTCTACTCCGGAGTATCGATGCGCTGTCTCAATAGTCCTGTGACTAGGGACCTGCATAAGGATGTGCTTATAGATTACCCAACCCCCACTAGTGTGACTGCCATCACAACGCTGGTAATCAAGCAAAGATCCTAAGGGCTCCACTAATGTGCATAGGTGATATACTAAAATAAACACATGTACACATTGAAGTAGAAACAAACCAAGTAGCATACTAATATTTTGAGCAAGATTGTATATACAAGGTGAATATCCCAAGCTTCCATTAAGTAATATACAAACTAGTATGATACAATAATGGCCTCTAGGGCATATACACTAACAATCTCCCACTTGCACTAAGGCCATGTACTGGCATATCGAAGACCTATCATCTCGATCAGCCGCTCGAACTGAGTCTGGGGCAAGGCCTTGGTGAATGGATCTGCAGTGTTATCTTCTGAAGCAACCCTCCGAACCTCGATCTCCTGGCGATCCACGATCTCCCTGATCAGGTGATACCGCCTTAAGATGTGTCTGGATCTCTGATGGGACCTGGGTTCCTTCGCTAAAGCTATAGCCCCATTGTTGTCGCAATACAGAGGTATTGGATCAACAATGGACGGAACCACCTGAAGTTCTTTTAAGAACTTCCTTATCCAGACAGCTTCTTTTGCGGCATCAGATGCAGCGATGTATTCCGCTTCCATCGTCGAGTCTGCAACGGTTTCCTGTTTGGAACTCTTCCAACACACTGCCCCTCCATTGAGGGTAAAGACGAAACCCGACATGGACTTGGAATCATCCTTGTCACTCTGGAAGCTGGAGTCAGCAAAGGCCTCGATCTGGAGGTCTTTTCCGCTATACACCAAGAACATCTCCTTAGTCCTTCTCAGGTACTTGAGAATGTTCTTTACCGCTATCCAGTGTTTCTCCCCAGGGTTTGACTGATACCGGCTTACCACACTCAGTGCATAAGCTACATCCGGTCTGGTACACAACATCGCATATATTATAGAGCCTACCGCAGAAGCGTAGGGTATAATAGACATGCGATCCCTCTCCAAATCAGTCTTGGGAGACATCTCTTTAGAGAGGGTGATCCTGTGACAAGCCGGTAGGTTACCGCGCTTGGAATCTTCTATACTGAATCTCTTCAGTATGGTGTCGATGTACCTGGACTGTGAAAGTCCTAATATCCTCTTGGATCTATCATGATGGATCCGGATCCCCAGGATGTATGAGGCATCACCCAGGTCTTTCATGGAGAACCTGTATGATAAGAACCCCTTGACAGATTGTAGCATAGGAATGTCATTTCCTATTAAGAGAATGTCATCCACGTATAAAACGAGGAATACTATAGTTCTCGCTACAAATCTACTATAGATGCATGGTTCATCTGGATTTTTGATAAAGCCAAATTCCTTGACCGTCTCATCAAAACAGATGTTCCAACTCCGCGATGCCTGCTTTAGTCCATAGATGGACTTAAGCAACTTGCACACCTTTCCGCTGCTCCCACTCTGAATGAAACCTTCTGGTTGGTCCATATAGACACACTCCTCTAAATTTCCATTTAGAAAAGCGGTCTGTACGTCCATCTGCCAGATCTCTCATAATCGTGGAAGGCAGCAATGGCAAGAAGGATCCGAATGGATTTCAGCATAGCCACTGGAGAAAAGGTTTCGTCATAGTCCAAACCAGGTCTTTGACGAAAACCCTTTGCAATAAGTCTAGCTTTATAGGTCTCAACCTGTCCATCTACACCAATCTTCCTTTTGAAGATCCACTTGCATCCTACGGGTTTTACCCCGTCTGGAGCAATGTCCAACGTCCATACCTTGTTGGTGTACATGGACTCCATTTCGGTCCGCATTGCATCCAGCCATTTTACCGAGTCAACGCTCTGAACGGCCTGCTGGAAGCTAGTAGGCTCATCATAATCTATGATGCAATCCTCTCTATCCCCGTCTATGAGAAAACCGTAGTATCTCTCGGGCGGATGAGACTGCCTACTACTCCTACGGAGCGGCGTAGGAATGTCCTGTTCTTTTGAATCCTCTGGTTCCACTAAGCTTTCAGTAATAGCTCGTGGTTCTGGAATTTCTTCTAGTTCTACTGTATTTCCACTTATCGGGGTTTCCAAAAACTCAGTTTCCAAGAAGTAGGCATGAGGAGAAACAAAAACCTTTTGTTCCTCTTCGTAGTAGAAGAAATATCCCTTGGAGTTCTTTGGATATCCCACGAACTTGCACTGTACTGAGCGTGCCTCGAGCTTGTCCACATGCTGCTTTTTAACAAAAGCTGGACATCCCCATGTCTTAATGTGCTTAAGATAGGGTCTCTTCCCACACCACATCTCATATGGTGTAGTAGGCACAGTCTTAGTTGGAACTCGGTTCAAAAGATATGCAGCTGATTCTAGCGCATACCCCCAGAATGATCGCGGTAACTCAGCGTTACTCATCATGGACCGTACCATATCCAATAGGGTTCGGTTCCGTCTCTCCGATACACCATTATGTTGCGGAGTGTATGGAGGAGTAAGCTGAGAGAGAATTCCGTTCTCTTTTAAATAGTCCAGGAACTCGGCACTCAAGTATTCTCCACCTCAATCCGATCTTAGAATCTTGATACTTTTGCCGGTTTGTTTTTCAACTTCATTCTTATATTCCTGGAATTTTCCAAAGGCTTCGGACTTATGTTTCATTAAGAAAACATAACCGTACCTTGAAAAGTCATCCGTGAAAGTAATGAAGTAAGAATAACCGCTTCGCGCATGTGTAGACATTGGACCGCATACGTCGCTGTGTACGAGTCCCAAGAGCTCGCTCGCCCTTACTCCGTGTCCAGTGAACGGAGTCTTTGTCATCTTTCCTTTGAGACAGGATTGACAAGTGGCATACGATTGATATTCGAACGGATTCAAATATCCTTCTGTATGTAACTTCGTCAACCTTCTCTCATTGATGTGACCTAGTCTACAATGCCACAAGAAAGTCTGATTGATTTCCGGAGACTTTCTTTTGTGTGTATTCTGGACATTGAAAATCTGTGGTTGGTTTAATACGTATACACCATTGCTTAATGTACCTGACCCAATCAAAACTTGATTAAGGTGAATGTTTACAACATTACTTACAAACGCAAATTCATAACCTTCTTTAGAAGTCAAAGATACAGAAATGATATTACAAGTTGCGTTGGGTACAAAATAGCAATTACGCAAAACCAAAACGTGTCCATCTGACAACCCCAGGTGATAGTCCCCCACGGCCTTAGCATCCATGCTAGCTCCGTTTGCAACTTTGAGGGTCATGTCACCTGCCTTCAAAACCCTACGGTTTCTCAACGCCTGCAAAGAATTACAGATATGAGATCCTGATCCGGTATCCAATACCCAGGAAGTAGAGTTTATTGAAAGACAATTTTCAATAACATACACACCTGAAGCTGAAGCTGCAACCTGCTTCAATTCCTGTGTCCTGGCTTTCCAAGCCCTGTAATCATTCTTCCAGTGTCCCTTCTTAACTGAATTAAACCCACCCGTACGACCCTTGACGAAAGCCAACAAAGCCGTACGACTACCCTAATCCAGTCGCATCATATGCAGCAGATAAGCAGCATATAGCTACCGCACACTACACCTTGACGAAAGCCAACAAATGTAGCACGAATACTATATACAACTTATCTGAAATGATGGAGGGCTACGACAGGTTTTTCTGAAAACCTATTGTGTAATGAACTTGATATCGTTGTAGAATCAAGTGAAGTTTTTGAAATGGAGTGATTTTGAGGCTTTTATTAGTTTTGCTAAAGAGGTCACTCCCAGTGAAGGGATCTCGGCTCTTTCCTCATCGAATATGGTGCGGGATATATCATATACATCACTGTGCAAAGCAAAACTCCAAAAGCAATCAAAATAAAACCGAGTGTTGTAGCATCTGCCAGTTTCGCTAAAGAGGTCACTCCCGGTGAAGGGATCTCGGCGCTTTCCTCATCGAATAAGATGCAGGGTATATCATATATACCGCTATGCAAAGCAAAACTGTAGCTACCCTTTTATTTTAAAATTTCATTCTACAACATCTTTTAGGTTTCTTTTCTTTCATTAATCACATTAATGAAGTCCCATCATTTAAGTAACCTAAACATCACAGATAAATACGACGTACACTTATGCTATCCGCATTCGCCTCGATGTCCCCTCGTGCACCGTTAGGTTAGGTAACTAACGACAGAGCAGGGCAGGGCTAGTGCGGGTGTAAAATATAAGTAACTTCTATATAATATATCATATATACTATATACTGTATCCATCACAACATATCAAATGATCACATCATAGATATCGCAGCAGAAATATAGATATAATGTGGGATATGCTAGGACGTCCGTATTTAATATTTAGCCAACAATAGAAAATACGGATTCCACAGTCACGATGAATAGCCAAGCCCACACTCTGGATGTTAGTTATATGTATGCCCTAGAGGCCATTGCTATACATAGGATGTATATTGTAGTGGATGCTGGGACATATATAGGGATGACTTTCTTGCTCGACATGATAGTATGCTATCTGGTTGATCTTTACCTTAACGTGTACACTGATTGTCTCTCTGTTACATGTTGGTAAAGCCCTTAGGATGTGTACTAGACTACCTGGACTATGATGCAGATCATACTAGTGGGGACAGATAGTCTGTAAGTACATCCTTCAAAGTCCCTAGTCGTGGGTGTATCGAGACGGGGCATCGATATACCAGAGTAGACTAGCGTATAGCTTCTTGACCCATACAGATGGGCGATGAATGATCCTATATCCATTGGTGTTTGACATCAGAGATGATATACGGGTGCTCAGTGGAGACTGGGTACACTGGACGGACTCGCCGAGAACTCCCAGATGGTATTATACCTTACGTCAGATGGCAGTTCTCTGGTGACACTGGTACAGAGTAGTCTGTTGACCCGAGATCGTCATAGAGTCTTGTGTGGTTCCCACTGTGCTTTGATTTCCACCTTACCACGTCCAAGAGGGCGTACAAAACGGTGGTTTTTGGGTACAGCCCCGAATCACATGGAGGCAATGAGCGATAGGAGGGGATTCGTCTCTCCCGGAATAGGGAGTTGATGTTGCGCTGTGTTCGATTGGCTATAACAGGAAATCCCTAGCCAGGGTTGCTGAGATTTACTGGTAAGTGTTACCAGTAGTATCTCGAATTGTTATAGACCTCATATCGACACGACTTATCAAGCTATTGGGGTCTGACGTTTACCACCCCTAGGCGAGATATGCGACATATCAGACGGACAGACCGGACTGTACGGTAAGTGTTACTGGTTGGATTCACAGGAGTGTGAGCGGGCTTGCTCGTCGATCTTCTGATCGCTCAATACCCGGGTGGCCGTTACGTTTAGCAGACCGCTTGCGGCTTGTGGGTGTTTGATATGATCATCACCTGCTGCCGGCGTATTGACGAGTCTTTAAAGTCCTACACAGAGGTTTCCTGGCTCAAGCGAAACGAAATAGGAGCGCATATGAGATATGTGCAGGACCGAGAATAATGCGTGTATGTGATACCGTATTCGATTCTCGCGATAAATGTATCGATTGGATGTATGCGATATAACCTAGTTATCGATTCAAGCATTGATTCGATAAACCGATACATAGGATACTAGTCGGTTATATGCGATATGACCGAATCGTTAAATCAAGTGTTGATTTAATGATTTAATGTATAATTATATATTTGATATATCACTTTACATTAACTAGTATTGGTTCACTTTAAATGGATTTTCTCATTTGGATGTACAAGTTGTATATGTGATATACTTTTTGTGCAAATGATTGTATCATGTTTGATGATACATGTTTGCTAGGGTTTTTGTGTAAAGATCAAACCATGGTTACATGTTAATGGTTAGGGTTTTGATTTAATCATTTATTTATTTGTTTATTCTTTTTGGAAAATAAATGGCATGAAAAGAAAATGGTGGCTTGATTTGTATTCTAGTTGAAGCTTTATGAAGCTTTGACCTAAGTGACCATTTTTGTCTCATGCTTAACCCTAACCATTCCCACTAACCCTAGTTTAGTCTCTACACTTGACCATGGTTGGTAGATGATAAGTATTATTATTATTTTCATTTTACTTAATAACTTATCATTACATTTTTCATCATCTTCTTCTTCTTCTTCAAGAAGAAGCTTGCCTCCATCAATGGCAACTTGGGAAAATGAGTGAGAAATCCAATTCTAAAGTGAACCCACTTCCTATTTCTTCATCCTCTACCTCTTGCCAAGTAGTAGAGTGTGTTTTATTCACAAGTTTCATGACTTGGTGAAGTTGGAGCTTGATCTAGCGATGCCTCGACGTAGATCATCTTCGGCATCGTCGTCGATGACCTAGCCCGCTTTTTCTCCGATGAAGCCGATGCTAGATCCCAAGATCCGTTTTGTACAGCGAGGAGACATCATCGCGGAGCTATGGAGGTGGAGCACCGGATCTACAAAGTTTGTATTTCCGTTTACCATTTAGTTAAGTTGTTAACTAGCTTCATTTTCGCCTAAATATCTAGTTAACGATCCGTATTAGGGTTTCTCGGCACCCGTAAAATTTGAAATTGGCATGGTTGATGCCTTGTGAGACCTCTTGAGAGTGCCTAGGAACCCTACAGTGGTATCAGAGCCTAGCTAGAGCCTTAGGCGATGCGTAGACGGAGTTTGAAGTCCGATCGAACCAAAACCCTAACCCGAAACATGCTCTCTGGACTTTTTCTAAAAACTGGGATTTTTCCACATTAAAAATGCTTAAAAAATTCAGCAGGGAATTATAAGAATTACGGTGCAAAATTTGACTCATGAACAGTACAAAGAGCGGCGGAACCGCGGCAGAAGCATGCCTTCTGCGGCGGTTCCGCGGCTAAAGTATGACATCATCATCCCCTGTTTGCACAGTAACTCCTATTTTATTATGCTGGATTTTCTGGGAATTTTTAATATTTATTCAAGAGTTGAATTTTCTGGGGTTGTTTTGGGGATTCGGTGTTTCGATCGGAGTATCAGATTTTGTCTATGTCGCTTTCCGGATAAATTTTAGAATATGTTAAAAAGTTCGACCGGATATAAATACCCAATTTTTCCCCTGTCGGGAAATTTCCAAGTGTTGGATTTTTCCGAGTTTTAAAGTCGTTTTAAGTAGTGCAAGTAACGCGATGGTCCCTCTAGAAGACAACAAACCTTAACTCGATTATGTGACCGTCTTGAACTGCCCTTTGAACCTTCGGGTTTGGGGCAGTACGGCGTGCCACATGTGAGGTGTTGGCTTGACCCTTCTACGGCTGGACCGTTGGTACTGAGGCATGAACTGGATGTTTTTAAACTTGTTTCATGTGTTGATCTGTATCGGGAAAACTTGGGTGTTCGAATGTTCGATCGGAAAGTTTAATATTTTCTATTTATCCAGAATGGGATACAATAATTGGAATTCACAATTAGTTATGAGATAACTGAATGAATGTTATAGATCTAGTAGTTTAGTCTCACTTGATCGGTTTCCACGGAATTTTGATGTGATCAAAAGTCCGTCGCAATCACGTAGCGTACGCGGATACTCACCAGGTAAAATTAATAGACAGCCTCGCTCCATAGCCCCGACCAAGTGACTGTAGGAGAACGCCGTCGCCGAAAGCATCCGTTCGGGTGCTCGCGGCAGCGGTGTTCTGCCTTGGTACACTTCGTCGACGGCGTCGGGGGTGCGGCCGTCTACTAAAGTTTGCGACGAGCATTCGATCAGGATGTCGGGAATCTTTTTGAATTGCCCGACTTGATATTGAAAAGTGTTTTTGATAATGAGACTAAAATGCGGGGTTTATAATTGTTAGGCATGCGATGTCTAAAGAATTCATTGGTTTAGGCATGCGATGTCTAAGGAGGTTGCGGATTCCAACTGTTGTAGTTTTACACTTTCTTTTCTGTGACCGTAAGTGTAATATGTGATATCGCCTGTTTCGTTGCTATATGTCAACGACAATTGGGATGCGCATATTTACTTACGTTGATGACATGTGATGTTATGTATTGCTGGATATGTTATATTGGATCGTCGTGTTTGAATAGCCGGGGGTTTTTATGTGAGATGAGTGTTTTCATTTTCATTCATGTAAAAACTTGTATGTAATATTCTTTTATTGGGGCACTTCCAGGTTGCGGAAGTTGTCACCGTTGTTGTATATTATTTACTTTTCCGCACTAGGATAGACCCAAGGAGGGGAGCACAAGTAACCGGGTTCTGGAGTCCAGTGGGATACCAACTCGAGGAGTCGAGTTCGGGTCTCCTAACTCTAGAATTGGTAGGGTTGCTTGCCGCTCTCGTAGGGGTCTAGGGGTGTGGGTTTGGCTATTCATCACGACCGTGGAATCCGTGTTTTATACTGGCTCGTATTGAAAACACGGACGTCCTAGTATATCCAATATTTCATATGTTTCTTCTGCTGCGATATCTGTGATGTGATCATGTGATATGTTCTGTGATGGATACTTTATATAGTATATATGATATATTATATAGACGTTACTTATGTTTTACACCCGCGCTAGCCCTGCCCTGCTCTGCCGTTAGTTACCTAACCTAACGGTGCACGAGGGGACATCGAGGCGAATGCGGATGGCATAAGTGTACGTCGTATTTATCTGTGATGTTTAGGTAACTTAAATGATGGGACTTCATTGATATGATTAATGAAATAAAAGAAATCTAAGATGTTGTAGAATCGAATTTCAAAATAAAACAGGTAGCTACAGTTCTTGCTTTGCACAGCGGTATATGTGATATATCCTGCACCTTATTCGATGAGGAAAGGACCGAGATCCCTTCATCAGGAGTGACTCCTTTAGCAATAACTGGCAGATGCTACACACTCGGTTTGTCTTTTGATTGCTTTTAAGAGTTTTTGCTTTGCACAGTGATATATATGATATATCCCGCACCTTATTCAATGAGGAAAGGACCGACGATCCCTTCACCGAGAGTGACTCCTTTAGCAAAACTAGAAAAGCCTCAAAAGCACTCCATTTTAAAAATCATTTGATTCTACAACGATATCAAGTTCATTACGCAATAGGATTTCAGAAAAACCTGTCGTAGCCCTCCGTCATTTCAGATAAGTTGTATATAGTATTCGTGCTGCATTTGTTGGCTTTCGTCAAGGTGCAGTGTGCGGTAGCTATATGTTGCTTATCTGCTGCATACGATGCGATTGGATTAGGGTAGTCGTGCGGCTTTGTTGGCTTTCGTCAAGGGTCATGCGGGTGGGTTTAATTCAATCAAGAAATGACGGGTTGAACTTGACTAGTATCCTATGGTTTGTTGACCTACGTCAAGGTCATAGGGTGCTAGGGGCAAAATATTATCGGGAATTTCAAGTGTTGAAATTTGCAATGAGATTGCATACCTTCTATGAGATAGTTGGATCCCGATACCCGCTGCGAGTAATTGTTACTCCTGGGAGAGTTTTACACATTACAATTAGCCAATCAAGTAGGTGTCTAGAAAGGTGTCAACGAGGTTACGCCTCTGGGAAAACGAGGTTTACATTAATTAGGTTCGTGTGAAAGCACGGGGGACCTCCCTCAAAGTACCGACACTGGCCTGGCTGAAAGATTGGCGAACTTGTAGTGTGTAATTAATTCCGGCTAGTCTTTCCTTTTAGGGTTTGAAGGAAGATTTGATAAAAAGCAGTGGGAGCCATCCTGATTAGATAAAATAATAACCAATCTATTCTTGCAAGAGCGCACGTTGAGTGTTTTCTTCTCTCTCTCTCTAGGTAGCGACCATATCACGCCTTAATCAAGATAATAATACGGAATATTGACCGAACCCGCTTGTTATACTGAGCTGGGGAACGTTGGTCCCGCTCCAACTTATAATTGTTATAAGCCAGAGCAGGAAATTGGGGAATACCAGAATTCCCGTGCCGCCCAAACGAAGAGAGTGCATGCTGATGCATCATCTTCGGGTGTGTTCGTTACAAAGAACTGTTTCTCTGTATCCTCTACGTCCTGGGTATGTGATACCAGATCAGGATCCCAGATATGTAATCTATTACATAGGGCTACAGAAAGGTAGAGAACTGAGAACGGGTGATAAGTTTCATGAGACAGAAAACGGGGCAAGTGTTGCAGCCAAGTCTGTTGGTCACTGTCACCCTGTATCCCAAAATACATTGATTCTGAACGAATGTTATTAGATACCGAACCTGATATACAAAATCATATCTATCTCTTTATTAGTAAAGAAATGATAAAATTTTGTATAGTTGGATAATGTTTTGAACATTTCCTATATCAAAAGTTGATCGGATCAGGCATGTTATCTAAAAGCGTTGATGTTCTAAATCAAACTACAGTTCTTAGTAGACAGAACACACGCAAGAGGATGAGTTCAGAAATGAACGAATTTTTCTTGAGGTATTGTAGACTAGGTCATATCAATGCGACCCGACTAGCTAAAGTTACATATAGATGCAAATTTAAATTAGTTTGAATTTACATCTTGTGAAACTTGCCAGTCATGTCACAAAGATACGATGACCATAGCTCTGTTGACTGGAAACAGAGAAAGAGTTAGTAAACTCTTGGGATGATACATGTTGATGTATGTAAGGTCCCCTGTCTACACATGCCAAGACTGGTTCCTTGTACTTCATTACATTCTCTGATAATCTCTTTAGATTCAGACATATGTTCTTGTTGAAACACAAGTCCGAACCTTTTGAGATATTCACAGAATATAAGTTAGAAGTAGAGAACCAAAACATGTATAAGTATTATGTCCTTTGATGAGATCAAGGAGGAGAATACTTGAGCACGGAAATCCTGGATTATTCTAAAGGAGAATGGGATTCTCTCTCAGCATTACTCCTCCGTATACACCATAACACGATGGTATATCGGGGTGGAGCAATCACACCCTATATGATAAGGTGTGCTCTATGAAGAGTACTACTGAGTTACCTGTTTCTTTTTTAGGAGTTATGCACTTGAGAAGCTGCATATCTTTTGAATAGGGTTCAAATCAAATATGTTTCCTACTTTTTCATATGTGATATGGAAAGGGAAGAACCCATGTCTTAAGCTAGTTAAGATTTGGGGTTGACCGGCCTATGTCTAAAAGCAAAATCCGAACAAGCTCGAGGCAAGGTCTATAATGTAGAACTGGAAAGGTTCCAGCTATACAAACTACAGCAGATGATTTGATAGAACCAAAGGATTCAGTAGATTCCAACGAACCTCAGCCTCTCCGCCGATCTAGTAGGGTTCCTCACCCACCTGAGAAATACTTCGGTTTCTCTATGACAGTGGGAGCGAGGATTGCATCATGAGATGATGACCCAACTAGTTTCGAGCTGGCCATCAGGAGTAGGACTCTGTAAGAATGGCTGGATGCTTAGTGATCTGAGATGGAATCCATGTACACCAACAAAGTATGGACTTTGGTTGCTATATCTGAAGGGTTAAATCCCCATCAGGAGCAAGTATATCTTGAGAAGATTACTTGGTGTAGATAGAAAAGTTGAGACTTTCAAAGCTAGACTTGTTAAAGCTTTTCGTCATCGACCAGGCGTGGAAAATGATGAAACCTTTTCAAGTGGCTATGCTTAAGTCCATCCAGATCCTACTTGCCATGGCTACATTCCATGACTACGATATCTGGCGGTTGGGTGCCATGACTACTTTTCTAAATGATGTTTTAGAAGAGAACGTCTATAAGTACACAGCCAGAGGGCTTCGTAGACAGTGGGAGCAGCGGAAACGTGTACAAGATGCTTTATAGGATAAAGCAGGTATCGCGGAGTTGGAACATCTGTTTTGATGTGATTAGTCAAAGAGTTTGACATCATCAAAATAGTAGATGAACCTTGTATAAACAAAAAGGTAGTAGGGAGTATGGTGTTGATCCTCGTAGAGTACGTGGATGACATACTCTTGATAAGAAAGGAGTTTCCTATGCTACGCCCGGTCAATCTCCGCTTATCACAATGATTCTCCATAAAGGATCAAAGTGATACCTCCTAAATCCTGGGTTTGGATCTATGAGATAGATCTAATTGGATGTTAGGATTTTCACTAGTTGTAGTGAGATGGTATCAATCGATCCTGGGGAGAATCACTGGAAGGGTTCCAGGGTGATAAAGACGACTGAATGTTAGTCGCAGGCATTGTCTTTACCCTCAGTAAAGGGACGGTATGTTGGAAGAGTTCCAAGCTAGATACCGTGGCATACTAGACGATAAAGGCTCGATACATCGCTACTTAAGATGCTACCAAAGAGGCAGTCTGGATGTATATTTGTTCATGAGATGAACTTAGTTCCTCCCATTGTGTGACAATGGAGTTGTGGCTTATGCCAAGGAACGTCCGTCCCATCAGTGATCCAGACATATTCTAAGGCAGTGTCACCTGATCATGAAGATGATTGATCTCCAGGGTGATCGAGGTTAGGAGAGTAGACTCAGAGGACAACACGGCGGATCCACTCACAAAGGCCTTTTCCCAGAGAGAGACTTTTATGGGATGGTTGAGTATAAGATACTACAACCACTGCTATCAGATGGCCCTAGTGCAAGTGGGAGATTGTTAGTTATATGTATGCCCTAGAGGCCATTGCTATACATAGGATGTATATTGTAGTGGATGCTGGGACATATATAGGGATGACTTTCTTGCTCGACATGATAGTATGCTATCTGGTTGATCTTTACCTTAACGTGTACACTGATTGTCTCTCTGTTACATGTTGGCAAAGCCCTTAGGATGTGTACTAGACTACCTGGACTATGATGCAGATCATACTAGTGGGGACAGATAGTCTATAAGTACATCCTTCAAAGTCCCTAGTCGTGGGTGTATCGAGACGGGGCATCGATATACCAGAGTAGACTAGCGTATACCTTCTCGACCAATACAGATGGGCGATGAATGATCCCATATCCATTGGTGTTTGACATCAGAGATGATATACGGGTGCTCAGTGGAGACTGGGTACACTGGACGGACTCGCCGAGAACTCCCAGATGGTATTATACCTTACGTCAGATGGCAGTTCTCTGGTGACACTGGTACAGAGTAGTCTGTTGACCCGAGATCGTCATAGAGTCTTGTGTGGTTCCCACTGTGCTTTGATTTCCACCTTACCACGTCCAAGAGGGCGTGCAAAACGGTGGTTTTTGGGTACAGTCCCGAATCACATGGAGGCAATGAGCGATAGGAGGGGATTCGTCTCTCCCGGCATAGGGAGTTGATGTTGCGCTGTGTTCGATTGGCTATAACAGGAAATCCCTGGCCAGGGTTGCTGAGATTTACTGGTAAGTGTTACCAGTAGTATCTCGAATTGTTATAGACCTCATATCGACACGACTTATCAAGCTATTAGGGTCTGACGTTTACCACCCCTAGGCGAGATATGCGACATATCGGACGGACAGACCGGACTGTACGGTAAGTGTTACTGGTTGGATTCACAGGAGTGTGAGCGGGCTTGCTCGTCAATCTTCTGATCGCTCAATACCCGGGTGGCCGTTACGTTTAGCAGACCGCTTGCTGCTTGTGGGTGTTTGATATGATCATCATCTACTGCCGGCGTATTGACGAGTCTTTAGAGTCCTACACAGAGGTTTCCTGGCTCAAGCGAAACGAAATAGGAGCGCATATGAGATATGTGCGGGACCGAGAATAATGCGTGTATGTGATACCGTATTCCATTCTCGCGATAAATGTATCGATTGGTTGTATGCGATATAACCTAGTTATCGATTCAAGCATTGATTCGATAAACCGATACATAGAATACTAGTCGGTTATATGCGATATGACCGGATCGTTAAATCAAGTGTTGATTTAATGATTTAATGTATAATTATATATTTGATATATTACTTTGCATTAACTAGTATTGGTTCACTTTAAATGGATTTTCTCACTTGGATGTACAAGTTGTATATGTGATATACTTTTTTTGCAAATGATTGTATCATGTTTGATGATACATGTTTGCTAGGGTTTTTGTGTAAAGATCAAACCATGGTTACATGTTAATGGTTAGGGTTTTGATTTAATCATTTATTTATTTGTTTATTCTTTTTGGAAAATAAATGGCATGAAAAGAAAATGGTGGCTTGATTTGTATTCTAGTTGAAGCTTCATGAAGCTTTGACCTAAGTGACCATTTTTGTCTCATGCTTAACCCTAACCATTCCCACTAACCCTAGTTTAGTCTCTACACTTGACCATGGTTGGTAGAAGATAAGTATTATTATTATTTTCATTTTACTTAATAACTTATCGTAACATTTTTCATCTTCTTCTTCTTCTTCTTCAAGAAGAAGCTTGCCTCCATCAATGGCAACTTGGGAAAATGAGTGAGAAATCCAATTCTAAAGTGAACCCACTTCCTATTTCTTCATCCTCTACCTCTTGCCAAGTAGTAGAGTGTGTTTTATTCACAAGTTTCATGACTTGGTGAAGTTGGAGCTTGATCTAGCGATGCCTCGACGTAGATCATCTTCGGCATCGTCGTCGATGACCTAGCCCGCTTTTTCTCCGATGAAGCCGACGCTAGAGCCTAAGATCCATTTTGTACAGCGAGGAGACATCATCGCGGAGCTATGGAGGTGGAGCACCGGATCTACAAAGGTTGTATTTCCGTTTACCATTTAGTTAAGTTGTTAACTAGCTTCATTTTCGCCTAAATATCTAGTTAACGATCCGTATTAGGGTTTCTCGGCACCCGTAAAATTTGAAATTGGCATGGTTGATGCCTTGTGAGACCTCTTGAGAGTGCCTAGGAACCCTACACTGGACCCCTACGAGAGCGGCAAGTGACCCTACCAATTCTGGAGTTTAGGAGACCCAGTCTCGACTCCTCGAGATGGCCTCCCACTGAACCCCAGAACCCGGTCACTTGTGCTCCCCTCCTTGGGTCTATCCTAATGCGGAAAAGTAAATAATATACAACACTGGTGACATCAACCTCAACCCGGAAGTGCCCCAAATAAAAGATTATTACATTACATTTGAATTTTATATGAATGAAAAATAAAACTCTCATCTCATATAAAACCCCCGGCTATTCGATCGCGACAATCCTGCACATCATATCTCAGCAACACATAATATCATATATCATCAACGTAAGTAAGTATGCATACCCCAATTGTCGTTGATGTATAGCAACGAAACCGGCGATATCGACATACTACACTTACGGTCACAGAAAAGAAAGTGTAAAACTACAACATTTGGAATCCACATTCTCTTTAGACATCGTAAATGCGAAATATCACATATTTCGTATTTCATGCCTAACTATATGAATTCCACATATTGTATCACATTCCAGATAAATAGACAGTATTAAAGTTTTCGAACGAATGATCAAATTACCTAAAATTCCCTAAAGCTCAACACTTGAGCGGAGTTCAAAAACCCGGAGTATGATACAGTAGTAGCAGTCCAGCCGTAGAAGGGTCAAGCCAACGCCTTACATGTGGCACGCCATACTGCCCCAAACCCTAAGATTCAAAAGGCAGTTCAAGACGGTCACATAATCGAGTTAAGCTTTGTTGTCTTCTAGAGGGTCCACCACAAAACTTGCACATATTTCCGAATGATTTAAACCCCGTGAAAAGTGAGCAAACGACACTCGTTCGAACAATTCAATACTTTCTAATTATCCCGGAAAAACATGAAGTTAAAATTCCGATCGAATCAATGAACCCAAAACAGTCTCCAGAACAAATAACACTTAAACCAGATTTAAAAATACCCAAAAATATACACAAGCAGGTAGTAAAAACACTGTACAAAAACGAGATAGTGAGGCATCTATACGGCCGCGGAGCCACGACCTAAGCAAGCTTTGGCCGCGGTTCCGCGCTAGGGTTTACTGTTCACAGCTTCGTATTTCACAGTTTGTATTAGATTTCCCTGCTGAATTTTTTGCATATTTTTAATTCTGGAAAATAACAGTTTTCAAAAAATGTCCAGAGAGTGTCCCGAAAATCCGTATTTCGGTTCGATCGGAGTTTTTACTTTGTAAAGTGTCGCCTAATATTCTAGGTCGGCTCTGATACCAATGTTAGGTTTACCTAGCAACTTATGAAAGGTTTGGAAGCATCACATTACCAAAGATTATATTTTTATGGTGCTAAGTAAGCATACAAAGGATCTATCCTAGAAAATTAGGGTTTCATAACACTACAAGTAACAAAGACAAGGGTTTTGAGAGTACAACCTTTGTAGCTCCCTACGCTAGACTCCTTGGCCACTTGATGGTTGTAAAACGGTTAGCTTGAAGTCTTCTAACATCCACGACGATCCACCCGAAGCTCCTTTGTCCAAGCTAGAAACTTCACTTTATCAAGAGAAAGAAATGAAGCTAACACCCTAAACAAGTGGGCTAGACTTGTGTAGAATGATGTTGTGGTGGCTATTCTCACTTCAAAAACCTAACTTGATGAGTATTTTGCTCACTACAAAAGTCTAGAGAGCAAAAGAAGAAGGAGGAAGAAGATGATGGTCTTTTTGAACAAGAGTAAAAGAAAAACTCTTATGAAGAAAATGAAAATATATGTATATATATTTTTCACTCCTCATCTCAAACCATGGTTAATGTAGGGTTCCTAGGCACACTAATGTGGTCTCACAAGGCATCAACCATGCCAATTTCAAATTTTACAAGTGCCGAGAAACCCTAATACGGATCGTTAACTAGATTTTAGGCGAAACAAGCAACTAGTTAACAACTTAACTAAGAGTTGAACGGAAATACAACCTTTGTAGATCTGGTCCTCCACCTCCATAGCTCCATGATGAAGTCCCCTCGCTGCGATCATCGGATCTCGGGCTGTAGCGTCGGCTTCATCGGAGAAATGGGCGGGCTAGGTCGTCGACTTCGATGCCGAAGATGATCTACGTCGAGGCAACACAAGATCAAGCTCCAACTTCACCAAGCCATGAAACTTGTGAAGAAAACACCCTATACTACTTGGCAAATGGTAGAGGATGAAGAAATAGGAAGTGGGTTCACTTTAGAATTGGATTTCTCACTCTTTTTCTTAAGTTGCCATTGTTGGTAGCAAGCTTTTTCTTCATCTTTTTAAAGAAGAAGAAGAAGAAGAAGATAATATGATAAGTATTCGTAAAATAGAAAATAAAATGATACTTATCATATTTTCAACCATGGTTTAGTGTAGAGAACTAACTAAGGTTTAGTAGAATGGTCAGGTTTAAGAGATGAAGACAAAATGGTCACTTTAGTCAAAGATGCATGAAGCATCAAGAAACTTCATGTATGAAAGCAACCATTTTGTTTTCTTTTATCCTTTAACCAAAATGAATAGATAAAGAAATAAGTGAAATGAAACCCTAACCATTCACTAAACATGGTTTAAGTCTTTACACAAACCCAAGTTAGCATGTATCATCAAACATGATACAATCAAGTGCACAAAAAAATATATCACATATACAATGTGCACATCAAGTGAGAAAATCCATCTTAAGTGAACCAATACTAGTTAATACAAAGTAATATATCAAATATATAATTATACATTAAATCATTAAATCAACACTTGATTTAACGATCCGGTCATATCGCATATAACCGACTAATATCCAATGTATCGGCTTATCGAATCAATCCTTGATTCGATAACTAGGTTATATCACATACAACCATTCGATACATTCATCGGGAGAATAGAATACGGTATCACATATACGCATTATTCTCGATCCCACACATATCTCATATGCGCTCCTATTTCGTTTCGCTTGAGCCAGGAAACCTCTGTGTAGGACTCTAAAGACTCGTCAATACGCCGGCTGCAGGTGATGATCATATCAAACACCCACAAGCCGCAAGAGGTCTGCTAAACGTAACGGCCACCCGGGTATTGAGCGATCAGAAGATCGACGAGCAAGCCCGCTCACACTCCTGTGAATCCAACCAGTAACACTTACCGTACAGTCCGGTCTCGTCGTCTGATATGTCGCATATCTCACCTAGGGGTGGTAAACGTCAGACCCCAATAGCTCGATAAGTCGTGTCGATATGAGGTCTATAACAGTTCGAGAAACTACTGGTAACACTTACCAGTAAATCTCAGCAACCCTGGCCAGGGATTTCTGGTTATAGCCAATCGAACACAGCGCAACATCAACTCCCTATACTGGGAGAGACGAATCTCCTCCTATCGCTCATTGCCTCCATGTGATTTGGGACTGTACCCAAAAACCACCGTTTTGCATGCCCTCTGGACGTGGTAAGGTGGAAATCAAAGCATAGTGGGAATCACACAAGACTCTATGACGATCTCGGGTCAACAGACTAACCTGTACCAGTATTACCAGAGAACTGCCATCTGACGTAAGGTATAATACCATCTGGGAGTTCTCGGCGAGTCCGTCCAGTGTACCCAGTCTCCACTGAGCACCCGTATATCATCTCTGATGTCAAACACCAATGGATATGGGATCATCCATCGCCCATTTGTATGGGTCGAGAAGGTACACGCTAGTCTACTCTGGTATATCGATGCCCCGTCTCGATACACCCACGACTAGGGACTTTGAAGGATGTACTTATGGACTACCATGTCCCTACTAGTATGATCCGCATCATAGTCCAGGCAGTCAAGTACACATCCTAAGGGCTTTACTAACATGTAACAGAGAGACAATCAGTGTACACGTTAAGGTAAAGAGTAACCAGATAGCAAACTATCATGTCGAGCAAGAAAGTCCTCCCTATATATGTCCAAGCATCCACCACAATATACATCCTATGTATAGTAATGGCCTCTAGGGCATACATATAACTAACAATCTCCCACTTGCACTAGGGCCATCTGATAGCAGTGGTTGTAGTATCTCATACTCAACCATCCCATAAAAGTCTCTCTCTGGGAAAAGGCCTTTGTGAGTGGATTCGCCGTGTTGTCCTCTGAGTCTACTCTCCTAACCTCGATCCCTTGGAGATCAACCATCTCCATGACCAGGTGATACTGCCTTAGAATATGTCTGGATCACCGATGGGACGGACGTTTCTTGGCATAAGCCACAACTCCATTGTCACACAATGGGAGGAACTAAGTTCATCTCATGAACCAATATAGACCCAAACTGCCTCTTTGGTAGCATCTTAAGTAGCGATGTATCCAGCCTTTATCGTCTAGTATGCCACGGTATCTAGCTTGGAACTCTTCCAACATACCGTCCCTTTACTGAGGGTAAAGACAATGCCTGTGATTGACATTCAGTCGTTCTCATCACCCTGGAACACTTCCATTGATTCTCCCCAGGATCATTTGATACCATCTCACTTCAACTAGTGAGAATCCTAACATCCATTTAGATCTATCTCATAGATCCAAAACCCAGGATTTAGTAGGTATCACTTTGATCCTATGTGGAGAATTATTGTGATAAGCGGAGATTGATCGAGCGTAGCATAGGAAACTCCTTCCGTATCAAGAGTATGTCATCCACGTACTCTACGAGGATCGTCACCATACTCCCTACTACCTTTTTGTTTATACAAGGTTCATCTACCATTTTTGATGATGTCAAACTCTTTGACTACTTCATCCAAACAGACGTTCCAACTCCGCGATGCCTGCTTTATCCTTTAAAGCATCTTGTACACGTTTCCGCTGCTCCCACTGTTTACGAAGCCCTCTGACAGTGTACTTATAGACTCTCTCTTCTAAAACATCATTTAGAAAAGCAGTCATGACACCCAACCGCCAGATATCATAGTCATGGTATGTAGCCGTGGCAAGTAGGATCTGAATGGACTTAAGCATAGCCACTGGAAAAAGGTTTCATCATTTTCCACGCCTGGTCGATGACGAAAACCTTTAACAAGTCTAGCTTTGAAAGTCTCAACCTTTCCATCTACACCAAGTAATCTTCTCAAGATATACTTGCTCCTGATGGGGATTTAACCCTTCAGATATAGCAACCAAAGTCCATACTTTGTTGGTGTATAAGGATTCCATCTCAGATCGCTAAGCATCCAGCCATTCTAACAGAGTCACACTCCTGATGGCCAGCTCGAAACTAGTTGGGTCATCATCTCATGATGCAATCCTCGCTTCCACTGTCATCGAGAAACCGAAGTATCTCTCAGGTGGGTGAGGAACCCTACTAGATCGGCGGAGAGGCTGAGGTTCGTTGGTATCTACTGAATCCTCTGGTTCTACCAAATCATCTGCTGTAGTTTGTATAGCTGGAACCTTTCCAGTTCTACATGACTGACCTTGCCTCGAGCTTGTCCGGATTTTGCATTTAGACATAGGCCGGACAACCCCAAATCTTAACTAGCTTAAGACATGGGCTCTTCTCATACCATATCTCATATGGAGTGGTAGGCTGTGATCAGATTCGAACCCTATTCAATAGGTATGCAGCTTCTCAAGCGCATAACTCCCAAAAGGAAACAGGTAACTCAGTAGTACTCATCATAGAGCACACCTTATCATATAGGGTGTGATTGATCCGCCCCGATATACCATCGTGCTATGGTGTATTCGGAGGAGTAATGCCGAGAGAGAATCTCATTCTCCTTTAGAATAGTCCAGGAATTCTATGCATAAGTATTCTCCTCCTTGATCTCATCAAAGGACATAATACTTATGTAAGTCCGCGGCGGCGCCCCGGCCGTCGATCCGACGCCGGAAACACGGAAACAAAAACTTTGCAAACTAGCAAACCGGCACCACCGCGTACTTTTCACCCGGATCGGGCCATTAACCTAACAACTAGCAAAGTAAATTACGGGTAGAGAGTTATACCAAGCGATCCGTGTCCTTCGGTCTTCGTCTCCACTCGAATCTCTTGCGGAAACTCCGTCCATCACCTCCTCGTCGGAAAGGGCACCATATAGCCGGAATCTTTTATGGGCTCCCACCTCTTGACCGAGGCAACTCGGGAGCGAAGTTGGCTAGCCGACGTGTCCAAGACTTGCTGTAGATATAGTGTAGTGGGTTGTCTCTTTAGGGTTTTAGAAGTTGCCATGGATGTAGAGGAAGTGAATGAACTTTGGAGATGGCTATGGAATTTTATGCAACATGAGAATGAGAATGATTTTTCACCCCTCACAAAATGATCCTCACCTACTCTCTATGGTGTGGCCGGCCCCTCATCCTCCATGGTGGAGATAATGGAAAAATTAAAAAACCATGGAGAGAAGAAGGAATCAAGCAAGAGGAGAAAAAGAAAAGATAATTATCAAAAGGTCACGCTCATTTCTCATCCAAATCCTTTCACAAAACCATCACAAGAAAAGCCAAGGAAAAGACCATAAAAGAATCTCATCATGATGCTAGTCTCATCATATAGCCACAAATGCAAGAAAGCCCCTCACAAGTAAGTTAATTGCAAACATGCAATTAACCCCCTCCAACGAAAAGTCAGGCCATGAAGGAACAAAGAAAAACCGGCCGGAACGGAATGCAAGCTGGCAACTTCAGAAAACTGATCCCGTAATAAATTACAGGAAAACCTCGCTACTGCAAATACATGCCCGCATTTGTATTCCCACTGAACACAAATGTAAAGAGACAAAACTACACTATCTAATACTAGGATCCGGCTTAAGCCAAAGCCGGCTAGTAAAAACCGTCCAATCACGATCCGTGCAATACCGCACATATCTGATCGAACCTTGCCATATCTCCATACGGCCTCTACAGCGTTTCGCCCGAAACCTGAGTAACTGAGTGTGGTAGACTCTAAAGACTCGTCAATACTATGGCTGTGGATTTAACCACTAGCACGTCAGAGGTATAAACCAATACGTGACGGGCTACCAGGTATTGACCAAAAGGGACGTCGATGAGCGAACTCATCCTGACACCCTACTGAGCCTGTCAGTGACAATATCCGTACAGTCCGGTCCGTTCGTCTATGAGCATCGCATGGCGGGCCTAGGGGGTTGGTAAAAGTCAGACCTTCAATAGCGGTACAAGTCGTGTCGGAGTATAGCCCAGAATACCCTGAGATACTACTGGAATATCTACCAGAAAATATCCTGCCTTGGCCAAGGACTTTTCATGTACTGGCTCTCCTAGACACAGCGCGACCTCACCCTCAATACCGGGAGAGATGAACCCCTGAAGATCCGCTCACTGCCTCCATGTGGCTCGGGACTGTACCCAACTAAAACCTGTTTGCACGACTCCTTTGAGCCGTGGTAGGGTAGTAATCAAAGTACAGTGGGAACTCACACGAGACAAATGATGATCTCAGGTCGATGAACTAATCTGTACACATGTCACCAGGGAACTGCTATCTGACGTCTGGTATAATCCCAACTAGCAGGTTCCCGGCGAGTCCTGTCCGGTGTACTCATAACCCAATGAGCACCTGTATACATCTTAGGTGAACCAACTGACACCAGTGGCTTGTGAGACCGGCCACCGCCCCTCGTCGGGGTCTCGACTGTATACACTAGTCTACTCTGGAGTATCGATACCCTGTCTCGAAACTCCCACGACTAGGGACTTTTAAGGATGTGCTTATACACTCCAGCTCTCACTTATATGATCGCCCTCATACTGCTGGTAGTCAAGCAAGAATCCTAGGGGCTCTATCAACGTGTAATAGCGACTCGTAAGGTCACCTAAAGCAGTACACGATGATAAAGATAAACCAGATAGCATACTATCATCTCGAGTAAGACTGTCCTACCGGGATAGTTCCTCCCTCAACCATTGCAATCACGTGCCTGTGATCCAATAATTGACTCTGAGGGCACTATCTCCAACAATCTCCCACTTGCACTCAAGGCTAATTATTGCGATGTCGCATACTCACAGCCCGTGTGATACCGAACACCCAACTCCTCTACTAGTCAGTCTCACAAAGCTCGTTTGCGAAACTATTGCGTTCGAGGAATAGCCTCAGTGAGTGGATCCGCTCTGGTGTTTCTTTCTATGTCTCTCTATATCTCAAGTTCGCGGAGAAAGCCATCTCCCGAAATGCGCAATACCTGTCCTAGAATGTCTGGATGTCTGATGGCACCTAGCTCATAAGTGAACTCCAAATCCAAACTTCTTAGACTGTATCGTCAACTGAACTTAATCAGTATCCTGCGCCATGCCTTCCCTCAGTATCTGCTTGGACCATCTGTCCAAAATACTGCCCCTCGTTAGAGGGAAAACTATAACTCTGACAGCCTCTCTGTCATCTAGGTCACCTTGGAAGCCTGGAATGATAACTGTCTCCCGAAGGAGAATACTGTTATCATATCCGTAGAACATCAACTTATGTTCTAAAACTGCTTCCGACTGTTTCTCCAGGATTGGATCAATATCAACTTATTGCATCTACTGCAAAAACATCTGGTGTGGTACTTGACATCTCATGATTGACTCAATTGCCTAAGCAAGTGATCTGGAAATCATGCATATCCCTCTCCCTTTTAGTCTGTAAGACACCTTTAGAGAGGGTGACTCCATCAACTGCAGGTACACCACCATGCCAGGAGTCGTCCATTCTAAATACTCTTAGAATGCTGTCTAAGTACCCAGATTGGGAAACCACCCAAATCTAGATCTAAAACCATAGATCTAGTAACCAGAATGTCTGATATAATATCCAAGTCCTATGTGGAGAAACCACTGTGTGACGACCAAAGTATAACCGATCGTAGTATAGGAATATCACTTCCTACTCTGTGTATGTCATCAAATACCAGGACATCACACCCTACTACCTTCTTAACAGATCCATCCCCTATTCTGATGAAGTCAAACCTATGACTGTCACATCATAAATAGATGATCTATCTCCGCTATATTTGCTTTAGTCTATAAATAGACATAAGCCAACTGTCCACCAATGCTTCCGCTGCTCCCACTGACTACGACAACCCTCTGGCAGAGTCATATACATGTACGCTTCTAAAGCTAGTTTAGAACGACGCTATACTCATCCTCCTGCCGGGTCTCACAGCCTGGAACAACAGCAATGGAAAGTCTGGGTAAACAAGGACCTCCCTGCCACCGTCCTTGAGCAAGAAGTACCTCTTGGGAGCCTGAGGTTACCCACTTTATCTGCGGAGTGGCCAATGGAATGTCAAACCAGATTGAATCTTTAGGTTCTTATCAAATTTTCAGTAATCGTTTGCGGTTCTGGAATCACTTCCAGTTCTACCATACTCCCATTACTGTTTTCTGAAAAAATCCATTTTTAATTAAAACTGTGGCGAGTTAAGAACAATATCACTATTGATCTTCCAGATGGTAGAAAGTCAACCCTCGTCATAGCCCGGGTCAACCCACAAACAGCCATTACTGAAACGTGCCTTGAGTTATCCGGAGTCTGGTTTTAAGCATAAGCCGGACAACTCCCCGTATCTTAACAATGTCAAGATATGAACTGTTCTATATCCAAGAAACAGAGGCACTGATTTAATTGAACCAGATTCAAATCATGCAGCTGTCTCCAGTGCATGTCCACTAAATGGAAGGAGGCCGATCAGCGTTACTCAACTTAGGAATACTTCCAAATATGAGTAACCTGAAAGAGAAGCTAGTTCTCTTAATCATTACTATTAACTGAATACCATACACAAGTATCTACATCTTCGATCACCTTGAAGAATCCCGATACTCGCAATACCTGGTTCTCTACTTTATTCATATACCTATAACTTCTCAAAGCTCAGACCCTGTGTTTCTACGAAACACCTGTTCTAAGAACTAGAGAAGTCACAAGTAAACAGAATATAGTACGAGGACCTACCCCTCTGTCCTAATGGACACTGGACAACATACAATACTCTGTATAAGTCCGCTGAGTCTAACAACTCATTCACTGTGTGTTGTAGGTTGAAAACTGTATTTACGGTTAAGAAGAATTACACCGCTGTTCAATGCTCCTTACCTAACCATCCACTGATATAGGTAAATGTCATAGACATAATTTCAAAAAGGTATATCTCACTCTATAAAAATAGACGTACAGATATATCAATTTGAAATTGGTGTATAACAACGGATATTCAAAACCAAATATTTGCCGACCGGCAAACAACCCAGGTGGCTTCCTCAAATATCACCAATTACAACGAATCCTGATATAATGAGGATGGTCACCTAATTCCCAATAACTTACTCTCACTCATCATCTGTAAAACCATACAGATGTGAGAATCCATCCTGGTAAATACATACCCTGGAGCAAGTGTCTAATTGGGAAATCAGTTTTCTATTAACAGTACACAGTGAAACCGAAACATTGAAATGTTTCGATGGGGTATCCTGGTATTCCTAGTAATGCCTCTTCCATTATCCAGATTCACAACTGTAACCGTATAATTCTTTGCCACTTCTCCAAATCCCTTTTTATGTCTTTAGTCATTACCTTCTGTACACCCCTTTAGGCCAAATGGTTTTCTTCCTTCCCTACCATTCGGCACCAACCTATGGTTTGGAAGAAGACTATCCAATAAGCATAATGGGTGTACTGTCCTAATCCTAGGAGCACTCGCAATGCGAGAGAAGGTGAAGATAAAAGACACCTGAATGAACTTTATTCCTATTTCTCCTGAACCAGGATCCATCCCCGAACTGGAACAAGTTCCTTTCGAGTTCGTATATAACCATACGATGGATTATCCAATAAACTTGGGATCTTCGTAGTGATACGGAGTGTCCTGGAGAAATACAAAGGTGATTTAGGATTGGCGAAGAAATACTTGGTTTGGTTGTCAATAGCAGTCGCAATTTACATTGCCCTCTTACTAATCCCTTGCTTTGTCTTAACTTAATACCTTTTGTACACCGTTTAGGCTAACTGGTTTTCTTCATTCCCCACCGTTCGGCACCAGCCTAAGGTTTGGAAGAAGACTATCCAATTTGCGTAATAGGTGTACTATCTCCTAAGCCAAGGAGTACTCGCAATCTGATAGAGAAGGTAAAAAGGAAAAGATAACTGAATAGTCCTATTCGTTTTCTCCAGAACTGGAAACCATCCTCGAATTCCTTCGAGTTCGTATATAACCATACGATGGTTTTGTCCAATGGAAGTGGACGTTCGTAGTAATACGGGGTGTCCTGGAGAAAAGGGTAAAAGTAGGAGTGGCAATGAGGTCTGCAACTCTGACAATCCAAAAGCCAGTGTTAAGAAGGTTCGGTCAACTTGGTCACTGAGTCATAGTCTAGAGTCGGGTCAATGGTCGCTGCCAAAGAGAGAGAGAGAAAAGAAACACTCAGCGTGCACTCTAACCTAGATCAGAATGGTTATCACTTTATCTAATCTGGAAACCTCCCACTGTAACGTCAAATTCTTCCCCAAACCTGAAAGAAGAATTAGCCGGGATCACCCGAGGAGTAAACCAACTCATCAGTGGGAATCGGGATCCAACTATCATCGCATGATAACGTGACGGAATCCGCTCACGCTATCACACTACAGAAGGTATGCGCATATCTGGCAAGTTTCAGTTCTTTTGAAACTCCCGATGTGGATTTTTGCCCCATGCTCTTATGACCTTGACGAAGGCCAACAAATCATAAGTCACATGTCAAGTTCTACCCGTCATTGTCCAGGTTAATTTGAACCCACCCGTACAAGCCCTTGACGAAGGCCAACAAGGCTATACGACTGTCCCAAACTAACGCATCTATCTGTGCAGCAGAAAGGTAACAAGCAGCTACCATACACTATGCCTTGACGAAGGCTAACAAGCATAGCATGAATACTACGTGCTACCCGTCTGAAACGACGGAGGGCTACGAATGGTTTCTGGCGAAAACCATTAACGTAATGAACTTGATATCGTTGAAGGAACTGATAGCTTTTTAGAAAAATATAGTGACGAAAACTTTTGCTAAAGAGGTCACTCCCGGTGAAGGGATCTCGGCTCTTTCCCCGTAGAATGAGGTGCAGGATATTCCAACTGAATACCACGATGCAAAGCAAAAGTAATCGGCTATAGTGAAGTTATTGCCCTGACGCAAACTTTTGTCCAAGGGGTCACTCCCGGTGAAGGGATCTCGGCCCTTGCCTCGTCGACTGAGGAGCAGGATATTCCAACTGAATACCACTGTGCAAAACAAAAGAGAACGCCCTTGCAATAACAGCTTTTGAAAAAGTTTTCCAACAACATCAGAATAGGTTTGTTTATCTTGCATTGATCCGAATCAACGCAGTCCCATCAATTGATCACACCACAAAGAACGAAAATATACTGACGTACGTATATGCCATCCGCATTCGCCACTAGGTCCCGTCATCACCCGTTAGGTTAGCTAACTAACGACAGAGCGGGGACTAGACTAGCGTGGATGAAAAACATATACAACATCTACTAGTATATATATAATATATAATTTTCGCTCAAGGCGTGATAAAAAGCAACAGCACGGAAATGTACAGCATCACAGATCAATACAGATATCTGGGATCCCTGGGTTTCATAGAGCCGCTACCGAAACCCGACGTTCCCCTGGTCGTGTGGATAGCCTGTGCAATGAAATCCTAGACCCCTACGGGCGCGGCAAGTTACCCGCCAAAACCTGAAGCGAGGCAGCCCCCTTCAGCAAAGTGAATGGACCACCCAGCACTTCACGGAATCCGGTAACTTGGGCACCCCTCCTGGGTCAACCTATACCCCCTACGAGTGCGGCGAATAGCCCGCCAATTCTAGAGTGAAGCCCCTTCCGTCTCAACACCATGAGATGTGGGCTCATTGCCCTCTAGAACCCGGCTATCCGTGCACCCCTCCTTGGGGTAATCCTAGTACAGAAAGTAAAATATACATACAACGGATAAATTGACCGCAACCTGGTCGTGCCCCAAAATAATAATACAAACAGGTAGTGACGGCAGTCCACATGTCGGACGCTCGCCCCGCAATATCAAATGTACATATAAAACAAAACTGTACTACCACTGCAACCAGGCTATCCCCCACGACCAATCCGCAACATCACAGCAACACACAGAACATCAACGTGAATATCACGTTCCCAAATCCGTCTAAAAGGGCTATAGCAGTTAGACGGGATTTACCGATCAAGCGACATTCACGGTAGCAGATATAATGTAAATACTGTGAACTAGCATGTTTAAAATATCCGATCGAACAAAATTATCGAAGTGGGCCCCAAGAAGTACTGTAGCACTTACAGAAAATCTGGGCCCAAAAAGAATGTTCCAAAACCCCTATTTCCAACTCAGAAGCAATCTGCAAAATTTTGATCAAGTGATCAATCAAAAGCGCGGCGGAACCGCGGCCCAAGCATGGGTTTGGCCGCGGTTCCGCGGCGGTATGAAGAGATCGCGCGACCAAATTTTCACAGATTGCTTCTATATCTATACACAGTATTCTGAGACAACCTGAAAAAATTTTGGAGCCAAAAAAATTTCGACAGAGAACACATGTGCATTGAAAATACGGTTTTTGGGGATTTTTGTTCGATCGAGTTCTAAACATACATGAACAAGCTAGGCATGGTTAATGGCGTGGCTCTAATACCAATGTAAGTCCGCGGCGGCGCCCCGGCCATCGATCCGACGCCGGAAACGCGGAAATAAAAACTTTGCAAACTAGCAAACCGGCACCACCGCGTACTTTTCACCAGGATCGGACCATTAACCTAGCAACTAGCAAAGTAAAATACGGGTAGAGAGTTATACCAAGCGATCCGTGTCCTTCGGTCTTCGTCTCCACTCGAATCTCTTGCGGAAACTCCGTCCATCACCTCCTCGTCGGAAAGGGCACCACGTAGCCGGAATCTTTTACGGGCTCCCACCTCTTGACCGAGACAACTCGTGCGCGAAGTTGTCTAGCCAACGCGTCCAAGACTTGCTGTAGATATAGTGTAGTGGGTTGTCTCTTTAGGGTTTTAGAAGTTGCCATGGATGTAGAGGAAGTGAATGAACTTTGGAGATGGTTATAGAATTTTATGCAACATGAGAATGAGAATGATTTTTCACCCCTCACAAAATGATCCTCACCCACTCTCCATGGTGTGGCCGGCCCCTCATCCTCCATGGTGGAGATAATGGAAAAATTAAAAAACCATGGAGAGAAGAAGGAATCAAGCAAGAGGAGAAAAAGAAAAGATAATTATCAAAAGGTCACACTCATTTCTCATCCAAATCCTTTCACAAAACCATCACAAGAAAAGCCAAGGAAAAGACCATAAAAGAATCTCATCATGATGCTAGTCTCATCATATAGCCACAAATGCAAGAAAGCCCCTCACAAGTAAGTTAATTGCAAACATGCAATTAACCCCCTCCAACGAAAAGTCCGGCCGTGAAGGAACAAAGAAAAACCGGCCGGAACGGAATGCAAGCTGGCAACTTTAGAAAACTGATCCCGTAATAAATTACAGGAAAACCCCGCTACTGCAAATACATGTCCGCATTTGTATTCCCACTGAACACAAATGTAAAGAGACAAAACTACACTATCTAATACTAGGATCCGGCTTAAGCCAAAGCCGGCTAGTAAAAACCGTCCAATCACGATCCGTGCAATACCGCACATATCTGATCGAACCCTGCCATATCTCCATACGGCCTCTACAGCGTTTCGCCCGAAACCTGAGTAACTGAGTGTGGTGGACTCTAAAGACTCGTCAATACTATGGCTGTGGATTTAACCACTAGCACGTCAGAGGTATAAGCCAATACGTGACGGGCTACCAGGTATTGACCAAAAGGGACATCGATGAGCGAACTCATCCTGACACCCTACTGAGCCTGTTAGTGACAATATTCGTACAGTCCGGTCCATTCGTCTATGAGCATCGCATGGCGGGCCTAGGGGGTTGGTAAAAGTCAGACCCCCAATAGCGGTACAAGTCGTGTCGGAGTATAGCCCAGAACACCCTGAGATACTACTTGAATACCTACCAGCAAATCTCCTGCCTTGGCCAAGGACTTTTCATGTACTGGCTCTCCTAGACACAGCGCGACCTCACCCCTAATACCGGGAGAGACGAACCCCTGAAGATCCGCTCACTGCCTCCATGTGGCTCGGGACTGTACCCAACTAAAACCTGTTTGCACGACTCCTTTGAGCCGTGGTAGGGTAGTAATCAAAGCACAGTGGAAACTCACACGAGATAAATGACGATCTCAGGTCGATGAACTAATCTGTACACATGTCACCAGGGAACTGCTATCTGACGTCTGGTATAATCCCAACTAGCAGGTTCCCGGCGAGTCCTGTCCGGTGTACTCATAACCCAATAAGCACCTGTATACATCTTAGGTGAACCAACTGTCACCAGTGGCTTGTGAGACCGGCCACCGCCCCTCGTCGGGGTCTCGACTGTATACACTAGTCTACTCTGGAGTATCGATACCCTGTTTCGAAACTCCCACGACTAGGGACCTTTTAAGGATGTGCTTATAGACTCCAGCTCTCACTTATATGATCGCCCTCATACTGCTTGTAGTCAAGCAAGAATCCTGGGGGCTCTATCAACGTGTAATAGCGACTCGTAAGGTCACCTAAAGCAGTACACGATGATAAAGATAAACATACTATCATCTCGAGTAAGACTGTCCTACCGGGATAGTTCCTCCCTCAACCATTGCAATCACGTGCCTGTGATCCAATAATTGACTCTGAGGGCACTATCTCCAACAACTTATACCCGTATTGGTTCTCTACTTCTAACTTATATTCTGTGAATATCTCAAAAGGTTCGGACTTGTGTTTCAACAGGAACATATGGCTGAATCTTGAGAGACTATCAGAGAATGTAATGAAGTACAAAGAACCGGTCCTGACATGTGTAGACAGGGGAGCTTACATACATCATCATGTATCAATCCCAAGAGTTCACTAACTCTTTCTCTGTTTCCAATAAACAGAGCTATGGTCATCTAATCTTTGTGACATGACTGGCAAGTTTCACAAGTTGTAAATTCAAACTAATTTAAATATGCATCTAAATGTAACTTCAGCCAGTCGGGTCGCATTGATATGACCTAGGCTACAATGCCTCAAGAAGGATTCGTTCATTTCTGAACTCTTCCTCTTGTGTGTGTTCTACAAACTAAGAACTGTAGTTTGATTTAGAACATCAATGCTTTTAGATCACGTGCCTGAACTGATCAACTTTTGATATAGGAAATGTTCAAAACATTATCCAACAATACAAAATTTTATCATTTCTTTACTAATAAAGAGACTGATATGATTTTGTATATCAGGCTCGGTATCTAACAACATTCGTTCAGAACCAATGTATTAGTAATACAGGGTGACAGTGACCAACAGACTTGGCTGCAACACTTGCCCCGTTTTCTGTCTCATGAAACTTATCACCCGTTCTCAGTTCTTTACCTATCTGTAGCCCATGTAACAAATTACATATGCGGGATCCTGATCCGGTATCTCATATCCAGGACGTAAAGAATACTGAGAAACAGTTCTGTATAACGAACACACCCGAAGAAGATGCATCATATGCACTTTCTTCGTTTGGGCGGCATGGGAATCTTGGTATTCCCCTAATTTCCTGCTCTGTCTTATAACAATTATAAGTTGGAGTGGGACCAACGTTCCCCAGCTCAGTATAACAAGCGGGTTCGGTCAATATTCCGTATTATTATCATGATTAAGGCGTGATATGGTCGCTACCTGGAGAGAGAGAGAAGAAAACACTCAGCGTGCGCTCTTACAAGATCAGATTGGTTATTATTTTATCTAATCAGGATGGCTCCCACTATTTTTATCAAATCTTCCTTCAAACCCTAAAAGGAAAGACTAGCCGGGATTAATTACACACTACAAGTTCGCCAATCTTTCAGCCAGGCCAGTGTCGGTACTTTGAGGGAGGTCCTCCGTGCTTTCGCACGAACCTAATTAATGTAAACCTCGTTTTCCCAGAGGCGTAACCTCGTTAACACTTTTCTCGACACCTACTTGATCGGCTAATTGTAATGTGTAAAACTCTCCCACAAGTAAATTTTACTCGCAGCGGGTATCGGGATCCAACTATCTCATAGAAGGTATGCAATCTCATTGCAAATTTCAACACTTGAAATTCCCGATAATATTTTGCCCCTAGCAACTATATGACCTTAACATAGTCAACAAATCATAAGTGCTAGTCAAGTTCAACCCGTCATTTCCCGATTGAATTAAACCCACCCGCACGACCCTTAACATAGTCAACAAAGTCGCACGACTACCCTAATCCAATTGCATCATATGCTTATGCAGATAAGCACTAATTAGCTACCGCACACTACGCCTTAACATAGTCAACAAACGTAGCACGAATACTAACTAGTACTTATCTGAAATGACGGAGGGCTACGACAGGTTTTTCTGAAAACCTATTGCGTAATGAACTTGATATCGTTGTAGAATCAAATGATTTTGAAATGGTGTGTTTTCGAGGCTTTTCTAGTTTTGCTAAAGGGGTCACTCCCGGTGAAGGGATCGTCGGCCCTTTCCTCATCGAATGAGGTAAGGGATATATAATATATATATCGCTGTGCAAAGCAGAAACTATAGAAGCAATCGAAAGACAAACCGAGGGTTGTAGCATCTGCCAGTTATTGCTAAAGGAGTCACTCCCGGCGAAGGGATCTCGGTCCTTTCCTTATCGAATAAGGTGCAGGATATATCATATATATCGCTGTGCAAACCAAGAACTGTAGCAACCTGTTTTATTTTTGAAATTCGATTCTACAACATCTTAGGTTTCTTTTATTTCATTAATCTCATTAATGAAGTCCCATCATTTAAGTACCTAAGCATCACAGATAAATACGACGTACACTTATGCCATCCGCATTCGCCTCGATGTCCCCTCGTGCACCGTTAGGTTAGGTAACCAACGACAGAGCGGGGCAGGGCTAGCGCGGGTGTAAAACATAAGTAACGTCTATATAATATATCATATATACTATATACAGTATCTATCACAGAACATATCACATGATCACATCACAGATATCGCAGCAGAATAAACATATGAAACATTGGATATACTAGGACGTCCGTGTTTTTAATACGAGCCAGTATAAAACACGGATTCCACGGTCGCGATGAATAGCCAAACCCACACCCCTAGACCCCTACGAGAGCGGCAAGCAACCCTACCAATTCTAGAGTTAGGAGACCCGGACTCGACTCCTCGAGTTGGTCTCCCACTGGACTCTAGAACCCGGTTACTTGTGCCCTCCTCCTTGGGTCTATCCTAGTGCGGAAAAGTAAATAATATACAAAACGTGACATCTTCCACAACCTGGAAGTGCCCCAATAAAAGAATATTACATCCAAGTTTTTATATGAATGAAAATGAAAAACACTCATCTCACATAAAAAACCCCGGCTATTCAAACACGACGATCCAATATAACATATCCAGCAACTCATAACATCACATGTCATCAACGTAAGTAAATATGCGCATCCCAATTGTCGTTGACATATAGCAACGAAACCGGCGATATCACATATTACACTTACGGTCACAGAAAAGAAAATGTAAAATTACAACTGTTGGAATCCACAACCTCCATAGACATCGCATGCCTAATCAAATGAATTACTTAGACATCGCATGCCTAACAATTATAAACCTCGCAATTTAGTCTCAAAATCGAAAACAATTTTCAATATCAAGTCGGGCAATTCAACAAGATTCCCGACATCCTGATCGAATGCTCGTTGCAAACTTCAGTAGACGGCTGCACCCCCGATGCCGCCAACGAAGTGCACCAAGGCGGAACACCGCTGCCGCGAGCACCCGAACGGATACTTTCGGTGACGGTGTTCTTCTACAGTCACTTGGTCGGGGCTATGGGGTGAGGCTGTCTATTAAGTTTATCTGGCGAGTATCCGCGTACGCTACGTGATTGCGACGGATTTTTGATCACATCAAAATTCCGTGGCAACCGATCAAGTGAGACTAAAGTGCTATGTTTATAACATTCATATCAGTTATCTTATAACTACTTATGAATTCCAATTATTGTATTACATTCCAGATAAATAGAAAATGTTAAACTTTCCGATCGAACAATCAAACACCCAAGTTTTCCCGAAACAGATCAACACATGAAACAAGTTTAAAAACATCCAGTTCATGCCTCAGTACCAACGGTCCAGCCGTAGAAGGGTCAAGCCAACACCTCCATGTGGCACGCCGTACTGCCCCAAACCCGAAGGTTCAAAGGGCAGTTCAAGACGGTCACACAATCGAGTTAAGGTTTGTTGTCTTCTAGAGGGTCCATTGCGTTACTTGCACTACATAGAACGTTATTAAACCACGGAAAGATCCAACACTTGGAAATTTTTCGGCAGGGGAAAAATTGGGTATTTTTATCCGGTCGAACTTTTTAACATATTCTAAAATTATCCGGAAAAACACAGACGAAGTTAAACCTTTTGATCGAAACACGGAGTCCCCAATACAACCCAGAAAACTCAACTGTTGAGTAAAGATTAAAATTACCCAGAAAACACATGAGTCAAATATAACAATTACTGTGCAAAGAATAGTCAAAGAGTCAACAAAACGGCCGCGGAACCGCCGCGCCACGTGGGGTAAGGCCGCGGTTCCGCGGTAGTTTGACGGAGTTAGGGCACCGTTTTGCACAGTAATTCATATAAAACCCTGCTCATTTTTCTGCATATTTTTAATCTGGAAAAATCCACAGTTTACAAAAATGTACAGAAAGGGGTGAAAAGCGGGGATTTCGGGTTCGATCGGACTTCTAACATCGTCTACGCATCGCCTAAGGCTCTAGCTAGGCTCTGATACCACTGTAGGGTTCCTAGGCACACTAATGAGGTCTCACAAGGCATCAACCATGCCAATTTCAAATTTTACAAGTGCCGAGAAACCCTAATACGGATCGTTAACTAGATTTTAGGCGAAACAAGCAACTAGTTAACAACTTAACAAGAGTTGAACGGAAATACAACCTTTGTAGATCCGGTCCTCCACCTCCATAGCTCCGTGATGAATTCCCCTCGCTGCGATCATCGGATCTCGGGCTGTAGCGTCGGCTTCATCGGAGAAATGGGCGGGCTAGGTCGTCGACTTCGATGCCGAAGATGATCTACGTCGAGGCAACACAAGATCAAGCTCCAACTTCACCAAGCCATGAAACTTGTGAAGAAAACACCATATACTACTTGGCAAATGGTAGAGGATGAAGAAATAGGAAGTGGGTTCACTTTAGAATTGGATTTCTCACTCTTTTTCTCAAGTTGCCATTGTTGGTAGCAAGCTTTTTCTTCATCTTTTTAAAGAAGAAGAAGAAGATAATATGATAAGTATTTGTAAAATAGAAAATAAAATGATACTTATCATATTTTCAACCATGGTTTAGTGTAAAGAACTAACTAAGGTTTAGTAGAATGATTAGGTTTAGGAGATGAAGACAAAATGGTCACTTTAGTCAAAAATGCATGAAGCATCAAGAAGCTTCATGTATGAAAAGCAACCATTTTGTTTTCTTTTATCCTTTAACCAAAATGAATAGATAAAGAAATAAGTGAAATGAAACCCTAATCATTCACTAAACATGGTTTAAGTCTTTACACAAACCCAAGTTAGCATGTATCATCAAACATGATACAATCAAGTGCACAAAAATATATCACATATACAATGTGCACATCAAGTGAGAAAATCCATCTTAAGTGAACCAATACTAGTTAATGAAAAGTAATATATCAAATATATAATTATACATTAAATCATTAAATCAACACTTGATTTAACGATCCGGTCATATCACATATAACCGACTAATATCCAATGTATCGGCTTATCGAATCAATCCTTGATTCGATAACTAGGTTATATCACATACAACCATTCGATACATTCATCGCGAGAATAGAATACGGTATCATATACACACATTATTCTCGGTCCCGCACATATCTCATATGCCCTCCTATTTCGTTTCGCTTAAGCCAGGAAACCTCTGTGTAGGACTCTAAAGACTCGTCAATACGCCGGCAGCAGGTGATGATCATATCAAACACCCACAAGCCGCAAGCGGTTTGCTAAACGTAACGGCCACCCGGGTATTGAGCGATCAGAAGATCGACGAGCAAGCCCGCTCACACTCCTGTGAATCCAACCAGTAACACTTACCGTACAGTCCGGTCTCGTCGTCTGATATGTCGCATATCTCGCCTAGGGGTGGTAAACGTCAGACCCCAATAGCTCGATAAGTCATGTCGATATGAGGTCTATAACAGTTCGAGAAACTACTGGTAACACTTACCAGTAAATCTCATCAACCGTGGCCAGGGATTTCCGGTTATAGCCAATCGAACACAGCGCAACATCAACTCCCTATACCGGGAGAGACGAATCCCCTCCTATCGCTCATTGCCTCCTTGTGATTCGGGACTGTACCCAAAAACCACCGTTTTGCACGCCCTCTTGGACGTGGTAAGGTGGAAATCAAAGCACAGTGGGAATCACACAAGACTCTATGACGATCTCGGGTCAACAGACTAACCTGTACCAGTGTCACCAGAGAACTGCCATCTGACGTAAGGTATAATACCATCTGGGAGTTCTCGGCGAGTCCGTCCAGTGTACCCAGTCTCCACTGAGTACCCGTATATCATCTCTGATATCAAACACCAATGGATATGGGATCATCCATCGCCCATCTGTATGGGTCGAGAAGGTACATGCTAGTCTACTCTGGTATATCGATGCCCCGTCTCGATAAACCCATGACTAGGGACTTTGAAGGATGTACTTATGGACTACCATGTCCCCACTAGTATGATTCACATCATAGTCTAGGCAGTCAAGTACACATCCTAAGGGCTTTACCAACATGTAACAGAGAGACAATCAGTGTACACGTTAAGGTAAAGAGTAACCAGATAGCATACTATCATGTTGAGCAAGAAAGTCCTCCCTATATATGTCCAAGCATCCACCACAATATACATCCTATGTATAGTAATGGCCTCTAGGGCATACATATAACTAACAGTTAAATGATAAAGTTATTATTGTATTTGAGTTTAAAACACAAAGTAAAGATTAACCCTTGGTTAATAAGTAGGTGAACATGGTTAGGAGAGGAAGAGTGTAGAAACCATGTGTTTATCTTTATCTTTTTCTTTTGTTTTTAAAACAAATACAAATATAACAATAATCCATATATAAAACCATGGTGTGAGTCTTATATTGCCACCATTTTCAATGTATAAGCAACCATGAAGGATGATGTATGTATGTATGTGTGTATGCACATCCATATGTGCATGAATCTAGAAAGAAAGCATACATGCATGCATACATCCATCAAATACAAGAAAGGATTTGTAGTGAGAAACTAATGGTTAAATGATAAATCAACACTTGATTTATCAAAACGGCCATATCACATACGACCCCACTAAAAGCAAGCCGCCCGATTAATATACGGTATCTCATACGCGCATTTTAACCGGGTCCATGCGCATATCGCATATGCGCACCACAACGTTTCGCCTGGACTAGGTAACTCCTTTGTGGGACTCTAAGACTCGTCAATACGCCGGTAGTGGGTGATGATCATATCAAGCACCCGCAAGCCGCAAGCGGTCAGCTAAACGTAACGGCCACCCGGGTATTGAGCGATCAGAAGAAAACAAGCGAACCTGCCAGAACTCCGGTCGAACCAACCGGCAACACTACCGTACAGTCCGGTCTCTTCATCAGATATGTCGCATATCAAGTCTACGGGTGGTAAACGTCAGACCCCAATAACCGATAAGTCGTGCCGATGTGAAGCTTATAACGGGTCGAGAAACTACTGGTAACACTTACCAGTAAATCTCTAAAACAGCACTGGCCAGGGACTTCCCTGTTACGGCCAATCGAGCACAGCGCAACATCAACCCCCAATACCGGGAGAGACGAAACCCCTCCTATCGCTCATTGACTCCATGTGACTCGGGACTGTACCCAAAAACCACCGTTTTGCACGCCCTCATGGACGTGGTAAGGTGGAAATCAAAGCACAGTGGGAATCACATAAGACTCTATGACGATCTCGGGTCTACAGACTAACCTGCACAAGTGTCACCTGAGAACTGCCATCTGACGTGAGGTATAATACCATCTGGGAGTTCTCGGCGAGTCCGTCCAGTATACCCAGTCTCCACTGAGCACCCATATACCATCTCTGATGTCAAACATCAATGGATATGGGATCATCCATCGCCCATCTCATGGGTCGAGAAGCGTATACGCTAGTCTACACTGGTATATCGATGCCCCGTCTCGATACACCCACGACTAGGGACCTTGAAGGATGTACTTATGGACTACCATGTCCCTACTAGTATGATCCACATCATAGTCCAGGTAGTAAAGTACACATCCTAAGGGCTTTACCAACTTATAACTATAAGACATTATTGTAGGGTTCCTAGGCACACTAATGAGGTCTCGGGCATCAACCATGCCAAATTCAAAAATTTCCGGTGCCGAGAAACCCTAATGCGATCGTTAACTAGAATTTTAAGCGATAACTAGAACTAGCAAACTGCTTTACTAATAAGTGAACGGAAATACAACCTTTGTAGATCCGGTCCTCCACCTCCATAGCTCCGTGATGAAGTCCCTACGTTGTACCCATCGGATCCCGGACTCTCATGGTGGTTTCATCGAAAGAATGATCGGGCTAGGTCGTCGACTTCGATGCCGAAGATGATCTACGTCGAGGCAACACAAGATCAAGCTCCCACTTCACCAAGTCACGAAACTTGTGAAGAAAACACCCTATACTACTTGGCAAGTGGTAGAGGATGAAGAAATAGGAAGTGGGTTCACTTTAGAATTGGATTTCTCACTCTTTTTCTTAAGTTGCCATTAATGGTAGCAAGCTTTCTTCTTTGTTCAAGAAGAAGAAGAAGAAGAAAGAATATGATAAGTATTCTTGTGAAAATAGATAATGAGTGATTCTTATCATATAGCAACTATGGTTAAGTGTAGAGAATAAACTAGGGTTAGGTGAATGGTTAGGTTAGGCATGAAACAAAAATGGTAGACTTTTTCAAAGCTTCATGAAGCTTCAACAAAGAAACAAAATTAGCCACCATTTTCATTGTGCCAAAATGAATGAATAAATAAATAAATAAGCAAATAAATCAAATGAAACCCTAACCATTAACTAACCATGGTTTAATACAAACATACACCCAAGTTTGCATATATCATCAAACATGATACAAACTTGTGCACAAAAATATATCACATATACAATGTGCACAAACAAGTGAGAAAAACATCTTAAGTGAACCAATACTAGTTAATGCAAAGTAATATATCAAATATATAATTATGCATTAAATCATTAAATCAACGCTTGATTTAACGATCCGGTCATATCGCATATGACCGACTAATATCCAATGTATCGACTTATCGAATCAATCCTTGATTCGATAACTAGGTTATATCGCATACAACCAATCGATACATTCATCACGAGAATAGAATACGGTATCACATACACGCATTATTCTCGGTCCCTCACATATCTCATATGTGCTCCTATTTCGTTTCGCTTGAACCAGGAAACCTCTGTGTAGGACTCTAAAGACTCGTCAATACGCCGGCAGCAGGTGATGATCATATCAAACACCCACAAGCCGCAAGCGGTCTGCTGAACGTAACGGCCACCCGGGTATTGAGCGATCAGAAGATCGATGAGCAAGCCCGCTCACACTCCTGTGAATCCAACCAGTAACACTTACCGTACAGTCCGGTCTGATCGTCTGATATGTCGCATATCTCGCATAGGGGTGGTAATCGTCAGACCCCAATAGCTCGATAAGTCGTGTCGATATGAGGTCTATAACAGTTCGAGAAACTACAGGTAACACTTACCAGTAAATCTCAGCAACCCTGGCCAGGGATTTCCAGTTATAGCCAATCGAACACAGCACAACATCAACTCTCTATACCGGGAGAGACGAATCCCCTCCTATCGCTCATTGCCTCCATATGATTCGGGACTGTACCTAAAAACCACCGTTTTGCACGCCCTCTTGGACGTGGTAAGGTGGAAATCAAAGCACAGTGGGAATCACACAAGACTCTATGACGATCTCGGGTTAACAGACTAAACTGTACCAGTGTCACCAGAGAACTGCCATCTGACGTAAGGTATAATACCATCTGGGAGTTCTCGGCGAGTCCGTCCAGTGTACCCAGTCTCCACTGAGCACCCGTATGTCATCTCTGATGTCAAACACCAATGGATATGGGATCATCCATCGCCCATCTGTATGGGTCGAGAAGGTATACGCTAGTCTACTCTGGTATATCGATGCCCCGTCTCGATATACCCACGACTAGGGACCTTGAAGGATGTACTTATGGACTACCCTGTCCCCACTAGTATGATCCACATCATAGTCCAGGTAGTCAAGCACACATCCTAAGGGCTTTACCAACATGTAATAGAGAGACAATCAGTGTACACGTTAAGGTAAAGAGCAACCAGATAGCATACTTCATTTCGAGCAAGAAAGTCCTCCCTATATATGTCCAAGCATCCACTACAATATACATCCTATGTATAGTAATGGCTTCTAGGGCATACATATAACTAACAATCTCCCACTTGCACTAGGGCCATCTGATAGCAGTGGTTGTAGTATCTCATACTTAACCATCCCATAAAAGTCTCTCTCTGGGAACATGCCTTTGTGAGTGGATCCGCCGTGTTGTCCTCTGAGTCTACTCTCCTAACCTCGATCACCCTGGAGATCAACCATCTCGATGATCAGGTGATATTGCCTTAGAATATGTCTGGATCACTGATGGGACGGACGTTCCTTGGCATAAGCCATAACTCCATTGTCACACAATGGGAGGAACTAAGTTCATCTCATGAACCAATATACACCCAGACTGCCTCTTTGGTAGCATCTTAAGTAGCGATGTATCTTGCCTTTAATCGTCTAGTATGCCATGGTATCTAGCTTGGAACTCTTCCAACATACCATCCCTTTACTGAGGGTAAAGATAATGCCTATGACTGACATTTAGTCGTCCTTATCACCCTGGAACACTTCCAGTGATTCTCCTCAGGACCAATTGATACCATCTCACTGCAACTAGTGAGAATCCTAACATCCAATTAGATCTATCTCATAGATCCAAAACCCAGGATTTAGCAGGTATCACTTTGATCCTATGTGGAGAATCATTATGATAAGCGGAGATTGACCGAGCGTAGCATAGGAAACTCCTTTCTTATCAAGAGTATGTCATCCACGCACTCTACGAGGATCACCACCATACTCCCTACTACCTTTTTGTATATACAAGGTTCATCTACCATTTTGATGATGTCAAACTCTTTGACTATCTCATCAAAATAGATGTTCCAACTCCGCGATGCCTGCTTTAATCTTATAAAGCATCTTGTACACGTTTCCGCTGCTCCCACTATCTACGAAGCCCTCTCGCTGTGTACTTACAGACGCTCTCTTCTAAAACATCATTTTAGAAAAGCAGTCATGACACCCAACCGCCAGATATCGTAGTCATGGTATGTAGCCGTGGCAAGTAGGATCTGGATGGACTTAAGCATAGCCACTGAAAAAGGTTTCATCATTATCCATGCCTTGTCGATGATGAAAACCTTTAACATGTCTAGCTTTGAAAGTCTCAACTTTTCCATCTACACCAAGTAATCTTCTCAAGATATACTTGCTCCTGATGGGGATTTAACCCTTCAAATATAGCAACCAAAGTCCTTACTTTGTTGGTGTACATGGATTCCATCTCAGATCGCTAAGCATCCATCCATTCTTACAGAGTCCCTACTCTCGATGGCCTGCTCGAAACTAGTTGGGTCATCATCTCATGATGCAATCCTCGCTCCCACTGTCATAGAGAAACCGAAGTATCTTTCAGGCGGATGAGGAATCCTACTAGATCGGCGGAGAGGCTGAGGTTCGTTGGAATCTACTGAATCTTTTGGTTCTACCAAATTATCTGCTGTAGTTTGTATAGCTGGAACCTTTCCAGTTCTACATAACAGACCTTGCCTCGATCTTGTTCGGATTTTGCTTTTTAGACATACGCCGGACAACTCCAAATCTTAACTAACTTAAGATATGGGCTCTTCCCTTTCCATATCACATATGAAGCGGTAGGCAACTGATTTGATTGGAACCCTATTCAATAGATATGTAACTTCATAAGTGCATAACTCCCAAAAGGAAATAGGTAACTCAGTAGTACTCATCATAGAGCACACCTTATCATATAGGGTGTGATTGCTCCGCCCCGATATACCATCGTGCTATGATGTATACGGAGGAGTAATGCTGAGAGAGAATCTCATTCTCTTTTAGAATAGTTCAGGAATTCAATACACAAGTATTCTCCTCCTTGATCTCATCAAAGGACATAATACTTATACCCTTATTGGTTCTCTACTTCTAACTTATATTCTGTGAATACCTCAAAAGGTTCTGACTTGTGTTTCAACGGGAACATATTTCTGAATCTTGAGAGATCATCAGAGAATGTAATGAAGTACAAAGAACCGGTCTTGGCATGTGTAGACAGTGGACCTTTATACATCAACATGTATCATCCCAAGAGTTCACTAACCCTTTCACTGTTTCCACTCAACAGAGCTGGTGTCATTATATCTTTGTGACATGACTGGCAAGTTTCACAAGATGTAAATTCAAACTGATTTAAATATGCATCTACATGTAACTTCAGCTAGTCGGGTCGCATTGATATGACCTAGTCTACAATGCCTCAAGAAGGATTCGTTCATTTCTGAACTCTTCCTCTTGTGTGTGTTCTGTATACTAAAAACTGTAGTTTGATTTAGAACATCAATGCTTTTAGATAACGTGCCTGAGCAGATCAACTTTTGATATAGGAAATGTTCAAAACATTATCCAACAATACAAAATTTTATCATTTCTTTACTAATAAAGAGACTGATATGATTTTGTATATCAGGTTCGGTATGTAATAACATTCGTTCAGAATCAATGTATTTGGAATACATGGTGACAGTGACCAATAGACTTGGCTGCAACATTTGCACCGTTTTCTGTCTCATGAAACTTATCATCCGTTCTCAGTTCTCTACCTATCTGTAGCCCTATGTAACAGATTACATATCTGGGATCCTGATCCGGTATCAAATACCCAGGACGTAGAGGATACAGAGAAACAGTTCTTTGTAACGAACACACCCGAAGATGATGCATAATATGCACTTTCTTCATTTGGGCGGCACGGAAATTCTGGTAATCCCCAATTTCCTACTCTGTCTTATAACAATTATAAGTTGGAGCGGGACCAACGTTCCCCAGTTCAGTATAACAAGCGGGTTTGGTCAATAATCCGTATTATTATCTTGATTAAGGCGTGATATGGTCGCTACCTGGAGAGAGAGAGAAGAAAACACTCTGCGTGCGCTCTTGCAAGATTAGATTGGTTATATATTGTATCTAATCAGGATGGCTCCCACTGTTTTTATCAAATCTTCCTTCAAACCCTAAAAGGAAAGACTAGCCGGGATTAATTACACACTACAAGTTCGCCAATCTTTCAGCCAGGCCAGTGTCGGTATTTTGAGGGAGCTCCCCCGTGCTTTCGCACGAACCTAATTAATGTAAACCTCGTTTTCCCAGAGCCGTAACCTCGTTAACACCTTTCTAGACACCTACTTGATCGGCTAATTGTAATGTGTAAAACTCTCCCAGGAGTAACTCTTACTCGCAGCGGGTATTGGGATCCAACTATCTCATAGAAGGTATGCAATATCATTGCAAATTTCAACACTTGAAATTCTCGATAATTTTGCCCCTAACGTGCTATGACCTTGACGAAAGCCAACAAACCATAGCCCTCTAGTCAAGTTCAACCCGTACATTTCTTGATTGAATTAAACCCACCCGCACGACCCTTGACGAAAGCCAACAAAGCCGCACGACTATCCTAATCAAATCGCATCGTATGCAGCAGATAAGCAGCATATAGCTACCGCACACTACACCTTGACGGAAGCCAACAAATGTAGCACGAATACTATATACAACTTATCTGAAATGATGGAGGGCTACGACAGGTTTTTCTGAAAACCTATTGCGTAATGAACTTGATATCGTTGTAGAATCAAATGATTTTGAAATGGAGTGTTTTTGAGGCTTTTCTAGTTTTGCTAAAGGGGTCACTCCCGGTGAAGGGATCGTCGGCCCTTTCCTTGTCGAATGAGGTGCGGGATATATCATATATATCACTGTGCAAAGCAGAAACTATAGAAGCAATCAAAAGACAAACCGAGAGTTGTAGCATCTGCCAGTTATTGCTAAAGGAGTCACTCCCGGTGAAGGGATCTCGGTCCTTTCCTTATCGAATAAGGTGCAGGATGTTCTACAAGGAACACCTCGATGCAAAGCAAGAACTGTAGCTACCTGTTTTATTTTTAAGAAATTCGATTCCACAACATCTTTAGGTTTCTTTTATTTTCATTAATCACATTAATGAAGTCCCATCATTAAAGTACCTAAACATCACAAATAAATACGACGTACACTTATGCCATCCGCATTCGCCTCGATGTTCCCTCGTGCACCGTTAGGTTAGGTAACTAACGGCAGAGCGGGACAGGGCTAGCACGGGTGTAAAACATAAGTAGCGCCTATATAATATATCATATATACTATATACATTATCCATCACAGAACATCACATGATCACATCACAGATATCGCAGCAGAAAATATCATATGAAATATTGGATATACTAGGACGTCCGTGTTTTCAATACGAGCCAGTATAAAACACGGATTCCACGGTCGTGATGAATAGCCAAACCCACACCCCTAGACCCCTATGAGAGCGGCAAGCAACCCTACCAATTCTAGAGTTAGGAGACCCGGACTCGACTCCTCGAGTTGGTCTCCACTGGACTCCAGAACCCGGTTACATGTGCCCTCCTCCTTGGGTCTATCCTAGTGCGGAAAAGTAAATAATATACAAAAGGTGACATCTTCCGCAGCCTAGAAGTGCCCCAATAAAAGAATATTACATACAAGTTTTTACATGAATGAAAATGAAAAACACTCATCTCACATAAAAACCCCCGGCTATTCAAACACGACGATCCAATATAACATATCCAGCAACACATAACATCACATATCAACAACGTAAGTAAATATGCCCATCCCAATTGTCGTTGACATATAGCAACGAAACCGGCGATAGCACATATTACACTTACGGTCACAGAAAAGAAAGTGTAAAACTACAACAGTTGGAATCCGCAAGCTCTTTAGACATCGCATGCCTAATCAAATGAATTCCTTAGACATCGCATGCCAAACAATTATAAACCCCGCATTTTAGTCTCATTATCGAAAACTCTTTTCAACGTTAAGTCGGGCAATTCAACAAGATTCCCGAAATTTTGATCGAATGCTCGTCGCAAACTTTATTAGGCGGCCGCACCCCCGATGCCGTCGACGAAGTTCACCAAGGCGGAACACCGCTGCCGCGAGCACCCGAACGGATGCTTTCGGCGACGGGGTTCTCCTACAGTCACTTGGTCGGGGCTATGGGGTGTAGCTGTCTATTAAGTTTACCCGGCGAGTATCCGCGTACGCTACGTGATTGCGACGGACTTTTAATCACATCAAAATTCCGTAGCAACCAATCAAGTGAGACTAAACCGATAGATTTATAACATTCATTCAGTTATCTCATAACTACTTGTGAATTCCAATTATTGTATCACATTCCAGATAAATAGAAAATGTCAAACTTTCTGATCGAACAATCGAACACCCAAGTTTTCCCGAAACAGCTCAACACATGAAACAAGTTTAAAAACATTCACTTCATGCCTCAGTACCAACGGTCCAGCCGTAGAAGGGTCAAGCCAACGCCTCACATGTGGCACGCCGTACTGCCCCAAACCCTAAGGTTCAAAGGGCGGTTCAAGACGGTCACATAATCGAGTTAAGGTTTGTTGTCTTCTAGAGGAACCATCGCGTTACTTGCACTACTTAGAACGTCATTAAACTACGGAAAGATCCAACACTTGGAAATTTCCCGGCAGGGGAAAAAGTGGGTATTTATATCCGGTCGAACTTTTTAACATATTCTAAAATTATCCGGAAAACACATAGACAAGATTAGACAATCCGATCGAATCTACGAAGCTCCAAAACACCTCAGAAAACTCAACTCTTGAGTGCAAATTAAAAATTCCCAGAAAACTCAGCACATGAAGAAACAAATTAATGTGCAAAAATAGAGGGATGATCTCATTATATGGCCACGGAACCGCCGCAGAAGCCAAGCTTCTGCCGCCGTTCCGCCGCGCTTTAGCCGTAAATTTTGATCATTTTTGCACCGTAATTCTTAGAATTTCCTGTTGAATTTTTAAAGAATTTTTAATCTGGAAAAAACCCAGTTTTGTAAAAATGTACAGAGAGGGGTCATTTTTAGGGTTTCGGGGTTCGATCGGAATTCTAACATCGTCTACACTTCGCCTAAGGCTCTAGCTAGGCTCTGATACCACTGTAGGGTTCCTAGGCACACAAATGAGGTCTCACAAGGCATCAACCATGCCAAATTCAAAAATTTCCGGTGCCGAGAAACCCTAATGCGATCGTTAACTAGAATTTTAGGCGAAAACTAGAACTAGTAAACTGCTTTACTAATAAGTGAACGGAAATACAACCTTTGTAGATCCGGTCTTCCACCTCCATAGCTCCGTGATGAAGTCCCACCGCTGTACCCATCGGATCCCGGACTCTCGTGGTGGTTTCATCGAAAGAATGATCGGGCTAGGTCGTCGACTTCGATGCCGAAGATGATCTACGTCGAGGCAACACAAGATCAAGCTCCCACTTCACCAAGTCATGAAACTTGTGAAGAAAACACCCTATACTACTTGGAAAGTGGTAGAGGATGAAGAAATAGGAAGTGGGTTCACTTTAGAATTGGATTTCTCACTCTTTTTCCCAAGTTGCCATTAATGGTAGCAAGCTTTCTTCTTTGTCCAAGAAGAAGAAGAAGAAGAAAGAATATGATAAGTATTCTTGTGAAAATAGAAAATGAGTGATTCTTATCATATAGCAACCATGGTTAAGTATAGAGAATAAACTAGGGTTAGGTGAATGGTTAGGTTAGGCATGAAACAAAAATGGTAGACTTTTTCAAAGCTTCATGAAGGTTCAACAAAGAAACAAAATTAGCCACCATTTTCATTGTGCCAAAATGAATGAATAAATAAATAAATAAGCAAATAAATCAAATGAAACCTTAACCATTAACTAACCATGGTTTAATACAAACATACACCCAAGTTTGCATGTATCATCAAATATGATACAAACTTATGCACAAAAATATATCACATATACAATGTGCACAAACAAGTGAGAAAAACATCTTAAGTGAACCAATACTAGTTAATGCAAAGTAATATATCAAATATATAATTATGCATTAAATCATTAAATCAACGCTTGATTTAACGATCCGGTCATATCGCATATGACCGACTAATATCCAATGTATCGACTTATCGAATCAATCCTTGATTCGATAACTAGGTTATATCGCATACAACCAATCGATACATTCATCGCGAGAATAGAATACGGTATCACATACACGCATTATTCTCGGTCCCGCACATATCTCATATGTGCTCCTATTTCGTTTCGCTTGAACCAGGAAACCTCTGTGTAGGACTCTAAAGACTCGTCAATACGCCGGCAGCAGGTGATGATCATTTCAAACACCCACAAGCCGCAAGCGGTCTGCTAAACGTAACGGCCACCCGGGTATTGAGCGATCAGAAGATCGACGAGCAAGCCCGCTCACACTCCTGTGAATCCAACCAGTAACACTTACCATACAGTCCGGTCTGATCGTCTGATATGTCGCATATCTCGCCTAGGGGTGGTAATCGTCAGACCCCAATAGCTCGATAAGTCGTGTCGATATGAGGTCTATAACAGTTCGAGAAACTACAGGTAATACTTACCAGTAAATCTCAGCAACCCTGGCCAGGGATTTTCGGTTATAGCCAATCGAACACAGCGCAACATCAACTCCCTATACCGGGAGAGACGAATCCCCTCCTATCGCTCATTACCTCCATGTGATTCGGTACTGTACCCAAAAACCACCGTTTTGCACGCCCTCTTGGACGTGGTAAGGTGGAAATCAAAGCACAGTGGGAATCACACAAGACTCTATGACGATCTCGGGTTAACAGACTAACCTGTATATCGATGCCCCATCTCGATATACCCACGACTAGGGACCTTGAAGGATGTATTTATGGACTACCCTGTCCCCACTAGTATGATCCGCATCATAGTCTAGGTAGTCAAGTACACATCCTAAGGGCTTTACCAACATGTAACAGAGAGACAATCAGTGTACACGTTAAGGTAAAGAGCAATCAGATAGCATACTATCATGTCGAGCAAGAAAGTCCTCCCTATATATGTCCAAGCATCCACTACAATATACATCCTATGTATAGTAATGGCCTCTAGGGCATACATATAACTAACAAGTATAAAGAGACAAGTATACATGTTAAGATAAAGTGAAACCAGATAGCATACTGTTGGGTTAGACTAGCACCTCATGAAGGGTTTGGAAGCATCACATGTACCTAAGGTAGCCTCTTTAGGGTGCTAAGTTAACAAACAACAGATCGTGCCTAGAAAATTAGGGTTTCTAAAATTTTCACGTCAACATATGAAAGAATAGATGGGGTTTAGAGAGTACAACCTATGTAGCTCCCTACGCTAGACTCCTCGGCTACTTGGGGTTTGAAAAAGCTCCGCTTGAACTCTTCGAGGTCACCAATGATCCACTCGGAGTCCGCTTTGTCCAAGCTTGCAACTTTATCCGATCAAGTGAACGAAATGAAGCTAACACTCTAAACAAGTTGGCTAAACTTTTGTAGAATGATGTTGTGGTTCTTATTCTCACTTCAAAATCCAATCTTGATGAGTATATTGCTCACTACAAAAACCTAGAGAGCAAAATGAGAGAGGAAGAAGAAGATGATGGCAACTTGAGAAGAATATAAGTTCAACCCTTAGAAAGAAAATAGAAAATATATCAATATATATTTTTATCTCTCATCTCAAACCATGGTTGAATCATTATTGTACTTGAGTTAAAAACTAAAAGAAAGAGTAAACCATGGTTAAATGGTGGGTGAGAAAGGTTAGGTCAAGAAGAGTGTAGAAACAATCCAAAACCAACCCTTTTCTTTTTCCTTTTGTTTTTAGCTTAAATACAATAATATTCCAAATAAAAAACCCATGGTGTGAGTCTTATATTTCCACCATTTTCTTTGTATAAGCAACCATAATTGATGATGTATGTATGTATGTATGTATGCACATCCATATGTGCATGAATCTATAAAGAAACTATACATGCATGCATACATCCATCATACTCAAGAAAGGATTTCAAGTGAGAAGCTAATGGTTAAATGATAAATCAACACTTGATTTATCAATCCGGCCATATCACATATGACCCCTACCAAAAGCAAGCCGCCCGATCAATATACGGTATCCTATACGCGCATTTTAATCGGGTCCATGCGCATATCACATACGCGTACTACAACGTTTCGCCTGGACTAGGAAACTCCTATGTGGGACTCTGAGACTCGTCAATACACCGGCAGTGGGTGATGATCATATCAAGCACCCCCAAGCCGCAAGCGGTCAGCTAAACGTAACGGCCACCCGGGTATTGAACGATCAGAAGAGAACAAGCGAACCTGCAACAACTCCCGTCGAGCCAACCGGCAACACTTCCCGTACAGTCCGGTCTCCTCGTCTGATATGTCGCATATCAAGTCTAGGGGTGGTAAACGTCAGACCCCAATAACCGATAAGTCATGCCGATGTGAGGCTTATAACGGGTCGAGAAACTACTGGTAACACTTACCGGTAAATCTCTAATCAGCCCTGGCCAGGGACTTCCCTGTTACGGCCAATCGAGCACAGTGCAACATCAACCCCCAATACCGGGAGAGACGAAACCCCTCCTATAGCTCATTGCCTCCATGTGACTCGGGACTGTACCCAAAAACCACCATTTTACACGCCCTCATGGACGTGGTAAGGTGGAAATCAAAGCACAATAGGAATCACACAAGACTCTATAACGATCTCGGGTCTACAGACTAACCTGCACAAGTGTCACTTGAGAACTGCCATCTGATGTGAGGTATAATACCATCTAGGAGTTCTCGGCGAGTTCGTCCAGTGTACCCAGTCTCCACTGAGCACCCGTATACCATCTCTGATGTCAAACACCAATGGATATGGGATCATCCATCGCCCATCTCATGGGTCGAGAAGCGTATACGCTAGTCTACACTGGTATATCGATGCCCCGTCTCGATACACTCACGACTAGGGACCTTGAAGGATGTACTTATGGACTACCATGTCCCCATTAGTATGATCCGCATCATAGTCCAGGTAGTCAAGTACACATCCTAAGGGCTTTACCAACATATAACTCTAAGACAGTATAAAGAGACAAGTATACATGTTAAGATAAAGTGCAACCAGATAGCATACTATCATATCGAGCAAGAAAGTCATCTCTATATATGTCCAAGCATCCAATATAATATACATCATCTGTACAATACTGGCCTCTAGGGCATACATACAACTAACAATCTCCCACTTGCACTAGGGCCAGCTGCTGTAGTATCGCATACCGAGCATCCCGAAAAGTCTCTCAAACTGTGTCTGGGGAATGGCCTTCGTGAGTGGATCCGCTGTGTTATTCTTCGTGTCAACCCTCCTGACCTCGATCTCCCGGCGATCAAGTATCTCCCGGATCAGGTGATACCGCCTCAGAATATGCCTGGATCGCTGATGGGACCTGGGTTCCTTGGCCAAAGCCACCGCTCTATTGTTATCGCAATACAAAGGTATTGGATGCTCAATGGATGGAACCACTCCAAGTTCAGTAATGAACTTCTTGATCCAGACAGCCTCTTTGGCAGCATCGTTGGCAGCGATGTATTCAGCCTCCATCGTCGAGTCTGCCACGGTTTCCTGCTTGGAACTCTTCCAGCTAACCGCCCCTCCGTAAAGGGTAAAGACAAATCCCGACTGCGACTTAGAGTCGTCCTTATCACTCTAGAAGCTCGAATCGGTAAAGGACTCCACTTGGAGTTCTCCGTTAACATACACCAAGAGCATCTCTTTAGTCCTTCGCAAGTACTTGAGAATGCTCTTCACAGCTGTCCAGTGACTCTCTCCAGGATCAGCTTGATACCTACTCACTACACTTAGTGAGTATGCTACATCGGGTCTGGTACATAGCATCGCATACATGATAGAGCCTACAGCCGAAGCATAGGGTATCCCTTGCATGCGAGCTCTCTCCAAATCAGTCTTTGGAGACATCTCTTTGGAGAGAGTGACTCCAGAGATCGTGGGCAAGTTCCCACGCTTGGATTCTTCCATACTAAACCTTTTTAGTATGGTGTCAATGTACCTGGATTGGGACAATCCCAATATCCGTTTGGATCTATCTCTATAGATCCTAATTCCCAATATGCAGGAGGCATCACCAAGATCATTCATTGAGAGTCTTTGCGATAAGAAGAGCTTGACCGATTGCAGCATAGGAATATCATTTCCTATCAAGAGTATGTCGTCCACGTACAATACGAGGAAGACAACCTTACTCTCTGCCACCTTCTTGTAGATACTGTTAGTTGTATGTATGCCCTAGAGGCCAGTATTATACAGATGATGTACATTATATTGGATGCTTGGACATGTATAGAGATGACTTTCTTGCTCGATATGATAGTATGCTATCTGGTTACTCTTTATCTTAACATGTACACTTGTCTCTTTAAACTGTCTTATAGTTACATGTTGATAAAGCCCTTAGGATGTGTACTTGACTACCTGGACTATGATGCAGATCATACTAGTGGGGACATGGTAGTCCATAAGTACATCCTTCAAGGTCCCTAGTCGTGGGTGTATCGAGACAGGGCATCGATATACCAGTGTAGACTAGCTTATACGCTTCTCGACCCATGAGATGGGCGATGGATGATACCATATCCATTGGTGTTTGACATCAGAGATGGTATACGGGTGCTCAGTGGAGACTGGGTACACTGTACGGACTCGCCGAGAACTCCCAGATGGTATTATACCTCACGTCAGATGGCAGTTCTCTGGTGACACTTGTGCAGGTTAGTCTGTAGACCCGAGATCGTCATAGAGTCTTGTGTGATTCCCACTATGCTTTGATCTCCACCTTACCACGTCCATGAGGGCGTGCAAAACGGTGGTCTTTGGGTACAGTCCCGAGTCACATGGAGGCAATGAGCGATAGGAGGGGTTTCTTCTCTCCCGGTATTGGGGGTTGATGTTGCGCAGTGCTTGATTGGCCGTAACAGGGAAGTCCCTGGCCAGGGCTGATCAGAGATTTGTTGGTAAGTGTTACTAGTAGTTTCTCGACCCGTTATGAGCCTCACATCGGCACGACTTATCGGTTATTGGGGTCTGACGTTTACCACCCCTAGATTTGATATGCGACATATCAGACGAACAGACCGGACTGTACGGTAAGTGTTACTGGTTGGATTCACAGGAGTGTGAGCGGGCTAGCTCGTCGATCTTCTGATCGCTCAATACCCGGGTGGCCGTTACGTTTAGCAGACCTCTTGCGGCTTGTGGGTGCTTGATATGATCATCATCTGCTACCGGCGTATTGACGAGTCTTTAGAGTCCTACACAGAGGTTTCCTGGCTCAAGCGAAACGAAATAGGAGCGCATATGAGGTATGTGCGGGAGCGAGAATAATGCGTGTATGTGATACTGTATTTCATTCTCGCAATGAATGTATCGATTAGTTATATGCGATATAACCTAGATATCGAATCAAGGATTGATTCGATAAGCCGATACATTGGATACTAGTCAGTTATATGCGATATGACTGGATCGTTAAATCAAGTGTTGATTTAATGATTTAATGTATAATTATATATTTGATATATTGCTTTGCATTAACTAGTATTTGTTAGTTATGTATATGCCCTAGAGGCCATTGTTGTACATATGATGTATATTATAATGGATGCTTGGATATATATAGAGATGACTTTCTTGCTCGTCATGATAGTATGCTATTTGGTTTCACTTTATCTTAACATGTTGACTTGTATTGGTTTACTGTTTTACTCTTACATGTTGATAAAGCCCTTAGGATCTGTACTCGACTACTGGGACTATGATGAGATCATACTAGTGGGGCCGCGGTAGTCGATGAGTACATCCTATAACTGTTCCTAGTCGAGGGTATATCGAGACAGGGCATCGATACACCAGAGTAGACTAGCGTATACGCATCTTGACCCATATGATGGGCGATGGATGATCCCATATCCATCGGTGTTAGACATCAGAGATGGTGTACGGGTGCTCAGTGGAGACTGGGTACACTGGACGGACTCGCCGAGAACTCCCAGATGGTGATATACCACACGTCAGATGGCAGTTCTCCGGTGACACTGGTACAGGGTAGTCTGTAGACCCGAGATCGTCATAGAGTCTTGTGTGATTCTCACTGTGCTTTGATTTCCACCTTACCACGTCCAAGAGGGCGTGCAAAACGGTGGCTTTTGGGTACAGTCCCGAATCACATGGAGGCAATGAGCGATAGGAGGGGATTCGTCTCTCCCGGTATAGGGAGTTGATGTTGTGCTGTGTTCGATTGGCTATAACTGGAAGTCCCTGGCCAGGGCTGATATAGAGATTTACTGGTAAGTGTTACTAGTAGTTTCTTGACCCGTTATGAGCCACACATCGACACGACTTATCGGTTACTGGGGTCTGACGTATACCACCCCTAGACTTGATATGCGACATATCGGACGAACAGACCGGACTGTACGGGAGTGTTACTGGTTGGATTCACAGGAGAACGCACAGGCTAGCTTGTTGATCTTCTGATCGCTCAATACCTGGGTGGCTGTTACGTTTAGCTGACCGCTTGCAGCTTGTGGGTGTTTGATATGATCATCACCTGCTACCGGCGTATTGACGATTCTTTAGAGTCCTACACAGAGGTTTATTGGCTCAGGCGAAACAGAGTAGAGGCACATATGTGATATGTGCAGGACCGAGAATAATGCGATATGAGATACCGTATTATATTCTCGCGATATTTTGATATGAACCGGGTCATCGGATCAAGTGTTGATTCGATGAATCGGTACATGATATATCGGTCGGTTATATTTGATATAGCAGGATCGTCGGATCAAGTGTTGATTCGATGATTTAATGTATAATAATATATATGATATATTATTACATTATCTAATATTGGCTCGCTTTATTATTTCATTTTCTCTCTGGATGATACATTGATATATATGCGATATATGTTAATTGTATTATTTTCTTTTGTTGCAAATATATAATATATATTAGATATATATTATTGTGACATGATATGATTTATTATTAAACATGTTTAAGGATGATTAAATGAGGTTAGGGTTTGATTAGGGTTAGTAGCTTCATGCACCTTCTAGAAGCAACTTCTTTTGTCTTGGTTAAGATATTTGTTGATGACACATTTTAACCCAACCAAGCCCTAACTCTAGTTGTTTCTCTACACATTATTAGCCACTCATCCTTGACCATGGTTAATACTTCAATCATATACTTTTATTTCTATTCATCACAAAAGGATTTATCATTATCTTTTCCATTATCATCTTCTTCTTCTCTCTTGAAGAAAGCTTACTTGAAATTCTTTATGTGATGAATAAATATGAGAAAATGATTTAAAAAGAAAGCAAAAATACTACTCTCTCATCCTCATCTCATCTAGCCCATGAGATTAGTGTGTTCATCTCTTTAGAGTGAGAAAGCTTGAGTCTTTGCAACTTCGAGGTAGATCATCGGAGATTTGGAATACTTCAAGCTAGCATGGATCGTTTGAGTCGTGGAGCCTCTCATGAGTCCGGGAGATCGTGGATTGCGGCAAAGGGACTTCTACTCAGAGCTTGTGAAGCGAAGGAGCGGACTACAAAGGTTGTAATCCCTCACACTTAGATAAAAGTTATCATCTTGCATGTTAAACCCTAATAATCTAGCAAAGATCCCGGCTTTGGGTTGTTCGGCACGTCTAAATTTTTGTCCGGGCATGTTTGATGACTTTTGAACCTTCACAAGAGTGCCTAGGAACCCTACAGTGGTATCAGAGCCTTGCTAGAGCATTAGGCGATGTGTTTACGAAGTTAAAACTCCGATCGAACCCGAAACGACAAAATTGGACCCCTCTCTGGAAATTTTTTAAGTTTTGGGATTTTTCTGAATTAAAAATACCTGAAAAATACAGCAACAAAAGATAAGAATTACTGTGAAATTCGTGCCTCTAATTCGACCACGTGGCCGCGGAACCGCGGCAAAGACCCCCCAATGGCGGCGGTTCCGCGGCAGTATAAGGGAATTAGCCACGGTTTTTTGCACAGTAATTCTTGACTCTGTGTTTACTATTTTATGGGTATTTTTAATCTGTTTCAGGTGTTAAAAATTCTGGGGTTTGTTTTGTAATAGTAGACTCGATCCGAAATTTTAAATTCGTATTTCTTTCCGGATATTTAGAAACTGTTAAACTAGTTGAACGGATATCATTAACCCACTTTTTCCCGGCACGTAAAACTTTCAAGTGTTGAATTTTTTTCTGGGTTTAAATCTTTCGGAAAAATTGTACAAGTTAAGCGGTGGACCCTCTAGAAGACAACAAACCTTAACTCGATTATGTGACCGTCTTGAACTGCCTTTTGAACCTTCGGGTTTGGGGCAGTACGGCATGCCACATGTGAGGCGTTGGCTTGACCCTTCTACGGCTGGATCACCGGTACTGTGACATATTCTGGGATTATTTGAACTCCGCTCAAGTGTTGAGCACTTTGGGAAATCTTGGGTATTTGATTATCTGTTCGGAAAGTTTAATACTGTCTATTTATCTGGAATGTGATACAATATGTGGAATTCATAGAGTTAGGCATGAAATGCGAAGTATGTGATATTTCGGATTTACGATGTCTAAAATGATTATGGATTCCAAATATTGTAGTTTTACACTTTCTTTTCTGTGACCGTAAGTGTAATATGTGATATCGCCGGTTTCGTTGCTATATGTCAACGACAATTGGGATGCGCATATTTACTTACGTTGATGATATGTGATATTATGTGTTGCTGTGATATGTTATATTGGATCGTCGCGTTCTGAATAGCCGGGTTTTTTTTGTGAGATGAGGGTTTTTATTTTCATTCATGTAAAATTCATTTGTAATGTAATATTCTTTTATTTGGGGCACTTCCAGGTTGCGGTTGCTGTCACCAGTGTATATTATTTACTTTTCCGCATTAGGTAGACCCAAGGAGGGGAGCACAAGTAACCGGGTTCTAGGGTCCAGTGGGAGGCCATCTCGAGGAGTCGAGACCGGGTCTCCTAACCCTAGAATTGGCAGTGTTCTTGCCGCTCTCGTAGGGGTCTTGGGATGTGGGTTTATCTATTCGTCGCGACTGTGGAATCCGTGTTTTATATAGGCTCATATTGAAAACACGGATGTCCTAGTATATCCAATATTTCATATATGTTCTTCTGCTGCAATGTTCTGTGATGAGATCATATTACTGCCTGAGACGAATGCTTATACTATATATATATGCTGATATATAAATATTACTGCTTTCGTTTCTTCTGTGATGCTTAGGAAGCATAAGCTGATGGGATATTTATTAATGAGATTAATAAAAAGAAAAGAAACCTAAAGATGTTGTAGAATCAAAACTTTATAAAAAGGGTAGCTACAGTTTTGCTTTGCACAGTGATATATATGATATATCCTGCACCTTATTCGATGGGGAAAGAGCCGACGATCCCTTCACCGGGAGTGACCTCTTTAGCGAAACTGGCAGATGCTACAAAACGCGGTTTGTCTTTTGATTGCTTTTAATGTTTTGCTTTGCACAGCGGTATATATGATATATCCTGCACCTTATTCGATGAGGAAAGGGCCGACGATCCCTTCACCGGGAGTGACCCCTTTAGCGAAACTAAGAAAAGCCTCAAAAACACTCCTTTTCAAAACTTCACTCGATTCTACGACGATATCAAGTTCATTACGCTCAGGGTTTTCTGAAAAACCTGCGTAGCCCTCCGTCATTTCAGATAAGTAATATTTAGTATTCGTGCTACGGTAGTTTGGCATGCCTCAAGACGTAGTGTACGGTAGCTGATTATTACTTATCTGCAGCATGAGATGTGATTGGATTAGGGTATTCGTACGACGTTGTTTGGCATGCGTCAAGGGTCGTACGGGTGGGTTTAATTCAATCACGAAATGTACGGGTTGAACTTGACTAGTGGACTATGGGTTGTTTGGCATGCGTCAAGGTCATAGCACACTAGGGGTAAAAGTATTATCGGGAATTTCAAGTGTTGAAATTTGCAATGAAATTGCATACCTCCTATAAGATAGTTGGATCCCGATACCCACTGCGAGTAAGTGTTACTCCTGGGAGAGTTTTACACAGGACAATTAGCCGATCAAGTAGGTGTCTAGAAAAGTGTTAACGGGGTTACGCCTCTGGGAAAACGAGGTTTACTTTAATTAGGTCCGTGCGAAAGCACGGGGAACCTCCCTCAAAGTACCGACACTGATCTGGATGAAAGATTGACGAAATTGTAAGGTGTAATTAATCCCGGCTAATCTTACCTTTTAGGGTTTTAAGATAGATTTGATAAAACCAGTGGGAGACATCCTGATTAGATAAGATAATAACCAATCTAATCTTGCAAGAGCATACGCTAAAGTGTTTTCTTCTCTCTCTCTCCAGGTAGCGACCATGTCAGGCCATAATCAAGATAATAATATGGATGTATTGACTAAACCCAATTATTGTACTGAGCTAGGGAATGTTGGACCCGTTCTTTCTTATAAGAGTTATAAGACTGAACAGGAAATAGAAGAATATCTGGATTCTCACGCCGCCCAAAAGAACATGCATGTTGATGCATCTTCTTCGGGTGTGTTAGTTATTGAGAACTGTTTCTCAGTTCATCCTACGTCCTGGGTATTAGATACTGGATCAGGATCCCACATATGTAAGTTGTTACATGGGCTACGAAAAGGTAGAGAACTAGGAAAAGGTGATCATTCCGTTCAAGTAGGGAACGGTGCAAGTATTGTAGCCAAAGCAGTTGGTGAATATCACCTTGTATTGCCAAGTCGTAATACACTGATTCTAAATGAGTGCTATTATATACCGAACATGATGTGCAACATTATACCAGTTTCTTTATTGAGTAAAGAGGGATATAATTTTGTAGTACAGGATAATGTTATGAACATATTCCTAGATCAAAAGTTGATTGCATCAGGCTCGTTACATAATGGCATATTCATTCTAAATCAGAATACAGTCCTGAATATACAAAACACACACAAGAGGAAAAGTTCAGATATGAATGAATCCTACTTGTGGCATTGTAGACTTGGTCATATCAATGCGACACGACTGGCTAAGTTGCATAAAGATGGTTATTTGAATCCGTTCGAATTATCATCTTATGATACTTGCCATTCATGTCTCAAAGGAAAAATGACCAAACCTCCGTTTAGTGGACACGGAGAAAGAGTTACCGAACTCTTAGGACTGGTACATAGTGATGTATGCGGTCCCATGTCTACGCATGCCAGGAACGGTTCTTCCTACTTCATTACATTCACTGACGATCTCTCAAGATTCGGATATGTGTTCCTGATGAAACACAAGTCTGAAGCTTTTGAGAAATTCAGAGAATATAAGCACGAAGTAGAGAATCAAACGGGCAAAAGTATTAAGATTCTTCGATCTGATCGAGGAGGTGAATACTTAAGCAGTGAGTTCCTAGATTATCTAAAAGAGAATGGGATTCTCTCTCAGCTTACTCCTCCTTATACACCACAGCACAACGGTGTATCTGAGCGAAGAAATCGCACCCTATTAGATATGGTGCGCTCGATGATGAGTACAGCTGAGTTACCTATTTCTTTTTGGGGGTATGCGCTTGAGACAGCCATAGACCTATTGAATAGAGTTCCTACCAAATCTGTGCCTACCACTCCATATGAGATATGGAAAGGGAAGATACCACATCTTAATTACATTAAAATATGGGGTTGTCCGGCCTATGTCAAAAGACAAAATCCGGACAAACTCGAGGCAAGATCTGTCTTATGTAAGTTTGTAGGATATCCCAAAAACTCAGAAGGGTATATCTTCTACCACCCCGAGGAATAAAAGGTGTTTGTTTCTCGACATGCCACTTTCTTAGAAAAAGGTTTTCTTATGAAACAGAACAGTAGCATTGAGGTAGAACTGGAAGAGGTTCCAGCAGAACAAACTACAACAGATGATTTAGTGGAACCAGAGGATTCAGTAGTACCCGACGAACCCCAGCCTCTCTGCCGATCTAGTAGGGTTTCTCGTCCACCTGAGAGATACTACGGTTTTCTCATTGATGGTGGAAGCGAGGATTGCATCATGGATGATGATGACCCAACTAGTTTCGAGCAGGCCATCACGAGTGGTGACTCTGTGAAATGGCTGGATGCAATGCGATCTGAGATGGAATCCATGTACACCAATAAAGTATGGATTTTGGAAAATGCTCCTGAAGGGGTAAAACCCATTGGGAGCAAGTGGATTTTTAAAAAGAAATTTGGTGTAGATGGAAAAGTTGAGACTTTCAAAGCTAGACTTGTAGCAAAGGGTTTTCGTCAACGACCAGGTGTGGATTATGACGAAACCTTTTCTCCAGTGGCTATGCTTAAGTCCATCCGGATCTTACTTGCCATCGCTGCATACCATGACTACGAAATCTGGCAAATGGATGTTAAGACCGCCTTTCTAAACGGTGATTTAGAAGAGAGCGTGTACATGACTCAGCCAGAGGGTTTCGTAGATAGTGGGAGCAGCGGAAAGGTGTGCAAACTGCTTAAATCCATTTATGGGTTAAAGCAAGCATCGCGGAGTTGGAACATCTGTTTTGATGTAGTAGTCAAAGAGTTTGACTTCATCAAAAATATAGATGAACCTTGTATCTATAAGAAGGTAGCAGAAGGTAAGGTTGTCTTCCTCGTATTGTACGTGGATGACATACTCTTGATAGGAAATGATATTCCTATGCTGCAATCAGTCAAGCTCTTCTTATCACAGAGATTCTCCATGAAAGATCTAGGTTATGCCTCCTGCATATTGGGAATCATGATCTATAGAGATAGATCTAAACGGATACTGGGATTGTCCCAATCCAGGTACATTGACACCATACTAAAGAGGTTTAGTATGGAAGAATCCAAGCGTGGGAACCAACCCACGATCTCTGGACTCACTCTCTCTAAAGAGATGTCTCCCAAGACTGATTTGGAGAGAGCTCGCATGCAAGGGATACCCTATGCTTCGGCAGTAGGCTCTATCATGTATGCGATGCTATGTACCAGACCCGATGTAGCATACTCACTAAGTATAGTGAGTCGGTATCAAGCAGATCCTGGAGAGAGTCACTGGACAGCTGTGAAGAACATTCTCAAGTACTTACGAAGGACTAAAGAGATGTTCTTGGTGTATGGTAACGGAGAACTCCAGGTGGAGTCCTTTACCGATTCCAGCTTCCAAAGTGATAAGGACGACTCTAAGTCGCATTCGGGTTTTGTCTTTACCCTCAATGGAGAGGCGGTATGTTGGAAAAGTTCCAAACAGGATACCGTTGCAGACTCGACGATGGAGGCTGAATACATCGCTGCCAACGATGCTGCCAAAGAGGCTGTCTGGATCAAGAAGTTCATTACTGAACTTGGAGTGGTTCCATCCATTGAGCATCCAATACCTCTGTATTGCGATAACAATGGAGCTGTGGCTTTGGCCAAGGAACCCAGATCCCATCAAAAGTCCAGACATATTCTGAGGCGGTATCACCTGATCAGGGAGATAGTTGATCGCCGGGAGATCGATGTCAGGAGAGTAGATACGAAGGACAACACTGCGGATCCATTCACGAAGGCTATTCCCCAGATACAGTTTGAGAGATTATTCGGGATGCTAGGTATGAGATACTACAGCAGCTGGCCTTAGTGCAAGTGGGAGATTGTTAGTTATGTATATGCCCTAGAGGCCATTGTTGTACATATGATGTATATTATAATGGATGCTTGGATATATATAGAGATGACTTTGTTGCTCGTCATGATAGTATGCTATTTGGTTTCACTTTATCTTAACATGTTGACTTGTATTGGTTTACTGTTTTACTCTCACATGTTGATAAAGCCCTTAGGATCTGTACTCAACTACTGGGACTATGATGAGATCATACTAGTGGGGCCGCGGTAGTCGATGAGTACATCCTATAACTGTTCCTAGTCGAGGGTATATCGAGACAGGGCATCGATACACCAGAGTAGACTAGCGTATACGCATCTTGACCCATATGATGGGCGATGGATGATCCCATATCCATCGGTGTTAGACATCAGAGATGGTGTACGGGTGCTCAGTGGAGACTGGGTACACTGGACGGACTCACCGAGAACTCCCAGATGGTGATATACCACACGTCAGATGGCAGTTCTCCGGTGACACTGGTACAGGGTAGTCTGTAGACCCGAGATCGTCATAGAGTCTTGTGTGATTCCCACTGTGCTTTGATTTCCACCTTACCACGTCCAAGAGGGCGTGCAAAATGGTGGCTTTTGGGTACAGTCCCGAATCACATGGAGGCAATGAGCGATAGGAGGGGATTCGTCTCTCCCGGTATAGGGAGTTGATGTTGTGCTGTGTTCGATTGGCTATAACTGGAAGTCCCTGGCCAGGGCTGATATAGAGATTTACTGGTAAGTGTTACTAGTAGTTTCTCGACCCGTTATGAGCCACACATCGACACGACTTATCGGTTACTGGGGTCTGACGTATACCACCCCTAGACTTGATATGCGACATATCAGACGAACAGACCGGACTGTACGGGAGTGTTACTGGTTGGATTCACAGGAGAACGCACAGGCTAGCTTGTTGATCTTCTGATCGCTCAATACCTGGGTGGCTGTTACGTTTAGCTGACCGCTTGCAGCTTGTGGGTGTTTGATATGATCATCACCTGCTACCGGCGTATTGACGATTCTTTAGAGTCCTACACAGAGGTTTCTTGGCTCAGGCGAAACAGAGTAGAGGCACATATGTGATATGTGCAGGACCGAGAATAATGCGATATAAGATACTGTATTATATTCTCGCGATATTTTGATATGAACCGGGTCATCGGATCAAGTGTTGATTCGATGAATCGGTACATGATATATTGGTCGGTTATATTTGATATAGCCGGATCGTCGGATCAAGTGTTGATTCGATGATTTAATGTATAATAATATATATGATATATTATTACATTATCTAATATTGGCTCGCTTTATTATTTCATTTTCTCTCTGGATGATACATTGATATATATGCGATATATGTTAATTGTATTATTTTCTTTTGTTGCAAATATATAATATATATGTGATATATATTATTGTGACATGATATGATTTATTATTAAACATGTTTAAGGATGATTAAATGAGGTTAGGGTTTGATTAGGGTTAGTAGCTTCATGCACCTTCTAGAAGCAACTTCTTTTGTCTTGGTTAAGATATTTGTTGATGACACATTTTAACCCAACCAAACCCTAACTCTAGTTGTTTCTCTACACATTATTAGCCACTCATCCTTGACCATGGTTAATACTTCAATCATATACTTTTATTTCTATTCATCACAAAAGGATTTATCATTATCTTTTCCATTATCATCTTCTTCTTCTCTCTTGAAGAAAGCTTACTTGAAATTCTTTATGTGATGAATAAATATGAGAAAATGATTTAAAAAGAAAGCAAAAATACTACTCTCTCATCCTCATCTCATCTAGCCCATGAGATTAGTGTGTTCATCTCTTTAGAGTGAGAAAGCTTGAGTCTTTGCAACTTCGAGGTAGATCATCGGAGATTTGGAATACTTCAAGCTAGCATGGATCGTTTAAGTCGTGGAGCCTCTCATGAGTCCGGGAGATCGTGGAACGCGGCAAAGGGACTTCTACTCGGAGCTTGTGAAGCGAAAGAGCGGACTACAAAGGTTGTAATCCCTCACACTTAGATAAAAGTTATCATCTTGCATGTTAACCCTAATAATCTAGCAAAGATCCCGGTTTTGGGTTGTTCGGCACGTCTAAATTTTTATCCGGGCATGTTTGATGCCTTTTGAACCTTCACAAGAGTGCCTAGGAACCCTATAGTATTGGTTCATTTTAAAAGGATTTTCTCACTTGATGCACATTGTATATGTGATATATTTTTTTGTGCACTTGTTTGTATCATGTTTGATGATACTTGCTCACTTGGGTTTCTGTAAAGTTTAAACCATGGTTATATGAATGGTTAGGGTTTTGATTATTTACTTAGTTATTTATTTATTTATTCATTTTGGATATTATTAAGAATGGTGGCTTATTTTGTTTCTATGTTGAAGCTTCTTGAAGCTTTGACAAAGTCCACCATCCTTATCTCATCCTTAACCCTAACCATTCTAACTAACCTTAGTTTAATCTCTACAGTTGACCATGGTTAGTATATGATAAGTATTCATATTAGTTTCATTTTTAAAATAAGAAACTTATCATATTCTTTCTTCTTCTTCATCTTCTTCTTCAAGAAAGCTTGATGCTATCAATGGCATCTTGAGTTCTAAAGTGAGAAATCCAATTCTAAAGTGAACCCACCTCCTATTTCTTCACCCTCTACCTCTTGCCAAGTTGTTTTGGGTGTTTTCTTCACAAGTTTCGCAAATTTGTGAAGTCGGAGCTTGAACTTGTGATGCCTCGACGTAGATCATCTTCGGCACGAAGCCGACGACCTAGTCCGCCCATTTCTCCGATCAAGCCGACAATTGAGTCCGAGATTCAAGATGGACAGCGAGAGGACGCCTACATGGAGCTAAGGAAGTGGATATCCGGATCTACAAAGGTTGTAGCTTCTTATCTTTAGTTAAGTTGTTAACTAGATTCGTTTTTCGCCTAAATTTCTAGTTAACGATCCGTATTAGGGTTTCTCGGCACCCGTAACTTTTTGAAATTGGCATGGTTGATGTCTTGTGAGACCTCTTGAGAGTTCCTAGGAACCCTACAGTGGTATCAGAGCCTAGCTTGAGCCTTAGGCGAAGTCTAGACGATGTTTGAAACCCGATCGAACCCGAAAACCTAACTTTTTGATGCTCTCTGGACTTTTTCTAAAAACTGGGATTTTTCCAGATTAAAAATTCCTAAAAAATTCAGCAGGAAATTGTAAGAATTACTGTGCAAATACGACACTGTTTGGAGCTTAAACAACCGCGGAACCGCGGCAAGAGCTGGCTCGTGCGGCGGTTCCGCCGCCACTTGATGACGTCATCCCTATCAATTTGCACAGTAATTCCTATTTAACAGTGCTGAGTTCTCTGGGTATTTTTAATATTTATTCAAGAGTTGAATATTCCAGGTTGTTTTGGGGATTCGATGATTCGATCGGATTATCAGATTTTGTCTATGTGGTTTCCGGATAATTTTTGAATTTGTTAAAAAGTTCGACCGGATATAAATACCCAACTTTTCCCCTGTCGGGAAATTTCCAAGTGTTGGATTTTTCCGTAGTTTAACGATGTTCTAAGTAGTGCAAGTAACGCGATGGACCCTCTAGAAGACAACAAACCTTAAGTCGATTATGTGACCATCTTGAACTGCCCTTTGAACCTTCGGGTTTGGGGCAATACGGCGTGCCACATGTGAGGCGTTGGCTTGACCCTTCTACGGATGGACCGTTGGTTCTGAGGCACGAACTGAATGTTGTTAGACTTATTTCATGTGTTGAGCTGTATCGGGAAAACTTGGGTATTCGACTGTTCGATCGGAAAGTTTAACATTTTCTGTTTATCTGGAATGTGATACAATAATTGGAATTCACAAACAGTTATGAGATAACTGAATGAATGTTATAAATCTAGCGGTTTAGTTTCACTTGATATTGAAAAGAGTTTTCGATAATGAGACTAAAATACGGGGTTTATAACTGTTAGGCATGTGATGTCTAAGTATTTTATTTGATTAGGCATGTGATGTCTAAAGAGGTTGCGGATTCCAACTGTTGTAGTTTTACACTTTCTTTTCTGTGACCGTAAGTGTAATATGTGATATCGCCGGTTTCGTTGCTATATGTCAACGACAATTGGGATGCGCATATTTACTTACGTTGATGACATGTGATGTTATGTGTTGCTGGATATGTTATATTGGATTGTCGTGTTTGAATAGCCGGGGGTTTTTATGTGAGATGAGTGTTTTTCATTTTCATTCATGTAAAAACTTGTATGTAATATTCTTTTATTTGGGGCACTTCCAGGTTGCGGAAGTTGTCACCTTTTGTATATTATTTTCTTTTCCGCACTAGTATAGACCCAAGGAGGGGAGCACAAGTAACCGGGTTCTAGGGTCCAGTGGGAGACCAACTCGAGGAGTCGAGTCCGGGTCTCCTAACCCTAGAATTGGAAGGGTTGCTTGCCGCTCTCGTAGGGGTCTAGGGGTGTGGGACTGGCTATTCATCACGACCGTGGAATCCGTGTTTTATACTGGCTCGTATTGAAAACACGGACATCCTAGTATATCCAATGTTTCATATGTTTCTTCTGCTGCGATATCTGTGATGTGATTATGTGATGTTCTGTGATAGATACAGTATATAGTATATATGATATATTATATAGACGTTGCTTATGTTTTGCACCCGCGCTAGCCCTGCCCCGCTCTGCCGTTAGTTACCTAACCTAACGGTGCATGAGGGGACATCGAGGCGAATGCGGATGGCATAAGTGTACGTCGTATTTATCTGTGATGTTTAGGTATTTAAATGATGGGACTTCATTAATGTGATTAATGAATGAAAAGAAACCTAAGATGTTGTAGAATCAAATTTCAAATAAAACAGGTAGCTACAGTTCTTGCTTTGCATAGCGGTATATATGATATACCCTGCACCTTATTCGATGAGGAAAGGACCGAGATCCCTTCACCATGAGTGACTCCTTTAGCAATAACTGGCAGATGCTACACACTCAGTTTGACTTTTGATAGCTTCTATAGTTTCTGCTTTGCACAGTGATATATATGATATATCCCGCACCTCATTCGACGAGGAAAGGGCCGACGATCCCTTCACCGGGAGTGACCCCTTTAGCAAAACTAGAAAAGCCTCAAAATCATTCCATTTCAAAACTTCATTTGATTCTACAACGATATCAAGTTCATTACGCAATAGGTTTTCAGAAAAACCTGTCGTAGCCCTCCGTCATTTCAGATAAGTCCTATTTAGTATTCGTGCTACGTTTGTTGACCTCCGTCAAGGCGTAGTGTGTGGTAGCTAACTAGTATTTATCTGCTTATGCATATGATGCAGATTGGATTAGGGTAGTCGTGCGGCCTTGTTGACCTCCGTCAAGGGTCATGCGGGTGGGTTTAATTCGATCAAGAAATGACGGGTTGAACTTGACTAGTAGCCTATGGTTTGTTGACCTCCGTCAAGGTCATAGGGTGCTAGGGGAAAAATATTATCGGGAATTTCAAGTGTTGAAATTTGCAATGAGATTGCATACCTTCTATGAGATAGTTGGATCCCGATACCCACTGCGAGTAAGAGTTACTCCTGGGAGAGTTTTACACATTACAATTAGCCGATCAAGTAGGTGTCTAGAAAGGTGTCAACGGGGTTACGCCTCTGGGAAAACGAGGTTTACAGTAATTAGGTTCGTGCGAAAGCACGGGTGACCTCCCTCAAAGTACCGACACTGGCCTGGCTGAAAGATTGGCGAACTTGTTGCGTGTAATTAATCCCGGCTAGTCTTTCCTTTTAGGGTTTGAAAGAAGATTTGATAAAAACAGTGGGAGTCATCCTGATTAGATAAGATAATAACCAATCTGATCTTGCACGAGCTTACGCTAAAGTGTTTTCTTCTCTCTCTCTCCAGGTAGCGACCATTTCATGCCTTAATAAAGATAATAATATGGATGTATTGACCGAACCCGCAAGTTATACTGTGCTGGGGAACGTTGGTTCCGTTCTTTCCTATAAGAGTTGTAGGACTGAACAGGATATAGGGGAATACCAGGATTCCCATGCCACCCGAATGAAGAAAGTACATGTTGATGCATTTTCTTCGGGTGTGTTCGTTACAGAGAACTGTTTCTCCATTTGCTCCACGTCCTGGGTATTAGATACCGGGTCAGGATCCCATATATGTAATCAGTTACATGGGCTTAGGAAAGGTAGAGAACTTGGAGAAGGTGATAAAGACATTAGAGTTGGAAATGGTGCAATTGTTGCAGCTAAGACTGTCGGGGAATATCACCTTGAATTACCAACTGGTAATACATTGGTTCTGAACGAATGCTATTACATGTCGAACCTGATATGCAACATTATATCGGTTTCTTTATTGAGTAAAGAGGGATATAATTTTGTATTACAGGATAATGTTATGAACATTTTCCGTAACCAAAAGTTGGTTGGATCAGGCACGTTGTGCAATGGCATTTATGTTCTAAACCAATCAACAGTTCTGAGCATAACAAACGCACACAAGAGGAAGAGTTCAGAACTGAACGAATCCTTCTTGTGGCATTGTAGACTGGGTCACATCAATGCGACACGACTAGCTAAGTTGTATAAAGATGGATATTTAAATCCGTTTGAATTTTCATCTTATGACACTTGCCAGTCATGTCTCAAAAGCAAGATGACCAAACTCCGTTTATGGGACACGGAGAAAGAGTTACCGAACTCTTGGGACTGATACATAGTGATGTATGCGGTCCCATGTCTACACATGCCAGGGATGGTTCTTCATACTTCATTACATTCACTGACGATCTCTCTAAATTCGGGTATGTGTTCTTGATGAAACACAAATCAGAAGCTTTTGAGAAATTTAGAGAATATAAACAAGAAGTTGAGAACCAAACCGGAAAAAGTATTAAAATCCTACGATCTGATCGAGGAGGTGAATACTTGAGCATTGAATTCTTGGACTTCCTAAAAGAGAATGGGATTCTCTCTCAGCTAACTCCTCCACATACACCACAGCACAACGGTGTATCTGAACGGAGGAACCGCACCCTATTAGATATGGTGCGCTCTATGATGAGTGTAGCTGAGTTACCTGTTTCCTTCTGGGGACATGCACTGGAAACAGCAGCATACCTACTGAATAGGGTTCCTACCAAATCTGTGCCTACCACACCATATGAGATATGGGAAGGGAAGAGACCATATCTTAATTTTATAAAGATATGGGGTTGCCCGGCCTATGTCAAAAGACAAAAACCGGACAAACTCGAGGCAAGGTCTGTATTGTGTAAATTTGTTGGATATCCCAAACATTCGCGAGGGTATATCTTCTACCACAGTGAGGAACAAAGAGTATTTGTTGCTCAACATGCCACTTTTTTAGAAAAGGAATTTCTTGCAAAAGAGATTAGTGGCTCTGAGGTAGAACTGGAAGAGGTTCCAGCTGAACAAAACACAACAGAAGATTTAGTGGAACCAGAGGATTCAGTAGTACCCGACGAACCCCAGCCTCTCCGCCGATCTAGTAGGGTTCCTCGCCAGCCTGAGAGATACTACGGTTTTCTCATGGATGGAGGGAGTGAGGATTGCATCATGGAGGATGATGACCCAACTAGCTTCGAGCAGGCCATCACGAGTAGGGACTCAGTGAAATGGCTGGATGCTATGCGGTCCGAGATGGAATCCATATACACCAACAAAGTATGGACTTTGGAAGTTGCTCCTGAAGGGGTAAAGCCCATTAGGAGCAAGTGGATCTTCAAGAAAAAACTTGGTGTAGATGGGAAAGTGGAGACTTTCAAAGCTAGACTTGTAGCAAAGGGTTTTCGTCAAAGACCAGGTGTGGACTATGACGAGACCTTTTCTCCAGTGGCTATGCTTAAATCCATCCGGATCATGCTTGCCATCGCTGCATATCATGATTACGAAATCTGGCAAATGGATGTTAAGACCGCTTTTCTAAACGGTGATTTAGAAGAGTGCGTGTACATGACTCAGCCAGAGGGCTTCGTAGACAATAGGAGCAGCGGCAAAGTGTGCAAGCTGCTTAAATCCATTTATGGATTAAAGCAAGCATCGCGGAGTTGGAACATCTGCTTTGATGTCGTTATCAAAGAGTTTGATTTCGTCAAAAACCCAGATGAACCTTGTATTTACAAGAAGGTGGCAGGGAGTAAGGTTGTCTTCCTCGTATTGTACGTAGACGACATACTCTTGATAGGAAATGATATTCCTATGCTGCAATCAGTCAAGCTCTTCTTATCACAAAGATTCTCGATGAAAGATCTTGGTGATGCCTCCTGCATATTGGGAATTAGGATCTATAGAGATAGATCCAAACGGATATTGGGATTGTCCCAATCCAGGTACATTGACACCATACTAAAGAGGTTTAGTATGGAAGAATCCAAGCGTGGGAACTTGCCCACGATCTCTGGAGTCACTCTCTCCAAAGAGATGTCTCCCAAGACTGATTTGGAGAGAGCTCGCATGCAAGGAATACCCTATGCTTCGGCTGTAGGCTCTATCATGTATGCGATGCTATGTACCAGACCCGATGTAGCACACTCACTAAGTGTAGTGAGCAGGTATCAAGCTGATCCTGGAGAGAGTCACTGGACAGCTGTGAAGAGCATTCTCAAGTACTTACGAAGGACTAAAGAGATTCTCTTGGTGTATGGTAATGGAGAACTCCAAGTGGAGTCCTTTACCGATTCGAGCTTCCAGAGTGATAAGGACGACTCTAAGTCGCAGTCGGGTTTTGTCTTTACCCTTTACGGAGGGGCGGTTAGCTGGAAGAGTTCCAAGCAGGAAACGTGGCAGACTCGACGATGGAGGCTGAATACATCGCTGCCAACAATGCTGCCAAAGAGGCTGTCTGGATCAAGAAGTTCATTACTGAACTTGGAGTGGTTCCATCCATTGAGCATCCAATACCTTTGTATTGCGATAACAATGGAGCGGTGGCTTTGGCCAAGGAACCCAGGTCCCATCAGCGATCCAGGCATATTCTGAGGCGGTATCAGCTGATCCGGGAGATAGTTGATCGCCGGGAGATCGAGGTCAGGAGAGTTGACACGAAGAACAACACGGCGGATCCACTCACGAAGGCCATTACCCAGATACAGTTTGAGAGACTCTTCGGGATGCTCGGTATGCGATACTACAGCAGCTGGCCTTAGTGCAAGTGGGAGATTGTTAGTTGTATGTATGCCCTAGAGGCCAGTATTATACAGATAATGTATATTATATTGGATGCTTGGACATATATAGAGATGACTTTCTTGCTCGATATGATAGTAAGCTATCTGGTTACTCTTTATCTTAACATGTACACTTGTCTCTTTAAACTGTCTTATAGTTACATGTTGATAAAGCCCTTAGGATGTGTACTTGACCACCTGGACTATGATGCAGATCATACTAGTGGGGACATGGTAGTCCATAAGTACATCCTTCAAGGTCCCTAGTCGTGGGTGTATCGAGACAGGGCATCGATATACCAGTGTAGACTAGCGTATACGCTTCTCGACCCATGAGATGGGCGATGGATGATCCCATATCCATTGGTGTTTGACATCAGAGATGGTATACGGGTGCTCAGTGGAGACTGGGTACACTGGACGGACTCGCCGAGAACTCCCAGATTGTATTATACCTCACGTCAGATGGCAGTTCTCAGGTGACACTTGTGCAGGTTAGTCTGTAGACCCGAGATCGTCATAGAGTCTTGTGTGATTCCCACTGTGCTTTGATCTCCACCTTACCACGTCCATGAGGGCGTGCAAAACGCTGGTCTTTGGGTACAGTCCCGAGTCACATGGAGGCAATGAGCGATAGAAGGGGTTTCGTCTCTCCCGGTATTGGGGGTTGATGTTGCGCAGTGCTCGATTGGCCGTAACAGGGAAGTCCCTGGCCAGGGCTGATCAGAGATTTGCTGGTAAGTGTTACCAGTAGTTTCTCGACCCGTTATGAGCCTCACATCGGCACGACTTATCGGTTATTGGGGTCTGACGTTTACCACCCGTAGATTTGATATGCGACATATCAGACGAACAGACCGGACTGTACGGTAAGTGTTACTGGTTGGATTCACAGGAGTGTGAGCGGGCTAGCTCGTCGATCTTCTGATCGCTCAATACTCGGGTGGCCGTTACGTTTAGCAGACCGCTTGCGCCTTGTGGGTGCTTGATATGATCATCATCTGCTGCCGGCGTATTGACGAGTCTTTAGAGTCCTACACAGAGGTTTCCTGGCTCAAGCGAAACGAAATAGGAGCGCATATGAGATATGTGCTGGAGCGAGAATAATGCGTGTATGTGATACCGTATTTCATTCTCGCAATGAATGTATCGATTGGTTATATGCGATATAACCTAGATATCGAATCAAGGATTGATTCGATAAGCCGATACATTGGATACTAGTCAGTTATATGCGATATGACTGGATCGTTAAATCAAGTGTTGATTTAATGATTTAATGTATAATTATATATTTGATATATTGCTTTGCATTAACTAGTATTGGTTCATTTTAAAAGGATTTTGTCACTTGATGCACATTGTATATGTGATATATTTTTTTGTGCACTTGTTTGTATCATGTTTGATGATACTTGCTCACTTGGGTTTGTGTAAAGTTTAAACCATGGTTATATGAATGGTTAGGGTTTTGATTATTTACTTAGTTATTTATTTATTTATTCATTTTGGATATTATTAAGAATGGTGGCTTATTTTGTTTCTATGTTGAAGCTTCTTGAAGCTTTGACAAAGTCCACCATCCTTATCTCATCCTTAACCCTAACCATTCTAACTAACCTTAGTTCAATCTCTACACTTGACCATGGTTAGTATATGATAAGTATTCATATTAGTTTCATTTTTAAAATAAGAAACTTATCATATTCTTTCTTCTTCTTCATCTTCTTCTTCAAGAAAGCTTGATGCCATCAATGGCATCTTGTGTTCTAAAGTGAGAAATCAAATTCTAAAGTGAACCCACCTCCTATTTCTTCACCCTCTACCTTTTGCCAAGTTGTTTTGGGTGTTTTCTTCACAAGTTTCACAAATTTGTGAAGTCGGAGCTTGAACTTGTGATGCCTCGACGTAGATCATCTTCGGCACGAAGCCGACGACCTAGTCCGCCCATTTCTCCGATCAAGCCGACGATTGAGTCCGAGATTCAAGATGGACAGTGAGAGGACGCCTACGTGGAGCTAAGGAAGTGGATATCCGGATCTACAAAGGTTGTAGCTTCTTATCTTTAGTTAAGTTGTTAACTAGATTCGTTTTTCGCCTAAATTTCTAGTTAACGATCCGTATTAGGGTTTCTCGGCACCCGTAAAATTTGAAATTGGCATGGTTGATGCCTTGTGAGACCTCTTGAGAGTGCCTAGGAACCCTACAGATACAAGGTTCATCTGGGGTTTTGACGAAATCAAACTCTTTGATAACGACGTCAAAGTAGATGTTCCAACTCCGCGATGCTTCCTTTAATCCATAAATGGATTTAAGCTGCTTGCACACCTTCCCGCTGCTCTCACTGTCTACGAAGCCCTCTGGCTGAGTCATGTACACGCACTCTTCTAAATCACCGTTTAGAAAGGCGGTCTTAACATCCATTAGCCAGATTTCATAGTCATGATATGCAGCGATGGCAAGCATGATCCGGATGGATTTAAGCATAGCCATTGGAGAAAAAGTTTCCTCATAGTCCACACCTGGTCTTTGACGAAAACCTTTAGCAAAAAGTCTAGCTTTGAAAGTCTCCACTTTCCCATCTATACCAAGTTTTTTCTTGAAGATCCACTTGCTCCCAATGGGTTTTACCCCTTCAGGAGCATTTTCCAAAGTCCACACTTTGTTGGTGTACATGGATTCCATCTCGGACCGCATTGCATCCAGCTATCTCACTGAGTCCCCACTCGTGATGGCCTGCTCGAAGCTAGTTGGGTCATCATCCTCCATCATGCAATCCTCGCTCCCACCATCCATGAGAAAACCGTAGTATCTCTCAGGTTGGCGAGGAACCCTACTAGATCGGCGGAGCGGCTGGGGTTCATTGGGAACTACGGAATCCTCTGGTTCCACCAGATCTTCTGTTGCAGCTTTTATAGCTGGAACCTCTTCCAGTTCTACCTCATGACCACTAATCTCTTTTTTAAGAAATTCCTTTTCTAAAAAGGTGGCATGCCGAGAAACAAACACTCTTTGTTCCTCACGGTGGTAGAAGATATACCCTTGTGAATTCTTGGGATATCCTATAAATTTGCATAGAACAGACCGTGCCTCGAGTTTGTCCGGATTTTGTCGTTTGACATAGGCTGGACAACCCCATATCTTAACATAGTTAAGACATGGTCTCTTTCCTTTCCATATCTCATATGGAGTGGTAGCCACAGATTTGGTGGGGACCATATTCAATAGATGTATGTCTGTTTCAAGCGCATACCCCCAGAAGGAAATAGGTAACTCAGCTGTGCTCATCATAGAGCGCACCATATCTAATAGGGTGCGATTCCTCCGTTCTGATACACCGTTGTGCTGTGGTGTATATGGAGGAGTCAGCTGAGAGAGAATCCCATTCTCTTTTAGGAAGTCCAGGAATTCACTGCTCAAGTATTCACCTCCTCGATCAGACGAAGGATTTTAATACTTTTTCCGGTTTGGTTCTCGACTTCTTGTTTATATTCTCTAAATTTCTCAAAAGCTTCAGACTTATGTCTTATCAAGAACACATGTCCGTATCTTGAGAGATCGTCAGTGAATGTAATGAAGTACGAAGAACCATCCCTGGCATGTGTAGACATGGGACCGCATACATCACTATGTATCAGTCCCAAGAGTTCGGTAACTCTTTCTCCGTGTCCCGTAAATGGAGTTTTGGTCATCTTGCCTTTGAGACATGACTGGCAAGTGTCATAAGATGAAAATTCGAACGGTTTCAAATATCCATCCTTATGCAACTTAGCCAGTCTTGTCGCATTGATGTGACCCAGTCTACAATGCCACAAGAAGGATTCGTTCAGTTCTGAACTCTTCCTCTTGTGTGTGTTTGTTATGCTCAGAACTGTTGATTGATTTAGAACATAAATGCCATTGCACAATGTGCCTGATCCAACCAACTTTTGGTTACGGAAAATGTTCATAACATTATCCTGTAATACAAAATTATATCCCTCTTTACTCAACAAAGTAACCGATATAATGTTGCATATCAGGTTCGGCATGTAATAGCATTCATTCAGAACCAATGTATTACCAATCGGTAATGCAAGGTGATATTCCCCGACAGTCTTAGCTGCAACAATTGCACCATTTCCAACTCTTATGTCTTTATCACCTTCTCCAAGTTCTCTACCTTTTCTAAGCCCATGTAACTGATTACATATATGGGATCCTGACCCGGTATCTAATACCCAGGACGTAGGGCAAATGGAGAAACAGTTCTCTGTAACGAACACACCCGAAGAAAATGCATCAACATGTACTTTCTTCATTCGGGTGGCATGGGAATCCTGGTATTCCCCTATGTCCTGTTCAGTCCTATAACTCTTATAAGAAAGAACGGAACCAACGTTCCCCAGCACAGTATAACATGCGGGTTCGGTCAATACATCCATATTATTATCTTGATTAAGGCATGACATGGTCGCTACCTGGAGAGAGAGAAGAAAACACTTTAGCGTATGCTCTTGCAAGATCAGATTGGTTATTATCTTATCTAATCAGGATGGCTCCCACTGGTTTTTATCAAATCTTCCTTCAAACCCTAAAAGGAAAGACTAGCCGGGATTAATTACACCTTACAACTTCGTCGATCTTTCAGCCAGGCCAGTGTCGGTACTTTGAGGGAGGTTCCCCGTGCTTTCGCACGGACCTAATTAAAGTAAACCTCATTTTCCCAGAGGCGTAACCCCGTTGACACCTTTCTAGACACCTACTTGATCGGCTAATTGTCCTGTGTAAAACTCTCCCTGGAGTAACAATTACTCGCAGTGGGTATCGGGATCCAACTATCTCATAGAAGGTATGCAATCTCATTGCAAATTTCAACACTTGAAATTCCCGATAATATTTTGCCCCTAACGTGCTATGACCTTGACGAAAGCCAACAAACCACAGCCCGCTAGTCAAGTTCAACCCGTACATTTCTTGACTGAATTAAACCCACCCGTACGACCCTTGACGAAAGCCAACAAAGCCGTATGACTACCCTAATCCAATCGCATCATATGCAGCAGATAAGCAGCATATAGCTACCGCACACTACACCTTGACGAAAGCCAACAAATGTAGCACGAATACTATATACAACTTATCTGAAATGACGGAGGGCTACGACAGGTTTTTCTGAAAACCTATTGCGTAATGAACTTGATATCGTTGTAGAATCAAGTGAAGTTTTTGAAATGGAGTGATTTTGAGGCTTTTATTAGTTTTGCTAAAGAGGTCACTCCCAGTGAAGGGATCTCGGCTCTTTCCTCATCGAATAAGGTGCGGGATATATCATATACATCACTGTGCAAAGCAAAACTCTAAAAGCAATCAAAAGCAAACCGAGTGTTGTAGCATCTGCCAGTTTCTCTAAAGAGGTCACTCCCGGTGAAGGGATCTCGGCTCATTCCTCATCGAATAAGGTGCAGGGTATATCATATATACCGCTATTCAAAGCAAAACTGTAGCTACCCTTTTATTTTAAAATTTGATTCGACAACATCTTTTAGGTTTCTTTTCTTTCATTAATCAAATTAATGAAGTCCCATCATTTAAGTCACCTAAACATCACAGATAAATACGACGTACACTTATGCTATCCGCATTCGCCTCGATGTCCCCTCGTGCACCGTTAGGTTAGGTAACTAACGACAGAGCAGGGCAGGGCTAGTGCGGGTGTAAAACATAAGTAACGCCTATATAATATATCATATATACTATATACTGTATCCATCACAGAACATATCTAATGATCACATCACAGATATCGCAGCAGAAACATAGATATAATGTGGGATATACTAGGATGTCCGTATTTAGTATTTAGCCAACAATAGAAAATACGGATCCCACAGTCGCGATGAATAGCCAAGCCCACACCCTGGACCCCTACGAGAGCGGCAAGCGACCCTACCAATTCTGGAGTTTAGGAGACCCGGTCTCGACTCCTCGAGATGGCCTCCCACTGAACCCCAGAACCCGGTCACCAGTGCTCCCCTCCTTGGGTCCATCCTAATGCGGAAAAGTAAATAATATACAACACAGGTGGCATCGACCTCAACCCGGAAGTGCCCCAAATAAAAGAATATTACATTACATTTGAATTTACATGAATGAAAATATAAAACTGTCATCTCACATAAAAAACCCCCGGCTATTCAATCGCGACAATCCTGCACATCATACCTCAGCAACACATAATATCTCATATCATCAACGTAAGTAAGTATGCATACACTGATCGTCGTCGATGTATAGCAACGACAATCGGTAAATACATACTACACTTATGGTCACAGAAAAGAAAGTGTAAAACTGTAATATCTGGAATCCACATTCTCTTTAGACATCATAAATGCGAAGTATCACATACCTCGTATTTCATGTCTTATAATATGAATTCCACACATTGCATCACATTCCAGATAATTAGACAGTATTAAAGTTTTCGAACGACCGATCAAATACCCAAGATTCACTAAAGCTCAACACTTGAGCGAAGTTCAAAAACTTGGAGTGTGACACAGTAGTAGCGGTCCAGCCGTAGAAGGGTCAAGCCAACGCCTCACACGTGGCACGCCGTACTGCCCCAAACCATAAGGTTCAAAGGGCAGTTCAAGACGGTCACATAATCGAGTTAAGGTTTGTTGTCTTCTAGAGGGACCACCACAAAACTTGCACGAACCTCCTCAGGATTTAAACCCCGTGAAAAGTGAGCAAATGATACTCGTTCAAACACTTCAATACTTTCTAATTTACCCGGAAAAGTCACGAAATCAAAATTCCGATCGAACCGTCGAGTCCAAAACCATCTCCAGAATTTTCAGCACTAAATTCAGATTAAAAATACCCTAAAAAATATACAAGCAGTTTCCAGCATTACTGTATAAAATTTATTCAGTGATTGAGGTGTACGGCCGCGGAACCGCGGCCTAAGCAAGCTTAGGCCGCGTTTCCGCGGCAAGAAAGACTGTTCATCGAATAATTTTTATACCGTAATTCTTATATTTACCTGCTGAATTTTTTACATATTTTTAATTCTGAAAAATGTCAGATTTTAAAAAATTTCCAGAAAAATTTCCAGAGAGTACTCAAAATCCGTATTTTCCGGTTCGATCGGAGTTTTAACTTCGTTAAAGTGTCGCCTAATGTTCTAGGTCGGCTCTGATACCAATGTTGGGTTAGCCTAGCACCTCATGAAGGGTTTGGAAGCATCACATGTACCAAAGGTAGAGTCTTTAGGGTGCTAAGTTAACAAACATCGGATCGTGCCTAGAAAATTAGGGTTTCTAAAATTTTCACATCAACATATGAAAGAATAGATGGGGTTTAGAGAGTACAACCTTTGTAGCTCCCTACGCTAGACTCCTCGGCTACTTGGGGTTTGAAAAAGCTCCGCTTGAACTCTTCGAGGTCACCGATGATCCACCCGGAGTCCGCTTTGTCCAAGCTTGCAACTTTATCCGATCAAGTGAACGAAATGAAGCTAACACTCTAAACAAGTTGGCTAAACTTGTGTAGAATGATATTGTGGTTCTTATTCTCAGTTCAAAATCCAATCTTGATGAGTATATTGCTCACTACAAAAACCTAGAGAGCAAAATGAGAGAGGAAGAAGAAGATGATGGCAACTTGAGAAGAAGATAAGTTCAACCCTTAGAAAGAAAATAGAAAATATATCAATATATATTTTAATCTCTCATCTCAAACCATGGTTGAATCATTATTGTACTTGAGTTAAAAACTAAAAGGAAGAGTAAACCATGGTTAAATGGTGGGTGAGAAAGGTTAGGTCAAGAAGAGTGTAGAAACAATCCAAAACTAACCCTTTTCTTTTTCCTTTTGTTTTTAGCTTAAATACAATAATATTCCAAATAAAAAACCCATGGTGTGAGTATTATATTGCCACCATTTTCTTCGTATAAGCAACCATAATTGATGATGTATGTATGTATGCATGTATGTATGCACATCCATATGTGCATGAATCTATAAAGAAACTATACATGCATGCATACATCCATCATACTCAAGAAAGGATTTCAAGTGAGAAGATAATGGTTAAATGATAAATCAACACTTGATTTATCAATCCGGCCATATCACATATGACCCCTACCAAAAGCAAGCCGCCCGATCAATATATGGTATCCTATACACGCATTTTAATCGGGTCCATGCGCATATCATATACGCGCACCACAACGTTTCGCCTGGACTAGGAAACTCCTTTGTGGGACTCTGAGACTCGTCAATACGCCGACAGTGGGTGATGATCATATCAAGCACCCCCAAGCCGCAAGCGGTCAGCTAAACGTAACGGCCATCCGGGTATTGAACGATCAGAAGAGAACAAGCGAATCTGCTACAACTCCCGTCGAGCCAACCGGCAACACTTCCCGTACAGTCCGGTCTCCTCATCTGATATGTCGCATATCAAGTCTTGGGGTGGTAAATGTCAGACCCCAATAACCGATAAGTCGCGCCGATGTGAGGCTCATAACGGGTCGAGAAACTACTGGTAACACTTACCGGTAAATCTCTAATCAACCCTGGTCAGGGACATCCCTGTTTCGGCTAATCGAGCACAGTGCAACATCAACCCCCAATACCGGGAAAGACGAAACCCCTCCTATCGCTCATTGCCTCCATGTGACTCGGGACTGTACCCAAAAACCACCGTTTTGCACGCCCTCATGGACGTGGTAAGGTGGAAATCAAAGCACAGTGGGAATCACACAAGACTCTATGACGATATCGGGTCTACAGACTAACCTGCATAAGTGTCACCTGAGAACTGCCATCTGACGTGAGGTATAATACCATCTGGGAGTTCTCGGCAAGTCCGTCCAGTGTACCCAGTCTCCACTGAGCACCCGTATACCATCTCTGATGTCAAACACCAATGGATATGGGATCATCCATCGCCCATCTCATGGGTCGAGAAGCGTATACGCTAGTCTACACTGGTATATCGATGCCCCGTCTCGATACACCCACGATTAGGGACCTTGAAGGATGTACTTATGGACTACCATATCCCCACTAGTATGATCCGCATCATAGTCCAGGTAGTCAAGTACACATCCTAAGGGCTTTACAAACATGTAACTCTAAGACAGTATAAAGAGACAAGTATACCTGTTAAGATAAAGTGCAACCAGATAGCATACTATTATATCGAGCAAGAAAGTCATCTCTATATATGTCCAAGCATCTAATATAATATACATCATCTGTACAATACTGGCTTCTAGGGCATACATACAACTAACACATACTATCATATCGAGCAAGAAAGTCATCTCTATATATGTCCAAGCATCCAATATAATATGCATCATCTGTACAATACTGGCCTCTAGGGCATACATTCGACTAACACAATAATCATGCAATAATGATATGAGAATGTAGATATGCAACAATCATGAAGGGTACACTAACAGGTACTACTAATACATGAAACAGTGCATAAACAATAAATGTGAGGTATGGAGTGAAATATGTCATTTCCATCAATCCTGACATCGTGGTAGGATCACAATCCATCAAGACAATCAAATCCCAATTCTTCAAATCAGCCCCCAAATTGGCTCTCATATCATATAAGTCTCATATCTCCTCAATGTACAATATCGAATAAATCTCCTATATCCCGAATGTACAAAATCAAGTGAGTCTCGTATATCCTTTATCAACTCTCAAGTAAATATCATATGTCCTAAATCCAATATCCAGTGAATCTCTTATAACCTAGGTATATTGTGTGAATAAATATGATAAGGTATATACATTAATGTCAATACACATATATTAGCGTCCCATTCCACTAATATTGGTGTAAGGGCATATATATCAGCGTCCTAACCCACTGTTATATATACATATGAGTAAAAAGAAATATCATGAAACCAATGTACCGAGTATCGATACAGAAATACCGATCTATCAGGTGCTGTCACCAAGACTGGCACCATGATAGGTACGTATTATACGCTATACCGAAAGCTCGAGTGCCTAGCTCTGACCCTCGCCTTTCGACGTATCCATACGTACATGACTCCCGTCGGTATCCCCATGATAACCTCCGAGTCATAGGTAATGTCACCGGAGTGTATGGTTCCCCTGCCGGGCTCATCGGCGTGGTGCATCGACATCCCTTTCTTGCCCCGGGGTACCTCCGGGCCCTACCATGTACTCTCATACGGCCTCTACGCCTCCTCGTAGGGGTATATATATATATCAGAACCGATAAAACTCATGGTGGATGCTGAAATATCATATCAAGGAAACCGGGTTTTTCAAATAATGCATAATTTCATGAACTCCCGCGGTTCGCAAATCCAGAAAACATCATGAAAAATCCATATAACAATGCGAAAATCCATGAATATAATATATGCGACATAACTGAAATGTAAGCATATAAAGAAAAAACCGCTAATTAACATCAAGTAAAGGTAAATATGTAGCTGTAACTGATATATGTGTAACATACAGGTGTAGCAAAGTATACCTGTAGCTATGTCGTAAAGTGTGTATGTACCAATCACTAACGGTACAATACTCTATAGGTATACAGGTATGCTAAATGTCATATGTGATAAGAAATATGAATCAATTTCACAATGTCCCTAACCAAGCAATATAATATCTATAAGTGGTTTGTGTGTGACATGGCAATTATTGATGGTGTGTGTAGTATACAATCCGTGCTCGTGCAATATGAATCGTCAATAATATGTGCAGTGTCCTACAGCTACTAGTCCAAGCACAGCAACATCTAAGTAATAGGGTAAATGCGCAATTCTAAATATAACATAGAATATACGACAGGTATTAACATTCTTAGCCCAGACGCATAACGCCATGCGGGCGATTCACTTGTAGATGTTAAATCTACTCACCTGGTCGCGTGCTACACGTAGCCGACCACCTGCTTCCCTTTCTTTGCTGCGTCCGATGTATCCGCCTGCGAACGTGGAAATTACACAAGGAATCCATATATAAGCAAAAATATCTCGCAAAACGCGATATCGAAACCAAACGAGAAACTCGCGTCGCGAACTAAACGCGCGTGTGTACGATACGCTGAAACGTGTGTATACGCGTCTAAAACTACCCCGACACGTCGCGACACGCTGAATCACAGAACCCACTCACATATCGCGCTTATCGCTCAAACAAAACGTATTAGAAAAGCGATATATGGTCCTAGATTTTGATACAGGTAAGATCTCACAAAATTGCACATGCTAAAATACTATAATATGTAGCAGACTACCCTAACCAAAACCCCAACACCCCAGTCCCCTACCTGGCCGCAATTTGCAGCCAGAACTAATTAATTGGCGGCCAAGGAAAGGAATTAGGGGTTCGTGCTCTGGGTATTAGATCAACATCTAACAAACATGCTCCAGTTTCCTCAATTTTTATCTGAGAGAGCCGGGTCAATAGCAGATCACAGAAAGCCACAAATTCACTTTAAAACCACAATTTTGCACAAAATGGAAACCCTATGGTATTTTAGTGAAATCTGGGGTTAAATCTAGGTTACTTGGCCCTAATAACACTTAAATAGACTAGGTTAACCAATACTAACATCACTTGGACAACACCTCACACAAATCACCATAATTAGCACAAAAACTAACTTTTTAACACAAACCGAAGCTAATTCTACACAAGTTTAGCAAACTAGGAAGTCAAGCCTAAGAAGTATACCTCACTTGACCCTAGACACAAGGAGAAGGAGAAGAAGAGGAAGAAGGGCTGCTGCAATTGCTGGGGCTGCTGCTTGCTACAGCTGCTGCTGTTGCTGTCTGCTGATGCTGTTGCTACGACTGTTTTTGCTGCTGCTGCTGCTTTCTGTTGTTGTTGTTATTGTTGATTCTGGAGCTGCTGGTGTTGCTGCTGCTTTGTGTGTGTGTGAGTGAGAGAATGAGAGAAATGAGAGTGAGAATGAGAAATGAGAGCAACCAACACAAACTCCCCCCTTCTCTTTCTCTTTCTTCATTAAATGAGGCATGGCTCATGCCATGTAGCCCCATGCTCTTCTCTCTCTCTCTTTGTCAACAAAAGAAAAGAAATTCAAATCCTTTTTTTAAAAGCAATTAACCCAAAACATCTAATACAAATATTAAACTAGATTAAGGAAAAGGTTAGTCCACCATGGTTGTTAATCATGGTTTAACCCCAAATTAAACCCTAGTTTACATGCACAAGTGTGTGCAAGCTTAGAAAAATTCTAATAAAATATTCATTAAATAGGATAAAATATTTGAAAATCAATTTGGTAAACTTTTTATTAAAAACCATATATTAAAATATAATTAGCCACTAAACACATTCTAAGGTGTTACAATCCTCCCCCTTAAAGAAATTCGTCCCCGAATTTAAAAAAATGCTGCTACGCATACCTCCAAAGAGAAGATTACAAACTCTCAAATCTCGCTCGCATCCTCCCAAGTGATTACCTCACTATACGGCTACGTCCAAGAAAAACCCTTCACAGATGGCAAGACCTTTGACCGACGTTTCTCCACCTGCCGAGCCATTAACTCAATTGGCTGCTGGTGAACGAAAGATCGCGTCCAAGCTAAATGGTCTGGTGCTGAATTAAGTGAGAAAGGTCATGAAGGTAATTGCAAAGTATCGACATAAGGAATACGGGGTGAATACTCAATAATCTGAGCGAAAGTGCCGAATTAAAGGTAACGAAACTAACTCGCTTATAGGATCTCAAAAGGACCTACAATTCTGGGATAAGCTTCCCAAAACACAACACGTCATTTATCGGAAAAATCCGTAGGAATACATGATCTGCCACTGCGAACTCAAGCCCACGACCAACACGGAATACATAAGACCTCTGTTTGCACTCGGCTACTCTCATCCTGACCTGAATCAACTGGATCATCTCCGAAGTCTCTGGACTAGCTAGGGTCCAAAATCCTACTTATGCAGAGTCAGAAAACAATAGACTGGTGATCGACACGATCTAACCCCTAAACCTAAAGGTTGCCAATTGGAACGCTCCCTGATAACTGCTATCAAAGAAGTATCCTAACGATGGCAAATGACGATCCCAACTGCCGAAAATAATTAATACATACGCACAAACTTAACAAAGAACAACCGAGCAAACTGAGTATAACCGAACGACAAGAATCCGAAAGGAGTCACACCCTGACTAAACCTGGGTACACACCATAACGAAATTCGTGGAGATCTGCTCCCACTCCCTCTTTGGAACGGTTAAAGGTTGCAACTCTCCAGCCGGTCTCAGATGCTCAACCCAAGCACACAACAAGACAGATACCTTGAAACGAAACCCGAAACTTCTCTTTACATCCCTGCCCATCCGTAACTATCTCACAAGTCACGTTAAATGTTGGTGGAACTTGAATGAGTACAGAGAGTTGACTGATGTGCCTGCCCTAGGATTTCACGTCTCTCCCCAATAATATCAGGTACACGAACGCGTCCCTAACTTAGCATACCCGTGTCACAAATCAAGGACTCTGAATCATTACCCAGCCGAGTATGCTCAAGTATCTCTGACGAATGAGCATCAGCGGGCAGTGCCTCACGAAAGCGATTAAGGAAAAGTGGTCGAGCGCGGACATGAGCAAGCTGTCCCCTCAGTAGAGATGAACTTAAGCTGTACTCAACGATCGCACAAGAACTGTAAATCTGCAGAAGACTATCTTAACAATCAAAATCCGCTGCAGGAAGATGTACATTAAGCTCTGGTTGTCCGTGAAAATCTGACACGACTCTCGAACCAGTAGTGTCTCCAAATCTCCAACGCAAAACCACCGCGGCCATCTCCAGATCATGAGTGGGATATCCTTCTCGTACTTCTTCCAAATGTAGGGAAGTAAAAGTGATAACTCTATTATGTCACCTCAGTACACATTCGAGCCCCACTCACGAAACATCACAGTTAAACAACGAGGTCGTCCGAACCAGAAAGCAAAGAAAGAACTGATGCAGTTGTTAACCAAATCTTCAACTGCCGAAAACTCCGCACATATGCCTCAGTTCAAAGAAAAGAAACCTCCATTCCGGTTAATTCAGTCAACGGTGCAGCACTACACTAGCAATCCTGCACGAAACGGCGGTAAAAACCTGCTAAGTCCAAAATCTGCGGACCTCTGTCCTGCTCACAAGTCTGGGCCTAAGCTGTACGGCCATGATCTTCCTCGGAACCATACAAAACCGTCTTCCGTAACTACAAGACCTAGGAGTCAACACAAACAAGCCTGAAGGAACACTCCGAGAATCTAGCAAACCGCTGGGACTCTCCCAGTATCTGGAAAACAAATCCTCAAGTGCTACTCCTGTCCCTAAAGACACATTAAATAGACCAGAATGTCGTAAATAACACAACAATAATTGGTTGAGGAACGGCCTGAAGAAATCCGGTTCATCACATCTACGAATGCTTCTAGGACATTGGTGAATCCAATGACACACCAAGAAACACAAAGCCCGTAGCACGCACAAGATAGTCTTCGGAATGTCATCACTCTGAACCCGCAACAATGATGACCTGATCCCAAACAAACTTTGAAAATGTCTCGCACTCTCGAGCTGATCGAAGAAATCGTTAATTCGAGGTAAAGGATACCTATCCGCACCGTAAGCCGGTTCAATTGACGATCCATCAATACACAACCTCCATCTGTCGTCCTTCTCCTTGACGAACAGAAATAGGAGCTTCCTAATGAGAAACACTCAGACGCACGAAACTTCCCAATAAACAACTCTACAGCTGATCCTTAAGCTCCCTAAGCTTTGCCGGCTCGTCTGGAACAACGTCGGAAAACTCTCGCACGAAAGAAAATCGGTCCAACAAACCAACTGTGGCTACGGTATCATGAATGAACGCCAAGAATCCACGACATCTCCTCAAAAGACGACTAGCAAAAGGCTGAATTCAAGCTGTGAGAGGCGGCACAACTATCCACCTGCACAACAAGAACTGACTCGCTGGGGAAAACAAAACCTGACTGTTTTCTCGCGGTAGTCCACAGACGCCTAGCACGTAGCTAACCATTCCGTGCCCAGGAGAACGTCAAATCCAACATCTCTAGAAGGATCAAAGTGACGGACGAATCACTATCTCCTAACTGATTGGCACACGACTGAAATACGTGTCGCGCAACAAAATAATCGCTGACGGAAGTTAACATAAACAAACGGCTGATCTACCTAACACGACTCTCGTCCCAACCACGGCACAAGTGAAAAACAAAAAAATACATCAAAAGAACATATAAATTAAGGATACCTGAAAACTCAGCATTGGACGCCCGCGCGTCCCGATGAGTAGAAGCAAACTCTCGTGTATGCCCCCTACCCGCAACTGGCTGAACTCCTCTGGTAGACTGACCCCTCTGAGCGAACCTTCCACATCCACGACCTCTCTGAATATGACCTTGACGAGGTGCTAAGGAACAATGTCTGACGAAGTGCTGAAGGCTTCCGCATCGAAAACATCCACACGCTGACTGCTGACCCTCCTGGGATGAGAGCTGGACGACTGTCCTCGTCCTAAGCCTCTGCTACTCCTGCGGCGGTCACGAAATCTGTCTCGACGACTAAGCCTCTGTCTCTGGGCTGGTACACCGGTACGAGTCCTCCACTATCCTGAAACTCTCAGAGTCTCTGGAATACGTGCCTCGTTAACTGGAGCTGCATCTACTGGTGTTATGTAGGTGACGGACTGCTGCATACTGATCGCAAGGAACAACTGAGTAACAGGGGTGACAACCTCCTGTCGCTGCGCTCGAACTATCTCAACCAATGAACTCATCGTCTGGCACATGTCCTGCATATCTGCTACAAGCCTAGCGAGCTGATCTGTCGAAGGCTGATCCGTCTGCTCTTGTGCAACTAGCGTGCCATCCTGGTCAGTGCTCGTCTCACCCAAACCAACTCTGACCTCGACCCTCACTGCATCACTCTGAGTCCCCATAGTCATCGGCGGCAAGGCTATAAATGGAAAAAAGATTCGATAAGAACCTGGAAATCGAATCAAAAAGATATGAATCATCAAGGAAGGAATTTCAAGCAATGTACTTAGGTCAGTTTAGGCGAAGTACCGCCTCGTGAGTATGCCGCAGACATACACACTATACGTTACTCTGCTTAAGCTACCTACTCCATCATACTAAGGTCATCCTACACTCCGAAAGGTAAAACCTAGCGCTCTGATACCAACTTTGTCACGACCCGAAATTGGCACGTGACAGCCCTAATACTACGCAACGTCTAAAGGCGTAACGCAGTAAAAGAAAGCCAAAAACCCAGAAAGCTAAACCATTAAAAAGATAAGAAAAGATAATAGCAGTTTTGAAACATTTGAAATCACAACCCAAATTCTTTAAAAGTCCAACTTTCTTTCTTTAAAATTTTGGCAGCACCCCCTTTGTAAAAACTAGCCCAAAGATGGATACAACATAAATATAAATGAAGCATCCCCAAATGGGAGCAAATACACGCCCAAAGACGGAAAACAACAACCACAACAAATATACGACGCCGTAGCGAAGAAATAAAAGACAATAGAAAGGAAACTATATATAAAAGACAACCAAATCACAAATAATATACAATATCGTCCTCACCAAGTCTCTAAGTCAACAAAATAACGGTAGATGGAGAGTACAAGGATACAACAATATACAATACAAAATACGGATAACCACAAAAACCCACCTAAGCAAAACTGCACACTACGAGCTGAAGCGGTATCCGTAGCAAAAGATGATCAGATAGATGAATAGCCAGCCTCGACTACTCTGGGGAGACACCCTGCAAAACAACTGTGGCACAACAGGGGTGAGTTGTCAACTCGTGAATAATAAATAACATATGCAGGTAATCGCAAGTATGCACGTACAACGTGAATCTAAGATATGCAATTACTAGCAATAACAGGTCATATGAATGCAATAATCATGAAAAGTACACTAGCAGGTACAACTAACACATGAAGCAATAATAATATGACTATCAATATGCAATAATCATGCAATAATGATATGAGAATGTAGATATGCAACAATCATGAAGGGTACACTAACAGGTACTACTAATACATGAAACAGTGCATAAACAATAAATGTGAGGTATGGAGTGAAATATGTCAGTTCCACGGAATCCTGACATCGTGGTAGGATCACAATCCATCAAGACAATCAAATCCCAATTCCTCAAATCAGCCCCTAAATTGGCTCTCATATCATATAAGTCTCATATCTCCTCAATGTACAATATCGAATAAATCTCCTATATCCCGAATGTACAAAATCAAGTGAGTCTCGTATATCCTTTATGAACTCTTAAGTAAATATCATATGTCCTAAATCCAATATCCAGTGAATCTCTTATAACCTAGGTATATTGTGTGAATAAATATGATAAGGTATATACATTAATGTCAATACACATATATTAGCGTCCCATTCCACTAATATTGGTGTAAGGGCATATATAACAGCGTCCTAACCCATTGTTATATATACATATGAGTAAAAAGAAATATCATGAAACCAATGTGCCAAGCATCGACACAGAAATACTGATCTATCAGGTGCTGTCACCAAGACTGGCACCCTGATAGGTACGTATTATACGCTATACCGAAAGCTCGAGTGCCTAGCTCTGACCCTCGCCTTTCGACGTATCCATACGTACATGACTCCTGTCGGTATCCCCATGATAACCGCCGAGTCATAGGTAATGTCACCGGAGTGTATGGTTCCCCTGCCTGGCTCATCGGCGTGGTGCATCGACATCCCTTTCTTGCCCCGGGTACCTCCGGGCCCTACCATGTACCCTCATACAGCCTCTACGCCTCCTCATAGGGGTATATATATATATATGTATATATATATATATATATATATATATATCAGAACCGATAAAACTCATGGTGGATGATGAAATATCATATCAAGGAAACCGGGTTTTTCAAATAATGCATAATTTCATGAACTCCCGTGGTTCGCAAATCCAGAAAACATCATGAAAAATCCATATAACAATGCGAAAATCCATGAATATAATATATATGACATAACTGAAATGTAAGCATATAAAGGAAAAACCGCTAATTAACATCAAGTAAAGGTAAATATATAACTGTAACTGATATATGTGTAACATACAGGTGTAGCAAGGTATACTTTTTGCTAGATCGTAAAGTGTGTATATACCAATCACTAACGGTACAATACTCTATAGGTATACAGGTATGCTAAATGTCATATGTGATAAGAAATATGAATCAATGTCACAATGTCCCTAATCCAGCAATATAATATCTATAAGTGGTTTGTGTGTGACATGGCAATTATTGATGGTGTGTGTAGCATACAATCCGTACTCGTGCAACATGAATTGTCAATAATATGTGCAGTGTCTTACGGCTACTAGTCCAAGCACAACAACATCTAAGTAATAGGGTAAATACGCAGTTCTAAATATAACATAGAATATGCGACAGGTATTAACATTCCTAGCCCAGACGCATAACGCCATGCGGGCGATTCCCCTGTAGATGTTAAATCTACTCACCTGGTCGTGTGCTACACGTAGCCGACCACCTGTTTCCCTTTCTTTGCTGCGTCCGATATATCCTCCTACGAACCTGGAAATTACACAAGGAATCCATATATAAGCAAAAATATCTCGCAAAACACGATATCGAAACCAAACGAGAAACTCGCGTCGCGAACTAAACACGCGTCGTACGCTGAAACGTGGGTATACGCGTCTAAAACTACCCCGACACGTCGCGACACGCTGGATCACAGAACCCACTCACGTATCGCGCGTATCGCGTAAACAAAACATACTAGAAAAGCGATATATGGTCCCAGATTTTGATACAGGTAAGATCTCACAAAATTGCACATGCTAAAACACTATAATATGTAGCAGACTACCCTAGCCAAATCCCCAACACCCCAGTTCCCTACCTGGCCGCAATTTGCGGCCAAAACTAATTAATTGGTGGCCAAGGAAAGTAATTAGGGGTTCGTGCTCTGGGTATTGGATCAACATCTAACAAACATGCTCCAGTTTCCTCAATTTTTATCTGAGAGAGCCGGGTCAAAAGCAGATCACAGAAAGCCACAAATTCACCTTAAAACCACAATTTTGCACAAAATGGAAACCCTATGGTATTTTAGTGAAATTTGGGGTTAAAGCTTGGTTACTTGGCCCTAATAACACTTAAATAGGCTAGGTTAACCAATACTAACATCACTTGGACAACACCTCATACAAATCACCATAATTATCGCAAAAACTAACTTTTTAACACAAACCGAAGCTAATTCTACACAAGTTTAGCAAACTAGGAAGTCAAGCCTAAGAAGTATACCTCACTTGACCCTAGGCACAAGGAGAAGGAGAAGAAGAGGAAGAAGGGCTGCTGCAGTTGCTGGGGCTGCTTCTTGCTACAGCTGCTGCTGTTGCTGTCTGCTGATGCTGTCTTTGCTGCTGCTGCTGCTTTTTGTTGTTGTTGCTGCTGCTGATTCTGGAGCTGCTGGTGTTGCTGCTGCTTTGTGTGTGTCTGAGTGAGAGAATGAGAGAAATGAGAGTGAGAATGAGAAATGAGAGCAACCAACACAAACTCCCCCTTCTCTTTCTCTTTCTTCATTAAATGAGGCATGGCTCATGCCATGTAGCCCCATGCTCTTCTCTCTCTCTCTTTGTTAACAAAAGAAAAGAAATTCAAATCCTTTTTTTTAAAAGCAATTAACCCAAAACACCTAATACAAATATTAAACTAGATTAAGGAAAAGGTTAGTCCACCATGGTTGTTAATCATGGTTTAACCCCAATTAAACCCTAGTTTACATGCACAAGTGTGTGCAAGCCTAGGAAAATTCTAATAAAATATTAATTAAATATGATAAAATATTTGAAAATCAATTTGGTAAACTTTTTATTAAAAACCATATATTAAAATATAATTAGCCACTAAACACATCCTAAGGTGTTACATTCAGTGTGCGGATGAATGATTCAGTTGTTGCTGCGACTGACGAGATATCGCCCCAGATGTTTGAAGCTAATGCAACACGAGTTGTACTTAGAGATATGATAGAAGATCGCTTGTCACCTAAGGAGGAATGACTAGGACATGTGGTTCGTTGCATACCCCGATGCAAGGTCATCAGATTGATTGATTTCTGCTAGAAAAGACTTCAGGTAGGCACGTTGGGAGTCGATAGAAAACGATCGAATGTTAGAAACCCATTTTTCCAAGTTTAAGGTATTCGGAAAAACATTCAAGTAATTCTGTGGACCCTCTAGAAGAATGAAACCCTAACTCGATATAATGACCATGGGAACACTTTGGAACCTTAGGGTTTGCGGCAGTTCCGCGGTGCCATTAATGAGGCTTGTGTTTGCCCTTCTACGGCTGGTCCATAGGTACTGTGGCATGTACTGGATATCATTAAACTGTACTCAAGAGTTGAGCTCTCGAGGAATTTTGGGGCTTTGACGAATCGATCGAAAAGTTCGACGTCGTCCGGATATCATGTGATGGGATACTTTACTTGGGAGACTCCAGATATGAGTATAGCCATTGGAGCGCAGTCCATACAGCTACGAAGAGATGAGTCCAAATCTGTCGACATTAGAGAGAAGTGGAGTAAGAGATTCGTACGAGACTTCGACGAGATGACGTTCCACTCCGTTGATATCAGAGATGTAATACACATGCAGAGGCGTTGTATATGGATATATCTTCCAGAAGGAGCCGCGATGAGTATGCAGCCATTCCGGAACAAGAAACAGATTTAGTAAAGGGTGATGACTTCCGGGCAGTTCAGCAGAAACGAGATTTGGAGAGACCCCGACAAGATCTTTATGGAAATATTAAATGAGAAGACCTGGACCCAGGATTAGTCGTATTGTGCACACCCTGTAGGCCAGAGTTCGGTATCGTCGATGAGACATGTTATGAGTGACCATGATAATTGGCTAGAGATCTTTAGAGGATATGCCAGAGCGGAATTGTTTCCGTCATCGTTCCATATTGGGCGATTTATTTGCATGATTGAGATGTTGTGCACTACAGCTGCACTCGGTTTCGATTTGATGTCATTCGAGATGTTGATTTTGATTTCATGCCTGTGGTATGCATGTGATTTGACTTGTGCTTTCGGTGTAGTCTCCATGCACTTTTAGTATTTTGATTCGATTTTGTGCACGCTGATGCACATGGTTGTGAGATTATATATGTAACACCTTAGGATGCGATTAGAGATTAATTAAGCGATAGTATGGTTTTTAGTAAAAAGTTTATCAAAATGGTTTTCAAATATTTTATAAAAATTAATGAATATTTTATTAGTATTCAATTTGGGCTTGCACACACATGTGCATGTTAACCTAGGGCAAATTTTGGGGTTAAGCCATGTTTATGTGGCCATGGGATATTAACTATCCTACTAATTATAAAATGTTAATTAGCAAATTAATTAGTTTTCAAAAATAAAAAATTAAATTACAAATGATTTATTTAGGGGTTGACTTGAGGGGAGATGATGAGAGAGGGAGGGAATGATTTGGGTTAAGCATGGGGGGCATAATTATGGTTAACATTAAATGAGGAGAGAGAGAGAGGATGCATGCTTGCTCCCATAACACCCCCTCTCACTCTCTCTATTATGTTTGAAATCCCATTTCTTTCTCTCATATTTTTCATTCTCCCTTTCTCCCACAAACTGAAGCATCTTTAGCCCCTCACCAAACCCTCACCCAAGTTCTCAGGATCCCCACCCCACCTCATCAAAACTCACCACTTCTTTCACAAAAATTTATCCTATACCCCAAGTTAACCCATGGAGCTAGGAAAGCTTGGATTTTGGAGCAAGTTGGTATAGGTATAAACCCATAACTGATAATTAGCTAGTTATTGTGTAGTGTTGCATGGTAGTTTCTGTTCTAGAACTTTAAGTTTGAGTTTTTGTGCCGATATCGTGATTTAGTGTGGTTTTTATGCTACTATAATCTGCTGTGACCCCGAGACTTTTTGATAAACCCAAACAATATAGTAGTGTAGTGCTAGCTAACTTGAGTAGATACCCAAAGTTCGAGCGACATTTAGGCGGTTTTGGCCGGCGACGAGGGGTGATTTTCTGGCGAGCTCGGCCTAAGAGGGAGCTGGGGGCTTGAAACATCTAGGGTAGTTGTCTGCTGTAGTTTGGGGGCTTTTGGTACCGTTAGATTTTTTTGTAATGACAGTCGGTTAAGTCTGGGATTGTTTAGCTAGTTTTAGTGTTTTGTGGGTGTTTGTGATAATTTTGTGGTTTAGGTGGAGATTAGGTTAGGTTAGGGGTTTTATGGTTAGATTAGCTAGATTATGTGTTGTTGGTGTCACTTAATCTAAGTCTTTTCACCTGGTTATACAAAAGTACCCTAGTGTAGCAATTTAGTGTTTTAAAACGTTTTTAAAACCAAGCTTTAGGATACAGGGTATCTGCTGTTTCTGGGGTTATTTTCTTGAAGAGCAAACATGTACATTAGACTATACTTGGTGCTAGGAGTGTAGTGTAAAAACATGGACCACTTTTACTTGACTTTGGCCGATATCAAGCCTATGGTGGCCGGCCCAATTTTGATGGATCATGTTGAAATTTTGCAGGTAGCTGTCTGTAGGTATTATAAGAGGTTTGGTCTTATTTATTTGTCTTGTTTTTGCTTCAGATAAAATCTGGAGCCATTTAACTATAATTTGTGTAGCTGGACTTGCGCGACACGTACGTTATGAGATAGGTTTGGTGTTGCTGTGTGTCACAGTGTGTCGGGATGGTTTTTGACGTATGCATACACGTTCTGGTGTTACTTATACACACGCATTTAGCTTGCGACGCTAGTCTCTTGTATAATCTTGATATTGCGTTTTTACAGGATTTTATCCTTATGTGTGTTGCTTGTATAAATTCTAGGTTCGCAGGCGGGGACTTCGGACGCCGCGAAGAAGGGGAAGCAGGTGGTCGGATACACGTAGATCGAGATCACCGGTGAGTAGATTTAACATCTACGGGGAAATCGCCCGTATGACGTTATGCGTCAGGGCTTGATAAGATATTGTAGTTGCGTGTTATATTCGTATATATATTGGTTGTGCATATGTACCAATGTAGCATACCCCTCTTTTGTTGCATATAGACATAGTATTTATGAAACACCGCACTGTACTAACGGTTCATGCTGCATGAGCACTAATTGTATGCTACACACACACTGTTAGTAATTGCCATGACACTCGCACTATAGATTTGCTATGAACCATACATAGTTTAGCTTACCTCACCATTGGTGATTAGACATGATTCTGTTCATATATATTGTACACTCATACTTGCGTATATACCACTTGTACATCCATATTGGCGCACATACATATTGTACACTTATACTTGCGTATATACCACTTGTACATCCATATTGGCACACATACATATTGTACACTCATACATGCGTATATACCACTTGTGCATCCATACCTACATCCATACTTATTGCACATATATAGATGATGTTGACTTTGGTTTTGGAGAATTGGGGACCGCATGACATATTTTCAGAATTGGATCCATTTAAAAGAGCGGTTTTCCCTTAATATGTCATACCACTGTTCCATGTTGCATGATATTCTGATATGCTTACACTTCTATCATATGTCGCATACATCATGCTTTATGATTTTACGTATTGAGATATGCTGTTTTCATGAGATTTCTGGATTTGAGAACCGTGGCTATTTCAAAAGAAAGCATGTACTGTTTTAAAAATCCGGTTTCTCTTGATATGTTATTTCAGTACGTCCACCATGCATTTTCTTGGTTCTGAGACGTGTAACATGTTAAACCCGATTCGAGAAGCTGGATGAGGCCAATTGCGGGTACATGGTGGATCCGGTAAGGTACCCCAGGACAAGAAAGGGATGTCGCGCAGTAGACGATAAGTCTGGCAGAGAGATCACTACCTACCGATGATTGGTTGGACCTGACGGTTATCCGGAGGATACTGACCAGAGTCGAGAGATGGATATAGGCCGACCCTACTGCTGGGGCCGAGGGCCGATTCCGCAGACGGAGCCCGTGGGCCGATCCGGACTGATGGAGTCCGATACATGAGGATTTGCGTGTCAATATTGGACACGAGTATTTCATAATATTTTTGAGTGCCGATGTTGGGCACTCATGTGTTCCATGAGATTTACAGGATTTGAGGGCCGATTAGATTGACGGCGCCTGAGTTTTTGGGATTTGGGGTGTATTTGGTAGACACCGGGTTTTTCCACGATGATAATTCGTGTAGATGATATTCTATCCCATGCTCAGCATTCATTGATATACATTGCATCATGTAGTTGTAGTACTTGATAGAGTAGCGCGCATGATCATTGCATACCCAGATTATCATATTGATGTTATCAGATTGCACATGTTAGAGTATCGCAGTACGTGCAAACCTGCGATTACCTGTATATGTTATTTACTATTCACGAGTTGGCAACTCACCCCCGTTATGACACAGTGTCTTGAAGGTTGACCCTCAGAGTAGTCGCGGCAGGGCTACATCATTGTATCTTTTGTTGCGGATCCTGCTACAGTTTGGCGTGTGGGCCATTTTGCTTATAGGTGGGTTGTGGGTATCCGTTTATATTTCATTGTACATTCTATTGTATCTAGTACTCTCCATCAACCATATCATGTATTGAATTAGAGACCAGTTGTAACGTTTTGAAAATCGTTTCGGTGAAATTTCGGAAAATCGGTAAAATAAGAGGGTTTTCTATAAAAAGTCAAAATACAAATATCTTTATTATAAAATTAAATATACATATTCTAGCTATGTAATTGCTAGTATTTGGTGTTTATTGAGCCAGTGGTGAAATTTCAAATTTTCTGAAAATTTTTCCGAAATTAATTATTTTAATATTATTTTAAGCCGTCACTAATACATTTAATTAGGGAAAATTACAAATTGGAATGAGTTGAAACAAATTTTGTGCATCATAACACATTAAAAAAAATTTTAACATGTGGTTCTTGAATTGAAATGAAGTTGCTAATCGGTGTTAGAAATATCGAAGAAAAAAGGCTTAAAAATAAAACAAATATGATATAATTAAAGAGTTAGGTGTTAATGTGAGTATGGGGCAAGGTTAATTATCTTTTTCTCACCCACTCACTCACTTTTCCTGCCAATTTCTGGCCGAATTCAGCCCCCCCATTCTCATCTCTTTTTAGAAGGAAAAAAAAGAGTAATGAAAGCAATAAAATATTAAGGTATGGTGTTAGTAATTGTGGTGGACTTCTTGACCCCATTCTCTCTCCAATCACCTCACACCCTCTTCCCCTCCCCATTTGGCCGAGCCCCATTCTGCAGCAGCCCCTCTTCATGTCTCCACTTCTTTTCTCTTCAAAATCCTTCTATTTTGCTTCAAAAATCAATCCAAAGTCTCACAATTTCACCATTTATCTTTTACCCAATATTCTTTGACCCAAGTGGTTTGGATTGAGGAGCAAGAGAGCATTTTGAGAGGCTAGATTTCATGTTGATCCATGGTTCATGAGGTATAATTTTAACCTTATGCTTATATTGTTGTTTAATTGCTTCAATGTTAACAATTTATATGTTTAATTGGGTTTTATTGCAAGTTTGGAAAATTCAAGACTAGGGTTTGAATTTAATTAGGGTTTTTATCATTAGTTTATGGTTTTAATGAGGAGATTAACATGTAATTGTATGCAAAATCTAAGTTGGTTACTACTTGCTAATTTGTTAATTTAAAATTGTGATAATTATGCTAATTTGCTAACTAGGTTTTTAAAATTGGTTTAATAATTGGGATTAAAAATGTAATTAGGTTTTTCATGACTTCATTAACATTATAAAATATAATTTAATACTTTAGTTCATGAAAATCCAAGCTAAATTGTTGTTTGTGCATTTTTGCTATAAAATTGTTAAAATTAGGTATATTGTAACCTAGAATTTTGGGGTTAATGAAATTTAATGAGATTAAATTATGGAAATTGTTTTTATGACTTATTTAAGATGTTTAATAAGTATTATGGCCGCTAGATTTGTTTAAACGTCGAGTTTTGTACTAAAACGGGTAATTTTTGCTTGCTAGATTTTCGGAAAAATGGCTTTTAAAGTGAGTTTGGGGTTTTTGTGAATTTTAACCTATTTTATATTATAATTAGTGTTCGTGAATGTGCAAATGAGTGTGTTTAGGTTTTCTCGATGGTTTGACGTTTGTACATCGACATCGAGGGTTGGTTTGGCTATTCTTGCATGCGTAGGCGATAGGTTTTGACCTATGCGTGATACGCGTGCCGATTTGATTTTCGTATGCCGTTTCGATTTTGAATTTGGTTTTAATGCGATACGGTGCGTTATGATATGTAGGTACCCCTTGTGGACTTTGAGACGACAAGCAAGTGCGTGGCGACGTCGGCACCGGCGAGCGAGGATCAGGTGAGTAGATTTATATCTACGGGGAGAAGTCGGGTGGATGGCGTATAGCACCCCCGCAGTTCGTGGTGATGTTTACGAATACGTATACACACATATATATTGATTATATATTGTTGAGTCTATTGATGATAAAGATAGATTTTAGGTGTGATTGGATAGGTTTAGTGTTTCGAGACCCTAGAGTAGAGGTTGCACCACCTTTACACACACACACCCATACTTGCATACATTCTTCTTTTATATGTGCTTATATGGGGTTATAATGTTATGTGTTCACATGGGTATGGGACTATGTGTTCACATACTGGATTTGAGGATAGTGTTTGGGATTTGATATGAGTCGATGAGATGTGATTTGAGATCATAAGATCGGTGATTTGGTAGAATTCATGTTTGAGATACGTTATGATATTATAGCGGATTGTTGGACGACGATACCATGTGAATAGTGATATCAATAAAATGGTTGACATGTGATCGTGATATGAGATATGATATGTTAGGATATTCATAATAGGTCGCATTAGGCGATGTATACCTGTTTATGACGATATATGATGATGATATCGGTTTGTATGAAGCTGTAGATCAGCAGTCAGATCATGACTATATTGATGATATTAGTATTGTACTAGATGTAGATCAGTACCCAGATTATGATCTTTGATAAGAGGATACCAGATGAATAATTGATGAATGAGATGTTAGTGTTTATGCCCTAGAAGGCCATTACTGTATCATACTAGTTTGTATATTACTTAATGGAAGCTTGGGATATTCACATGTATATAACAGTCTTGCTAAACATGGTAGTATGCTACTTGGTTTTTCTATCTTAATATGTGAGTGTACGTATTGATAGAGCTCTTAGGATCTTGCTTGTCTACCAGCGTTGTGATGGCAGTCACACTAGTGGGGGCTGGGTAGTCTACAAGCACATCCTTATTCAGGTCCCTGGTCGTTGGATTATCGAGACAGAGCATCGATACTCCGGAGTTGACTGGTGTGTACGCTTCTCATCCCAGTTGGGGAGATGGTCTGTCCCACAGCCGTCAGTACGTCGTACTGGAGATAGTATGCAGGTGCTCGTTAGGTTACGGGTACACCGGACAGGACTCACGGGGAACTGTTGGTTGGTTTGATACCAGTCGTCAGTGAGCAGTTCCCAGGTGACATGAGTACAGCATAGTCCGCAGACTTGACACTGCTACTTCGCCTCGAGTGTGTCCCACTGTTCTTAGATTGCTACCCTACCACGGCTCAAAGGAGTCGTGCAAACAGGTAGCAGTTGGGTGCAGTCCCGAGCACTTGGAGGCAGTGGCGGTTAGACAGGATTCGTCCCTCCCGGTATTGGGAGTAGATATCGTGCTGTGTCAGAGAGCCATTACGCAAAGTCCCTGGCCAGGGCAAGCGAGATTTGCTGGTAGGTTCCAGTAGTTTCTCAGGGTGTAATGGGCTTCCCTCCGACACGACTTATACCGCTATTAGGGGACTGACGCTTGCCGCCCCCTAGGCCCGATATGCGATAGTCTTGGACGAACGGACCGGACTGTATGGAGATTGTCACATAAGACTCAGTAGGAGTTCGGATGGGTTTCCTCATCGGCCTTCTTATCGACAACTACCTGGGGACCGTTACGTACAGCTAGTGCCGCTTGCGGTCTGTGGTTAAACCCACTGCCAGCGTAGTAGTCGAGTCTCTAGAGTCCCACACAGAGAGTTTCCTACTCCAGGCGAAACGATATAGAGGTTGCATGGTTTTGCGACAAAGGGTTCGGACGCATACGTGCGTTTACGCACGTACGACTTTCGGACAGTTTTTACCAGTCGGCTTTGGTTTAAGCCAGTTACTGGTATCCGGTTATTGGATTTTTTCAGTCTAAAGTTTTTCCGTATTTTTGCGGATCGGAGGGGCGTTCTCGTAATTGTGCGAGAAGCTTCTAGAAGATATGACTAAGGAGGTTACTTTGGATAAGATTGTGAGTCATAAGGGTGATTCATCATTATCATTATTTCACCATAAATGATAATGACACATGCTTAATGAATCACCACTTAGCATTTATGAAGCATGCTTATTCATCACATTTATTCATTTATTCTTTAAATGAGAATGCTTCATAATATATTATGATACTCACAATCTCATCTCATTATTATTATCATCTTCTCTCTCCTCAAGCTCTCATCTTCAAACCCTAATCCTTACACCTCATGAGTTGAGATCAAAGGATTAGAAAGACTAATCAATCCATAACCATCACTCTATTTCATTCTAGCTTCTTTGATTAGCAATCCAAGAAGGTTAGTTGCCTCAAGTTTAGAGGCTAAGCTTGGAGTTTTGCTCTCGGGTGGATCGTCTACTACCTAGAGAAGGCCGAGGAGAACAAGGAGATCGTAAAGACGAAGGACTAGTTTCGATAGGTATAATCCCTAAGCATAGTAGTTTAGTATAACTATATGTTTGGTTAGTTATCGTTCAGCTTCGATTCAAACGGTTAGTCGATGTTCGTTCACTAAACAAGTTCGTTTTTGAAATTTCCGCCTCCCCACAAGTATTGGGGTGTAGTACATCGACTTACAGTGGTATCAGAGACTCGCTAAACAATAAATAACTTAATTGCAAATTTGTACGAATTTCGAACGGAAAAACGAAGCCGGAAAACCCTAAAACTGTCAAGTTTCTGTCGAGTTTAAAATGAGGTCTAAAAATTTTTCAGGTAAGTGCAGAAAGCTTGAAATGAACACAGAAGAACACACAAAAAATTTGGGGCCATGAATCGTCTACGGAGCCGCGGATCCGCGGCGCATAGCACTGTTGCCGCCGCGGATCCGCCGCCTTTTTGACGATTCAGGGATCCATTTTTGTTGTGGTGGTTCTCTGTGGTTTTTGGGGTTTTCTGGAATATTTAATATTTGCTCAGGTTTCAGTTTAACAGAGCAGTTTTTAGAGCAATATTAATGATGTTTAATCGATCGAAATTGTACAGTATTTGCATGTTGGATTATATCTGTGATTGATAAATGTGTTCGTAAACCTCCCCTAGCTGCTAGTATGTCGGTTGGCAGGGGGTTGCACATTTCTGTAATGGTTATATCTGTTTGTGCATATAAACTGTATTGGACTGTTGTGGTGTATAGCCGGGGTTTGCAATGGGTTATTGTTTAATTCATTTGTTGTAAATGTAATTTGTTGTAATATTATTATTTGCGGGGCACATCCAGGTTGCGGTTGTAGCCACCGTTGTATTATTTCATTTTACTGTTTTTGCTCTTAGGACTGACCCAAGGTGGGGTACACAAACTGCCGGGCGGGTAGTTTGCCGAACCCGTAGGGGTCGAGGGTGGGGTATCGGCTATTCATCACAACTGTGTAATCTGTCTTTTCTTGCAGGCTCAAAAGAAATACAGATTGCTTGCAAATCCAATATTGTTTATCTGTGTTCTGGAATGAATATCATTGCGTCAGACGAATGTAAAATATCTATATATATTGTAGCTATTTAGACGTCACTTATGTTTTACACCCGCGCTAGCCCAGCTCCCGCTCTGTCGTTAGTTAAGTAACCTAACGGGTGATGACGGGACCCCGTGGCGAATGCGGATGGCATAAGAGGACGTTGTATTTTCGTTGTTTTCTGCAATGATAGGTTAATGATGGGACGCATTATCTGTAATGCAAAGAAAACAAACCAAAGTTTAAATCGTTGGAACAATTTAAAAGAAACCACTCGGTTATTTTTAAAACAGATATTTTTAAATGCGGAGCTTTAACCACTCCTTTTAAAAGCTATCAGGTTCCTTCGGTTATATCAAGTTCACTACGTTCACGGTTTCGCCAAAACCATTCGTAGCCCTCCGTCATTTCATTTGGGTATTCAGTAGTATTCAAGCTATGCATTTTGGCCAAAGTCAAGGCATAGTGTTTGGTAGCTGCTGGGTTTTCATTTGTTGCATAAGATAGATGAGTTGGTTTGGGACAGTCGTATTACCATTTGACCAAAGTCAGGGGTATATACGGATGGGTTCAAATTGACAAGATAATGACGGGTAGAACTTGACATGTGACTTATGACATTTTGACCAAAGCCAAGGTCATAAGAGCATGGGGCAAAAACTTATATCGGGAATTTCTAAAGAAACTGAAATTTGCAAAGAGATGCATACCATTTGGAGTTTGATGAATGTTGGTAGGATTCCTTTAACATTATCATACGATGATATTTGGATCCCGATCCTACTGTGAGTATATGCTACTTATCAGGATATTCGTCACTTAACGATCAATGCTATAAACCTAGTAGGTGTCCAGAAAGGTGTCAGCGGGATTACGCCCCCAGAGAAAAAAGGTTATTTAATTAAGGAACTTCGCGAAAGCGTTGGAAAACCTCCCTCGAAGTATCGACACTGGCCTGGCTGAACGGTTAAGCAAGTATTGTACGGTGAGAATAGTCCTGGCTAATTCTTCTTTTATGGTTTGAGTAAGGATTCGAGAAACAGTGGGAGCCATCCAGTTTAGATAAACTAAAAACCACTCTAAACTTGCAAGAGCATCATGCTAAAGAGATTTCTTCTCTCTCTCTCCTAATTGCAACGACCCTGAAAATGACTGGACTTAAGTTACTTTTAGAAAAAAATATACTGACGGGGCCAAACTATAAAAATTGGCTGCGGAATGTCAAAATGGCCTTGACCTATGACAAATTGGGGTACGTCCTCACCGCTACGGCACCTGCTGTCCCTGGTCCCAAATCCAGCAATACGGATAAGGAAATCCGCAAAACCTGGGATTTAGATTGCGCGAGAGCCAAGTGCGTCGTGCTTGCCTCTATGGACAATGAACATCAGAGGAGGCACGAGGATATGTCCCTAGATGGCATATTTCTCCATACAAAGGAACTTTATGGAGAGCAATCTCGTATAGCAAGATACGAGACCTCTAAGAACTTGTTTCGAGCGAGGTTGGCTGTCGGGTCATCGGTAGGTGAACATGTCCTACAGATGATCGGCTATATTGAAGAGCTCGCAGACCTTGGGACGACTTTGGATAATGAGCTGTATACAGACCTTATTCTCCAGTCCCTTCCTCCCACCTACGCCCAGTTTATCCTCAACTTCAATCTTCAAGGAAAAGAAGTTGAACTTGCGGAACTCCTGAACATGTTAAGGAGTGCAGAGGGCACCTTGAAGAAAGCAAGGGAAACACCCGCTATGTTTGTTGGCGGTGCATCTTCTTCCGGGTCCAAGGCTAGGGCCAAAGGAAGGAAGAAGAAGGCCGCACCCAAACCTAGAGGAGGTGTTAGTAAGGTGGGAAAGAAGGGAAAGAAAAAGATAGCAGTACCGATAGTTGGCCCGGATGAGTGCTTCCATTGTCACAGGAAAGGGCACTGGAAGAAGGATTGCAAGGCGTGGAACGCCAAGAACCAGGAACCGAAGCAAGCTGTGGCTTCGACTTCAGGTGTGTTTGTAATTGAGAATTGTCTGTCGATCAACTCTACTTCCTGGGTATTGGATACCGGATCAGGATCTCATATTTGCAATTCATTGTAGGCACTGAGAAACCGTAGAGTGCTGAAGGAAGGTGATATGATCCTCAGGGTTGCTAACGGAGCTAGCGTGGGAGCTGCGTCCGTCGGGGATTATCACCTAGGATTGACGAGTGGACATATTTTGGTTTTACATAACTGTTATTTTGTACCAAGCTTAACGTGTAATATCATATCAGTTTCCTTGTTATCAAATAAAGGTTATGATTTCACGTTTGTAAGAGATGTTGTTAACATCCACCTAAATCATGGTTTGATTAGGTCCGGTACTCTAAATAACGGCATATATGTGTTAAACCAACTCCAAATTTTCAATGTCCAGAACACACTAAAAAGAAAGTCTCCAGATTTAAATAAAGCTTTCTTATGGCATTGTAGACTGGGTCATATCAATGAGAGAAGGTTGACTAAGTTGCATAGAGAAGGATATTTGGACACGTTCGAATATCAATCCTATGACACTTGTCAATCTTGTCTCAAAGGAAAGATGACAAAGACTCCATTTACTGGACAAGGAGTAAGAGCGAGCGAGCTCTTAGGACTCATACACAGTGATGTATGCGGTCCAATGTCTACACATGCGAGAGGTGTTTTTTCCTATTTCATTACTTTCACGGATGATTACTCAAGATACGGATTCATTTATCTGATGAAACATAAATCCGAGGCTTTTGAGAAATTCCAAGAGTATAAGAATGAGGTAGAAAACCAAACCGGCAAAAGTATTAAGACACTAAGATCTGATCGAGGTGGTGAATACTTGAGTGCCGAGTTCCTTGGTTACCTAAAAGAGAAAGGAATTCTCTCTCAGCTTACTCCTCCATACACTCCACAGCATAACAGTGTATCGGAGAGACGGAATCGAACCCTATTAGATATGGTACGATCCATGATGAGTAATGCTGAGTTACCGCGATCTTTCTGGGGTTATGCGCTAGAATCAGCGGCATATCTTTTGAACAGGGCTCCTACCAAGACTGTGCCTACCACTCCATATCAGATGTGGACTGGGAAGATACCCCATCTTCAACATATAAAGATTTGGGGATGTCCAGCTTTTGTTAAAAAGCAGCATGTGGACAAGCTCGAGGCACGATCAGTAAAATGTATGTTTGTGGGATATCCAAAGAACTCCAAGGGATATTATTTCTATTACGCAGAGGAACAAAAGGTTTTTGTTTCTCGTAATGCCCATTTTCTGGAAAATCAGTTTTTAGAAAAGGAAATAAGTGGGAGCGAAATAGAACTGGAAGAAATTCCAGAACCACAAACTGCTACTGAAAGTTTGGTAGAACCAGGAGTTCAAGAAGAACAAGACATTCCCGCACCCCTCCGCAGGAGTAGTAGGCCGTCTCATCCGCCTGAGAGATACTACGGTTTTCTCATAGATGGGGATAGAGAGGATTGCATCATAGATGATGATGAACCTACTGACTTCCGGCAGGCCATCCAGAGCGGCGACTCGGTACGATGGCTAGATGCAATGCGGACCGAAATGGAGTCCATGTACACCAACAAAGTATGGACTTTGGACTTTGCTCCAGATGGGGTAAAACCCATAGGATGCAAATGGATCTTCAAGAAAAAGATTGGTGTAGATGGACAGGTAGAAACCTATAAGGCTAGACTTGTTGCAAAGGGTTTTCGTCAAAGACCTGGTTTGGACTATGACGAAACTTTTTCTCCAGTGGCTATGCTCAAATCCATTCGGGTCCTTCTTGCTATTGCTGCCTTCCATGATTATGAAATCTGGCAGATGGACGTAAAGACGGCTTTTCTGAATGGAAATTTAGAAGAGAGCGTCTATATGGATCAGCCAGAGGGTTTCAATCAGAGTGGGAGCAGCGGGAAAGTATGCAAGCTGCTTAAGTCTATTTATGGACTAAAGCAGGCATCGCGGAGTTGGAACATCTGTTTTGATGAGACAGTCAAAGAGTATGACTTTATCAAAAATCCAGATGAACCGTGCATATATAGTAAAGTTGTGGCCAGAAGTGTCGTATTCCTCGTCTTGTACGTGGATGACATTCTATTGATAGGAAATGACATTCCTATGCTACAATCTGTCAAAGGATTCTTGTCACACAGGTTCTCCATGAAAGACCTGGGTGATGCCTCGTACATTCTGGGGATCCGGATCTATCGTGATAGATTCAAGAGGATGTTGGGACTTTCGCAGTCCAGGTATATCGACACTGTACTGAAAAGATTCAGTATGGAAGATTCTAAGCGCGGTAATCTACCGGCTTGTCACGGAATCACCCTCTCCAAAGAGATGTCTCCCAAGACTGATTTGGAAAGGGAACGCATGTCTATTATACCCTACGCTTCTGCGGTAGGCTCTATAATGTATGCGATGTTGTGTACCAGACCAGATGTAGCTTACGCACTGAGCGTGGTAAGCCGGTATCAGTCAGACCCAGGGGAGAAACACTGGATAGCAGTAAAGAACATTCTCAAGTACCTGAGGAGGACTAAGGAGATGTTCTTGGTTTACGGCGGAAAAGACCTCAGGTTGGAGGCCTTTGCTGATTCCGGCTTCCAGAGTGATAAGGACGATTCCAAGTCCATGTCGGGATATGTCTTTACCCTCAATGGAGGGGCGGTGTGCTGGAAGAGCTCCAAGCAGGACACCGTTGCTGACTCGACGATGGAAGCGGAGTATATAGCTGCTTGCGATGCCGCAAAAGAAGCAGTCTGGATGAAGAAGTTCCTAACAGAACTTCAGGTTGTTCCTACCATAGTTGATCCAATACCTCTGTATTGCGACAACAACGGAGCTATAGCTTTAGCGAAGGAACCAAGGTCCCATCAGAAGTCCAGACACATCTTAAGGCGGTATCACCTGATCAGGGAGATCATTGATCGTCAGGAGATCGAGGTTCGGAGAGTTGCTTCTGAAGAGAACATTGCTGATCCATTCACGAAGGCCCTTCCTCAGATTCAGTTCGAGAGGCTACTCGAGATCATTGGTCTACGATATGCCAGTACATGGCCCTAGTGCAAGTGGGAGATTGTTAGTGTTTATGCCCTAGAAGGCCATTACTGTATCATACTAGTTTGTATATTACTTAATGGAAGCTTGGGATATTCACATGTATATAACAGTCTTGCTAAACATGGTAGTATGCTACTTGGTTTTTCTATCTTAATATGTGAGTGTACGTATTGATAGAGCTCTTAGGATCTTGCTTGTCTACCAGCGTTGTGATGGCAGTCACACTAGTGGGGGCTGGGTAGTCTACAAGCACATCCTTATTCAGGTCCCTGGTCGTTGGATTATCGAGACAGAGCATCGATACTCCGGAGTTGACTGGTGTGTACGCTTCTCATCCCAGTTGGGGAGATGGTCTGTCCCACAGCCGTCAGTACGTCGTACTGGAGATAGTATGCAGGTGCTCGTTAGGTTACGGGTACACCGGACAGGACTCACGGGGAACTGTTGGTTGGTTTGATACCAGTCGTCAGTGAGCAGTTCCCAGGTGACATGAGTACAGCATAGTCCGCAGACTTGACACTGCTACTTCGCCTCGAGTGTGTCCCACTGTTCTTAGATTGCTACCCTACCACGGCTCAAAGGAGTCGTGCAAACAGGTAGCAGTTGGGTGCAGTCCCGAGCACTTGGAGGCAGTGGCAGTTAGACAGGATTCGTCCCTCCCGGTATTAGGAGTAGATATCGTGCTGTGTCAGAGAGCCATTACGCAAAGTCCCTGGCCAGGGCAAGCGAGATTTGCTGGTAGGTTCCAGTAGTTTCTCAGGGTGTAATGGACTTCCCTCCGACACGACTTATACCGCTATTAGGGGACTGACGCTTGCCGCCCCCTAGGCCCGATATGCGATAGTCTTGGACGAACGGACCGGACTGTATGGAGATTGTCACATAAGACTCAGTAGGAGTTCGGATGGGTTTCCTCATCGGCCTTCTTATCGACAACTACCTGGGGACCGTTACGTACAGCTAGTGCCGCTTGCGGTCTGTGGTTAAACCCACTGCCAGCGTAGTAGTCGAGTCTCTAGAGTCCCACACAGAGAGTTTCCTACTCCAGGCGAAACGATATAGAGGTTGCATGGTTTTGCGACAAAGGGTTCGGACGCATACGTGCGTTTACGCACTACGACTTTCGGACAGTTTTTACCAATCGGCTTTGGTTTAAGCCAGTTACTGGTATCCGGTTATTGGATTTTTTCAGTCTAAAGTTTTTCCGTATTTTTGCGGATCGGAGGGGCGTTCTCGTAATTGTGCGAGAAGCTTCTAGAAGATATGACTAAGGAGGTTACTTTGGATAAGATTGTGAGTCATAAGGGTGATTCATCATTATCATTATTGCACCATAAATGATAATGACACATGCTTAATGAATCACCACTTAGCATTTATGAAGCATGCTTATTCATCACATTTATTCATTTATTCTTTAAATGAGAATGCTTCATAATATATTATGATACTCACAATCTCATCTCATTATTATTATCATCTTCTCTCTCCTCAAGCTCTCATCTTCAAACCCTAATCCTTACACCTCATGAGTTGAGATCAAAGGATTAGAAAGACTAATCAATCCATAACCATCACTCTATTTCATTCTAGCTTCTTTGATTAGCAATCCAAGAAGGTTAGTTGCCTCAAGTTTAGAGGCTAAGCTTGGAGTTTTGCTCTCGGGTGGATCTTCTACTACCTAGAGAAGGCCGAGGAGAACAAGGAGATCGTAAAGACGAAGGACTAGTTTCGATAGGCATAATCCCTAAGCATAGTAGTTTAGTATAACTATATGTTTGGTTAGTTATCGTTTAGCTTCGATTCAAACGGTTAGTCGATGTTCGTTCACTAAACAAGTTCGTTTTTGAAATTTCCGCCTCCCCACAAGTATTGGGGTGTAGTACATCGACTTACATGAGATATTGACCCGTACCCAGATTTGGGGATGCCGTACGACGGATTTACGTACGAGCTATATATTGATGTTTGATCCGCACTCTTGACTTGGGAATAACTAATTATAGATATGGAATCGGATGTGATATTATCGAGGCGGGATCACCGACTGATATATATATATATATATATATATATATATATATACATATGTATCGACTCAGGTGTTATGCGGTTTCCTTACCTTCAATAGCCAGTTTGCTTAGCCCTTTAGTTTAGTGTAGTTGTTAGACTAGATTTATATTAAATATAGATTGTCATCTTTGTGTCTAGTATTTAGCTCCCGCTCATTATAGTTGTTCGCTCTGCATCACATGCTTATATTATGTTTTATATTCTATTGCTGATATCATGCAGTTAGGACACCAGCACCATTACCGATGATGCGTATGTACCACGTACACTTACTTGCCGGCTCACACACATCTTCATCGGTAATTGCCATGTCACGAACACTTTAGAAAATACTATTTCATTTGACATAGGTTGTTAGATAATAGTTTAGACATGATATTAGTGTACTTGCCTTATATGCTAGTTTAGACATTGTAGTTACTACTTGCTACTTCTTGCATGTTATTATTCACTGTTGTGCCGCATTCATGGATTTTCATGCTATATTCACTGTTTACATGATATTGATGACTTGGATTCGGATTTCATGAGATTTCTGGGATTTGGAGGAAAACCGCAAAAACACTTATAAAATTCTTTCTCTTTTTTTTTTAAAAAGAAAAGTGCGGTTTTCCCATGATGTATGAGTCGTCCACCATGAGTTTGCTGATGGATTTCGAGACCCAAGTTCGAAGTGTGGAGGAACCGTTTCGGGTACATGGTGGACCCGGTGCGGTACCCCGGGGCAAGAGGATCGCAGATGATGGCGTTGAGCCTGGCAGGGGAGCACTACCGACCGGTGATATTACCCGACGCGTTGGATATCCGTAGGATACCGTCGTGGTCTTGAGATTGATGGTAGGGGCCTGTCTGGTTTGACGGTGCCTTAGATAGTGAGATTGAGACATTGAGATCCTGAGATATTGAGACATTGGGATTTATGTTTTGTATCGATGCTAGACACTGTTTATACTGATTTCATTTATGATACCTCTTTTAAAAGTACAGAAATCTCACTAAATTATGAAAGTAGTTTTATTCTGTTTCATGCATTAATACATCATCCATATGATATATTGCTACCTAAGGCACTGACACGGGCACATAGGATTACACTTGGGTTAGACTTTTACCCTAGCCATTATTATAGGTTGCTGGTTATATATATTTGAGGATTTATTATGATTGTTGACCTAGGATTGCGTTGTTCATGCGATTTCTGTTCGTAGATGTTTTTCTACTCACGAGTTGGCAACTCACCCCCGTTGTGCCACAGTTCTTGCAGTTTTGCCGTACAGGTTTCATTACGGCTTTGCTGGCACTGCTTCTTTCGGGTGACTTGCTAGTAGGTGGGTTTATTTGTATCGTACCCCCCATTATATACCTTGTATATTATTACTCTGTTGTATCTAGAAGTTCCATCAACCAAACATGTATTTATTTTTGAGATAGAGACCAGTGATGTTATTCTTTCGACCTTAGAATCACGCGTTATATTTCTGTGGATTTCTTGTTGTTTTGAGTTTCCTTTTGAGTTTTGATCCTCGCCCTTGGCGTTGTATATTATTTTGCTTGTGTGGTTGTGACCGTCGATTGACGAAGAGCTAGCTCCCGCTTGGGGATGCCTTTTTTTTGATTTCGTATACTATTCATGTTGTATCCCGTTTGGGGGCCAGTATTTACAAAGGAGACTTTGCCAAAATTTTCAGTAAATATTTGATGTTTTTAAAAACGTATAATTCAGCATTATGCTATTAAACTATTTTCTTTAAGTTGGTTTTTCCTTCACTCTATTACTTTCCTTGGTTTGGATTTCTGGGTTTTCGGCTTACTTAGATTACGTACGCCTCGAGACGTTTCGTAGTCTAAGTGCCGGTCATGTTCCGTACTTTCGGGTCGTGACAAAGTTGGTATCAAAGCGTTAGGTTTTACCTTCGGAGCGTAGGATGACCCTTGGTTGATGGAATAGGTGACTAAAGTAGAGTGACGTACCGTGGGTATGTTCCGCGGCATACTTACGATACGCTACTCCACTTAAGAAGCCTTAGGATGTACATTTCTTTGTTCAGTATTATATTCATTCCTGATCTAGCCTCATCGGTACCAGTTATGGTTTTGCTGCCACGATTACGGGCAGGGAGAGCTACGGCTAGAGTTGTGGTCAGCATGAGCTCGTTACGAACGAGGACTGACCAGGGCGTGATTCCGGCGACATACGATTGCATTAAGAGGCGTCGTTTGATTGTGTTTTCATGCCACGAGCGTTTGGATGGATCGCTGTATGAGATTACTCGGACGTGCAAATCAGCGCCAAAGGATTGAGCCAATGATAGAGGCCAGCCAGATTTTGATGACCGTTGGCGTATTGCTTACTCCTGATGATTGAGGCACTGTTCAGCGTGCAGACGAGTGAGCTAGTCATTGCTGCGAACGACGAGATATCGCCCCAGATGTTGGAGCTATTGCAGTACGAGTTGTACTAAGAGATGATAGAAGGTCGCTAGTCACCGAGGATGAATGACTAGGACATGTGGTTCGTTCGCTACCCCGATGCGAGATCATCAGATAGATTGATTCCAGCTAGAGACGACTTCACGCGGAGATGTTGAGAGTCGACAGAGACGATCAAATGTTAGAAACCTATTATTCCAAGTTAAAGTATTCGGAAGAGCATGCAGGCAATTTTATGGACCCTCTAGAAGAATGAAATCCTAACTCGACTTAATGACCGTGTGAAAGCCTTTGAACCTGAGGGTTTGCGGCAGTTCCACGGTGCTATTATTGAGGCTTGGGTTTGCCTTTCTACGGCTGGACCATCGATACTGTGGTACGTACTCGATACTGTTAAACTGTACCCAAGATGTTGAGCTCTTGGGGGATTATAAGGTTTTGACAAATCGATCGGATGGTTCGACTTCATTCGGATGCCAGGTGGTGAGATGCATTTCTTGGGAGACTCCAGATACGAGGATAGCCATAGGAGCTCAGTCCATGCAGCCACGACGAGACGAGTCCGAAGCAGTCGACATTAAAGAAAGTGGAGTAAGAGGTTCGTACGAGATCTTGATGAGACGACATTCCACTCCGCCGATATCAGAGATGCAATATGCATGCCGAGACATTGTACTTGGATATACCTTCCAGAAGGAGTCGCGATGAGTATGCAGCCGTTCCGGAACGAGAACAAATCTAGTAAGGGACGATGACTTCCGGACAGTTCAGCAGAGACCAAATTTGGGAGAGATCTCGACAGGACCTTTCTGGAATGAATTACGAGAAGACTTGGACCCAGGAGTGGTCATGTTACGCACACCTGCAGGCCATAGTTCAGGATCGTCGACGAGACATGCTATGAGTGACCACGACAGTTGGCCAGAGATTCTTGGAGGATATGCTTGAACGGGACTATTCCGCCATACTTGATTTCGGTATTTTGGGCGATCTATTCGCATGATTGATTTTGATGATTGAGTTGCATGATATTTGTTTTCTTGGACCATGGTTGCACCTGCTGAGTATTTGCGATTTTGCACAGTTGTTGCACTTGATCTCGTTTTCGTGCCTTGGTTTCACACATTTATGATTTTATGGGTTTCATACAGTTGAGTTGATTTTGTGCGTATATACGCACACGATTTGGTTTTTGCACTCGGTATGATTCACATATGCTTGCAGTGCAGTGATACGCATTTTGTGCACTTAGATGCACTAGACTTCGATTTCGATTGTGAAACTCGATATTTGTTTTGTGCACCTGATTTGATTTTGCGCATGTTCGGCACTTGATATTGGATTTCATGATTTCATTCATGATGGATGCACCTGGATTGGATTTTCGCGCATGTTGAGCACATGTTTTGAGAAGCGATTTTGGTGCACACCAGATGCACTAAATCGAGATTCTTCGTGCGTATCAGACGCACCTGTCCTTGCTGTCAGGCACACACGTTGCCTATGACAGATGTTGTGTGCACACCTGATGCACTTAGATGTTGTTTTTGTGCGCATGTATGGCACATATATGGATTTTGATTTCCGTGCACACCAGACGCACATAGCATTTATATGCATATTTTGGGATTGATTTCTTATGGAGCAGTACGTTTTTATGATGATTGCTATGAGTTTTTATACTAGCAGGACTAGTCAGAGGACAGTACCTGAATATATTTTGCATGCATTGATAGTTATTGAAGGGATTTCCAAAAAGCGAGCTATAGTCTCAGTATTTACCCACGTGTCTGATATGACACGAAATGTTTAAAACAAGGAGGCCCTTCTAAATTGTTTCCAAAACGGCGGGACGTACATATTAAACAAAGGATATATATATATATATATATATATATAGTTATAGTTATTTTCTTACAATAGACGTCCGCCACTGTACAGTGCTGCGAGCATCGCACAGCGATTTGAAGAAGATTCGGCATGCATTGCTTCCAGATGTTCTAATGATGTATATCATATTGATTTTCATTTTGGATTTAGACATTGTGTCTTCACCATGACTCCGATGATTACGGGATGCTGGATGGAGTTTTGATTTTGAGTTACATGCTCATTTTTCATGCGCATGCGCTGCGCTACGATTTGTTTTATGTATATATGACTTTGGAGACTCGACGACTTGATGGTTTTGCTTAGATGTTTTAGTGTTTGGCGGGGGTTTTAATTTAAATTCGGGGACCGAATTTCTTTAAGGGGGTAAGATTGTAACGTTTTGAAAATCGTTTCGGTGAAATTTCGGAAAATCGGTAAAATAAGGGGGTTTTCTGTAAAAAGTCAAAATACAAATATCTTTATTATAAAATTAAATATACATATTCTAGCTATGTAATTGCTAGTATTTGGTGTTTATTGAGCCAGTGGTGAAATTTCAAATTTTCTGAAAATTTTTCCAAAATTAATTATTTTAATATTATTTTAAGCCGTCACTAATACATTTAATTAGGGAAAATTACAAATTGGAATGAGTTGAAACAAGTTTTGTGCATCATAACACATTAAAAAAAAAATTTAACATGTGGTTTTTGAATTGAAATGAAGTTGCTAATCGGTGTTAGAAATATCGAAGAAAAAAGGCTTAAAAATAAAACAAATATGATATAATTAAAGAGTTAGGTGTTAATGTGAGTATGGGGCAAGGTTAATTATCTTTTTCTCACCCACTCACTCACTTTTCCTGCCAATTTCTGGCCGAATTCAGCCCCCCCCCCCCATTCTCATCTCTTTTTAGAAGGAAAAAAAAAGAGTAATGAAAGCAATAAAATATTAAGGTATGGTGTTAGTAATTGTGGTGGACTTCTTGACCCCATTCTCTCTCCAATCACCTCACACCCTCTTCCCCTCCCCATTTGGCCGAGCCCCATTCTGCAGCAGCCCCTCTTCATGTCTCCACTTCTTTTCTCTTCAAAATCCTTCCATTTTGCTTCAAAAATCAATCCAAAGTCTCACAATTTCACCATTTATCCTTTACCCAATATTCTTTGACCCAAAGTGGTTTGGATTGAGGAGCAAGAGAGCATTTTGAGAGGCTAGATTTCATGTTGATCCATGGTTCATGAGGTATAATTTTACCCTTATGCTTATATTGTTGATTAATTGCTTCAATGTAAACAATTTAGATGTTTAATTGGGTTTTATTGCAAGTTTGGAAAATTCAAGACTAGGGTTTGAATTTAATTAGGGTTTTTATCATTAGATTATGGTTGTAATGAGGAGATTAACATGTAATTGTATGCAAAATCTAAGTTGGTTACTACTTGCTAATTTGTTAATTTAAAATTGTGAAATTATGCTAATTTGCTAACTAGGTTTTAAAAATTGTTAGTTATATGTATGCCCTAGAGGCCATTACTATACATAGGATGTATATTGTAGTGGATGCTGGGACATATATAGTGAGGACTTTCTTGCTCGACATGATAGTATGCTATCTGGTTGATCTTTACCTTAACGTGTACACTGATTGTCTCTCTATTACATGTTGGTAAAGCCCTTAGGATGTGTACTTAACTACCTGGACTATGATGCGGATCATACTAGTGGGGACATGGTAGTCCATAAGTACATCCTTCAAAGTCCCTAGTCGAGGGTGTATCGAGACGGGGCATCGATATACCAGAGTAGACTAGCGTGTACCTTCTCGACCCATACAGATGGGCGATGGATGATCCCATATCCATTGGTGTTTGACATCAGAGATGATATACGGGTGCTCAGTAGAGACTGGGTACACTGGACGGACTCGCCGAGAACTCCCAGATGGTATTATACCTCACGTCAGATGGCAGTTCTCTGGTGACACTGGTACAGAGTAGTCTGTTGACCCGAGATCGTCATAGAGTCTTGTGTGGTTCCCACTGTGCTTTGATTTCCATCTTACCACGTCCAAGAGGGCGTGCAAAACGGTGGTTTTTGGGTACAGTCCCGAGTCACATGGAGGCAATGAGCGATAGGAGGGGATTCGTCTCTCCCGGTATAGGGAGTTGATGTTGCGCTGTGTTCGATTGGCTATAACAGGAAATCCCTGGCCAGGGTTGCTGAGATTTACTGGTAAGTGTTACCAGTAGTTTCTCGAATTGTTATAGACCTCATATCGACACGACTTATCAAGCTATTAGGGTCTGACGTTTACCACCCCTAGGCGAGATATGCGACATATCAGACGATCAGACCGGACTGTACGGTAGTGTTACTGGTTGGATTCACAGGAGTATGAGCGGCTTGCTCGTCGATCTTCTGATCGCTCAATACCCGGGTGGCCGTTACGTTTAGCAGACCGCTTGCGGCTTGTGGGTGCTTGATATGATCATCACCTGCTGCCGGCGTATTGACGAGTCTTTAGAGTCCTACACAGAGGTTTCCTGGCTCAAGCGAAACGAAATAGGAGCGCATATGAGATATGTGCGGGACCGAGAATAATACCAATATGTGATACTGTATTCGATTCTCGCGATGTGACATTGATCGGTTATATGCGATATAGCCGGGTTATCGGATCAAGTGTTGATTCGATAAGTTGTTACTATTGATACCAGTCGGTTATGTGCGACATGACCGGATCATTGAATCAAGTGTTGATTTAATGATTTAATGTATAATTATATATTTGATATATTACTTTGCATTAACTAGTATCGGTTCACTTTGAATGGATTTTCTCACTCGGATGTGCGCATTGTATATGCGATATAATTTTGTGCACATGTTTGTATCATGTTTGATGATGCATGCTATATTGGTTAAGTGTAAAGATTAAACCATGGTTGTGAATGGTTAGGGTTTTGTTTTCTTTTTCATTTATTTATTTATTATTTAGTTATTCATTTGGAAAAAGAAAAAGGGTGAGAAAAATGGTGGCATTCTTTTAATCTTTCATGAAGCTTCATGAACACTTTGACTATGTCACCATTTTTGTCTCATGCTTAACCCTAACCACTCCACTAACCCTTGTTCACTCTCTACACTTTACCATGGTTACCTTTATGATAAGAATTATTATTCATTTCTTTTCTAATTAATCTTATGATAACATTCTTCTTCTTCTTCCTTGAACTCAAGAAGAAAACCTTGCACTTCATCAATGGTGGATTGATGAAATGAGTGAGAAATCCGATTCTAAAGTCTACCCACTTCCTATTTCTTCATCCTCTACCTCTTGCCAAGTAGTAGAGTGTGTTTCCTTCACAAGTTTTCATGGCTTGGTGAAGGTGGAGCTTGATCTAGCGATGCTTCGACGTAGATCATCTTCGGCATGGACATCGACGACCTAGCTCGCCTATTCTCCGATGAAGCCGACGCTAGAGCCCGGGATTTGTTTTGGACAGCGAGAGCACTTCATTGCGGAGCTATGGAGGTGGAGCACCGGATCTACAAAGGTTGTATTTCCGTATTCTCTTAGTTAAGTGTTAACTAGATTTCCTTTTCGCCTAGATTTCTAGCCGACGATCCGTAGTCGGGTTTCTCGGCACCGTTATTTTTTGAAATTGGCATGTTCGATGCCTTGTGAGACCTCATTAGGGTGCCTAGGAACCCTACAGTGGTATCAGAGCCTAGCTAGAGCCTTAGGCGAAGTCTAGACGAAGTTAGAAGTCCGATCGAACCAAAACCTAACCCGGAAAACGGCTCTCTGGACTTTTTTGTAAAATGTGGATTTTTGTAAATTAAAAATATGCAGAAAAATCAGCAGGCGATTGTATGGGTTACTGTAAAATTCGAGTCCATAACTCCATCATTCAGCCGCGGTTCCGCGGCATGAGCATGCCTCATGCGGTGGATCCGCGGCAGTTTTGTCGTGTTGGTCATCGAATTTTGCACCATAATTAATAAGTTTCTGTGCTGGTTTTCCTGGGAATATTTTAATATTTATTCCAGAGTTTTATTTTCTGGGTTGTATGAGGAACTCCCTGTATCGATCGGAATATCTAAATTTGTCTATGTGGCTTTCCGGATAATTTTTTGAATATGTTAAAAAGTTCGACCGGATATAAATACCCAATTTTTCCCCTTTCGGGAAATTTCCAATTGTTGGATTTTTCCGTAGTTTAACGACGTTCTAAGTAGTGCAAGTAACGCGATGGACCCTCTAGAAGACAACAAACCTTAACTCGATTATGTGACCGTCTTGAACTGCCCTTTGAACCTTCGGGTTTGGGGCAGTACGGCGTGCCACATGTAAGGCGTTGGCTTGACCCTTCTACGGCTGGACCGTTGGTACTGAGGCACGAACTGAATGTTTTTAGACTTGTTTCATGTGTTGATCTGTATCGGGAAAACTTGGGTGTTCGATTGTTCGATCGGAAAGTTTGATATTTTCTATTTATCCGGAATGGGATACAATAATTGGAATTCACAAGAAGTTACGAGATAACTGAATGAATGTTATAAACATAGCAGTTTAGTCTCACTTGATCGGTTGCCACGGAATTTTGATGTGATCAAAAGTCCGTCGCAATCACGTAGCGTACGCGGATACTCGCCGGGTAAACTTAATAGACAGCCTCACTCCATAGCCCCAACCAAGTGACTGTAGGAGAACCCCGTCCCCGAAAGCATCCGTCCGGGTGCTCACGGTAGCGGTGTTTCGCCTTGGTGCACTTCGTCGACGGTATCGGGGGTGCGGCCGTCTACTAAAGTTTGCGACGAGTATTCGATCAGGATGTCGGGAATCTTGTTGAATTACCCGACTTGGTATTGAAAAGTGTTTTCGATTTTGAGACTAAAATGCGGGGTTTATAATTGTTAGGCATGCGATGTCTAAGTAATTCATTTGGTCAGGCATGTGATGTCTGAGGTGGTTGCGGATTCCAACTGTTGTAGTTTTACACTTTCTTTTCTGTGACCGTAAGTGTAATATGTGATATCGCCGGTTTCGTTGCTATATGTCAACGACAATTGGGATATGCATGTTTACTTACGTTGATGACATGTGATGTTATGTGTTGCTGGATATGTTATATTGGATCGTCGTGTTTGAATAGCCGGGGGTTTTTATGTGAGATGAGTGTTTTTCATTTTCATTCATGTAAAAACTTGTATGTAATATTCTTTTATTGGGGCACTTCCAGGTTGCGGAAGTTGTCACCGTTTGTATATTTTTTTACTTTTCCGCACTAGGATAGACCCAAGGAGGAGGGCACAAGTAACCGGGTTCTGGAGTCCAGTGGGAGACCAACTCGAGGAGTCGGGTCCGGGTCTCCTAACTCCAGAATTGGTAGGGTTGCTTGCCGCTCTCGTAGGGGTCTAGGGGTGTGGGTTTGGCTATTCATCACGACCGTGGAATCCGTGTTTTATACTGGCTCGTATTGAAAACACGGACGTCCTATATATCCAATATTTCATATGTTTCTTCTGCTGCGATATCTGTGATGTGATCATGTGATGTTCTGTGATAGATACAGTATATAGTATATATGATATATTATATAGGCGTTACTTATGTTTTACACCCGCGCTAGCCCTGCCCCGCTCTGCCGTTAGTTACCTAACCTAACGGTGCACGAGGGGACATCGAGGCGAATGCGGATGGCATAAGTGTACGTCGTATTTATCTGTGATGTTTAGGTACATAAATGATGGGACTTCATTAATGTGATTAATGAAATAAAAGAAACCTAAGATGTTGTAGAATCGAATTTCAAAATAAAACAGGTAGCTACAGTTCTTGCTTTGCACAGCGGTATATATGATATATCCTGCACCTTATTCGATAAGGAAAGGACCGAGATCCCTTCACCGGGAGTGACTCCTTTAGCAATAACTGGCAGATGCTACACACTCGGTTTGTCTTTTGATTGCTTTTAAGTGTTTTTGCTTTGCACAGAGATATATGTGATATATCCCGCACCTCATTCGACGAGGAAAGGACCGACGATCCCTTCACCGGGAGTGACTCCTTTAGCAAAACTAGAAAAGCCTCAAAAGCACTCCATTTGAAAATCATTTGATTCTACAACGATATCAAGTTCATTACGCAATAGGTTTTCAGAAAAACCTGTCGTAGCCCTCCGTCATTTCAGATAAGTACTAGTTAGTATTCGTGCTACGTTTGTTGACTATGTTAAGGCGTAGTGTGCGGTAGCTAATTAGTGCTTATCTGCATATGCATATGATGTGATTGGATTAGGATAGTCGTGCGACTTTGTTGACTATGTTAAAGGTCGTGCGGGTGGGTTTAATTCAATCGGGAAATGACGGGTTGAACTTGACTAGCACTTATGATTTGTTGACTATGTTAAGGTCATATAGCTGCAAGGGGTAAAATATTATCGGGAATTTCAAGTGTTGAAATTTGCAATGAGATTGCATACCTTCTATGAGATAGTTGGATCCCGATACCCGCTGCGAGTAAGAGTTACTCCTGGGAGAGTTTTATACATTACAATTAGCCGATCAAGTAGGTGTCTAGAAAGGTGTCAACGAGGTTACGCCTCTGGAAAAACGAGGTTTACATTAATTAGGTTCGTGCGAAAGCACAGGGGACCTCCCTCAAAGTACCGACACTGGCCTGGCTGAAAGATTGGCGAACTTGTAGTGTGTAATTAATCCCGGCTAGTCTTTCCTTTTAGGGTTTGAAGGAAGATTTGATAAAAAGCAGTGGGAGCCATCCTGATTAGATAAAATATATAACCAATCTATTCTTGCAATAGCGCACGCTGAGTGTTTTCTTCTCTCTCTCTCCTGGTAGCGACCATATCACGCCTTAATCAAGATAATAATACGGAATATTGACCGAACCCGCTTGTTATACTGAGCTGGGGAACGTTGGACCCGCTCCACCTTATAATTGTTATAAGACAGAGCAGGAAATTAGGGAATACCAGATTTCCCGTGCCGCCCAAACGAAGAGAGTGCATGCTGATGCATCATCTTCGGGTGTGTTCATTATACAGAACTGTTTCTCAGTATCCTCCGCATCCTGGTATATGATACCGGATCAGGATTCCTGATATGTAATCTGTTACATAGGGCTACAAAAGGGTAGAAAAACTGAGAACGGGTGATAAGTTTCATGAGACAGAAAACGGGGCAAGTGTTGCAGCCAAGTCTGTCGGTCACTGTCACCCTGTATTACCAATACATTGATTCTGAACGAATGTTATTAGATACCGAACCTGATATACAAAATCATATCAGTCTCTTTATTAGTAAAGAAATGATAAAATTTTGTATTGTTAGATAATGTTTTGAACATTTCCTATATCAAAAGTTGATCGGATCAGGCACGTTATCTAAAAGCGTTGATGTTCTAAATCAAACTACAGTTCTTAGTATACGGAACACACACAAGAGGAAAAGTTCAGAAATGAACGAATCCTTCTTGAGGTATTGTAGACTAGGTCAGATCAATGCGACCCGACTGGCTAGAGTTACATAAAGATGCATATTTAAATTAGTTTGAACTTACATCTTGTGAAACTCACCAGTCATGTCACAAAGATAAGATGACCATAGCTCCGTTTACTGGAAACAGAGAAAGAGTTAGTGAACTCTTAGGATGATACATGTTGATGTATGTAGGTCCCCTGTCTATACATGCCAGGACTGGTTCTTTATACTTCATTACGTTCTCTGATGATCTTTCGAGTTTCAGACCTATGTTCCTGTTGAAACACAAGTCCGAACCTTTTGAGATATTCACAGAATATATGTTAGAAGTAGAGAACCAAAATACGGGTACAAGTATTATGTCCTTTGATGTGATCAAGGAGGAGAATACTTGAGCACGGAAATCCTGGATTATTCTAAAGGAGAATGAGATTCTCTCTCAGCATTACTCCTCCGTATACACCATGGCACGATGGTATATCGGGGCGGAGCAATCACACCCTATATGATAAGGTGTGCTATATGATGAGTACTACTGAGTTACCTATTTCCTTATGGGAGTTATGCACTTGAGAAGCTGCATACCTATTGAATAGGGTTCAAATCAAATCAGTTGCCTACCACTTCATATTTGATATGATAAGGGAAGAGCCCATCTCTTAAGTTAGTTAAGATTTGGGGTTGTCCGGCCTATGTCTGAAAGCAAAATCCGGACAAGCTCGAGGCAATGTAAGTTATGTAGAACTGGAAAGGTTCCAACTATACAAACTGCAGCTGATGATTTGGTAGAACCGAAGGATTCAATAGTTACCAACGAATCTCAGCCTCTCCGCCGATCTAGTAGGGTTCCTCACCCACATGAGAGATACTTCGGTTTCTCTATGACAGTGGGAGCGAGGATTGCATCATGAGATGATGACCCAACTAGCTTCGAGCTGGCCATCGAGAGTAAGACTCTGTAAGAATGGCTGGATGTTTATCGATCTGAGATGGAATCCTTATTCACCAACAAAGTATGGACTTTAGTTGCTATATCTGAAGGGTTAAATCCCCATCAGGAGCAAGTATATCTTGAGAAGATTACTTGGTGTACATGGAAAAGTTGAGACTTTCAAAGCTAGAATTGTTAAAGGTTTTCGTCATCGACCAGGCGTGGATAATGATGAAACCTTTTCCAGTAGCTATGCTTAAGTCCATCCAGATCCTACTTGCCACGGCTACATACCATAACTACGATATCTGGCGGTTGGGTGCCATGACTCTTTTCTAAATGATGTTTTAGAAGAGTGCGTCTATAAGTACACAGCCAGAGGGCCTCGTAGACAGTGGGAGCAGCGGAAACGTGTGCAAGATGTTTTATATGATAAAGCAGGCATCGCGGAGTTGGAACGTCTGTTTTGATGTAATAGTCAAACAGTTTGACATCATCAAAATGTTAGATGAACCTTGTATAAACAAAAAGGAAGTAGGGAGTATGGTGACGATCCTCGTAGAGTACATGGATGACATACTCTTGATAGGGAAGGAGTTTCCTATGCTACGCTCGGTCAATCTCCGCTTATCACCATAATTCTCCATATAGGATCAAAGTGATACCTCCTAAATCCTGGATTTTGGATCTATGAGATAGATCTAAATGGATGTTAGGATACTCACTAGCTGTAGTGAGATGGTATCAATCGACCCTGGGGAGAATCACTGGAATGGTTCCAGGGTGATAAAGATGACTGAATGTCAGTCACAGGCATTGTCTTTACCCTCAGTAAAGGGACGGTATGTTGGAAGAGTTCCAAGCTAGATACCGTGACATACTAGACGATAAAAGCAGCATACATCGCTACTTAAGATGCTACCAAAGAGGCTGTTTGGATGTATATTGGTTCATGAGATGAACTATGTTCCTCCCATTGTGTGACAATGGAGTTGTGGCTTATGCCAAGGAACGCATTTCCCATCAGTGATCCAGACATATTCTAAGGCAGTATCACCTGATCATGGAGATGGTTGATCTCCAGGGTGATCGAGGTTAGGAGAGTAGACTCAGAGGACAACACAGCGGATCCACTCACAAAGGCCTGTTCCCAGAGAGAGACTTTTATGGGATGGTTGAGTATGAGATACTTCAAACCACTGCTACAGATGGCCCTAGTGCAAGTGGGAGATTGTTAGTTATATGTATGCCCTAGAGGCCATTACTATACATAGGATGTATATTGTAGTGGATGCTGGGACATATATAGTGAGGACTTTCTTGCTCGACATGATAGTATGCTATCTGGTTGATCTTTACCTTAACGTGTACACTGATTGTCTCTCTATTACATGTTGGTAAAGCCATTAGGATGTGTACTTAACTACCTGGACTATGATGCGGATCATACTAGTGGGGACATGGTAGTCCATAAGTACATCCTTCAAAGTCCCTAGTCGAGGGTGTATCGAGACGGGGCATCGATATACCAGAGTAGACTAGCGTGTACCTTCTCGACCCATACAGATGGGCGATGGATGATCCCATATCCATTGGTGTTTGACATCAGAGATGATATACGGGTGCTCAGTAGAGACTGGGTACACTGGACGGACTCGCCGAGAACTCCCAGATGGTATTATACCTCACGTCAGATGGCAGTTCTCTGGTGACACTGGTACAGAGTAGTCTGTTGACCCGAGATCGTCATAGAGTCTTGTGTGGTTCCCACTGTGCTTTGATTTCCATCTTACCACGTCCAAGAGGGTGTGCAAAACGGTGGTTTTTGGGTACAGTCCCGAGTCACATGGAGGCAATGAGCGATAGGAGGGGATTCGTCTCTCCCGGTATAGGGAGTTGATGTTGCGCTGTGTTCGATTGGCTATAACAGGAAATCCCTGGCCAGGGTTGCTGAGATTTACTGGTAAGTGTTACCAGTAGTTTCTCGAATTGTTATAGACCTCATATCGACACGACTTATCAAGCTATTGGGGTCTGACGTTTACCACCCCTAGGCGAGATATGCGACATATCAGACGATCAGACCGGACTGTACGGTAGTGTTACTGGTTGGATTCACAGGAGTATGAGCGGGCTTGCTCGTCGATCTTCTGATCGCTCAATACCCGGGTGGCCGTTACGTTTAGCAGACCTCTTGCGGCTTGTGGGTGCTTGATATGATCATCACCTGCTGCCGGCGTATTGACGAGTCTTTAGAGTTCTACACAGAGATTTCCTGGCTCAAGCGAAACGAAATAGGAGCGCATATGAGATATGTGCTGGACCGAGAATAATACCAGTATGTGATACTGTATTCGATTCTCGCGATGTGACATTGATCGGTTATATGCGATATAGCCGGGTTATCGGATCAAGTGTTGATTCGATAAGTTGTTACTATTGATACCGGTCGGTTATGTGCGACATGACCGGATCATTGAATCAAGTGTTGATTTAATGATTTAATGTATAATTATATATTTGATATATTACTTTGCATTAACTAGTATCGGTTCACTTTGAATGGATTTTCTCACTCGGATGTGCGCATTGTATATGCGATATAATTTTGTGCACATGTTTGTATCATGTTTGATGATGCATGCTATATTGGTTAAGTGTAAAGATTAAACCATGGTTGTGAATGGTTAGGGTTTTGTTTTCTTTTTCATTTATTTATTTATTATTTAGTTATTCATTTGGAAAAAGAAAAAGGGTGAGAAAAATGGTGGCATTCTTTTAATCTTTCATGAAGCTTCATGAACACTTTGACTATTTCACCATTTTTGTCTCATGCTTAACCCTAACCACTCCACTAACCCTTGTTCACTCTCTACACTTTACCATGGTTACCTTTATGATAAGAATTATTATTCTTTTCTTTTCTAATTAATCTTATGATAACATTCTTCTTCTTCTTCCTTGAACTCAAGAAGAAAACCTTGCACTTCATCAATGGTGGATTGATGAAATGAGTGAGAAATCCGATTCTAAAGTCTACCCACTTCCTATTTCTTCATCCTCTACCTCTTGCCAAGTAGTAGAGTGTGTTTGCTTCACAAGTTTTCATGGCTTGGTGAAGGTGGAGCTTGATCTAGCGATGCTTCGACGTAGATCATCTTCGGCATGGACATCGACGACCTAGCTCGCCTATTCTCCGATGAAGCCGACGCTAGAGCCCGGGATTTGTTTTGGACAGCGAGAGCACTTCATTGCGGAGCTATGGAGGTGGAGCACCGGATCTACAAAGGTTGTATTTCCATATTCTCTTAGTTAAGTGTTAACTAGATTTCCTTTTCGCCTAGATTTCTAGCCGACGATCTGTAGTCGAGTTTCTCGGCACCGTTATTTTTTGAAATTGGCATGTTCGATGCCTTGTGAGACCTCATTAGGATGCCTAGGAACCCTACAAAAATTGGTTTAATAATTGGGATTAAAAATTTAATTAGGTTTTTCATGACTTCATTAACATTATAAAATGTTGTTTAATACTTTAGTTCATGAAAATCCAACCTAAATTGTTGTTTGTGCATTTTTGCTATAAAATTGTTAAAATTAGGTATATTGTAACCTAGAATTTTGGGGTTAATGAAATTTAATGAGATTAAATTATGGAAATTGTTTTTATGACTTATTTAAGATGTTTAATAAGTATTATGGCCGCTAGATTTGTTTAAACGTCGAGTTTTGTACTAAAACGGGTAATTTTTGCTTGCTAGATTTTCGGAAAAATGCCTTTTAAAGTGAGTTTGGGGTTTTTGTGAATTTTAACCTATTTTATATTATAATTAGTGTTCGTGAATGCGCAAATGAGTGTGTTTGGGTTATCTTGATGGTTTGACGTTTGTACATCGACATCGAGGGTTGGTTTGGCTATTCTTGCATGCGTAGGCGATAGGTTTTGACCTATGCGTGATACGTGTGCCAATTTGATTTTCGTATGCCGTTTCGATTTTGAATTTGGTTTTAATGCGATACGGTGCATTATGATATGTAGGTACCCCATTTAGACTTTGAGACGACAAGCAAGTGCGTGGCGACGTCGGCACCGGCGAGCGAGGATCAGGTGAGTAGATTTATATCTACGGGGAGAAGTCGGGTGGATGGCGTATAGCACCCCCGCAGTTTGTGGTGATGTATACGAATACGTATACACACATATATATTGATTATATATTGTTGAGTCTATTGATGATAAAGATAGATTTTAGGTGTGATTGGATAGGTTTAGTGTTCCGAGACCCTGGAGTAGAGGTTGCACCACCTTTACACACACACCCATACTTGCATACATTCTTCTTTCATATGTGCTTATATTGTTATGTGTTCATATGGGTATGGGACTATGTGTTCACATACTGGATTTGAGGATAGTGTTTGGGATTTGAGGTGAGTCGATAAGATGTGATTTGAGATCATAAGATCGGTGATTTGGTAGAATTCATGTTTGAGATACGTTATGATATTATAGCGGATTGTTGGACGACGATACCATGTGAATAGTGATATCAATAAAATGGTTAACATGTGATCGTGATATAAGATATGATATGTTAGGATATTCATAATAGGTCGCATTAGGCGATGTATACCTCTTTATGACGATATATGATGATGATATCGGTTTGTATGAAGCTGTAGATCAGCAGTCAGATCATGACTATATTGATGATATTAGTATTGTACTAGACGTAGATCAGTACCCAGATTATGATCTTGGATAAGAGGATACCAGATGAATAATTGATGAATGAGATATTGACCCGTACCTAGATTTGGGGATGCCGTACGACGGATTTACGTACGAGCTATATATTGATGTTTGATCCGCACTCTTGACTTGGGAATAACTAATTATAGATATGGTATCGGATGTGATATTATCGATGCGGGATCACCGATTGATATATATATATATATATATATATATATATACATATGTATCGACTCAGGTGTTAGGCGGTTTCCTTACCTTCAATAGCCAGTTAGCTTAGCCCTTTAGTTTAGTGTAGTTGTTAGACTAGATTTATATTAAATATAGATTGTCATCTTTGTGTTTAGTATTTAGCTCCTGCTCATTATTGTTGTTCGCTCCGCATCACATGCTTATATTATATTTCATATTCTATTGTTGATATCACGCTGTTAGGACACCAGCAACATTACCGATGACGCGTATGTACTACATGCACTTACTTGCCGGCTCACACTCATCTTCATTGGTAATTGCCATGTCACGAACACTTTAGAAAATACTATTTCATTTGACATAGGTTGTTAGTTAATAGTTTAGACATGATATTAGTGTACTTGCCTTATATGCTAGTTTAGACATTATAGTTACTACTTGCTACTTCATGCATGTTATTATTCACTGTTGTGCCGCATTCATGGATTTTCATGCTATATTCACTGTTTACATGCTATTGATGACTTGGATTCGGATTTCATGAGATTTCTAGGATTTGGAGGAAAACCGCAAAAACAGTTATAAAATTCTTTCTCTTTTTTTTGAAAAAGAAAAGTGCGGTTTTCCCATGATGTATGAGTCGTCCACCATGAGTTTGCTGATGGATTTCGAGACCCGAGTTCGAGGAGTGGAGGAACCGTTTCGGGTATATGGTGGACCCAGTGCGGTACCCCGGGGCAAGAGGATCGCAGATAATGGCGTTGAGCCAGGTAGGGGAGCACTACCAACCAGTGATATTACCCAACGCCTCGGATATCCGGAGGATACCGTCGTGGTCTTGAGATTGATGGTAGGGGTCGGTCTGGATTGACGGCGCCCTAGATTGTGAGATTGAGACATTGAGATCCTGAGATATTGAGATATTGGGATTTATGTTTTGTGTCGATGCTAGACACTGTTTATGCTGATTTCATTTATGATACCTCTTTTAAAAGTACAGAAATCTGACTAAATTATGAAAGCAGTTTTATTCTGTTTCATGCATTCATACATCATCCATATGATATATTGCTACCTGAGGCACTGACACGGGCACATGGGATTACACTTGGGTTAGAATTTTACCCTAGCCATTATTATAGGCTGCTGGTTATATATATTTGAGGATATATTATGATTGTTGACCTAGGATTGCGTTGTTCATGCGATTTCTGTTCGTAGATGTTTTTCTACTCACGAGTTGGCAACTCACCCCCGTTGTGTCACAGTTCTTGCAGTTTTGCCGTACAGGTTTCATTACGGCTTTGCTGGCACTGCTTCTTTCGGGTGACTTGCTAGTAGGTGGGTTTATTTGTAACGTACCCCCCATTATATACCTTGTATATTATTACTCTGTTGTATCTAGTAGTTCCATCAACCAAACATGTATTTATTTTTGAGATAGAGACCAGTGATGTTATTCTTTCGACCTTAGAGTCACGCGTTATATTTCTATGGATTTCTTGTTGTTTTGAGTTTCCTTTTGAGTTTTGATCCTCGCCCTTGGCGTTGTATATTATTTTACTTATGTGGTTGTGACCGTCGATTGACGAAGAGCTAGCTCCCGCTTGGGGATGTCTTTTTTTGATTTCGTATACTATTCATGTTGTATCCCGTTTGGGGGCCAGTATTTACAAAGAAGACTCTGCCGAAATTTTCAGTAAATATTTGATATTTTTAAAAACGCATAATTCGGCATTATGCTATTAAACTACTTGCTTTAAGTTGGTTTTTCCTTCACTCTATTACTTTTCTTGGTTTGGATTTCTGGGTTTTCGGCTTACTTAGATTACGTACGCCTCGAGACGTTTCGTAGTCTAAGTGCCGGTCATGTTCCGTACTTTCGGGTCGTGACACCAGTTGTGAGGACGACGTTGTATATTATTTGTACTCTGGATGCTGAGCTCGTGCGAGCCGACTTTTTTCATGCAGTTTTATCGCTTATGCTGTTTTTCACTTATTTTGTTCATTTCTTCGCTACGGTGTCATATACTATTCTCTTGGTGATTGTTGTTGCCGTTGGGCATGTTGCTCCCGTTTGGGGATGCTTTATTCTTATTATCGGTCGTTTTACTTATATCATGTGTTGTACCCGTTTTCGGGGCTAGTTTTTACAACGGAGGTGCTGCCGAATTTTTTTAAAAAATAACTTGAACTTTAATGATTTTTACTCGAGGTTTCCAAATGTTTTTAACAATGTTTTCATCACCTTCTTCTTTGATGGTTTAGATTTCTGGATTTTCGATTTTCTTAAATTGCGCTACGCCTATAGACATTCCGCGGTTTAAGTGCTGGTCACGGGCCGAACTTGGGTCGTGACAAAGTTGGTATCAGAGCCAGGTTTTACCTTTTGGAGTGTAGGATGACTTAGATATGATGGAGTAGGTAGATGAAGAAGAGTGGCGTAGCGTGTGTATGTTCCGCGGCATACTCACGACATGGTACTTCGCCTAAGTGACATTAGGACTTATTGGCTGGAATTCCTTCGTGATTATATACATTCTTTTGATTTGATTTCTGTATTCTTATCGAATCTTGTTTCATTTCCAGCCATTATGCCGCCGAAGACTACGAGGGCGCAGAGAGCGGCAGCGAGAGCCGAGATCAGAGTTGACTCGTCTGAGACGAGGACTGACCCGGGCGGCACGCCTGTTGTACCGGAGCAGATCGTTCCCCCTTCGACAGACCATATTGCTATGCTAGGAGCCAGTATGCAGGATTTGCGCCATATGATGGGCATTAGTTGAGGACGTTCGAGTGCAGAGACAGGAGGTTGTTCCACCTGCTACGGGGACCGCGATGGTACCTACGGTTCAAGCAGTTGCACTGCAGCCACAGAGGTTATCACAGTATCGCTATCTGAATTTATGAGGCTGAAGCCTCCGGTCTTCACAGGAACCGATGCAGCCGAGGATCCCCAGTCTTTTATTGATCGGATGGCCAGGATATGCCGTTCACTGAGATGCTCCGACATGAGATGGGTAGAGTTCACGAGCTTTTGTCTACAAGGCCTTGCGCAGAAGTGGTGCGAGTCGGTAGAGAAAGGCAGAGCAGCAGGTCTTCCTCCTATGACCTGGACTGAGTTCGTGACAGTGTTTCTTGCCCATTTCTTCCGAGTGTCAGAGATTCTCGAGCGTGCAGGTTTGAGTCATTACGCCAGACGCCGGATATGACGGTGGCGGAGTATGATGTGCAGTTCATCGAGTTATCTGTATATGCTCCGTATTTGGTAGCTACTGAGGAGATGCGGGTCAAGAGGTTTGTTCAAGGCTTGCTTACCCCGCTGTTTCTTACGATCAGCGCACAGCATTGCGAGACCTATGTAGCAGCTGTAGATGCAGCCCTATTAGTCGAGGAGCGCCTTGCTGAGACTTCGGTGGTTCCGGAACCAAAGAGGGTTCGTACTGATACATTAGCACACAGACAACCGTTTAGACGCCGCAATAGGTTTCGTTCAGGTACGGAGGGTTGCAGAGGCTCGGGACGATGCCGGTTATTCAGCTCTTATCCCCGGGAGGGCCAACAGTCATCATCTGGATGTTTCCGATGCGAGAGTACTTATCATCGTGTTCGGGATTGTCCGGAGCTACGTGAGAGCGAGACAGCAGTACCGCATGTCACTTTACAACCTCAGAGAGCGTTGCCTCTTGCACCTGTTGTTACGCCGCGTTAGACTTATGCACCGAGAGGTCGGGGTCGCGGAGGGTTCGTTTAGAGAGAACGAGGTGACCGAGGCAGAGGACAGCCAGTTGCCGGCAGAGGACAGCCAGTTGCCGGCAGAGGACGACCAGTCGCAGGTAGAGGGTGGGCTCGGGTATTTTCTTTGACCCATCAGGACGCGTAGGCGTCCAATGCAGTGGTCTCAGGTACTCTTCCAGTATGTTCTTTTGACGCACATGTGTTGTTTGATCCGGGGTCTACACACTCGTATGTTTCTACACACTTTGCGCCGAGATTAGGCAGAGAGTCGGGTTTGCTGGACCAGCCGCTTGTTGTGACCACTCCCGTTTGCGAGTCATTTGTTGCGAGGCACGCGTTTCAGCCGTGTGTTGTCCGTATTGGCGAGAGGGAGTTGCCTGTCGACTTGATCCTTCTTGAGATGTTGGACTTCGACGTTCTCCTGGGCATGGACTGGTTAGCCACGTACTACACGTCTGTGAACTGCCGCGAGAAGACAATTAGGTTTTGTTTTTCTGGTAAGTCGGTTTTTGTTATGCAGGGGGACCGTGGTGCCGCCCCTCACAGTTTGATTTCTTCTCTTCGCGCTAGACAGCTCTTGAGGAAGGGGTGTCAGGGATTTCTAGCGTATGTTTGCGATACTAGAGCTACGGAGGTTCCATTGGACTAGGTCCCGATTATTGGTGAGTTCCCTGATGTTTTCCCTGACGAGCTGCTTGGGCTACCGCCTGAGCGCAATATTGTGTTCTGCATTGACTTGATTCTCGGCACGGAGCCTATTTCCATACCGCCTTATCGGATGGCCCCGGCGGAGCTTACAGAGCTGAAGAGTCAGTTGCAGGATTTCTTAGATAAGGGTCTTATTCGACCTAGTGTGTCTCCTTGGGGTTCTCCAGTCCTGTTCGTTAAGAAGAAGGATGGCAGTTTGCGCTTGTGTATTGATTACCGCCAGCTGAACCGTGTTACCGTACGGAACAGATATCCCTTACCATGTATCGATGATTTATTCGACCACTTCAGGGTGCAGGACACTTTTTGAGGATTGACTTGCGATCAGGCTACCATCAGTTGCGGGTTCGGCAGGAGGATATTCCGAGGACGGGTTTTTGCACGCGTTACGGGCACTACGAGTTTTTGGTGATGTCGTTCGGACTCACCAATGCCCCAGCAGCGTTTATAGACTTGATGAACCGCATTTTCAGGCCATATCTTGATCAGTTCATTATCGTATTTATTGACAACATCTTAGTGTATTCCTGGAGCCGAGAGGAGCATGAGCAGCACCTGCGGATCACATTGCAGACTTTGAGAGAGCACCAGCTGTTCGCGAAATTCTCCAAGTGCGCATTTTGGCTTGACAGCGTTGATTTCTTAGGTCACGTGATTATGAGAGATGGTATATGTGTGGACCCGAAGAAGATCGAGGCCGTTCAGCATTGGTCTAGACCAGCATAGTTACTGAGATCAGCAGCTTCCTAGGCCTGGCCGACTACTATCGACGTTTTGTTCAGGACTTCTCCCGTATCGTTGCACTGTTGACCGGGTTGACCCGGAAAGGAGTTCCTTTTGATTGGTGTAACATTTCAGAAAAATAAAATATTATTTTTGGGAATTTTTATAATTTCATAATATTATATTGAATATTTTAATAAGGTGGTATAATTAAATACCGATAAATTGGGAAAAATTTAGAAAATTATGGAAATTACTAAAATGAAGGTATTTTATTTGATTCATGCAAATTATAAGTTTTTATGATTTATTATAGACTATTTAGTGCTAATCGCGATTAAATATCGCTAATCGGGCATTAAGCTTGTTTTGTGCAAAACATGCACCATATCATTTTTACATTTGTGTTACATTTTCCTAAATGGCTTTCTCTTCATTTTCATTCATAGTTTTGGGTTTTATGTGAGAAGAGAAAAGGAAAAGAAAAAGAAAAGAAAAGAAAAGAAAAAGGAATAAACAAATAGGTATGGGTGAGAGAGAGAGAGGTGAGGGGTCAACCCATGACCATGGCTCCTTGTCCATTCATTGTTCTTCTTCATTTCTCTCCCCTCTCTTCTCTCATGGCAGCAACCCTTTCCCCCTCCACTTCAAACCCTCAAATCACCCTCAAAACAACACCAAAAGTCCCTCTCACTTTCACTAAAAATGTGCACCAGCTTACAAGCAACACTTTGGACCAAGAAAGTTTGCATTTTGGACACTTGGGCCAACTTAAGAAAATTCTTGAGTTTCCAAATGAGAAATTCACTTAACCATTAGCATAGTATTTCCATTTCTTTTACATCCATGCTTGTTTAGAACCGATTTGGTGTCGTTTAGTGAGATTTGGAAATTTCTAGTTAGGGTTTATGGAATTCTTGAGTTGTGATGTGTAATTGAGCTTAGTAGAAGCCACACAAACCCCCTAGTGCTAGAATTCAGACCCAAACCAGAGACTAGAACCCCGGAATACAAACTTAGAAAACCCGATATCGAAGAATTTTGGATTCTGTGAGGGTATATTGACATCTGCTATCACCCGAGACACCTGAAAAATATTTAGCAAATACAGAGACACTAGCAGGCAATCTAGAACCTATACCCAAAACCCTAGACCCAACCCCCACTTCCAAGCCGCAAATTTAATCGTTCTGGCCACAAATTGCGGCCAGAGTAGTGTCATTTTGGTCCGTGTTTTTTCTGTGACTCCTTTATCAGTAAAATAGACCCTCCATATATGCAAAATTGGCTAATTTGACTTAGGGTAAAATCTGGAGCATGTTTTCCAAGTTACTGGTTTCGTTTTTTAGGTTTTTATGAAATTGCTTTTGATATTTGATATTGTGTTTCTGTCGTGTGGCGTTTGAACACCAACGACTAGGGTTATTGGTCGTGTTTTGCATGCGAGGCTATAGGTTTTGACCTATGAGCGAAACGTGTGCCATTTTGGTTTTCCGACTTGATTTTAATACGCATTTTGCGATTGTGTATTGGTTGTTGGTACCCCCACATAGATTTCAAGACGATGAGGATGAGCGTGGCGTCATCGACTCCAGCAAGTGAGGATCAAGGTGACTAGATACATATCTACGGGGAAAGTCGGGTGGATGGCGTATAGCACCCCCGCAGTTCGTAGTATAGTGTATGGTATATATTATATAGATATATTACATAAGATTATGATTATCTAGATAGACTTTGGGAGTCATGGATTATTTTAGTATAATTGGATGATGGTGTCGTTAGTTAGTTTAGTTGCGAACCTTAGAATAAGGTTTACACCCACACGCACACACATGCATTATTGTTATTACTTGTGCGTATATGGGGATACGTATATATACACACATACACACACACACATCGGTATGGGACTAGGCATATATATATATATATATATATATGCGTATACCTATACATGGATGATGAAGATTGCATATGGTATTTGGAGATGGGTCGATGAGATTGGGCATGATGCCATAAGATCGGTGATATGATGTGGTTCGTATTGTGAGATACGACATAAGATTTTAGCGGGCCTTTAGACGTGTGTTTTCATTCACGCATACACACACACACACACACACACACACATACATAGATGGTATCAGTTGGTATTAGACTTAGATTAGTACCCCAGTTCATGAGATATGATGATAATGGAACCAAATGAAGATGAATGTGATATTTGACCCATACCCAGATTTGGGGATGTCGTACGACGGATTTACGTATGAGTTATATATTGATGATAGATCCGCACTCTTGACTCGAAGATGTCATATTGTATATTGTATCGTATGTGATACTATTGCGGTAGGATCACCGACTATTATATTTATATATATCGACTCAGATTTAGATGGTTTCCTTACCTTTCGATTAGTCCTGTAGTTTACTTAAAGATTGTAACAACTCCATTTTTAGTGTACATACATTTGCTTTAAATTTAAAGTATACTTGGATTATTTAATGTTGCTGTTACCACTTTAAGTATCTATTTCACTCCATAATTACAAGAAGGAGCTTGTAGCTCATTGGTAATACCTTGCACTGCTGAACCAAGCCACCAGAGTTCAAATCCCAAGCCCCGCATTATTTTTAATATTTATTTTGTTTTAAATTTTTTAGAAGCCCAACAGTCCACACGAGATAACTCCCAAACTTTCCACTGAATCTGAAAAACTGAGTATACCAGAGCCTTACTCAGGCGACCCCCACCTACCGAGGCCCCGACTCAGCCTGACTCGGCCAAGTCGGCCGGCGGACCGGACGACTCGGGCCGACGCCGCCGGCCGGACTCGGCCGGTCGGCTGAGTCGTCAACACCAAATTTGTGACCTTTCCCCTTCTCTACCCCCTGTATACTTTAAATGTTTAGACCATTTCTAGAGAATCAATAAAGCCTCATTTACTACAATTTTTAATACATTTTAATAAAATTTTTTACATTTTTTAATTTAAATTCTTCATCTACCCTAACCCTAGCCTAACCCTATAAATACCACCCTACCCTTTACCCTGTCACCCCAAAACTCTGAGCCAACTCTCTAAAATTTCCAAGAAACTTGTATACTTTGAAAACGAGCACGAAGCGAAACTACGGCAAAATTCCCGGCGAACATCCGGCGATCGTTCTAGGAGCTCCCGGCGACGAAGCGATGCACCGGCGATTCCTCTCCTTCCATCTCACTTTCGTTATTGTCCGAAACCCATAAGTCCTAAATTCTACCTCTCTTTTCTTTTCTAAAATACGGATTTACAAACCCGACGGAATCGGAACAAATCCGATTTCCGATTCGGTTTTCTTATAAAAATTCACTTCTCGTTAATACAATTATGCTTAAACTCCCTTATGTTGACTATTAAACACTAATCAACTAAATTGATCAAGTTTCATTTCATAAAATGATGGCTATTTCGCTTTATCGTATTTTTCATTTAAATACCACATTGTTTCAATTATACATTTAACTTCATTAAACTTGCTATACCTTTAAGTAGACCACGAGGTAATGACCTACCTCCTCACACACTCATAAGCAACATAACACGATACCCTCGAGAACTTAGAATACGGGAAAACAAACATTTTCATTTAAATACCCTTTACTTAATAAAACCATTTCTAAAAGATTTAGTATTGATACATCTTTACAAATAAATAACTTTTGAGCTAATAATAAAAATATCTAGACTCAGCCAATTAAGGACTGTCGCACTCATTAGGACAAAGGAAGGTTGTAGGCATTCAGTCGTTTATCTAAACCTGACTTTGTGGTGCCTCGTGAGAAAGGTAACTTTAAAAAGCCCGTCTCATGGTGATTCGTGAGCGGATCCCTCCTTTCTTCACTTGTACTTACCTGACCACAATTGGCGGTGAAGAGGCGATTTGAGGGATATCTCACAACTTGTTGCTTTGGACCAGTTAGGAGCAGTCTAGTTGACTTAGGAGACCCTAGAACATAGAATACGGGAAATCGACATCTTTACAAATAAATACCATTTACTTAATAAAACCGTTTTCTAAAGAATTTAGTATTTATACAAATCTTTCCAAAGCGCCGCTACAACCCATTTTAGGGAACCCATTCGGGATGGTGCGGATTATCGCACATCCTCGGGCTCAGTAGTGCGAGATTCAGACCTCCGCAAGGAGCATTCGGTCTCGAAAGATTTAAAATACGAAATCTTAAGAAAATGAGATTTTTAGATTATAAAATATATATTAAAATTATTTTTGTATAAATATATATATATTTATCATTAAAATACCTATTTTGTTATGACATAAATATTCCACATTTTTCTAAAAATCACAAGAATCAATTTTACACTAAAATACCATGAATTCTATACAAAACCAATATTACAAATAAATACCATTTATTATGAAATTAGGATATTTCCACTAGAAATATCACTATGTAAAATCTACATTCATTACCACTCTAAAGACGATTATAAATACTTGAGGTGTATTTTGAAAAGTATATAAAGGTATTTTTACATAAAACCCCCTCAAGTTCCATAATTTACCCTAAGGACCCTAGTAAACATAGGTTTAAGCGGGACCAATCTCTTGAGTCTCAGGGAGCCGGAGAAGTGGGTGCTTGCCTATCTAAGGTAGACAACTTAACAACGGTGTTGTCAATACGGTAATCGTCTAGGAAAAAGACACACATCCTGCCGCCCATGTACAGCGGTTACCGATAACATCAAAACAATCAGGACTTCAATTTACTTTTCTAATTGTCTGACTCAGAGTGAGTCTCATTATAATCTGACTTGAATATGATTCAAGTACAATCTACAATTTACAATCTACAAATCCATGGATCCATTATTCCATATATTCAATCTATCAACTTGACTGAACCGAACCATGGATATACATCCATTTACATGATTCTCCAGTTACATCCATTTACTGATATCATGGTTTCGGTCAGTCATCCAATTATACAATCTATACAGTTAGAATACAAGACAAACAATACAATCAAAACACTACGGGGTTTAAGGGGTAGATTGGTACGGAAGGTGTTAAAAGTGGCACGAGACGGTAAGATTAAGACACCTAGCCTATATTTCGTTGCTGTTGTACCTTGGCTTAACGGTTCCTTGTACATTTCGTTTGTCCTGGTCTCTAGCATATAGGGACCCCTCTCGTATACACTTGCATCCTTCTGTACCAAGCTACAAACAACAGCGTTAACACAACATTACAACAATATAATACAACTTTAAAAGATACTTCTAATTCTGTCTATTCTATTTCTCCCTTATCTTTGGGACTACCGAGCGACCTGTTCGCTGACGACATTCTCTTTCTTTCTTCTTTGAATGTCGTCAGGTGATCTGGACACTGCAGAGATCGAACCCACCGCTGAAGACTTGGACCGGTTCAGTGAAGACCCCGAGCTATAGTCATTGTACACTTTCCATTTCAGTACCTTTTCATTTTTGTTATGCCATTGTTTAGGCTTTGCTTTATTTCAGTTGTATTTACTTTCCATGCATTGTACAGAAAGATGGTGAATAAATAAAGTTGTTGTTTTATTATATCTTGTCTCTTGTGCATTTACTTTTTTTATATTGCTTAGTTATGCAACGTATTTGCTTCTGTGTAAATACATAGCGGCCTCATCGCGTCCTCTGCCCGTATACTGGGAAGCGGGGCGTGACAGGTTTTGTTGGTGGCCCTTGCAGGTCAAAGCTGTATGAAACTCTATCATGCAGTTCTGTTCTGCTTGAACAACCTAAGCAATATAACACAAGAACCAGCAACTAAAACATTCTTTACAATTCATGTTCCTTGAATCTTATTATTTCATGTACTTTGAATCTGTCGTAACCCAAATTTTTGTTCAAGGTTATGGATTCCCCGAACAACACCAGCACCAATGTCAACAACACACCTCCACCACTACCACTCACACCTGCCGTCCCTGCTCCGATCAACGAGCAGACAGTTCTACTTGAGGCAATCCGAATCTTCCTAGAGGGACAGCAGTAGCAGACTGCTCTCTTAATGAACCGTCCCGAGGCAGAAGCACTTGGGGTGAAGAAATTCAGGGCTTTGCACCCCAAACAGTTCTCAGAAAAGGAGAGCCCACTGGAAGCTGAGGAATGGGCTCAGAGTATCGAGGATGATCTGGCAGCGGCACAAGTTCCAGAATTAGCTTGAGTTCGTGTAGCAAAATTACAGCTCACGGACAATGCATAAAACTGGTGGAAGGCGGAAGAAAGCCATCTTGAACAACCCATCGAATGGAAGACTTTCCGCGACATGTTCGACGCTAAGTACTTCCCTGAGACTGCTAGGTTCGACATGGAACAACAGTTCATCCATCTGCAACAAGGTTCAATGTGGACCAAGTCAGTAGATGAGTATGACGCTGAGTTCACCATGCTCAGTCGGTAAGATATGTCTCAATAATTCGATTTTTTTTTTAAATATCACATACTACACAGCTAACACAATCCTTTAAATAGATTTACGGCACACCTGATACCGACAGATGAGATCAGAGCCCGTCGATTTCAACAAGGTTTGGATTCGGAGATCCAGGCTGCACTGGCCACAGGAGATTTTCCGACTCATGAATCGGCTCTGAAAGCTGCCCGCCATTATGAGGCAGTGGTAAAGGCGAGTGGAAGACCTCAATCTGCTAGATTTAAGCGCCCTGCCAACCAGATGGCAGGAGGAGCCTCGTCCAGGCCACCTTTTGTGGCAAGGCGACCCGGAGTACCGAACCATCATCCCGGCCCAGCCATTTGTACCTACTGCAAGAGAACTGGACATATGATGAAAGATTGCCGTGAGCCAACCGTCTTTGCTTAGTCTGTGGCTTGTTCATATCATAATTTTGCATTATTATATTCCCCATTCTTATCCATTTTATAAATAAATAGGTGCTTTTGATCCATGTCTGCTACATAGTTACAGGTTACAGGTTCTCGGAACAAAATAGTGAAAATGATGCAAAGATGCTATAAAAGTGAGACTTCGACCAACAAATAGAGAATCTTTATCATGCCTACAGTTTGAAGAACAGACGAAGATCAATGAACAAGTTCACAAAGTACAAAGGCAGCGCAAGATTCAAGACTTCAACACGAAGCAAACGGTAAAAATCTACAACATTCTGCACTGTGGAAATCTGGAAGAAACTAGAAGACATTCTGAAGAACCAAAGGGAAGAAAAGTCAAGTAAAAGCAACATGAAAATTACCAGGGAAACAGAAGCCAAAGTCCCCACCATATGGCTATGGATCTGCGGCCAAATAGGGCTTTTGGCTGCGGTTCTGCGGCCATGATGAGCGTGTGTCGGTGCTAAAAAAGTCGTCGGCGGCGGTGCGTTGACTAGGCTTTTTAGGGTAATTTTGTAAATGCAGATAGGGATCGAATGTAACCCTAGGTTTTCTATAATCTATTAATAGAAACCCTAAAGCTCTTTTTGGAGCATGCCTCTTTTTATTGATAAAAATTCAGAATTCTATGTAATGTTTTGAAGAGTGCATCGAATAAAGTAAGTCTTCTTTTTATGCCTTAGTCTAATTTTCCTTTCTGCCATAGTGTAAATTTCATTTATCTGCCCTAGTTAATTAGTTTAGCACTTTTATTTAATTGCCGTAGTTTAGATAATTAGGTTATTAAAAACAATCATAAAAAAATGTCTTTTATCAATTCCCTAATGAGTGAGTAGTTCCTCACTTGTTAGGGTTAGGAATAGGAAAGGTTTGAGAGATGAAAATCTATCACCCCTTTCTTGCCCATCGCATATTTTTTTATAGGACTCCATGCATACATACACACACCGCTCACTACGGCACCCTACCCCACGAGGTAGCGGTGATACCGTAGTTTAAAAGACCGGTTGTGCATATTTTCCATGGAGGTCAGGGTAAGAATTAAGAAAGGACGGACAAGGACCTAGAGGAAGAAACATCTTTTCTTCCCGATCGTGCTAATCCCCTTTATTAATTATTACCATAACACCCAAGTAGATCTAAATTAGGGCATAGAAAGCGATGAGGAATATTAAACTTCCAAACTTAATCTAAACCTAACCTTAGTAAGGTTTTAATTCTAGTCTAAATCAACCTTAGTTTTTAGTGATAATCCAATCCACCACAATTGGAATTAACTCGTTAGAACAAATAGAAAATACACAAAATCCCTGTGGACCGACCCGTACTCACCGGCTAGCTACCAAGCGACGCTGTTCTTGATTGCGGTAACTATTTTTGATTCATCTTTTAAAAGCGCACACACACAAAAACCCCTATCAATCAAATGACGCCGTTGCCCGGGTTGGCGTAGTTATTTTCTTTTTGCAATTTCGGGTTAATATAAAATCATAAAAATCATTAAAAAAAACTGAAAAAATAAAAAATATAAATTTTTTTATCATCTTGTTATTTTTTGAATGGTGTTTTGTTTGAATTGTGCTGGATCGACGAACGAATTCAGATCTGGAAAAATCCAGAGAGTAAAACAGAAAACAACAAATCTGAACAACAGAGGAAAATCAGAACAGAGGAGCAGAAGAAATTTTGGGAGCTGAACCGCACAGTCCATCGTGGAACCGAGGCAAGAAGGCACCTTTGGCGGCGGAAACGCGGTCTGGAGGTGACGCCAGCTGGTGGAAACCCCTCTGTAAGCTTTCTCTTCTTCTCTGTAACCCCATTATCTCCTCTGAAAAATTTTCCTGCAAGATTCTTTGCGCAAAAACTTCTCCCCTTCTCCAATAACTTGATCTTGTGGAGGATTCTTTGCGCTGCAATAAAAAAGATTGTTTGCAAGTATTTGATTGTGTTTACTGTTTTGCATTCTTTAAATTGACTTTAAGGGGCTTTTACACCAATCTAGATTGGGTGGGGATTTCATTACCCTTCCTAGGACCCCAAAAATTACATAAAGCATATTGCATTGACCATCGAGTTAAATTAAAAAAATTTGACTCAGCCTTAAGGACTGTCGCGCTCAATAGGACAAAGTAATATTGTAGGCATCGATCGTTTATCTAAACCAGACTTTGTGGTGCCTAGGCTAGACAGGTAGGGAAAGGTAACTTTAAAAGGCCCGTCTCACGGTGATTTGTGAGCGGATCCCTCCTTTCTCTACTTGTGCTTACCTGTCCACAATTGGCGGTGAAGAGGCGGTTTGAGGTCCTCACAATTTGCCCTTTGGAACAGTTAGGAGCAGTCTAGTTGACCTAGGTGACCCTAGATATAGGCTTGATTGTATATTTGTGATTGATTGAACGTGTGTCTAAGCCTTTTATTGAAAATCTTTTTGCAAAAAAGCTCGATATAAAAAAAAACACAAAACGGAAATTTTTTTACAAAAACTTGCCACTTGTCGCTAAGAAATCCGTTGCACCCTACTTACACCCACTTTCCTCTCATTGACGTTTTCTTACCCCCACCTTCTGTTTTCTCCTTTTGACTACACTACACCTCTTTAGTGTATGTCCGGTTGGACTAGGGACACTAGCGCCCGATTAGTCCGTGTCTCGTTGGTGCCGACTGACGACGCTTTCGACTCCGAAGTCGAAATTCCTTCCACTTCTTTACCTTCATCATCATATTCTTCATCTTCTAAGGAGATCTCGGGATTCAATCCTAACAACCCCTTACCTGCGGGCCTGATTCCACCTTCGCTAGGTGCGAATAACCCACAACACCCACCTGTTGAAGCGCCCTAACGAATCGCGCTCCAGGATCTTTTCTACCCTATCCGCACCGCCTAACCCACTTGTCTTTCACTTCCACCGGCAAATGGGGATAACTTTGAGATTAAACCCCATTTCATCAACATGTTGCCAAAATTTCAGAGACTGGAATCCGAAGATGCCTATATCTTCATATACAAATTGCAGAATGTTTGCGCAATGATGAAGACAACACAACTTTCTGATGATGCTATAATACTACGTGTCATTCCATTCACTTTATGTGACCTAGCCAAGAAATAGTTATTTAGCACAGTATCACACTCGATAAAAAATTAGGAAGAGTTTGTTAAAGCTTTTCTAAAAAAGTTTTACCCACACCACAAGACCGTAAGAATTCGCAATGAAATTATTCAATTTTCCCAGCTTCTTTCCGAACCTTTTTGGAAGTGTTTTGAAAGGTTTAAAGACCTACTTGTTCAATGCCCTCACCACGGTATCGAGAATTGGCAACTTTGCCAAACTTTATACGAAGGATTGAACCCAACAACTAAGCAGTTGTTGGAAACCATTTGTCAAGGTCACTTTCTAACAAAATCAAGCGAGGAAGCTTGGCAGTTTCTCGACGATCTTGCTGAACAAACACTTCAGTGGGAAAGCACTAAAACCACCTCATGTTCTTCATCAGGTCAGTCTAGGGCAGGCATACATCAACTAGATATGTCGATTGCAATGAAGGCCGAAATGGCCGCACTTACAAAAAAGCTAGAAGCAATTGAGAGCAAATTCTCATCGCCTTCTCCTGCCCCTGCTTTACCCCCACGAACTGTTTGCGCTTGTTGTTCGGATCCATCCCATCTTACTGAAGAGTGTCCTTACAATCCACCTATTCAAGGACAAGATCAAGTCAATGCCGCCTTTCAGCAAAGACAAAGAAATGATCCATACTCTTCGACTTATAATCCTGGTTGGAGGAGCCACCTAAATTTTGGTTGGAATCAAAATCAACAATTCCAAGACAATACCAACTTTCAAAGGCCTTCTCCTCCACAACAACAAGCACCTCAACAAACTCAATACCAGCAACCTTTCCAACCCCAACCTTACCCAAACCAAAGGAACAATTTTGTGCCCAACAACTCTTATCCTCAAAATAATTTTGTTCAACTGAATAATGATAAGGTTACCTCGCTAGAAAGAAGTCTAGATGCGTTTCTAAAACAATCTACACAATCCGCAGTAAGGTTGGAGACTTCCATTCAATCTTTGGTGCAAAACAGTGCTTCACATGATCAAAGCATCAAATCAATTGAGGCCCAAATTGCACAACTAAATGCTGCGTTGAGCGAGCGAGAAAAGGGAAAGCTTCCATCTCAACCATTGCCAAATCCCGGTCACACACACAACGCACATGTTGCTTATGAACAACAAAATCATAATGTAAATGCTGTGACCAAGTTGAGATCTGGAAAAGTGTTGCACAATAACGTGGGTAATGGTGATGATACCCCTGCCGGTGCTTCTTTTTCATCCACTTCTTCTTCTTCTTCTTCATCTTCTTCGTTAGAGCCTATTCTTCATTCTTCACAAGGCTCTACTTCTTCTAATTCGAACGGACTCACATCTCACTTCACGAACACACCAACACTGGGATCCGCTCCAACTCCCCAATCTACTCCACAAACATTGGACTCAACAGATTTTCAAAATGTTCCATTTCCAAACAGGTTGAGATCCAATAAACCAACTCCCTAAATGGAGAAGATTGTGGAGTTATTCAAACAGGTTAGCATAAACATACCTCGCTTGGATGCAATCCAACAAGTCCCTTCTTACGCTAAAATCTTAAAGGACTTATGCACCAAGAAAAGGAAGTCACAAGTACCAAAGAAATTTTTCGTGGCTAGTGCTAACATAAGGACCCCGACTGTCCTACAATTTCGATAACAATTGGGGATAAGAACATTAGTAGAGCACTTTTAGATTTTTGTGCTAGTGTCAATTTTCTACCCTATTCAGTATATGAACAATTAGGCGTTGGAGAGCTTAAACCCACTCATTGTACTCTCCAAATGACCGACCGATCCATCACCCATCCTAGGGGTGAGTTAGAGGATGTGTTAATCAAAGTAGGGGACTTCATTTTCCCCATTGATTTCATTGTTATGGATACACAGTCTGTAGCTAGATACTCGGTCGACCATTCCTTGTGACTTCTAATGCGGTGATCAATTGTCGTAATGGTTCAATGAACCTATCTTTTGGAAATATGACGATTGAACTCAACATTTTTAAGTTGGGGAATCAGCCCTTCGAGCTTAATGCTAGTATACTTGATGTTTGCTCGATCCACGAGATCACGCAGGAGGACTGTGAGCTCGAAAAATTTCTATTCGATCACAGCAGTTTTGACGCCTCTAGTGCGTTCTTCCTAGAATCTGACACAGCTTTCACATCGGAAAACGATTATGAGTGTTTCACTTTTTTGGACGATTTTGAAGACTCACTACCCGAGTTTGAGTCCTTTGATTTTTCGGAAGAGTTGGTTGAACCATCCGAATCGGTTGCTTACACTCGCTTTGAACCATTGTTGGAATCCTTCGAGTTCTAGACAGTTTCACCAATGTTACCTTCAATTGTTTCACCTCCGAAACTCGAACTCAAGCTTTTGCCGTCTCACCTTAAATATGCTTACCTAGGTGAGAATGAGACCCTTCCCGTTATCATATCGGCATCTCTAGCTCTCGAGCAAGAGAAAGCCATTTTAATGGTCTTACAAAATAACCGACAAGTTTTTGGCTGGACTATGGCGGACATCAAGGGGATTAGTCCCCTCATAGTTGAACATCATATACATATGATGGATGATGCCAAGCTAATAAGGGATCCACAAAGACGCCTCAACCCCATAATGAAGGAGGCTGTCAAGAAGGAGATTGTCAAATGTCTTGATAGTGGTATCATTTACCCTATCTCGGATAGCCAGTGGGTTAGTCCCATTCATGTTGTCCCAAAGAAATCGGGCATAACAGTCATAACCAATTAGGCAAATGAGTTAATACCTACTCGCACCCAAACTGGGTGGTGAGTTTGCATCGATTATACAAAACTCAATGCCGCGACAAGGAAAGACCACTTTCCTTTGCCTTTTATTGACCAAATGCTAGAACGATTGGCTGGGCATAAATTTTACTGCTTTTTGGATGGCTATTCCGGCTATAATCAAGTTCCCATCGCCGAAAAGGATCAAGACAAGACCACATTTACTTATCCTTTCGGTACATTTGCTTACCGTCGCATGCCCTTTGGGTTATGCAATGCACCCGCTACATTCCAGCGGTGTATGATGGGGATCTTTTCTCACATGGTGGAGAAAGTTTTAGAGATCTTTATGGTTGATTTCTCCATTTTCGGTGACTCCTTCGATGAGTGTTTGCTACACCTTGACGCAGTTCTTACCCGTTATAGGGATAAGAACCTCACTTTAAATTGGGAGAAATGCCATTTTATGGTACGAGAAGGTATTGTCTTAGGACATGTCATCTCGCAAAACGGCATTGAGGTTGATAAAGCCAAGATTGAAGTCATTTCCAATCTTCCTCCTCCTAAATGCGTCAAAGACATCCGAGCCTTCCTTGGCCATACCGGTTTTTATAGATGGTTCATCAAGGATTTTAGCAAGATAGCTAGACCCTTGACTTTTTTATTGGCCAAGGACACCACATTTGATTTTGACTCAACTTGCATGGAAGCATTTGAGTCATTGAAACACTCACTCGTTTCTGCGCCCATTGTTTCATCTCCCGACTGGATGCATCCATTTGAAATTATGTGCGATGCATCTGATTTCGCCATTGCTGCTGTTCTTGGATAGCACATTAATAAGATGCCGCACGTAATTTATTAAGCCAGCCGAACATTAAATGAGGCCTAATTGAATTACACAACAACAGAAAAAGAATTTTTAGCCGTTGTGTTTGCACTTGAAAAATTCCGGCCTTATTTAATCGGCTCTCCAGTGATTGTTTACATGGACCATTCAGCTCTTCTCCATCTTTTTGCGAAGAAGGATGCTAAATCCCGGTTAATACGTTGGACCTTCTTGCTATAAGAGTTTGACCTTGTCATAAGGGACAAAAGAGGATGTGAAAACGTAGTTGCCGACCACCTTTCACGACTTCCTTCTTCGCCCACACATGACATTCCTATTAAAGATGTTTTTCTCGATGAGCAACTCTTAACCGTGTCATGCGAACCTTGGTTCGCTGATATAGTAAATTACTTGGCCACCGGACAGATACCTAAATATTGGTCGAAACAGGACAACTCCGATTCCTGTCCTAAGTAAAACATTTTTACTGGGATGAACCATATCTCTTTAAATACTGTTCCGACCAAATCATTCGTCAGTGTGTCCCCGAAAGCGAGTTTAAGAGTGTGCTGTCTTTTAGCCACGATTAAGCGTGTGGCGGGAACTTTGGCCCCAAGAAGACAGCAGAGAAAATCTTGCAGTGTGATTTCTACTGGCCACGACTCTTTAAAGATGCATACGAATACTGCAAGACATGCTCCCGGTGCCAACACTTGGGCCGGATATCGCGGAGAAATGAAATGCCGCTCCAACCAATTTTGGTTGTGGACATTTTTGATGTTTGGGGAATAGATTTTATGGGACCGTTTTCCAATTCCTTTAGGAATATGTATATTCTATTGGCTGTTGACTATGTGTCAAAATGGGTCGAGGCTGTACCCAGCCAAACGAATGACAACAAGGTTGTTGTTCGATTTCTTAAAGAAAATATCTTTTCTCGGTTTGGGCATCCTGGAGCAATTATAAGTGATAATGGATCTCACTTCTGTAATAGGACTTTTGAGTCCTTAATGCGCAAATACTCCATTACTCACAAATTGTCAACACCATATCACCCCAAGACTTGTGGGCAAGCCGAGGTTTCGAATCGGCAGATTAAACAAATTTTGGAGAAAACGGTTTCTAAAACCGTAAAGATTGGTCAAACAAACTAATTGATGCACTATGGGCATTCCGTACTGCTTACAAGACCGATCGTGGCATGTCTCCATACCGGCTTGTTTATGGAAAGGCTTGCCACCTTCCTGTTGAAATTGAGCACAAGGCATTTTGGGCGATTAAAGAGTTGAACTTATCGATGGGAGATGCGGGCAGCAATAGAAGGCTGCAATTTAATGAATTAGATGAGCTGAGGGATGAGGCCTACGAAAATGTGGTAATTGTTAAAAACCAAACGAAGGTGTTTCATGACAAACACTTTATGCGCAAAACTTTCAAACCTGGCCAACAGGTTTTACTTTATGACACTCGGTTACACTTCCACCCCGGCAAGCTCAAATCTAGATGGAAAGGGCCATTTTTGGTATGCACCGTATATCCGCACGGTACGGTAGACCTAGAAAACCCGGAGGATGGTACAATGTTTAAAGTGGAAGCACATCGACTCAAACTGCTCCTCACTGCGGACCCGTCGGAGGAGCTCCTGTTTTTGCAGGAGCCGATTTATACTGACTGATCTTCCTCCATTTACCCCCAAATTTTCGATCATCTAGCCAAAACATTGTTTCAAACAAGTTTAGGGGTATGTATCATTTGTAAATATATAAATATAAAATAACATAAAAAAATAAAAAATAAAAATTATAAATTTTTTTGGGGGCATTTTTGTAAATTTCCAGATTTTAAAATAAAATAAAATTTTTATTTGCAAATAAATTCCTCTTTTTAGAGGGGTTTATTTGCAATTATCCATAACTCTCCCCCTATATAAAGAACCCGACCCCCTCTGTCTTCATAACCCTAATTCCATATTCTAAATAAACCCTAGAGCCGCCGCAATAAATTTTTGCAGATCGATCTCGACCTCCAGCCGCCGAACCGCCGCACGAGCCATCTTACCGCAGCGCAACCGCCGCACTTCCTGATCTTCACCCCCTGAATTTTTCAGGGGAGGTTCGATTTCAGATAACCCTCTCTGTCTTTAATTTTTTAGATCTGTAATTATCTGATGGCACACAGTATGCAACTTGAACGTGATTTTTCACAAATTTTTTCACACGATGTGTATGGGAGTTATTTTGCGAACGAGATAGCACGTAGGGGTTGGAACTTTTTGATATATAATCACCCTAGCGCTTATGCACTTCCGGAATTAGTCACTCATTTTTATGAGTGTATGGAAGATGGGTGTCTCACCCAATTCGGCTTTATAAAATTGCAGTGGGGTGATAGGGAAATTATCATCGATAAGGACATCATACATGAAGTCACATTAATCCCTCGGATACCCGCTCATGACCAACCATTACAATTTAAGGATTACATGCCCTTGATGGGCAACGATTGCTCAAGGGAGCCGCGGAAGGGGATCCAAGCGAGAACCCTATTTGCCAATGTTTTAACTGTGTGCCGGTGGGCACAAAACAATATTTTTGGAAGCTCCCACAACACCACATTTTTTACACCCTCACTACATATTGTGCACACACTCATGACAAGAAACTCTCATTTCGACATGTGCACGGTTTTACTGAACTCTATAGGTGCGGGCAAACAAGCCGCAAATTACCTTTGTCCCATGCTTGTTACACAACTATGTTGATATTTCCTCTCCGTGGAGGACTTCGAATTTTACATGCTTGGAGGCATACCTGTCAGGCCTCTCGTTGAGGGCGTTTCTACGTCCAATACACGATTGACGGATGTGTGGTCAAGAACTGAACCAGCGGAGCACGTGCCCACTCGTACACCTAGCTCTAGCTCGACCGCGAGCAAAGGAGAACTCACTCCTTTAGAGCATGCAAATTTAATGCGGAGAGCTGTTAGGGGCATTGATGAGTTAAGAGGGATAGCGAGGGAGCATGACCGGCGGTTGACTGAGATAGAGCAGGGGATTCGAACCCTGCTGGCTAGGGAGGAGCATTCCCGTTCATGCTCGAGAGCGCGGCGTGGGGCCGAGCAGTGAGGGCACTGCTTGTGATAAGTTTGGGGGAGTTGGTGGTTGTAAATAGTTATCTTTTGCATTGCATACTTTTTTTTTAAATTTTTGTATATATTTTTCTTTTTCTTTTGCATGTTTAAATTCTGCATTGCATCTATATAAAAAAATCATAAAAATTAAAAAAGAATGAAAAAAAAATTTAGAAAAATATAAAAATCAAATAAAAACTGAAAAATTTGAAAAATTATAAAAAATTGAAGAATTCAATTTTGGCCATAATTAACTTGAATTTGACAAGAAGGTTAACTAGTTAGGAACAACTAGATCCTAGACTTACTAAATTAAAACCCTAAAAATAATCTTTCTTAAAATTTAACGGTAGAAAATATATGTCTTTATAGTTTACTTAGAAATAGGCAAATTTTGAGTTCACTTCTTGGGCTAAGTCGAAATAAAAGAAGAGTATTGATATTTTTATTAAAATATAAGTCTAAAAATTAATTCCTAAGCTTAAGTCTAAATTCTGAAAATATATACCCTACAAATTGTGAAAGGTTCCTAGGCACCCTATAGAGGTCTCACAAGGCATAGAACATGCCAATTTATAAAATTTATGGTGCCGAGAGACCCTAACGCGGATCGTTGGCTAGAAGTCTAGGCGAAAAACTAAACTAGTTAACTATTTAACTAAAAGTTAGATGCTACAACCTTTGTAGATCCGGATATCCACTTGCTTAGCTCCACGTGGTCGTCCTCTCGCTGTCCATCTCGAATCTCGGACTCTCGCGACGGCTTCATTGGAGAAGTGAGCGGAATAGGTCGTCGGCTTCGTGCCGAAGATGATCTATGTTGAGGTTGTACAAGTTCAAGCTCCATCTTCATCAAGTGGTGAAACTTGTGAAGAAAACACCCAAAACAACTTGGCAAGAGGTAGAGGGTGAAGAAATAGGAGGTGGGTTCACTTTAGAATTGGATTTCTCTCACTAGAACTCAAGTTGCCATTGATGGCATCAAGGTTTCTATCTTGAAGATGAAGAAGAAGAAGAAGCTAGTTTATGATAAGTAATATTAAAATGAAAAGAAAAATGCATACTTATCATAATCTAACAAGGGTTAAGTGTAGAGAATAAACCATGGTCATTTGGAGAGTTAGGGTTAAGCATGAGGACAAGAATGGTTGAAAAAGTCAAGGCTTCATGAAGCTTCAACTAATGACAAAAGAAAGCCACCATTCACTTTAAATCATTTTCAAATAAATAAATGAACAAATAAATAAATAAATGAATATGCAAAACCCTAATTATCAAATTAACCATGGTTTATTTCTATATACTTAACCAAATAATCAAGTATCATCAAACATGATACAAATGTGTGCACAAAAGTATATCACATATATTTCTTGCACATCAAGTGAGAAAATCCATATAAAGTGAACCAATACTAGCTAAGGCAAAGTAATATATCAAATATATAATTATACATTAAATCATTAAATCAACATTTGATTCAATGATCCGGTCATGTCGCACATAACCGACTAGTATACAATGTATCGATTTATCGAATCAATGATTCGATAACTAGGTCATATCGAATATAACCAATCGAAACATTTATCGCGAGAATGAAATGAGGTATCACATACACGCATTATTCTCGGTCCCGCACATATCTCATATGCGCTCCTATTTCGTTTCGCTTGAACCAGGAAACCTCTGTGTAGGACTCTAAAGACTCGTCAATACGCCGGTAGCAGATGATGATCATATCAAGCACCCACAAGCCGCAAGCGGTCTGCTAAACGTAACGACCATCCGGGTATTGAGCGATCAGAAGATCGACGAGCTAGCCCGCCCATAATCCTGTGAATCCGACCAGTAACACTTACCGTACAATCCGGTCTGTTCGTCTGATACGTCGCATATCAAGTCTAGGGGTGGTAAACGTCAGACCCCAATACTCGAGAAGTCATGCCGATGTGAGGCTCATAACGGGTCGAGAAACTACTGGTAACACTTACCAGCAAATCTCTGATCAGCCCTGGCCAGGGACTTCCCTGTTACGGTCAATCGAGCACAGCGCAACATCAACCCCCAATACCGGGAGAGACGAAACCCCTCCTATCGCTCATTACCTCCATATGACTCGGGACTGTACCCAAAGACCACCGTTTTGCACGCCCTCATGGACGTGGTAAGGTGGAGATCAAAGCACAGTGGGAATCACACAAGACTCTATGACGATCTCGGGTCTACAGACTAACCTGCACAAGTGTCACCTGAGAACTGCCATCTGACGTGAGGTATAATACCATCTGGGAGTTCTCGGCGAGTCCGTCCAGTGTACCCAGTCTCCACTGAGCACCCGTATACCATCTCTAATGTCAAACACCAATGGATATGGGATCATCCATCGCCCATCTCATGGGTCGAGAAGCGTATACGCTAGTCTACTCTGGTATATCGATGCCCCGTCTCGATACACCCACGACTAGGGACCTTGAAGGATGTACTTATGGACTACCTTGTCCCCACTAGTATGATCTTCATCATAGTCCAGGTAGTCAAGTACACATCCTAAGGGCTTTACCAACATGTAACTATAAGACAGTTTAAAGAGACTAGTGTACATGTTAAGATAAAGAGTAACCAGATAGCATACTATCATATCGAGTAAGAAAGTCATCTCTATATATGTCCAAGCATCCAATATAATATACATCATCTGTACAATACTGGCCTCTAGGGCATACATACAACTAACAATCTCCCACTTGCACTAGGGCCAGCTGCTGTAGTATCGCATACCGAGCATCCCGAAGAGTCTCTCAAACTGTATCTGGGGAATGGCCTTCGTGGGTGGATCCGCCGTGTTATTCTTCGTGTCAACCCTCCTGACCTCGATCTCCCGGCGATCAACTATCTCCCGGATCAGGTGATACCGCCTCAGAATATGCCTGGACCGCTGATGGGACCTGGGTTCCTTGGCCAAAGCCATCGCTCCATTGTTATCGCAATACAAAGGTATTGGACGCTCAATGGATGGAACCACTCCAAGTTCAGTAATGAACTTCTTGATCCAGACAGCCTCTTTGGCAGCCTCTTTGGCAGCATCGTTGGCAGCGATGTATTCAGCCTCCATCGTCGAGTCTGCCACGGTTTCCTGCTTGGAACTCTTCCAGCTAACCGCCCCTCCGTAAAGGGTAAAGACAAAGCCCGACTGCGACTTAGAGTCGTCCTTATCACTCTGGAAGCTCGAATCGGTAAAGGACTCCACTTGGAGCTCTCCGTTACCATACACCAAGAACATATCTCTAGTCCTTCGTAAGTACTTGAGAATGCTCTTCACAGCTGTCCAGTGACTCTCTCCAGGATCAGCTTGATACCTGCTCACTACACTTAGTGAGTATGCTACATCGGGTCTGGTACATAGCATCGCATACATGATAGAGCCTACTGCCGAAGCATAGGGTATCCCTTGCATGCGAGCTCTCTCCAAATCAATCTTGGGAGACATCTCTTTGGAGAGAGTGACTCCAGAGATCGTGGGTAAGTTCCCACGCTTGGACTCTTCCATACTAAACCTCTTTAGTATGGTGTCAATGTACCTGGATTGGGACAATCCCAAAATCCGTTTGGATCTATCTCTATAGATCCTAATCCCCAATATGCAGGAGGCATCACCAAGATCTTTCATTGAGAATCTTTGTGATAAGAAGAGCTTGACCGATTGCAGCATAGGAATATTATTTCCTATCAAGAGTATGTCGTCCACGTACAATACGAGGAAGACAACCTTACTCTCTGCCACCTTCTTGTAGATACAAGGTTCATCTGGGTTTTTGACGAAATCAAACTCTTTGATAACGACGTCAAAGCAGATGTTCCAACTCCGCGATGCTTGCTTTAATCCATAAATGGATTTAAGCAGCTTGCACACCTTCCCGCTGCTCCCACTGTCTACGAAGCCCTCTGGCTGAGTCATGTACACGCACTCTTCTAAATCACCGTTTAGAAAGGCGGTCTTAACATCCATTTGCCAGATTTCGTAATCATGATATGCAGCGATGGCAAGCATGATCCGGATGGATTTAAGCATAGCCACTGGAGAAAAGGTCTCGTCATAGTCCACACCTGGTCTTTGACGAAAACCCTTTGCTACAAGTCTAGCTTTGAAAGTCTCCACTTTCCCATCTACACCAAGTTTCTTCTTGAAGATCCACTTGCTCCCAATGGGTTTTACCCCTTCAGGAGCAACGTCCAAAGTCCATACTTTGTTGGTGTACATGGATTCCATCTCGGACCGCATAGCATCCAGCCATTTCACTGAGTCCCCACTCGTGATGGCCTGCTCGAAGCTAGTTGGGTCATCATCCTCCATGATGCAATCCTCGCTCCCACCGTCCATGAGAAAACCGTAGTATCTCTCAGGTTGGCGAGGAATCCTACTAGATCGGCGGAGTGGCTGGGGTTCATCGGGAACTACGGAATCCTCTGGTTCCACCAGATCTTCTGTTGTAGCTTCTGCAGCTGGAACCTCTTCCAGTTCTACCTCATGACCACTAATCTCTTTTTCAAGAAATTCCTTTTCTAAAAAGGTGGCATGCCGAGAAACAAACACTCTTTGTTCCTCAGGGTGGTAGAAGATATACCCTCGCGAATGTTTGGGATATCCAATAAACTTACACAGAATGGACCTTGCCGCGAGTTTGTCCGGATTTTGCGTTTTTACATAGGCCGAACAACCCCATATCTTAACATAATTAAGACATGGTCTCTTTCCTTTCCATATCTCATATGGAGTGGTCGGCACGGTTTTGGTGGGAACCATATTCAATAGGTCTGCAGCTGTTTCCAGTGCATATCCCCAGAAGGAAATAGGTAACTCAGCTGTGCTCATCATAGAGCGCACCATATCCAATAGGGTGCGGTTCCTCCGTTCTGATACACCGTTGTGCTGTGGTGTATATGGAGGAGTCAGCTGAGAGAGAATCCCATTCTCTTTTAGGAAGTCCAGGAATTCATTGCTTAAGTATTCTCCTCCTCGATCAGATTGTAGGATTTTAATACTTTTTCCGGTTTGGTTCTCGACTTCTTGTTTATATTCTCTAAATTTCTCAAAAGCTTCTGATTTGTGTTTCATCAGGAACACATATCCGAATCTAGAGAGATCGTCAGTGAATGTAATGAAGTACGAAGAACCATCCCTGGCATGTGTAGACATGGGACCGCATACATCACTATGTATCAGTCCCAAGAGTTCGGTAACTCTTTCTCCGTGTCCCGTAAATGGAGTTTTGGTCATCTTGCCTTTGAGACATGACTGGCAAGTGTCATAAGATGAAAATTCAAACGGATTTAAATATCCATCTTTATGCAACTTAGCTAGTCGTGTCGCATTGATGTGACCCAGTCTACAATGCCACAAGAAGGATTCGTTGAGTTCAGAACTCTTCCTCTTGTGTGTGTTTGTTATGCTCAGAACTGTTGATTGATTTAGAACATAAATGCCATTGCACAACGTGCCTGATCCAACCAACTTTTGGTTACGGAAAATGTTCATAACATTGTCCTATAATACAAAATTATATCCCTCTTTATTTAATAAAGAAACCGATATAATGTTGCATATCAGGTTCGGCATGTAATAGCATTCGTTCAGAACCAATGTATTACCAGTTGGTAATACAAGGTGATATTCCCCGACAGTCTTAGCTGCAACAATTGCACCATTTCCAACTCTAATGTCTTTATCACCTTCTCCAAGTTCTCTACCTTTCCTAAGCCCATGTAACTGATTACATATATGGGATCCTGACCCGGTATCTAATACCCAGGACGTAGAGCAAATAGAGAAACAGTTCTCAGTAACGAGCACACCCGAAGAAAATGCATCAACATGTACTTTCTTCATTCGGGTGGCATGGGAATCCTGGTATTCCCCTATATCCTGTTCATTCCTATAACTCTTATAAGAAAGAACGGAACCAACGTTCCCCAGCCGAGTATAACATGCGGGTTCGGTCAATACATCCATATTATTATCTTCATTAGGGCATGAAATGGTCGCTACCTGGAGAGAGAGAGAAGAAAACACTTTAGCGTATGCTCGTGCAAGATCAGATTGGTTATTATCTTATCTAATCAGGATGGCTCCCACTGCTTTTTATCAAATCTTCCTTCAAACCCTAAAAGGAAAGACTAGCCGGGATTAATTACACACTACAAGTTCGCCAATCTTTCCGCCAGGCCAGTGTCGGTACTTTGAGGGAGGTCCCCCGTGCTTTCGCACGTACCTAATTAATGTAAACCTCGTTTTCCCAGAGGCGTAACCCCGTTGACACCTTTCTAGACACCTACTTGATCGGCTAATTGCAATGTGTAAAACTCTCCCAGGAGTAACTCTTACTCGCAGTGGGTATCGGGATCCAACTATCTCATAGAAAGTATGCAATCTCATTGCAAATTTCAACACTTGAAATTCCCGATAATATTTTGCCCCTAGCGTCCTATGACCTTGACGCAGGCCAACAAACCATAGTGCGCTAGTCAAGTTCAACCCGTCATTTCCTGATTGAATTAAACCCACCCGTACGACCCTTGACGCAGGCCAACAAAGTCGCACGACTACCCTAATCCAATCTGCATCATATGCAAAAGCAGATAAATACTAGTCAGCTACCGCACACTACGCCTTGACGCAGGCCAACAAACGTAGCACGAATACTAACTACTACTCATCTGAAATGACGGAGGGCTACGAAAGGTTTTTCTGAAAACCTATTGCGTAATGAACTTGATATCGTTGTAGAATCAAAATGAAGTTTTAAAATGGAGTGATTTTGGGGCTTTTCTAGTTTTGCTAAAGGAGTCACTCCCGGTGAAGGGATCTCTGTCCTTTCCTCGTCGAATGAGGTGCAGGATATATCATATATATCGCTGTGCAAAGCAAAAACCCAAAAGCAGTCAAAAGCAAACCGAGTGTGTAGCATCTGCCAGTTATTACTAAAGGAGTCACTCCCGGTGAAGGGATCTCGGTCCTTTCCTCATCGAATAAGGTGCAGGGTATATCATATATACCGCTGTGCAAAGCAAGAACTGTAGCTACCTGTTTTATTTTAAAAATCGATTCCACAACATCTTAGGTTTCTTTTCTTTCATTAATCACATTAATGAAGTCCCATCATTTAAATACCTAAACATCACAGATAGATATGACGTACACTTATGCCATCCGCATTCGCCTCGATGTCCCCTCGTGCACCGTTAGGTTAGATAACTAACGACAGAGCAGGGCAGGGCTAGTACGGGTGCAAAACATAAGTAACGTCTATATAATATATCATATATACTATATACTATATCCATCACAGAATCACATCACAGATATCGCAGCAGAATAACCATATGAAATATTGGATATACTAGGATGTCCGTGTTTTCAATACGAGCCAGTATAAAACACGGATTCCACGGTCGTGATGAATAGCCAATCCCACACCCCTAGACCCCTACGAGAGCGGCAAGCAACCCTGCCAATTCTAAGGTTAGGAGACCCGGACTCGACTCCTCGAGTTGGTCTTCCACTGGACCCCAGAACCCGGTTACTTGTGCTCCCCTCCTTGGGTCTATCCTAATGCGGAAAAGTAAATAATATACAAAGGGTGACAACTTCCGCTACCTGGAAGTGCCCCAAATAAAAGAATATTACATACAAGTTTTTACATGAATGAAAATGAAAAACACTCATCTCACATAAAAACCCCCGGCTATTCAAACACGACGATCCAATATAACATATCCAGCAACACATAACATCATATGTCATCAACGTAAGTAAGTATGCATACCCCAATTGTCGTTGACGTATAGCAACGAAACCGGCGATATGAACATACTACACTTACGGTCACAGAAAAGAAAGTGTAAAACTACAACAATTGGAATCCGCAACTTCTTTAGACATCGCATGCCTAATCAAATGAAATACTTAGACATCACATGCCTAACAGATATAAATCCCGCATTTTAGTCTCATTATCGAAAACTCTTTTCAATATCATGTGGGACTAAACTGCTAGATTTATAACATTCATTCAGTTATCTCATAACTGTTTGTGAATTCCAATTATTGTATCACATTCCAGATAAACAGAAAATGTTAAACTTTCCGATCGAACAGTCGAATACCCAAGTTTTCCCGATACAGCTCAACACATGAAATAAGTCTAACAAACATTCAGTTCGTGCCTCAGTACCAACGGTCCAGCCGTAAAAGGGTCAATCCAACGCCTCACATGTGGCACGCCGTACTGCCCCAAACCCGAAGGTTCAAAGGGCAGTTCAAGACGGTCACATAATCGAGTTAAGGTTTGTTGTCTTCTAGAGGGTCCATCGCGTTACTTGCACTACTTAGAACTTCGTTAAACTACGGAAAAATCCAACACTTGGAAATTTCCCGACAGGGGAAAAATTGGGTATTTTTATATCCGGTCGAACTTTTTAACATATTCAAAAAATTATCCGGAAAAACACAAAGACGAAATTTGATAATCCGATCGAAACTTTGATTCCCTATAGTACCCCAGAATACTCTTCTGTAGAGTCACAACAAAAATATCCCAGAAAATATAGCATTAAATTATATGAGTTACTGTGCAGAAATCATCATACAAGGGAACAGTAAGGCCGCGGAACCGCCGCATCATGCACAGCACGTGCCGCGGTTCCGCGGTGGAAAAGTCGACTTAGGCCCTCGTATTTCACAGTAATTCAAATAACACCCTGCTTGATTTTCTGCATATTTTTAATTGACAAAAATCCCATTTTTTAGAAAAAGTCCAGAGAGCTATTTTGGGGTTAGGTTTTCGGTTCGTCCGTCTTTCAAACTCCGTCTAGACTTCGCCTAAGGCTCTAGCTAGGCTCTGATACCAGTGAAAGGTTCCTAGGCACCCTATAGAGGTCTCACAAGGCATGGAACATGCCAATTTATAAAATTTATGGTGCCGAGAGACCCTAACGCGGATCGTTGGCTAGAAGTCTAGGCGAAAAACTAAACTAGTTAACTATTTAACTAAAAGTTAAATGCTACAACCTTTGTAGATCCGGATATCCACTTGCTTAGCTCCACGTGGTCGTCCTCTCGCTGTCCATCTCGAATCTCGGACTCTCGCGACGGCTTCATTGGAGAAGTGAGCGGAATAGGTCGTCGGCTTCGTGCCGAAGATGATCTACGTTGAGGTTGTACAAGTTCAAGCTCAATCTTCATCAAGTGGTGAAACTTGTGAAGAAAACACCCAAAACAACTTGGCAAGAGGTAGAGGGTGAAGAAATAGGAGGTGGGTTCACTTTAGAATTGGATTTCTCTCACTAGAACTCAAGTTGCCATTGATGGCATCAAGGTTTCTATCTTGAAGATGAAGAAGAAGAAGAAGCTAGTTTATGATAAGTTATATTAAAATGAAAAGAAAAATGCATACTTATCATAATCTAACAAGGGTTAAGTGTAGAGAATAAACCATGGTCATTTGGAGAGTTAGGGTTAAGCATGAGGACAAGAATGGTTGAAAAAGTCAAGGCTTCATGAAGCTTCAACTAATGACAAAAGAAAGCCACCATTCACTTTAAATCATTTTCAAATAAATAAATGAACAAATAAATAAATAAATGAATATGCAAAACCCTAATTATCAAATTAACCATGGTTTAATTCTATATACTTAACCAAATAATCAAGTATCATCAAACATGATACAAATGTGTGCACAAAAGTATATCACATATACTTCTTGCACATCAAGTGAGAAAATCCATATAAAGTGAACCAATACTAGCTAATGCAAAGTAATATATCAAATATATAATTATACATTAAATCATTAAATCAACATTTGATTCAATGATCCGGTCATGTCGCACATAACCGACTAGTATACAATGTATCGAGTTATCGAATCAATGATTCGATAACTGGGTCATATCGAATATAACCAATCGAAACATTTATCGCGAGAATGAAATGCGGTATCACATACACGCATTATTCTCGGTCCCGCACATATCTCATATGCGCTCCTATTTCGTTTCGCTTGAACCAGGAAACCTCTGTGTAGGACTCTAAAGACTCGTCAATACGCCAGTAGCAGATGATGATCATATCAAGCACCCACAAGCCGCAAGCGGTCTGCTAAACGTAACGGCCATCTGGGTATTGAGCGATCAGAAGATCGACGAGCTAGCCCGCCCATAATCCTGTGAATCCGACCAGTAACACTTACCGTACAGTCCGGTCTGTTCGTCTGATACGTCGCATATCAAGTCTAGGGGTGGTAAACGTCAGACCCCAATACTCGATAAGTCGTGCCGATATGAGGCTCATAACGGGTCGAGAAACTACTGGTAACACTTACCAGCAAATCTCTGATCAGCCCTGGCCAGGGACTTCCCTGTTACGGCCAATCGAGCACAGCGCAACATCAACCCCCAATACCGGGAGAGACGAAACCCTTCCTATCGCTCATTGCCTCCATGTGACTCGGGACTATACCCAAAGACCACCGTTTTGCACGCCCTCATGGACATGGTAAGGTGGAGATCAAAGCACAGTGGGAATCACACAAGACTCTATGACGATCTCGGGTCTACAGACTAACCTGCACAAGTGTCACCTGAGAACTGCCATCTGACGTGAGGTATAATACCATCTGGGAGTTCTCGGCGAGTCCGTCCAATGTACCCAGTCTCCACTGAGCACCCGTATACCATCTCTGATGTCAAACACCAATGGATATGGGATCATCCATCGCCCATCTCATGGGTCGAGAAGCGTATACGCTAGTCTACTCTGGTATATCGATGCCCCGTCTCGATACACCCACGACTAGGGACCTTGAAGGATGTACTTATGGACTACCTTGTCCCCACTAGTATGATCTTCATCATAGTCCAGGTAGTCAAGTACACATCCTAAGGGCTTTACCAACATGTAACTATAAGACAGTTTAAAGAGACTAGTGTACATGTTAAGATAAAGAGTAACCAGATAGCATACTATTATATCGAGCAAGAAAGTCATCTCTATATATGTCCAAGCATCCAATATAATATACATCATCTGTACAATACTGGCCTCTAAGGCATACATACAACTAACAAATTGCACAAACACGAACCTTGAAACTTGGAATAGTAGAAGAGACCTTGAAATGCTCTTGTCTAAAGTCCTTAGTATGAAGGAAAATAAATAAAAATACAAGTGTGAATAAAAGAAAAAAAAATGAACACTGGTTTTTGTAATTACTTAAGGCTGCATAAATAGAAAAAAATATTTAGCGAGGGTGCTTTATCACCTAGTGCCTTAGACCAACTGGTTTGGGAGTCACTGCTAAAGCCTTAGGTGTTACGAGACTAGGAATTACGCTTTAATGTGCAAACACATTTTGTAATCGGTCGTTCGTACCTCAAGAAGTATTAACGGTCACATGAAGGATGTGTGAGCAATTTCATCTAAAAATTCACCAATTGAAAAGTACTTTGGACGATGGACAAGAGTATAATAGCTTGATTTGAATTTCTAAGTGTAGGGGTGATATACACACACACGTAGGGGTATGTGATTGGGGTTTGGATGAGAGATAGGAATGAAAAATAGGACTTATATCTTAGTAAAGATGATAAAAATTCCTAACTTGAGATGGAACCTTAGAAGGAAAATTCAAAAGATGCTAAAAGCTAAGTAAATTTACAAAACATATACAATCTTAAGTTAAATGATAAGGAAGCGTGAAAAAAACGGGTTGATAATTTCTGAGTCAAAGATAATAGAATTTCTTGTTAGAAAACCGAATTGGAGAATAAAAGTCAATAGACCGAATTGATAGGATTTTGTGGGTAGTATCCGCTGAAAACCCTCAGGAGACAACACTCCTCCTACTAGGGACACCTAGTGGTTTAACGGCTTGTTACACGAGCTCAGTGCAATCGCGTTTCCCTGCGAAAGTGAGGCTAGGTCTTTTTCGAGAATAAAACTAGTTTTGCTCGAGGACGAGCAAAAGATAAGTTTGGGGGTATTTGTTCATATCATAATTTTGCATTATTATATTCCCCATTCTTATTCATTTTACAAATAAACAGGTGCTTTTGATCCATGTCTGCTACATAGTTGCAGGTTACAAGTTCTCGGAACAAAACAGTGAAAATGATGAAAAGACGCTATAAAAGTGAGACTTCGACCAACAAATAGAGAATTTTTAACATGCCTACAGTTTGAAGAACAAACGAAGATCAATGAACAAGTTCACAAAGTACAAAGGCAGTGCAAGATTCAAGACTTCAACACGAAGCAAACGGTAAAAGTCCACAATATTCTGCACGGTGGAAATCTGGAAGAAACTAGAAGACATTCTGAAGAACTAAAGGGAAGAAAAGTCAAGTAAAAGCAACATGAAAATTACCAGGGAAACAGAAGCCAAAGTCCCTACCATATGGCCATGGATCCGCGGCCTAATAGGGCTTTTGGCCGCGGTTCCGCGGCCATGATGAGCGCGTGTCGGTGCTAAAAAAGTCGGCGGCGGCGGTGCGTTGACTAGGCTTTTTTAGGGTAATTTTGTAAATGCAGATAGGGATCGAATGTTACCCTAGGGTTTCTATAATCTTTAAATAGAAACCCTAATGCTCTTTTTGGAGCATGCCTCTTTTTATTGATAAAAATTCAGAATTCTATGTAATGTTTTGAAGAGTGCATCGAATAAAGTAAGTCTTCTTTTTATGCCTTAGTCTAATTTTCCTTTCTGCCCTAGTATAAATTTCATTTATCTGCCTTAATTAATTAGTTTAGCACTTTTATTTAATTGCCGTAGTTTAGATAATTAGGTTATTAAAAACAATCATAAAAAAATGTCTTTTATCAATTCCCTAATGAGTGAGTAGTTCCTCACTTGTTAGGGTTAGGAATAGGAAAGGTTTGAGAGATGAAAATTTCTCACCCCTTTCTTGCCCATCGCATATTTTTTTATAGGACTCCATGCATACATACACACACTGCTCACTACGGCACCCTATCCCATGCGGTAGCGGTGATACCGTAGTTTAAAAGACCAGTTGTGCATGTTTTCCATGGAGGTTAGGGTAAGAATTAAGAAAGGACGGACAAGGACCTAGAGGAAGAAACATCTTTTCTTCCCGATCGTGCTAATCCCCTTTATTAATTATTACCATAACACCTAAATAGATCTAAATTAGGGCATAGAAAGCGGTGAGGAATATTAAACTTCCAAACTTAATCTAAACCTAACCCTAGCAAGGTTTTAATCCTAGTCTAAATCAACCTTAGTTTTTAGTGATAATCTAATCCACCACAATTGGAATTAACTCGTTAGAACAAATAGAAAATACAAAAAATCCCTGTGGACCGACCCGTACTCACCGGATAGCTACCAAGCAACGCCGTTCTTGATTGCGGTAAATATTTTTGATTCATCTTTTAAAAGTGCACACACGCAAAAACTCCTATCAATCATGGCTCAGCTGCTCATGATATTGGGTCTTGTCCGCATAGACAAAATCTAATTGTTGCACCCAGGACAACAAACACTTATCTACAGCACCCAATCATCCAAGCCCCTGCTCTAAGACTTGCACTACCTGCACCACCCAGAGGACCACAAGCTGCACCACCTCCTCGTCAGTTCCATCAAGCTCAAAGGAATGTTCAGAGGAATGCTCTCAGGCCAGGAGGAATGCACCAAGACGCCAGGCTTTCACGATGACAGTGGAAGAAGCTGAGGCCACTGGCCAAGTTATCACCGGTAAACTTTTCTTCTCAAACTTTTCTTTTAGTCTTGTTTATCTACATACTTTCCTATTACCTAAAACATATCCCGCATACCTTAGGTACAATATTAGTATCCTAGGTACCTGCACTAGCACTGTTTGATACTGGAGCATCTCACTGCTTTATGTCGCAACGGTTCGTCCGAACCCATGCAATTCAAGTCTCACCGCTTGTATCCAGCTGGAATGTCAGTTCAGAAAATGACGTTCTAAAGGCAACCATGGGATACAGCTTGTGTCCAGTAGTCGTCTGCAGCAGAGAATTTTATGCTGGCTTCAAAGTGCTGGACATACCGAACTTCGATGTGGTTCTAGGTATGGACTGGCTTGGAACATTTTATGCTACCATCGACTGTCATCAAAGAAGGGTAGTATTCGAAATTCCAGACCATCCGGTCTTCTATTTCAAAAGCGGAGACCGTACCCTAGATCCAAGTACATACAAAGCGAAGCCAAGGGAAGCAGTAGTTGCAGCAGCTCAAGCGGAGGAAGAATCAAGGCCAGATGTGGTTCGAGAGTTCGACGACGTGTTTCCTGACGATATATCAGGTTTGCTTCCCAATCGAGCTCTTGATTTCAGCATTGATTTAGTACCAGGAATACAACCGGTGATCAAAGAACCTTATCGTTTAAGTCCGGAAGGTTTGAAGGAAGTCCGAACACAGTTGGATGAATTACTGGCGAAAGGATGGATTCATCCCAGCACTTTAAGTTAGGGATCACCTGTACTGCTTGTGAAGAAGAAGGAAGGTTCATACAGAATGTGCATCGATTACAGAGCATTGAAAGAAGTCACTATAAAGAACAAGTATCCACTCCCACACATCGACGATTTATTCGATCAGCTAAGTGGATCTTGTGTTTTCTCTAAATTAGATCTTCATTCGGTTTATCATCAAGTGAAGGTCAAGGAAGCTGATATTCATAAAACGGCTTTTAGAACTCGCTATGGACATTACGAATTTCTAGTGATGCCTTTTGGAGTGACCAATGCACCAGCAATATTCATGAACCTAATGAATCAAGTTTTCCGGGAGTACTTAGACAGGTTTGTTGTCATCTTCATCGACGACATCCTGGTGTATTCTAAGAGTCAGAAAGAGTATGCCGACCACCTACGAATTGTCCTGGAAACTCTTCGACAACACCAGCTCTATGCCAAGTACAGCAAGTGCGAGTTTTGGCTGAAGCAAGTTGGTTTTCTTGGACATATCGTATCAGGTGATGGAATCTCTGTGGATCCAACGAAAGTTTCAGCAGTTAGCGAATGGCCTACACAAAAGTCAGTGAAGGACATTCAGAGTTTCTTGGGTTTAGCTGGATATTACAGAAGGTTTACTGAAGGCTTTTCAAAGATAGCAACACCTCTGACCAAGCTCACACGTAAGGATGAAGATTTTGTGTGGTCAGAAGCATACGAACAAGCTTTCGTAGAACTCAAGTCAAGGTTGACATCAGCGCCTATTCTCGTCATATCGGATCAATCTGAAGGATTCGAAGTGCATTGCGATACATCCGGTAAGGGATTAGGATGTGTTCTACATCAGCACGGGAAGGTTGTGGCTTATGCTTCAAGACAGCTGAAGATTCATGAGCGCAATTATTCGACGCATGATCTGGAGTTGGCAGCCGTCATCTTTGCTCTCAAGATTTGGCTCCATTATTTACTTGGTGAACGAATGAACATCTACACAGATCATAAGAGTCTGAAGTACATGTTTACTCAGAAGGAGTTGAATATGCGGCAGAGAAGATGGTTAGAACTCATGGCGGACTTTGACATCAACTTGCAATATCACCCAGGGAGGGTGAATGTGGTTCCTGATGCTCTTAGTCATCAACCTTTATCAATGAATCTCACCGCTCAGTGGAAGCTTCAACAAGGCTTGCATCAGATGGAGATTGAAGTAGTCATGCCAGGTAATGCTTCAAGTTTGATGAATTTACAAGTTCAATCAACCATTGTCAATCAGATCAAAGCAGCTCAAGCAAGTGATGCTAAGTTGCAAAAGATCAGAGAACAAGTGGAGAATGGACTCAGAACAGACTTCATCATCCATGAAGACGGATCTTTGAGATACGGCAGCAGATTATGTGTACCAAAAGGTCCTATTTGGGAAGAGTTAATGAAAGAAGCTCACAGTTCTCCCTACTCAGTACACCCTGGAGGTACCAAGTGTAGGGATCCTAGGCACTCTAATGAGGTCTCACAAGGCATCACCATGCCAATTTCAAAAATTACGGTGCCGAGAAACCCTAATACGGATCGTTGGCTAGAAGTTTAGGCGAAAAAGAAACTAGTTAACAACTTAACTAAATGGTAAACGGAAATACAACCTTTGTAGATCCGGTTCTCCACCTCCATGGCTCCGCGATGATGTCTCCTCGCTGTACAAATCGGATCCCGGGCTCTAGCATCGGCTTCATCGGAGAAAGAGCGGGCTAGGTCATCGACGACGATGCCGAAGATGATCTACGTCGAGGCATCAATAGATCAAGCTCCACCTTCACCAAGCCATGATAACTTGTGAAGGAAACACCCTATACTACTTGGCAAGAGGTAGAGGATGAAGAAATAGGAAGTGGGTTCACTTTAGAATTGGATTTCTCTTTTTCATCAATCACCATTGATGAAGTCAAGCTTTCTTCATTGAAGAAGATGAAGAAGAAGAAGCTAATATTATGATAAGTTATTTAAAAAGGAAAAGAAAATGAATACTTATCATAATGTAAATCATGGTCAAGTGTAGAGATTAAACGAAGGTTAGTTGGAATGGTTAGGGTTAAGGATGAGATAAGAATGGTGGACTTTTTCAAAGCTTCAAGAAGCTTTAACATAAAAACAAAATAAGCCACCATCCTTAATAATTTCCAAATTGAATATATAAATAAATGACTAAGTAAATAATCAAAACCCTAACCATGGTTTAATCTTTACACAAACCCAAGTGAGCAAGTATCATCAAACATGATACAAACTAGAGTACAAAAGTATATCACATATACAATGTGCACATCAAGTGAGAAAATCCATTTAAAGTGAACCAATACTAGTTAATGCAAAGTAATATATCAAATATATAATTATACATTAAATCATTAAATCAACACTTGATTTAACGATCCGGTCATATCGCATATCACCGACTAGTATCCAATGTATCGGCTTATCGAATCAATCCTTGAATCGATAATTAGGTTATATCGCATACAACCAATCGATACATTCATCGCGAGAATGGAATACGGTATCACATACACGCATTATTCTCGGTCCCGCACATATCTCATATGCGCTCCTATTTCGTTTCGCTTGAGCCAGGAAACCTCTGTGTAGGACTCTAAAGACTCGTCAATACGCCGGCAGCAGGTGATGATCATATCAAACACCCACAAGCCACAAGCGGTCTGCTAAACGTAACGGCCACCCGGGTATTGAGCGATCAGAAGATCGACGAGCAAGCCCGCTCACACTCCTGTGAATCCAACCAGTAACACTTACCGTACAGTCCGGTCTGATCGTCTGATATGTCGCATATCTCGCCTAGGGGTGGTAAACGTCAGACCCCAATAGCTCGATAAGTCGTGTCGATATGAGGTCTATAACAATTCGAGAAACTACTGGTAACACTTACGAGTAAATCTCAGCAACCCTGGCCAGGGATTTCCGGTTATAGCCAATCGAACACAGCGCAGCATCAACTCCCTATACCGGGAGAGACGAATCCCCTCCTATCGCTCATTGCCTCCATGTGATTCGGGACTGTACCCAAAAACCACCGTTTTGCATGCCCTCTTGGACGTGGTAAGGTGGAAATCAAAGCACAGTGGGAACCACACAAGACTCTATGACGATCTCGGGTCAACAGACTACTCTGTACCAGTGTCACCAGAGAACTGCCATCTGACGTAAGGTATAATACCATCTGGGAGTTCTCGGCGAGTCCGTCCAGTGTACCCAGTCTCTACTGAGCACCCGTATATCATCTCTGATGTCAAACACCAATGGATATGGGATCATCCATCATCTGTATGGGTCGAGAAGGCATACGCTAGTCTACTCTGGTATATCGATGCCCCGTCTCAATACACCCACGACTAGGGACTTTGGAGGATGTACTTATAGACTGTCTGTCCCCACTAGTATGATCTGCATCATAGTCCAGGTAGTCTAGTACACATCCCAAGGGCTTTACCAACATGTAACAGAGAGACAATCAGTATACACGTTAAGGTAAAGAGCAACCAGATAGCATACTATCATGTCGAGCAAGAAAGTCCTCCCTATATATGTCCCAGCATCCACTACAATATACATCCTATGTACAGTAATGGCCTCTAGGGCATACATATAACTAACAATCTCCCACTTGCACTAGGGCCATCTGTAGCAGTGGTTGCAGTATCTCATACTCAACCATCCCATAAAAATCTCTCTCTGGGAATAGGCCTTCGTGAGTGGATCCGCCGTGTTGTCCTCTGAGTCTACTCTCCTAACCTCGATCCCTTTGAGATCAAACATCTCCATGATCAGGTGACACTGCCTTAGAATATGTCTGGATCACTGATGGGACGGACGTTCCTTGGCATAAGCCATAACCCCATTGTCACACAATGGGAGGAACTAAGTTCATCTTATAAACAAATATACATCCAGACTGCCTCTTTGGTAGTATCTTAAATAGCGATGTATCGAGCATTTATCGTCTAGTATGCCACGGTATCTAGCTTGGAACTCTTCCAACATACCGTCCCTTTACTGAGGGTAAAGACAATGCCTGCGACTGACATTCAGTCGTCTTTATCACCCTGGAACCCTTCCAGAGATTCTTCCCAGGATCGATTGATACCATCTCACTACAACTAGTGAGAATCCTAACATCCAATTAGATCTATCTCATAGATCCAAAACCCAGGATTTAGGGGGTATCACTTTGATCCTATATGGAGAATCATTGTGATAAGCGGAGATTGACCGAGCGTAGTATAGGAAACTCCTTCCCTATCAAGAGTATGTCATCCACGTACTCTACGAGGATCGTCACCATACTCCCTACTACCTTTTTGTTTATACAAGGTTTATCTACCATTTTGATGATATCAAACTCTTTGACTAACACATCAAAACAGATGTTCCAACTCCGCGATACCTGCTTTATCCTATAAAGCATCTTGTACACGTTTCCGCTGCTCCCACTGTCTACGAAGCCCTCTGGCTGTGTACTTATAGACGTTCTCTTCTAAAACATCATTTAGAAAAGCAGTCATGGCACCCAACCGCCAGATATCGTAGTCATGGTATGTAGCCATCGCAAGTAGGATCTGGATGGACTTAAGCATAGCCACTTGAAAAGGTTTCATCATTATCCACGCCTGGTCGATGACGAAAAGCTTTAACAAGTCTAGCTTTGAAAGTCTCAACTTTTCCATCTACACCAAGTAATCTTCTCAAGATATACTTGCTCCTGATAGGGATTTAACCCTTCAGATATAGCAACCAAAGTCCATACTTTGTTGGTGTATAAGGATTCCATCTCAGATCACTAAGCATCCAGCCATTCTTACAGAGTCACACTCCTGATGGCCAGTTCGAAACTAGTTGGGTCATCATCTCATGATGCAATCCTCGCTCCCACTGTCATCGAGAAACCGAAGTATCTCTCAGGCGGATGAGGAACCCTACTAGATCGGCGGAGAGGCTGAGGTTCGTTGGAATCTACTGAATCCTTTGGTTCTATCAAATCATCAGCTGCAGTTTGTATGGCTGGAACATATCCAGTTCTATATAACAGACCATGCCTCGAGCTTGTCCGGTATTTTGCTTTTAGACATAGGCCGGACAACCCCAAATCTTAACTAGCTTAAGACATGGGCTCTTACCATACCATATCTCATATGGAGCGGTAGGCAACAAATTTGATTTGAACCCTATTCAATAGGTATGCAGCTTCTCAAGTGCATAACTCCCAAAAAAGAAATAGGAAACACAGTAGTACTCATCATAGAGCACACCATATCACATAGGGTGCTATTGCTCCGCCCCGATATACCATCTTGCTATAGTGTATACGGAGGAGTAATGCTGAGAGAGAATCTCATTCTCCTTTAGAATAATCCAGGATTTCCGTGCACAAGTATTCTCCTCCTTGATCTCATCAAAGGACATAATACTTATACCCTTATATTGGTTCTCTACTTCTAAATCATATTATGTGAATATCTCAAAAGGTTCGGACTTGTGTTTCAACAGGAACATATGTCTAAATCTTGAGAGATTATCAGAGAATGTAACGAAGTACAAAGAACCAGTCCTGGCATATGTAGACAGGGGACCTTGCATACATCAACATGTATCATCCCAAGAGTTCACTAACTCTTTCTCTGTTTCCAGTAAACGGAGCTATGGTCATCTTATCTCTGTGATATGACTGGCAAGTTTCATAAGATGTAAATTCAAACAAATTTAAATATGCATCTAAAATGTAACTTCAGCCAGTCGGATCGCATTGATATGACCTAGTCTACAATGCCTCAAGAAGGATTCGTTCATTTCTGGACTCTTCCTCTTGTGTGTGTTCCGTATACTAAGAACTGTAGTTTGATTTAGAACATTAATGCTTTTAGATAACGTGCCTGAACCGATCAACTTTTGATATAGGAAATGTTCAAAACATTATCCAACAATACAAAATTTTATCGTTTCTTTACTAATAAAGAGACAGATATGATTTTGCATATCAGGTTCGGTATCTAATAACATTCGTTCAGAATCAATGTATTGGTAATACAGGGTGACAGTGACCAACAGACTTGGCTGCAATATTTGCTCCGTTTTCTGCCTCATGAAACTTATCACCCGTTCTCAGTTCTTTACCTAGCTGTAGCCCTATGTAACAGATTACATATCTGGGATCCTGATCTGGTATCAAATACCCAGGACGTAAAGGATACTGAGAAACAGTTCTCTGTAATGAACACACCCGAAGATGATGCATCAGCATGCACTCTCTTCGTTTGGGCGGCACGGGAATTCTGGTAATCCCCAATTTCCTGCTCTGTTTTATAACAATTATAAGTTGGAGCGGGACCAACGTTCCGCAGCTCAGTATAACAAGCGGGTTCGGTCAATATCCGTATTATTATCTTGATTAAGGCGTGATATGGTCGCTACCTGGAGAGAGAGAGAAGAAAACACTCAGCGTGCGCTCTTGCAAGAATAGATTGGTTATTATTTTATCTAATCAGGATGGCTCCCAATGCTTTTTATCAAATCTTCCTTCAAACCCTAAAAGGAAAGACTAGCCGGGATTAATTACACACTACAAGTTCACCAATCTTTCTGCCAGGCCAGTGTCGGTACTTTGAGGGAGGTCCCCCGTGCTTTCGCACGAACCTAATTAATGTAAACCTCGTTTTCCCAGAGGCGTAACCCCGTTGACACCTTTCTAGACACCTACTTGATCGGCTAATTGTAATGTGTAAAACTCTTCCAGGAGTAACAATTACTCGCAGCGGGTATCGGGATCCAACTATCTCATAGAAGGTATGCAATCTCATTGCAAATTTCAACACTTGAAATTCCCGATAAGTTTTGCCCCTAGCGTCCTATGACCTTGACGGAGGCCAAACTACCCATAGTCCGCTAGTCAAGTTCAACCCGTTATTTCCTGATTGAATTAAACCCACCCGCACGACCCTTGACGGAGACCAAACAACGCCGTACGAATACCCTAATCCAATCGCATCATATGCTAGCAGATAAGCACTAGTTAGCTACCGTACACTACGCCTTGACGGAGGCCAAACTACCGCAGCACGAATACTAACTAGTACTTATCTGAAATGACGGAGGGCTACGACAGGTTTTTCTGAAAACCTATTGCGTAATGAACTTGATATCGTTGTAGAATCAAATGATTTTAAAAATGGAATGTTTTTTAGGCTTTTCTAGTTTTTCTAAAGGAGTCACTCCCGGTGAAGGGATCGTCGGTCCTTTCCTCATCGAATGAGGTGCGGGATATATCATATATATCACTGTGCAAAGCAAAAACTCTAAAAAGCAGTCAAAAGACAAACCGAGTGTGTAGCATCTGCCAGTTATTGCTAAAGGAGTCACTCCCGGTGAAGGGATCTCGGTCCTTTCCTCATCGAATAAGGTGCAGGATATATCACATATACCGCTGTGCAAAGCAGGAACTGTAGCTACCTGTTTTATTTTGAAATTCGATTCTACAACATATTTAGGTTTCTTTTACTTTCATTAATCACATTAATGAAGTCCCATCATTTAAATACCTAAACATCACAGATAAATACGACGTACACTTATGCCATCCGCATTCGCCTCGATGTCCCCTCGTGCACCGTTAGGTTAGGTAACTAACGGCAGAGCGGGGCAGGGCTAGCGCGGGTGTAAAACATAAGTAACGTCTATATAATATATCATATATACTATATAAAGTATCTATCACAGAACATCACATGATCACATCACAGATATCGCAGCAGAAGAAACATATGAAATATTGGATATACTAAGACGTCCGTGTTTTCAATACGAGCCAGTATAAAACACGGATTCCACGGTCAAGATGAATAGCCAAACCCACACCCCTAGACCCCTACGAGAGCGGCAAGCAACCCTACCAATTCTAGAGTTAGGAGACCCGGACTCGACTCCTCGAGTTGGTCTCCCACTGGACTCCAGAACCCGGTTACTTGTGCCTTCCTCCTTGGGTCTATCCTAGTGCGGAAAAGTAAATAATATACAAAGGGTGACATCTTCCGCAACCTGGAAGTGCCCCAATAAAAGAATATTACATACAAGTTTTTACATGAATGAAAATGAAAAACACTCATCTCACATAAAAACCCCCGGCTATTCAAACACGATGATCCAATATAACATATCCAGCAACACATAACATCACATGTCATCAACGTAAGTAAATATGCGCATCCCAATTGTCGTTGTCATATAGTAACGAAACCGGCGATATCGCATATTACACTTACGGTCACAGAAAAGAAAGTGTAAAACTACAACAGTTGGAATCCGCAACCTCCATAGACATCGCATGCCTAATCAAATGAATTCCTTAGACATCGCATGCCTAACAATTATAAACCCCGCATTTTAGTCTCAAAATCGAAAACACTTTTCAATACCTAGTCGGGCAATTCAACAGGATTCCCGACAATTTGATCGAATGCTCGTCGCAAACTTCAGTAGGCGGCTGCACCCCCGATACCGTCGACGAAGTGCACCAAGGCGGAACACCGCTGCCGCGAGCACCCGAGCGGATGCTTTCGGCGACGAGGTTCTCCTACAGTCACTTGGTCGGGGCTATGGAGTGAGGCTGTCTATTAAGTTTACCCGGCGAGTATCCGCGTACGCTACGTGATTGCGACGGACTTTTGATCACATCAAAATTCCGTGGCAACCGATCAAGTGAGACTAAATTGCTAGATTTACAACATTCATTCAGTTATCTCATAACTTTTGTGAATTCCAATTATTGTATCCCATTCTAGATAAATAGAAAATGTTAAACTTTTCGATCGAACAGTCAAACACCCAAATTTTCCCGATACAGATCAACACATGAAATAAGTCTAAAAACATTCAGTTCGTGCCTCAGTACCAACGGTCCAGCCGTAGAAGGGTCAAGCCAACGCCTCACATGTGGCACGCCGTACTGCCCCAAACCCGAAGGTTCAAAGGGCAGTTCAAGATGGTCACATAATCGAGTTAAGGTTTGTTGTCTTCTAGAGGGACCATCGCGTTACTTGCACTACTTAGAACGTCGTTAAACTACGGAAAAATCCAACACTTGGAAATTTCCCGATAGGGGAAAAATTGGGTATTTATATCCGGTCGAACTTTTTAACATATTCAAAAATTATCCGGAAAGCCACATAGACAAAATCTGATACTCCGATCGAAACACCGAATCCCCAAAGCAACCCCAAAATACTCAACTCTTGAGTACAGATTAAAAATTCCAATAAAACTCAGCACCTGAAACCATGAGTTACTGTGCAAAATAGAAAGGCAATTTCCATCATTTGGCCGCGGAACCGCCGCAGAAGCCAGGCTTCTGCCGCGGTTCCGCCGCACTATGAACAGTTCATGGAAAAAAAATTTCACCGTAATTCTTAGATTTCCCTCTGAATTTTTTAAGCATTTTTAATGTGGAAAAATCCCAGATTTTAGAAAAAGTCCAGAGAGCATGTTTGGTTTAGGGTTTCAGGTTCGTTCGGGTTTCAAACTTCGTCTACGCATCGCCTAAGGTTCTAGCTAGTCTCTGATACCACTGTAGGGATCCTAGGCACTCTAATGAGGTCTCACAAGGCATCAACCATGCCAATTTCAAAAATTACGGTGCCGAGAAACCCTAATACGGATCGTTGGCTAGAAGTTTAGGCGAAAAAGAAACTAGTTAACAACTTAACTAAATGGTAAACCGAAATACAACCTTTGTAGATCCGGTTCTCCACCTCCATGGCTCCGCGATGATGTCTCCTCGCTGTAAAAATCGAATCCCGGGCTCTAGAATCGGCTTCATCAGAGAAAGAGCGGGCTAGGTCATCGACGATGATGCCGAAGATGATCACGTCGAGGCATCACTAGATCAAGCTCCACCTTCACCAAGCCATGATAACTTGTGAAGGAAACACCCTATACTACTTGGCAAGAGGTAGAGGATGAAGAAATAGGAACTGGGTTCACTTTAGAATTGGATTTCTCACTCTTTTTCATCAATCACCATTGATGAAGTCAAGCTTTCTTCATTGAAGAAGATGAAGAAGAAGAAGCTAATATTATGATAAGTTATTTAAAAAGGAAAAGAAAATGAATACTTATCATAATGTAAACCATGGTCAAGTGTAGAGATTAAACTAAGGTTAGTTGGAATGGTTAGGGTTAAGGATGAGATAAGAATGGTGGACTTTTTCAAAGCTTCAAGAAGCTTCAACATAAAAACAAAATAAGCCACCATCCTTAATAATTTCCAAAATGAATATATAAATAAATGACTAAGTAAATAATCAAAACCCTAACCATTCATATAACCATGGTTTAATCTTTACACAAACCCAAGTGAGCAAGTATCATCAAACATGATACAAACTAGAGTACAAAAGTATATCACATATACAATGTGCACATCAAGTGAGAAAATCCATTTAAAGTGAACCAATACTAGTTAATGCAAAGTAATATATCAAATATATAATTATACATTAAATCATTAAATCAACACTTGATTTAACGATCCGGTCATATCGCATATCACCGACTAGTATCCAATGTATCGGCTTATCGAATCAATCCTTGAATCGATAATTAGGTTATATCGCATACAACCAATCGATACATTCATCGCGAGAATGGAATATGGTATCACATACACGCATTATTCTCGGTCCCGCACATATCTCATATGCGCTCCTATTTCGTTTCGCTTGAGCCAGGAAACCTCTGTGTAGGACTCTAAAGACTCGTCAATACGCCGGCAGCAGGTGATGATCATATCAAACACCCACAAGCCGCAAGCGGTCTGCTAAACGTAACGGCCACCCGGGTATTGAGCGATCAGAAGATCGACGAGCAAGCCCGCTCACACTCCTATGAATCCAACCAGTAACACTTACCGTACAGTCCGGTCTGATCGTCTGATATGTCGCATATCTCGCCTAGGGGTGGTAAACGTCAGACCCCAATAGCTCGATAAGTCGTGTCGATATGAGGTCTATAACAATTCGAGAAACTACTGGTAACACTTACCAGTAAATCTCAGCAACCCTGGCCAGGGATTTCCGGTTATAGCCAATCGAACACAGCGCAGCATCAACTCCCTATAGCGGGAGAGACGAATCCCCTCCTATCGCTCATTGCCTCCATGTGATTCGGGACTGTACCCAAAAACCACCGTTTTGCACGCGCTCTTAGACGTGGTAAGGTGGAAATCAAAGCACAGTGGGAACTATACAAGACTCTATGACGATCTCGGGTCAACAGACTACTCTGTACCAGTGTCACCAGAGAACTGCCATCTGACGTAAGGTATAATACCATCTGGGAGTTCTCGGCGAGTCCGTCCAGTGTACCCAGTCTCCACTGAGCACCCGTATATCATCTCTGATGTCAAACACCAATGGATATAGGATCATCCATCGCCCATCTGTATGGGTCGAGAAGGTATACGCTCGATATACTCTGGTATATCGATGCCCCGTCTCGATACACCCACGACTAGGGACTTTGAAGGATGTACTTATAGACTGTCTGTCCCCACTAGTATGATCTGCATCATAGTCCAGGTACTCAAGTACACATCCCAAGGGCTTTACCAACATGTAACAGAGAGACAATCAGTATACACGTTAAGGTAAAGAGCAACCAGATAGCATACTATCATGTCGAGCAAGAAAGTCCTCCCTATATATGTCCCAGCATCCACTACAATATACATCCTATGTACAGTAATGGCCTCTAGGGCATACATATAACTAACACCAAGATGTACAAAGATCTATGTCAGAATTATTGGTGGCATGGAATGAAGCGTGAAGTAGCCAGAAGCGTCGCAAAATGCTTGGTATGTCAACAAGTAAAGGCTGAACATCACCGGACAGCTGGACTACTTCAACCGTTACCAATCCCAGAATGGAAGTGGCAACACATCATAATGGATTTTGTGACTGCTCTTCCTCGCAGCACAAAGGGTAACTATGCCGTATGGGTCATTGTGGATCGACTCACAAAGTCGGCTCACATCATCCCATTTCGAGTTGGCCAATCAACTGAGACATTAGCGAAGAAGTACATGGAGGAAATTGTGAGACTTCATGGAGTACCGGTCTGCATTGTCTCCGATTGTGACACCAGGTTCCGATCGCAATTTTGGCAGAGTATGCAAGCAAGCTTGGGAACAAGTCTGAACTTCATCATGGCTTATCATCCACAAACCGATGGTCAGTCTGAGCGAACTATTCAGATCTTGGAGGATATGCTCAGAGCATGTATGCTAGACTTCAAAGGATCGTGGGAAGATCAGATACATCTTGTGGAGTTTTCGTACAACAACAGTTACCAAGCAAGCATAGGAATGGCACCTTTTGCAGCATTGTTTGGAAGGAAGTGTCGATCGCCATTAAGTTAGGATGACATCGGAGATAGGGAACTTCTTGGACCAGAGATGATAGTAGCGACTGTTGATGTGGTTCGTACTATCAGGGAAAGGATGCGCATAGCCCAAGATTGACAGAAGCACTGGGCTGATGTAAAGAGACGACACTTGGAGTTCCAGCCAGAAGATCACGTATTCTTGAAGATATCTTCGAACGGCAGAGTGATCCGATTTGGAAGACGGGGGAAACTAAGTCCGAGATACATTATACCGTTCGACATACTCGAACGAGTCGGTGAAGTGGCATACCGCTTAGCGCTTACACTCTCATTGGAAGGAGTGCATAATGTGTTCCACATATCCCAACTCAGAAGGTATGTGAGTGACCCCAACCATGTTCTTGATCATTCCGAGCTTACGATACAGCCCGACTTGACTTGTGAGCAACAGCCTGTAGAGATCCTGGATAGGAAAGTGAAAACACTTCGGAACAAGGAAGTTAACTTGGTCCGAGTGATGTGGAGGAAAGACACTCCAGGAGAGTCAACTTGGAAAAGGGAAGATGAAATGCGTGCAAGATATCCTCACCTCTTTGTAAACTAGTTCTCAAATAAAAGTTGTAAATTTCGAGGACGAAATTTTTGTAAGGAGGGTAGACTGTAACAACTCCATTTTTAGTGTACATAAATTTGCTTTAAATTTAAAGTATACTTGGAGTATTTAATGTTGCTGTTACCACTTTAAGTATCTATTTCACTCCATAATTACAAGAAGGAGCTTGTAGCTCATTGGTAATACCTTGCACTGCTGAACCAAGCCACCAGAGTTTAAATCCCATGCCCCACATTATTTTTAATATTTATTTTGTTTTAAATTTTTTAGAAGCCCAACAGTCCATACGGGATAACTCCCAAACTTTCCACTGAACCTGAAAAACTGAGTATACCAGAGCCTTACTCAGGCGACCCCCCACCTACCGAGCCTCCGACTTGGCCTGAGTCGGCCGAGTCGTTAACACCAAATTTGTGACCTTTCCCTTTCTCTACCCCTTTGTATAATTTAAATGTTTAGACCATTTCCAGAGAATCAATAAAGCCTCCTTTACTACAATTTTTAATACATTTTAATATATTTTTTACATTTTTTAATTTAAACTCTTCATCTATCCTAACCCTAGCCTAACCCTATAAATACCACCCTACCTTCTACCCTGTCACCCCAAAACTCTGAGACAACTCTCTAAAATTTCTAAGAAACTTGTGTACTTTGAAAACGATCACGAAGCGAAGCTACGGAGAAATTTCCGGTGAACTTCCGGCGATTGTTCTAGGAGCTTCTGGTGACGAAGCGACACACCGGCGATTCTGTTGGAGATAGTGCCCTCAGAGTCAATTATTGGATCACAGGCACGTGATTGCAATGATTGAGGGAGGATCTATCCCAGTAGGACAGTCTTACTCAAGATGATAGTATTCTATCTGGTTTATCTTTATCATCGTGTACTGCTTTAGGTGACCTTACGAGTCGCTATTACACATTAATAGAGCCCCTAGGATTCTTGCTTGACTACCACCAGTATGAGGGCGATCATATACGTGAGAGCTGGAGTCTATAAGCACATCCTTAAAAGGTCCCTAGTCGTGGGAGTTTCGAGACAGGACATCGATTCTCCAGAGTAGACTAGTGTATACAGTCGAGACCTCGACGAGGGGCGGTGGTCGGTCTCACAAGCCACTGGTGTCAGTTGGTTCACCTAAGATGTATATATGTGCTCATTGGGTTATGAGTACACCGGACAGGACTCGCCGGGAACCTGCTAGTTGGTATTATACCTGACGTCAGATAGCAGTTCCCTGGTGACATGTGTACAGTTTAGTTCATCGACCTGAGATCGTCATTTGTCTCGTGTGAGTTCCCACTGTGCTTTGATTACTACCCTACCACGGCTCAAAGGAGTCGTACAAACAGGTTTTAGTTGGGTACAGTCCCGAGCCACATGTAGGCAGTAAGCAGATCTGCAGGGGTTCGTCTCTCCCGGTATTGGGGGTGAGGTCGCGTTGTGTCTAGGAGAGCCAGTACATGAAAAGTCCTTGGCCAAGGCAGGAGATTTACTGGTAGGTATTCCAGTAGTATCTCAGGGTGTTCTGGGCTACACTCCGACACGACTTGTACCGCTATTGGGGGTCTGACTTTTACCAACCGCCTAGGCCCGCCATGCGATGCTCATAGATGAACGGACCGGACTGTAGGGATATTGTCACTGACAGGCTCAGTAAGGTGTCAGGATGAGTTCACTCATCAACGTCCCTTTTGGTCAATAGCTGGTGGCCCGTCACGTATGGCTTCTGACGTGCTAGTGGTTAAATCCACAGCCATAGTATTGACAATTCTTTAGAGTCCACCACACACACAGTTACTCAGGTTTCGGGCGAAACGCTGTAGAGGCCGTATGGAGATATGGCAGGGTTCGATCAGATACGTGCGGTATTGCACGGATCGTGATCGGACGGTTTTTACTAGCCGGCTTTGGCTTAAGCCGGATCCTAGTATTAGACAGTGTAGTTTTGTCTCCTTGCATTTGTATTCAGTGGGAATACAAATGCGGGCATGTATATGCAGTAGCGGGGTTTTCCTGTAATTTATTACGGGATCAGTTTTCTGAAGTTGCCAGTTTTCATTCCGTTCCAGCCGGTTTTTCCTTTGTTCCTTCCCGGCCGGACCTTTCGATGGAGGGGGTTATTTGCAAGTTTGTAAATAACTTATTGTGAGGGGGTTTCTTGCATTTGTGGCTTCTATCATCATGAGATTCCTTTCTTATCACATTGCTTGCATTAAATAAGATTAGAATGAGATTAGAAATGGATTGGAAATTGATTTGATCATTGGCTTCTCTTTATCATTGTCTTTTTTCTCCACTTGCTAATAATTCATTTTTACCTCCACCATTCTCATATGAGAGGCCGGCCACTTAGAGAGGGGAGAGAGGGTGAGTTCATTTTTCATGAGGGAAATTTGATCATCTCATTTTGCTTGCTCCAAAATTCCTAAGCCCTCTCCAAAGCTCATCTCATTCTCTCTTTACCTCCATCATGGAAACTTCCAAAGACCCCAAAAGAGACAACCTACTACACTTGCCTACAGCATATCTTGGACGCGTCGGCTAGCCAATTTCACGCCCGAGTTGCCTCGGTCCAGAGGTGGGAGCCCGTAAAAGAAATTGGCTACGTGGTGCCCTTTTCGACGAGGACGTGACGGACGGAGATTCCGCGGGAGATCGGAGTGGAGACGAAGACCGAAGGACACGGATCACTTGGTATACTTCTCTACTCTTATTCTAGTTTGCTAGTAGCTAGGTTAATGGCCCGATCCGGGTTAAAAGTGCGCGGTGATGCCGGTTTGCTAATTTGCAAAGTTTTTCATTTCCGCATTCCGGCGTCGGATCGACGGCCGAGGCGCCACCGCGGACTTACATTGGTTTCAGAGCCACGCCATTAACTTAGCCTAGCTTGTTCTAACGTGTTTAGAACTCGATCGAACAATAAAACCCCAAAAACTGTATTTTCCTTGCATCTGGTTTCTGTCGAAATTTTTTAGCTCCAAAATTTTTTCAGGTTGTTGCAGAATACTGTGCAGGGAATTCTAAGCACTCTGTGAAAAATTGGTCACAAGATCTCACCATACCACCACGGAACCGCGGCCAAACCCATGCTTGGGCCGCGGTTCTGCCGCGATTTTGACTGTTCATTTGACCAAATTTTTGCAGAGAGCTTTTGAGTTGAAAATGGGGGTTTTAGGATATTCTTTTTGGGCCCAGATTTTCTGTGAGTGCTACAGTACTGCTAGGGGCCCACTTCGCTAAATTTGTTCGATCGGATATTTTAAACACATTAGTTCACAGTATTTACATTATATCTGCGACCGTGAATGTCATTCGATCGGTAAATCCAGTCTATCTGCTATAGCCCTTTTAGACGGATTTGCGAACGTGATATTCACGTTGATGTTCTGTGTTGTGCTGTGATGTTGCGGATTGGTCGTGGGGGATAGCCTGATTGCAATATTAGTACAGTTTTGTTTTATATGTACATTTGATATTGCGGGGCGAGCGTCCGACATGTGGACTGCCGTCACTGTCTGTTTGTATTATTCTTTTGGGGCACGACCGGGTCGAGGTCGATGTACCCGTTGTATGTATATTTTACTTTCTGTACTAGGATTACCCCGCGGAGGGGTGCACGGATAGCCAGATTCTAGAGGGAAACGAGCCCGCATCTCATGGCGTTGAGACAGAGGGGGCTTTACTCTAGAATTAGCGGGCTATTGGCCGCACTCGTAGGGGGTATAGGATTGACCCAGGAGGGGTGCCCAAGTTACCGGATTCCGTGAAGTGCTGGGTTGTCCATTCACGTTGTTGAAGGGGGCTGCCTCGGTTTTGGCGGGTGACTTGCCGCGCCTGTAGGGGTCTAGGATTTTCATTGCACATGCTATCCACACGCCCAGAAATCAAAACCAAAAGCAGAAGAGTGAAGGAAAACCAATCAATTGAAAGCGAGTTTATCAAATAAGTCATATCAAGCCTTTTTAGAAACAATATCAATCTTTCCAAAAATTTCGGCAGAGTCTCCTTTGTAAATACTGGCCCCCAAAATGGGTACAACAAGAATATATATGAATACAACAAATAAGGCATCCCCAAGCGGGAGCTAGCTCTTCGCCACAAGGCGGTCACAAATCCCACGCAATGTAAATCAGCAATGTGCATAAATAATCATAAGAAGCACAAGTAAAACAGCATGTCGACTCAAGTGAGCTCGACCCCCAAATATAGCATAAAAAGCCCACAAATCTCACAGTCTCGTCTCTAGGTCAATATACAACAATATTGGTAAATACAGTAGATGGAGTACTCTAGATACAAATAATATACAAGGTGGTACAAAATAATAATACAACCCACCTACGAGCAAAAGCCTCGAGTCCAGGCAAAAGAGGCAAAAGAAGCGGTGCGCCGCCGCTACTGTGCTGACGGAGCGGACCTGCAAAAGACTGTGGCACAACGGGGGTGAGTTGCCAACTCGTGAGTAATAAATAACATCTATATAGCCTATCGCAAGCATGCACACAAGCATCCTAGCATTTATAATACAGGTATGGCAGGATATACTAGCAGGTATGTATGCAACATGAATATACTAGCAGGTATGTAGGCAACATAAATATACTAGCAGGTATGTATGCAACATGAATCACCTCGTGATGTGCATGTGTAAGTATAAGAAATCATATTTTTCCTTTAGGAACCTCTTTTGAAATATCAGCACAATACCAATAGAATCAACAAGAATCTGTGTCCAGCATCGACACCTCAAAACTATCTCAATCTCATGTATCCGTATCATAGTATCTCTGGCCTCAGCCGTCCGGCTGACCCATCTCAAATATCAATATCTCATCATCTCGCGGCCACGGTCAGTATCCTCTGGATATCCGCCATGCCAAATGAAGTCACCGGTAGGTAATCCATCCCCTGCCAGGCTCAACGTCAACAACACGATCCTCTTGCCCCGGGGTACCTTACCGGGCCCACCATGTACCCGTGACGGTTCCTCCACTCCTCGACATGGATCTCAAAAACCACAGCAAACTCATGCTGGACGACACTTTATATCACTAGAAAACCGCAACTTTTTATATTTTAAAAGATCATAAGTTGTAAATTTTGCGGCTTTCCCCGAAATCCAGAAATATCATAAATCTCAAGAAATCATCATAAGTGCATATGTCAATGATAATGAATGCATATGATATCAATAACCAAGTTGCAATGTATGATTAATAAACTAGGCATAAATAATTGATGTAATGGTATACATGCACATGAATAGCAATTCTACAATGTTATTTTAAGGATTTATTGCAATAGTACAGGTTTAAGTATCAAATATGGTGACAATATTCTAGATTATAAGTTATCTAGTGTCGTGGCATGGAAATTACCAGGGCGTGTGTGTACGCATGAATAGTGCTCGTGCTGCATATAAAAAACTCTGGTAATGGTGCAGGTGTCCTATAGAATGGGTTCGCATATGTATGACAATATAAAGCATGGATGTAGCAAGATGTTACGCAAGCATTTACTCCTAACTACTAATATCACCAGAAATCTTTAAACTACTTAAACTATCGGGCGACTTGCGCCATCCAAACGATAGTCCCCCGTAGATATTACATCTACTCACCGGAATCCCCAGCTAGCTATGTCCAATCACCGCCTTTCCTTTTCGTGCCGCGTCCGAAGTCTCCGCGACCGAACCTGGAATTTGCACCAATACAAAACATAAGGTTACATATCATGAAACGACGCAAATCCCAAACGAAAACATCAACATTCACGAGTTAGGCACAACGTGCACAAGGTGCGCGGAACACACACGAAAATCACAAAAACTAACTATAATCGTCGTTTTGGGCTCCCGGCAATGCTAAAACCCAATAAAACCAAAAATCCGCATTCACACACCCTAAAATTCGTAGGAGATGCTAAAAATATCCCCAAGGTATCACAAATAATTCACCACTTAATTTTAATAAAAACCTAGTAAGCACAAAACTTGCCAATTTGGTGCAAACATCGAAAATTAGCGATAAGGTTATCACAATCCAACACAAATATTCAACCACACAACTAGTTAGCCACAATCACATAAATTCAACCCATTTACCATGCTTCAAAACACATTTTCCATACACAAACCCTTTCTTGAATTTCCTAAAACAACAATTTACAACCAAACTCACACTTTTAAAATTTACTAAATTAGCATAGTTTAAAGACCACATAACAAAGTAACCTCTTAGATTAGGTTGTGTAGGAACTAGATAGCAAAATAATTTAATTAACCTAATAATGGTTTCTAAAACCCTAGTTCAATTCAAACCATTCACTTTAAAAAACTAGATTAGAAATTAGCAATGAAATTTAACACTAAAACAATTTCATTCAAGGAATCAAACCATAAGTATTTAAATGGGTCAAAATTATACCTCAATTTTTTTAGAGATCTAGCATGTGATTTGCCTCTAAGGATGGCCTCCTAGCTCCAAGATTCATGCAAGAATGGCTAAGGAGAAATGATAGCATAAGGATTTGGTTTGAATTTTTGAATAACTTGTGGATTTTGATGTGTTTTTTGATGAAATTTGAAGGGAAAAATGTGGACAGCAGCAGGGTATGCTCAGCCAGCAGGAGGGAATTGGGATTTGTGAGAGAATGGTGTGGAATTTCCAAAGTAAAAGTCCCCCAATACCACCTAATACCCATACCTCAATTACAATAAATTAATCCATTTATTTTGTTACCATTCAAGTGAGTTGAAGAAAAAAGAAAAAAAGAGAGGGGAAAGTGGGCTACTGAATTCGACAGTGGAGAGGATGGGGGAATGGTGTGGGTTGTGGGAATTTTTCAAGGTCAAAGCCTCTCCAATCAAGTACACCAAACCTCCAAAATATATATATAAAACCTATACCTTTTTAATTCAATCTCTCACATAACAAAAGAGTTGAAGATAATTTTTTTGAGGTGGGAAATTTCTGCAGTAGCTTCAGCCCAAGAGATGAGGGTTAGGAGGTGTGAGTGATTACAAAAAAATTCTATGCAAAAAGACCCCCCACGACCTCAAAATTGCAAGTTTTAGTTCAAAATAATTATATTTTTGTTTTCCATAATAAAAACCAATTAAAACTTGAAATAAAATACTAAAAAATTATATTACAACTAGATTTTAATTAACATAATTTTAAATATTAAAATTAGCCCATTTAAATTTGTATTTATTACTAATTTAATGGATTTTTTTTACCAGCTTAAAATAATATTAAAAATTGAAAAATTAGGGAAAAATTTTAAATGACCAGAAATTTATAAGTAACTCATTAGCTACTAAAAACTAGCAATTACCTATCCAAATTAGGTATAATTAGGCCTAAACTGCAAAATAACAAAAAAAACGATTTACGGAAAAATACCAAATTTTCACGATTTTCGGGAAAACACCAAAACGACTTTTCAAGGCGTTACATTTGCTCCTCGGGTGATCCCGACTAATTCTTCTTTCAGGTTTGGGGAAGAATTTGACGTTACAGTGGGAGGTTTCCAGATTAGATAAAGTGATAACCATTCTGATCTAGATTAGAGTGCACGCTGAGTGTTTCTTTTCTCTCTCTCTTTGGCAGCGACCATTGACCCGACCCTAGACTATGACTCAGTGACCAAGTTGACCGAACCTTCTTTAACACTGGCTTTTGGATTGTCAGAGTTGCAAACCTCATTGCTACTCCTACTTTTACCCTTTTCTCCAGGACACCCCGTATTACTACGAACGTCCACTTCCATTGAACAAAACCATCGTATGGTTATATACGAACTCGAAGGATTTTATTCGAGGATGGTTTCCGGTTCTGGAGAAAACGAATAGGACTATTCAGTTGTCTTTTCCCTTTTTCCTTCTCTCAGGTTGCGAGTACTCCTTGGTTTAGGAGATAGTACACCTATTACGCAAATTGGATAGTCTTCTTCCAAACCATAGGCAGGTGCCGACCAGTAGGGAATGAAGAAAACCAATTAGCCTAAACGGTGTACAGAAGGTATTAAGTTAAGACAAAGAAAGGGAATAGTAAGAGGGCAAAGTAAATTACGACTGCTATTCACGACCAAACCAAGTATTTCTTCGCCAATCCTAAACCACCTTTGTATTTCTCCAGGACACTCCGTATCACTACGAAGATCCATAGTTTATTTGGATACTCCATCGTATGGTTATATACGAACTCGAAAGGAACTTGTTCCAGTTCGGGGATGGATTCTGGTTCAGGAGAAATAGGAATAAGGTTCATTCGGTTTTCTTTTATCTTCACCTTCTCTCGCATTGCGAGTGCTCCTATGATTAGGACAGTACACCCATTATGCTTATTGGATAGTCTTCTTCCAAACCATAGGCTGGTGCAGAATGGTAGGGAAGGAAGAAAACCATTTGGCCTAAAGGGTTGTGTAGAAGGTAATGACTAAAGACATATAAAGGGATTTAGAGAGATGGCAAAGAAATATACGGTTACTTTGTGAATCTGGATAATGGAAGAGGCATTACTAGGAATACCCGGATACGCCATCGAAACATTTCAATGTTTCAGTTTCACTGTGTACTGTTAAAGGAAAACTAATTTCCCAATTAGACACTTGCTCCAGGGTATGTATTTACCAGGTTTGATTCTCACATCTGTATGGTTTTACAGATGATGAGTGGGAGTAAGTTATTGGGAATTAGGTGATCATCCTCATTATATCGGGATTCGTTGTAATTGGTGATATTTAAGGAAGTCACCTAGGTTGTTTGCCGGACGGCAAATATTTGGTTTTGAATATCCGTTGTTATGCACCAATTTCAAATTGATATATCTGTACGTCTATTTTCATAGAGTGAGATATACCTTTCTGAGATTATGTCTATGACATTTACCTATACCAGTGGATGGTTAGGTAAGGAGAATTGAACAGCGGTGTAATTCTTCTTAACCATAAGTACAGTTTTCAACCTACGACACACAGTGAATGAGTAATTTGACTCAAGGGACTTATATAGAGTATTGTATGTTGTCCAGTGTCCATTAGGACAGAGGGGTTGGTCCTCGTACTATGTTCTGTTTACTTGTGACTTCTCTAGTTCTTAGACAGGTGTTTCGTAGAAACACAGGGTCTGAGTTTTGAGAAGTTATTGGTATAAGAATAAAGTAGAGAACCAGATATTGCAAATATCGGGATTCTTCAAGGTGATCGAAGATGTAGATACTTGTGAATGGTATTCAGTTGATAGTAACGATTAAGAGAACTGGCTTCTCTTTCAGGTTACTCATAATTGGAAGTATTCCTAAGTTGAGTAATGCTGATCGGCCTCCTTCCATTTAGTTGACATGCACTGGAGACAGCTGCATGATTTGAATCTGGTTCAATTAAATCAGTGCCTCTATTTCTTGGATATAGAACAGTTCATATCTTAACATTATTAAGATACGGGGAGTTGTCCGTCTTATACTTAAAACCAGACTCCGGATAACTCAAGGCACGTTTCAGTAGTGGCTGTTTGTGGGTTGACCCGGGCTGTGACGAGCGTTGACTTTCTACCATCTGGAAGATCAATAGTGATATTGTTCTTGACTCGCCACAGTTTTAATAAAAATGGATTTTTTCAGAAAACAGTAGTGGGAGTATGGTAGAACTGGAAGTGATTCCAGAACCGCAAACGATTACTGAAAATTTGATAAGAACCTAAAGATTCAATCTGGTTTGACATTCCATTGGCCACTCCGCAGATAAAGTGGGTAACCTCAGGCACCCAAGAGGTACTTCGGTATGCTCAAGGACGGTGGCAGGGAGGTTCTTGTTTACCTAGACTTTCCATTGCTGTTGTTCCAGGCTGTGAGACCCGGCAGGAGGATGAGTATAGCGTCGTTCTAAACTAGCTTTAGAAGCGTACGTGTATATGACTCTGCCAGAGGGTTGTCGTAGTCAGTGGGAGCAACGGAAGCATAGTGGACAAGTGGCTTATGTCTATTTATAGACTAAAGCAGATATAGCGGAGATAGATCATCTATTTCTGATGTGACAGTCATAGGTTTGACTTCATCAGAATAGGGGAAGGATCTGTTAAGAAGGTAGTAGGGTGTGATGTCCTGGTATTTGGATGACATACACAGAGTAGGAAGTAATATTCCTATACTACGGTCGGTTATACATTGGTTGTCACACAGTAGTTTCTTCACATGGGATTTGGATATTATATCAGACATTCTGGTTACTAGATCTATGGTTTTAGATCTAGATTTGGGTGGTTTCCCAATCTGGGTACTTTGACCGCATTCTAAGAGTATTTAGAATGGACGACTCCTGGCACGGTAGTGTACCTGCAGGTAATGGAGTCACCCTCTCTAAATGTGTCTTATAGACTAAAGTAGAGAGGGATGTGCATGATTGGCAGATCACTTGCTTAGGCAATTGAGTCAATCATGAGATGTCAAGTACCACACCAGATGTTGTTCTTGCAGTAGATTCAATAAGTTGATATTGATCCAATCCTGGAGAAACGATCGGAAGCAGTTTTAGAACATAAGTGCATGTTCTAAGGATATGATAACGACAGCCTCATTCGGGAGACAGTTATCATTCTAAACTTCCAAGGTGACATGGATGACAGAGTGACTGTCAGAGTTATAGTTTTCCCTCTGACGAGGGGTAGTATTTTGTCCAGGTGGATACTGAGGGAAGGCATGGCGCAGGATACTGATTAAGTTCAGTTGACGATATAGTCTAAGAAGTTTGGATTTGGAGTTCATTTATGAGCTAGGTCCCATCAGAAATCCAGACATTCTAAGACAGGTATTGCTCATTTTGGGAGATGGCTTTCTCCGCGAACTTGAGATATAGAGAGACATAGAAAGAAACATCAAAGCGGATCCACTCACTGAGGCTATTCCTCGAACGCAATAGTTTCACAAACGAGCTTTGTGAGACTGATTAGTAGAGGAGTTGGGTGTTCGGTATCACACGGGCTGTGAGTATGTGACATCGTAATAATTAGCCTTGAGTGCAAGTGGGAGAATGTTCAAGATAGTGCCCACAGAGTCAATTATTGGATCACAGGCACGTGATTGCAATGATTGAGGGAGGACCTGTCCCAGTAGGACAGTCTTACTCAAGATGATAGTATGCTGTCTGGTTTATCTTTATCATCGTGTACTGCTTTAGGTGACCTTACGAGTCGCTATTACACGTTGATAGAGCCCCTAGGATTCTTGCTTGACTACCAGCAGTATGAGGGCGATCATATACGTGAGAGCTGGAGTCTATAAGCACATCCTTAAAAGGTCCCTAGTCGTGGGAGTTTCGAGACAGGGCATCGATTCTCCAGAGTAGACTAGTGTATACAGTCGAGACCCCGACGAGGGGCGGTGGCCGGTCTCACAAGCCACTGGTGTCAGTTGGTTCACCTAAGATGTATACAGGTGCTCATTGGGTTATAAGTACACCGGACAGGACCCGCCGGGAACCTGCTAGTTGGTATTATACTTGACGTCAGATAGCAGTTCCCTGGTGACATGTGTACAGGTTAGTTCATCGACATGAGATCGTCATTTGTCTCGTGTGAGTTCCCATTGTGCTTTGATTACTACCCTACCACGGCTCAAAGGAGTCATGCAAACATGTTTTAGCTGGGTACAGTCCCGAGCCACATGGAGGCAGTGAGCGGATCTGCAGGGGTTCGTCCCTCCCGGTATTGGGGGTGAGGTCGCGCTGTGTCTAGGAGAGCCAGTACATGAAAAGTCCTTGGCCAAGGCAGGAGATTTACTGGTAGGTATTCCAGTAGTATCTCAGGGTGTTCTGGGCTACACTCCGACACGACTTGTACCGCTATTGGGGGTCTGACTTTTACCAACCCCCTAGGCCCGCCATGCGATGCTCATAGACGAACGGACTGGACTGTACGGATATTGTCACTGACAGGCTCAGTAAGGTGTCAGGATGAGTTCGCTCATCGACGTCCCTTTTGGTCAATAGCTGGTGACCCGTCACGTATGGATGATACCTCTGACGTGCTAGTGGTTAAATCCACAGCCATAGTATTGATGAGTCTTTAGAGTCCACCACACACACAGTTACTCAGGTTTCGGGCGAAACGCTGTAGAGGCCGTATGGAGATATGGCAGGGTCCGATCAGATACGTGCGGTATTGCACGGATCGTGATCGGACGGTTTTTACTAGCCGGCTTTGGCTTAAGCCGGATCCTAGTATTAGACAGTGTAGTTTTGTCTCTTTGCATTTGTATTCAGTGGGAATACAAATGCGGGCATGTATATGCAGTAGCGGGGTTTTACTGTAATTTATTACGGGATCAGTTTTCTGAAGTTGCCAGTTTGCATTCCGTTCCAGCCGGTTTTTCCTTTGTTCCTTCCCGACCGGACCTTTCGATGGAGGGGGTTATTTGCAAGTTTGCAAATAACTTATTGTGAGGGGGTTTCTTGCATTTGTGGCTTCTATCATCATGAGATTCCTTTCTTATCAAATTGCTTGCATTAAATAAGATTAGATTGAGATTAGAAATGGATTGGAAATTGATTTGATCATTGGCTTCTCTTTATCATTGTCTTTTTTCTCCACTTGCTAATAATTCATTTTTACCTCCACCATTCTCATATGAGAGGCCGGCCACTTAGAGAGGGGAGAGAGGGTGAGTTCATTTTTCATGAGGGAAATTTGATCATCCCATTTTGCTTGCTCCAAAATTCCTAACCCCTCTCCAAAGCTCATCTCATTCTCTCTTTACCTCCATCATGGAAACTTCCAAAGACCCCAAAAGAGACAACCTACTACACTTGCCTACAGCATATCTTGGACGCGTCGGCTAGCCAACTTCACGCCCGAGTTGCCTCGGTCTAGAGGTGGGAGCCCGTAAAAGAAATCGGCTACGTGGTGCCCTTTCCGACGAGGACGTGACGGACGGAGATTTCGCGGGAGATCGGAGTGGAGACGAAGACCGAAGGATACGGATCGCTTGGTATACTTCTCTACTCTTATTCTAGTTTGCTAGTAGCTAGGTTAATGGCCCGATCCGGGTTAAAAGTGCGCGGTAGTGCCGGTTTGCTAGTTTGCAAAGTTTTTCGTTTCCGCATTCCGGCGTCGGATCGACGGCCGAGGCGCCGCCGCGGACTTACAGATTCCTCTCCTTCCATCTCACTTTCGTTATTGTCCAAAACCCGTAAGTCCTAAATTCTACCTCTCTTTTCTTTTCTAAAATACGGATTTACAAACCCGACGGAATCGGAACACATCCGATTTCCGATTCGGTTTTCTTATAAAACTTCACTTCTCGTTAATACAATTATGCTTAAACTCTTTCATGTCGACTATTAAACACTAATCAACCAAATTGATCAAGTTTCATTTCATAAAATGATGGCTATTTCACTTTATCGTATTTTTCATTTAAATACCACTTTGTTTCAATTATACATTTAACTTCATTAAACTTTCTATATCTTTAAGTAGACCACGAGGTAATGACCTACCTCCTCACACACTCATATGAAACATAACACGACACCCTCAAGAACTTAGAATACGGGAAAACAAACATTTTCATTTAAATACCCTTTACTTAATAAAACCATTTCTAAAAGATTTAGTATTGATACATCTTTACAAATAAATAACCTTTGAGCTAATAATAAAAATATCTAGACTCGGCCAATTAAGGACTGTCGCACTCATTAGGACAAAGGAAGGTTGTGTGCATTCAGTCGTTTATCTAAACTTGACTTTGTGGTGCCTAGGCTAGACAAGTGAGAAAGGTAACTTTAAAAGGCTCGTCTCACGGTGATTCGTGAGCGGATCCCTCCTTTCTTCACTTGTACTTACCTGGCCACAATTGGCGGTGAAGAGGTGATTTGAGGGATATCTCACAACTTGTCGCTTTGGACCAGTTAGGAGCAGTCTAGTTGACTTAGGAGACCCTAGAACATAGAATACGGGAAATCAACATCTTTACAAATAAATACCATTTACTTAATAAAACCGTTTTCTAAAGGATTTAGTATTTATACAAATCTTTGTAAAGCGCCGCTACAACCCATTTTGGGGAACCCGTTCGGGATGGTGCGGATTATCGCACATCCTCGGACTTAGTAGTGCGAGATTCAGACCTCTGCAAGGAGCATTCGGTCTCGAAAGATTTAAAATACGACATCTTAAGAAAATGAGATTTTTAGAATATAAAATATATATTAAAATTATTTTTGTATAGATATATGTATATTTATCATTAAAATACCTATTTTGTTAGGACATAAATATTCCACTTTTTTTCTAAAAATCACAAGAATCAATTTTACACTAAAATACCATGAATTCCATACAAAACCAATATTACAAATAAATACCATTTATTATGAAATTAGGATATTTCCACTAGAAATATCACAATATAAAATTTACATTCATTACCACTCTAAAAACGATTAATAAATACTTGGGGTGTATTTTGAAAAGTATATAAAGGTATTTTTACATAAAACCCCCTCAAGTTCTATAATTTACCCTAAGGACCCTAGTAAACATAGGTTTAGGTGGGTGCTTGCCTATCTAAGGTTGACATCTTAACAACAGTGTTATCAATACGGTAATCATCTTGGAAAAAGACACGCATCCTGCCGTCCATGTGCGGCGGTTACCGATAACATCAAAACAATCAGGACTTCAATTTACTTTTCTAATTGTCTGACTCAGAGTGAGTCTTATTATAATCTGACTTGAATATGATTCAAGTACAATCTATAATCTACAAATCCATGAATCCATTATTCCATATATTCAATCTATCAACTTGACTGAACCGAACCATGGATATACATCCATTTACATGATTCTCCAGTTACATCCATTTACTAATATCATGGTTTCGGTCAGTCATCTAATTATACAATCTATACAGTTACAATACAAGAAAAACAATACAATCAAAACACTACCGGGTTTAAGGGGTAGATTGGTACGGAAGGTGTTAAAAGTGGCACGAGACGGTAATATTAAGACACCTAACCTATATTCCGTTGCTGTTGTACCGTGGCTTAACGGTTCCTTGTACATTCCGTTTGCCCTGTTCTCTAGCATATAGGGACCCCTCTTGTATACATTGGCATCCTTCTGTACCAAGCTATAAACAACAACGTTAACACAACATTACAACAATATAATACAACTTTAAAAGATACTTCTTATTCTGTCTATTCTATTTCTCCCTTATCTTTGGGACATACCGAGCGACCTGTTCGCTGACGACATTCTCTTTCTTTCTTCTTTGAATGTCGTCAGGTGATCTGGACACTGCAGAGATCGAGCCCACCACTGAAGACTTGGACCAGTTACCCCGAGCTCTAGTCATTGTACACTTTCCATTTCAGTACCTTTTCATTTCTGTTATGCCATTATTTAGGCATTGCTTTATTTCAATTGTATTTACTTTCCATGCATTGTACAGAAAGAAGGTGAATAAATAAAGTTGCTGTTTTATTATATCTTGTTTCTTATGCATTTACTTTTTTTATATTGCTTAGTTACGCTTAACGTATTTGCTTCTGAGTAAATATGTAGCGGCCTCATCGCGTCCTCTGCCCGTATACTGGGAAGCGGGGCATGATATAGATGTTAGACTAGACTCAAGTCATACCTATTTCAAAACTAACGAATCGTGAGTATTTTAAAGACATGCCAAGGGATTCTCCGGATATTTTCAAAAGACGCAACTTTTCTTAAAAACACCGTAGCCCTTATTTTTCTAAACACCACGATTCGTGTTATTTCAAATGGCAAAGCTGTATGACATATATATATTGATGTAGATTCTTCACTGTTGCATATATTATTCGATTTCCGCATATCCTTGCTATTCGCATCGAATTGCATGTTTAAATGTGTTTATTGTTATATTAAACCCATGCTGTCAGGACACCAGCACTATTATCGATGATGCGTATGTTCCACATACACCTGCTTGCCGGCTCACACACTTCATCGTCGATAATTGCCATGTCATACACAGTAGGATTGTTGCATCAGGATATGACTCCTTGTATGATATACTGGCACACATGCATATTGTACACTCATACTTGCGGATATACCTACTTGTACATCCATATTGGCGCACATGCATATTGTACACTCATACTTGCGTATATACCTACTTGTATGATATACTGGCACACATGCATATTGTACACTCATACTTGCGGATATACCTACTTGTACATCCATATTGGCGCACAGGAATATTGTACACTCATACTTGCGTATATACCTACTTGTATGATATACTGGCATACATGCATATTATACACTTATACTTGAGGATATACCTACTTGTACATCCATATTGGCGCACAGGCATATTGTACACTTATACATGCGTATATACCTACTTGTACATCCATACTGGCACACATGCATATTGTACACTCATACTTGCGTATATACCTACTTGTACATCCATATTGGTGCACAGGCATATTGTACACTCATACTTGCGTATATACCTACTTGCACATCCATACATACTTGCGTATATACCTACATACATATTGTACATTCATACTTGCGTACACACATATTGTACACCCATACTTGCATACGTACGTATTTGCACATACATAGACGATTCTGGCTTGATTTTGGAGATTTGGGAACCGCAGGATATATTTTAAAACTGGATTCATTTGAAAGAGCGGTTTCCCCTTGATATGTGCATATTACTATTCCATGTTGTATGATATACTGATATGCTTACATTTCTTTTATTTGTCCCATACATCATGCTTTATGATTATACGCATTGAGATATGTTGTTTCCATGATATTTCTGGATTTGAGAACCGTGGGTATTTCAAAGGAAAGTATGTACTGTTTTAAAAACCCGGTTTCTCTTGATATGATATTTCAGTGCGTCCACCATGAGTTTTATCGGTTCTGATATATTTATATACCCATGCGAGGAGGAGTCGTGGGCCGTGTGCGGGTATGTGGTGGACCCTGTATGGTACCCCGGGGTAAGAAAGGGATGCTGTGTATATAGACGGTGAGCCTGGCATAGGGATGACTACCTACCGGTGATAGTATTTGGGCTCGGTGGATATCCGGAGGATACCGACCGGAGTCGAGAGATGATATGGGCCGATCCGGACTGACGGAGCCCGTGGGCCGATCGGGACCGACGGAGCCCTATATATATAAGGATTTACGTGCCGATGCTGGGCACAGGTTTCATGATGTTTTCGAGTGTCGATGCTAGACACTCAGGTTCCATGATTTGATGTGTCACGAGGGACACGTTGATTTATATCCTCATACCTTCATGCATATGCTTTATGATATTTACATACATGATGTTTTGTGTCATTGGTTGACACGTGGACGGGATCCACATGCATACAGACATTGATTTAATAGTTGGATGATATCCACATATTTAGACTTCATGATATAGTTATCATTGATTTCATGATGATTACATTGATCATACCTCATATTTATGATATGTTGCTACCTGAGGCATTGACACGAGCACTTGGTATTACACTGATGTATAAATGTTTACCCTTGCCACTTTATCATGCTTCAGACTTTATTATATTGAGGATATATATTACTGATCGTATTGATCTAGGATTGAGTCATACATACGATTTCTGCTCTGTGATGTTTTCTACTCACGAGTTGGCAACTTACCCCTATTGTGCCACAGTTCTTGCAGGTTTTTGCCGTACAGGTTTCATTGCGGCTTTCTGGCATACTGCTTCCTTTCTGGGTGATTGCTTTGGTAGGTTGGTTCACTCGCATCGTGACCACCATTATACTTATTTTTTTCAGTTGTATCTAGAAAAATTCCATCAACCAGACATGTTTTTTCATTGACTTAGCAGACCAGTGATGTATATTCTTTCGACCTAGAGTCGCGCGTTGTATTATTATGGGTTTTCATGTTGATTTGAGTTTCCTTTTGAGTTTTGATCCTCGCCCTTCGGCGTAGTATATTATATTGCTTCCGTGGTTGTAGCCATCGATTGACGAAGTGCTAGCCCCCGCTTGGGGATGTCTTTTATCATTCATGTATATATTTATCATGTTAGACCTCGTTCGGGGCTAGTATTTACAAAGGAAACTCTGCCGAAATTTTCATAAAAGACTTGTGATTTTAAAAATGCATATCCGGCTTATTTTATTAAAACCTCTTCTTTAAAACTAGTTTTCCTTCATTTATTATTTAAAATGGTTTTAGATTTCTGGGCTTTTGGCTTACTTGAATTAGATGGGGTTCTATAGACTTCATATGATTAAAGGGCCAGTCATGTGCTATTTCGGGTCGTGACAAAGTTGGTATCAGAGCGCTAGGTTAACCTTGGTTCGAGTCTAAGTTTGACTATGCGGAGTCTAGAGCGTTTGTATATATTCGGAACTTAGGCTTGAACTTACGGAACTTAGACTTAGTTGAGGGGGTATTATACCCGAACTTTCATCGCGTAGGTTGACCTTGGTTGATGAAATAGGTGACTTCAGTAGAGTGACGTACCGTGTGTATGTTCCGCGGCATACTTACGATACGCTACTCCACTTAAGGAGCCTTAGGATGTACATTTCCTTGCACTGTATTATATTCATTCATGATCTATCTTCATCGATATTGGTTTATGGATTTGCTGCCATGATTGTATAGGCAGAGAGAGCCACGGCTAGTGTTGCGTCAGCACGAGCTCGTCACGAACGAGGACTGACCAGGGCGTGATTCCAGGGATATACGATTGCATAGAGGCGTCGTTTTATTGTGTTTTTGCATTATGAGCATTTGATGGGCCGCTTTTACGAGATTACTCAGATGTGCAGATCAGCACCAGAGGATTGAGCCACTGATAGAGGCAAGCCAGACTGTGATGACCGTCGATGCACCTATTAATTGATGATTGAGGCACTGTTCAGCGTGCGGAAAAATGAGCCAGTTGTTGCTGCGAATGACGACATATTGCCCCAGATGCTTGGAGCTATGCCGTACGAGTTGTACTTAGAGAGATGATAGAAGATTGCTAGTCACCTATGGAGGAAGGACTAGGACATGTGATTCATTGCCTACCCCGATGTGAGGTCATCAGATTGATTGATTCCAGCTAGAGACGACTTCACGCAGGTACGTTGGGAATCGATAGAGACGATCGAATGTCAGAAGCCCATTTTCCAAGTTTAAAGTATTCAGAGACAAATGCAAGTAATGCTATGGACCCTCTAGAAGAATGAAATCCTAATTCAACGTAATGACCATCGAACGCCTTTGAACCTCAGGGTTTGCGGCAGTTCAACGGTGCCATTTGTGAGGCTTGGGTTTACCCTTCTACGGTTGGTCCACGGGTGCTATGGCATGTACTGGAATACTATTAAACTGTACCCAAGATGTTGAGCTCTTGGGGGATTATGGAACTTTGACGAATCGATCGAAAGGTTCGACATCATTCGGGTATCATGTGATGGGATACATTGCTTGGGAGACTCTAGATATGAGTATAGCCATTGGAGTGCAGTCCATACAGCCACGAAGAGACGAGTCCGAAGCAGTCGACATTAAAGAAAAAGTGGAGCAAAGAGTTCGCACGAGATGACGTTCCACTCCACTGACATCAGAGATGCGATACGCATGCAGAGGTGTTGATTATTGATATATCTTCTAGAAGGAGTCACGATGAGAATGCAGCCGTTCCGGAACAAGAAACATATATAGTAAAGGGTGGTAACTTCCGGGTAGTTCGGCAGAAACGAGATTTGAGAGAGATCTTGACAGGACCTTGCTGGAATACTATACGAGAAGACCTGGACCCAGGAGCGGTCATATTGCGCACACCTAGTAGGCCAGAGTTCGGCATCGTCGACGAGATAGTTGGCCAGAAATCTTTAGAGGTGTTGGGGTAAAAATTTACACCCCGGTTGACCAAGTCAAAATCAAAGTCAACCCCAAGCCAAGTGGGCCCAAGCCCAGACCCAGTGGGCCCATGCCCGAGTCGAGCCCGAACATGAAGCGGCCGGCCTCCTCCACGCCAAGATAAAATTTTTTGTAATAAATAATCTTGTTGCATTTTCTTTTATTTTATTTTATGGATAAATGTAAGAAAATGGGCATAAAGCCAAATTTTTGTAAAGCCCATGGCTTATGTGCAAAAAGAAATGGCACATGAGCCATGAAATAGGCAAAATGCCATTTTGTGAAGCCCAAGGGGCTATGTGTAAAATGTATGGCCTATAAAGGCAAAGATAATGAAATATCCCAAAATTTTTTTCTCTCTCCAAAAAAAAGTCTCAGAGCTGAGCTCTTTCTTCCATCTTCAAGGTTCCAAAACCTTCTTCTTTCTCTTGAATTAAATCAAGAGTTTTACTCTTCCTTTTTCAAAACAAATTAGTTTTTCACCACAAAACCCATCAAGGGGAACTCAGATCTTCCATTAGATCTCAAAAGGAAGAGATTTTTAAAAATCCCACATCTCTTGATCTTCAAGATCCAGCTAACAGAGGAGGAAGAAGGAGAACCCCTTTCACTAAACCCAACAAAAAAAAACCACTCAGGAGTCTAACTCCTCTTTGATTTCTCTTCAGAGAAATCTTTTTAGGCTAAAAGCCTCTTGTCCTCTCCAGCGCGCAGCGCAAGTGCGCAAAGCGCACGCGTGCTGACACGTGGCGCGCGCGCTTGCGCACCTGCGCAAGTGCGCAATGCGCCCGCGTGCCGACACGTGGCGCGCGCGCTTGCGCACCTGCGCGCTTGCGCAAGAGCGCAAGGCGCCCGCGTGCCGACACTTGGCGCGCGCGCTTGCGCAAGTGCGCAAGGCGCCCGCGTGCCGACACGTGGCGCGCGCGCTTGCGCACCTGCGCGCTTGCGCAAGTGCACAAAGCGCCCGCGTGCCGACACGTGGCGCGCGCGCGCTTGCGTACCTGCGCGCAGCGCTCTTGCGCAAAGCGCCCGCGTGCCGACACGTGGCGCCCTTGCGCACCTGCGCGCAGCGCTCATGCGCAAAGCGCCCACGTGCCGACACGTGGCGCGCTTGCGCCTGAGCGCACAGCACCTAAGCGCACAGCGCCCAAGGTGCTGCCCCACGCATCCTTTGGATGCCTTTTCCCCTTTATTTATATATACATGTATATATATACTTATGTATACAAATGTACACATACACATACTCCGCCACACTCTCCCCCTCAAAAAAAATTTCGGGCCGGGGCGCTGCCCCGAACCCCGCAAGGGGGCTGCTAGCCCCCTTGACCCCCAGCCCGCTATCCGGGTAGCGGGACCCCCGTAAAAACTCTGCGTGGCTCCCGATATATCCAAAACCCCCCTTTCAGAACAGAACACACGTACACTGCACATTGAGTTCGCATGACCAGTTTAACCCGTTAATCGGAGGTTCCCTCGCCCCAAAGGCGAGGGGTAATTAACGGCAGCTTAGTCCGCGGCTGCCGGAGATTCGGATCCCCACAATCATTAAACCCCGGCCTACCCTAGGCAGGGGGAATCTGTAGTACGCCTGACAAGCGTGCGCGTATTCCCATCTCAATGGGGTGACGAAAAACACCCTACAGATTCTGGCACGCCCGGTGGGACCAATCTCTCCTCCTATATTTCGGGTTAAACGTTCATGCGAACTCAATAAATATACATATCGATTGCCTATACTGAAATAATGTTTTCTTTTCTGTGCAGCAATCAACCTTCGACGGCAATGTCTCCCCAGACGAATTCAGCTTCCAACGTGACCCCGATTCCGTACGTGGTCAAGATCAACGCTCGTGTGGTTCTCCCTGCAAGCCTCAGTCGACAGTGGGAGGAACCTCCCCGCCAGTTTGGCTCCGTCATCATCTACCCTGCCGGAAGCGCTCATCTGGCGGAAATCCCGGCGAAACAGGCAGCCAAGCCGGTCTCGAGGGGTAAGAGGCCGAATGTCATGATCGCCAAGGCACCACAACCGAAACTTAAGATGGTGTCTGAACGATTCCCTGACGCTCTAGCTGGGGGCAAGACTTCTGGTGCGAAGGGAAACAACAAATGTCGCGGACGAGCTCAAGCGATGACTCCAACAAACGCACAATCGAGCGTATCTCCAAAGCCCTCCGTCGCCCGGTCTGCGGCGTCTTCCCAAAGAGCTGAAGTCTGCCAGGTGCTTAGAACAGAAAAGTTAAGGCAGAAGCGGCTCAGGTATCGAGTCAACAAAAGGGCCAAGGCTTCGGCCAAATGGAATCATGTGAAGTTCCAAGTGCAGGGTTTCCCCGCGACGACGGCTGAGTCGGACGTAAGAATCAGCAATTCCTTCGAGCCTCTGAAGTGGGTTCAGAAAAACGCCATGACCGCCAGAATCAAGAAGACAGCGGTCCGAACAGTGCCACAAAGAGACGTGTCCCCGCCCCAACAGAAAATGTACGACACTATCTCTTCAAGAGTCTATCAAGCGCTCTGTGCCGCACGAAAGCAGCGGGGCAAACCCAGAAAAGATGCGCCAGCACCATTCAAGAAACTGGTTAAGCCAGACGCCTTCAATCGACTACCAGCTACCGAAACAAGGGGGTCAAGACAGCAATCCACGAAATCAACTGCCAATGATAGAAAGACGGACGGATATATCATCCATACGGTCTATATGGCAGGCGGTCACCCCAGCGATAACCTTCGCAGCAAAAGCAAGGATGGGGCCACCACATCCCAAGCCCAATCTAGCCTGAATGTGGTTGCCGCCGCTCAAGAACAGCCGCCCCCGCTGGATGAAGAAAACCCTCTCGATGAGGATGATAGACAGAAAGACCCCTCGGTCCACACAGAGTCAAGCTCGGACAGCGAGGAAGAGCCGACTTTCCGCCCCAGGACTGCGGAGCAAGAGCTGCTTCAAGAGCTTCGAAAACAGCTCAGGAGCAAAGATAAAGAGATGGCCAAGCTCTATTCGAAGATTGACGACTTAACGAACGTGGTGATGCAGCTTACGGCTCAAATTGCTCGAGCGCCTCCCAACCAGGCACAAGCCGCTACTAATCAGCCGGGTGATGACAATCCGAGGCAGCCAATGCCTGTTCCTTTGGGACCAAGACTGGTCGAGCCAAATGAAAGCCGGCTACATTCCGCTTCTGGGGACGCCTTGGCCCCAGATAGCACTATCCCGCTAACACAGGATCGGATAATGGATTTGGTCACCAGCAAGGTTAAAACATTGGTGGCCGAAGCTGAAGCTCAGAAAGAAATCGGCAGTAGTGGGCGGCCATACCCCGCGCAGTACGATCTGATTGAGTTCCCAAGCGGCTACGTCATTCCTAAGTTCGGAAGATTTGATGGAACGGGGAATGCAAACCAGCACGTCGCCCACTTCAAAGCATCGTGCGGAAATACAGGGGGCAATGACGCGCTCCTTCTTCGTCAGTTTGTCAACAGCCTGACCGGCGTCGCCTTCGACTGGTATGCGAGTATACCGGACGGGTCCGTCATTACCTTTGCCTAAATGGAGTCCCTGTTTCGGCAAAGGTTCATGAGTGTCAGTGATAAAATCTCCATTGCCGACCTTGTGAGGACTAAGCCGGGGAAGAATGAAAGCAACACCGACTTTATCGCCCGATGGCGTAATCTCACAGTCAAATGCGAACCGCCGCTGGAGCAGGACCAGTCCGTCAGCCTTCTCATTGGGAACCTCAGCAATTGGATGGTCCCATTCTTGTGTACAGCGGGCCTCAAGACATTTCAGGAGCTAACCAAGAAAATTCAAATGCTAGAACGCTCGAAGCAAGAGTCCCCGCCGGACTCTCAGAGAGACAAAACCTGGAAAAGCAAGCGGGACGACAACCGTAGAAGCGGGAGTTCCAGCAGTACCAATGTCTTCAATGCGTCCGACAATGAAGAAAAGCGAAGGGCGGGCGAATCCAAAACCAACCGGTCGCGAAAGCCATTGCTGGGAGGAGATGGGCCTTCCCTAGAGGAGAAAAAGAACAAGGTTTACTCTTTCAGAAGGGACAAGGTCCGCAAGATATTTAAAGATGCCTTGAACAACGGCTTACAATTGCCGGAGTCGAAAAGACCCCAAGAAGCAAAAATGACCGACAATCCTCTGTATTGCCCGTACCACCGAGTAGTGAGCCATGCGATCGAGGATTGCTATATCTTCACAGACTGGGTCGAGAAGCAGTACAAGGCTGGAGAGATCGAGCTATCCAAAAGCGTGTTGGTGAACGATCAAGTTGCAACCGCCAACTTTATACAGACGGAAGCCGAAGCCTTCTGGGAGCAGACAGCCGAACCCGCGGCCCTAAGAAATGAAACTGACTCATCGCGGCCTCCGTAGAGTACGCACGTATCTAATAAGACGAAGAAGATGCTAAAGCTGATTCAGAAAGAGCCCAGGATGGAATGGGAAGGACAGAAGAAGCCTACCAGTCCAGCCGCCAATGCGGCTCCATCAAGCTCAAAATCCAAGAAGCTCAAGAAGAAGAAAAGTGCAGCTCAGCGCGAAAAAGAGTCTGAAGGGAGATCGACCATTCAAAAATATATCGATTCCCTTGAAGAATATGAACAAAAGGAAAGAACATTGATTCAATTGAATGAGTTCTTCCCTGTACAAGCGGCTGAAATTCTGGAGGAGTTAGAAGAAGACTCCAATGAAGAAATCCCAGTAGTGACCTGCTACGCTATCCATCTTGGCAGTGACTCCGAGGATGAGCTCTGTTTTCCTGAAGATGATGAGGAGCTCGCCACAACGGCCAATCAAATCCAGCTCAGAAGCGGCAGGGCTCTACCGCCAAATCAGGGCAACGCCCCAAAAGGGAAGGAAAAACAAGTCGCTAATGAAGAAGATGGCAGAGAACCGATTGATGAAAACATAAGTCCTTCCTCGGTGGACTATAATGTCTTGGCACATCTCCGGAAGCTTCCGTCTCTCCTGAGCATCTACGACGCCTTGGTCCTATCTAAAGAGCTTAGAGATGTTCTCATCCATGCTCTACAAAACCCCGAGCGGTATCAGGCTCACTTTGCGGAAATTAATATGAAAGAAGCCCAGCACGCTTTGCATGCCGCCGCAGTCACATTTAAGGATGAAGACTTGCTACTGGGAACGCCTGAGCATAATCGGCCGCTTTACGTGACCGGGTACAGCGACGGAGATCGAATTAATCGTATATTGATTGATCCGGGGTCCTCAGTGAACATCATGAACTTGCGAACTCTGAAGAGTTTGTCAATGGACGTCCGACACCTGTCGAGGGAAAGGATTGTCATTCAAGGTTTCAACCAAAATTGCCAGCAAGTTCTAGGGTCTATAGCTTTGCCAATCAAATTCGGGGATCTGCAAACCGAAGCTAAGATATACGTGATTGACGCAGACACGTCTTATAAGATTCTCTTGGGGCGGCCGTGGCTCCACGATTACGGCATCATTCCGTCAACTCTCCATCAATGCATGAAGTATACTAAAAATGGCGAAGAAAGACGCATTGACGGAGACATCCAGCCGTTCGGTGTGCATGAAGTCCGCTATGAAGATTCTCGGTACTTTATGAACCACCAAAATGCTAAGCCACAACTGACTGAGGATAGACCGGCCCCAAGACTCAAAAGCAAATCTGCGCCGGCTGTCACTTTCAAGAGCAAAAACACCCAAGTGCGCCCGCATTTCGGTAGCGACACTGACGAGTCCGACGCTGGAAGCCCGTCCTCCCGTAAAACTCGTCCTCGTTTCGGCAGCGATACAGACGAATCTGTTACTGAAGGCCCACCTAGCAGCAAAGTCCGCCCTCATCTTGGCAGCGACACTGAAGAGTCGGAGGAAGAGGACCTGCCGTGCAACAGCGATGCAGATTGGACCCCTATGCAACAAGAGAAACTACGAGAGACCTTCGAAGTTGCAGAAGGGTCCCTAGCCGTGACAAGGGTACCAGAGCAGATGTACAAAGAGCTCGATGCGTTATCAGTCTCCACCGTGGACCAGCTGAAGACTTTCTACGTTCCCGGGAGGAATAATGGACAGAAGGGCATCCTGTTTTATGGGTCAAACCCCGTTGCGCACCCGGACGATTTGTCTGTTGCGTGCCTTCCATATGAGAGAGGCATAAGAGCCGTCCTCAATCCCAGATACTATGCGCCCGAGATGCGGGAATACTTTAAGAAGTGCGGATGCCGGTTATATCAAACGGAGTCCGAAGCAAAGTTTTACGAAGGCCTATGGCATCCGCCCCAGGTCCGAGCACTCATCGATGGACGAATTCCAGATAGACGGGGCATAGGCTACATTCAACCTGATTCCAAAACGTGCTACATGATCCATGTTGGTGAGGCCAGCGAAAGATCAAATGATGACGACAAGATAGCCGAGCCAGAAGAAGCTCCTCAAGAGCTCGAAGATGGCGGACAAGCAACCTTTGACGAGCTAACCGAGATTGATTTAGGAACGCCCGATAATCCAAGGCCGACCTACATCAGCTCGCTCTTGTCAGAGGAAATGAAAGCGCAGATAATCGCCCTGCTGCATGAGTTCGTCGACTGCTTCGCGTGGACATACAAAGAAATGCCTGGCCTTTCCCCTGAAGTGGCCGTACATAAGTTGGCTATATCTCCTGATGCTAAGCCAGTCAAACAAGCACCTCGAAGAATGAGAAGGGAGTTGGAAGAAAAGGTCATCGAGGAAACCAAGAAACTCATCGATGCCGGCTTCATCAGGGAAGAGAAATATGCGGACTGGATCGCATGCATAGTCCCAGTGAAGAAGAAAAATGGGCAGATCCGAGTTTGTGTCGATTTCAGGGACCTCAACAAGGCATGTCCTAAAGACGACTTCCCGCTACCGGTCATGGAAATGATGGTCGATGACACCTCAAATTACGAACTGTTCACCTTTATGGACGGCTCGTCTGGATACAATCAGATCAAAATATCGCCTGAGGATGAGAAGCACACAGCATTTCGAACCCCGATCGGAATATATTGCTACAAGGTAATGCCATTCGGACTGAAGAACGCAGGTGCTACATATCAAAGGGCGATGACTAATATCTTTGATGACCTAATCCATAAAGTCGTTGAATGCTATGTTGATGATCTGGTCATCAAGACTAAAGCCAAGGCCGATCATATCCAAGATCTCAGGACCGTTCTCACCAGACTGAGGGAATACGATCTGAAGATGAATCCTCTGAAGTGCGCTTTTGGCGTGTCATCGGGAAAATTCCTGGGCTTCATAGTCCGACATCGAGGGATCGAAGTTGACCCATCAAAGATAAAGGCTATCATGGAGATGCCCCCTCCGAAGAGTCTGACGCAGCTAAGATCTTTTCAAGGCAAGCTTGCTTATATACGGAGGTTTATCTCAAATTTATCGGGGAGATGTAGGCCCTTCTCAAAGCTCATGAAGAAAGGAGCTCCTTTTATCTGGGATGCCGAATGTCGAGCAGCGTTCGAAAGCATTAAACAATACTTGTTGCACCCTCCAGTGCTGGCCGCTCCCATTCCGAATAAACCGCTGATTCTCTACACTGCCGCGCTGGACGAGTCACTCGGTGCGCTCCTTGCCCAGAATAATGAGGAAGGAAAAGAAAATGCCCTCTACTACCTCAGTCGAACTCTAGTCGGGGCGGAACACAACTACTCCCCAATCGAAAAGCAATGCCTGGCTCTGATATTTGCTGCGAAGAAACTGAGGCACTATCTGCTCGCTCATCGGGTTATGCTGATCTCCAAGGTCGACCCGCTCAAACACTTGATGACCAAAGCAAGCCTAGCCGGCAGAATGGCGAGATGGGCTGTCATGCTACTTGAGTTTGACATAGTTTACACTCCTCAGAAAGCAGTAAAAGGGCAAGCTCTTGCAGACTTTCTCGCTGCTCATCCCATACCAGAAGGGTCGCCACTAAATTGTGAGTTACCCGACGAACAAGTGCTGCATCTCGAGAATGACGAGCCATGTTGGGAGCTCTACTTTGATGGGGCCTCATCGATAAGAACCTCCAGTAAATCAAGCGTCCCGGAGATAAAAGCAGGGATAGGATTGGTGTTCATCACACCATCAATGGGAACCCTACGGCGTTCTTTTGCTCTCACCGAGCCTCGGACAAACAATGAAGCTGAGTATGAAGCTCTGATAGCTGGTTTGGAGCTCGCCATAGAAATGGAAATCCGTCGGCTACGAGTTTACGGTGACTCCCAGCTCGTCGTCAACCAAGTAAGCGGCGACTATAAGATATACAAACCCGAGTTAGCTCGGTACAGAGGTCGAGTGGTGGAAGTCATGAAACGGTTCACTCATATTGAACTAACGAGAGTCCCTAGAGCGTTGAACGGAAAGGCTGATGTACTCGCTCGCTTGGCCAAGGAACTGGCTGATCCTGAAATGGACGAAATTCTGATCACAGTCAGGAGCCGGCAAATTCTACCCCCAGTCTCTCTACGAGAAGAGGAAAGCGCGGAACAGAAGAGCAGTCCTGCGGAAGAAGCTTCGATCATCCAAGACGAGCCCGATTGGAGAGAACCCTTCATAGAGTACCTCCGATACGACAAGCTGCCCGAAGAAAAATCTGCGAGGATTCAGCTGAAGAAAAGAGCTCTCCGATACGTGTTTGTAAATGACACGTTATACCGCAGGTCATATGACCAACTCTGGCTCAGGTGTCTGTCATTGGCCGAAGCCCAAAAGGTCATGAAAGATGTCCACTCGGGCGTTTGCGGTGCTCACCAATCTGGCCCCAAGATGCGACTTCAAATCAAACGGCTTGGGTATTACTGGCCCACCATGATATGGGATTGCGGAGAGCATGCAAAGAAATGTTATATCTGCCAAATTCACGGTGATTTTATTCACAAGCATCCCAACCCATTGCATCCTACAGTGGCGTCGTGGCCCTTCGAAGTCTGGGGCACCGACATTGTTGGCCCAATTGATCCTCCGTCATCCAAAGGCCATCGGTTTATACTGGCCGCGACAGACTACTTCTCCAGATGGGCTGAAGCTGTCCCGCTAAAAGAAGTTAAGATAAAGGATATTCTGACATTCTTCCAGCATAATATTCTATACCGCTTCGGTACACCAAGAAGAATCATTTCTGACAACGGGCCTTCTTTCAAGAGCTTCAATGTCTCAAGGTTCGCTACTCAGCACAAGATAGACTGGAGATATTCCTCCATCTATAATCCAAGAGCCAACGGGCTAGCCGAAGCCTTCAATAAGACTCTATGCAAGCTCCTGAGGAAAAATGCTTCAGCAAACAAGAGAGACTGGAATCTCAAACTTCACGAGGCGTTGTGGGCATATCGTACCACACACCGTACTCCAACTCAGTCCACTCCATACTCATTGCTCTTCGGAGTGGAGGCGGTCCTCCCCCTCGAAGTTGAAGTTCCAAGCTTAAGAATGGCCGTCCAACATGAGTTGACGGATGAAGAAAACGTGCTCCTTCGACTTGAAGAACTCGATGCCCTCGAAGAAAAGAGGCTCGCGGTGCAGCAAAATCTGGAGCTATACCGAGCCCAAATGTCACGGGCCTATGACAAGATAACCCGTCTCCGCGCTTTCAAGAAAGGTGAATTGGTGTTGGTCCTCAAAAGACCGATCATCCCCAATCGACATGCCAAGGGAAAATTCGAGCCGAACTGGGAAGGACCATACGTCATCGAGAAAGTGTTCGACGGAGGATCCTACCAACTAATAAGTGCCGAGGGAGAAAGGCCCATGCCACCCATCAATGGCCGATATCTCAAGAAATACTACACATGAATGCTCCAAGTCGCAGGCGAATTGAGCACATCGGCCCTACGGTCTGGATCAGACATCCTGCAAAACCGTATACAATCCACGGGCGTAAATGACCCCTATTTCTCCCAAATCCTGCCGGTGAGACTACTTTTAAAGTCCCACCAGCGGCCAAAAAAAAAAAAAAACAAAAAAAAAAACAAACAAAACAAAAAAAAAACGGTATGTCCACAAGCAAAACGGGCACGGATGAAAACCCGAAAGGGCTCCGTGAGTAAAAACAGCAGGACTACCGGCGAGTCTATGAAAACCCGAAAGGACGCAAACTCGTGAAAAGAGATGAAATACACTCGCAAAGCCCTCTCGACCTTGCGAGGAGAAAACCCCTGCGTGAGATCCTTACGACTCACAAAGGAGCAACACACTTAGGAATCCTCACGATTCCTAAAGAGAAAATACACCTGCGGGATCCTTACGACTCGTAGGGAGAAAATGCTTTTATGGGACCCTCATGGCCCATAAAATTGAAAAGCCTTAGGTGATAGGGACCCAAACCTGTCTCCTAAGCCATCGTTCCCCAACGGGCAACGGCAAATGATGATTCGCTCCTGGCATTTCGCTTCAGTGTTAGCGGTGCTGATGTCGACCAAAAACCCAAATCCCAAGTCCTCCCAAGGCAAATGATGAGTTGCTCCTGGCATTATTCCAGTGCAGCAATGCTGATGCCAAACAAGATCCAAATTCCAAGTCCCCGAACGGCGAATGATGAGTCGCTCCTGGTATCATATTCCAGTGTAGCGATGCAGACGCCAACCAAATTCCAAATCCCATACCCCAACGGTGAATGATGAGTCGCTCCTGGTATCATATTCCAGTGTAGCGATGCAGACGCCAACCAAATTCCAAATCCCATACCCCAACGGCGAATGATGAGTCGCTCCTGGTACCACATTCCAGTGCAGCGATGCAGACGCCAACAAATCCCTGAAATCTTTCTGGCCCTACGGTCTGGATCATACATCCTGCAAAACCGTATACAATCCACGGGCGTAAAACAATCCCAATCTCTCCTAAGTCTTACCGGTGAGACCACATTCAAAGTCCCACTAAAAAAAAAAAAGAAAAAAAAGGAAAAAAAAGGGTATGTCCACAAGCAAAATGGGCACGGAGGAAAACCCGAAAGGGCTCCGTGAGTAAAAACAGCAGGACTGCCGACGAGTTTGTGAAAACCTGAAAGGGCGCAAACTCGTGAAAAGAAGATGAAATGCACTCTCAAAGTCCTCTCGACTTTGAGAGGAGAAAATTCCCGCGTGAGATCCTTACGACTCACAAAGGAGCAACACACTTAGGAGTCCCCACGACTCCTATGGAGAAAATACGCCTACGAGATCCTTTCGACTCGTAGGGAGAAAATGCTTTTATGGGACCCTCACGGCCCATAAAATTGAAAAGTCTTAGGTGATAGGGATCTAAACCTGCCTCCTAAGCCATCAATTCTCAAATTCTCTCGGGGCAAATGATGAGTTGCTCCTGGCATTATTCCAGTGCAGCAATGCAGATGCCAAACAAAAACCAAAATTCCAAAATCCTCTCCATGACAGATGATGGTTCGCTCCTGGTACCATATTCCAGTATAGCGATGCTGATGTCAACCCAAATCAAAATCAACAAGTCAACTTCCACTCGACACCGTAAGAAGCGGAGCAAGTCAAGTCTACCCCTGACACTGCAAGAAGCAGAGCAAGTCAAATCAAGCACCGACCGTCCAAGTCGCAAAAAGGGCAGCACCGACCGTCCAAGTCGCAAAAAGGGCAGCATCGACCGTCCAAGTCGCAAAAAGGGCAGCATCGACCGTCCACGTCGCTAAAAGGGCAGCACCGACCGTCCAAGTCGCAAAAAGGGCAGAACCGACCGTCCACGTCGCTAAAAGGGCAGCATCGACCGTCTACGTCGCTAAAATGGCAGCATCGACCGTCCACGTCGCTAAAAGGGCAGCACCGACCGTCCAAGTCGCAAAAAGGGCAGAACCGACCGTCCACATCGCTAAAAGGGCAGCATCGACCGTCCACGTCGCTAAAATGGCAGCACCGACCGTCCAAGTCACAAAAAGGGCAGAACCGACCGTCCACGTCGCTAAAATGGCAGCATCGACCGTCCACGTCGCTAAAAGGGCAGCACCGACCGTCCACGTCGCTAAAAGGGCAGCACCGACCGTCCAAGTCGCAAAAATGGCAGAATCGACCGTCCACGTCGCAAAAAGGGCAGAACCGACCGTCCACGTCGCTAAAAGGGCAGCACCGACCGTCCACGTCGCTAAAAGGGCAGCAACGACCGTCCAAGTCGCAAAAAGGGCAGCACCGACCGTCCAAGTCGCAAAAAGGGCAGTGCAGGATTCCTACAAAGCGGGAACCAGATAACTCCGGGCCAGGGAAAACGTCTATCACGGACACTCCGTCTCGGAGACATATCAAGCAACGACCGTCCATGTCGTAAAAAGGGCAGTGCCAGCTTCCCAAAAAGCGGGAACCAAACCATGTCGCCTCCACGTGAAAGAAGATCCATCAATTTCATGCACACGACCCACATATGTGGTGTGCATTTATTGATGGGGGGCAATTTGTTGGGGTAAAAATTTACACCCCGGTTGACCAAGTCAAAATCAAAGTCAACCCCAAGCCAAGTGGGCCCAAGCCCAGACCCAGTGGGCCCATGCCCGAGTCGAGCCCGAACATGAAGCGGCCGGCCTCCTCCACGCCAAGATAAAATTTTTTGTAATAAATAATCTTGTTGCATTTTCTTTTATTTTATTTTATGGATAAATGTAAGAAAATGGGCATAAAGCCAAATTTTTGTAAAGCCCATGGCTTATGTGCAAAAAGAAATGGCACATGAGCCATGAAATAGGCAAAATGCCATTTTGTGAAGCCCAAGGGGCTATGTGTAAAATGTATGGCCTATAAAGGCAAAGATAATGAAATATCCCAAAAAATTTTTCTCTCTCCAAAAAAAAGTCTCAGAGCTGAGCTCTTTCTTCCATCTTCAAGGTTCCAAAACCTTCTTCTTTCTCTTGAATTAAATCAAGAGTTTTACTCTTCCTTTTTCAAAACAAATTAGTTTTTCACCACAAAACCCATCAAGGGGAACTCAGATCTTCCATTAGATCTCAAAAGGAAGAGATTTTTAAAAATCCCACATCTCTTGATCTTCAAGATCCAGCTAACAGAGGAGGAAGAAGGAGAACCCCTTTCACTAAACCCAACAAAAAAAAACCACTCAGGAGTCTAACTCCTCTTTGATTTCTCTTCAGAGAAATCTTTTTAGGCTAAAAGCCTCTTGTCCTCTCCAGCGCGCAGCGCAAGTGCGCAAAGCGCACGCGTACCGACACGTGGCGCGCGCGCTTGCGCACCTGCGCAAGTGCGCAATGCGCCCGCGTGCCGACACGTGGCGCGCGCGCTTGCGCACCTGCGCGCTTGCGCAAGTGCGCAAGGCGCCCGCGTGCCGACACGTGGCGCGCGCGCTTGCGCAAGTACGCAAGGCGCCCGCGTGCCGACACGTGGCGCGCGCGCTTGCGCACCTGCGCGCTTGCGCAAGTGCACAAAGCGCCCGCGTGCCGACACGTGGCGCGCGCGCGCTTGTGCACCTGCGCGCAGCGCTCTTGCGCAAAGCGCCCGCGTGCCGACACGTGGCGCCCTTGCGCACCTGCGCGCAGCGCTCATGCGCAAAGCGCCCACGTGCCGACACGTGGCGCGCTTGCGCCTGAGCGCACAGCACCTAAGCGCACAGTGCCCAAGGTGCTGCCCCACGCATCCTTTGGATGCCTTTTCCCCTTTATTTATATATACATGTATATATATACTTATGTATACAAATGTACACATGCACATACTCCGCCACACTCTCCCCCTCAAAAAAATTTTCGGGCCGGGGCGCTGCCCCGAACCCCGCAAGGGGGCTGCTAGCCCCCTTGACCCCCAGCCCGCTATCCGGGTAGCGGGACCCCCGTAAAAACTCTGCGTGGCTCCCGATATATCCAAAACCCCCCTTTCAGAACAGAACACACGTACACTGCACATTGAGTTCGCATGACCAGTTTAACCCGTTAATCGGAGGTTCCCTCGCCCCAAAGGCGAGGGGTAATTAACGGCAGCTTAGTCCGCGGCTGCCGGAGATTCGGATCCCCACAATCATTAAACCCCGGCCTACCCTAGGCAGGGGGAATCTGTAGTACGCCTGACAAGCGTGCGCGTATTCCCATCTCAATGGGGTGACGAAAAACACCCTACAAGAGGATGTGCCAGAGAGGGACTGTTTCCGTCGTCATTCTATATTGGGCCGTTGAGCCGAGGAGCTATATATCTAGCAATGCATAGTGAGAGACAAGAGCCTAAAAGCACCAGGCGCCAGACCATGAAGAGGAGGCAAGTAGATATCTTGCTCTGCTAGCTTTGGATGCACCGGCACCTTCTCGACTTTAAAGGAAGGATGTATCGACGACAGTACTTATGATTTGTGATTTTGTGATTCGAATATCATGCATCCGTCATTTTTGGATTTCGGTATTTTGGGCGATCTATTCGCATGATTGAGTTTTGATTACTGAGTTTCATGATATTTGTTTTCGTGCACCACGGTTGCACCTACTGGGTATTCATATCTTGTGCATAGTTATTACACTTGCGATATGCTTTATATACCGTTGTGTTGATTTATGATTTGTGCACAGTTATTGCACTTAATATCATTTTTGTGCCTTAGCCGCACATGTTTATGATTTCATGGATTTCATACAGTTGGGTTGATTTTGTGCATATGGTACGCACACGATTTGGTTTTTACACTCGGTATAGTTCACATATGCTTGCAGTGCATTGATATGTATTTTTTGCACCACAGTTGCACCTGACTTCATTTTGATGTCATTTGAGACATTGATTTTGATTTCATGCCTACGGCATGCATATGATTTTGCTTATGCTTTCGGCATAGTTTTCATACACTTTTAGTATTTTGATTTGCTTTTGTGCACGTTGATGCACACGGTTATGAGATTATATACCGTGGTATACCTGATTTGGATTGAGGTTTATTGTATACCGTCGATTTAGATTATGATATTAATGTTGACTTCGTGCACTCTGTGCATTTGATTTGGATTCTTGTGCATATTTGGCGCGCTTGGATTGGATTTTGCGCATGTTCGGCGCTTGATATTGGATTTTGTGATTTCGTGCATGTTGGATGCACATGATTTAGATTTTATTCGTGCATGATGGATGCACCTGATTTGGATTTTCGCGCATGTTGGGCGCAGGTTATGAGATGCGATTTTGGTGCACACCAGATGCACTAAATCGGGATTCTTTACGCATATCAGATGCACCTGATATTGCTGTCAGGCATACCGTTTTCTCTGACAGGTGTTTCGTGCACACCTGTTGCACTTAGATTTGTTTCTGTGCACATTTATAGCACATTCATGGGTTTTGATTTCCGTACGCACCAGATGCACGTAGCATTCATATGCACATTTTGGGATTGATTTCTTATGGAGCAGTACGTTTTTATGATATTTGCTATTTGTTTTCATACTGAGCAGGACTAGTCAGAGGACTGTACCTGGATATATTTTGCATGCATTGATAGTTATTGAAGGGATTTCCAAAAGGGAGCTATAGTCTCAGTATTTACCTACGTGTCTGATATGACACGAAACGTTTAAAAACAAGGAAACCCTTTTAAATTATTTTCATAAACGGCGGGACGTACATATTAAACAAAGGATAAATATATATATATAGTTATTTTCTTACAATAGACGTCCGCCACTGTGCAATGTTATGCGCATCGCACAGCAACATGAAAGGTTTGGCATGCATTTCCTTCAGATGCTTACGTGTATAGTTTTGATGTATATCATATTGGTTCGTATTGGATTTGACATCGGTGCCTTCACCATAACTCCGATGATTGCGGGATGCTTGACGGAGTTTTGATTTTTGGTTTATATATCCTTTTTTCATGCGCATGCATTGCGCTACGATGTGTTTTATGTATTTATGATTTCAGAACCCCGACGACTTAGTCTTTTTACTGAAATGTCTTAGTATTTGAGGGGTTTAAATTTAAATTCGGGGACCGAATTTCTTTAAGGGGGGAAGATTGTAACATTTCAGAAAAATAAAATATTATTTTTGGGAATTTTTATAATTTCATAATATTATACTGAATATTTTAATAAGGCGGTATAATTAAATACCGATAAATTGGGAAAAATTTGGAAAATTATGGAAATTACTAAAATGAAGGTATTTTATGTGATTCATGCAAATTATAAGTTTTTATGATTTATTGTACACTATTTAGTGCTAATCGCGATTAAATATCGCTAATCGGGTATTAAGCTTGTTTTGTGCAAAACAAGCACCATATCCTTTTTACACTTGTGTTACATTTTCCTACATGGCTTTATCTTCATTTTCATTCATGGTTTTAGGTTTTATGTGAGAAGAGAAAAGGAAAAGAAAAAGAAAAGAAAAGAAAAGAAAAAGGAATAAACAAATAGGTATGGGTGAGAGAGAGAGAGGTGAGGGGTCAACCCATGACCATGGCTCCTTGTCCATGTTAGTTATATGTATGCCCTAGAGGCCATTACTGTACATATGATGTATATTGTAATGGATGCTTGGACATATATAGGGAGGACTTTCTTGCTCGACATGATAGTATGCTATCTGGTTGTACTTTATCTTAACATGTACTTTGATTGTCTCTATGTAACATGTTGATAAAGCCCTTAGGATATGTACTCGACTACTGGGACTATGATGAGATCATACTAGTGGGGCCACAGTAGTCGATGAGTACATCCTATAACTGTTCATAGTCGAGGGTGTATCGAGACAGGGCATCGATACACCAGAGTAGACTAGCGTATACGCATCTTGACCCATATGATAGGCGATGGATGATCCCATATCCATCGGTGTTTGACATCAAGGATGGTGTACGGGTGCTCACTAGAGACTGGGTACACTGGACGGACTCGCCGAGAACTCCCAGATTGTATTATACCTTACGTCAGATGGCAGTTCTCCGGTGACACTAGTACAGGTTAGTCTGTAGACCCGAGATCGTCATAGAGTCTTGTGTGATTCCCACTGTGTTTTGATTTCCATCATACCACGTCCAAGAGGGCGTGCAAAAGGGTGGCTTTTGGGTACAGTCCCAAATCACATGGAGGCAATGAGCGATAGGAAGGGATTCGTCTCTCCCGGTATAGGGAGTTGATGTTGTGCTGTGTTCGATTGGCTATAACTGAAAATCTCTGGCCAGGGTTGCTGAGATTTACTGGTAAGTGTTATCAGTAGTTTCTCGAACTGTTATAGACCTCATATCGATACGACTTATCAAGCTACTGGGGTCTGACGTATACCACCCCTAAGCGAGATATGCGACATATCAGACGACGAGACCGGACTGTACGGGAGTGTTACTGATTGGATTCGCAGAAGAATGTACAGGCTTGCTTGTTGATCTTCTGATCGCTCAATACCTGGGTGGCTGTTACGTTTAGCTGACCGCTTGCAGCTTGTGGGTGTTTGATATGATCATCACCTACTGCCGGCATATTGACGATTTTTTAGAGTCCTACACAGAGGTTTCTTGACTCAGGCAAAATGGAGTAGGGTCACATATGTGATATGTGCAGGACCGAGGATAATGCGGTATGAGATACAGTATTATATTCTCGCGTTATTTTGATATGAGCCTGATCATCAGATCAAGTGTTGATTCGATGAATCAGTACATGATATATTAGTCGGTTATATTCGATATAGCCGGATTGTCGGATCAAGTGTTGATTCGATAATTTAATGTATAATAATATATATGATATATTGAATTACATTATTTAATATTGGCTCACTTTATTGATTCATTTTCTCACCAGGTAATACATTGATATATATGAGATATATGTTAATTGTATTATTTTCTTTTGTTACAAATATATATTATATATGTGATATATAATATTGTAACATGATATGATTACTAATGCAACATATTTAGTGGAGATTAAACCAGGTTAGGGTTTAATTTGGGTTAGATCTTTCTTGATGCTTCTAGAAGGTTTTAGTTTGTTTCTAGCAAAGATATTATGCTTGATATTTTGCTTGATATTTTCTAACCCAACCCAAACCCTTCACCCTTGGTTAAGTCTCTACATGGGTTAGCCTCTTCATAGTCAACCATGGTTGCATTATTAATGATTATGATAATTTTCATTATTCATCACAAAAGGATTATTCATTGTTCATTTTCTTCTTCCTTCTTGCAAAGCTTTCTAGCTTTGATTCTTGTGATGAAAATGGGTGAGATTATGAAAATAAAATAGAGCTAAATTCCTACTTCATCATCCTAATCTATCCTAGCCATTTAGATTAGGGTGTTCACTTCATTTGAGAGTGAGAGCTTGTGTTTAAGAAACTTCAAGGTAGATCATCTTTGTTATCGAAGATCGGAAGCAAGCATGCATCTTTCTATTCGTGGAGCCTCTCGAGCGTCTGAAACTTGATGATCGCAATGAAGGGACCTCAACACGGAGCTTATGAAGTGAAGGACCGGATTACAAAGGTTGTAATCCCAGACTCTTAGATGTTAAAGTGTTTAACATGCTTTGTTTCGCCTAATCTCTAGTTTAAAGATCTTGGTTAGGGTTGTTCGGCACGTCTAAATTTTAAATCGGGCATGGTTGATGCCTCGTAGACCCTTGTGAAAGTGCCTAGTAACCCTACAGTGGTATCAGAGTCAGGCTGGAGTTTTAGGCGAAGTCTAGACGAAGTTTAAAGTCCGTTCGAACTCCAAATACCCGTAAAACCCTAGTTTCTGGAAATTTTTCAAAAATGTTGATTTTTTCATATTAAAAATGCTCAGAAAAATCAGCAGGTGATTTGATGGATTACTGTGCAAAACGACCCCATAATGCCTTTAATGCGCCGCGAAACCGCGGCAATGACTTGGCTTGCGCGGCGGTTCCGTGGCCAAACAGTAACATTAGGGTTTACTGTTTGCACAGTAATGTCCGTATTTCTTTCCTGATATCTTTGGGAATTTTTTATTTTACTCAAGTGTTGAGTTTTCTGGGTTGTATTGGGAGCTCGTTGATTCGATCGGAAAATATAACTTCGTTTAGTTAGTCCGGGTAATTTTTAGAACGTGTTAAAAAGTTCGAACGGATATCAATAACTCACTTTTCCCCTGCCGGAAAATTTCCAAGTGTTGGATTTTTCCGTAGTTTAAGAACGTTCTAAGTCGTGCAAGTAACGCGGTGGACCCTCTAGAAGACAACAAACCTTATCTCGATTATGTGACCATTTGAACTGCCTCTAAACCTTAGGGTTTGTGGCAGTACGGCGTACCACATGTGTGGCGTTGGCTTGACCCTTCTACGGCTGGACCATTGGTACTGTGGCATGTGATGGATGTTTTAAAACTAATTTCAAGTGTTGAGAACTATTTGGGAAATCTTGAGTGTTTGTTTATTCGATCGGAAAGTTTAACATTGTCTATTTATCTGGAATGTGATACGATATTTGGAATCCACAAGTAGTTATGAGATAATTAATTTGAATGTTGTAAATCTAGCAGTTCAGTCTCAGATGATCGGTTGCCACGGAATTTTGATGTGATCAAAAGTCTGTCGCAATCACATAGCGTACGCGGATACTCGTCGGGGAAACTTAATAGACAGCCACGCCCCATAGCCCCGACCAAGTGACTGTAGGAGAACCCCATCGCCAAAAGCATCCGTTCGGGTGCTCGCAGCAGCGGTCTTCCGCCTTAGTGCACTTCGTCGACGGCATCGGGGGTGTGGCCGTCTACTAAAGTTTGCGACGAGCATTCGATCAGGATGTCGGGAATCTTGTTGAATTGCCCGACTTGATATTGAAAAGAGTTTTCGATAATGAGACTAAAATGCGGGGTTTATAATTGTTAGGCATGAGATGTCTAAGGAATTCATTTGGTTAGGCATGCGATGTCTAAGGAGGTTGCATATTCCAACTGTTGTAGTTTTACACTTTCGTTTCAGTGACCGTAAGTGTATTATGTAGTTGTATCGCTGGTTTTCATTGCTATACATAAACGACAATCAGTGTATGCATACTTACTTATGTTGATGATATGAGATATTATGTATTGCTGTGATATGTTATATTGGTTCGTTATGTTTGAATAGCCGGGGGTTTTATGTGAGATGGGGGTTTTTATTTTCATTCATGTAAAATTCATTGTATGTAATATTCTTTTATTAGGGCACTTCCGGGCTGAGGATGATGTTACCATTGTATATTTTTTAATTTTCCGCATTAGGTAGACCCAAGGCGGGGAGCACAAGTAACCGGGTTCTAGGGTCCAGTGGGAGACCATCTCGAGGAGTCGAGACCGGGTCTCCTAAACCTAGAATTGGTAGAGTTGCTTGCCGCTCTCGTAGGGGTCTAGGGATGTGGGTTTGGCTATTCATCGCGACCGTGGAATCCGTGTTTTATACAGGCTCGTATTAAAAACACGGACGTCCTAGTATATCCAATATTTCATATATGTTCTTCTGCTGCAATGTTCTGTGATGAGATCATATTACTGCCTGCGATGAATGTTTATATTATATATATGAGATATATATTATATATTGTTGATTTCGTTTCATATCTGATGCTTGTGAAGCATAATAAAATGGGACTTCATTAATGAGATTAATGAAATAAAAGAAAGCTAAAGATGTTGTAGAAACTTGTTTAAAAACTGGTAGCTCTAGTTCTTGCTTTGCATAACGGTGTTCCTTGTAGAACATCCAGCACCTTATTCGATAAGGAAAGAGCCGAGATCCCTTCACCGGGAGTGACCTCTTTAGCGAAACTAGAAGATGCTGCATACTCGGTTTGTCTTTTGATTGTTTCTATAGTTTTTGCTTTGCATAGTGGTATTTGTGAAATATCCTGCACCTTATTTGATGAGGAAAGAGCCGACGATCCCTTCACCGGGAGTGACCTCTTTAGCAAATCTAAAAAAGCCTAAAAAACACTCCATTTAAAATCACTCGATTCTACAATGATATCAAGTTCATTACGCAAAAGGTTTTCTTAAAAACTTGTCGTAGCCCTCCGTCATTTCAGATAAGTACTAGTTAGTATTCGTGCTACGTTTGTTGACTATGTTAAGGCGTAGTGTGCGGTAGCTGATTAGTGCTTATCTGTATAGGCATATGATGCGATTGGATTAGGGTAGTCGTGCGACTTTGTTGACTATGTTAAGGGTCGTGCGGGTGGGTTTAATTCAATCGGGAAATGACGGGTTGAACTTGACTAGCACTTATGATTTGTTTACTATGTTAAGGTCATATAGCTCCTAGGGGTAAAATATTATTGGAAATTTCAAGTGTTGAAATTTGCAATGAGATTGCATACCTTCTATGAGATAGTTGGATCCCGATACCCGCTGCGAGTAAGAGTTACTCCTGGGAGAGTTTTACACATTACAATTAGCCGATCAAGTAGGTGTCTAGAAAGGTGTCAATGGGGTTACGCCCCTAGGAAAACGAGGTTTACTTTAATTAGGTTCGTGCGAAAGCACGGGGAACCTCCCTCAAAGTCCCGGCACTGGCCTGGCTGAAAGATTGGCGAACTTGTAGCGTGTAATTAATCCCGGCTAGTCTTTCCTTTTAGGGTTTGAAGGAAGATTTGACTAAAACAGTGGGAGACATCCTGATTAGATATATTAGATAACCAATCTAATCTTGCAAGAGCTTACGCTGAGTGTTTTCTTCTCTCTCTCTCCAGGTAGCGACCATATCATGCCTTAATCAAGATAATAATACGGATATATTGACCGAACCCGCTTGTTATACTGAGCTGGGGAACGTTGGTCCTGCTCCAACTTATAATTGTTATAAGACAGAGCAGGAAATTGGGGATTACCAGAATTCCCGTGCCCCCCAAACGAAGAAAGTGCATGCTGATGCATCTTCTTCGGGTGTGTTCATTACAGAGAACTGTTTCTCAGTATCCTTTATGTCCTGGGTATGAGATACCGGATCAGGATCCCACATATGTAATTTGTTACATGGGCTACGGATAGGTAGAGAACTGAGAACGGGTGATAAATTTCATGAGATAGAAACGGTGCAAGTGTTGCAGCCAAGTCTGTTGGTAGTTATCACCCTGTATTAGAAAAAACATTGATTATGAACGAATGTTATTAGATACCGAACCTGATATACAACATCATATCAGTCTCTTTATTTGTAAAGAAGGATATAATTTTGTATTGTTGGATAATATTTTGAACATTTCCTATATCAAGAGTTGATCGGTTCAGGCATGATATCTAAAAGCATTGACGTTCTAAATCAAACTACAGTTCTTAGTATACAGAACACACACAAGAGGAAGAGTTCAGAAATGAACGAATCCTTCTTGAGGTATTGTAGACTAGGTCATATCAATGCGACCTTACTAGCTAAGTTACATTTAGATGCATATTTAAATCTGTTTGAATTTACATCTTGTGAAACATGCCGGTCATGTCACAAAGATAAGATGACCACAGCTCTGTTTATTGGAAACAGAGAAAGAGTTAGTGAACTCTTGGGATTGATACATGATGATGTATGTAAGGCCCCCTGTCTACACTTGCCAAGACCAGTTCCTTTTACTTCATTACATTCGCTGATTATCTCTCAAGATTCGGACATATGTTCCTGTTGAAACACAAGTCTGAACCTTTTGAGATATTCATAGAATATAAGTTAGAAGCAGAGAACTAAAAACGGGTATAAGTATTATGTCCTTTGATGAGACCAGGGAGGAGAATACTTGAGCACGGGATTCCTGGACTATTCTAAAGGAGAATGAGATTCTCTTTCAGCATTACTCCTCCGTATACACCACAGCACGATGGTATATCGGGGCGGAGCAATAGCACCCTATGTGATATGGTGTGCTCTATGATGAGTACTGTTGAGTTTCCTATTTCCTTTTGGGAGTTATGCACTTGAGAAGCTGCATACCTATTGAATAGGGTTCCAATCAAATCGGTTGCCTACCACTTCATATGTGATATGGAATGGAAAGAGCCCATATCTTAAGTATGTTAAGATTTGGGGTTGTCCAGCCTATGTCTAAAAGCATAATCTGGACAAGCTCGAGGCAAAGTCAGTTCTGTAGAAATTTGTTGGATATCCCAAGCATTCGCAAGGGAATATCTTCTACCAAACCGAGGAACAAAAGATGTTTTGTTTCTCAGCATACCACCTTTGTGAAAGGGAATTTCTTGTGAAAAAATTAGCGGTCATGAGGTAGAACTGGAAAGAGTTCCAGCTGTACAAAACTGTAACCGATAATTTGGTAGAACCCGAAGGATTCAATAGTTTCCAACGAACCTCAGCCTCTCCGCCGATCTAGTAAGGTTCCTCACCCACCTGAGAGATGCTTCGGTTTCTCTATAACAGTAGGAGCGAGGATTGCATCATGAGATGATGACCCAATTAGTTTCGAGCTGGCCATCAGGAGTGGGACTCTGTAAGAATGGCTGGATGCTTAGCGATCTGAGATGGAATCCTTATACACCAACAAAGTATGGACTTTGGTTGCTTTATCTGAAGGGTTAAATCCCCATCAGGAGCAAGTATATCTTGAGAAGATTACTTGGTGCACATGGAAAAGTTGAGACTTTCAAAGCTATGCTTAAGTCCATCCAGATCCTACTTGCCACAGCTACATACCACGACTACGATATCTGGTGGTTGGGTGTCATGACTGCTTTTCTAAATGATGTTTTAGAAGAGAGCGTCTATAAGCACACGGCCAGAGAGCTTCGTAGGCAGTGGGAGTAGTGGAAACGTGTGCAAGATGTTTTATGTAATAAAACAGGCATCGCGGAGTTGGAACGTCTGTTTTGATGTGATAGTCAAAGAGTTTGACTTCAACAAAATGGTAGATGAACCTTGTATATACAAAAAAGTAGTAGAGAGTATGGTGATGATCCTCGTAGAGTACGTGGATGACATACACTTGATAGGGAAGGAGTTTCCTATGCTACGCTCGGTCAATCTCCGCTTATCACAAGGATTCTCCATATAGGATCAAAATGATACTTCCTAAAATCCTGGGTTTTGGATATATGAGATAGATCTAATTGGATGTTAGGATACTCACTAGTTGTAGTGAGATGGTGTCAATCAATCCTGGGGAAAATCACTGGAATGGTTCCAGGGTGATAAGGACGACTGAATGTCAGTCGCAGGCATTGTCTTTACCCTCAGTAGAGGGACGGTATGTTGGAAGAGTTCCAAGCTAGATACCGTGACTTACTAGACGATTAAAGGCAAGATACATCGTTACCAAGGATGCTACCAAAGAGGCAGTCTGGATATATAAGTTCATGAGATGAACTTCGTTCCAACCATTGTGTGACAATGGAGTAAAGCTTTGGTCTAGGAACCCCCGTCCCATCAGAAATCCAGATATAATTCTTAGGCAGTATCACCTGATCATGGAGATGGTTGATCTCCAGGAAGATCGAGGTTAGGAGAGTAGACACAGAGGACAACAGCGCGGATCCACTCGCAAAGGCCTATTTCCCATTAGAGACTTTTATGGGATGGTTGAGTATGAGATACTTCAACCACAGCTAATTGTTGGGTATGTGATACCACAACAGATGGCCCTAGTGCAAGTGGGAGATTGTTCGTTATATGTATGCCCTAGAGGCCATTATTGTACATATGATGTATATTATAATGGATGCTTGTACATATATAGGGACTTTATTTCTCGACATGATAGTATGCTATCTGGTTGTACTTTATCTTAACATGTACTCTGATTGTCTCTATGTAACATGTTGATAAAGCCCTTAGGATATGTACTCGACTACTGGGACTATGATGAGATCATACTAGTGGGGCCACGATAGTCGATGAGTACATCCTATAACTGTTCATAGTCGAGGGTGTATCGAGACAGGGTATCGATACACCAGAGTAAACTAGCGTATACGCATCTTGACCCATATGATAGGTGATGGATGATCCCATATCCATCGGTGTTTGACATCAAGGATGGTGTACGGGTGCTCAGTAGAGACTGGGTACACTGGACGGACTCGCCGAGAACTCCCAGATGGTATTATATCTCACGTCAGATGGCAGTTCTCCGGTGACACTGGTACAGGTTAGTCTGTAGACCCGAGATCGTCATAGAGACTTGTGTGATTCCCACTGTTCTTTGATTTCCATCATATCACGTCCAAGAGGGCGTGCAAAAAGGTGGCTTTTGGGTACAGTCCCGAATCACATGGAGGTAATGAGCGATAGGAGGGGATTCGCCTCTCCCGGTATAGGGAGTTGATGTTGTGCTGTGTTCGATTGGCTCTAACTGGAAATCCCTGGCCAGGGTTGCTGAGATTTACTGGTAAGTGTTATCAGTAGTTTCTCAAACTGTTATAGACCTCATATCGACACGACTTATCAAGCTACTAGGGTCTGGCGTATACCACCACTAGGCGAGATATGCGACATATCAGACGACGAGACCAGACTGTATGGGAGTGTCACTGATTGGATTCGCAGGAGAATGTACAGGCTTGCTTGTTGATCTTCTGATCGCTCAATACCTGGGTGGCTGTTACGTTTAGCTGACCGCTTGCTGCTTATGGGTGTTTGATATGATCATCACCTACTGCCGGCGTATTGACGATTCTTTAGAGTCCTACACAGAGGTTTCTTGACTCAGGCAAAACGGAGTAGGGGCACATATGTGATATGTGCAGGACCGAGGATAATGCGATATGAGATACCGTATTATATTCTCGCGTTATTTTGATATGAGCCGGATCATCGGATCAAGTGTTGATTCGATGAATCGGTACATGATATATTAGTCGGTTATATTCGATATAGCCGGATTGTCGGATCAAGTGTTGATTTGATAATTTAATGTATAATAATATATATGATATATTGAATTACATTATCTAATATTGGCTCGCTTATCATATATATGCGATATATGTTAATTGTATTATTTTCTTTTGTTACAAATATATATTATATATGTGATATATAATATTGTAACATGATATGATTACTAATGCAACATGTTTAGTGGAGATTAAACAAGGTTAGGGTTTAATTTGGGTTAGATCTTTCTTGATACTTCTAGAAGGTTTTAGTTTCTTTCTAGCAAAGATATTATGCTTGATATTTTGCTTGATATTTTCTAACCCAACCCAAACCCTTCACCCTTGGTTAAGTTTCTACATGGGTTAGCCTCTTCATAGTCAACCATGGTTGCATTATTAATGATTATGATAATTTTCATTATTCATCACAAAAGGATTATTCATTGTTCATCATCTTCTTCCTTCTTGCAAAGCTTTCTAGCTTTGGTTCTTGTGATGAAAATGGGTGAGATTATGAAAATAAAACAGAGCTAAATTCCTACTTCATCATCCTAATCTATCCTAGCCATTTAGATTAGGGTGTTCACTCCATTTGAGAGTGAGAGCTTGTGTTTAAGAAACTTCAAGGTAGATCATCTTTGTTATCGAAGATCAGAAGAAAGCATGCATCTTTCTCTTCGTGGAGTCTCTCGAGAGTCCGGAATTTGATGATCGCAGCGAAGGGACCTCAACACGGAGCTTATGAAGTGAAGGACTGGACTACAAAGGTTGTAATCCTAAACTCTTAGATGTTAAAGTGTTTAACATGCTTTGTTTCGCCTAATCTCTAGTTTAAAGATCTTGGTTAGGGTTGTTCTACACGTCTAAATTTTAAATCGGACATGGTTGTTGCCTCGTAGACCCTTGTGAGAGTGCCTAGTAACCCTACAGTCCATTCATTATTCTTCTTCATTTCTCTCCCCTCTCTTCTCTCATGGCAGCAACCCCTTCCCCCTCCACTTCAAACCCTCATATCACCCTCAAAACAACACCAAAAGTCCCTCTCACTTTCACTAAAAATGTGCACAAGCTCACAAGCAACACTTTGGACCAAGAAAGTTTGCATTTTGGACACTTGGGGCAACTCAAAAAAATTCTTGAGTTTCCAAATGAGGTATTCTCTTAACCATTAGCATAGTATTTCCATTGCCTTTACATCCATGTTTGTTTAGAACCGATTTGGTGTCGTTTAGTGAGATTTGGAAATTTCTAGTTAGGGATTATGGAACTCTTGAGTTGTGATGTGTAATTAAGCTTAATAGAGGCCACACAAACCCCCTAGTGTTAGAATTCAGACCCAAACCAGAGACTAGAACCCCGGAATACGAAACCCGATATCGGAGAATTTTGGATTCCGTGAGGGTATATTGACATCTGCTATCACCCGAGACACCTGAAAAATATTTAGCAAATACAGAGACACCAGCAGGCAACCTAAAACCTATACCCAAAACCGTAGACCCAACCCCTACTTCCAGGCCACAAATTTAATCATTCTGGCTGCAACTTGCGGCCAGAGTAGGGTCATTTTGGTCCATGTTTGTTCTGTGGCTCCTTTATCAGTAAAATAGACCCTCCATATATGCAAAATTGGCTAATTTGACTTAGGGTAAAATCTGGAGCATGTTTTCCAAGTTGCTGGTTTCGTTTTGCGGGTTTTTATGAAATTTTTTTTGGTATTTGATATTGTCTTTCAGTCGTGTGGCGTTTGAACACCAACGACTAGGATTATTGGTCGTGTTTTTCATGCGAGGCTATAGGTTTTGACCTATGAGCGAAACGTGTGCCATTTTGGTTTTCCGACTTGATTTTAATACGCATTTTGCGACTGTGTATTGGTTGTTGGTACCCCCACATGGATTTCAAGACGACGAGGATGAGCGTGGCATCATCGACTCCAGCAAGCGAGGATCAAGGTGAGTAGATACATATCTATGGGGGAAGTCGGGTGGATGGCGTATAGCACCCCCGCAGTTCGTAGTATAGTGTATGGTATATATTATATGGATATATTACATGAGATTATGATTATCTTGATAGACTTTGGGAGTCATGGATTATTTTAGTATAATTGGATGATGGCGTCGTTAGTTAGTTTAGTTGCGAACCTTAGAATAAGGTTTACACCCACACGCACACACATGCATTATTGTTATTACTTGTGCGTATATGGGGATACATATATATATATACACACACACACATCAGTATGGGACTAGGCATATATATATATATATATATATATATACGTATACTTACACATGGATGATGAGGATTGTATATGGTATTTGGAGACGAGTCGATGAGATTGGGCATGATACCATGAGATCGGCGATATGATGTGGTTCGTATTGTGAGATATGAAATGAGATTTTAGCGGGCCTTTAGACATGTGTTTTCATACACGCATATATATATATATACATACATAGATGGTATCAGTTTGTATTAGACTTAGATCAGTACCCCAGTTCATGAGATATGATGATAATGGTACCAAATGAAGATGAATGTGATATTTGACCCGTACCCAGATTTAGGGATGCCGTACGACGGATTTATGTACGAGTTATATATTGATGATAGATCCGCACTCTTGACTCGAGGATGTCATATTGTATATTGTATCGTATGTGATACTATTGAGGCGGGATCACCGACTATTATATTTATATGTATCAACTCATATTTAGGTGGTTTCCTTACCTTTCGATTAGTCCTGTAGTTTACTTATAGATGTTTGACTAGACTCAAGTCATACCTATTTCAAAACTAACGAATCGTGAGTATTTTAAAGATAGGCCAAGGGATTCTATGGATATTTTCAAAAGACGCATCTTTTCATAAAAACACCGTAGCCCTTATTTTTCTAAACACCATGGTTCGTGTTATTTCAAGTGGAAAAACTGTATGACATATATATATTGATGTAGATTCTTCACTGTTACGTTTATTATTCGATTTCCGCATATCCTTGCTATTCGCATCGCATTGCATGTTTAAATATTTTTATTGTTATATTAAACCCATGCTGTCAGGACACTAGCACCATTATCGATGATGCGTATGTTCCACGTACACCTGCTTGCCGGCTCACACACTTCATCATCGATAATTTCCATGTCACTATACAGTAGGATTGTTCCATCAGGATATGACTCCTTGTATGATATACTGGCACACATGCATATTGTACACTCATACTTGCGGATATACCTACATGTACATCCATATTGGCGCACAGGCATATTGTACACTCATACTTGCGTATATACCTACTTGTATAATATACTGGCACACATGCATATTATACACTCATACTTGCGGATATACCTACTTGTACATCCATATTGGCGCACAGGCATATTGTACAGTCATACTTGCGTAAATACCTACTTGTACATCTATATTGGCGCACAGGCATATTGTACACTCATACTTGCGTATATACCTACTTGTACATCCATACTGGCACACATGCATATTGTACACTCATACTTGCGTATATACCTACTTGTACATCCATATTGGCGCACAGGCATATTGTACACTCATACTTGCGTATATACCTACATACATATTGTACACTCATACTTGCGTACACATATATTGTACACTCATACTTGCATACATACGTATTTGCACATACATAGACAATTCTGGCTTGATTTTGGAGATTTGGGAACCGCAAGATATATTTTAAAACTGGATTCATTTGAAAGAGAGGTTTTCCCTTGATATGTGCATATTACTATTCCATGTTGCATGATATATTGATATGCTTACATTTCTTTTATATGTCGCATACATCATGCTTTATGATTATACGCATTGAGATATGCTGTTTCCATGATATTTCTGGATTTGAGAACCGTGGGTATTTCAAAGGAAAGTATGTACTGTTTTAAAAATCCAGCTCTTGATATGATATTTCAGTGCGTCCACCATGCGTTTTATCAGTTCTGATATATTTATATACCCCATGCGAGGAGTCATGGGCCGTATGCAGGTACATGGTGGACCCGGTATGGTACCCCGGGGCAAGAAAGGGATGCTGTGTATATAGTCGGTGAGGCTGGCAGAGGGACGACTACCTACCGCTGATAGTATTTGGGCTCGGCGGATATCCGGAGGATACCGACCGGAGTCGAGAGATGATATGGGCCGATCCGGACTGACGGAGCCCGTGGGCCAATTCGGACTGACGGAGCCCTATATATATGAGGATTTACGTGCCGATGCTGGGCACAGGTTTCATGATGTTTTCGAGTGTCGATGCTAGATACTCAGGTTCCATGATTTGATGTATCACGAGGGACACACATTGATTTATATCCTCATACCTTCATGCATATGCTTTATGATGTTTACATACATGATGTTTTGTGTCATTGGTTGACACGTGGACGGGATCCACATGCATACAGACATTGATTTAATAGTTGGATGATATCCGCATACTTAGACTTCATGATATAGTTGACATTGATTTCATGATGATTACATTGATCATACCTCATATTTATGATATGTTGCTACCTGAGGCACTGACATGAGCACTTGGTATTACACTGATGTATAGATGTTTACCCTTGCCACCTTATCATGCTTCAGACTTTATCATATTGAGGATATATATTACTGATCGTATTGACCTAGGATTGAGTCATACACACGATTTCTGCTCTGTGATGTTTTCTACTCACGAGTTGGTAACTCACCCCCGTTGTGCCACAGTTCTTGCAGGTTTTTTCTGTACAGGTTTCATTGCGGATTTCTGGCACACTGCTTCCTTTCTGGGTGATTGCTTTGGTAGGTTGGTTCACTCGCATCGTGACCACCATTGTACTTATTTTTTTCAGTTGTATCTAGAAAAATTCCATCAACCAGGCATGTTTTTTTCATTGACTTAGCAGACTTGTAATGTATATTCTTTCGACCTAGAGTCGCGCGTTGTATTATTATGGGTTTTCATGTTGATTTGAGTTACCTTTTGAGTTTTGATCCTCGCCCTTCGGTGTTGTATATTATATTGCTTGAGTGGTTGTAGCCATCGATTGACGAAGAGCTAGCTCTCGCTTGGGGATGCCTTTTATCATTCATGTATATATTTATCATGTTGTACCCCGTTCGAGGCCAGTATTTACAAAGGAAACTCTGCCGAAATTTTCAGAAAAGACTTATGATTTTAAAAATGCATATTCGGCTTATTTTATTAAAACCACTTCTTTAAAACTAGTTTTCCTTCATTTATTATTTAAAATGGTTTTAGATTTCTGGGTTTTTGGCTTGCTTGAATTAGATGGGGTCCTATAGACTTCATATGATTCAAAGGCCAGCCACGTGCTATTTCGGGTCGTGACAATTGGACCGAGGCCTGCGAGCATAGCTTCCAGCAGTTGAAGACTCATCTGACTATTGCACCAGTGTTGTCATTGCTTTCGGGACCGGGCAGATTTGTGGTTTATTGTGATGCTTCTTGAGTGGGATTAGGTTGCGTGTTGATGCAGCACGACAGGGTTATCGTATATGCTTCTCGGCAGCTGAAGAAACATGAACAGAATTATCCTACTCACGATTTAGAGATGGCTGCAGTGGTGTTTGCACTCAAGATATAGAGACATTACCTATACGGCGAGTCATGCCAAATATTTACGGACCACAAGAGCTTGAAGTACATATTTTAGCAGCGAGACCTGAATCTGAGACAGCTCCGTTGGATGGAGCTAGTGAAAGACTACGATTGCAAGATCTTTTATCATCCGGGAAAGACGAACGTAGTGGCAGATGCCTTGAGTCGAAGGCCCGGAGGTAGTTTATCTTGTTTGAGCGCCGTACAGAGGCAGTCGTCAGCAGATTGGCAGATTCTTTGCGACAGCCGAGTGCAGTTTGAGTTTACTCCGACAAGGGGACAGCTTGCGCATATTCGGGCACGTCCACAGTTGATCGACCGTATCCGAGAGGCGCAGCCCAGTGATGACCGTCTTTTAGAGATCATAGAGCAGGTTAGACAGGGCAGAGATTCCAAGTTCGTGATCGATGATCAGGGGGTACTACGATTTAGGACTCGACTGTGCGTACCAGACTCTAAGGGGCTGCGGCGTGAGATTCTTGAGGAGGCACATAGATCGATATACAACGTTCATCCAGGTTCCACCAAGATGTACCATGATCTGAAAGACGTTTACTGGTGGGACGGACTGAAGAGGGACCCCACAGACTTCATATCGAGATGCCTGACTTGTCAGCAAGTCAAACCCGAGCACCAGAGGCCCGCAAGGGAGTTGCAGCCTTTGCCCATTCCAGAGTGGAAATGGGAGCAGATTTCTATGGACTTCATTATGGGTCTACCTAGGACCAGTCAAGGGTATGACTCCATTTGGGTGATCGTGGATCGATTGACGAAAGCAGCTCACTTTCTGCCAGTGAAGACCACTTTAGGATTTGCTCAGTATGCCCAGATATACATAGATGAGATCGTGCGATTGCATGGCGTCCCGACTTGTATCGTGTCCGACTGAGGCACCCAGTTCACCAGCCGGCAATGGAAAAGACTTCAGGAGGCGTTGGGCACCCGATTGAGTTTCAACATAGCATTTCATCCATAGACCGACGAACAGTCAGAGCGGACTATTCAGACTCTTGAGGACATGCTCCGAGCGTGCGTTTTAGATTTCGGGGGTAGCTGGGATCATCATTTACCCTTAGTAGAGTTCTTCTACAACAACAGCTTCTAGGAGACGGTCCAGATGGCACCTTTCGAGGCTCTATATGGAAGGAGATGTCGATCGCCCATCTGTTGGACAGAGCTCAGCGAGAGCAGTATCTTGGGACCGCAGATCATACAGGAGACGACTGAGAAGATACACTTGATTCGAGATCGGATGAGAGTGGCCCAGAGCAGGCATAAATCGTATGCTGACAGACGCCGTCACAGACTCAGGTTTGCAGTTGGCGATCATGTTCTTTTGAGGGTCTCTCCGATCAAAGGCGTGATGAGATTTGGGCGAAAGGGGAAGCTTAGTCCTAAATTTGTGGGTCCCTTCGAGATCCTCGAGCGTTTCGGCATAGTTGTGTATCGTTTGGCTCTTCCACCCAGCTTTCCGGACGTTCACCTCGTATTCCATGTGTCGATGCTTTGCAGATACCTTCATGACCCTTCTCACATGATTCAGAATCAGACCGGTCAGCTTGAGCGCTATCTTTCGTTCACCGAGAAGCCAGAAGTGATATTGGTGCGGTAGGTGAAGAAACTTTGATCAAAGGTCTTGTCATCTGTGAAGGTTCTTTAGCGCAGCCCGAATGGCGAAGAGATCACTTGGGAGGCCGAGGGCGAGATGCGGAAGAAATTCTTTCATCTCTTTGAAGGTACGCGTAGCTATATTTTAAATTCGGGGACGAATTTCTATAGGGGGAGATTATAACACTTTAGGATGCGATTAGGGATTAATTAAGTGATAGTATGGTTTTTAGTAAAAAGTTTACCAAAATGATTTTCAAATATTTTATAAAATTAATGAATATTTTATTAGTATTTAATTTAGGCTTGCACACACATGTGCATGTGTTACTAAGGCAAATTTTGGGGTTAAGCCATGTTTATGTGGCCATGGGATATTAACCATCCTACTAATTATAAAATGTTAATTAGTAAATTAATTAGTTTTCAAAAATAAAAATTTAAATTACAAATGATTTGTTCAGGGGTTGACTTGAGGGGAGATGATGAGAGAGGGAGGGAATGATTTGGGTTAAGCATGGGGGGCATAATTATGCTAAGCATTAAATGAGGAGAGAGAGGATGCATGCTTGCTCCCATAACACCCCCTCTCACTCTCTCTCTATTATGTTTGAAATCCCATTTCTTTCTCTCATATTTTTCCTTCTCCCTCTCTTCCACAAACTGAAGCATCTTCAACCCATCACCAAACCCTCACCCAAGTTCTCAGGATCCCCACCTCACCTCATCAAAACTCACCACTTCTTTCACAAAAATTGATCCTACACCCCAAGTTAACCCATAGAGCTAGGAAAGCTTGGATTTTGGAGCAAGTTGGTATAGGTATAAACCCCTAACTGATAATTAGCTAGTTATTGTGTAGTGTTGCATGGTAGTTTCTGTTCTAGAACTTTAAGTTGTATTTTTGGTGCCAATATCGTGATTTAGTGTCGTTTTTGTGCTACTGTAAACTGCTGTGACCCCAAGACTTTTTGATAAATCCAAACAATGAAGTAGTGTAGTGCTAGCTAACTTGAGTAGATACCTAAAGTTCGAGCCCAACCTGGGCGGTTTTGGCCGGCGACGAGGGGTGATTTTCCGGCGAGCTCGGCCTAGGAGAGAGCTGGGGGCTTGAAACTTCTAGTGTAGTTGTCTGCTATAGTTTGGGGGCTTTTAGTACTGTTAGATTTTTTGTAATGACAGTGGGTTAAATCTGGGATTGTTTAGCTAGTTTTAGTGTTTTGTGGGTGTTTGTGATAATTTTGTGGTTTAGGTGGAAATTAGGTTAGGTTAGGGTTTTTATGGTTAGATTGTTGTTGGTGTCACTTAATCTAAGTCTTTTCACCTGGTTAAACAAAAGTACCCTAGTGCGGTAATTTAGTGTTTTAAAATGTTTTTAAAACGAAGCTTTAGGATACAGGGTATCTGCTGTTTCTGGGGTTATTTTCTTGATGAGCAAATATGTACATTAGACTATACTTGGTGCTAGGAGTGTAGTGTAAAAACCTGGACCACTTTTACCTGACTTTGGCCGATATCAAGCCTATGGTGGCCGGCCCAATTTTGATGGATCATGTTGAAATTTTGCAGGTAGCTGTCTGTAGGTATTATAAGAGGTTTGGTCTTATTTATTTGTCTTGTTTTTGCTTCAGATAAAATGTGGAGCCATTGATTGATCATTCTTCGTGTGTATGGAAAAGTTTTAATCACAACCAAAGAAATTTATACCGCAATCAATTAATGGTGTCGATGTAGCGCGTTAATGAATACGGATCGTCCACTGAGATGTGTGTTTTGATCGATTTTGTTTTAGATGAGTCGAAATGAAAATGTAAAAGAAAATGCAAGAAAGTTGATTCAAGATTTGAAAGATTTCAATTCAAGAAACATAAAGAATATAGATCTAGAATCAAGAATTAATAATGTTCAAGAAGATGTCCAAATTGAATGAATTATCAAGATTTGTATAGTGGCTTATAGGAATCGATCCAATCGATAGTGATGATGAAGAATTATGATTACAAATTCTTATCTATTGATGATTTGTTGCTAGATCGATGACGATCAACGAGAATTATGGATCTATTGAAGAAACTAGGGTTTCTCCTTCTATCCCTTGTCCTTTCTTTGATTAGCATTCAAATTCTAGCCTCTAGGAAATTCAATCGTCGACCGTTGATCACTAATTGGGAGCGAAAACATTCAAGAAAGCATCTCGCTCAAATTAGGTTTTCGATGATTCAATTTCCTAAAGTTTACAAAACTCATAAGACTTAAGAATCGTTCAAGAATTTAATCATTATCATCTACCTATTCTCTCGATTCCTCCACAAGCGGAGTTTTCACTCAAACATCATGAAAAAGATAACAATTAAGAATTGGTAACTCATCATAATGCTCAAATGTAAAGAAAAGTAAGATCAAGAATTTTCACCTTTTATAAATCAACGTTTCGTTACAATTCGCTCAAAGATTACAAGATTTTGAGGAGAGAACTCAATCGTCGAAACTAGTTTCGCATCGTCTTCTTGAGTCGCGGATCGTCGTGGATCTCTTGCTCGGATGAAGATCGGTGTCGCTTCAAAAGGCTCGTTGAAGGCTTGCTTTGGCTCAGTACTCGGTGGATCTTGATTTGGATCAAATTGTGTCACTCAATTTGATTTTGAAATGATTTGGATCTATAATTTTCACCATTCGAAATGATTTCCCTCCAAATACAACAACCTCCAAACCCTAGATCTAGATCCATTTTTATATCCCCTCATTTGAATCTTTCCTCCAAAGCTAGGTTGTTAGAGAGAGTCTTCTAGAAGAAGTTTGTTAGAGGGAATATTCTAGAATAAGGAATATTCTAAGATAAGGTTGTTAGGCCGAGCTTTCTGGATAAAGCCACATGCTCTTTGGGAGACTTCTGGAAGCTGAGGCCGTTACAAGAAGCCACGTGGAGGAATTTGGGCCAATGAGGAGCTACCACAGCCACGGAACCGCGGCCACTCGGCCGAATTGGCTGCGGATCCGTGGCCTTCTTGGTGAATCAATGCATACTTTCTCTGGGCTGTTATGTGTTGGCTTTTTGGCACTTCATGGGATGCTTGGAATCTTTTTATTCTTTCTTGTTTACTGCCAGATCATAGGTCTTGGACTTGATGTATTTTATCAGCACTTTTAGTAGTTCCGGCTCTTTTACCTGGAGAATTTCCTGCACACAATTTCGAGACAAGTGTTTGATATACAAAAGATCGTGCGTGCAATAATAAACACACAATTTTCCTCAAAATGCTGGTTATAATGTATAACACATGTTATTTGGTATTTTGGCAGACAAATGTAAGTCCATGTCACGCACCCCACGAACTTGCGGGGAGGCGGAATATATGAAAAACGATTATCAAAGCTTCGTAACACGGACTTGAGCGCATGAATCGTTATCTAAACCATTGCTAACTATCTACTAGAGGTTTAACTACTCGGATATGAAGTTAAACATTACGTTACTTGTCCTTCGGGTCTTCATCGCGGTCCTCCACTCCTCGTAGGCTCCTTGGAACATCGACACCTCAACGGCCTCCTCGAATCAAAGACGATCCACCCGAAAGCTCCTACGCCAAGGTTGATCTCAAACTTGAGATGACTAGGTTGCTTAAAGTGCTAATCTAAGCTACCTAGGGGATATAGAGTGAGGTTATGGATGTATTAGTCTAGCTAACCCTTGATCTCAGCTCACGAGATGTTAGGGTTTGGGTTTGAAGAATGAGAGAGCTTGAGGAGAGAGAAGGTGAAGATGATAATGAAATGAGATAATGATGTATCATAATATATATGAAGCATTATTTATTTATCCAAAAATGAAATAATAGAATTAACAACCATGCTTCATAAATATCTATGAGTGATTCATCCCCATGAGTCATTAAGCATTTATGATGCATTAATGACATGGATGAATCACACAAATGAGTCACTAATCTCATTTAATGCAATGCCACCTTACCCCCCAAGTCACCACTCTTCTAGAAGCTTCCCGACAAATTACGAGAACGCCCCTCCAATCCGTGAAAACACGGAAAAACTTTAGACTGTATAAATCCAATAACCCGATACTAGAATCTTGCTTAAACCAAAACCGGCTAGTAAAAACTGTCCGAAAAGTCGTACGTGCGTAAATACACGTACGCGTCCGAACCCTTGTCGTAAAACCATACGACCTCTATATCGTTTCGCCTGGAGCAGGGAAACTCTCTGTGTGGGACTCTAAAGACTCGACACTACGCTGGAAGTGGGTTTAACCACAGATCGCAAGCGGCACTAGATGTACGTAACGATCCCCAGGTAGATGTCGATAAGAAGGCCGATGAGGAAACTCATCCGAACTCCCACTTGTAGGGTTCCTAGGCACTCTAATGAGGTCTCACAAGGCATCAACCATGCCAATTTCAAAAATTACGGTGCCGAGAAACCCTAATACGGATCGTTGGCTAGAAGTTTAGGCGAACACATACAACTAGTTAACAATATAACTAAAAGAACGGAAATACAACCTTTGTAGATCCGGTCCTCCACCTCCATAGCTCCGCAATGAAGTCTCCTCGCTGTCCAAATGGAATCCCGGGCTCTAGCATCGGCTTCATCGGAGAAATGGGCGGGTAAGGTCGTCGGCTTCGTTGTAGGGATCCTAGGCACTCTAGTGAAGTCTCACAAGTGATCAAACATGCCAATTTATAAAAATTACGGTGCCGTGGAAACCTAGAACGGATCGTCGGCTAGAAGTATAGGCAAAGCAAGCAAGCTAGTTTACAACTAAACTATAAGATAACGGAAATACAACCTTTGTAGATCCGTTTGTCCACCTCCATAGCTCCATGAAGAAGTCATCTCCGCTGTACAAATCCGAAATCCGGGCTCTTGCGTCGGCTTCATCGGAGAAGAAGCGGGCTAGGTCATCGACGACGTGCCGAAGATGATCTACGTCGAGGCATCGCTAAATCAAGCTCCGACTTCACCAAGTCAAGAAACTTGTGAAGTAAACACACTCTACTACTTGGCAAGAGGTAGAGGATGAAGAAATAGGAGTTGGGTTCAATTTAGAATTGGATTTCTCACTCTTTATCATCAATCACCATTGATGACCTAAGCTTTTCTTCTTGAGTTCAAGGAAGAAGAAGAAGAAAAGATATGATAAGATGAATAAATATTGAATAAGAAAATCAATACTTATCATAACATGAACCATGGTCAAGTGTAGAGATTAAACTAGGGTTAATGGAGTGGTTAGGGTTAAGCATGAGACAAAATGGTTACTTAGGTCAAAGCTTCATGAAGCTTCAACTAGAATCCAAAACAAGCCACCATTTTCCTTTATGCTATTCATTTTTCCAAACAGAATAAATGAACAAATAAATGAATAAGAAAATGTAAACCCTAACCATTACATAACCATGGTTTAAACTTTACACAAAACACAAGTAAACATGTATCATCAAACATGATACAATCAAGTGCACAAAATCATATCGCATATGCAATGCGCACACCCGAGTGAGAAAATCCATTTTAAAGTGAACCGATACTAGTTGATGCAAAGTAATATATCAAATATATAATTATGCATTAAATCATTAAATCAACACTTGATTTAACGATCCGGTCATGACGCACATAACCGACTGGTATCATTTGTAACATCTTATCGAATCAACACTTGATCCGATAACCCGGCTATATCGCATATAACCGATCAATGTCACATCGCGAGAATCGAATACAGTATCACATACTTGTATTATTCTCGGTCCCGCACATATCTCATATGCGCTCCTATTTCGTTTCGCTTGAGCCAGGAAACCTCTGTGTAGGACTCTAAAGACTCGTCAATACGCCGGCAGCGGATGATGATCATATCAAACATCCACAAGACGCAAGCGGTCTGCTAAACGTAACGGCCACCCGGGTATTGAGCGATCTGAAGATCGACGAGCAAGCCCGCTCACACTCCAGTGAATCCAACCAGTAACACTACCGTACAGTCCGCTCTGATCGTCTGATATGTCGCATATCTCGCCTAGGGGTGGTAAACGTCAGACCCCAATAGCTCGATAAGTCGTGTCGATATGAGGTCTATAACTTTTTGAGAAACTACTGGTAACACTTACCAGTAAATCTCAGCAACCCTGGCCAGGGATTTCCTGTTATAGCCAATCGAACACAGCGCAACATCAACCCCCTATACCGGGAGAGACGAATCCCCTCCTATCGCTCATTGCCTCCATGTGACTCGGGACTGTACCCAAAAACCACCGTTTTGCACGCCCTCTTGGACGTGGTAAGATGGAAATCAAAGCACAGTGGGAACCACACAAGACTCTATGACGATCTCGGGTCAACAGAATACTCTGTACCAGTGTCACCAGAGAACTGCCATCTGACGTGAGGTATAATACCATCTGGGAGTTCTCGGCGAGTCCGTCCAGTGTACCCAGTCTCTACTGAGCACCCGTATATCATCTCTGATGTCAAACACCAATGGATATGGGATCATCCATCGCCCATCTGTATGGGTCGAGAAGGTACACGCTAGTCTACTCTGGTATATCGATGCCCCGTCTCGATACACCCACGACTAGGGACTTTGAAGGATGTACTTATGGACTACCATGTCCCCACTAGTATGATCCGCATCATAGTCCAGGTAGTCAAGTACAGATCCTAAGGGCTTTACCAACATGTAACAGAGAGACAATCAGTATACACGTTAAGGTAAAGAGCAACCAGATAGCATACTATCATGTCGAGCAAGAAAGTCCTCCCTATATATGTCCCAGCATCCACTACAATATACATCCAATGTACAGTAATGGCCTCTAGGGCATACATATAACTAACAATCTCCCACTTGCACTAGGGCCATCTGTAGCAGTGGTTGTAGTATCTCAAACTCAACCATCCCATAAAAGTCTCTCTCTGGGAACAGTTCTTTGTGAGTGGATCCGCTGTGTTGTCCTCTAAGTCTACTCTCCAAAACTCGATCTCCCTGGAGATCAACTATCTCCATGATCAAGTGATACTGCCTTAGAATATGTCTGGATCACTGATGGGACGGACGTTCCTTGGCATAAGCCACAACTCCATTGTCTCACAATGGTTGGAACGTAGTTCATCTCATGAACCAATATACACCCAGACTGCCTCTTTGGTAGCATCTTAAGTAGCGATGTATCCTGCCTTTATCGTCTAGTATGTCACGATATCTAGCTTGTCCAACATACCGTCCCTTTACTGAGGGTAAAGACAATGCCTGCGACTGACACTCAGTCGTCATTATTACCCTGGAACCCTTCCAGTGATTCTCCCCAGGATCGGTTGATACCGTCTCACTACAACTAGTGAGAGTCCTAACATCCAACTAGATCTATCTCATAGATCCAAAAACCCAGGATTTAGGAGGTATCCTATATGGAGAATCATTGTGATAAGCGGAGATTGATCGAGCGTAGCATAGGAAACTCCTTTCTTATCAAGAGTATGTCATCCACGTACTCTACGAGGATCGCCACCATACTCCCTACTACCTTTTTGTTTATACAAGGTTCATCTACCATTTTGATGATGTCAAACTCTTTGACTAATCCATCAAAACAGATATTCCAACTCCGCGATGCCTGCTTTATCCTATAAAGCATCTTGCACACGTTTCCGCTGCTCCCACTGTCTACGAAGCCCTCTGGATGTGTACTTATAGACGCTCTCTTCCAAATCATCATTTAGAAAAGCAGTCAAGACACCCAACCACCAGAGATCGTAGTCATGGTATGTAGCCGTGGTAAGTAGGATCTGGATGGACTTAAGCATAGATACTTGAAAATGTTTCATCATTATCCATGCCTGGTCAATGACGAAAATCTTTAACAAGTCTAGCTTTGAAAGTCTCAGCTTTTCCATCTACACCAAGTAATCTTCTCAAGATTTACTTGCTCCTGATGGGGATTTAACCCTTCAGATATAGCAACCAAAGTCCATACTTTGTTGGTGTATAAGGATTCCATCTCAGATCGCTAAGCATCCAGCCATTCTTACAGAGTCTTACTCCTGATGGCCAGCTCGAAGCTAGTTGGGTCATCATCTCATGATGCAATCCTCGCTCCCACTGTCATAAACAAAACAAAGTATCTCTCAGGTGGGTGAGGAACCCTACTAGATCGGCGGAGAGGCTGAGGTTCGTTGGTATCTACCGAATCCTTTGGTTGTACCAAATCATATGCTGTATTTTGTATAGCTGGAACCTTTCCAGTTCTACATAACAGACTTTGCCTCGAGCTTGTCCAGATTTTGCTTTTAGACATAGGCCGGACAACCCCAAATCTTAACTGTCTTAAGACATGGGCTCTTCCCATACCATATCTCATATGGAGCGGTAGGCAATGATTTGATTCGAACCCTATTCAATAGGTATGCAGCTACTCAAGTGCATAACTCCCAAAAAGGAAACAGGTAACTCAGTAGTACTCATCATAGAGCACACCTTATCATATAGGGTGTGGTTGCTCCGTCCCGATATACCATCGTGCTATGGTGTATACGGAGGAGTAATGCTGAGAGAGAATCTCATTCTCCTTTAGAATAATCCAGGAATTCCGTGCTCAAGTAATCTCCTCCTTGATCTCATCAAAGGACATAATACTTATACCCGTATTTTGGTTCTCTACTTCTAACTTATATTCTGTGAATATCTCAAAAGGTTTAGACTTGTGTTTCAACAGGAACATATGTCTGAATCTTGAGAGATTATCAGAGAACGTAATGAAGTACTAAGAACCGGTCTTGGCATGTGTAGACAGGGGACCTACATACATCAACATGTATCATCCCAAGAGTTTTCTAACTCTTTCTCTGCTTCCAGTAAACAGAGCTATGGTCATCGTATCTTTGTGACATGACTAGCAAGTTTCACAAGATGTAAATTCAAACTGATTTAAATATGCATCTAAATGTAACTTCAGCTAGTCGAGTCGCATAGATATGACCTAGTCTACAATGCCTCAAGAAGAATTCGTTCATTTCTGAACTCTTCCTCTTGTGTGTGTTCTGTATACGAAGAACTGTAGTTTGATTTAGAACATTAATGCTTTTAGATAACGTGCCTGAACCGATCAACTTTTGATATAGGAAATGTTCAAAACATTATCCAACAATACAAAATTTTACCGTTTCTTTACTAATAAAGAGACAGATATGATTTTGTATATCAGGTTCGGTATCTAATAACATTCGTTCAGAATCAATGTATTGTAATACAGGGTGACAGTGACCAACAGACTTGGCTGCAACTCTTGCCCCGTTTTCTGCCTCATGAAACTTATCACCCGTTCTCAGTTCTCTACCTATCTGTAGCCCTATGTAACAGATTACATATCTGGGATCCTGATCTGGTATCACATACCCAAGACGTAAAGGATACTGAGAAACAGTTCTTTGTAACGAACACACCCGAAGATGATGCATCAGCATGCACTCTCTTCGTTTGGGCGGCACGGGAAATCTGGTATTCCCCAATTTCCTGCTCTGTCTTATAACAATTATAAGTTGGAGCGGGACCAACGTTCCCCAGCTCAGTATAACAAGCGGGTTCGGTCAATAATCCGTATTATTATCTTGATTAAGGCGTGATATGGTCGCTACCAGGAGAGAGAGAGAAGAAAACACTCAGCGTGCGCTCTTGCAAGAATAGATTGGTTATTATTTTATCTAATCAGGATGGCTCCCACTGCTTTTTATCAAATCTTCCTTCAAACCCTAAAAGGAAAGACTAGCCGGGATTAATTACACACTACAAGTTCGCCAATCTTTCAGCCAGGCCAGTGTCGGTACTTTGAGGGAGGTCCCCCGTGCTTTCGCACGAACCTAATTAATGTAAACCTCGTTTTCCCAGAGGCGTAACCCCGTTGACACCTTTCTAGACACCTACTTGATCGGCTAATTGTAATGTATAAAACTCTCCCAGGAGTAACACTTACTCGCAGCGGGTATCGGGATCCAACTATCTCATAGAAGGTATGCAATCTCATTGCAAATTTCAACACTTGAAATTCCCGATAATGTTTTGCCCCTAACGTGCTATGGCCTTGACGAAAGCCAACAAACCATAGCCCGCTAGTCAAGTTCAACCCGTACATTTCTTGATCGAATTAAACCCACCCGCACGACCCTTGACGAAAGCCAACAAAGCCGCACGACTACCCTAATCCAATCGCATCGTATGCTGACAGATAAGCAGCATATAGCTACCGCACACTGCACCTTGACGAAAGCCAACAAATGCAGCACGAATACTATATACAACTTATCTGAAATGACAGAGGGCTACGACAGGTTTTTCTGAAAACCTATTGCGTAATGAACTTGATATCGTTGTAGAATCAAATGAATTTTGAAATGGAGTGCTTTTGAGGCTTTTCTAGTTTTGCTAAAGGAGTCACTCCCGGTAAAGGGATCGTCGGTCCTTTCCTCGTCGAATGAGGTGCGGGATATATCATATATATCTCTGTGCAAAGCAAAAATACTTAAAAGCAATCAAAAGACAAACCGAGTGTGTAGCATCTACCAGTTATTGCTAAAGGAGTCACTCCCGGTGAAGGGATCTCGGTCCTTTCCTTATCGAATAAGGTGCAGGATATATCATATATACCGCTGTGCAAAGCAAGAACTGTAGCTACCTGTTTTATTTTGAAATTCGATTCTACAACATCTTAGGTTTCTTTTATTTCATTAATCACATTAATGAAGTCCCATCATTTAAGTACCTAAACATCACAGATAGATATGACGTACACTTATGCCATCCGCATTCGCCTCGATGTCCCCTCGTGCACCGTTAGGTTAGGTGACTAACGACAGAGCAGGGCAGGGCTAGCGCGGGTGTAAAACATAAGTAACGTCTATATAATATATCATATATACTATATACTATATCCATCACAGAACATCACATGATCACATCACAGATATCGCAGCAGAAGAATCATATGAAATATTGGATATACTAGGACGTCCGTGTTTTCAATACGAGCCAGTATAAAACACGGATTCCACGGTTGTGATAAATAGCCAAACCCACACCCCAAGACCCCTACGAGAGCGGCAAGCAACCCTACCAATTCTGGAGTTAGGAGACCCGGACTCGACTCCTCGAGTTGGTCTCCCACTGGACTCCAGAACCCGGTTACTTGTGCTCCCCTCCTTGGGTCTATCCTAGTGCGGAAAAGTAAATAATATACAAACGGTGACTACTTCCGCAACCTGGAAGCGCCCCAATAAAAGAATATTACATACAAGTTTTTACATGAATGAAAATGAAAAACACTCATCTCACATAAAAAACCCCGGCTATTCAAACACGACGATCCAATATATCATATCCAGCAACACATAACATCACATGTCATCAACGTAAGTAAATATGCGCATCCCAATTGTCGTTGACATATAGCAACGAAACCGGCGATATCACACATTACACTTACGGTCACAGAAAAGAAAGTGTAAAACTACAACAGTTGGAATCCGCAACCACCTCAGACATCGCATGCCTGACCAAATGAATTTCTTAGACATCGCATGCCTAACAATTATAAACCCCGCATTTTAGTCTCATAATCGAAAACACTTTTCAATATCTAGTCGGGCAATTCAACAAGATTCCCGACATCCTGATCGAATGCTCGTCGCAAACTTCAGTAGACGGCTGCACCCCTGATACCGTCGACGAAGTGCACCAAGGCGGAACACCGCTACCGCGAGCACCCGAACGGATGCTATCGGCGACGGGGTTCTCCTACAGTCACTTGGTCGGGGCTATGGAGTGAGGCTGTCTATTAAGTTTACCCGGCGAGTATCCGCGTACGCTACGTGATTACGACGGACTTTTGATCGCATCAAAATTCCGTGGCAACCGATCAAGTGAGACTAAATTGCTATGTTTATAACATTCATTCAGTTATCTCATAACTATTTGTGAATTCCAATTATTGTATCCCATTCCAGATAATCAGAAAATGTTAAACTTTCCGATTGAACATTCGAACACCCAAGTTTTCCCGATACAGATCAACACATGAAACAAGTCTAACAACATTCCGTTCGTGCCTCAGTACCAACGGTCCAGCCGTAGAAGGGTCAAGCCAACGCCTCACATGTGACATGCCGTACTGCCCCAAACCCGAAGGTTCAAAGGGCAGTTCAAGACGGTCACATAATCGAGTTAAGGTTTGTTGTCTTCTAGAGGGACCATCGTGTTACTTGCACTACTTAGAATGTCGTTAAACTACGGAAAAATCCAACACTTGGAAATTTCCCGACAGGGGAAAAATTGGGTATTTATATCCGGTCGAACTTTTTAACATATTCTAAAATTTATCCGGAAAGCCACACAGACAAAATTTGATAATCCGATCGAACATTCGAATCCCCAAAACAACCCAGAAAATTCAACTCTTGAATAAATATTAAAAATTCCCAGAAAATCCAACTCCAGAAAATAGGAATTACTGTGCAAAGAAAAGTCAATAAATCTACAGTCTCGCCGCGGAACCGCCGCGCCACGTGGGCTTAGGCCGCGGTTCCGCGCCGTCATGACGGAGTTATGGCTCCGTTTTGCACAGTATTTCATAATAAACCCTGCTTGATTTTCTGGATATTTTTAATCTTGAAAAATCCACATTTTTAAAATCTGGACAGAGAGCAAGTTTGATTCGGGGTTTCGGGTTCGTTCGGACTTCAAATTCCGTCTAGACTTCGCCTAAGGCTCTAGCTAGGCTCTGATACCACTGTAGGGATCCTAGGCACTCTAGTGAAGTCTCACAAGTGATCAAACATGCCAATTTATAAAAATTACGGTGCCGAGGAAACCTAGAACGGATCGTTGGCTAGAAGTATAGGCAAAGCAAGCAAGCTAGTTTACAACTAAACTATAAGATAACGGAAATACAACCTTTGTAGATCCATTTGTCCACCTCCATAGCTCCATGAAGAAGTCATCTCCGCTGTACATATCCGAAATCCGGGCTCTTGCGTCGGCTTCATCGGAGAAGAAGCGGGCTAGGTCATCGACGACGTGCCGAAGATGATCTACGTCGAGGCATCGCTAAATCAAGCTCCGACTTCACCAAGTCAAGAAACTTGTGAAGTAAACACACTCTACTACTTGGAAAGAGGTAGAGGATGAAGAAATAGGAGTTGGGTTCAATTTAGAATTGGATTTCTCACTCTTTATCATCAATCACCATTGATGACCTAAGCTTTTCTTCTTGAGTTCAAGGAAGAAGAAGAAGAAAAGATATGATAAGATGAATAAATATTGAAAAAGAAAATCAATACTTATCATAACATGAACCATGGTCAAGTGTAGAGATTAAACTAGGGTTAATGGAGTGGTTAGGGTTAAGCATGAGACAAAATGGTTACTTAGGTCAAAGCTTCATGAAGCTTCAACTAGAATCCAAAACAAGCCACCATTTTCCTTTATGCTATTCATTTTTCCAAAAAGAATAAATGAACAAATAAATGAATAAGAAAATGTAAACCCTAACCATTACATAACCATGGTTTAAACTTTACACAAAACACAAGTAAACATGTATCATCAAAAATGATACAATCAAGTGCACAAAATCATATCGCATATGCAATGCGCACACCCGAGTGAGAAAATCCATTTTAAAGTGAACCGATACTAGTTGATGCAAAGTAATATATCAAATATATAATTATGCATTAAATCATTAAATCAACACTTGATTTAACGATCCGGTCATGACGCACATAACCGACTGGTATCATTAGTAACATCTTATCGAATCAACACTTGATCCTATAACCCGGCTATATCGCATATAACCGATCAATGTCACATCGCGAGAATCGAATACAGTATCACATACTTGTATTATTCTCGGTCCCGCACATATCTCATATGCGCTCGTATTTCATTTCGCTTGAGCCAGGAAACCTCTGTGTAGGACTCTAAAGACTCGTCAATACGCCGGCAGCGGATGATGATCATATCAAACATCCACAAGCCGCAAGCGGTCTGCTAAACGTAACGGCCATCCGGGTATTGAGCGATCTGAAGATCGACGAGCAAGCCCGCTCACACTCTAGTGAATCCAACCAGTAACACTACCGTACAGTCCGGTCTGATCGTCTGATATGTCGCATATCTCGCCTAGGGGTGGTAAACGTCAGACCCCAATAGCTCGATAAGTCGTGTCGATATGAGGTTTATAACTATTCGAGAAACTACTGGTAACACTTACCAGTAAATCTCAGTAACCCTGGCCAGGGATTTCCTGTTATAGCCAATCGAACACAGCGCAACATCAACCCCCTATACCGGGAGAGACGAATCCCCTCCTATCGCTCATTGCCTCCATGTGACTCGGGACTGTACCCAAAAACCAACGTTTTGCACGCCCTCTTGGACGTGGTAAGATGGAAATCAAAGCACAGTGGGAACCACACAAGACTCTATGACGATCTCGGGTCAACAGACTACTCTGTACCAGTGTCACCAGAGAACTGCCATCTGACGTGAGATATAATACCATCTGGGAGTTCTCGGCGAGTCCGTCCAGTGTACCCAGTCTCTACTGAGCACCCGTATATCATCTCTGATGTCAAACACCAATGGATATGGGATCATCCATCGCCCATCTGTATGGGTCGAGAAGGTACACGCTAGTCTACTCTGGTATATCGATGCCCCGTCTCGATACACCCACGACTAGGGACTTTGAAGGATGTACTTATGGACTACCATGTCCCCACTAGTATGATCCGCATCATAGTCTAGGTAGTCAAGTACAGATCCTAAGGGCTTTACCAACATGTAACAGAGAGACAATCAGTATACACGTTAAGGTAAAGAGCAACCAGATAGCATACTATCATGTCGAGCAAGAAAGCCCTCCCTATATATGTCCCAGCATCCACTACAATATACATCCAATGTACAGTAATGGCCTCTTGGGCATACATATAACTAACATTCGTGCCGAAGATGATCTACGTCGAGGCATCACTAGATCAAGCTCCCACTTCACCAAGTCATGAAACTTGTGAAGAGAACACCCTATACTACTTGGCAAGAGGTAGAGGATGAAGAAATAGAAAGTGGGTTCACTTTAGAATTGGATTTCTCACTCTTTTCATCAAGTTGCCATTGATGGAGGCAAGCTTCTTCATGTGAAGAAGAAGAAGAAGATGAAAGTGTTATGATAAATTGTTTTCAAAAAGAAAATAAAAACAATACTTATCATAATACATCTATGGTCAAGTGTAGAGAATGAACTAGGGTTAAAAGGAGTGGTTAGGGTTAAGCATGAGACAAAATGGTCACTTAGGTCAAAGCTTCATGAAGCTTCAACTAGAAAACAAATCAAGTCACCATTTTCTTTTCATGCCTTTTATTTTCCAAAAAGAATAAACAAATAAATAAATGAATAAATAAGTAATGGATAAACAAAACCATAATCATTAGTTTAACCATGGTTTATTCTTTACACTTAACCAAGTAAACATGTATCATCAAACATGATACAATCATTTGCACAAAAGTATATCACATATACAACTTGTGAACTTCAAGTGAGAAAATCCATTTAAAGTGAACCAATACTAGTTAATGCAAAGTAATATATCAAATATATAATTATGCATTAAATCATCAAATCAACACTTGATTTAATAATCCGGTCATGTCGCACATAACCGACTAGTATCCAATGTATCGGCTTATCGAATCATCCTTAATTTGATAACTAGGTTATATCGCATACAACCATTCGATACATTCATCGCGAGAATGAAATACGGTATCACATACACGCATTATTCTCGGTCCCGCACATATCTCATATGCGCTCCTATTTCGTTTCGCTTGAGCCAGGAAACCTCTGTGTAGGACTCTAAAGACTCGTCAATACGCCGGCAGCAGATGATGATCATATCAAACACCCACAAGCCGCAAGCGGTCTGCTAAACGTAACGGCCACCCGGGTATTGAGCGATCAGAAGATCGACGAGCAAGCCTGCTCACACTCCAGTGAATCCAACCAGTAACACTACCGTACAGTCCGGTCTGATCGTCTGATATGTCGCATATCTCGCCTAGGGGTTGTAAACGTCAGACCCCAATAGCTCGATAAGTCGTGTCGATATGAGGTCTATAACATTTCGAGAAACTACAGGTAACACTTACCAGTAAATCTCAGCAACCCTGGCCAGGGATTTCCGGTTATAGCCAATCGAACACAGCGCAACATCAACTCCCTATACCGGGAGAGACGAATCCCCTCCTATCGCTTATTGCCTCCATGTGATTCGGGACTGTACCCAAAAACCACCGTTTTGCACGCCCTCTTGGACGTGGTAAGATGGAAATCAAAGCACAGTGGAAACCACACAAGACTCTATGACGATCTCGGGTCAACAGACTACTCTGCACCAGTATCACCAGAGAACTGCCATCTGACGTAAGGTATAATACCATCTGGGAGTTCTCGGCGAGTCCGTCCAGTGTACCCAGTCTCCACTGAGCACCCGTATATCATCTCTGATGTCAAACACCAATGGATATAGGATCATCCATCGCCCATCTGTATGGGTCGAGAAGGTATACGCTAGTCTACTCTGGTATATCGATGCCCCGTCTCGATACACCCACGACTAGGGACTTTGAAGGATGTACTTATAGACTATCTGTCCCCACTAGTATGATCTGCATCATAGTCCAGGTAGTCAAGTACACATCCTAAGGGCTTTACCAACTTGTAACAGAGAGACAATCAGTATACACGTTAAGGTAAAGAGCAACCAGATAGCATACTATCATGTCGAGCAAGAAAGTCCTCCCTATATATGTCCCAGCATCCACTACAATATACATCCTATGTACTGTAATGGCCTCTAGGGCATACATATAACTAACAATCTCCCACTTGCACTAGGGTCATCTGTAGCAGTGGTTGCAGTATCTCATACTCAACCATCCCATAAAAGTCTCTCTTCTGGGAAAAGGCCTTTGTGAGTGGATCCGCCGTGTTGTCCTCTGAGTCTACTCTCCTAACCTCGATCACCCTGGAGATCAACTATCTCCATGATCAGGTGATGCTGCCTCAGAATATGTCTGGATCACTGATGGGACGGACGTTCCTTGGCATAAGCCACAACTCCATTGTCACACAATGGGAGGAACTAAGTTCATCTCATGAACTAATATACACCCAGACTGTCTCTTTGGTAGCAACTTAAGTAGCGATGTATCCAGCCTTTATCGTCTAGTATGCCACGGTATCTAGCTTGGAACTCTTCCAACATACCGTCCCTTTACTGAGGGTAAAGACAATGCCTGCGACTGACATTCAGTCGTCTTTATCACCCTGGAACCCTTCCAGTGATTCTCCCTAGGATCGATTGATATCATCTCACTACAACTAGTGAGAATCCTAACATCCAATTAGATCTATCTCATAGATCCAAAATCCAGGATTTAGGAGGTATCACTTTGATCCTATATGGAGAATCATTGTGATAAGCGGAGATTGACCGAGCGTAGCATAGGAAACTCCTTCCCTATCTAGAGTATGTCATCCACGTACTTTACGAGGATCGTCATGTAAGCCCGCGGGGGCGCCCCGGCCGTCGACCCGACGCCGGAAACGCGGAAAACAAAAACTTTGCGAACTTTGCAAAACGGCACCACCGCGGACTTTTTACCCGGATCTGGCCATTAACCTAGCTAGCTAGCAAACAAGAAAAGAGTAGAGATGCTATACCAAGCGATCCGTGTCCTTCGGTCTTCGTCTCCACTCCGATCTCCCGCGGAATCTCCGTCACCTCCTCGCTCGTCGGAAAGGGCACCACGTAGCCGGAATCTTTTACGGGCTCCCGCCTCTTGACCGAGGCAACTCGGGCGCGAAGTTGGCTAGCCGACGCGTCCAAGACTTGCTATAGAAATAGTGTAGAAGCTTGTCTCTTGGGGTTTATGAGGTTGCCATGAAATGGTGGAGGTAAAGAAAGCAACTCAAAAAAAAATGCTTATGAACTTGGTAGCATGAAAAAAAAGGATATGAAACATTTTTTTCTCACTCAAAAGGAAATGATCCTCTCTCTTTTGCCAAAGTGGCCGGCCCCCCCTCTCCATAGAATTAGATTGGAGAGAGAAAAGAGAATGCCATAAAACAATATATCAAAAAGATAATATAAACCTCACATCCTTTCTCACTCATCTCACAAATCAATCCCTTTTCTAAACCATCAAATGAAAAGCCATCAAATGGATAAGAAAGGAATATCATCATGAAGCAAGTCTCATCATAATCCACAAGTGCAAGAAAACCCTCCACAAAAGAGTTATTTGCAAATTGCAAATAACCCCCTCCAACAAGAAAGTCCGGCCGAGAAGGAATGAAGGAAAACCGGCCGGAACGGAATGCAAACTGGCAACTTCAGAAAACCGATCCCATAATAAATTACAGGAAAACCCCACTACTGCAAATACATGCCCGCATTTGTATTCGCACTGAACACAAATGCAAAGAGATAAAGTCTACACTATCTAATACTAGTATCCGGCTTAAGCCAAAGCCGGCTAGTAAAAAACTGTCCGATCACGATCCGTGCAATACCGCACGTATCTGATCGAACCCTGCCATATCTCCATACGGCCTCTACAGCGTTTCGCCCGAAACTTGAGTAACTGTCTGTGGTGGACTCTAAAGACTCGTCAATACCTTGGCTGTGGATTTAACCACTAGCACGTCAGAGGTATAAGCCAATACGTGACGGGCCACCAGGTATTGACCAAATGGGACGTCGATGAGGAAGCTCACCCCGACACCCAACTGAGCCTGTCAGTGACAATATCCGTACAGTCCGGTCCGTTCGTCTATGAGCATCGCATGGCGGGCCTAGGGGGTTGGTAAAAGTCAGACCCCCAAAAGCGGTACAAGTCGTGTCGGAGTGTAGCCCAGAACACCCTGAGATACTACTGGAATACCTACCAGCAAATCTCCTGCCTTGGCCAAGGACTTTTCATGTTCTGGCTCTCCTAGACACAGCACGACCTCACCCCCAATACCGGGAGAGACGAACCCCTGCAGATCCGCTCACTGCCTCCATGTGGCTCGGGACTGTACCCAACTAAAACCTGTTTGCACGACTCCTTTGAGCCGTGGTAGGGTAGTAATCAAAGTACAGTGGGAACTCACACGAGACAAATGACGATCCCAGGTCGATGAACTAACCTGTACACATGTCACCTGGGAACTGCTATCTGACGTCTGGTATATCCCAACTAGCAGGTTCCCGGCGAGTCCTGTCCGGTGTACTCATAACCCAATGAGCACCTGTATACATCTTAGGTGAACCAACTGACACCAGTGGCTTGTGAGACCGGCCACCGCCCCTCGTCGGGGTGTCGACTGTATACACTAGTCTACTCTGGAGAAACGATGCCCTGTCTCGAATCTCCCACGACTAGGGACCTTTTAAGGATGTGCTTGTAGACCCCAGCTCCCACTTATATGATCGCCCTCATACTGCTGGAAGTCAAGCAAGAATCCTAGGGGCTTTATCAACGTGTAATAGCGACTCGTCAGGTCACCTAAAGCAGTACACGATGATAAAGATAAACCAGATAGCATACTATCATCTCAAGTAAGACTGTCCTACCGGGATAGGTCCTCCCCTCAATCATTGCAATCACGTGCCTGTGACCCAATAATTGACTCTGAGGGCACCATCTCCAACAATCTCCCACTTGCACTCGAGGCTAATTATTGCGATGTCGCATACTCACAGCCCGTGTGATACCGAACACCCAACTCCTCTACTAGTCAGTCTCACAAAGCTCGTTTGCGAAACTATTGCGTTCGAGGAATAGCCTCGGTGAGTGGATCCGCTATGATGTTTCTTTCTATGTCTCTCTATATCTCATGTTCGTAGAGAAAACTATCTCCCGAAATGAGCAATACCTGTCCTAGAATGTCTGGATGTCTGATGGGACCTAGCTCATAAGTGAACTCTAAATCCAAAATTCTTAGACTGTATCGTCAACTGAACTTAATCAGTATCCTGCGCCATGCCTCCCCTCAGTATCCACTTGGACCATCTGTCCAAAATATTGCCCCTCGACAGAGGGAAAACTATAACTCTGACAGCCACTCTGCCATCCAAGTCACCTTGGAAGCCTGGAATGATAACCGTCTCCTAAAGGAGGCTGCCGTTATCAATTCCTTAGAACATCAACTTATGTTCTAAAACTGCTTCCGACTGTTTCTCCAGGATTGGATCAATATCAACTTATTGCACCTACTGCAAGAACAACATCTGGTGTGGTACTTGACATCTCATGATTAACTCAGTTGCCTAAGCAAGTGATCTGTCAATCATGCGTGTCCCTCTCCTCTTTAGTCTGTAAGACACCTTTAGAGAGGGTGACTCCATTACCTGCAGGTACACTACCTTGCCAGGAGTCGTCCATTCTAAATACTCATAGAATGCGGTCAAAGTACCCAGATTGGGAAACCACCCAAATCTAGATCTAAAACCATAGATCTAGTAACCAGAATGTCTGATATAATATCCAAGTCCTTTGTGGAGAAACCACTGTGTGACGACCAAAAGTATAACCGATCGTAGTATAGGAATATCACTTCCTACTCCGTGTATGTCATCAAATACCAGGACATCACACTCTACTACCTTCTCAACAGATCCATCCCCTATTCTGATGAAGTCAAACCTATGACTGCCACATCAGAAATAGATGATCTATCTCCGCTATATCTGCTTTAGTCTATAAATAGACATAAGCCTGATATCCACCAATGCTTCCGCTGCTCCCACTGACTACGACAATCCTCTGGCAGAGTCATATAGACGTGCACTTCTAAAGCCAGTTTAGAACGACGCTATACTCATCCTCCCGCCGGGTCTCGCAGCCTGGAACAACAGCAATGGCAAGTCTGGGTAAACAAGAACCTCCCTGCCACCGTCCTTGAGCATACCGAAGTACCTCTCGACTGCCTGAGGTTACCCACCATATCTGCGGAGTGGCCAATGAAATGTCAAACCAGATTGAATCTTTAGGTTCGTTATCTTCAGTAATCGTTTGCGGTTCTGGAATCACTTCCAGTTCTACCATACTCCCACTACTGTTTTCTGAAAAAATCCATTTTTGATAAAACTGTGGCGAGTCAAGAACAATATCACTATTGATCTTCCAGATGGTAGAAAATCAACCCTCGTCATAGCCCGGGTCAACCCACAAACAGCCACTACTGAAACGTGCCTTGAGTTGTCCAGAGTCTGGTTTCAAGCATAAGCCGGACAACTCCCCGTATCTTAACAATGTCAAGATATGAACTGTTCTATATCCAAGAAACAGAGGCACTGATTTAATTGAACCAGATTCAAATCATGCAGCTGTCTCCAGTGCATGTCAACTAAATGGAAGAGAGGCCGATCAGCGTTACTGAACTTAGGAATGCTTCCAATTATGAGTAACCTGAAAGAGAAGCAAGTTCTCTTAAACATTACTATCAACTGAATACCATACACAAGTATCTACATCTTCGATCACCTTGAAGAATCCCGATACTTGTAACACGTGGTTCTCTACTTTATTCATATACCTATAACTCCTCAAAACTTAGACCCTGTGTTTCAACGAAACACATGTCTAAGAACTAGAGAAGTTAAAAGTAAACAGAATATAGTATGAGGACCAACCCCTCTGTCCTAATGGACACTGGACAATATACAATACTCTGTATAAGTCCCCTGAGTCTAGTGACCCATTCACTGTGTGTCGTAGGTTGAAAACTGTACTTTTGGCTAAGAAGAATTACACCGTTGTTCAATGCTCCTTACCTAACCATCCACTGGTATAGGTAAATGTCATAGACATAATTTCAAAAAGATATGTCTCACTCTATAAAAATAGACGTACAGATATATCAATTTAAAATTGGTGCACAACAACGGATATTCAAAACCAAATATTTGCCGACCGGCAAACAACCCAGGTGGCTTCCTCAAATATCACCAATTCCAACGAATCCCGATATAAAGAGGATAGTCACCTAATTCCCAATAACTTACTCCCCTTCATCATCTGTAAAACCATACAGATATGAGACTCATACCTGGTAAATACATACCCTGGAGTAAGTATCTAATCGGGAAATCAGTTTTCTTTTAACAGCACACAGTGAAACTGAAACATTAAGATGTTTCGATGGGGTATGCTGGTATTCCTAGTAATGCCTCTTCCATTAACCAGATTCACAACTATAACTGTATAATTCTTTGCCACCTCTCCAAATCCCTTTATATGTCTTTAGTCATTACCTTCTGTACACCCCTTTAGGCCAAATGGTTTTCTTCCTTCCCTACCGTTCGGCACCAGCCTATGGTTTGGAAGAAGACTATCCAATAAGCATAATGGGTGTACTGTCCTAATCCTAGGAGCACTCGCAATGCGAGAGAAGGTGAGGATAAAAGACAACCGAATGAACTTAATTCATAGGTGATTTAGGATTGACAAAGAAGTACATGGTTTGGTCGTGAATAGCAGTCGCAATTTACTTTGCCCTCTTACTAATCCCTTGCTTTGTCTGAACTTAATACCTTCTGTACACCGTTTAGGCTAATTGGCTTTCTTCATTCCCTACCGTTCGGCACCAGCCTAAGGTTTGGAAGAAGACTATCCAATTTGCATAATAGGTGTACTATCTCCTAAACCAAGGAGTACTCGCAACCTGAGAGAAGGTAAAAGGTAAAGACAACTGAATAGTCCTATTCGTTTTCTCCAGAACCGGAAACCATCCTCGAAGTCCTTCGAGTTCGTATATAACCATACGATGGTTTTGTCCAATGGAAGTGGACGTTCGTAGTAATACGGGGTGTCCCGGAGAAAAGAGTAAAAGTAGGAGTGGCAAAGAGGTCTGCAACTCTGACAATCCAAAAGCCGGTGTTTAAGAAGGTTCGGTCAACTTGGTCACTGAGTCAAAGTCTTAGGGTCGGGTCAATGGTCGGTTCCAGAGAGAGAGAGAAAAGAAACACTCAGCGTGCACTCTAACCTAGATCAGAATGGTTACCAATTTATCTAATCTGGAAACCTCCCACTGTAACGTCAAATTCTTCCCCAAACCTGAAAGAAGAATTAGCCGGGATAACCCGAGGAGTAAACCAACTCATCAGTGGGAATCGGGATCCAACTCTCATCGCATGATAACGTGACGGAATCCGCTCACGTTATCACACTCCAGAAGGTATGCGCATATCTGGCAAGTTTCAGTACTTTTGAAACTCCCGATGTGGATTTTTGCCCCATGCTCTTATGACCTTGACTTTGGCCAACATATCATAAGTCACATGTCAAGTTCTACCCGTCATTTTCCTGGTTAATTTGAACCCACCCGTACATACCCTTGACTTTGGCCAAAATGGCAGTATGACTGTCCCAAACCAACGCATCTATCTATGCTGCATATGAATACCCAATAGCTACCAAACACTGTGCCTTGACTTTGGCCAACATACACAGCATGAATACTATTGACTATCCATATGAAACGACGGAGGGCTACGAATGGTTTCTGGCGAAAACCTTTAACGTAATGAACTCGATATCGTCGAAGGAACTGATAGCTTTTTAGAAAAATATAGTGACGAAAACCTTTGCTAAAGAGGTCACTCCCGGTGAAGGGATCTCGGCTCTTTCCCCGTAGAATGAGGTGCAGGATATTCCAACTGAATACCACGGTGCAAAGCAAAAGCAATCGGCTATAGTGAAGTTAATGGCCTGACGTAAACTTTTGTCCAAGGGGTCACTCCCGGTGAAGGGATCTCGGCCCTTGCCTCGTCGACTGAGGAGCAGGATATTCCAAATGAATACCACTGTGCAAAACAAAAGAGAACGCCCTTGCAATAACAGCTTTTTGAAAAAGTGTTCCAACAACATCAGATTAGGTTTGTTTAACTTGCATTGATCCGAATCAATGCAGTCCCATCAATTGATCACACCATAAAGAACGAAAATATACTGACGTACGTATATGCCATCCGCATTCGCCACTGGGTCCCGTCATCACCCGTTAGGTTAGCTAACTAACGACAGAGCGGGGACTGGACTAGCGCGGATGAAAAACATATACAACATCTATAAATATATATACCAATATATAGTATTTCGCTCAAGGCGTGAATAGAATGCAACATCACAGAAATGTACAGCCACACAGAACAATACAGATATCTGGAAGCCCCGGGTTTCACAGAGCCGCTGCTGAAACCCGACGTTCCCCTGGTCGTGTGGATAGCCTGTGCAATAAAATCCTAGACCCCTACGGGCGCGGCAAGTCACCCGCCAAAACCTGAAGCGAGGCAGCCCCCTTCAGCTCCGTGAATGGACCACCCAGCACTCCACGGAATCCGGCAACTTGGACACCCCTCCTGGGTCAACCTATACCCCTTACGAGTGCGGCGAATAGCCCGCCAATCCTAGAGTGAAGCCCCCTCCGTCTCAATGCCATGAGATGCGGGCCCGTTGCCCCCTAGAACCCGGCTATCCATGCACCCCTCCGCGGGGTAATCCTAGTACAGAATGTAAAATATACATACACCGGGTACATCGACCGCAACCAGGCCGTGCCCCAAAAGAATAATACAAACAGGCAGTGACGGCAGTCCACATGTCGGACGCTCGCCCCGCAATATCAAATGTACATAATACAACAGAACTGTACTACCACTGCAACCAGGCTATCCCCCACGACCGATCCGCAACAACACAGTACAATCACAGAACATCAACGTGAAAGTCACGTTCGCAAATCCGTCTAACCGGGCTATAGCAGTTAGACGGGATTTACCGATCAAATGACATTCACGGTCGCAGATATAATGTAAAAACTGTGAAATAATGTGTTTAAAATTTTCCGATTGACCAAAAATTAACAAGTGGGCCCCAATCAATACTGTAGCAGTTACAGAAAACCTGGGCCCAAATTTAATATCCCAAAAGCCACAAAATAAGCCTAAAAGTCCACTGTAAAGTTTTGACAAGTTGACCACAGGAGACCGCGGCGGAAGCGCGGCCCAAAGGTGGGTTTGGCCGCCCTTCCGCGGTCTACTGTACGACTGACACTGTCGAAATTTTACAGTGGTCTTATAATGTCTTGTACAGTAGTTTTCGACAATCTGAAAAATTTTCTGACACCAAAAAATTCCAACAGAAAACTGATGCAAAGGAAAATGTGGTTTTTGGGATTTCGGTCGATTGGAAATGCAAAACACATTAGAACAAGCTAGGTAAGGTTAATGGCGTGGCTCTGATACCATTGTAAGCCCGCGGGGGCGCCCCGGCCGTCGACCCGACGCCGGAAACGCGGAAAACAAAAACTTTGCGAACTTTGCAAAACGGCACCACCGCGGACTTTTTACCCGGATCTGGCCATTAACCTAGCTAGCTAGCAAACAAGAAAAGAGTAGAGATGCTATACCAAGCGATCCGTGTCCTTCGGTCTTCGTCTCCACTCCGATCTCCCACGGAATCTCCGTCACCTCCTCGGTCGTCGGAAAGGGCACCACGTAGCCGGAATCTTTTACGGGCTCCCGCCTCTTGACCGAGGCAACTCGGGCGCGAAGTTGGCTAGCCGACGCGTCCAAGACTTGCTATAGAAATAGTGTAGAAGCTTGTCTCTTGGGGTTTATGAGGTTGCCATGAAATGGTGGAGGTAAAGAAAGCAACTCAAAAAAAATGCTTATGAACTTGGTAGCATGAAAAAAAAGGATATGAAACATTTTTTTCTCACTCAAAAGGAAATGATCCTCTCTCTTTTGCCAAAGTGGCCGGCCCCCCCTCTCCATAGAATTAGATTGGAGAGAGAAAAGAGAATGCCATAAAACAATATATCAAAAAGATAATATAAACCTCACATCCTTTCTCACTCATCTCACAAATCAATCCCTTTTCTAAACCATCAAATGAAAAGCCATCAAATGGATAAGAAAGGAATATCATCATGAAGCAAGTCTCATCATAATCCACAAGTGCAAGAAAACCCTCCACAAAAGAGTTATTTGCAAATTGCAAATAACCCCCTCCAACAAGAAAGTCCGGCCGAGAAGGAATGAAGGAAAACCGGCCGGAACGGAATGCAAACTGGCAACTTCAGAAAACCGATCCCGTAATAAATTACAGGAAAACCCCACTACTGCAAATACATGCCCGCATTTGTATTCGCACTGAACACAAATGCAAAGAGATAAAGTCTACACTATCTAATACTAGTATCCGGCTTAAGCCAAAGCCGGCTAGTAAAAAACTGTCCGATCACGATCCGTGCAATACCGCACGTATCTGATCGAACCCTGCCATATCTCCATACGGCCTCTACAGCGTTTCGCCCGAAACTTGAGTAACTGTCTGTGGTGGACTCTAAAGACTCGTCAATACCTTGGCTGTGGATTTAACCACTAGCACGTCAGAGGTATAAGCCAATACGTGACGGGCCACCAGGTATTGACCAAATGGGACGTCGATGAGGAAGCTCACCCCGACACCCAACTGAGCCTGTCAGTGACAATATCCGTACAGTCCGGTCCGTTCGTCTATGAGCATCGCATGGCGGGCCTAGGGGGTTGGTAAAAGTCAGACCCCCAAAAGCGGTACAAGTCGTGTCGGAGTGTAGCCCAGAACACCCTGTGATACTACTGGAATACCTACCAGCAAATCTCCTGCCTTGGCCAAGGACTTTTCATGTTCTGGCTCTCCTAGACACAGCACGACCTCACCCCCAATACCGGGAGAGACGAACCCCTGCAGATCCGCTCACTGCCTCCATGTGGCTCGGGACTGTACCCAACTAAAACCTGTTTGCACGACTCCTTTGAGCCGTGGTAGGGTAGTAATCAAAGTACAGTGGGAACTCACACGAGACAAATGACGATCCCAGGTCGATGAACTAACCTGTACACATGTCACCTGGGAACTGCTATCTGACGTCTGGTATATCCCAACTAGCAGGTTCCCGGCGAGTCCTGTCCGGTGTACTCATAACCCAATAAGCACCTGTATACATCTTAGGTGAACCAACTGACACCAGTGGCTTGTGAGACCGGCCACCGCCCCTCGTCGGGGTCTCGACTGTATACACTAGTCTACTCTGGAGAAACGATGCCCTGTCTCGAATCTCCCACGACTAGGGACCTTTTAAGGATGTGCTTGTAGACCCCAGCTCCCACTTATATGATTGCCCTCATACTGCTGGAAGTCAAGCAAGAATCCTAGGGGCTTTATCAACGTGTAATAGCGACTCGTCAGGTCACCTAAAGCAGTACACGATGATAAAGATAAACCAGATAGCATACTATCATCTCAAGTAAGACTGTCCTACCGGGATAGGTCCTCCCCTCAATCATTGCAATCACGTGCCTGTGACCCAATAATTGACTCTGAGGGCACCATCTCCAACACGTCACTATACTCCTTTCTATCTTTTTGTTTATACAAGGTTCATCTACCATTTTTATGATGTCAAACTCTTTGACTAACACATCAAAACAGATGTTCCAACTCCGCGATACCTGCTTTATCCTATAAAGCATCGTGTACACGTTTCCGCTGCTCCCACTGTCTACGAAGTCCTCTGGCTGTGTACTTATAGACTTTCTCTTCTAAAACATCATTTAGAAAAGCAGTCATGACACCCAACCGCCAGATATCGTAGTCATGGTATGTAGCCGTGGCAAGTAGGATCTGGATGGACTTAAGCATAGCCACTTGAAAAGGTTTCATCATTATCCACGCCTGGTCGATGATGAAAAGCTTTAACAAGTCTAGCTTTGAAAGTCTTAACTTTTTCATATACACCAAGTAATCTTCTCAAGATATACTTGCTCCTGATGGGGATTTAACCCTTCAAATATAGCAACCAAAGTCCATACTTTGTTGGTGTACATGGATTCCATCTCAGATCGCTAAGCATCCAGCCATTCTTACAGAGTCTCTACTCTCGATGGCCTGCTCGAAACTAGTTGGGTCATCATCTCATGATGCAATCCTCGCTCCCACTGTCATAGAGAAACCGAAGTATCTCTCAGGTGGGTAAGGAACCCTACTAGATCGGCGGAGAGGCTGAGGTTCGTTGGTTACTATTGAATCCTTTGGTTCTATCAAATCATTATCTGCAGTTTGTATGGCGGGAACCATTCCAGTTCTACATAACAATATTTGCCTCGAGCTTGTCCGGATTATGCTTTTAGACATAGCCCGGAAAACCCCAAATCTTAACCAACTTAAGATATGGGCTCTTCCCTTTCCATATCACATATGAAGCGGTAGGCAACTGATTTGATTGGAACCCTATTCAATAGGTATGCAGCTTCTCAAGTGCATAACTCCCAAAAGGAAATAGGTAACTCAGTAGTACTCATCATAGAGCACACCTTATCATATATGGTGTGATTGCTCCACCCCGATATACCATCGTGCTATGGTGTATACGGAGGAGTAATGTTGAGAGAGAATCTCATTCTCCTTTTAGAATAGTCCAGGATTTCCGTGCTCAAGTATTCTCCTCTTTGATCTCATCAAAGCACATAATACTTTTACCCGTGTTTTGGTTCTCTACTCCTAACTTATATTCTGTGAATATCTCAAAAGGTTCGGACTTGTGTTTCAACAGGAACATAGGTCTGAATCTCGAGAGATTATCAGAGAATGTAATGAAGTACAAAGAACCATTCTTGGCATGTGTAGACAGGGGACCTTACATACATCATCATGTATCATCCCAAGAGTTAACTAACTCTTTCTCTGTTTCCAGTAAACGGAGCTATGGTCATCTTATCTCTGTGACATGACTGGCAAGTTTCACAAGATGTAAATTCAAACTGATTTAAATATGCATCCACATGTAACTTCAGCCAGTCGGATTGCATTGATATGACCTAGTCTACAATGCCTCAAGAAGGATTCGTTCATTTCTGAACTCTTCCTCTTGTGTGTGTTCCGTATACTAAGAACTGTAGTTTGATTTAAAACATTAATGCTTTTAGATAACGTGCCTGAACCGATCAACTTTTGATATAGGAAATGTTCAAAACATTATCCAACTATACAAAATTTTATCATTTCTTTACTAACAAAGAGATAGATATGATTTTGTATATCAGGTTCGGTATCTAATAACATTCGTTCAGAATCAATGTATTTGGAATACAGGGTGACAGTGACCAACAGACTTGGTTGCAACACTTGCCCTGTTTTCTGCCTCATGAAACTTATCACCCGTTCTCAGTTCTCTACCTTTCTGTAGCCCTATGTAACAGATTACATATCTGGGATCCTGATCTGGTATCACATACCCAGGACGTAGAGGATACAGAGAAACAGTTCTTTGTAACGAACACACCCGAAGATGATGCATCAGCATGCACTCTCTTCGTTTGGGCGGCACGGGAATTCTGGTATTCCCCAATTTCCTGCTCTGTCTTATAACAATTATAAGTTGGAGCGGGACCAACGTTCCCCAGCTCAGTATGACAAGCGGGTTCGGTCAATATTCCGTATTATTATCTTGATTAAGGCGTGATATGGTCGCTACCTGGAGAGAGAGAGAAGAAAACACTCAGCGTGCGCTCTTGCAAGAATAGATTGGTTATTATTTTATCTAATCAGGATGGCTCCCACTGCTTTTTATCAAATCTTCCTTCAAACCCTAAAAGGAAAGACTAGCCGGGATTAATTACACACTACAAGTTCGCCAATCTTTCAGCCAGGCCAGTGTTGGTACTTTGAGGGAGGTCCCCCGTGCTTTCGCACGAACCTAATTAATGTAAACCTCATTTTCCCAGAGGCGTAATCTCGTTGACACATTTCTAGACACCTACTTGATCGGCTAATTGTAATGTATAAAACTCTCCCAGGAGTAACTCTTACTCGCAGCGGGTATCGGGATCCAACTATCTCATAGAAGGTATGAAATCTCATTGCAAATTTCAACACTTGAAATTCCCGATAATATTTTGCCCCTAGCGTCCTATGACCTTGACAGAGGTCAACAAACCATAGGCTGCTAGTCAAGTTCAACCCGTCATTTCCTGATTGAAGTAAACCCACCCGCACAACCCTTGACAGAGGTCAACAAGGTCACACGACTACCCTAAATCAATCACATCATATGCTTATACAGATAAGCACTAATCAGCTACCGCACACTACGCCTTGACAGAGGTCAACAAACGTAGCACGAATACTAACTAGTACATATCTGAAATGACGAGGGCTACGACAGGTTTTTCTGAAAACCTATTGCGTAATGAACTTGATATCATTGTAGAATCAAATGATTTTAAAATGGAGTGTTTTTGAGGCTTTTCTAGTTTTGCTAAAGGAGTCACTCCCGGTGAAGGGATCGTCGGTCCTTTCCTCGTCGAATGAGGTGCGGGATATATCATATATATTACTGTGCAAAGCAAAAACTCTTAAAAGCAATCAGAAAACAAACCGAGTGTGTAGCATCTGCCAGTTATTGCTAAAGGAGTCACTCCCGGTGAAGGGATCTCGGTCCTTTCCTCATCGAATAAGGTGCAGGATATATCACATATACCGCTGTGCAAAGCAAGAACTGTAGCTACCCTTTTTATTTTGAAATTCGATTCTACAACATCTTAGGTTTCTTTTATTTCATTAATCATATTAATGAAGTCCCATCATTTAAGTTACCTAAACATCACAGATAAATACGACGTACACTTATGCCATCCGCATTCGCCTCGATGTCCCCTCGTGCACCGTTAGGTTAGGTAACTAACGACAGAGCAGGGCAGGGCTAGTGCGGGTGCAAAACATAAGTTACGTCTATATAATATATCATATATACTATATACAGTATCTATCACAGAACATATCACATGATCACATCACAGATATCGCAGCAGAAGAATCATATGAAATATTGGACATACTAGGACGTCCGTGTTTTCAATACGAGCCAGTGTAAAACACGGATTCCACGGTCGTGATGAATAGCCAAACCCACACCCCTAGACCCCTACGAGAGCGGCAAGCAACCCTACCAATTCTAGAGTTAGGAGACCCGGACTCGACTCCTCGAGTTGGTCTCCCACTGGACTCCAGAACTCGGTTACTTATGCTCCCCTCCTTGGGTCTATCCTAGTGCGGAAAAGTAAATAATAAACAGAGGGTGACATCTTCCGCAACCTGGAAGTGCCCCAATAAAAGAATATTACATACAAGTTTTTTACATGAATGAAAAAGAAAAACACTCATCTCACATAAAAAACCCCGGCTATTCAAACACGACGATCCAATATAACATATCCAGCAACATATAACATCACATGTCATCAACGTAAGTAAATATGCGCATCCCAATTGTCGTTGACATATAGCAACGAAACCGGCGATATCACATATTACACTTACGGTCACAGAAAAGAAAGTGTAAAACTACAACAGTTGGAATCCGCAAACTCTTTAGACATCTCATGCCTAATCAAATGAATTCATTAGACATCACATGCCTAACAATTATAAACCCCGCATTTTAGTCTCATTATCGAAAACACTTTTCAATGTCAAGTTGGGCAATTCAACAAGATTCCCGACATCCTGATCGAATGCTCGTCGCAAACTTCAGTAGACGGCTGCACCCCCGATACCGTCGACGAAGTGCACCAAGGCGGAACACCGCTACCGAGAGCACCCGGACGGATGCTTTCGGTGACGGGGTTCTCCTACAGTCACTTGGTCGGGGCTATGGGGTGAGGCTGTCTATAAAGTTTATCCGGCGAGTATCCGCGTACGCTACGTGATTGCGACGGACTTTTGATCACATCAAAATTCCGTGGCAACCGATCAAGTGAGACTAAACTGCTATGTTTATAACATTCATTCAGTTATCTCATAACTATTTGTGAATTCCAATTATTGTATCACATTCCAGGTAATTAGAAAATGTTAAACTTTCCGATCGAACATTCAAACACCCAAGTTTTCCCGATACAGATCAACACATGAAACAAGTCTAAAAACATTCAGTTCGTGCCTCAGTACCAACGGTCCAGCCGTAGAAGGGTCAAGCCAACGCCTCACATGTGGCACGCCGTACTGCCCCAAACCCGAAGGTTCAAAGGGCAGTTCAAGACGGTCACATAATCGAGTTAAGGTTTGTTGTCTTCTAGAGGGTCCATCGCGTTACTTGCACTACTTAGAACGTCGTTAAACCACGGAAAAATCCAACATTTGGAAATTTCCCGACAGGGGAAAAGTTGGGTATTTATATCCGGTCGAACTTTTTAACATATCCAAAAATTATCCGGAATCCACATAGACAAAATCTGATAATCCGATCGAATCATCGAATCCCCAAAACAACCCCAGAAAATTGAACTCTTGAATAATATTTAAAAATACCCAGAGAACTCAGCACTGCATAAAAGAAGTTACTGTGCAAAATTGGAAGTGTGACGTCACACTTTAGCCGTGGAACCGCCGCATAAGCTAGGCTTATGCCGCGGTTCCGCCGCGCATTAGAGGGATCAGGAGATAAATTTTGCGCCGTAATTCTTAGAATTCCCTGCTGAATTTTTTAAGCATTTTTAATCTGGAAAAAACCCAGTTTTTGGAAAAAGTCCAGAGAGCGGGTCGGATTAGGGTTTCGGGGTTTGTTCGGATTTGAAATTCCGTCTACGCATCGCCTAAGCCTCTAGCTAGGCTCTGATACCACTGTAGGGTTCCTAGGCACTCTAATGAGGTCTCACAAGGCATCAACCATGCCAATTTCAAAAATTACGGTGCCGAGAAACCCTAATACGGATCGTTGGCTAGAAGTTTAGGCGAACACATACAACTAGTTAACAATATAACTAAAAGAACGGAAATACAACCTTTGTAGATCCGGTCCTCCACCTCCATAGCTCCGCAATGAAGTCTCCTCGCTGTCCAAATGGAATCCCGGGCTCTAGCGTCGGCTTCATCGGAGAAATGGGCGGGTAAGGTCGTCGGCTTCGTGCCGAAGATGATCTACGTCGAGGCATCACTAGATCAAGCTCCCACTTCACCAAGTCATGAAACTTATGAAGAGAACACCCTATACTACTTGGCAAGAGGTAGATGATGAAGAAATAGGAAGTGGGTTCACTTTAGAATTGGATTTCTCACTCTTTTCATCAAGTTGCCATTGATGGAGGCAAGCTTCTTCATGTGAAGAAGAAGAAGAAGATGATGAAAATGTTATGATAAGTTGTTTTCAAAAAGAAAATAAAAACAATACTTATCATAATACATCCATAGTCAAGTGTAGAGAATGAACTAGGGTTAAAAGGAGTGGTTAGGGTTAAGCATGAGACAAAATGGTCACTTAGGTCAAAGTTTCATGAAGCTTCAACTAGAAAACAAATCAAGCCACCATTTTCTTTTCATGCCTTTTATTTTCCAAAAAGAATAAACAAATAAATAAATGAATAAATAAGTAATGGTTAAAAAAAACCATAATCATTAGTTTAACCATGGTTTATTCTTTACACTTAACCAAGTAAACATGTATCATCAAACATGATACAATCATTTGCACAAAAGTATATCACATATACTACTTGTGAACTTCAAGTGAGAAAATCCATTTAAAGTGAACCAATACTAGTTAATGCAAAGTAATATATCAAATATATAATTATGCATTAAATCATCAAATCAACACTTGATTTAATGATCCGGTCATGTCGCACATAACCGACTAGTATCCAATGTATCGGCTTATCGAATCATCCTTAATTCGATAACTAGGTTATATCGCATACGGCCATTCGATACATTCATCGCGAGAATGAAATACGGTATCACATACACGCATTATTCTCGGTCCCGCACATATCTCATATGCGCTCCTATTTCGTTTCGCTTGAGCCAGGAAACCTCTGTGTAGGACTCTAAAGACTCGTCAATACGCCGGCAGCAGATGATGATCATATCAAACACCCACAAGCCGCAAGCGGTCTGCTAAACGTAACGGCCACCCGGGTATTGAGCGATCAGAAGATCGACGAGCAAGCCCGCTCACACTCCAGTGAATCCAACCAGTAACACTACCGTACAGTCCGGTCTGATCGTCTGATATGTCGCATATCTCACCTAGGGGTGGTAAACGTCAGACCCCAATAGCTCGATAAGTCGTGTCGATATGAGGTCTATAACATTTCGAGAAACTACAGGTAACACTTACCAGTAAATCTCAGCAACCCTGGCCAGGGATTTCCGGTTATAGCCAATCGAACACAACGCAACATCAACTCCCTATACCGGGAGAGACGAATCCCCTCCTATCGCTCATTGCCTCCATGTGATTCGGGACTGTACCCAAAAACCACCGTTTTGCACGCCCTCTTGGACGTGGTAAGATGGAAATCAAAGCACAGTGGGAACCACACAAGACTCTATGACGATCTCGGGTCAACAGACTACGCTGCACCAGTGTCACCAGAGAACTGCCATCTGATGTAAGGTATAATACCATCTGGGAGTTCTCGGCGAGTCCGTCCAGTGTACCCAGTCTCCACTGAGCACCCGTATATCATCTCTGATGTCAAACACCAATGGATATGGGATCATCCATCGTCCATCTGTATGGGTCAAGAAGGTATACGCTAGTCTACTCTGGTATATCGATGCCCCGTCTCGATACACCCACGACTAGGGACTTTGAAGGATGTACTTATAGACTATCTGTCCCCACTAGTATGATCTGCATCATAGTCCAGATAGTCAAGTACACATCCTAAGGGCTTTACCAACTTGTAACAGAGAGACAATCAGTATACACGTTAAGGTAAAGAGCAACCAGATAGCATACTATCATGTCAAGCAAGAAAGTCCTCCCTATATATGTCCCAGCATCCACTACAATATACATCCTATGTACAGTAATGGCCTCTAGGGCATACATATAACTAACACCACTGAGCCTGATGTGACAATCTTCGTACAGTCCGGTCTGTTCGTTTAAGACTATCGCATATCCAGCCTAGGGGGCGGCAAGCGTCAGTCCCCTAATAGCTGTATAAGTCATGTCGGAGCGAAGCCCATTACACCCTGAGAAAACTGCTGGAACCTACTAGTAAATCTCGCTTGCCCTGGCCAGGGACTTTGTGTAATGGCTCTCTGACACAGCGCGATATCATCTCCCAATACCGGGAGAGACGAATCCTGTCTAACCACTACTGCCTCCAAGTGCTCGGGACTGCACCCAACTGCTACCTGTTTGCACGACTCCTTTGAGCCGTGCTAGGGTAGCAATCTAAGAACAGTGGGACACACTCGAGGCGAAGTAGCAGTGTCAAGTCTGCAGACTATGCTGTACTCATGTCACCTGGGAACTGTTAACTGACATCGGGTATAATACCAACCAATCAGTTCCCCTGCGAGTCCTTTTCGGTGTACCCGTAACCTAACGAGCACCTGCATACTATCTCCAGTACGACGTACTGATGGCTGTGGGACAGACCATCTCCCCTACTGGGATGAGAAGCGTACACACTTAGTCTACTCCGGAATATTGATGCCCTATCTCGATAATCCAACAACCAGGGACCTGTATAGGATGTTGCTTACAGACTACCAAGCCCCCACTAGTGTGACTGCCATCACAACGCTGGTAATCAAGCAAAGATCCTATGGGCTCTACTAATATGTATAAGTGATACGTTACAAGAAACATATGCACATATTAAAGTAGACACAAACTAAGTAGCATACTACCATTTTTAGCAAGACTGTATATACAACTGTGAATAACCCAAGCTTCCATTAAGTAATATACAATCTAGTATGATACAATAATGGCCCCTAGGGCATATGCACTAATAATCTCCCACTTGCACTAGGGCCATGAGCTGGCATATCGTAGACCTATCATCTCGAATAGCCTCTCGAACTGTGTCTGAGGGATGGCCTTTGTGAATGGATCAGCAATGTTATTCTCCATCTCTACTCTTTTTACCTCGATCTCCCGGCGATCTACGATCTCCCTGATCAGGTGATACCACCTTAAGATGCGTCTGGACTTCTGATGGGACCTGGGTTCCTTCGCTAAAGCTATAGCGCCGTTTTTGTCACAATACAGAGGTATTGGACCAACACTGGAAGGAACCACCTGAAGTTCTGTGAGGAACTTCTTCATCCAGATAGCTTCTTTTGTGGTATCGCAAGCAGCTATGTACTCCGCTTCCATTGTTGAGTCAGCAACGGTATCCTGCTTGGAACTCTTCCAACAGACCGTCCCTCCATTAAGGGTAAAGACATAACCCGACATGGACTTGGAGTCATCTTTGTCACTCTGGAAGCCGGAGTCGGCAAAGGCCTCCATCTGGAGGTCTTTTCTGCCATACACCAAGAACATCTCCATAGTCCTCCTCAGGTACTTGAGAATGTTCTTTGCTGCTATCCAGTGCTTCTCCCCTGGGTTTGCCTGATACCGGCTTACAACGCTTAATGTGTATGCTACATCTGGTCTGGTACATAACATCGCATACATTATAGAGCCTACCGTAGAAGCGTAGGGTATAATCGACATGCAATCCCTTTCCAAATCAGTCTTGGGAGACATCTCTTTGGAGAGGGTGATTCCGTGACAAGCCGGTAGGTTACCGCGCTTAGAATCATCCATACTGAATCTCTTCACTATGGTATCTATGTACCTGGACTGTGAAAGTCCCAACATCCCTTTTGATCTATCACGATAGATCCGGATCCCCAGAATGTAGGTGGCATCACCTAGGTCTTTCAAGGAGAATTTCTATGATAAGAATCTTTTGACTGACAGTAACATAGGAATATCATTTCCTATTAGGAGAATGTCATCCATGTATAAGACGAGGAATACTACAGCTCTCCCTACAATCTTACTGTATATGCATGGTTCATCTGGATTTTTGATAAAGTCAAATTCTTTGACAGCATCATCAAAATAGATGTTCCAACTCCGAGATGCCTGCTTTAGTCCATAAATGGACTTAAGCAGTTTGCATACTTTACCGCTGCTCCCACTCTGAATGAATCCCTCTGGCTGATCCATATAGACGCTCTCTTCCAAATTTCCATTTAGAAAGGCCGTCTTTACGTCTATCTGCCAGTTCTCATAATCGTGGAAGGCAGCAATAGCAAAAAGGACCCGAATGGATTTGAACATAGCCACTGGAGAAAATGTTTCGTCATAGTCCAAACCAGGTCTTTGACGGAAACCCTTTGCAACAAGTCTAGCTTTATAGGTTTCAACCTGTCTATCTACACCAATCTTCTTTTTGAAGATCCATTTGCATCCTACGGGTTTTACCGCATCTGGAGCAATGTCTAAAGTCCATACTTTGTTAGTGTACATGGACTCTATTTCGGTCCGCATTGCATCCAACCATTTTACTAAGTCACCGCTCTGAATGGCTTGCTGGAAGCTAGTAGGCTCATCATAGTCAATAGTGCAATCCTCTCTATCCCGTCTATGAGAAAACCGTAATATCTCTCGGGCGGATGAGATTGCCTACTACTCCGGCGGAGTGGCATCGGGATGTCCTGTTCTCCTGAACCTTCTGGTTCTTCCAAGCTTTCAGTAATAGCTTGTGGTTCTGGAATTTCTTCCAGTTCTACTGCGCTCCCACTCTTCTGATTTTCTAAAAATTCAGCTTCTAAGAAGTGGGCATAACGAGAAACAAAAACCTTTTGTTCCTCTACGTAATAGAAACAATATTCCATGGAGTTCTTTGGATATCCCACAAACTTGCACTGTACTGAGCGTGCCTCGAGCTTGTCCGCATGCTGCCTTTTTACAAAAGCTGGACATCCCCATGCCTTCAGGTATTGAAGACAGGGTTTCTTCCCACTCCACATCTGATATGGTATGGTAGGCAGAGTTTTGGTTGGAACCTTGTTCAAAAGATATGCAGCTGATTCTAGTGCATATCCCCAGAATGATCGCGGTAACTTAGCATTACTCATCATGGAACGAACCATATCCAATAGGGTTCGATTCCTCCTTTCTGATACACCGTTGTGTTGTGGTGTGTATGGAGGAGTAAGCTGAGAGAGAATTCCATTCTCTTTTATGTAACCCAGGAACTCGGCACTTAAGTATTCACCACCTCGATCAGATCTCAGTGTCTTTATACTCTTGCCTATTTGTTTTTCCACTTCATTCCTGTATTCTTGGAATTTCTCAAAGGCCTCGGATTTATGCTTCCTTAACAAGACATATCCATACCTAGAGAAATCATCCGTAAAAGTAATGAAGTAGGAATAACCACCTCGCGCATGTGTAGACATTGGACCGCACACGTCACTGTGTACGGGTCCCAAGAGCTCGCTTGCTCTTACTCCGTGTCCAGTGAACAGAGTCTTTGTCATCTTTCCTTTGAGACAGGATTGACAAGTTGCATATGTTTGATATTCAAACGGATTCAAATATCCTTCTCTATGTAACTTAGTTAACCTTCTCTCATTCATGTGACCTAGTCTACAATGCCATAAGAAAGCCTGATTTGTTTCCGGAGACTTTCTTTTAAGTGTGTTCTGGACACTGAAAATCTGAGCTTGATTTAATACGTATATTCCGTTTTCTAATGTACCTGACCCAATCATAACTTGATTTAGGTGGATGTGAACCACATCTCTTGCAAAAGTAAAATCATATCCTTCCTTAGAAAGTAAGGGTACAGATATGATATTACAAGTCGTACCTGGTACATAAAAATAGTTACGCTGAATCAATCTCTGCCCAGTTGTCAATCCAAGATGATATCCCCTACGGATTCAGCGTTCATGCTCATTCCGTTAGCAACTGTGAGGGTCATATCACCTATCCCGATAACCCTACGGTTTCTCAGAGCCTGTAATGAATTACAGTTATGAGATCCTGACCTGGTATCCAATACCCAGGAAGTAGGGTTAACCGACATACAGTTCTCTATCATAAACACACCCGAAGCTGAAGCCACAACATGCTTCGAATCCTGGCTACTGGCTTTGCTAGCCCTACAATCATTCTGCCAATTTTCATTCCTGTAACAATGGGAACGTCCCTCTTTTACTATATCCAGTCCCGAAACTTTTGCCTTTCTCTTTCCTTCTCCTTCCCTGGTTTCCTTCAGGGTAGGAGGCAGAGACTGTAGAATCAAGTCAATATTTGACTCGTTTCCCAACGCGGTCTCTAGGTCCTGGAGCTCATCAACACAGCTAGTCATTGTAAGGACGTTGTCTCCTACAGATGACCCGTCAGCCAACCTCGCTTGAATTAATTCGTTCGAGGTTTCATATCTAGTGATATGAGATTGCTTTCCATATAAATCTTTATTATGGAGAAAGATGGAATCTAAGTCCATCTTCTCGTGCTCCTTCTAGTATGCACCATCAACTGAAGCTAACACGTGGCACTTAGCTTTCGCTTTATCTTTTTCCCTTGTCTGACGGATATCCATATCCGCGACAGTGGAAACTGGACCTGGGACGGCGGGATCTTGAGTAGTAATAGGGTGGTCCAGCTTGTCATAGGCAATGGACATCTGGACAAACCTTTGCCAGTCATATAAGTCAGATACAGTCAATTTGTTATATAGATGTAACCTATGTGTGGTCACAAGGTCGCTGCAATTAAGAGAGAGAGAAGAAAACATTTTAGCATGATACTGTTGCAAGTTTTGATTGGTTTTAAGTTTATCTAAACATGATGGCTCCCACTGTTTCTCGAATCCTTCCTCAAACCATAAAAGAAGAATTAACCAGGACTATTCTCGCCGTACAATACTTGCTTAACCGTTCAGCCAGGCCGGTGTCGGTACTTCGAGGGAGGTTTTCCAACGCTTTCACGAAGTTCCTTAATTAAATAACCTCTTTTCTCTGGGGGCGTAGCCCCGCTGACACCTTTCTAGGCACCTACTTGGTTTATAGCATTGATCGTTAAGTGACGAATCTCCTGATAAGTAGCATGTACTCACAGTAGGATCGGGATCCAAAATATCATCGTATGATAATGTTGAAGGAATCTTACCAACATTCATCAAACTCCAAAATGGTATGCATCTCTTTGCAAATTTCAGTTTCTTTAGAAATTCCTGATGTGGATTTTTGCCCCATGCTCTTATGACCTTGACGAAAGCCAACAAATCAAAAGTCACATGTCAAGTTCGGCCCATCATTATCTTTGTTAATTTGAACCCACCCGTACATACCCTTGACGAAAGCCAATAAGGTAATACGACTGTCCCAAACCAACACATCTATCTATGCAACAAATGAATACCCCAGCAGCTATCAAACATTATGCCTTGACGAAAGCCAACAAACATAGCTTGAATATTACTGACCATCCATAAGAAATGACGGAGGGCTACGAATGGTTTTGGCAAAACCGTGAACGTAGTGAACTTGATATAATCAAAGGAACCTGATACTTTTTAAAAGGAGTGGTTAAAGCTCCGCAATATAAAATTTTGATCTTTTAAAATAACCGAGTGGTTTCTTTTAAATTTGTTCCAACGATTGAACTTTGGTTTATTTTCTTTGCATTATAATAATGCGTCCCATCATTAATCTTATCATTGCAGAAAACAACGAAAATACCACGTCCTTCTTATGCCATCCGCATTCGCCACTGAGTCCCGTCATCACCCGTTAGGTTACTTAACTAACGACAGAGCGGGGGCTGGGCTAGCGCAGGTGTAAAACATAAGTGGCGTCTAATAGCTATCATATATAGATATTGTACATTCGTCAGATGCAATAATAAGCATTCCAGATCACAGATGAACTTTATTGGATTTACTAGCAATCCGCATTTGCTTTGAGCCTGCAATAAAAGACGGATTACACAGTTGTGATGAATAGCCATTACCCCACCCTAGACCCCTACGGGTACGGCAAACTACCCACCAAGTACCCGAAGTGAAGCGGTCTCCCTCAACAAAGTGAGTAGGCCACTAAACACTTCAAAGTACCCGGTAGTTTGTGCACCCCATCTTCGGTCTATCCTAGGAGCAAAAACAGTAAACAGAAATAATACAACGGTGGCTACAACCGCAACCTGGATGTGCCCCGCAAAAGAATATTACATCATATTACATTTACATCGAATGAATGAATATAAAACCCATCTCAAACCCCGGCTAATCATCACAACATTCCAATAGAGTTCATATACACAAACAGTAAACATTTCAGAAATGTGCAACCCCCTACCAACCGACATACTAGCAGTTATGGGAGGTTTACGAACACATTAAACATTACAGCAAATATCTTAGAATATCGATCGATTACCATATTCTGTGTCTACCCCAAAAGCAAACCTGCACTGAAGTAACCTGGGTAAAAACAGAACATACAGGAAAACAAAAAACACCAAAATATGAATAACTGTGAAAATCCGAGTCAACTCGGAGTTGACTCGGCCGCGGATCCGCGGCCAAAAGCACCATTTGGCCGCGGTTCCACGGTCGTCAAGTCGAGTTGGGTCATCGTATTTTCCCAGTATTCTTATAATTCCCTGCTGTGAATTTTAAGGTATGTCAAATTATTTTTCAGACACTTTTAAAATTAACAGAAACTTGGAATATCCGGGTTTTTGTTTTCGTGTTTTCCGTCGATCGAACTTCTAATCAGTTGCTAACAAGCTAGTAATGGTTTAGTTGGCTCTGATACCACTGTAAGTCCATGTCAGGCACCCCACGAACTTGCGGGGAGGCGGAATATATGAAAAATGATTATCAAAGCTTCGTAACACGGATTTGAGCGCATGAATCATTATCTAAACCATTGCTAACTATCTACTAGAGGTTTTACTACTCGGATACGAAGTTATACCTCACGTTACTTGTCCTTCGGGTCTTCATCGCGGTCCTCCAATCCTCGTAGGCTCCTTGGAACATCGACACCTCAACGGCCTCCTCGAATCAAAGACGATCCACCCGAAAGCTCCTACGCCAAGCTTGATCTCAAACATGAGATAACTAGGTTGCTTAAAGTGCTAATCTAAGCTACCTAGGGGATATAGAGTGAGGTTATGGATGTATTAGTCTAGCTAACCCTTGATCTCAACTCATGAGAGGTTAGGGTTAGGGTTTGAAGAATGAGAGAGCTTGAGGAAAGAGAAGGTGAAGATGATAATGAAATGAGATAATGATGTATCATAATATATATGAAGCATTATTTATTTATCCAAAAATGAAATAATAGAATTAACAACCATGCTTCATAAATATCTATGAGTGATTCATCCCCATGAGTCATTAAGCATTTATGATGCATTAATGACATGGATGAATCACACAAATGAGTCACTAATCTCATTTAATGCAATGCCACCTTACCCCCCCCAAGTCACCACTCTTCTAGAAGCTTCCCGACAAATTAAGAGAACACCCCTCCAATCCGTGAAAACACGGAAAAACTTTAGACTGTATAAATCCAATAACCCGATACTAGAATCTGGCTTAAACCAAAACCGGCTAGTAAAAACTGTCCGAAAAGTCGTACGTGCGTAAACACACGTACGCGTCCGAACCCTTGTCGTAAAACCATACGACCTCTATATCATTTTGCCTGGAGCAGGGAAACTCTCTATGTGGGACTCTAAAGACTCGACACTATGCTGGCAGTGGGTTTAACCACAGATCGCAAGCGGCACTAGCTGTACGTAACGATCCCCAGGTAGATGTCGATAAGAAGGCCGATGAGGAAACTCATCCGAACTCCCACTGAGCCTGATGTGACAATCTTCATACATTTCGGTCTGTTCGTCTAAGACTATCGCATATCGAGCCTAGGGGGCGGCAAGCGTCAGTCGCCTAATAGCTGTATAAGTCATGTCAGAGCGAAGCCCATTACACCCTGAGAAAACTACTGGAACCTACCAGTAAATCTCGCTTACCCTGGTCAGGGACTTTGCGTAATGGCTCTCTGACACAGCGCGATATCATCTCCCAATACCGGGAGAGACGAATCCTGTCTAACCACTACTTCCTCCAAATGCTCGGGACTGCACCCAACTGCTACCTGTTTGCACGACTCCTTTGAGCCGTGGTAGGGTAGCAATCTAAGAACAGTAGGACACACTCGAGGCGAAGTAGCAGTGTCAAGTCTGCGGACTATGCTGTACTCATGTCACCTGGGAACTGTTAACTGACGTCGGGTATAATACCAATCAATCAGTTCCCCTGCGAGTCCTGTCCGGTGTACCCGTAACCTAACGAGCACCTGCATACTATCTCTAGTACGACGTACTGATGGCTGTGGGACAGACCATCTCCCCTACTGGGATGAGAAGTGTACACACTTAGTCTACTCCGGAATATCGATGCCCTATCTCGATAATCCAACGACCAGGGACCTGTATAGAATGTTGCTTACAGACTACCCAGCCCCCACTAGTGTGACTGCCATCACAACGCTGATAATCAAGCAAAGATCCTATGGGCTCTACTAATATGTATAAGTGATACGTTACAAGAAACATATGCACATATTAAAGTAGACACAAACCAAGTAGCATACTACCATTTTTAGCAAGACTGTATATACAACTGTGAATAACCCAAGCTTCCATTAAGTAATATACAATCTAGTATGATACAATAATGGCCTCTAGGGCATATGCAACAAATTGCTAATATGTGCTATATTTATACCAAACACGTTTAGATGATTGCAAATGGTAGGGAAATTGATGTGTTAAAAATGCAATATTTTCGACTGATCAAATTCCCCCAAACTTAATTTTGGTCGTCTCGAGCAAACTTATTTTATTTGAAAGAGAAGGACAAAATAAAGAAAAAGAAAAACTAACTAGCATACTTTCGTAGGCAACACGATTGCACTGTGCACGTGCAACAAGCCTTTAAATCTCTAGGTGTCCCTAGTAGGCGGAGTGTTGTCTCCTGATGGTTTTCAGCGGATTGCACCTACAAAATCCAATAATAAAAGGAGGACCGTGAATGTTACATGTAAAGATAAGAATTATAAAAGAAAGACTTTGAAAATTAGAGTTTCCAACTAATACTAGCTTTTCAGTTGTCATCAGCCCTATCTTAATAGTCATGAAAAGATATTAGAAATCACATCATCCCTCAATAAACCATCGTCTTTATTCTTCATTCTTACATTTCTTCCAAACATCGATCATATAACCCTACGTGTGTGTAAAAGACATCCCTACACTCGGAAAATTCAATTCAAGCTATCATACTTTTGTCCATCTACCTCATTACTTTTTAATTTGATGAATATTTAGATAGATTTGCTCACACATTTTTCATGCGACCGTTAATACATCTTGAGGTACTAACCGACCGATTACTCATGTGCTTGCTTATTAGGTGTATTAGTATTTTCCTCGTCTTACACCACCTAAGGCTTAGCAGTGACTCCCAGACCAGTTGGTCTAAGGCACTAGGTGATGAAGCACCCTCGCTATATTTTTTTATTGCTGCCTTGGTGATAACAAAACCAGTGTTCATTTTTTTCTTCACCTTTTTTATATTTTCTTCAATTTTTTTCCTTCATACTTTGGCTTTTAGACAAGAGCATTTCAAGGTATTCTCTACTATCCCGAGTTTCAAGACGTGTGTAAGTGCGTAAAGTAAGGTATCAACGTTCAAATGTTTGGCTTCCAGAATAGGAACTATTTTTCAAACTTATTTTTATCCTCAGATTAGTGACTTCTTTCATCTTACTAACCCTTGGGACAATGGCTCATAACTACTTATTACTAGTTCGTTTAAGAAAACTTCTAATTTTCTAGGTTTTCTTAAATTTTTCCCATCTTTTGGATGTAATTTTTCACTGTCTAATCTTTTATTATCTTATTTATATACGAAATATAATTTTTTAAATATTTTTTTATATGTTTTGTGCTTATGCAAAGTATGATGCAAAGTGGTGCGTAAATAAGTACAAACCTCCCCCAACTTGTTTTCAACGGTGTCCTCACTGTTGTCTTCTGCTAAGGCTCAAAAACCTGTAAGCTTGGGAGGACATTTATTAACGGGGGCAAAATATATTAAAGTGAAAATCCTCCCCCAAACTTATTCTTTTGGCTCACCATTTTTGAAGACAACATTTATTTTCAAGAGCCAAAAATGCACCCCCACAAACTTGAGTTAAACAATGTTAATCTTTTAAAATCATAAGAGGGGGTCAAAGTTACTGGTCAATGCAAAGCTTTACAAAGACCGAAGGTCAACACCAACCGTTCAAAGATTTTATCGGTGTAGTGCATCGGTTGGTGGAAGAACATGTTGTAGAGAGACAGAAAGAAGTAGGGAAGAGATAAGTGGTGAGATAGAATGTGTTTGCGTCTCGTTTTGGAGAGACGACACAGTGATTGTGATGGATTACTCGCATTCTCTTTATAGTCCAGAAGAAGGGGTGGAGGTTCAATTTTTTTTGTTTTGGAGATGATTCATCTCAACACCCGTATTTGCTAAGAATGCAAGTCTATCAGCGAAGCTTTCATCGATATCCCGAAGAATAATGTCATTGGCAAGAACGGGATGATACTCAGACTCAAGAATAGGTTCATCATCAACATTAGATGTTGACCCGGATAACTCGAAAGAAGGGTCCGTATGTATATGATACATACCTGGGTCAAACAACAACGTATAAAGGAAGTCTGGATCTGTATCGTGAAGCTGATCAAATTCGCTGCTGTCGACATCCATTAATTCGACAGAACATACTCGAGCATGAGGATCCGAGGGTTGACTTCCCAACTTGTAAATGTTGAGCTCAATTGACCTATTCCCGAAAGATAGGTTCGTAGAGCCATTTCTACAGTTGATTACAGCGTTGGAAGTAGCCAAAAAGGGACGACCTAGAATCACCGGAATTTGGTTCCGTGGGTTCGTTACAGGCTGTGTATCGAGAACAATAAAGTCCACAGGGAATACGAATTCCCCGATTTTTATCAACACATCCTCAAGTTCACCCCTAGGTTTGGTGATTGATCGGTCTGCCATCTGGAGAGTTATCTTCGAGGGCTTTAACACTCCGATACCTAGTTGTTCGTAGACTGATTATGGAAGCAAGTTAACACTAGCGCCAAGGTCAAGTAAAGCATGGTTAATGTGTTTATCCCCAATAGAAATAGAAATAGTAGGACAGCCAGGGTCCTTACGTTTCCTTGGTAATTGTTGGGGAAAAGCCGTGTCTACAGTACTCGACATGAAAACTTTTTTCGGCACTTGAGTCTTCCTCTTCCTAGTGCACAAGTTCTTAAGAATTTTAGCATAGGACGGAACATGTTGTATAGAATCTAGGAGAGGGATGTTGATGTTAACTTGCTTAAACATTTCCACAAGATTCTCCATTTGGGCATTGGGTTTGTTGGGCCTCAACTTTTCCGGAAATGGAGCTCTATCAATAAGTGTTGGGTCCCACATTTGTGGAGAAGGTTGTGGGGGTGGGAAGGCAGAAGTGGGTGGAGGGTTCGAGCCTTTAGGAAAATGGAGAATAGGCTCGGAAGAAGAAGAAGGTAAATTGGACGAAATAGGGTAAGAAGTAGAAGTGGGAGTGGAAGTGAAAGTGGAAGTAGAAGCCTGGGGTTCAATTGATTCCTCAACATCAATCTGTTCACCCACATGATTGTCTAGCACTCTTCCAGATCTCAACGTGGTAAATGCATCCATATTAGTGTAATGTGAAGGTCCAGGATCAGGTAGGGGTTGGGATGGAAGATTCCCTTTCTCTCCAACACTCATTTTGGTAGTCAGTTGTGCAATTTGTGCTTCTATCGATTTGATACTCTCACCGTGGGAGACAGTGTTTTGCACTAACGCTTGGATAGAAGACGTTAAAATGTCATTTGTTTTCATGAACTGTGTAATAAACATGTCAAGTGCAGAGGGTGTAGAAATACCGGCAGAAAAAAGATCAAAGTTGTTGGCCGAGTTTTGAAAATTTTGTGGTTGGAAGGGGTGCTGACTCATTTGTGGTGGTTGCTGTTGCTGTGGAGGGACCCATTGAAAGTTATTATGGTTTGGATCCATGTATTGAGTTTGGTGTTGGATCCAAGAAAGATCAGGGTGATTTCTCCAATCTTGATTATATGAGGAAGAAGAAGGATCGTTTCCAGGTCTTTGCTGAAATGCAGCATTAGTGTGACCTTGAAACTGTACATTCAAAGGACATTCTTCCGATAAATGTGATGGGTTTGAACAGCAGCCACACACGGTTTTGGGAAGTGTCTAATGGTTTAGGGGGGCTGAAGAGAACTTGTTTTCTAGAGCGTCGAGTTTCCTTTGTATTGCGGCCATTTCGGCTCTCATTGTGACGGAAAAATCGAGCTGATTGATACCTTCCCCAGACGATGGTGGTCTAACACTTTCCCATTGTAATGTGTTTTGAGCTAAATCTTCTAGATATTTCCAAGCTTCACCATCATCTTTAGATAGGAATTGGCAATGACACATGGTTTCAAGTATCTGTTTAGTCGTGAAATCAATACCTTCATAGAGAATTCGACACAGATCCCATCTAGGGATTCCGTGATGAGGACATTGTAAAAGAAGATCCTTGAACCGTTCAAAGGATTTCCAAAATAGTTCATTGGGAAGTTGGGTAAATTTGAAGATTTCGCTCCGAACACGGCTGGTCTTGTGATTGGGATAAAATTTCTTAAGGAATGTTGCAACAAATTCATCCCATTTTGAAATAGAATGTACGGTTGTATTATAAAGCCACTTCTTGGCTAAATCGCACAACGTGAATGGGAGAAAACGTAAACGCAAAGCATCCAAAGACATTTGTGACGTTCCAATCAGTGTGCATACATTTTCAAATTTGGATATAAAAACGTATGCGTCTTCAGACTCAAGACCGTGAAATCTGGGTAACAGTTTGATAAATTGGGAGTTGATTTCAAAATTTTCCCCGTTGGCAGGTGGTATAGAAAGACAGGTGGGAAGGGGAACACGTGTTGGATAGCATCTCTCTTGGAAAGAGATGCGTGGAGGGTTCTGCGCACCTGCGGGCGGTAGCAGAGTGGTGTTAAAGTGTGATGGAAATCCGTCCATTGCGGTGGTGGTGGGTGTTAGGAAAAGAAAATGTAGAAATACCAACTTTGGGGTCGATGGGGGAAACGCGGACAAAACGGGCACTAGAATCCCGTGTCCAGCCGAACTTGCACTAAAGGGTTTAGCACAAGTGGCAGCGTTGTGATAATTAGAGAAAAAGTTGGTTGGTGTTTGTTTTGAAAAATACGGTTTTTTTGAAAAATTCACACAAACAATGCACAAGCAACCCTAATTCTAGTGGTCACCTAGGTCAAGTCTTTAGACCGTTCCTAGATTTCCAGAAGACAAGTCGCAAGATAAATCTTCTACTGCCTCTTTGCCTCTTCTGTGGCCAGGTAAGTGCCAGGTAAGTGGAAGGTTCTCCACTACGTAAGTAGTGGGCCTAATTAAGTAACCACTTGTCTTAGATACACTTGCCTTAAACACCACAAAAGAAATGCGGATAAGCAATAGATTACCCACGACCTTCTTCTGTCCTAATTGAGCGCGACGGTCTTTAGAGTCTTGTCTAGATATTTTTTAGTTAATAAGGGTAATGCGGATGCAATTTTATGATTTTTGGGGCTTAGGAAGGGTAATGAACTCCCCACCTAATCTGAATTTGGTCTTTGCCCCTTAATTTCCGTATTAAAATATGCAAACAACCAAGATTAAACACGCAACAATTTTATTTTTTTTTAGCGGCGCTGAATTTTGCAAAGAATCCTGCATAAAATTGATATTGGACTAGATCAGAGAGGAGAGGAGAGAACAGAGAGTATACCTGAAAAATTTGGTATAGTAATCACCCTAAACGGCGGCGGAACCGCCGCAAAAAATACTTCATTGGCCGCGGTTCCGCGACTTGATGGGGGAATTAGGGTTTGAAACTTTTTCCTCAGCTTTCTATGCTTCTTTGGACTTTGTAAAACTTCTCTGAATCTTGGGATCCCTTCTACAGTGATGCCAAATTTCCTCGCAAAAAAATTCACAACTAATCGTTAAGCACTTCATGCGAATTTGATTTAAAAATTCTGATGGAATAATAATTTTTCAACTCAAATAACAATAATGAAAAAAATAGCACACATCCCCGGCAACGCCGCCATTTGATTGATCATTCTCAGTGTGTATGGAAAAGTTTTAATCACAACCAAAGAAATTTATACCACAATCAATTGATGGTGTCGATGTAGCGCGTTAATGAATACGGATCGTCCACTGAGATGTGTGTTTTGATCGATTTTGTTTTAGATGAGTCGAAATGAAAATGTAAAAGAAAATGCAAGAAAGTTGATTCAAGATTTGAAAGATTTCAATTCAAGAAACATAAAGAATATAGATCTAGAATCAAGAATTAATAATGTTCAAGAAGATGTCCAAATTGAATGAATTATCAAGATTTGTATAGAGGCTTGTAGGAATCGATCCAATCGATAGTGATGATGAAGAATTATGATTACAAATTCTTATCTATTGATGATTTGTTGCTAGATCGATGACGATCAACGAGAATTATGGATCTATTGAAGAAACTAGGGTTTCTCCTTCTATCTCTTGTCCTTTCATTGATTAGCATTCAAATTCTAGCCTCTAGGAAATTCAATCGTCGATCGTTGATCTCTAATTGGGAGCGAAAACATTCAAGAAAGCATCTCGCTCAAATTAGGTTGTCGATGATTCAATTTCCTAAAGTTTACAAAACTCATAAGACTTAAGAATCGTTCAAGAATTTAATCATCATCATCATCTACCTATTCTCTCGATTCCTCCACAAGCGGAGTTTTCACTCAAACATCATGAAAAAGATAACAACCAAGAATTTATAACTCATCATAATGCTCAAATGTAAAGAAAAGCAAGATCAAGAATTTTCACCTTTTATAAATCAACGTTTCGTTACAATTCGCTCAAAGATTACAAGATTTTGAGGAGAGAACTCAATCGTCGAAACTAGCTCCGCATCGTCTTCTTGAGTCGCGGATCGTCATGGATCTCTTGCTCAGATGAAGATCGGCATCACTTCAAAAGGCTCGTTGAAGGCTTGCTTTGGCTCGGTACTCGGTGGATCTTGATTTGGATCAAATTGTGTCACTCAATTTGATTTTGAAATGATTTGGATCTACAATTTCACCACTCAAAATGATTTCCCTCCAAATTCAACAACCTCCAAACCCTAGATCTAGATCCATTTTTATATCCCCTCATTTGAATCTTCCCTCCAAAGATAGGTTGTTAGAGAGAGTCTTCTAGAAGAAGTTTGTTAGAGGGAATATTCTAGAATAAGGAATATTCTAGGATAAAGTTGTTAGGCCGAGCCTTCTGGATAAAGCCACATGCTCTTTAGGAGTCTTCTGGAAGCTGAGGCAGTTACAAGAAGCCACGTGGAGGAATTTGGGCCAATGAGGAGCTACCACAGCCGCGGAACCGCGGCCACTCGGCCGAATCGTCCGCGGATCCGCGGCCTTCTTGGTGAATCAATGCATACTTTCTCTGGGCTGTTATGTGTTGGATTTTTGGCACTTCATGGGATGCTTGGAATCTTTTTATTCTTTCTTGTTTACTGCCAGATCACAGGTCTTGGACTTGATGTATTTTATCAGCACTTTTAGCAGTTCCGGCTCTTTTACCTGGAGAATTTCCTGCACACAATCTCGAGACAAGTGTTTGATATACAAAAGATCGTGCGTGCAATAATAAACACACAATTTCCCTCAAAATGCCGGTTATAATGTATAACACATGTTATTTGGTATTTTGGCAGACAAATTGCTAATATGTGCTATATTTATACCAAACACGTTTAGATGATTGCAAATGGTAGGGAAATTGATGTGTTAAAAATGCAATATTTTCGACTGATCAGCCATTTACCTATAATTTGTGTAGCGGGACTTGCGCGACACGTACCTTACGAGATGGGTTTGGTGTTGCTGTGTGTCACAGTGTGTCGGGGTTGTTTTTGACGTATGTACACACGTTCTGGTGTTATGTATACACACGCGTTTAGCTTGCGACGCTAGTCTCTTGTATAATCTTGATATCGCGTTTTTGCAGGATTTTAGCCTTTTGTGTGTTTCTTATGTAAATTATAGGTTTGTAGGCGGGGACTTCGGATGCCGCGAAGTAGGGGAAGCAAGTGGTCGGATACACGTAGATAGAGATCATCGGTGAGTAGATTTAACATCTACGGGAAAATCGCCCGTCGGCGTTATGTGTCAGGGCTTGATAGGATATTGTAGTCTCGTGTTATATTCATATATATATTGGCTGTGCATATGTACTATTGTACCATACCCCTCTTTTGTTGCATATAGACATAGTATTTTTGAAACACCGCACTGTACTAACGGTTCATGCTGCACGAGCACTAATGGTATGCTACAGACACCGTTAGTAATTGCCATGACACTCGCACTATAGATTTGCTATGAACCATACATCGTTTACCTTACCTCACCATTGGTGATTAGACATGATTCTGTTCATACATACTGTACACTCATACTTGCGTATATACCACTTGTACATCCATATTGGCGCACATATATATTGTACACTCATACTTGCGTATATACTACTTGTACATCCATATTGGCACACATACATATTGTACACTCATACATGTATATATACCACTTATGCATCCTGTAGGGTTCCTAGGCACACTAATAAGGTTCTACAACTGATCAAACATGTCCATTTCAAAATTTTCATGTGCCAAAGAAACCCTATGCAAGATCGATAACTAGAGGTAAGGCGAAAGAATGCAAGTTAACAACTTTAACTAAAAGGAAAGTGACTACAACCTTTGTAGATCCGGTCCTCCACTTCTCTAGCTCCGTGTTGACGTCCCTCCACTACGATCATCGGATCCTAGACTCTGGCGATGGTTTCGTCGAAGAAATGATCGGGCTAGGTCGTCGACTTCGATGCCGAAGATGATCTACGTCGAGGCAACTCAAGATCAAGCTCCATCTTCACTTGGTCATAGAACTTGTGAAGATAACACACTCTACTACATGGCAAGTAGTAGAGGATGAAGAAATAGGAAGTGGGTTCACTTTAGAATTGGATTTCTCACTCTTTTGATCATGGCACCATTGGAGGTAGCAAGGTTTCTTCTTCTTGAAGAAGAAGAAGAAGAAGAAAAAGAATATGATAAGAATAATAAAATCAATTGATGAATAATAATAAATCAAGTGATCTTATCATAATGCAACCATGGGTGAGGTAACTAGTGTAGAGACTAAACTAGGGTTTAAGTGAATGGTTAGGTTAAGGAAAAAACAAAATGGTAGATAAAGCTAAGAAGCTTCATGAAGCTTAAGCAAGAAACAAAGTTAGCCACCATTTCATTTTTGCCAAAAGGAATAAATAAAATAAATAAAATGAATAAGTGAATAATTTAAAACCCTAACCATTAACCTAAACATGGTGTATAGCATACACTCACCCAAGTTTGCATGTATCATCAAACATGATACAAACTAGTGCACAAAACTATATCATATATACAATGTGCATATCAAGTGAGAAAATCCATCTTAAGTGAACAAATACTAGTTAATGTAAAATAATATATCAAATATATAATTATACATTAAATCATTAAATCAACACTTGATTTAATGATCCGGTCATATCGCATATAATCGACTAATATCAAGTGTATCAATGTATCGAATCAACACTTGATTCGGTATCCCGATTATATCATATATAATCATCCAATGATACAAATCGCGAGAATAGAATACAGTATCACATACTGGTATTATTCTCGGTCCTGCACATATCTCATATGCGCTCCTATTTCATTTCGCTTGAGCCAGGAAATCTCTGTGTAGGACTCTAAAGACTCGTCAATACGCCGGCAGCAGGTGATGATCATATCAAACACCCACAAGCCGCAAGCGGTCTGCTAAACGTTACGGCCACCCGGGTATTGAGCGATCAGAAGATCAACGAGCAAGCCCGCTCACACTCCTGTGAATCCAACCAGTAACACTTACCGTACAGTCCGGTCTGTTCGTCTGATATGTCGCATATCTCGCCTAGGGGTGGTAAACGTCAGACCCCAGTAGCTTGATAAGTCATGCCGATGTAAGGTCCATAACAAGCATGAAACTACTGATAACTCTTACCAGTAAATCACTGTAACCCTGGCCAGGGATTTCCAGTTATGGCCAGTCGAGCATAGCGCAACATCAACCCCCAATACCGGGAGAGACGAATCCCCTCCTATCGCTCATTGCCTCCATGTGAATCGGGATTGTACCCAAAAACCTCCTGTTTGCACAACTCAGTAGAGCCGTGGTAGGGTGGAAATCAAAGCACAGTGGGAGACACACAAGACTCTATGACGATCTCGGGTCAACAGACTAAGCTGTACCAGTGTCACCAGAGAACTGTCATCTGACGTGAGGTATAATACCATCTGGGAGTTCTCGGCGAGTCCGTTCAGTGTACCCAGTCTCCACTGAGCACCCGCATACCATCTCCGATGTCAAACACCAATGGATATGGGATCATCCATCGCCCATCACATGGGTCGAGAAGATATAAGCTAGTCTACTCTGGAATATCGATGCCCCGTCTCGATATTCCCACGACTAAGAACAATGAAGGATGTACTCATTGACTACCCAGGCCCCACTAGTATGAATTGCAACATAGTCCTGGAAGTCGAGCACATATCCTAAGGGCTTTATCAACATGTAATAGAGAGACAGCAAGTATACATGTTAAGATAAAGAGCAACCAGATAGCGTACTATCATGTCGAGCAAGAAAGTCCTACCTATATATGTCCCAGCATCCACTACAATATACATCCAATGTACAGTAATGGCCTCTAAGGCATACATATAACTAACACATCCATACCTACATCCATACTTATTGCACATATATAGATGATGCTGACTTTGGTTTTGGAGAATTGGGGACCGCATGAGATATTTTCAAAACTGGATCCATTTAAAAGAGCGATTTTCCCTTAATATGTCATATCACTGTTCCATGTTGCATGATATTCGGATATGCTTATACTTCTATCATATGTCGCATACATCATGCTTTATGATTTTACGCATTGAGATATGCTGTTTTCATGAGATTTCTGGATTTGAGAACCGCGGCTATTTCAAAAGAAAGCATGTACTGTTTTAAAAACCCAGTTTCTCTTGATATGATATTTCAGTACGTCCACCATGTGTTTTCTCGGTTCTGAGACGTGTGACATGTGAAACCTGATTCGAGGAGCTGGATGAGACCGATTGCGGGTACATGGTGGACCCGGTAAGGTACCCCGGGGCAAGAAAGGGATGTCGCGCAGTAGACGATGAGCCTGGCAGAGGGATCACTACCTACCGATGATTGGTTGGACCTGGCAGTTATCTGGAGGATACTGACCAGAGTCGAGAGATGGATATGGGCCGACCCGTACTGCCGGGGCTGAGGGCTGATTCCGCAGACGGAGCCCGTGGGCCGATCCAGACTGACGAAGCCCGATACATGAAGATTTGCGTGTCGATTTTGGACACGGGTATTTCATGATATTTTTGAGTGCCGATGTTGGGCACTCATGTGTTCCATGAGATTTACAGGATTTGAGGGCCGATTAGATTGACGGCGCCTGAGTTTTTGGGATTTGGGGTGTATTTGGTAGACACCGGGTTTTTCCATGATGATGATTCGTGTAGATGATATTCTATCCCATGCTCAGCATTCATTGATATACATTGCATCCTGTAGTTATAGTACTTGATAGAGTAGCGCGCATGATCATTGCATACCCAGATTATCATATTGATGTTATCAGATTGCACATGTTAGAGTATCGCAGTACGTGCATACCTGCGATTACCTGTATATATTATTTACTATTCACGAGTTGGAAACTCACCACCGTTGTGCCACAGTATCTTGCAGGTTGACCCTCAGAGTAGTCATGGCAGGGCAACATCATTGTATCTTTTGTTGCGGATCCAGCTACAGTTTGGCGTGTGGGCCATTTTGCTTATATGTGGGTTGCGGGTATCCGTTTATATTTCATTGTACATTCTATTGTATCTAGTACTCTCCATCTACCATATCAATTATTGAATTAGAGACCAGTTGTGAGGACGACGTTGTATATTATTTGTACTCTGGATGTCGAGCTCGGACGAGTCGACTTTATTCATGCAGTTTTATCGCTTATGCTGTTTTTCACTTATTTTGTTCATTTCTTCGCTACGGCGTCGTATACTATTCTCGTGGTGATTGTTGTCGCCGTTGGGCGTGTTGCTCCCGTTTGGGGATACTTTATTCTTATTATCAGTCGTTTTACTTATATCATATGTTGTACCCGTTTTCGGGGCTAGTTTTTACAAAGGAGGTGCTGCCGAAATGTTTAAGAAAATAACTTGAACTTTAATGATTTTTACCCGAGGTTTCCAAATGTTTTAAACAATTTTTTCATCACCTTCTTCTTTGATGGTTTAGATTTCTGGGTTTTCGGTTTACTTAAATTGCGCTACGCCTGTAGACGTTCCGCGGTTTAAGTGCCGGTCATGGGCCGAACTTGGGTCGTGACAATATACCATGGTATACCTGATTTGGATTGAGATGTGTTGTATACCATCAATTTCGATTGTGATACTCGGTATTTGTTTTCATGCACCTTGTGCACTTGATTTGGATTCTTGCGCATACTTGACGCGCTTGATGCGATTTTGGTGCACACCAGATGCACTAAATCGGGATTCTTCGTGCATATCAGATGCACCTGATATTGTTGTCAGGAACACCGTTGCCCTTGACAGGTGTTTCGTACACACCCGTTGCATTTAGATTTTGTTTCTGTGCATATGTATGGAACATTAATGAATTTCGATTTCCGTGCGCACCAGACGCACGTGGCATTCATATACACATTTTGAGTACGATTTCTCTTGAGCAGTACATTTTATGATATTTACTAATTGGTATAGTGGCTGAGCAGGACTAGTCCGAGGACAGTACCTGATTATATTTTTGCATGCAATGATAATTATCGAAGGGATTTCCAAAAAGGAGATATAGTCTCAGTATTTACTTACGTGTCCGAGATGACACGAAAAACTTTACAAGGAAGCCTTTCTAAATTATTTTCAAAACGGCGGGACGTATGTTAAACAATGGATATATATATATATAATTATTTTCTTACAATAAAAGTTCACTACTTGTGCCGTGATATGCACATCGCACAGCGGCTTGAAAAGTTTGGCATGCATTTCTTTTTCAGATGTTTGACGAATTTACAACGATGCGTGTTATGTACATGTTATGGTTTTGATGTTTATCATGTTGGTTTCGTATTGGATTTGACGTTGGTGTCTTCACCATAACTCCGATGATTGCGGGATGCTTGAAGGAGTTTTGATTTTGGTTTATATACTTGTTTTTTATGCGCATGCATTGCGCTACGATGTGTTTTATGTATTTATGATTTCGGAGCCCCGACGACTTGATCATTTTACTGAAATGTTTTAGTATTTGAGGGGTTTAAATTTAAATTCGGGGACCGAATTTATTTAAGGGGGAAGACTGTAACATTTCAGAAAAATAAAATATTATTTTTAGGAATTTATATAATTGAATAATAAATATTATGAATATTTTAATGTGTGGAGATTACTTTTTATGATACGGTATAATTAAATACCGATAAATTGGGAAATATTTGGTAATTTATATCAATTATTGATTTTAAATGAATTTATGAAAATTGGGAATTTTGTAATGTAGTATATAGTGATTTGTATATAATTAAGTATTACTAAACACGATTAGTATCTAATAGCGCATTGATTTGTTTTGTGAATGTGACATGCACCATGTCATATTACACATTTGTTACATTTTCTACCATGGCTTTTTTCTTTATTTTTCATGCATGGCTTTGTTTTAAAAGAAAAGAGAAGAAAAGAAAAGAAAATGAAAGAGAATAAACAAATGGGTATGGGCAAGAGAGAGAAGAGAGGGAGAGAGATGAGGGGTCTTTGACCAAGGCTCCCATTGTCCCCCTTCATTATTTCTTCATCATTTTTCCCTCCTTTTCCTCTCATGGCTGCCCTCCTCTTCCCGCCACCTCAATCCCCTTACAACATCCTCAAAAATATATCAAAACTATGCACCCTCTTCACTAAAATTGTGCACAAGCTCACCACAAGCATGATGGACCAAGAAAAATTGGATTTTGGAGACTTGGGGCAACTCAAGAAAATTCTTGAGTTGCCAAATTAGGTATTTTCTTCACCATTAGTGTAGTTATTCACTTCCTTTAGCATATATACATGTTTAGAAGTGTTTTAGTGGAGTTTAGTGAACTTAGAAAATTCCTAGAAGAGCTTTGAGGGATTCTTGAATTTAAATAGTGCAATTGAGGTTAGTAGAGGCCATACAACCCCTGTGGTGATTGTATTTTGGACTGAAACCATAAACTAAAACCCCAATTCACAAACCTAGAAATCCTCGATATCGTATTTTGTGGAAATTGTGATGGGAAATAGAAATCTGCTATGACTCGGGGACCTGAAAAATTATATAGCGACCACAGTGAGTCATGCAGGCAACCTAGGAGCTACCCTGATGACCCAAGACCGCAACTCCATGCAGTGGCCGCAAATAAATCCTTTCTGGCTACAAATTGTGGACAGGGTAGAGGTGATTGGATTCGTGTTTGGTCCAGGGCTTTATCTTTAGTAAACTAGACCCTCCACATGTGCAAAATTGGCTGATTCAACCTAGGGTAAAATCTGGAGGTGTTTTCTTGAGTTGCTGCTTTGTTTTGCAACTTCGTTTTAACTTGAGTTTTGGGTATTTGGGTTTTAACTCGATGGTTTGACGTTTTTACATTGACATCGAGGATTGTTGGTTATTCTTGCATGAGTAGACCATAGGTTTTAACCTATGTGTGATACGCATGCCGTTTTGGTTTTCGTGCGCGATTTCGATTTACGATATCTTGTGTGTATATATGTAGGTACCCTCGAGTGGACTTGAAAGACAAGGAAGAGCATGGCGTCATCGACTTCGGCAAGCAAGGATCAGGTGAGTAAATACATATCTACGGGGGAAGTCGGGTGGATGGCGTATAGCACCCTCGCAGTTTCGTAGTGTAGTATACGAGTACGTATATATATTTATTTATGTGTATTGCGAGACTCATGATTACCAAGATAGGTTTTAGATGTTCATGGGTTAGTTTTAGTGTAATTAGAAGTAATTTAGTTTAGATTCTTAGTCGCGAAATCCTAGAGTAAAGTTTTGCTCACACGCGCACACACACGCATACACTTGTTTTACTTGTGTGTATATGGGGGGATATATATATATATATATACATAAATGTATATGAGTGTGTGTATATATGTATACATATACATGGATGTTGAGGATAGTATATGGTACTTGGAGATGAGTCGATGTGATTGGGCATGATGCCACGATATCGGTGATGTGACTTGGTTTGTATTATGAGATACGACATGATATTATAGCTGATCTTTAGGTGATGTGTTTTCATACACACACACATATATATATGTTGATGGTATCAGAATGTATTGGATTTTAGATCAGTAACCCTAATTCAGGATATGATGATAAGGATACAAGAGGAATAATGAGATAAATGTGATATTCGATCCGTACCCAGATTTGGGATGCCGTACGATGGATTTACCGTACGAGATATAATTATGATGATAGATCCGCACTTTTGACTCGAGGATGTCATATTATATATTGTATCGTACGTGATACTATTGAGGCGGGATCACCGACTACTAGATATAAATATCGACTCAGACTTAGGTGGTTTTCCTTACCCTTTCGATTAGTCTATTAATTTAGTCCTGTAGTTTACTTAGTAGATGTTAGACTGGGATTGAGTCATACTTATTTCCAAAACTAACGAATCATGAGTATTTTAAAGACAGGCCAAGCGATACTACGGATATTTCAAAGGACGTACCTTTTTTTAAAAGCACCGTAAACACACGATTCGTATTATTTTAAATGTCAAAACTGTATGACTCATATATAAGTGTATTTGCTTATATGTTGCGTTATTATTCATGTTCCGTATTTTCTTGCTGTTCGTATCGCATTGCATTCTTATTTGTGTTTTCATTAGTTATTATAAAATCATGCTATTAGGATACCAGCACCATTACCGATGATATGTATGCTCCAGATACACCTGCTTGCCGGCTCACACACATCATCATCGGTAATTGTCATGTCATGTACACATTAGAAAACACTATTTCATTAGTACAAATTGCTAGCTGATAGTTTCGACATAGTACTAGTGCGCTTGCTTTTATATGCTAGTTTAATTATTGTATTCTTTGCTTGATATCCGATGCATTCATATATTCATTTGTCATGCAATATTATGGAGCTTATTGCCGGTAATTCATTGTTTATTTACTCTTGAGATTAGGATTTCGGACTTCCATGAGGTTTCTGGATTTGGAGAACCTGCAAGGATTTTATAAACTTTTTATCATTTTAAAGATAGAAAATTGCGGTTTTCTCATGTTATGATGTGAGATATGTCCACCATGAGTTTTCTCGGCTCTTGAGCGATATCATACACCCGATTCGAGGAGGAGGAGGACCGTCTGTGGGTGCATGGTGGACCCGGTGCGGTACCTGGGGGAAGATGGTCGCAGATGATGGCGTTGAGCCTGGCAGGGGAGCACTACCGACTGGTTATTGTGACGCGGCGGAGCACAGTGGGAATCACACAAGACTCTATGACGATCTCAGGTCTACAGACTACTCCTTACCAGTGTCACCAGAGAACTGCCATCTGACGTGAGGTATAATACCATCTGGGAGTTTTTGGCGAGTCCGTCCAGTGTACCCTGTCTCCACTGAGCACCCGAACACCATCCTTGATGTCGAACACCGATGGATATGGGATCATCCATCGCCCATCATATGGGTCAAGATGCGTATACGCTCGTCTACTCTGGCGTATCGATGCCCTGTCTCGATACACTCTCGACTAGGAACAGTTATAGAACGTACTCGTCGACTACCGTGTCCCCACTAGTATGATCTCATCATAGTCCCAGTAGTCGAGTACATATCCTAAGGGCTTTAACAACATGTAACATAGAGACAATGAGAGTACATGTTAAGATAAAGAGCAACCAGATAGCATACTATCATGTCGAGCAAGAAAGTCCTCCCTATATATGTCCAAGCATCCACTACAATATACATCACTATGTACAGTAATGGCCTCTAGGGCATACATATAACTAACAATCTCCCAATTGCACTAGGGCCATCTGTTGTGGTATCACATACTCAACAATTAGCTGTGGTTGAAGTATCTCATACTTAACCATCCCATAAAAGTCTCTACTGGGAAATAGGCCTTTGTGAGTGGATCCACGCTGTTGTCCTCTGTGTCTACTCTCCTAACCTCGATTTCCCTGGAGATCAACCATCTCCATGATCAGGTGATACTGCCTAAGAATTATATCTGGATTTCTGATGGGACAGGGGTTCCTTGGCATAAGCCACAACTCCATTGTCACACAATGGTAGGAACGAAGTTCATCTCATGAACTTATATATTTCCAGACTGTCTCTTTGGTAGCATCCTTGGTAACGATGTATCTTGCTTTTAATCGTCTAGTAAGTCACGGTATCTATCTTGTAACTCTTCCAACATACGGTCCCTCCACTGAGGGTAAAGACAATGCCTGCGACTGAAATTCAGTCGTCCTTATCACCCTGGAACCTTTCCAGTGATTCTCCCCAGGATCGATTGATACCATCTCACTACAACTAGTGAGAATCCTAACATCCAATTAGATCTATCTCATAAATCCAAAACCCAGGATTTAGGAGGTATCACTTTGATCCTATATGGAGAATCATTGTGATAAGCGAACATTGACCGAGCGTAGCATAGGAAACTCCTTCCCTATCAAGAGTATGTCATCCACGTACTCTACGAGGATCACCACCATACTCCCTACTACTTTTTTGTATATACAAGGTTCATCTACTATTTTGATGAAGTTAAACTCTTTGACTACCACATCAAAACAGATGTTCCAACTCCGCGATACCTGATTTATCATATAAAACATCTTGCACACGTTTTCGCTGCTCCCACAGTCTACGAAGCCCTCTGGCTGTGTACTTATAGACGCTCTCTTCCAAATCATCATATAGAAAAGCAGTCATGACACCCAACCGCTAGATATCGTAGTCATGGTATGCAGCCGTGGCAAGTAGGATCTGGATGGACTTTAAGCATAGCTTTGAAAGTCTCAACTTTTCCATGTACACCAAGTAATCTTCTCAAGATATACTTGCTCCTGATGGGGATTTAACCCTTCAGATAAAGCAACCAAAGTCCATACTTTGTTGGTGTATAAGGATTCCATCTCAGATCGCTAAGCATCCAACCATTCTTACAGAGCCCCACTCCTGATGGCTAGCTCGAAACTAGTTGGGTCACTATCTCATGATGCAATCCTCGCTCCCACTGTCACAGAGAAACCGAAGTATCTCTCAGGTGGGTGAGAAACCCTACTAGATCGACGGAGAGGCTGAGCTTCGTTGGAAACTATTGAATCCTTTGGTTCTACCAAATCATCAGCTGCAGTTTGTATAGCTGGAACTCTTTCCAGTTTTACCTCATGACCAATAATTTCTTCACAAGAAATTCCTTTTCATAAAGGTGGCATGCTGAGAAACAAAATATCTTTTGTTCTTCGGTTTGGTAGAAGATATTCTCTTGCGAATGCTTGGGATATCCAACAAACTTCCACAGAACTGACTTTGCCTCGAGCTTGTCCGGATTTTGCTTTTGACATAGGCCGACAACCCCAAATCTTAATATCTTTAAGAGATGGGCTCTTCCCATTCCATATCACATATGGAGTGGTAGGCATCTGATTTGATTGGAACCCTATTCAATAGGTATGCTACTTCTCAAGTGCATAACTCCCAAAAGGAAATAGGAAACTTAGTAGTACTCATCATAGAGCGCACCATATCAATATAGGGTGTGATTGCTCCGCCCCGATACACCATCGTGCTATGGTGTATACGGAGGAGTAATGCTGAGAGAGAATCTCATTCTCCTTTAGAATTAGTCCAGGATTTCCGTGCTCAAGTATTCTCCTCCCTATCTCATCAAAGGACATAATACTTATACCCGTTTTTGGTTCTCTACATCTAACTTATATTCATTGATTATCTCAAAAGTTTCGGACTTGTGTTTCAACAGGAACATATGTCTGAATCTTGAGAGATCATTAGTGAATGTAATGAAGTACAAAGAACTGGTGCTGGCATGTGTAGACAGGGGACTTTCATACATCAGCATGTATCAATCCCAAGAGTTCACTAACTCTTTCTCTGTTTCCAATAAACAGAGCTGTGGTCATGTCACAACCCGAAATTTGGCACGTGACGGCCCTAATACTACGCAACGCCTAAAGACGTAACGCAGTAAAAGAAAGCCAAAACCCAGAAATCTAAACCATAAAAAGAATACAAGAAAGATAATAGCAGTTTTGAAACATTTGAAATCACAACCGAAATTCTTTAAAAGTCCAACTTTCTTTCTTTAAAATTTTGGCAACACCCCCTTTGTAAAAACTAACCCCAAAATGGGTACAACAATAAAGATAAATAAAGCATCCCCAAACGGGATCAAATACACGCCAAAAGGCAGAAAACAATCACCACCACAAATATACGACGCCGTAGCGAAGAAATAAAGACAATAGAGATAAACTGTGTAAAAGACAACAAATCCACAAATAATATACAATAACGTCCTCACCAAGTCTCTAAGTTAACAACATAATAGTAGATGGAGAGTACAAGATACAACGAATGTACAATACAAAATACAGATAACCACCAAAACCCACCTAAGCAAAATAGCACACTGTGAGCCGATGCGGTATCTATAGCAAAAGATGATAGATGAATAGCCTGCCTCGACTACTCTGAGGAAACACCCTGCAAAACAACTGTGGCACAACGGGGGTGAGTTGCCAACTCGTGAATAGTAGATAACATATGCAGGTAATCGCAGGTATGTACGTACAGCATGAATCTAAGATATGTGATTTGCAGTAATAATGAGTCATATGAGTGCGGAATAATGGAAAGTACATTAACAGGTACAACCAATATATGAAGCAATAGTGATATGACAATAGTATGCAATAATCATGCGATAGGGATATCAGAATGTAGATATGCAGAAATCATGAAGGGTACACTAACAGGTACTACTAATACATGAACAGTGCATAAATAAATAGGTATGAGGTATGGAGTGAAATATGTCATTTCCATTGAATCCTGACATCGTGGTAGGATCACAATCCATCAAGACACTCAAATCCCAATTCCTCAAATCAGCCCCTAAGTTAGGCTCTCACATCATATAAGTCTCACATCTCCTCAATGTACAATATCGAGTAATCTCCTATATCCCGAATGAACAAATCAGTAATCTCATATGTATCCGGTATCCAATCTCAATGAATCACCTAATATCCCAAATCAAGCTCAAGTAAAATTCTAACTTCCTAAATATATATATATATAAATATATATATATATATATATATTTGCAGAAATAAATATGATGGGGTCAATACATATATATTAGCGTCCCACTCCACTAATATTGGTGTAAGGGTATATATAACAATGGCTAAATCCCCTGTTATATATACAAAGTAATTGGAAATATCATGAAAACCAATGTGCTAAGCATCGACACAGAAATACTGATCTATCAGATGCCATCTCTAAGACTAGCCTCCTGATAGGTTCGTATCATACGCTATCCCGAAAGCACGAGTGCCTAGCTCTGACCCTCGCATTTCGACGTATCCATACGTACATGACTCCCAACGGTATCCCCATGATCCCCGCCGAGTCATTGGTACTGTCACCGGTAGGTACTCGCCCACCTCCAGGCTCAATCGGCAAAGTCCATCGATCATCTTGCCGAGGGGAACCATACCGGGCCCCACCATATACCCTCATACAGCACCCACTCCTCGTATGGAGTATATAATCAGAACCGATAAATCTCATGGTGGATGCGCAAATATCATATCAAGGGTTTTTCAATGTATGCATAATTTCATGAACTCTCGCGGTTCCCAAATCCAGAAAATTTCATTGAAAAATCCAAATAAGAATGCGCAAATCCATGAATAGAATATATGCGACATAAACTGAAATGCGAGCATATAAAAGGAAAACTGCTAAGTAACATCAGTAAAGGTAAATATGTAACTGCAACTGAATATATGTGTAACATACAGGTGTAGTAATGTATAGGTATCTACCTATAAGAACTGATGAAGTATACCCCCTGGGTATAAGTGGAATATGTAAGTAAGGTATATTTGTAGCTAAAACCAAATGTATGCGAGATCAAGAAGGTATAGCTAAGTATAGGTATCTAGCTATAAGTAAAGGATGTAATATACCCCCTTGGGTATAGGTAGAAGATGTAGTATACCCCCCTGGGTATAAGTAAAATATGAGCAAGGTATACCTGTAGCTGTATCGTAAAGTGTATATATACCTATTACTAATGGTACGATACTCTATAGGTATACGGGTATGGTAAATGTCATATGTGATAAGCACTACAAATCAATGTCATAAGGTCCCTAACCAAGCAATATAGTATCTATAAGGGGTTTGTGTGTGACATGACAATTATTGACGGTGTGTGTAGCATACAATCAGTGCTCGTGCAACATGAATCGTCAATAATTTGTGCCGTGTCTTACGGCTACTAGTCCAAGTACAACATCTAAGTAATGGGGTAAAGGCGCAAATCTAACAATAACGTAGAATATGCGACAAGTATTAGAATCCTAGCCCAGACGCATAACGCCATGCGGGCGATTCCCCTGTAGATGTTAAATCTACTCACCAGCGCTCCATGCTAGGTGAATCCTACCACCTATTTCCCCCCTGTAGCAGTGTCCGTAGTCCCCGCCTGCGAACCTGCAATATTAAAACAATAAAGCAACTATATAATAATAGCTGTAAAACACGAAAAAACTAAATTAGACCGACCCAATAACACAACTCCTACTCTCAAGTGTTCGTATTGTGGCTAACGTGCATAGCGACACGACGAAAATGAATTAAGAGCAAAACCATGCAAACAGCACGATCCTTGTCGTATCACGTATCGCGCGGACACAAAACGCTAGAAACTGCCTATACGATCCCAGATTTTGCATACTGTGTAAACTAAACAAACAAACAAGACCAACAGAACCCAAACCACTGCAGACACCAACACAAAAAAACCCAAACCCTAGCTCCTCTCCATGGCCGGCGTCGCCGGACTTCCCCTTTGCCGTCGCCGGCCCTGGCCGGTGGCCTGGGTGTCGTGCCTCAGGTGGTGCTCCAGTGTCCCTAGTATATCAATACAATTTTGCTTAATTTTCCAGTATTCTTCCCGGGTCATAGCAGTTTCCAGATGTCGAAAAACGACACCAAAATACGATATTTTGCACAATATGGAAAACCTATGGTATTTTTGTGAAACCTGGGTTAAATCTCAGTTGAGGTGACCTAATAACACTAAAATAAGCTAGGTTAACCAACTCAATCTCATTCTAACCAAAATTCCACATAAATCACCATATTTAGCATAAAACTAACTTAAATCGCAAACCGAAGCTAAACTACACACAAGCTAAGCAATAAGGGGAATTGGGTTCAAGAATTATACCCTATGCAACCCTAGGAAGCAAGAGAAGAAGTAGATGGAGGAGATGAGGGCTGCTGCAGTTGCTGGAGCTCCTGCTGCTGTTGCTAGAAGCTGCTGCTGATGCTGTTCTGCTGCTGCTGCCTTGCTTCTGGTGCATCAGCTGTTGCTGATGCTGATGCTGCTGCTTCTCTTGTTGCTGCTGCTGATGCCTTCTGCTGCTGCTGCTCTTGCTGTAGGTGTGTGTGTGTTTAAGATATGAGAGAATGAGAGAAATGAGAGCACACATGAGAAATGAAGGAAAACAATTCAACCCCCCTTTCTCACTCTCTCTCACTTCATTAATGAAGCATGGCACAAGCTATGTAGCACCATGCTTTTCTCCCTCTCTCATGGTCAACATTTCAACCCATATAAAAATCATTTTCATTTTTTATTAAAACCCTTTTCATTTTAAAAACAACCATGAACAATAAAACCAAAACACTTAATAAAAACTAAAAAAACTAGATTAGGGAATGGTTAGTTCACCATGTTGCTAATCATGGTTAAACCCCAAATTACCACCCTAGTTAACTTGCACAAGTGTGTGCAAGGCTAGGAAAAATCTAATAAAATATTCATTAAATAGGATAAAATAATTGGAAATCAATTTGGTAAACTTTTTATTAAAAACTATATATTAAAATATAATTATCCACAAAACACATTCTAAGGTGTTACAATCTCCCCCCTTAAAAGAAATTCGTCCCCGAATTTAAAAATATACTGCTTCGCGTACCTTCAAAGAGAAGATTACAACTCTCAAATCTCGCTCGCAGCCTCCCAAGTGATTACCTCACTATACGGCTACGTCCAAGAAAAACCCTTCACAGATGGCAAGATTCTTGACCGACGTTTCTCTACCTGCCGAGCCATTAACACAAATGGCTGCCGGTGAGCGAAACGATCGTGTCCAAGCCAAGTGGTCTGGTGCCAAATCATGGGAGAAAGGTCATGAAGGTAATTGTAAAGTATCAACACAAGGAATACGGGGTGAACACTCAATGATCTGGGCAGAAGTGCCAAATTAAAGGCAACGAAACTAACTCGCTTATAGGATCTCGAAAGGACCTACAATCCTAGGATAAGCTTCCCAAAACTCAACACGTCATTCATCGGAAAAATCCGTAGGAATACATGATCTACCACTGCGAACTCAAGCCTACGACCAACACGGTCGGCATAAGACCTCTGTCCGCAATGGACAATTCTCAACCTGACCTGAAACAACTGGATAATCTCCGAAGTCTCTAGACTAGCTGGGGTCCAAAATCCTACTATGCAGAGTCAGAAAAACAACAGACTGGTGATCGACATGACCTAACCTTTAAACCTAAAGGTTGCCAATTGGAGTGTCTCCTGATAACAGCTATCGAAGGAGAACCATAACAATGGCGAGTGACGATCCCCAACTGCCGAAAACAATTAACACAAACGCACAACTTAACAAAGAACAACTGGGCGAACTGAGTATAACCGGACGACAAGAATCCGAAAGGAGTCACACCCTGACTAACCCTAGGTAGACACCATAACGAAATTCATGGAGATCTGCTCCCACTCCTACTTCGGAACGGTTAAAGGTTGCAACTCTCTAGCCGGCCTCAGATCTCAACCCAAGCACACAACAAGATAGACACCTTGAAACGAAACCTGAAACTTCTCTTTACATCCTTGCCCACCCGTAAATATCTCACAAGTCATGTCAATGTTGGTGGAACTTGAATGAATACAGAGAGTTGACTGATGTGCTTACTCTAGGATTTCACATCTTTACCTGATAATATCAGGTACACAAACGCGTCCCTAAATTAGCACACCCGTGTCACAAATCAAGGACTCCGAATCATTACCCAGCCGAGTATGCTCAAGTATCTGTAACGTTTTGAAAATCGTTTCGGTGAAATTTCGAAAAAATCGGTAAAATAAGGGGGTTTTCTGTAAAAAGTCAAAATATAAATATCTTATTATAAAAATTAAATATACATATTCTAGCTATGTAATTACTAGTATTTGGTGTTTATTGAGCCACTAGTGAAATTTCAAATTTTCTGAAAAAAAAAATTAAAATTTATTATTTTATTATTATTTTAAGCCGTCACTAATACATTTAATTAGGAAAAATTACAAACTGGAATGTGTTGAAACAAATTTTGTGCATCATAACACATTAAACAAAATTTTAACATGTTGTTTTTGAAATAAAATGAAACTGTCAAACGGTGTTAGAAAATATTGAAGAAAAATTGCTTATTTTGTGAAAATAAATTAGGTATTTGAGGTATGGGGGTATTTTCTTCACTTGGAACTTGCTACACACACACCCACACTCACACCCCCAATTTCTCCCCCTTTAGTGGCTGAAATTAAGCAGCCCCTCCCCACTCTCCCCTCCAATTAAACAAAACAAATGAAAGAAAATGATGAAATGGAAAATGAAAACATTAAAGAAATAAAGTATGGAACTAGATAATTAGAGTATGGTTTTGTGTTGACTTTGAGACCCACATCTCTCTCTCTCCCTCACCAAATTCTGGCCGAGCCCCCCCTTTGTGCAGCCCCCCAATTTTCCCCCTCTCATTTCATCACAAAATTCCATCAAAAATCCACAAATTTACTCACAAATTCAAAGCAAACTCCAAATCCAAGCTTTACCCATTATTCTTTAGCCAATTTAGTATGGATCTTGGGGGATGGAAGCAAGTTTGGGAGGCTAAGCTTCATGTTTGATCTCTTGATCATGAGGTATAAGTTTCATCCAAATTTGTTAATTGTTAATTGTATGTTTGAATCTAGTTGTAATTAGATGTTTAATTATGGAATTAATTAAAATTTAACTTTCAAGGGAAGGGTTTGAAATTCAAGTTAGGTTTTTGTTTTGGAGTTGGGTTGTGATCAATTGTGCATGGTTGTGTGATATGGGCTAGCATCTTAAAACTTGTTAAAACTAATCTAATTGCTAGTTTGCAAATTGTTAGTTTAAAATTTTTATAATTGTACAAATATTGCAAACTAGGTTTTTTAGAATTGATGGAAATGAGTGATTTTTAAAATCTAATTAACATTGGTATGACATAATTAAGATGTTTAATGAACATTATAGCCACTAGAATTGTTAAAATATTTAGATTGGTTAAAACACCAAGTTTTGAACTAAAAAGGTAACTTTTGCTAACTAGATTTTGGTTTAATGTAATTTAGCAAGATTAAAAATCTAGTAAATATTTATGTGGCCTAATTAAGATAATTAGTGAGTATTGTGACCACTAGTTTGCTAAAACATCAAGACTTGTAGTAAAACGGTTAACGACCCCTTTACTAGGCTTTTTGGAAATAAACCGATTTGATCAATTTATTGGTTTTGATGATTTGCATCCTATTTCATATATTTTTAGTGACTTATAAAACAACGATTGGTACGTTTAGTGTTTTTCTCGATCAATCGGCGTGTGCACACCGATGTCGAGGGTTTTTGGGTTGATTTGAGAAAGAAAACCATAGGTTTTGACCTATGTGGGATTCGTGAGTAGTTTTGGTCATGAGTTGGATTTTAATGCGATACGGTGCGTTATGATATGTAGGTACCCCATGTGGACTTCGAGACGACAAGCAAGCGCGTGGCGACGTCGGCACCGACGAGCGAGGACCAGGTGAGTAGATTTATATCTACGGGGAGAAGTCGGGTGGATGGCGTATAGCACCCCCGCAGTTCGTGGTGATGTATACGAATACGTATACACACACATATATATTGTTTATATATTGTTTGAGTGCATTGATGATAATATGGATATTTGGTGTTCTTGGATATTTAGTGTCGCGAAACCCTAGAGTAGTGGTCGCACCACGTATGCACACACCCACCCATACTTGCATACTTTCTTCTTTCATTTGTGCTTATTCAGGAATACATAGTTATGTGTTCACATGGGTATGGGACTATGTGTTCACATACGGATTTGAGGATGATACTTGGGTTTGAGATGAGTCGATGAGATTTGTATTGAGGTTGTGAATTCGGTGATATGGCAGGATTCGTATTTGAGATACGACATGACGTTGTAGCGGGTCCTTTGACGTAGTGTTTCACACACGTGCATGCATACGTAGGTGGTATCAGTATTGTACTAGACATAGATCCGTACCCGGATTATGATCTTTGATAAAGGGGATACCAGATTAATAGTGTGATGAATGTGATATTGACCCGTGCCCAGATGTGGGGAAGCCGTACGACGGATTTACGTACGAGCTATATATTGATGATAGATCCGCACTCTTGACTTGGGAATATCTGATTATAGATATGGTATCGGATGTGATATTATCGAGGCGGGATCACCGACTAATATATATATATATATATATATATATATATGTTTATATATATATCGACTCAGATGTTAGGCGGTTTCCTTACCTGTAGTTCAGCTTGTTAGTTCAGCCGTATAGTTTAGTGTAGTTGTTAGACTAGATTAGACTCCTACCTATTTCAAAACTAACGAATCGTGGGTATTTTAAAAGACGGGTCAAGGGATTCTACGGATATTTCAAAAGACGTGTCTTTTCCTAAAAACACCGTAGCCCTTATTTTCAAAACACCGCGATTCGTGTTATTTCAAAAGGCGCTATTGTAGGACTTATATTAGGGTAATGCAGTTTAGTTACCGTTGTGTCTAGTATTCAGCTCCTGCATATTATTGCTGTTGCTCCGCATCGCATACTTATTGTAATTCATATTTCATTATTGATATCATGCTGTTAGGACACCAGCACTATTATCGATGATGCGTATGTACCACGTACACTTACTTGCCGGCTCACACACATCTTCATCGGTAATTGCCATGTCACGTACACATAGAAAATACTATTACTTTGACATAGCCTGTTAGCTAATAGTTTAGACATGATATTAGTGTACTTGCCTTATATGCTAGTTTAGACATTGTAGTTATTACCTGCTACTTCATGCAAACTGTTATTCATTATATGCCGCATTCATGGCTGCTCATGCTTATATTCATGGTTTTACATGCTATTGATGATTCAGATTTCCATGATATTTTCTGGATTTGGAGAAAAACCGCAAAACATATATAAACTGCTTTCTCTCTTTTTAAATAAAAATGCGGTTTTCCCATGATGTATGAGTCGTCCACCATGAGTTTGCTGATGGATTTCGAGACCCGATTCGAGGAGATGAATGAACCGTTTCGGGTACATGGTGGGCCCGGTAAGGTACCCCGGGGCAAGAAGCGCGTGGTAATGACGATGTGAGCCTGGCAGGGGGAGACTACCTACCGGTGATATTACTCGACGCGTCGGATATCCGGAGGATACCGTCGTGGTCTTGAGATGGATGGTAGGGGCCGGTCTGGACTGACGGCGCCCTAGATATTGAGATTTCGAGATATTGAGGTACTGAGATTTGATGATACAGGCCAGTCCGGATAGCCGGAGCCTGAGGTTTTGAGACATTGAGATTTATGTTTTATGTCGATGCTAGACACTGTTGATGCTGCTTTCATTTATGATACCTCATTTTAAAAATACAAAAGAAATCTCACTAATTTATGAAAACAGTTTCTTCATTTACATGTATTCTGTTTTCATGCATTCATACCTCATTCATATGATATATTGCTACCTGAGGCACAGACACGGGCACATGAGATTACACTCGGGTTAGATATTACCCTAGCCATCATTTATGATACCTCATTTTAAAAATACAAAGGAAATCTCACTAATTTATGAAAACAGTTTCTTCATTTACATGTATTCTGTTTTCATGCATTCATACCTCATTCATATGATATATTGCTACCTGAGGCACTGACACGGGCACATGAGATTACACTCGGGTTCGATATTACCCTAGCCATTGTTATAGGCTGCATGTTATACATATATTTGAAGATATATTATGATCTTTGACCTAGGTTGCGTTATTTATGCGATTTCTTTCCGTAGATGTTTTTCTATTCACGAGTTGGCAACTCACCCCCGTTGTGCCCCAGTTTCTTGCAGGTTTGCCGTACAGGTTTCATTACGTCTTGCGGGCATAGTTTCCTCCGGGTGATTTGCTAGTAGGTGGGTTTACTTGTATCGTACCCCCCCATTATATAACTTGTATATTATTACTCTGTTATATCTAGAAGTTCAATCAACTAAAAATGTTATTTTTTGAGATAGAGACCGGAGATGCTATTCTTTCGACCTTAGAGTCGCGCGTTTTATTTCTGTGGTTTTCTTGTGGTTTTGGGTTTTTGATCCTCGCCGTTGGCGTTGTATATTATATTGCTTGTGTGGTTGTGACCGTCGATTGACGAAGAGCTAGCTCCCGCTTGGGGATGCCCTTTTATTGATTTCGTATACTATTCATGTTGTATCCCGTTTGGGGGCCAGTATTTACAAAGGAGACTCTGCCGAAATTTTCAGGAAATATTTGATGTTCTTGAAAACGCATAATTCGGCTTATGCTATTAAAACTGCTTGTTTTAAATTGGTTTTCCTTCACTCTACTACTTTTCTTGGTTTGGATTTCTGGGTTTTCGGCTTTCTTAGATTACGAACGCCTCGAGACGTTTCGTAGTTTAAGTGCCGGTCATGTTCCGTACTTTCGGGTCGTGACAAAGTTGTTATCAGAGCGTTAGGTTTTACCTTCGGAGCTTAGGATGACCCTTGGTTGATGGAATAGGTGACTAAAGTAGAGTGACGTACCGTAGGTATGTTCCGCGGCATATTTACGATACGCTACTCCACTTAAGAAGCCTTAGGATGTACATTTCTTTGCTCAGTATTATATTCATTCCGATCTAGCCTCATCAGTACCAGTTATGGTTTTGCTGCCACGATTACGGGTAGGAAGAGCTACAGCTAGAGTTGCGGTCAGCACGAGCTTGTCACGAATGAGGACTGACCAGGGCGAATATCCGGCGACACACGATTGCAGAGATGTGTCTTTTTACTGTGTTTCCGCGCCACGAGCGTTTGGCGGATCGCCTTTATGAGGTTACTCGGATGTGCTGGTCGACACTAGAGGATTGAGCCAATGATAGAGGCCAGCCAGATTTTGACGACCGTTGGTGTGTTGCTTATTCATGATAGTTGAGGCACTGTTCAGCGTGCAGACGAGTGAGCCAGTTGTTGCTGCGAACGACGAGATATTGCCCTAAATGCTGGCGTTAGTGCAGAACGAGTTGTACTAAGAGATGATAGAAGGTCGCTAGTCATCGAGAATGAATGACTAGGACATGTGGATCGTTCGCCTACCCCGATGCGAGGTCATCAGATAGATTGATTCCAGCTAGAGACGACTTCACGCGGAGGCGTAGGGAGTCGACAGAGACGATCGAATGTCAGAAACCTATTATTCCAAGTTTAAAGTAGTCGGAAAGACATGCAGGCAATTCTATGGTCCCTCTAGAAGAATGAAACCCTAACTCGAAATAATGACCGTGTGAAAGCCTTTGAACCTTCGGGTTTGCGGCAGTTCTACGGCGCCATTAGTGAGGCTTGGGTTTGCCCTTCTACGGCTGGACCACCGATGCTGTGGTATGTACTCGATACTATTAAACTGTGCCTAAGAGGTTGAGCTCTTGGGGGATTATGAGGTTTTGACGACTCGATCGGATGGCTCGACTTAATTCGGATGCTAGGTGGTGAGATGCATTTCTTGGGAGACTCCCGATACGAGGATAGCCGTTGGAGCTCAGTCCATGTAGCCACGATGAGACGAGTCCGAAGCAGTCGACATTTGAGAAAGTGGAGTAAAGAGGTCCGTACAATATCTGGATAAGACGACGTTCCACTCCGCCTACATCAGAGATGCGATACGCATGACGAGGCATTGTGCTTGGATATACCTTCCCGAGGAGTCGCGATGAGAATGCAGTCGTTCCAGAGCAAGACGCAGATATAGTAAAGGACGATGACTTCCGGACAGTTGGCAGAGACGAGACATGGAAGAGACCATGAGCAGGATTCCTTCCAGGACACTGCTGCAATGATACTTGCACCCAGGATCAGATGTGTCGCGTACATTCAGAGAGCCAGAGGCCGACGCCAGTGATATGCTGTCTTACGAGTGGTCGCGATGATTGACCGGGAGATGACAAGAGACGTGCCAGAACGGGATCATCCCCGTTAGCACACCTGACATGGCCGATGAGCCGATGGACCGAGAGATTGGTAATTCACCGTGAAGACCTTGACCCCGGAGTGGTCATTGTTATGCACACCAGCAGGCCAGAGTTCATGATCATCGACGAAACGTCCCACTAGTGACCGCGACAGTTGGCCAGAGATTCTTGAGTATGTGCTTGAGCAGGACTATTCCGCCATACTAGATTTCGATGGTGATGTTCGATATTTGTTTTGTGCACCTGATTTGATTTTGCGCATGTTCGGCACTTGATATTGGATTTCATGATTTCGTGCACGATGGATGCACCTGATTTGGATTTTCGCGCATGTTGGGCGCATGTTTTGAAGTGTGATTTTGGTGCACACCAGATGCACTAAATCGAGATTTTTCGTGCATGTCAGATGCACCTGATTTTGCTGTCAGGCACACATGTTGCCTACGACAGATGTTCCGTGCACACCCGATGCACTTAGATCTTGTTTCTGTGCACTTGTTTGGCACGTATATGGATTTTGATTTCCGTGCGCACCAGATGCACGTAGTATTCATACGCGTATTTGGGATTGATTTTTCCTATAGAGCAGTACGTTTTTATGATATTTGCTATGTGTTTTCGTATTGGGCAGGACTAGTCAGAGGACAGTACCTGAATATATTTGGCATTCATTTCCTTCAGATATTTACATATATAGATTTGATATTTACATGTATAGTTTCGAGTTATATCATATTGGTTTTGTATTGGATTTGACATTTGTGTCTTTACCGTGACTTCGATGATTGCGGGATGCTTGACGGAGTTTTGATTTTGAGTTATCTGCTCATTACTCATGCGCATGTATTGCGCTATGATGCGTTTTATGTACTTATGATTTCGGAGCCCCGACGACTTGATGGTTTTGCTTAGATGTTTTTGTATTTGGGGGGGTTTGAATTTAAATTCGGGGACCGAATTTCTTTAAAGGGGGAAGATTGTAACGTTTTGAAAATCGTTTCGGTGAAATTTCGAGAAAATCGATAAAATAAGGGGGTTTTCTGTAAAAAGTCAAAATACAAATATCTTATTATAAAAATTAAATATACATATTCTAGCTATTTAATTACTAGTATTTGGTGTTTATTGAGCCACTGGTGAAATTTCAAATTTTCTGAAAAAAAAATTAAAATTTATTATTTTATTATTATTTTAAGCCGTCACTAATACATTTAATTAGGAAAAATTACAAACTGGAATGGGTTGAAACAAATTTTGTGCATCATAACACATTAAACAAAATTTTAACATGTTGTTTTTGAAATAAAATGAAACTGTCAGACGGTGTTAGAAAATATTGAAGAAAAATTGCTTATTTTGTGAAAATAAATTAGGTATTTGAGGTATGGGGGTATTTTCTTCACTTGGAACTTGCTACACACACACCCACACTCACACCCCCCATTCCCCCCCCTTTAGTGGCTGAAATTCAGCAGCCCCTCCCCACTCTCCCCTCCAATTAAACAAAACAAATGAAAGAAAATGATGAAATGGAAAATGAAAACATTAAAGAAATAAAGTATGGAACTAGATAATTAGAGTATGGTTTTTTGTTGACTTTGAGACCCACATCTCTCTCTCCCCCTCACCAAATTCTGGCCGAGCCCCCCCTTTGTGCAGCCCCCCAATTTTCCCCCTCTCATTTCATCACAAAATTCCATCAAAAATCCACAAATTTACTCACAAATTCAAAGCAAACTCCAAATCCAAGCTTTACCCATTATTCTTTAGCCAATTTAGTATGGATCTTGGGGGATGGAAGCAAGTTTGGGAGGCTAAGCTTCATGTTTGATCTCTTGATCATGAGGTATAAGTTTCATCCAAATTTGTTAATTGTTAATTGTATGTTTGAATCTAGTTGTAATTAGATGTTTAATTATGGAATTAATTAAAATTTAACTTTCAAGAGAAGGGTTTGAAATTCAAGTTAGGTTTTTGTTTTGGAGTTGGGTTGTGATCAATTGTGCATGGTTGTGTGATATGGGCTAGCATCTTAAAACTTGTTAAAACTAATCTAATTGCTAGTTTGCAAATTGTTAGTTTAAAATTGTTATAATTGTACAAATATTGCAAACTAGGTTTTTTAGAATTGATGGAAATGAGTGATTTTTAAAATCTAATTAACATTGGTATGACATAATTAAGATGTTTAATGAACATTATAGCCACTAGAATTGTTAAAATATTTAGATTGGTTAAAACACCAAGTTTTGAACTAAAAAGGTAACTTTTGCTAACTAGATTTTGGTTTAATGTAATTTAGCAAGATTAAAAATCTAGTAAATGTTTATGTGGCCTAATTAAGATAATTAGTGAGTATTGTGACCACTAGTTTGCTAAAACATCAAGACTTGTAGTAAAACGGTTAACGACCCCTTTACTAGGCTTTTTGGAAATAAACCGATTTGATCAATTTATTGGTTTTGATGATTTACATCCCATTTCATATATTTTTAGTGACTTATAAAACAACGATTGGTACGTTTGGTGTTTTTCTCGATCAATCGGTGTGTGTACACCGATGTCGAGGGTTTTTGGGTTGATTTGAGAAAGCAAACCATAGGTTTTGACCTATGTGGGATTCGTGAGTAGTTTTGGTCATGAGTCGGATTTTAATGCGATACGGTGCGTTATGATATGTAGGTACCCCATGTGGACTTCGAGACGACAAGCAAGCGCGTGGCGACGTCGGCACCGGCGAGCGAAGACCAAGTGAGTAGATTTATATCTACGGGGAGAAGTCGGGTGGATGGCGTATAGCACCCCCGCAGTTCGTGGTGATGTATACGAATACGTATACACACATATATATATTGTTTATATATTGTTTGAGTGCATTGATGATAATATGGATATTTGGTGTTCTTGGATATTTAATGTCGCGAAACCCTAGAGTAGTGGTCGCACCACGTATGCACACACCCACCCATACTTGCATACTTTCTTCTTTCATTTGTGCTTATTCAGGAATACATAGTTATGTGTTCACATGGGTATGGGACTATGTGTTCACATACGGATTTGAGGATGATACTTGGGTTTGAGATGAGTCGATGAGATTTGTATTGAGGTTATGAATTCAGTGATATGGCAGGATTCGTATTTGAGATACGACATGACGTTGTAGCGGGTCCTTTGACGTAGTGTTTCACACACGTGCATGCATACGTAGGTGGTATCAGTATTGTACTAGACATAGATCCGTACCCGGATTATGATCTTTGATAAAGGGGATACCAGATTAATAGTGTGATGAATGTGATATTGACCCGTACCCAGATGTGGGGAAGCCGTACGACGGATTTACGTACGAGCTATATATTGATGATAGATCCGCACTCTTGACTTGGGAATATCTGATTATAGATATGGTATCGGATGTGATATTATCGAGGCGGGATCACCGACTAATATATATATATATATATATATATGTTTATATATATATCGACTCAGATGTTAGGCGGTTTTCTTACCTGTAGTTCAGCTTGTTAGTTCAGCCGTATAGTTTAGTGTAGTTGTTAGACTAGATTAGACTCCTACCTATTTCAAAACTAACGAATCGTGGGTATTTTAAAAGACGGGTCAAGGGATTCTACGGATATTTCAAAAGACGTGTCTTTTCTTAAAAACACCGTAGCCCTTATTTTCAAAACACCGCGATTCGTGTTATTTCAAAAGGCGCTATTGCAGGACTTATATTAGGGTAATGCAGTTTAGTTACCATTGTGTCTAGTATTCAGCTCCTGCATATTATTGTTGTTGCTCCGCATCGCATACTTATTGTAATTCATATTTCATTATTGATATCATGCTGTTAGGACACCATCACCATTACCGATGATGCGTATGTACCACGTACACTTACTTGCCGTCTCACACACATCTTCATCGGTAATTGCCATGTCACGTACACATAGAAAATACTATTACTTTGACATAGCCTGTTAGCTAATAGTTTAGACATGATATTAGTGTACTTGCCTTATATGCTAGTTTAGACATTGTAGTTATTACCTGCTACTTCATGCAAACTGTTATTCATTATATGCCGCATTCATGAATGCTCATGCTTATATTCATGGTTTTACATGCTATTGATGATTGGAATTTCCATGATATTTTCTGGATTTGGAGAAAAACCGCAAAACATATATAAACTGCTTTCTCTCTTTTTAAATAAAAATGCGGTTTTCCCATGATGTATGAGTCGTCCACCATGAGTTTGCTGATGGATTTCGAGACCCGATTCGAGGAGATGGATGAACCGTTTCGGGTACATGGTGGGCCCGGTAAGGTACCCCGGGGCAAGAAGCGCGTGGTGATGACGATGTGAGCCTGGCAGGGGGAGACTACCTACCGGTGATATTACTCGACGCGTCGGATATCCGAAGGATACCGTCGTGGTCTTGAGATGGATGGTAGGGGCCGGTCTGGACTGACGGCGTCCTAGATATTGAGATTTCGAGATATTGAGGTACTGAGATTTGATGATACAGGCCAGTCCGGATAGCCGGAGCCTGAGGTTTTGAGACATTGAGATTTATGTTTTATGTCGATGCTAGACACTGTTGATGCTGCTTTCATTTATGATACCTCATTTTAAAAATACAAAGGAAATCTCACTAATTTATGAAAACAGTTTCTTCATTTACATGTGTTCTGTTTTCATGCATTCATACCTCATTCATATGATATATTGCTACCTGAGGCACTGACACGGGCACATGAGATTACACTCGGGTTCGATATTACCCTAGCCATTGTTATAGGCTGCATGTTATACATATATTTGAGGATATATTATGATCTTTGACCTAGGTTGCGTTATTTATGCGATTTCTTTCCGTAGATGTTTTCCTATTCACGAGTTGACAACACACCCCCGTTGTGCCCCAGTTTCTTGCAGGTTTGCCATACAGGTTTCATTACGGCTTGCGGGCATAGTTTCCTCCGGGTGTTTTGCTAGTAGGTGGGTTTACTTGTATCGTACCCCCCCATTATATTACTTGTATATTATTACTCTGTTGTATCTAGAAGTTCCATCAACCAAAAATGTAATTTTTTGAGATAGAGACCAGAGATGCTATTCTTTCGACCTTAGAGTCACGCGTTTTATTTCTGTGGTTTTCTTGTGGTTTTGGGTTTTTGATCCTCGCCGTTGGCGTTGTATATTATATTGCTTGTGTGGTTGTGACCGTCGATTGACGAAGAGCTAGCTCCCGCTTGGAGATGCCCTTTTATTGATTTCGTATACTATTCATGTTGTATCCCGTTTGGGGGCCAGTATTTACAAAGGACACTCTGCCGAAATTTTCAGGAAATATTTGATGTTCTTGAAAATGCATAATTCGGCTTATGCTATTAAAATTGCTTGATTTAAATTGGTTTTCCTTCACTCTACTACTTTTCTTGGTTTGGATTTCTGGGTTTTCGGCTTTCTTAGATTACGAACGCCTCGAGACGTTTCGTAGTTTAAGTGCCGGTCATGTTCCGTACTTTTGGGTCGTGACAGTATCACTGACGAACGAGCATCGGCAGGCAGTGTCTCGCGAAAGCGATTAAAGAAAAGTGGTCGGGCGCGGACATGAGCAAGCTGTCCCCTCCGTAGAGACGAACTTAAGCTGTACTCGACGATCGCACAAGAACTGTAAATCTGCAGAAGACTATCACAACAATCAAATCCACTGCAGGAAAATGTACATTAAGCTCTGGTGGTCAGTGAAAATCTGACACGACTCTCGAACAACTAGTATCTCCAAATCTCCAACGCAAAACCACCGCGGCCATCTCTAGATCATGAGTGGAATATCCTTCTCGTACTTCCTCCAAATGTAGGGAAGCAAAAGTGATAACTCTATAGTGTCACCTCAGTACACACTCGAGCCCCACTCAAGAAATATTACAGTTAAACAACAAGGTCGCTCGAACCAGAAAGCAAAGAAAGAACTGATGCAGTTGTTAACCGAATCTCCAACTGCTAAAACTCCGCTCACATGCCTCAGTCCAAAGAAAAGAATCCTCCATTGCGGTCAATTCAGTCGACGGTGCAGCACTACTCTAGTAATCCTGCATGAAACGGCGGTAAAAACCTGCTGAGCCCAAAAATCTGCGGACCTCTGCCCTGCACACAAGTCTGGACCCGAGCTGTACGGCCACGATCTCTCTCGGAACCATACAAAACTGTCTCCCGTGACTACAAGACCTAGGAGTTAACACAAACAAGCCTGTAGAAACACTCCGAGAATCTAGCAAACTGCTGGTACTCTCCCAGTATCTGCATAACAAATCCTCAAGTGCTACTCCTGTCCCTCAAGACACATTAAATAGACCAGAATGTCGTAAATAACACAACAATAACTGGTCGAGGGACGGCCTGAAGAAATCCGGTTCATCACATCTACGAATGTTGCTAGGGCATCAGTGAATCCAATGACTCATTAAAACACACCAAGCCCGTAGCACGCATAAGGCAGTCTTCGGAATGCCATCACTCCGAACCCGCAATAATGATGACCTGATCCCGAACAAACATAGAAAATGTCTTGCACTGTGGAGCTGATCGAAGAAATCGTCAATGCGAGGTAAAGGATACCTATCCGCACCGTAAGCCGGTTCAATTAACGATCCATCGATACACAACCTCATACTGCAGTCTTTCTCCCTGACAAACAGAAATAGGAGCTTCCAAAAGCGAAACACTCAGACGCACAAAACTCCTCAACAAACAACTCTGCAGCTGATCCTTAAGCTCCCTAAGCTTCGCCAGCTCGTCTGGAACAACGTCGGAAAACTCTCGCACGATAGAAACACCGGTCCAACAACCCAACTGTGGCTTCAGTATCACGAATGAACGCCAAGAATCCATGACATTTCCTCAAAAGCCGACTAGCGAAAAAGGCTGAATTCGAGCTGTGAGAGACGGCACAACTATCCACCTCCACAACAAGAACTGACTCGCCGGGGAAACAAAACCTGACTGTTTCCTTACGGTAGTCCACAGACGCCTAGTACGTAGCTAACCAGTCCGTGCCCAGGAGAACGTAAAATCCAACATCTCTGGAAGGATCAAAACGACGGACGAATCTCTATCTCCTATTCGATTGGCACACAACTGAAATATGTGTCGCGCAACAAATGAATCGCTGACAGAAGTTAACTTAAACAAATGGCTAATCTACCTAGCATAACTCTTGCCCCAACCACGGCATAAGTGTGGAAAACAAACAAATACATCAAAAGAACATGCGAATTAAGGATACCTGAAAACTCTGCATTGGACGCCTGTGCGTCCCGATGAGTAGAAGCAAACTCCTGTGTCTGCCCTCTACCCGCAACTGGCTGAACTCCTCTGGTAGACCGATCCCTCTGAGCGAACCTTCCACGTCCACAGCCTCTCTGAAAATGACCCTGACGAGGTGCTAAGAAACAATGTCTGACTAAGTGCTGAAGGCTTCCGCATCGAAAACATACACGTGGTGACTGCTGACCCTCTTGGGAATGAGAGCTGAACGACTGTCCTCGTCCTAAGCCTCTGCTACTCCCACGACGGCCACGAAATATGTCTCGACGACCAAACCTCTGTCTCTGGGCTGGTACACTGGTACGAGTCCTCCACTGTCCTGGAACTCTCCACGTCTTTGGAATATGTGCCTCGTCAACTGGAGCTGCAACCACTGGTGCTATGTTGGTGACGGACTACTGCATGCTGATCGCAAAGGACAACTGAGTAACAGGGGTGACAACCTTTTGTCTCATCGCTCGAACGACATTAACCAATGAACTCATAGTCTGGCGGAAGTACTGCATCTCTGCCACAAGCCTATCGATACTATATGTCGAAGGCTGATCCGTCTGCACCTGTGCAACTAGAGTACCATCCTGGTCAGTGTTCGTCTCACCCGAACCAACTCTGACCTCGGCCCTCGCTGCATCACTCTGAGTCCCTTTAGTCATCGGCGGCAAGGCTATAAATAGAGATAAGATTCGATAAGAATACGGAAATCGAATCACAAGGATATGAATCATCAAGGAAGGAATTTCAACCAATTTGTACTTAGGTCACATAAGACGAAGTATCGCATCGTGGGTATGCTGCAGACATACACACACTACGTTACTCTGCTTAAGCTACCTACTCCATCATACCAAGGTCATCCTACACTCCGAAAGGTAAAACTTAGCGCTCTGATACCAACTTTGTCACGACCCGAAATTTGGCACGTGACGGCCCTAATACTACGCAACGCCTAAAGACGTAACGAAGTAATAGAAAGCCAAAACCCAGAAATCTAAACCATAAAAAGAAGACAAGAAAGATAATAGCAGTTTTGAAACATTTGAAATCAAAACCCAAATTCTTTAAAAGTCCAACTTTCTTTCTTTAAAATTTTGGCAACACCCCCTTTGTAAAAACTAACCCCAAAATGGGTACAACAATAAAGATAAATAAAGCATCCCCAAACGGGAGCAAATACATGCCAAAAGGTGGAAAACAATCACCACCATAAATATACGATGCTGTTGCGAAGAAATAAAGACAATAGAGATAAAGCTGTGTAGAAGACAACAAATCCACAAATAATATAAAATAACGTCCTCACCAAATCTCTAAGTCAACAACATAATAGTAGATGGAGAGTACAAGATACAACGAATGTACAATACAAAATACAGATAACCACCAAAACCCACCTAAGCAAAATAGCACACTGTGAGCCGATGCGGTATCTATAGCAAAAGATGATAGATGAATAGCCTGCCTCGACTACTCTGGGGAAACACCCTGCAAAACAACTGTGGCACAACGGGGGTGAGTTGCCAACTCATGAATAGTAGATAACATATGCAGGTAATCGCAGGTATGTACATACAGCATGAATCTAAGATATGCGATTTGTAGTAATAATGAGTCATATGAGTGCGGAATAATGGAAAGTACACTAACAGTTACAACCAATATATGAAGCAATAGTGATATGACAATAGTATGCAATAATCATGCGATAGGGATATGAGAATGTAGATATGCAACAATCATGAAGAGTACACTAACAGGTACTACTTATACATGAACAGTGCATAAATAAATAGGTATGAGGTATGGAGTGAAATATGTCATTTCCACGGAATCCTGACATTGTGGTAGGATCACAATCCATCAAGACACTCAAATCCCAATTCCTCAAATCAGCCCCCAAGTTGGGCTCTCACATCATATAAGTCTCACATCTTCTCAATGTACAATATCGAGTAATCTCCTATATTCCTAATGTACAAATTAATAATCTCATATGTATCCGGTATCCAATCTCAATGAATCACCTAATATCCCAAATCAAGCTCAAGTAAAATTCTAACATCCTAAATATATATATATTGCAGAAATAAATATGATGGGGTTAATACACATATATTAGCGTCCCACTCCACTAATATTGGTGTAAGGGTATATATAACAACGGCTAAATCCCCTATTATATATACAAAGTAATTGGAAATATCATGAAAACCAATGTGCCAAGCATCGACACAGAAAAACTGATCTATCAGATGCTGTCTCCAAGACTAGCCTCCTGATAGGTACGTATCATACGCTATCCCGAAAGCATGAGTGTCTAGCTCTGACCCTCGCTTTTCGACGTATCCATACGTACATGACTCCCAACGGTATCCCCATGATCCCCGCCGAGTCATTGGTACTATCACCGGTAGGTACTCGCCCACCTCCAGGCTCAATCGGCAAAGTCCATCGATCATCTTGCCGAGGGGAACCATACCGGGCCCCACCATGTACCCTCATACGGCACCCACTGCTCATATGGAGTATATAATCAGAACCGATAAATCTCATGGTGCATGCGCAAATATCATATCAAGGAAACTGGGTTTTTCAATGTATGCATAATTTCATGAACTCCCGCGGTTCCCAAATCTAGAAAACATCATCGAAAAATCCATATAAGAATGCGCAAATCCATGAATAGAATATATGCGACATAAACTGAAATGCGAGCATATAAAAGGAAAACTGCTAAGTAACATCAGTAAAGGTAAATATGTAACTGCAACTGAATATATGTGTAACATACAGGTGTAGCAATGTATAGGTATCTACCTATAAGAACTGATGAAGTATACCCCCTGGGTATAAGTGGAATATGTGAGTAAGGTATATCTGTAGCTAAAACCAAATGTATGCGAGATCAAGAAGGTATAGCTAAGTATAGGTGTCTATCTATAAGTAAAGGATGTAGTATACCCCCTGGGTATAGGTAGAAGATGTAGTATACCCCCTTGGGTATAAGTAAAATATGAGCAAGGTATACCTGTAGCTGTATCGTAAAGTGTATATGTACCTATTACTAATGGTACGATACTCTATAGGTATACGGGTATGGTAAATGTCATATGTGATAAGCACTACGAATCAGTGTCACAAGGTCCCTAACCAAACAATATAGTAGCTATAAGGGCTTTGTGTGTGACATGGCAATTATTGACGGTGCATACAATCAGTGCTCGTGCAACATGAATCGTCAATAATTTATGCAGTGTCCTACGGCTACTAGTTCCAGTACAACATCTACGTAATAGGATAAAGACGCAATTCTAATAATAGCGTAGAATATGCGACAAGTATTAGAATCCTAGCCCAGACGCATGTTGGATATAGTGCCCTCAAAGTCAATTATTGGATCGCAGGTGTTCCCCTCCGAACGGCGGCTGAGACGGCGGACGTCTAGCCTGAGGTTCGGGGCAGATGCTATTTGGTTTTATCCATCCACCTCTCCGAAGATGCCAAGTTGATTTATGGCACCGTGTATCGGAGGTTTAGACGGATGCGGCCGATGTAGCAGACTTCGTCAGATTCCCCCTCGTTCAAGGGTTTTTGATTGTGGGGACGCTCTTCCTTGCAGACGCAAGCCCCTGCAGTTAATTACGCTACCGCATCGCGGTAACCACTTTCTCCTTCTCCAAAATTTTACTTCGTGTCGTGTGTGTTTGTTTTGTTTATGGATGCCCGTGGATTGCATACGGAGACTAAGTTATGCCGTCGCCCGAAGGACGTGGATTAGTCCAAATCCGTATTTACTTAGATTTGGGTTTGGGGTTTTAGTTTAAGGATACGTTAGCCATATTAAGGCTAAGATCAACTTAAACGTTCGTTAAGGATACATTAGTCTGATTTGAGACTAAGATCAACTTAACGGGAAGAGCATTTAAGGGCTCTATTGTTCCAGTTTAGGGACATAGTGGTCCATTGATTGTATGGCCGTCGGGACCCGTCACCTCTCTGACGACGTTGAAGGATTACAACGACAGGTGTCAGAGGAGTTCGGAGATGTACCCTTGAACCAAAGTTGATTGGGGGTCTTATAGTCCAATTTGGGACTAAAGTCTGTTTGAATGTTTAAGAATACGTTAGCCATATTTGAGGCTAAGATCAACTTAAACGGGATCGTTTAGATCCGACAAAAGAGCATTTGGGGGCTCTATTGTTCCAGTTTAGGGACGTAGTGGTCCATAGGTAGTTTAAGGACATTGCGGTCCATTGCCAGTTTAGGGACATGGTGGTCCATCATTCCCATTTGGGGACGAACATTAGTTTAAGGAAATTTCGGTCCAACGTTCCCATTTTGGGACGAATATTAGTTTAAGGACATTTCGGTCAACGAGTTTAAGGATCCCGCAGTCTGTATCGATGTGTGGTTGTCGGGACCCATCACCTCTCTGACGTCGTTGAAGGATTACAACGATAGGTGTCAAAGGAGTTCAAAGATGTACCCTTGAACCGGATGTAAATTGATTTAAGAGAGCAGTCTTGCTCAGTCAATTTAATTTGAGGACTTACAGCCATGATTGGGCTAAGTCCAGTTGAGAATATTTAACGTTTTTATTTCCGGCCTATTAGGCCAGTGCTAGGGCTTTGCCCCTGCACTGCATTTTATTCTGGCCTGCTAGGCCTTTTTGATTTGGGCTCTGTCCCTTTATAAATGATGTGGAGCATCTGTTTGGGCTCTGCCCTTCTTTAAAATAATGCATTGCATTTAATTAGGCCTGTTAAGCCTTTTTTAATTGGGCTTGGCCCTTCTGCAAATAATGCAATGCATTAATCAAACTGACAGTGGCCATGTGGCCTGTCAGGCGCTTTGCGCCAATTATAGAGCTCAAGCGTATTTGGAGATGACACGTGACATGCTCGGGTGAGCGCAAGCGCAACAGCGCAGGGCGCTGCGCCAGGGCGCTGCGCTGTTGCGCTGCTGACACGTGGCGTGCTCTGGTGAGTTGCGCCAACTTCAAAGAGCAATGCTCTATCTTAAAAGCGCACAGCGCAAGTGGTCTTAGAGTTGACAAGTGGTGCTCTCTGGTGGCTTGCGCCAACCCAGGAGCGCAACAGTGCAGATTTTGCAAGTGCAGGGCACTGTTCAATAACTTGATCCAATTTTGGATTCAAGAAAAGAATCTTTAAGATTCCAGAACCAATGGTTCATAAAAAAGTGCAAGCCACTGTTATTATTTTTTTATTTATTGAAGATCATTGATCTTGTTCTTAGATCAATGATCTATTCAGAAGAAATTCTTCTTTTTTTATAAAGGTTTTTGCCTTTTTTCTCTTCTTGAGTTCTTTTCACAATTTTCAGAGCTCTCTCTATTCTCTGTGTTGTTGTTTTTGATCTTGATGTTCCTCATTGAATTGGGGTCTAGGGGCTTTTATATAGTGCCCATTAATTGGTTAAATTTGTTAAAGAGATCATTCTCTGAGTGTTTTGGAGAATTTTCCCCACCGTTGGTTCTTTGATCCAAGAGCTTCTGTTTTACAGAAGGCAATCTTCTTGTTTTAACAAGAACAGAAAGATCTTACTGGAATTTTAATTCTGTTTGGCGTAAACGCACCAGCGCTTGGCACGTGTCGAGCAGTGCACAGCGCAGCGCCACTGCGCTGACACGTGTCGCACAGCGCAACTGCGCTGGCACGTGTCGCGCAGCGCAGCGCTTGCGCAACTGCGCTGACACGTGTCGCGCAGCGCACCTGCGCTTGCACAACTACGCTGACACGTGTCGCGCAGCGCACAGCGCAGCGCTTGCGCAACTGAAGCGTTGCTTCCTTTAATTTTGTTTTAAATAGAGCTTTGCTCTGATTGGGCGCGCTGCCTTGGGCGCTGCGCTCCCTGTGCCGGCGTGTCTGATTTTGACACGTGGCGCTGTGCGCGCAGCGCAGGGGATTTGAAGCGTTGCTTCATTTATTTTTATTTTAATTCTCACTTTAATTTTCAAAATAGAGCCTTGCTCTGATTGGGGGAAACAGAAGCGTTGTTTCGTTTCCCGCCTTGGAATTTGAACAGAGCTTTGCTCTGATTGGGGTAAACAAATGCCCCCCACCGTTGCGCTTACGTGGCCCTCCAAACGTAAGCGCAGCGGTGACAGAATTCCAACCGTCGCGGAAACTCTTGGAAATGGAAAGGGCATTTGATGCCTATAAATAGGACCTTTGGTCCTCCACAGATGATCATCATCTTTTAAGATTTTTTACTTTCAAAACTTTAGAGCCTTGCTCTTGCCTTCAAGCACCCCAAGAGATAGAATTTCTTTTAGAAAACACTTTTTAGGTAAAAATTTTAATTAAATTAAATTAATTTTCATTGACAGAGCCTTGCTCTCAATAGATCCCTGATCTAAATTTAGGGTTTCACTTAGCAGAGTTTTGCTCTAAAAGGGTCTAAAGAGAACCAAAGAGAACCCTGTTAGGATTCCATCAATAGAGTTCTGCTCTCTGAAAGATTTCATTTATAATTTCTTGATTCATTAATGGAGCTTTGCTCCTTTTAAATCATATAGCAGAATTCTTAAGAGTTACTGATTTTTGTCGACCTTCTTTTATAGGAGTGATGGACGCCCATATGTACGACCTCGACGAGATTATCTCCTACGGGGACATCCGTCGACTCGGCCGTTCCCAAAATCGAGAATTTACTAATGCCGAGTGTGCCGAGATCATGAGTCGCTTCGACGCATACAACGGTCAATTGCTTCCCCGACGTTCCTCTCTCTTGAAGCTTATCGTGGGAGCCTTCTGGGAAGCACTTCCCTTATTCTGTATGTAAGTGCATGGCGGCGCCCCGGCCGTCGATCCGACGCCGGAAACGCGGAAACAAAAACTTTGCAAACTAGCAAACCGGCAACACCGCGTACTTTTATCCCGGATCGGGCCACTAACCTAGCTACTAGCAAACATAAAGATGGGTAAAGAGATATACCAAGTGATCCGTGTCCTTCGGTCTTCGTCTCCACTCCGATCTCTCGCGGAATCTCCGTCCGTCAACTCCTCGTCGGAAAGGGCACCACGTAGCCGGAATCTTTTACGGGCTCCCACCTCTGGACCGAGGCAACTCGGGCGCGAAGTTGGCTAGCCGACGCGTCCAAGGTTTGCTGTAGACTAGTGTAGAAAACCTTTGTCTCTTGGGGTTTATGGAGTTGCCTTGGATGTGGAGGAATGAAGACAAGGAAATATGGTGCTTTCATTTTTCCTTGCATGAAAAATGAGATGAAGAAAATTGCTACCACTCAAAATGAATCTCTCTCATTTCCCTCTCTAATGTGGCCAGCCATTTCTTGGAATGGTGATGGAGAGAAAAAACCAAGTGCTATCTAGTGGAGGGAAAAAGAAATGATAAAGGGAAAAAGGCTCACAACAATTTCTTACTCAACTCCTTTCACTCTCATCACAATAAATGCAAGACATATGATGCAAAAGGAATCTCATCATGAGGGAGCCACAATCACAATAAACCCCCTCCACAAATGTTATTTGTAAACTGCAAATAACACCCTCCAACGATAAAGTCCGGCTGTGAAGGAACAAAGGAAAACCGGCCGGAACGGAATCCAAACTGGCAACTTCAGAAAACTGATCCCGTAATAAATTACCGGAAAACCCATTTACTGCATATACATGCCCGCATTTGTATTCCTACTGAATACAAATGCAAAGAGACAAAATCTACACCATCTAATACTAGGATCCGGCTTAAGCCAAAGCCGGCTAGTAAAATCAGTCCAATCATGATCCGTGCATTACCGCACGTATCTGATCGAACCCTGCCATATCTCCATACGGCCTCTACAACGTTTCGCCCGAAACCTGCGTAACTGTGTGCGTGGTGGACTCTAAAGACTCGTCAATACTATGGCTGTGGATTTAACCATTAGCACGTCAGAGGTATCAGCCATACGTGACGGGCCACCAGCTATTGACCAAAAGGGATGTCGATGAGCGAACTCATCCTGACACCCTACTGAGCCTGTCAGTGACAATATCCGTACAGTCTGGTCCGTTCGTCTATGAGTATCGCATGGCGGGCCTATGGGGTTGGTAAAAGTCAGACCCCCAATAGCGGTACAAGTCGTGTCGGAGTGTAGCCCAGAACACCCTGAGATACTACTGGAATACCTACCAGTAAATTTCCTGCCTTGGCCAAGGACTTTTCATGTACTGGCTCTCCTAGACACAGCGCGACCTCACCCCCAATACCGGGAGAGACGAACCCCTGCTGATCCACTCACTGCCTCCATGTGGCTCGGGACTGTTGATTTATAGAGGTTTTGTCGATCAAAAATAATTACCGCAATCAAGAACGGCGTCGCATGAAGCTAGCCGGTGAGTACGGGTCGGTCCACAGGGATGTGTAAATCTTCTTTAAGTTCTTACGAGTTAATTCCAAAAGGTGTTTGGAAGTTTTAATTAAATCTAAAAATCGAAGTTGTATGAAGGTAGAATTAGAAACTTGCTAGGATTAGGTTTAGGGAAAATTTGGTAAATAAAGATTTACATCTCTTTCCATTGCCATCAATTAAATCAATCATATTAGAGTTATGGTAAATATTAACAAAGGTGATTAGGATGATTGGGAAGATTGATTCTTCCTCTAGATCCTTGTCCTCCCTTTCTTAATCTTCACCCTAACCTCCATGGAAAACCTTAAGATCCGGGCCTTTAGACTACGGAGTTCACCATTACCTTGAAGGTAAAAGTGCCGTAGGGAGCGGAATCAAAAGGTATGCATGGAGTTCTAATTTTCATAAAAGTTTGGCAACGAAAAAGAGATGAGAGATCTTCATGTCTCAAATCCTTCCCTATTCCTAACCCTAACAAGCGAGAAAACTACTCGCTCATTGAGGGGATGAAAAAAGACAAGAATTTATCGAAGAAAGAAAACATCGATTGCAATTTAATAAAAGCTAGACTAAATTAAATTAAAGCGAGAAAATAAGAACAGATAAAAAACTACAATTATTGCAAAGAAATTAACCTACTTACTTTTGATGCACTCTTAAAAAAAACAGAATTTTATTTCATGAAAAGAGGCATGAGAAATTACAATGTCTTGGGTTCTATTTATAGGACATAGAAACCCTAGGGTTTACAATTGCACCGCATGTCTAAAGTTACAAATATACCCCTAGAAAATCTTTCCATAGCCGTCAAGAAAAATTGGTAAAATTTAGATGCACTAGGGCTTCTTTCCGCCGCGGAAGCGCCGCGTATATGGGCTTTGGGCCGCGCTTCCGCGGCGCAATGATGATGTCAGCTTCTGGATTTTTCTGGGCTGCTTGGTATGCTTCTGGGCTTCTTGTTTATGTATTCAGATACTCATTTGGGATTATACAGTGATACCAGATTTTCAACGAACACTTTGCAATGATTCTTGTAACCGTCTTTCTTGCAAATTTGGATCTTGCGTCGCCTTGTTAATTGTGAACCGTTCTTCTGCTGAGCTTTACTAAGATCTTCCTATTTGCTGGTCAAAATCCTTCTTTTGTGTCGTCTTTTGTGTTTTTCACTGTTTTCGTGCCAAGAACCTGTAACCTGTAACATGTAGCAGACATGGGTCAAAAGCACCTGTTTTTATTCTTAAATGCATAAGAATGGGGCATACAAAAATGCAATATTATGTGATAAACAAATACCCCCAAACTTATCTTTTGCTCGCCCTCGAGCAAACTTATTATTTAAAAATCTAACCTAGCCACACTTTCGCAGGGAAAACGCGATTGCACTGAGCTCGTGCAACAAGCCGTTAAACCTCTAGGTGTCCCTAGTAGGAGGAGTGTTGTCTCCTGAGGGTTTTCAGCGGATACTACCCACAAAATCCTATCAACTTGGTTTCTCGACTTTTGTTCTCCATTTAGGTTTTCTAACAAGGAATTCTATTATCGTCGACCCGCAAATTATCCACCCATATTCTTCACACTTCCTCATTATTTAACTTAAGATTACATATATCCTGTAGAATTACCTAGCTTTCGGCATTTCTTAAGTTTTCCTTCTAGAGTTCCATCTCCGCTTAGGAATTTCTATCAACTCTATTAAAGACACAAGTTCTATTTTTCATTCCTTTCTCTTATCTAAACTCTAATCACATATCCCCACGTGTGTGTAAATATCACCCCTACACTTGGAAATTCAAATCAAGCAATCGTACTCCCGCCCATTGTCCAAAGCACTTGTGAGACTTCGCTTTCACATCCTTCATGCGACTGTTAATATTTCTTGAGGTACCAACAACCGATTACAAGATGCGTTAGCGTTTTTAAAGCGTACTTCCTAGTTCTGCAACACCCAAGGCTTTTAGCAGTGGCTCCCAAACCAGTTGGTCTAAGGCACTAGGTGATGAAGCACCCTCGCTAAATATTTTTCTATTTTTACAGCCTTAAGTAATCACAAAAACCAGTGTTCATTTTTTTTTATTCACTTCTTTTTTTTTTCTTCTATTTTCTTTGTACTAAGGACTTTAGACAAGAGCATTTCAAGGTCTCTTCTACTAATCCAAGTTTCAAGGTGCGTGATCGTGCAAATTGTAGGGTATACGTTTTCAGAATCTAGACTTAAGCTAGGAACTATTTTTCAAACTTATACTCTAATAAAAGTTTTAATACTTTTCCTTCGTTTCGACTTAGCCCAAGAACTGAACCCAAAATTTGCCTATTTCTAAATAACCTACAAAGACATATGCTTTCCACAGTTAAACTCTAAGGAAGGTTATTTTTAGGGTTTTTAATTTGCTAAGTCTAAGATTTAGTGTTTCCTAGCCAGTTAACCTATCTATCAAACTCAAGTCAATTAACCAGAATTGAATACATTAATTTTTATAATTTTTGAAATTTTTCAATTTTTATGGGTTTTTAAATAAGTATGCAAATGCAAAAATATGTACAAATGAATGCGAAGGAAGAAGACGTACCGAGCATACCCCCAAACTTGAACTTGACAGTGTCCTCACTGTCATGCTAAACCAAGAGGGTCAAAATATCGGCACTCCCCTGTTTATTTATTTATAATTTTTTTTTATATTTTTAATGTTTTGAAATTTTTTTTTTATTTTTTTATAGAAAAAGAAAACAAAAAATATATACATATATACAAAGATTCCCCCAAACTTAAGCTTGGCCTTGCACAAGCCAAAAGTTAGCACCAACCATTCAAAAATCTTATCGTGGAAATGGTATAGTTGGTGCAAAAAAATGAGAAGCACGCGAGACCGTGTGGAAAGAAGAATGGTAGAATATGGTCTCGGTGGGGGGAAAGAAGGGCGAAAAGAAGAAGGAAGTGGAGTACGATCTTGAGGGTGTAAATTGAGTGAATAAATTAGCGCAATATGTGATGACCGATGTGTTAAAAGCGATTGCGCTAACCTATCAACTCGTCGAGAAATGGGGTCAAATCCCTCAAGATTCGCAAGAAGACACGGGTACGCCGAACTTGGTATTTGAGATGAAAGCGTCACGGTCACTTGCACGGTCGGTACAATAGGAAGGACGAAAGGAAGTGAATTAGGGATATTATCATTCTCACCGTAGTAAACTGTGTCGAACTGGAAAGATTCCATCAATGGTTCGAAACGAATGTAAGCAACCGAGTTTGAAGGATTAACTAACTCATCTGACAATGCAAAGGACTCAAACTCGGGCGGTGAGACTTCAACATCGTCCGAAAAAGTGAAACACTCGTAAGTGTCATCGGCTGTGGGAACTGTGTCAGGTTCAAAGGAAAAGTTTTCAAGCTCACAGTCGTCAAGCGTGAAATGAGGCGTGGTCGGAACGATGGAAAAGAGGGAGGGTGATTTAGGTAAAGGTTCAAGAGGATGATTTGGAAAATCCGACACATCAAAGAAAAATGGTTCCACCTCAATATGATCCTCACCACTCTCCTCAATATTATCCTCATAATTCTCCTCAATATTCAACTCATCCATGCCATTATCATCAAAATCAAGACGCATATGAGATTCGGGAGAAACATTTAATAACTCGGGATGATGATTTGAACATAAAATTTCAATTAAATCGACAGGTTCATCATCCGAAATATTCCCGGCGTCTATATCCTCAATCAAGTGAAAGTCAATTTCTTTAGACACCTCCTCAAAAGCATGGATGTTTATCAATGTAGGTTCTAGAGTGGACGTGTAAAGGTCGAAAGGATTAGGTGCGGTTTCACTCGAAAGGGGTTCCTCACAATCTGGCAAATCAAACACTACAAATTCGCTCAACTCGTCTTTATTTTCAACAGGTGAACTATTTAGGGCAATCGATGGAAAACAGGAGTTGTGGGCTTCAATTGGGTAAGGGTAGGTTTGATTTGAAAATCCTCTCTCATTCTCACTCTGTCCAACTGCCGCCTCATACATTGAAAAATTTGGAGCTAGCGGGACACTAGCTACCGGTTCACTAGGTTGCATAAGGGTGGCCACGGACGCTTCCACATTCCTAACCATTTTGTTTGTTGCTGCGATATACGCCTCCAACGCCTCTTCCAAACTAGACTTAGGTGGTGAGGGGGTTTCAGTAAAAGATTCGAAATTGTTTGGATATGTGAAACTCCCAAAAGGCTGTGTAGAAGCAGTGTCTAGTGAGGGTGGGAAGGTTGGGTATGACTGGTAGGAAGTGGGTGGTTGGGTAGGGGTAGGGTCAACATATGGATAAAAAGGTGAATAATCGTGCGGAACCCTAGTACTAGATGAGTGGAGAGGGGTGAAAGATCGACTGCGAGATTGAGCAATATGCTCAGCAATGGACATCGGCCTAGGAGTTACAGCAGGACTGGGAAAAGTGGTGTCAACATATGTAGGTGGTAAAGGTTGACTAGGTTGACACAAAGTGGGTTGAAAAGTCAAACTGTTTCTCCTAGACTCCTCTATGTGATCTTTCAAAGATTTTTTAGGCAAGAAAGGATCGTCTTTAAATTGACCGAACACATTGACATATGACGCAAAATTAGGTTCGGGATACCAAGGTTCTTGGACTGGGGTAGGGTCAACATGTGGATAAAAAGGTGAATAGTCTTGTTGATCCCTAGAACTAGATGTGTGGAGAGGGGTGAAAGATCGGCTACGAGATTGAGCAATATGCTCAGCAATGGACATCGGCCTAGGAGTGACAGAAGAACTTGAAGAAGTGGTGTCAACATATGTAGGTGGTAAAGGTTGACTAGGTTGACACAAAGTGGGTTGAAAATTCAAACTATTTCTCCTAAACTCCTCTATGTGATCTTTCAGAGATTTTTTAGGCATGGAGGGATCGTCTTTAAATTGACCAAACAAATTGCCGAACGACGCAAAATTAGGTTCAGGATACCAAAGTTCGGCAAGTGATTTTTTATGTGGGGTACCCATGCTAGAAGAAGAAAGGTGACAAGAAGGATGGTTGGTGGTGCAAGGATTTATTTGGGCCTAAAAAAATTTTGCAAGTTCTATAAAATATTTGTCCTTTTTATTTTCATATTTCATTAATTTTTTTCTTTCTCTTTATTTGGAAAAATTTTGTTGCAAAAAAGATTTTAGAGAAAAGAGATGTAACAACAAAATATTTTATAGGAAAGATATGCAACAACAAAATATTACTTGCAATTGGTTATTATTTGAAGCATATCACAAGAATCTTTATTTGGAAAGAATTAACAGCAAAATATTTCTTGCAATCAATTTAGTTCAAGCGGGGCCCACAAATCCTGCACAAGATCGTTATTTGGAAGGGAATATATTTTTATAGCGCACAAAAGCCTGCAGGAATATTTCAGAAAAGATATAGCTAGATCTCCATAGAAAGACCAGAGAAGCTTACAGAGGAATTTTCACCTGATGATGTCACTGTGGAGCCGCCCTTCCGCGGCAAATCCTGGTTCCCACCGCGTTTCCGCGCTCCTATTGATGGCACAGATCCCCAAAAAAATTTTGGTGCAACGAATCGTCAAGACGGCCGCGTTTCCGCGGCCTAAGGTGGGTATTGGCCGCGGAATCGCGGCGGGTTGGGGAGTTTGGGGCTTCAAAATTTTTCTGCCTCTCTGTTTTGAAAATCCCCCTCTGTTCCAATCTTTTGATTTCTGTTTCGCTTTCTGGAATTTTCCAGATCCGTCTCGATTGTTCCTGCAAGATTCACACAACAAAGTACCCTTTCCAAAAATAACAATTGATATATTTTTATAATTTTTGGGTTTTTTAGATTTTTATGATTTTTTTAAATTTTAAGATTAACCCGAAATTGCGAAAAGAAAATTCTACGCCATCCCCGGCAACGGCGCCATTTGATTTATAGAGGTTTTGTCGATCAAAAATAATTACCGCAATCAAGAACGGCGTCGCATGAAGCTAGCCGGTGAGTACGGGTCGGTCCACAGGGATGTGTAAATCTTCTTTAAGTTCTTACGAGTTAATTCCAAAAGGTGTTTGGAAGTTTTAATTAAATCTAAAAATCGAAGTTGTATGAAGGTAGAATTAGAAACTTGCTAGGATTAGGTTTAGGGAAAATTTGGTAAATAAAGATTTACATCTCTTTCCATTGCCATCAATTAAATCAATCATATTAGAGTTATGGTAAATATTAACAAAGGTGATTAGGATGATTGGGAAGATTGATTCTTCCTCTAGATCCTTGTCCTCCCTTTCTTAATCTTCACCCTAACCTCCATGGAAAACCTTAAGATCCGGGCCTTTAGACTACGGAGTTCACCATTACCTTGAAGGTAAAAGTGCCGTAGGGAGCGGAATCAAAAGGTATGCATGGAGTTCTAATTTTCATAAAAGTTTGGCAACGAAAAAGAGATGAGAGATCTTCATCTCTCAAATCCTTCCCTATTCCTAACCCTAACAAGCGAGAAAACTACTCGCTCATTGAGGGGATGAAAAAAGACAAGAATTTATCGAAGAAAGAAAACATCGATTGCAATTTAATAAAAGCTAGACTAAATTAAATTAAAGCGAGAAAATAAGAACAGATAAAAAACTACAATTATTGCAAAGAAATTAACCTACTTACTTTTGATGCACTCTTAAAAAAAACAGAATTTTATTTCATGAAAAGAGGCATGAGAAATTACAATGTCTTGGGTTCTATTTATAGGACATAGAAACCCTAGGGTTTACAATTGCACCGCATGTCTAAAGTTACAAATATACCCCTAGAAAATCTTTCCATAGCCGTCAAGAAAAATTGGTAAAATTTAGATGCACTAGGGCTTCTTTCCGCCGCGGAAGCGCCGCGTATATGGGCTTTGGGCCGCGCTTCCGCGGCGCAATGATGATGTCAGCTTCTGGATTTTTCTGGGCTGCTTGGTATGCTTCTGGGCTTCTTGTTTATGTATTCAGATACTCATTTGGGATTATACAGTGATACCAGATTTTCAACGAACACTTTGCAATGATTCTTGTAACCGTCTTTCTTGCAAATTTGGATCTTGCGTCGCCTTGTTAATTGTGAACCGTTCTTCTGCTGAGCTTTACTAAGATCTTCCTATTTGCTGGTCAAAATCCTTCTTTTGTGTCGTCTTTTGTGTTTTTCACTGTTTTCGTGCCAAGAACCTGTAACCTGTAACATGTAGCAGACATGGGTCAAAAGCACCTGTTTTTATTCTTAAATGCATAAGAATGGGGCATACAAAAATGCAATATTATGTGATAAACAACTGTACCCAACTAAAACCTGTTTGCATGTCTCTTTTGAGCGTGGTAGGGTAGTAATCTAAGTACAGTGTGAACTCACACGAGACAAATGACGATCTCAGGTCGATGAACTAACTTGTACACATGTCACCAGGGAACTGCTATCTGACGTCAGGTATAATACCAACTAGCAGGTTCCCGGCGAGTCCTGTCCCGTATACTCATAAACCAATGAGCACCTGTATACATCTTAGGTGAACCAACTGACACCAGTGGCTTGTGAGACCGGCCACCGCCCCTTGTCGGGGTCTCGACTGTATACACTAGTTTACTCTGGAGAATCGATGCCCTGTCTCGAAACTCCCACGACTAGGGACCTTTTAAGGATGTGCTTATAGACCCCAGCTCCCACGTATATGATCACCCTCATACTGCTGGGAGTCAAGCAAGAATCGTAGGGGCTCTATCAACGTGCAATAGTGACCTATAGGGTCACCTAAAGCAGTACACGATGATAAAGATAAATCAGATTGCATACTATCATCTTGAGTAAGACTGTCCTACTGGGACTGGTCCTCCCTCAATCATTGCAATCACGTGCCTGTGATCCAATAATTGACTCTGAGGGCACTATCTCCAACAATCTCCCACTTGCACTCAAGGCTAATTATTGCGATGTCGCATACTCACATCCCGTGTGATACCGAACACCCAACTCCTCTACTAGTCAGTCTCACAAAGCTCGTTTGTGAAACTATTGCGTTCGAGGAATAGCCTCAGTGAGTGGATCCGCTCTGATGTCTCTTTCTATGTCTCTCTATATCTCAAGTTCGCGGAGAAAGCCATCTCCCGAAATGAGCAATACCTGTCTTAGAATGTCTGGATGTCTGATGGGACCTAGCTCATAAATGAACTCCAAATCCAAACTTCTTAGACTGTATCGTCAACTGAACTTAATCAGTATCCTGCGCCATCCTTCCCTCAGTATCCACCTAGACCACCTGTCCAAAATACCGCCCCTCGTAAGAGGGAAAACTATAACTCTGACGACCACCCTGTCGTCCATGTCACCTTAGAAGCCTAGAATGATAACCGTTTCCCGAAGGAGGCTGCCGTTATCATATCCCTAGAACATCCACTTATGTTCTAAAACTGCTTCCGACTGTTTCTCCAGGATTGGATCAATATCAACTTATTGCATCTACTGCAAGAACAACATCTGGTGTGTTACTTGATATCTCATGATTGACTCAATTGCCTAAGCAAGTGATCTGCCAATTATGTACATCCCTCTCTATTTTAGTCTGTAAGACACCTTTAGAGAGGGTGACTCCATTACCTGCAGGTACACTACCGTGCCAGGAGTTGTCCATTCTAAATACTCATAGAATGCTGTCTAAGTACCCAGATTGGGAAACCACCCAAATCAAGATCTAAAACCATAGATCTAGTAACCAGAATGTCTGATATAATATCCAAGTCCTATGTGGACAAAACATTGTATGACAACCAAAGAATAACCGATCGTAGTATAGGAATATCACTTCCTACTCTGTGTATGTCATCCAAATACCAGGACATCACACCCTACTACCTTCTTAACAGATCCATCCCCTATTCTGATGAAGTCAAATCTATGACTGTCACATCAGAAATAGATGATCTATCTCCGCTATATCTGCTTTAGTCTATAAATAGACATAAGCCTGATGTCCACCAATGCTTCCGCTGCTCCCACTTACTACGACAACCCTCTGGCAGAGTCATATAGACGTACACTTCTGAAGCTAGTTTAGAACGACGCTATACTCATCCTCCTGCCGGGTCTCACAGTCTGGAACAACAGGAATGGCAAGTCTGGGTAAACAAGAACCTTCCTGCCAACGTCCCTGAGCATACCGAAGTACCTCTCGGGTGCCTGAGGTTACCCACCATATCTGCGGAGTGGCCAATCGAATGTCAAACCAGATTGAATCTTTAAGTTCTTATCAAATCTTCAGTAATCGTTTGTGGTTCTGGAATCACTTCCAGTTCTACCATACCCCCACTACTGTTTTCTGAAAAAATCCATATTTAATTAAAACTGTGGCGAGTCAAGAACAATATCACTATTGATCTTCCAGATGGTAGAAAATCAACCCTCGTCATAGCCCGGGTCAACCCACAAACAGCCATTACAGAAACGTGCCTTGAGTTATCCGGAGTCTGGTTTTAAGCATAAGCCGGACAACTCCCCGTACCTTAACAATGTCAAGATATGAACTGTTCTATATACAATACAGGAACAGAGGCACTGATTTAATTGAACCAGATTCAAATCATGCAGCTGTCTCCAGTGTATGTCAACTAAATGGAAAGAGGCCGATCAGCGTTACTCAACTTAGGAATGCTTCCAATTATGAGTAACCTGAAAGAGAAGCAAGTTCTCATTACTATCAACTAAATACCTTACACAAGGATCTACATCTTCGATCACCTTGAAGAATCCCGATACTTGCAATACCTGGTTCTCTACTTTAATCTTATACTTATAACTTCTCAAAACTCAGACCCTGTGTTTCTACGAAACACCTGTCTAAAACTAGAGAAGTCATAAGTAAACCGAATATAGTACGAGTACCTACCCCTTTGTCCTAATGGACACTGGACAATATACAATACTCTGTATAAGTCCCCTGAGTCTAGTAACTCATTCACTGTGTGTCGTAGGTTGAAAACTGTACTTATGGTTAAGAAGAATTACACCGTTGTTCAATGCTCCTTACCTAACCATCCACTGATATAGGTAAATGTCATAGACATAATTTCAAAAAGGTATATCTCACTCTATAAAAATAGACGTACAGATATATCAATTTGAAATTGGTGCATAACAACGGATATTCAAAACCAAATATTTGCCGTCCGGCAAACAACCCAGGTGACATCCTCAAATATCACCAATTACAACGAATTCCGATATAATGAGGATGATCACCCAATTCGCAATAACGTACTCCCACTCATCATCTGTAAAACCATACAGATGTGAGAATCCAACCTGGTAAATACATAACCTGGAGCAAGTGTCTAATTGGGAAATCAGTTTTCTTTTAACAGTACACAGTGAAACTGAAACATTGAAATGTTTCGATGAGGTATCCTGGTATTCTTAGTAATGCCTCTTCCATTATCCAGATTCACAACTGTAACCGTATAATTCTTTGCCATCTCTCCAAATCCCTTTATATGTCTTTAGTCATTACCTTCTGTACACCCCTTTAGGCCAATTGGTTTTCTTCCTTCCCTACCGTTCGGCACCAGCCTATGGTTTGGAAGAAGACTATCCAATAAGCATAATGGGTGTACTGTCCTAATCCTAGGAGCACTCGCAATGCGAGAGAAGGTGAAGATAAAAGACAACCGAATAAACCTTATTCCTATTACTCCTTAACCATGATCCATCCCCGAACTGGAACACGTTCCTTTCGAGTTCGTATATAACCATACGATGGATTATCCAATAAACTTGGGATCTTCGTAGTGATACGGAGTGTCCTGGAGAAATACAAAGGTGATTTAGGATTGGCGAAGAAATACTTGGTTTGGTCGTGAATAGCAGTCGCAATTTACTTTGCCCTCTTACTAATCCCTTGTTATGTCTTTACTTAATACCTTCTGTACACCGTTTAGGCTAACTGGTTTTCTTCATTCCCTACCGTTTGGCACCTACCTGTGGTTTGGAAGAAGACTATCCAATTTGCGTAATAGGTGTACTATCTCCTAAACCAAGGAGTACTCGCAACCTGAGAGAAGGTAAAAGGAAAAGACAATTGAATAGTCCTATTCGTTTTCTCCAGAACCAGAAACCATCCTCGAATTCCTTCGAGTTCGTATATAACCATACGATGGTTTTGTCCAATGGAAGTGGACGTTCGTAGTAATACGGGGTGTCCCGGAGAAAAGGGTAAAACTAGGAGTGGCGATGAGGTTTGTAACTCTGACAATCCAAAAGCCAGTGTTAAAGAAGGTTCGGTCAACTTGGTCACTGAGTCATAGTCTAGGGTCGGGTCAATGGTCGCTTCCAAAGAAAGAGAGAAAAGAAACACTCAGCGTGCACTCTTACCTAGATCAAAATGGTTATCAATTTATCTAAACTGGAAACCTCCCACTGTAACGTCAAATTCTTCCCCAAACCTGAAAGAAGAATTAGCCGGGATCACCCGAGGAGTAAACCAACTCATCGGTGGGAATCGGGATCCAACTATCATCGCATGATAACGTGATGGAATCCGCTCACGTTATCACACTCCAGAAGGTATGCGCATATCTGGAAAGTTTCAGTTTCTTTAGAAACTCCCGATGTGGATTTTTGCCCCATGCTCTTATGACCTTGACTAAGGCCAACAAATCATAAGTCACATGTCAAGTTCTACCCGTCATTATCCAGGTTGATTTGAACCCACCCGTATAAGCCCTTGACTAGGGCCAACAAGGCTATACGACTGTCCCAAACCAACGCATCTATCTATGCAGCATATGAACACCCAATAGCTACCAAACACTGTGCCTTGACTATGGCCAACAAACACAGCTTGAATACTATTGACTATCCATATGAAACGACGGAGGGCTACGAATGGTTTCTGGCGAAAACCTTTAACGTAATGAACTTGATATCGTTGAAGGAACGGATAGCTTTTAAAAATATAGTGACGAAAACCTTTCCTAAAGAGGTCACTCCCGGTGAATGGATCTCGGCTCTTTTCCCGTAGGATGGGGTGCAGGATATTCCAACTGAATACCACGATGCAAAGAAAAAGTAATCGGCTATAGTGAAGTTATTTCCCTGACGCACACTTTTGTCCAAGGGGTCACTCCCGGTGAAGGGATCTCGGCCCTTGCCTTGTCGATTGAGGAGCAGGATATTCCAACTGAATACCACTATGAAAAACAAAAGAGAACGCCCTTGCAATAACAGCTTTTTGAAAAGTGTTCTAACAACATCAGAATAGGTTTGTTTATCTTGCATTGATCCGAATCAACGCAGTCCCATCAATTGATCACAACACAAAAGAACGAAAATAATGATGTACGTATATGCCATTCGCATTCGCCACTGGGTCCCGTCATCACCCGTTAGGTTACTTAACTAACGACAGAGCGGGGACTGAACTAGCGCGGATGCAAAACATATACAACATCTACCAGTATATATATAATATATAATTTTCGCTCAAGGCGTGATAAAAAATGCAGCATCACAGAAATGTAACCAGCATCACAGAACAATACAGATATCTGGGATCCCCGGGTTTCATAGAGCCGCTATTGAAACCCGACGTTCCCCTGGTCGTGTGGATAGCCTGTGCAATTAAATCCTAGACCCCTACGGGCGCGGCAAGTTACCCGCCAAAACCTGAAGCGAGGCAGCCCCCTTCAGCAACGTGAATGGACCACCCAGCACTTCACGGAATCCGGTAACTTGGGCACCCCTCCTGGGTCAACCTGTACCCCCTACGACTGCGGCGAATAGCCCGCCAATTCTAGAGTAAAGCCCCCTCCGTCTCAATGCCATGAGATGCGGGCTTGTTGCCCTCTAGAACCCGGCTATCCGTGCACCCCTCCGCGGGGTATCCTAGTACAGAAAGTAAAATATACATACAACGGGTACATCGACCGCAACCTGGTCGTGCCCCAAAAGAATAATACAAACAGGCAGTGATGGCAGTCCACATGTCGGACGCTCGCCCCGCAATATCAAATGTACATATAAAACAAAAACTGTACTAACATTGCATCCAGGCTATCCCCACGACCGATCCGCAACATCACAGCACAACACAGAACATCAACGTGAATGTCACGTTCGCAAATCCGTCTAAAAGGGCTATAGAAGATAGACTGGATTTACCGATCGAGTGACATTCACGGTCGCAGATATAATGTAAATACTGTGAACTAACATGTTTAAACTTTTCGATCGATCAAAAATTATCTAAGTGGGCCCCAAGTAATACTGTAGCACTCACAGAAAATCTGGGCCCAAATAGAATATCCCAAAACCCCTATTCCATAATCATAAGCCTACTGTGAAAATATGGTGCAACGATTCCTCTTACCCACCGCGGAACCACGGCCAAACCAGGGGTTTGGTCGCGTTTCCGCGGTCATAGTAAGGAATCATTGAACCGTATTTTCCCAGAATTCTTAGAATTTCTTGCATGTCTTTCTGCAATGACCTGAAAAAATTTTGAAGCTGAAAAAATTTCAACAGAGAACACATGCACTAAAAATACGGTTTTTGGGATTTTGTTCGATCGAGTCTTTAAACATACTAGAGCAAGCTAGGTAGGTTAAAGGCGTGGCTCTGATACCAATGTAAGTGCATGGCGGCGCCCCGGCCGTCGATCCGACGCCGGAAACGCGGAAACAAAAACTTTGCAAACTAGCAAACCGGCACCACCACGCACTTTATCCCGGATTGGGCCATTAACCTAGCTACTAGCAAACATAAAGATGGGTGAAGAGATATACCAAGCGATCCGTGTCCTTCGGTCTTCGTCTCCACTTCGATCTCTCGCGGAATCTCCGCCCGTCAACTCCTCGTCGGAAAGGGCACCACGTAGCCGGAATCTTTTACGGGCTCCCACCTCTGGACCGAGGCAGCTCGGGCGTGAAGTTGGCTAGCCGACGTGTCCAAGGTTTTCTGTAGACTAGTGTAGAAAACCTTTGTCTCTTGGGGTTTATGGAGTTGCCTTGGATGTGGAGGAATGAAGACAAGGAAATATGGTGCTTTCATTTTTCCTTGCATGAAAAATGAGATGAAGAAAATTGCTACCACTCAAAATGAATCTCTCTCATTTCCCACTCTAATGTGGCCGGCCATTTCTTGAAATGGTGATGGAGAGAAAAAACCAAGTGCTATCTAGTGGAGGGAAAAAGAAATGATAAAGGGAAAAAGGCTCACATCAATTTCTCACTCACCTCCTTTCACTCTCATCACAATAAATGCAAGACATATGATGCAAAAGGAATCTCATCATGAGGGAGCCACAATCACAATAAACCCCCTCCACAAAATGTTATTTGCAAACTGCAAATAACACCCTCCAACGATAAAGTCCGGCCGTGAAGGAACAAAAGAAAACCGGCCGGAACGGAATGCAAACTGGCAACTTCAGAAAACTAATCCCTTAATAAATTACAGGAAAACCCCACTACTGCATATACATGCCCGCATTTGTATTCCCACTGAATACAAATGCAAAGAGACAAAATCTACACTATCTAATACTAGGATCCGGCTTAAGCCAAAGCCGGCTAGTAAAATCCGTCCAATCACGATCCGTGCAATACCGCACGTATCTGATCGAACCCTGCCATATCTCCATACGGCCTCTACAGCGTTTTGCCCGAAACCTGAGTAACTGTGTGTGTGGTGGACTCTAAAGACTCGTCAATACTATGGCTGTGGATTTAACCACTAGCACGTCCGAGGTATCAGCCATACGTGATGGGCCGCCAGCTATTGACCAAAAGGAACGTCGATGAGCGAACTCATCCTGACACCTTACTGAGCCTGTCAGTGACAATATCCGTACAGTCCGGTCCATTCGTCTATGAGCATCGGATGGCGGGCCTAGGGGGTTGGTAAAAGTCAGACCCCCAATAGCGGTACAAGTCGTGTCGGAGTGTAGCCCAGAACATCCTGAGATACTACTGGAATAACTACCAGTAAATCTCCTGCCTTGGCCAAGGACTTTTCATGTACTGGCTTTCCTAGACACAGCGCGACCTCACCCCCAATACCGGGAGAGACGAACCCCTGCAGATCCGCTCACTGCCTCCATGTGGCTCTGGACTGTACCCATCTAAAACCTGTTTGCACGTCTCCTTTGAGCGTGGTAGGGTAGTAATCTAAGTACAGTGGGAACTCACACGAGACAAATGACGATCTCAGGTCGATGAACTAACCTGTACACATGTCACCAGGGAACTGCTATCTGACGTCAGGTATAATACCAACTAGCAGGTTCCCGGCGAGTCCTGTCCGGTGGACTCATAACCCAATGAGCACCTGTATACATCTTAGGTGAAACAACTGACACCAGTGGCTTATGAGACCGGCCATCGCCCCTCGTCGGGGTCTCGACTGTATACACTAGTTTACTCTGAAGAATCGATGCCCTGTCTCGAAACTCCCACGACTAGGGACCTTTTAAGGATGTGCTTATAGACCCCAGCTCCCACGTATATGATCGCCCTCATACTGCTGGTAGTCAAGCAAGAATCCTAGGGGCTCTATCAATGTGCAATAGTGACCTATAGGGTCACCTAAAGCAGTACACGATGATAAAGATAAACCAGATAGCATACTATCATCTTGAGTTAGACTGTCCTACTGGGACAGGTCCTCCCTCAATCATTGCAATCACGTGCTTGTGATCCAATAATTGACTCTGAGGGCACTATCTCCAACACTGTACTGGTGTGCCGCTTGGGGCATTGGATGCCGCCGAGGATAAGGTGCATTCGGTGTATCTGATGAGCCTAATCTCAAAGAGGAGGCGAGATAAACTTATCGATCTTCTGCACCAAGCTTTTCAACAGTCTGCAATACTTGCTGCTTATCGGAGGGAGGAGGACATCAGTGGGGATCCCGACGCTCGTGCTCGCGAAAGGAAGCACACTAGGATGGTTCGCTAGGCTTGGAAAGCTTTAGATAAGGTTACTTTCGAATTCCTCAACCCATGTCCTGGGTCCGAGGTTATACTGTTGTAAACATTTCAATAATGTTGTTGTTTATTTCTTTATTGATGTAAAAGCTTTCCAAGTATGAATGACAACTCTTTTGCCTCCTTCCTTTTATTTTCTGCTTTGTTACTGGCACATTCTTTAAATAAGCATAGCCTGTAAGCGATATATAACATTCTGTCTTGAACATCTTGGGGAATAGTGATGGCTTAGGAAGCAGGTTCAGGTCTGCTACCTAAGGCTTTTCAACTTCATGAGCCGTGAGGGTCTCATAAAGACTTTTCTCCCTACGAGTCGAGAGGATCTCGTAGGTGTACTTTCTCCTTAGGAATCGTGAGGATTCCTAAGTGCGTTTTCTCTTATAAGTCGTAAGGATCTTATAAAAGAATTTTCCCTCTTATGAGTCGAGAGGACCCGTAAGCGGTTGTTTCCCTCCTTGTCGAGATTCGACTTCGGAGAGTGAGACCCGTGGATAGTATGCAAGAGACCGTTTTAGGCCGACTTGCAGGATCCCAGTGCTTAGGAAACAGGTTTTTTAATCCCCGCTGCCTAAGGCTTTTCCTCACGAGTCGAGACGAATCGAGCAGTTCTCACAAAGACATCAACTTCCTCACGAGTCGAGACGAATCGAGCATTTCTCGCAAGAATATCCTAACGTCACACTTAACCTCTGCTCTTTACGACAGAGGTCCGTTAGGGTCTGTGGTACTTAGGGTTTTGTCCGTCGTACCGTCGCATCGGCTGATATATTCCTCAATAGGAAATCGTGCTGTTCGAGTAGCCCTGCGACTGCCGTGTCTCTGATCTCTTCGGGGGCTGGACAAGACGTCTTCAAGCAATCCTCCTTGGCAGTTTGACCGTCGGAAGAGCAAGCATTCGGAATTTTTCCATGCAGCTTTTTACTTGAGGTTAGGCTCATTTTGGAGAGCCCCGATGAGTCATAACCACTCCGCACTGGTGTGGAATGATCTCCGATAGTCTTTCAGGTTTTATGTGAGTTGCCGTCAAGACCCTGAAGCTAGGAATTTGGCCTTTGCTTCGTTTGCTGACATTACGTCCTCTATATCGAGATGAATGTCGCGGTTATCTCTAGGTTGTTGGTGAACCGTCGAGGTTTGGAACTAGGGACTTTTCCATGGCTCCGCTGTTTGATGATGTTGCGTCTACTGTGTCGAGACGAACGTCGAGGTGGTGACCATTCCGCACTGGTGCAAGATGATCTCCAATCGTCTTTCAGGCTTTATATGACTTGCCATTAAGACCCTGAAGCTCGGGATTTGTCCTTTGCTTCGTTTGCTTTATCACGTCCGAGTCCTGTTGGAGGAAGAACGCTGGGGTGACATCTCGTCTGCTGTATCGAGACGAACGTCGAGGTAGTGACCATTCCGCACTGGTGCAAGATGATCTCCAATCGTCTTTCAGGCATTATATGACTTGCCGTTAAGACCCTGAAGCTAGGGATTTGGCCTTCGCTTCGTTTGCTTTGTCACGTCTGAGTCCTGTTGGAGGAAGAACGCTGGGATGATATCTCGTCTGCTGTATCGAGACGAACGTCGAGGTGGTGACCATTCCGCACTGGTGCAAGATGATCTCCAATCGTCTTTCAGGCTTTATATGACTTGCCGTTAAGACCCTGAAGCTAGGGATTTGTCCTTCGCTTCGTTTGCTTTGTCACGTCCGAGTCCTGTTGGAGGAAGAACGCTGGGGTGACATCTCGTCTGCTGTATCGAGACGAACGTTGAGGCGGTGACCATTCCGTGCTGGTGCAAGATGATCTCCGATCGTCTTTCAGGTTTTATATGAGTTACCGTCAATACTTGGCTCCATTTTCTGATGGAGCATTGGGAGGGAAGATATGTTTCCTTCTTTGTTTGCGCCCCTGAATTGCATACAGGGATTGCTATGATATCGCCCGTAAGGCATGAATTTCGTTATATATATTTTTCATTTTATTTCTTTCTGTGATGCTCTATCATTTCAGCTTTATATCGCGAAGGTCGCGATTGCCCAACCATTTCGGCTATTTTTCGCGGTGCCCAATCATTTCGGCTATTTATTTTATTTTCACTCGCTGCTTTTTATTGCGAGTTGCCCAATCGTTTCGGCTATTTTGCATGCATACATTTTTACTTGCTGATTTTTATTGCAAGTTGCCCCATCATTTCGGCTATTTCGTATGCATGTATGGCTCGCTGATTCTTTTTATCATGAATGTGGAGCTTGGAATCTGACGCTAATCTCGGCATCAACATCGCTACAACTGGAATATTGCCAGGAGCGAATCATCATTTGCCATGAAAGGGCTTGGAATTTGATACCGGTTTAGGCATCAGCATCGCTACAACTGGGATATTGCCAGGAGCGAATCATCATTTGCCTTTGTCGATGTTGAACAAAGGTGGCTTAACGAACAGGGTTAGGATCCCGTCGACTAAGGCTTTTGACTTCATGAGCCATAAGGGTCTCATAAAGGTATTTCTCCCTACAAGTCGTGAGGATCTCGTAGGTGTGTTTTCTCCTTGGGAATTGTGAGGATTCCTAAGTGCGTGTTCCCCTGTAAGTCGTAAGTATCTTACAAAAGGATTTTCCCCTATAAGTCGAGAGGACTCGTAAGGGTTGTTCGCCGTGCGAACATATTCCTAGTCATGGATGGGACTTGGTTAGGAAAATGTTTATCCGTGCCCGTGGATTGTATATAAGGGTCAGCATTGAGCCGCTTGTAGGGCCATATCGAATGTTGTGGGAGTTGCTTAAGAACAGGTTCAGGTCTCTGTAACTTAAGACTTTCAAATCTTATGAGCCGTGAGGGTCCCATAAGAGAGTTCTCCTTACGAGTCGTGAGGATCTCGCAAGTGTAGTTTCTCCATAGGAATCGTGAGGATCCCTAAGTGTGTTGCTTCCTTGTGAGTCGTAAGGATCTCACGCGGGTGGTTTCTCCTTACAAGGTCGAGAGGACCCTGTAAGTGTCTTTTAACGAGGTTGCGCCTTTTCGGGTTTTCACAAACACTCGCCGGTAGCCCTGCTGTTTTTACTCACGGAGCCCTTTCGGGTTTTCATCCGTGCCCATTTTTCTTATGGACATACCGTTTATTATTTATTTTTCCTTTTATTCTCTTTTTTTTATGAGGTCGCGCCCTTTCGGGTTTTCACGAACACTCGCCAGCAGCCCTACTGTTTTTACTCATGGAGCCCTTTCGGGTTTTCATCCGTGCCCATTTTGCTTATGTACATACCGTTTATTATTTATTTTTCCTTTTATTCTTTTTTTTTTACGAGGTCGCGCCCTTTCGGGTTTTCACGAACACTCGCCCGCAGCCCTGCTGTTTTTACTCACGGAGCCCTTTCGGGTTTTCATCCGTGCCCATTTTGCTTATGGACATACCGTTTATTTTTTTTTTATCTTTTTTTTATATCGTCTTTGTGATGTTTCAATACACCGTAGTTTATCGACATCTCGGTCAACAGCTAGTTTTAGGACGTAGTGGTCCGTCATTAGTTTAAGGACGTTTCGGTCCGTCATTAGTTTAAGGACGTTTCAGTCCGTCGTTAGTTTAAGGACGTTTCGGTCCGTCGTCACCGTATTCGAGGCGAATCTCTAGTTTACTGACTTTTCGGTCTATGGGGCTTTTTCTATGAATGAGCATGATGCCCCCGGCATATCCATCTTTCCCGGAGCGTGCGATTGTGGCGGGCTCACCTTCCAGTTTTCGGAGATGACGAACTTGCCCTGTTGGTATTGGTCTTCAACCCAGTTTTTGAAGACGTAGAAATCCTCGATCAGGTGACTTACCGTTTGGTGGTAAGGGCAATAATTGAGATCGTTAACATCGCCTGGCCGCAACGGACGTTTTGGACTCGGCAGATTGATGAGTCTGTCGCGCACTGCCAGCTCGAACAGTCTCCTTGTTTTATCTTGAGGAAACGAGTAAGGACGTTTCAACTTTTCATGGAGGGGTTGCCGCTTGTTGTTTCGGCAAACAACCGGTCTAGGGCCACTCGATTTCTGTTGAGTGTTGGCTACGAGGGTTGTTTTTCCTTTCCCTTTATCCTTTCTGCTCGATCCTTTGTTTGCGGGGCCGAGATTTTTTTTGAGTAGCGTGCGATTGCACGGCTGAACATTCTCGCAACTCCTCAATTCTTTCATTTTTGAAATGGATTCCTTGAGGAGAGGGTCGAGGGCAGCTTCTTCGTCAGAGTTGCTTCCAAAGGTGATAACTTGAGATCCCTTGGTGTCGGCTATGTGACAGTCGTCGGCGGCTCTTTTGCGCTCATCTACCGCATTTTTCTGATGTCTTGAAGTGTTGCTTTTGAGCGACATACCCTTGCCACCAACACTTAAAGGAGTCACAGTCTTCAGTAGGATGTATGATCTTCTGATGATATAAACAGAAGTTAGGATGCATCTCTACTCCACCGAGAGTATTTTCTTCAGAGGGTGGCAGCTTCATTCCCATTGATAGGGCTTTAGCAAACCTTTTCCTCGTCTTGAATTTATTTTTATCCGCAGCGGATGACTTTTGATTTAATGAAAGTGCCTCGACTCTTTGGTCTAGTTGGCGGTGTTTGGCTCCTTCCAGTATGGCCATCTCACGTTCTTGATTGGCTTCAACTTTCAGACGAATCTCATTCAGGAAGGCATCGATCATCTCGTCTGACGGCCGCAGAATTTCTGGTTGAGGGTTCGCCCTCGGTTTCTCGGCGCAAGGAGCCTCCTCCTCATCCTCTAATGAGTGAGAGATCACATGACAACTTGCTACGTAGTATTCGGATTCATCTGATGAGTCTTCTCCATCATTTTCGTCCTCAACAAAAGAACAAGCTGCCCCCGGCGTGTCTGTCTTCTTTGGAGTGTGCGGCTGTGGTGGGTTTACTTTCCACTTTTCAGACAGCGTGAACATGCCTTGTAGGTACTGATCCTCGATCCATCCCTTAAAGACGAAACAGTCCTCGATCGGGTGACTTACCGTGTGGTGGTAAGGGCAATAGTCAGGATTATTGAGATCGCCTGGCTGCAACAGACGTTTTGGACTCGGCAGATTGATGAGTCCGTTGCGTGTGGCCAGCTCGAATAGTTTCCTTGTTTTATTCTGAGGAAACAAGTAAGGACGTCCTAGTCTCTTCTCGAGGGATGGACGTGGACACACGTTGTTTTGGCGAGCAACCGGCTTTGATTTGCTCGGCCGTTGTTGAGTATTGGCAACAACGATCGCTTTTCCTTTCTTCTCATTTCGAAAGTCTAGTTTTGGAGGAGACGGTCTATGGCCCATCTGGTCCATTTGGGCTAATTTGTCGATCAAGGCCTGGAAAGTGGTCGGCCTGAAGAACATCATGAATTGCGAGATGGTCGCTTGCGGATCAAGAGTACCCACGAACATGCCTACCGCAGGTGCTTCTTCGATGCGTTGTTCGCATTTCGACCATAAGTTCCGCCATCGTGTTGCATATTGGACCCACGTTTCGCCTGGCTTTATCCTGGCATTAATCAGTGCTGTTATCGGGGTGCGTTCACTAGCACTCGCGAATCTTTGGGTAAACAATAACTCTATTTTTGCAAATGTCTTAATAGAGTCGTTTGGGAGCTCGGAGTACAACTCAAATGCCGTCTTCGACAAGCTACCGACGAACTGATGAAGCAATAACTTATCATCACCGCTGGTATTGCCATAAAGAGCCCTGAACTGGGCAACATATTGATGGGGATTGCCAGTCCCCTTATAGACATGGAATTTCGGTATTGTATAGCCCGGCGGGTACTTGATCTAATCATACCAGCTCGGATATGGTCGTCCTGTTCTGACAACTTGACCGGCTGCCTCAGTCGCCTGATGAACCCGTATCTGCTGAGCTATATATTCGTCCAAGTCAGCTTTGGAGATTGTCTCCTCCTTAGCTGTTGACAGAGCCGGTGGAGGATTTGACGTTTCTCCCCTGTCATCTTCAAGGACGATCGGAGGATCTTCAGCAGGAGGATCTTGCTGGATCATCATTCCCACCATGTCCTGAAACAGGAGGGCCATTCTCTTTATATTGGCTGCTTGTTCCGCGGCCTCTTTATCCTTCTTTTCCAGTACCCTACGAAGGAATTTAGCGTCAGTTTCTTGCTCCTGGCGTTGATCCGAGGACACTTCGGGGCTTTCTTTTGGCCCAGTGAGTGCGGCCATCACATTCATCATTTCTTAGAGCTTTTGCTGCTGCTCCTGAGCTTTAGTCACCGATCGCATAAGTGGTCTATGACCTGTAGATGTACGGCTGTCCTCTTTCCCAGACGCCATATAGACGGTATGGACCACAATGGCCGGACTTAGGGTGTTTGGGCTCACCGCCTTTCACATTTGCCGCTGGCGTGGGGATTTTCTCCGGCCTTCTTCTTTTGTGGGCCATCGAAGTTGAGGGGGCCGTTGCCGCGGGCACCCAAGTAGTTGTCGTCCTTTGCTGTTTGACAGGACGGTTCTTTTCTTCCTGAGCCTTCACTCTCTTCTGCCGGTGAGAGTGATCTTGGTCGATTACTGAGTCCTGGACCTGTCGCCAGATCCTGTAAATCTTGGAGGGAAGCCGTTGAGGGGGCTGCTCCGGCTTTGTTTCCACAGCACTCTCCGCATGTGGAGGAGATCTTTTCAGCGTGGCAGTTGGGGAGTTCTTGCGTACCCTCCTTAACGGTTCAAAGCTGTTCCCAGTCGGAACAGCAGCATTGACTTCCACCATTGGAGCCTGTGGAGTTAACCCAGAGGGGGAGTTGCCCCCGGCCTTCCTTACTCGGCGCCAGTGGCGACGTCGAGCATGACGAGCTGTTGGGGCTGGCTCGGCGATAGGGATAGTTTCGTCTTGCCCCCTGTCTGGATGAGGCGCCGCTGGTGCCAGCCTCTTAATGACTGATGTTGTCTTTTCAGTAGCGGTGTCCAATCTATCAAAGACAGACCTTCGAGCAGGAACAGGAGCCGGAATAGTCAGCCTTGAAAAGACCGACTCTTTAGCAGGAGAAGCCGTCTTCACGACTTCAGGAATAGAGATGGCTGTCTTCTTTGCGATGGCCACGTCAGGGGTTATGGGCTTCTTGGCAGGCCCCTCAGAGTTCAGGTTCAGCCTGGTAAAGACCGAGGCTGCCGGCTTGGCATTGGATGACCCGTTGAGAGGGGTCATGGTAGTAGTGAGCCGATCGAAGACCGACTTCTTTTGCGCCTCCGGCACGGGCACCGGGATGGTGAAGCTTGCAGGCGGGAGCATGGTCCTGAAGAACAGACAGGTGGTGGCCCGAGTCACTTGTTCCACCGGCATGGCAAGGATGGAGGCTGCTTGAGGCCCATAGGCTACACCTCCAGGTGAGGCGGAGCGTCGGTTGCACTTGCGTTTCGAGCAGTTGGATGCCATTGATGCTTGATTTCTATAGCAAACGAAACACCAAATCTTAGTACCTCAAAACCCAAGGGCAACCATTAGCAAACCGCGATTGGTTCACGAATCACGACACACGAAGTGTGGAGTGGAAAAAGGAAAAGGTCCCACCAGGCGTGCCAGAATCTGTTCCCCTTTGAACGGCGGCCGAGACGGCGGACGTCTAGCCTGAGGTTCGGGGCAGATGCTATTTGGTTTTATCCGTCCACCTCTCCGAAGATGCCAAGTTGATTTATGGCACCGTGTATCGGAGGTTTAGACGGATGCGGCCGATGTAGCAGACTTTGTCAGATACCCTCTCGTTCGAGGGGTTTTTGATTATGGGGACGCTCTTCCCTGCAGTTAATTACGCTACCGCATCGCAGTAACCACTTTCTCCTTCTCCAGAATTTCACTTCGTGTCGTGTGTGTTTGTTTTGTTTATGGATGCCCGTGGATTGTATACGGAGACTAAGTTATGCCGTCGCCCGTAGGACGTGGATTAGTCCAAATCCGTATTTACTTAGATTTGGGTTTGGGGTTTTAGTTTAAGGATACGTTATCTATATTAAGGCTAAGATCAACTTAAACGTTCGTTAAGGATACGTTAGTCTGATTTAAGGGCTCTATTGTTCCAGTTTAGGGACATAGTGGTCCTTTAGCCATATAGTCCAATTTGGGACTAATTCCCGACATTAACGGGTCCTGACGGAGATGTACCGTTGAACCAAAGTTGATTTGAGACTAAGATCAACTTAAGGGAAGGAGCATTTAAGTGCTCTATTGTTCCAGTTTAGGGACATAGTGGTCCATTGAATGTATGGCCGTCGGGACCCGTCAACTCTCTGACGACATTGAAGGATTACAACGACAGCTGTCAGAGGAGTTCGGAGATGTACCCTTGAACCAAAGTTGATTGGGGGTCTTATAGTCCAATTTGGGACTAAAGTCTGTTTGGATGTTTAAGAATACATTAGCCATATTTGAGGATAAGATCAACTTAAACGGGATCGCTTAGATCCGACAAAAGAGCGTTTGGGGGCTCTATTGTTCCATTTTAGGGACGTAGTGGTCCATAGGTAGTTTAAGGACATTGCGGTCTATTGCCAGTTTAGGGACATGGTGGTCCATCATTCTCATTTGGGGACGAACATTAGTTTAAGGACATTTCGGTCCAACGTTCCCATTTTGGGACGAATATTAGTTTAAGGACGTTTCGGTCCACGAGTTTAAGGACCCCGCAGTCCGTATCGATATGTGGTTGTCGAGACCCATCACCTCTCTGACGTCATTGAAGGATTACAACGATAGGTGTCAGAGGAGTTCAGAGATATACCCTTGAACCGGATGTAAATTGATTTAAGAGAGCAGTCTTGCTCAGTTAATTTAATTTGAGGACTTACGGCCATGATTGGGCTAAGTCCAGTTGAGAATATTTAACGTTTTTATTTCCGGCCTATTAGGCCTGTGCTTTGCCCATGCACAGCATTTTATTCTGGCCTGCTAGGCCTTTTTTATTTGGGCTCTGTCCCTTTATAAATGATGCAGAGCATCTGTTTGGGCTCTGCCCTTCTTTAAAATAATGCATTGCATTTAATTAGGGCTGTTAAGCCTTTCTTAATTGGGCTTGGCCCTTCTGTAAATAATGCAGTGCATTAATCAAACTGACGGTGGCCATATGGCCTGTCTGGCGCTTCGCGCCAATTATAGAGCTCAAGCGCATATGGAGATGCCACATGTCATGCTCGGGTGAGCGCAAGCGCAACAGCGCAGTGCGCTGCGCCAGTGCGCTGCGCTGTTGCGTTGCTGACACGTGGCGCGCTCTGGTGAGGTGCGCCAACTTCAGAGGGCAGTACTCTATCTTAAAAGCGCACAATGCAAGTGGTCTTGGAGATGACACGTGGCGCTCTCTGGTGGCTTGCGCCAACCCAGGAGCGCAACAGTGCAGATTTTGCAAGTGCAGGGCACTGTTCAATAACTTGATCCAATTTTGGATTCAAGAAAAGAATCTTTAAGATTCCAGAACCAATGGTTCATAAAAAAGTGCAAGGCACAGTTATTATTATTTTTATTTATTGAAGATCATTGATCTTATTCTTAGATCAATTATCTATTCAGAAGAAATTCTTCTTTTTTATAAAGGTTTTTATCTTTTTTCTCTTCTTTAGGTCTTTTCACAATTTTTCAGAGCTCTCTCTATTCTCTGTGTTGTTGTTTTTGATCTTGATGTTCCTCATTGAATTGGGGTCTAGGGGCCTTTATATAGTGCCCATTAATTGGTTAAATTTGTTAAAGAGATCATTCTCTGAGTGATTTGGGGAATTTTCCCCACCGTTGGATCTTTGATCCAAGCGCTTCTGTTTTACAGAAGACAATCTTCTTGTTTTAACAAGAACAGAAAGATCTTACTGGAATTTTAATTCTGTTTGGCGCAAATGCACCAGCGCTTGACACGTGTCCCGCAGCGCACTGCGCAGCGCAACTGCGCTTGCGGAACTGCGCTGACACGTGTTGCGCAGCGCAGCGCAGATGCGTTTGCGCAACTGCGCTGGCACGTGTCGCACAGCACAGCGCATGCGCATCTGCGCTGGCACGTGTTGCGCAGCGCTTGCGCAACTGCGCCGACACATGTCGCGCAGCGCACAGCGCAGCGCTTGCGCAACTGAAGCGTTACTTCCTTTAATTTTGTTTTAAATAGAGCTTTGCTCTGATTGGGCGCGCTGCCTTGGGCGCTGCGCTCCCTGTGCCGGCGTGTCTGATTTTGACACGTGGCGCTGTGCGCACAGCGCAGGGGATCTGAAGCGTTGCTTCATTTATTTTTATTTTAATTCTCACTTTAATTTTCGAAATAGAGCCTTTCTCTGATTGGGGGAAACAGGAGCGTTGCTTCGTTTCCCGCCTTGGAATTTGAACAGAGCTTTGCTCTGATTGGGGTAAACAGCAAGCACGTGATTGCAATGATTGAGGAGGACCTATACCGGTAGGACAGTCTTACTCGAGACGATAGTATGCTATCTGGTTTGCCTTTATCAGTCGTGTACAGGTTCAAGTGACTGATCACTGTTACACTTTGATAGAGCCCTAAGGATCTTGCTTGACTACCAACAGTATGATGGCGATTATATACGTGAGAGTTGGGTGGTCTATAAGCACATCCTTAATTGTGCTCATTGGTCGTTGGAGTTTCGAGACAGGGCATCGATACTCTGTAGTAGACTAGTGTATACAGTCGAGACCCCGACGAGGGGCGGTGGCCGGTCTCACAAGCCACTGGTGTCAGTTGGATCACCTAAGATATATACAGGTGCTCATTGGGTTATGAGTACACCGGACAGGACTCGTCGGGGACCTGCTAGTTGGTATTATACCCATCGTCAGATAGCAGTTCCCTGGTGACATGTGTACAGGTTAGTTCATCGACCTGAGGTCGTCATTTGTCTCGTGTGAGTTCCCAGTGTGCTTTGATTTCTACCCTACCACGGCTCAAAGGAGTCGTGCAAACAGGTATTTTTTGGGTACAGTCCCGAGCCACATGTAGGCAAGTGAGCGGATCGGCAGGGGATTCGTCTCTCCCGGTATTGGGGGTGAGATCGTGCTGTGTCTAGGAGAGCCATTACACAAAGTCCTCGGCCGAGGCAGGAGATTTACTGGTAGGTACTCCAGTAGTATCTCAGGGTGTTTTTGGGCTACACTCCAACACGACTTATACCGCTATTGGGGGTCTGACGTTACCAGCCCCCTAGGCCGATATGCGATACTCATAGACGGTTCGACCGGACTGTATGTAGATTGTCACTGTTAGGCTCAGTTGGGTTCCAGGATGAGTTCGCTCATCGGCTTCCCTTGAGGTCAGTACATGGGCAGCCGTTACGCACAGCTAGTGCCGCTGACGGCTTGTGGTTAAACCCACTGCCAGGGTACTGACGAGTCATTAGAGTCCCCCACAGATAGTTTCCCAAGTTCGGGCGAAACGTTGTAGAGGCCGTATGGTTTTATGGCGGGGTTCGAAAAATGCATGTGCGTTTACGCACGTGTCATATTTCGGGCAGATAATACTGGTGATCTTTGGTTTAAGCCAGATCCGATTATTATATTGTGTAGATATAATATCTTTGTCTCAGTCGCATTTGTATTCGGTCATAATACAAATGCGGGTATGTTTATACTGTTACGTGGTTATCCTGAAATTCGTTTCGAGATCGCTTTTGGAAGTTGCCGGTTTCCAATTTTCTATCACCCGCTTTAACATTCGGTTAAATGCGGATTTATCTTTTCTTGAGGTGAGTCATGAGTGTGGAAGGTTCTAGAAGCTTCTAGATGGTGACGAGGCTTCATGACTCATTAGTGCATTAATGGTTTTTGATGACTAGGTTAATGACTCTTTATTTGCATTAAATGGTTGTTGCTAGGTGTATGATGAATCATTCATATCATTTAATGTTATGGTCACTCTCCCTTGCTCCTACCCTCACTCCTTCCTCATATATGGCCGGCCCCTCCCCTCCCCCTCACTCTCTCATATGGTTGTTAATTTGGGAAAAGATTATAGTTTTGGATTCATGGAAATTAGATAGCTAGATTTCTCATTTCATTCAATCCAAAAAGGCAACTTCATTAACCATTCATCCATAGCTTTGGATGTAACGAGACAAAGTGTTTTACTCATTCTCTACATCAATCTTGGTCATCTCTTTTGGGAAACTTGATGACCGAGTTGCCTCGGGTCAGAGGCGGGAGCCCGTTTAAAGATCCGTTGACGTGGTGCCACCTGGACGAGAAGACCGGAGATCGAGGAGATCGGAGCAGCCGCAACAAAGCGTGGGATGATGGTTAAAGACCGAAGGACTCGGATCGTTCGGTATAACATTTCTACCCACTTTATAGTTTGTTAGTTTAGCTATAATGGCAGATCCGAGTTATAGTATACGATAGCGCCAGTTAAAAAGTTTTTGTTCCGCATTTGGCGTCTGATTGACGGCCGGGGCGCTGCCGTAGACTTACAGTGGTATCAGAGCCAGGCCATTAACCTTTACTAACTTGTTCTAACGCGTTTAAAACATCGATCGAACGGAATTTCAAAAACCGCAATTTTCAGTGAAAAGTTTCTGTCGAATTTTTAAACAGGTCTAAAAATTATTTTGAGCATCTCAGAAAATCGTGCAGGCATTTTTAAGAATACTGGTGAAATTTGGTCAACTGTTGACTCCAAAGCGCCGCGGAACCGCCGCAGAAACCCTAGTTTGGCCGAGGTTCCACGGCCGTTTTTGAGCTGCAGTGAACCATTTTTCTACAGTAGGTTCTACATTGAAAATTGTGGTTTCTGGAATATTTCTTTTGGGCCCAGATTTTATTACTGTACTGCAGATGTACGTGGGGCCCACTTCGGGAAGTTTTGTCGATCGAAATTTTAAACTTGTTAGTTTACAGTACTTACATTATATCTCCGACCGTGAATGCCATTCGAGCGGTAAATTGCGTCTAATTGCTATAGTCCTTTTAGACGGATTTGCGAATGTGACATTCGCGTTGATGTTCTGTGTTGTGCTGTGATGTTGCGGATTTGTCGTGGTGGATAGCAGTGTGCAATGGTAGTGCAGTTTGGATTTATTTGTACATTTGATATTGCGGGGCGAGCGTCCAACATGTGGACTACCGTCACTGCCTATTTGTATAATATTCTTTTGGGGTACGACCGGGCTGAGGTCGATGAACCCGTTGTACATATTTTTCATTTCTGTACTAGGTTTTACCCCGCGACGGAGTGCACGGATAGCCGAGTTCTGGAGGGCAACGGGTCCGCATCTCATAGCTTTGAGAGGCAGAGGGGCCTCACTCTAGAATTGGCAGACTATTCGCCGCACTCGTAGGGGGTACAGGTTGACCCAAGGAGGGGTGCTCAAGTTACCGGATTCCGTGAAGTGCAGGGTTGTCCATTCACTATGCTGTAGGGGGCTGCCTCGCTTCAGGTTTTGGCGGGTAACTTGCCGCACCCATAGGGATCTAGGTTTCATTGCACAGGCTATCCACATGACCAGAGGAACGTCGGGTTTCAGTAGCGGCTCTGTGAAACCCGGGGATCCCAGATTATCTGTATTGTTCTATGATGCTTATTACTTTTCTGTAATGTTGCATATTATCACGCCTGGAGCGATTATTGTATATTGGTATATATACTATTAGATGTTGTATATGTTTTACACCCGCGCTAGTCCAGTCCCCGCTCTGTCGTTAGTTAAGTAACCTAACGGGTGATGACGGGACCCAGTGACGAATGCGGATGGCATATACGTACATTTTATTTTCGTTCTTTTCTGGTGTGATTAATTGATGGGACTGCGTTGATTCTGATCAATACAAAGGAAAACAAACCTGTTTGGCAGTTTTTGGAACAGTTTTAAAAAGTGTTATTACAAAGACGTTTCCTTTTGTTTTGCATAGGGGTATTCGGTTGGAATATCCTGCACCTCATTCGATGTCACGACCCGAGAGTTTGGACTCGTGACCGGCACTTAACCACGCAACGTCTACAGGCGTAACGCGGCTAAGTATGCCGAACCCAGAAATCAAAACCAATAGATAAAGAGTGATTAAAGCATTTTCGTAAAAACAATCATACATGTCCGAAAAACCTTTATTAATTTAGTAGAAAACCTTTTTTTTTAGTGCAAAGCTATAGTTTTATAATTTTGGCAACATTTCCTTTTTAAACATTTGTCCCGCAAGTCGGGTAAAAGCAAGGTGTAGCAGAAATAACAAGTGAAATGAATAAGCATCATAATATGATATACGACGCCATAGCGAAGAGTACACAGTAAAGCAAGGACAATATCATAAAAGATAAGACTGCATAAAGTAAAGTCGGCTCACATGCGAGCTCGACACCAGAATACAAAATCAAACACATCGTCTTCACAACTGTCTCTAAGTCAATACAGAAAGGTAGATGGAGAATACTAGATACATCAATATACAACTGAAAGATAACAGATACCGTACAAAACCCACCTAACAGCAAAAGGCTAACTCGCCTCAGCAATGGTATCTTTGCCAAAAGATGCGGTAAACAGCCAGCCGCGACTACTCCCAAGGGCAACCTGCAAGTACTGTGGCACAACGGGGGTGAGTTGCCAACTCGTGAATAGAGATAACATATAAAGGTGATCGCGAGCATGCACATATAGTGCGGCTCTACTAATGCCAGCAGATAATATCAATGCATGACAAACAGAGGATGCAATAGTAATGCAAGTACTCTAACAGGTAAATGCTACAGGATGAGATATATGGTAGTCAATACTGAGTATGGGATAAATAATATCTACATGGACTATGTCAACATGGAAAACAATAATCGGTGCCTCAGACTGCACCCAAATCCCAAATACACTCAGGCGCCGGCACACCCATCGGCTCTCAAATCCTGTACATCTCTGAGAAATCACGAGTGCCCAACATCGGCACCCAAAATTTCATAAAATACTCGTGTCCAGCATCGACACGCAAATCCTCATGTATCGGGCTCCGTCAGTCCGGATCGGCCCCACGGGGTCCATCTGCGGTGTCGGCCCTCGGCCCCGGCAGTACGGATCATCCCGCATCCATCTCTCGACTCTGGTCAGTATCCTCCGGACAACTGCCAGGTCCAACCAATCACCGGTAGGTACTCGCCCGCCTCCAGGCTCAATCGGCAAATCCCAACGATATCTCGCCGAGGGGAACCATACCGGGCCCACCACGAACCCGCAAACGGAACATCCACTCCTCGAATCGGGTTTCAAGCACACGTCTCAGCACCGAGAAAACGCGTGGTGGACGCACCAAAATATCATATCACGAGGTACCGGGTTTTTCAAAATAGTGCATCTTTTCTTAAATAGTTCCACGGTCCTCAAAACCAGAAATCACATGAAAATCCATCACTGATAAGTAAATCCAATAAGTGGTACAATGTAAATCAATCCATGGTATGGGTATAAGGGGAAAACCGCTTTTAAAATAGTTTTCCGTTTTTAAAGATGTCATGCGGCTCCTAATGTCCAGGAAATCATCACCAATCATATGTAAGATAAGCTATAACAATATAATCATGGCAGCTCTACAGTGAGTGTGGCATGGCAATTACTAACGGTGTGTGTGTAGCATGCAAATAGTGCTCGTGCAACATAAACCGTTAGTAATAGTGCGGTGTTCTATCAGTTCTAAGCATATATCTATAAACACATAGCAGGGAAAGGCAATATGCAATGACAGTCCATGGGGTAAATGCAATATATATATACTAAGGTCCTATCGGCCCTGACGCATAACGCCATGCGGGCAATATCCCCGTAGATGTGAAATCTACTCACCGTGTCTCGCGCTAGGTGTATCCAACAACTTGCTTGCCCTTCTTCGCAGCGACCGCCTCACTTGCCTGCGAACCTAGAATCACATAACAGATATCACACATAAGCTCAATTTCACAGAAACGCGACATTACGGTCCAACTAGAAACCCGTGTCGCAAACCAATCGCGCGTGTGCACGATACGCTAAAACGTGTGATCACGCGCCTGAAACTACCCCGACGCATCGCGATACGCAGAAACCCCAAACCTACTCACGTATCACGCGTGTCGCGATGGTTTAGAAAAACGGCAAAACAGGTATTTGGTCCCAGATTTTTCTACAGAACTAAACTTACAAAAATATATATATAACAACACTCTACACACCAGCAGACACCTACAGGACCAAACCCTAACCCAAACCCTACCCATCTGGCCGCAATTGGCGGCTAGAAAGAAGAAATTGGCGGCCAAAGGGGTGAATTAGGGGGTCGGATTAAATCTTTGGTATCAGCACATCTCCACTACACTGCAGTATCCTCAATTTCATTCAGAACTCATCGGGTCAAAAGCAGTTCCAGAAAACCTCAATTTTGCACAAATACGATAAATTGCATCGATTTGGAAACTGATGGTATTTTAGTGCAATAGGGGTTAAGCTAAGTTAATATGGCCTCAATAAGTCACTAACAACCTACTGAAACCATAACGCATCACATTAGCACAAAGTTCCCACTAAACACCTCATATCGCACTAAAACACACTAAAAATCACTAACCGAAGCAAATCTACACTAACCAAGCAAACTAGGGAAGCAAGTTAGGAAGTATACCTCATACTTAACCCTAAGAAGCTGGAGGAAGAGGAAGAGGTGCAGGGAAGGGGCTGCACTAGGTGCTGGTGCTGCTGCTGCTCACTGTGCTGCTGCTACTGCCTCTGCGTGCTGCTACTTCTGGCCTCAGATGTTGCTGTTGCTGTGCTTGCTGCTGTTGCTGCCGCTATGCTTGCTGTTGCTGCTGGTTCTGCTGGGGTTTGAGAGGTAAGTGTGTGTGTGTATATGTGAGAGTTGAGAGGAACAAAGAAATGAGAGAAAAACAACACTCAAGTGTCAACCCTCCTCTCTCTCTCTTCATTTAATGCAAGCATGGCTTGAGCCATGATGCACCCTCCCTCTCTCTCACAAGTCAACACCTAAAACAATTCAAATTAAAGTAGCTTTTAATTAGCTAATTAAACCCACTTAAAAACCCACAAGACTTAATCCTATGATTAACCCACCATGGTTAATAATTCATGGTATTAACTAAATTAAAAAACCCTAGTTTACATGCACATGTGTGTGCAAGCCTAGGAAAATTTTGGAAAAATATTTATTAAATTAGGAAAAATATTTAAAACACAATTTGGTAAACTTTTTGTTAAAAACCATTATTTAAGTATAATTATTCTCTAAACATATCCTAAGGTGTTACAATCTCTCCCCCTTAAAGAAATTCGTCCCCGAATTTCAAAAATCTAACTACACGTACCTTCAAAAAGATGGGGATACGTCTTCATCATCTCGCTTTCGGTCTCCCAAGTGACCTCCTCACGGCTCTGGCCACGCCAAAGTACCTTAACTGATGGAATGTCCTTTGATCTCAATTTCTTCACTTGTCGATCCAAGATCATCACTGGCTGTTCTGCATAGGAAAGGTCGCACTCCAGCTGGACCGTCGGGTGCTGAATCGCATACGAAGGATCATGAAGATATCTACGGAGCATCGAGACATGAAATACGGGATGCACATCTGGAAAGCTGGGCGGAAGGGCTAAACGGTACGCTACTTTACCAACACGCTCGAGGATCTCGAAGGGGCCCACATACCTGGGACTGAGCTTCCCCTTCTTTCCAAATCTCATCACACCTTTCATTGGGGAGACCCTCAAGAAAATATGATCACCAACAAAAAACTCAAGTCTGCGTCGCCGACGGTCCGCATAAGATCTCTGCCTACTCTGGGCTGCTCTCATCCTTTCGCGAATCAACTGGATCTTCGCTGTCGTCTCCTCAACGATCTGTGGCCCTAAGATACTGCTCTCACTGAGCTCTGTCCAACAAGTGGGCGACCTGCATCTCCTCCCATAAAGAGCCTCAAATGGTGCCATCTTAATGGTCTCCTGGTAGCTGTTATTGTAGGAGAACTCTACTAAGGGCAAATGGTGATCCCAGCTACCTCCGAAATCCAATACACAAGCTCTGAGCATGTCCTCGAGAGTCTGAATGGTCCGTTCTGACTGTCCGTCGGTCTGCGGATGAAATGCTGTGCTGAAACTCAAGCGAGTGCCCAAAGCCTCCTGAAGCCTCTGCCATAGTCTACTGGTAAATTGGGTGCCTCTGTCGGACACAATACATGTCGGGACTCCGTGTAGTCGCACTATCTCGTCAATGTAGATCTGGGCATACTGAGTAAATCCGAAAGTCGTCTTCACCGGTAGGAAGTGAGCCGCTTTCGTCAAACGATCCACGATCACCCAGATGGAGTCATACCCCCTACTAGTCCTGGGTAGACCCACCACGTAATCCATCGAAATCTGTTCCCATTTCCACTCCGGAATGGGTAACGGCTGTAGCTCTCCCGTGGGCCTCTGGTGCTCAGCCTTGACTTGCTGACAAGTCAGGCATCTCGCCACAAAATCTGCGATGTCCCTCTTCATCCCGTCCCACCAGTAAACACCTCTCATATCATGATACATCTTGGTGGAACCAGGATGGACGCTATATACTGATCGATGTGCCTCCTCAAGAATCTCGCGCCTCAGTCCCTCAGCATCTGGTACACACAGTCTGACTCCAAATCGTAGTACCCCCTGATCATCGATCACGAACTCGGAAAATCTGCCATGTCCAATCTGTGCTATGATCTCTGAACATCGGTCATCACTGAGCTGTGCCTCACGTATACGATCGATCAACTGTGGGCGTGCACGGACATGCGCTATCTGTCCTCCAATCGGCGTGAACTCGAACTATATCCGGCTGTCGCATAATATCTGCCAATCTGCTGATGACTGCTCCTGTACTGCGCTCAAACAAGATAGACTACTCCCGGGCCTCCTGCTCAAAGCATCAGCCACCACATTTGCCTTGCCCGGGTGATATAAGATCTCGCAATCGTAATCCTTCACTAACTCCATCCATCGGCGCTGTCGAAGGTTCAGGTCCCGCTGCTGGAATATGTATTTCAGACTCTTGTGATCCGTGAATATCTGGCACGACTCGCCGTATAGGTAATGTCGCCAGATCTTAAGTGCGAAAACCACTGCTGCCATCTCCAAATCGTGAGTGGGGTAGTTCTGCTCATGCTTCTTCAATTGTCGCGAGGCATACGCGATCACTCTAACATGCTGCATCAGTACGCACCCTAACCCCACTCGAGAGGCATCACAAAAGACCACAAATCCGCCTGATCCGGAAGGTAAGGATAACACCGGTGCCGTCGTTAGCCGAGTCCGTAACTGCTGGAAACTGTGCTCGCACTCCTCCGTCCAATCGAAAGGAACTCCCTTCCGGGTCAACCCGGTCAACGGTGTAGCAATACGGGAGAAGTCCTGCACAAAACGTCTGTAGTAACCGGCCAACCCCAAAAAGCTGCGAATCTCTGTCACCGATGTGGGTCTAGGCCAACGCTGAACGGCCTCGATCTTCCTCGGATCTACACATATACCGTCTCGTGAAATCACATGTCCCTAGAAGTCTACGCTGTCCAGCCAAAAAGCACACTTGGAGAATTTCGCATAGAGCTGGTGCTCCCTCAAGGTCCGCAATGTAATCCGCAGGTGCTGCTCGTGCTCCTCACTACTCCGGGAATACACCAAAATATCGTCAATGAAGACTATGATGAACAGATCCAAATAAGGCCGGAAAATACGGTTCATCAAGTCCATGAAGGCTGCTGGCGCATTGGTGAGTCCGAACGACATCACCAAAAACTCGTAATGGCCGTAGCGCGTACGGAAAGCTGTCCTGGGAATGTCCTCCTGTCGAACCCGCAGCTGATGATAGCCCGATCGTAAATCGATCCTCAAAAAGTACCCTGCCCCCTGAAGCTGGTCGAACAAATCGTCAATACGCGGCAAAGGATACCTGTTCCGCACTGTCACCCTGTTTAGCTGGCGGTAGTCGAAACACAGACGTAAACTGCCGTCCTTCTTCTTGACGAACAGGACTGGAGCACCCCAAGGGGAAACACTGGGTCGAATAAGTCCCTTGTCCAGCAAATCTTGCAACTGACCCTTCAATTCTCTAAGTTCCGCCGAGGCCATCCGATAAGGCGGTATGGAAATAGACCCCGAGCCAGGAACCAAATCAATACAGAAAGAAATGTCGCGCTCGGGCGGCAACCCGGTAAGCTCGGCAGGGAACACATTAGGAAACTCGCTGACAACCGGAACCTGATCCAATGGAACCTCTGTAGCGCGAGCATCGCAAACATAGGCGAGAAATCCCTGGCATCCCTTCCTCAAAAGCTGTCCAGCGCGAAAAGAAGAAATCACACTAGGAGGGGTGGCACCATGGTCCCCCAACACAACAAAAACCGACTCGCCGGGAAAACAGAATCTAACTGTCTTCTCACGGCAGTCCACAGAAGCATAGCACGTGGCTAACCAATCCATACCCAAGAGAACGTCGAAGTCCAACATCTCCAGAAGGTTCAAGTCGACAGGCAACTCTCTCTCGCCAATACAGATGGTACATGATCGGAACACGTGCCTAGCAACAAACGACTCTCCCACAGGAGTGGTCACCACAAGCGGCTGATCAAGCAAACCGGACTCTCTACCCAAACTCGGCACAAAGTGTGTGGATACGTACGAGTGCGTGGATCCGGGATCGAACAAAACGTGAGCATCAACTGAACATACTGGAAGGATACCTGAAACCACTGCATTGGACGCCTGCGCGTCCTGATGCGTCAAAGCAAAAACCCGTGCCTGTCCACCACCTGTAACTGACTGCCCTCTGCCTCGGTCATCTCGCCCTCTCTGAGCAACTCCTCCACGCCCACGACCTCTCTGTGCATGAGTCTGGCGCGGAGCAACGGTAGGTACAACGGGCAATGCCTTCTGGGGTGGTGAAGGTGGTAAAGTAACATGCGGTGCTGCCGCCTCCCTCCGGTGTGTCTCTGGACAATCTCGAACGAGGTGAAGTAGGCTGCCACATCTGAAGCAACCCCGCGGCGACTGCTGACTTTCCTGGGGATACGAACTAAACATCCGACCTCGTCCCGAATCTCTGCTACTCCTCGTACCAGAACGATACCTGTCGCGGCGTCTGAATGACTGCCTCCGTGCGGAAATACTGGTACGAACTCTCTTCGGCTCTGGAACTACCGAAGTCTCAGCAAGGTGCTCCTCGACTACTAGGGCTGCGTCTACAGCTGCTGCATAGGTCTCGTAGTGCTGCGCGCTGATCGCAAGGAACAGTGGTGTAAGCAAGCCTCGAACAAATCTCCTGACTCGCAACTCCTCGGTAGCCACTAAATATGGGGCATAGACTGCTAGCTCTGTAAACAGCACGTCATACTCTGCCACTGTCATCCCTGGCGTCTGGCGTAAGGACTCAAATCTGCGTGCTCGGGCATCCCTAACACTCTGGGGAAGGAAACGGGCTAGAAATATGGTCACGAACTCCGTCCAGGTCATAGGAGGAAGACCTGCTGCTCTGCCCTTCTCAACTGAATCACACCACTTCTGCGCAAGACTTTCCAGGCGAAAGCTCGCGAACTCGACCCATCTCGCATCTGCGCATCTGAGGGAACGGCATATCCTGGCCATCCTGTCGATGAAAGACTGTGGGTCCTCGGCTGTATCGGTGCTTGTGAAGACCGGAGGATTCAGCCTCATGAACTCTGATAGCGATACTGTAATCACCTCCGTGGCTGCAGGGGCAACTGGCTGTGCGGTAGGTACTATCGCGGTCTCTGGAACAGGTGGAGCTACCTCTGGTCGCTGCGCTCGAAGCGTCTCAACTAGCGATCCTATCATCTGGCGCATCTCCTGCATGCTAGATCCCACCGTCTGGCGCATCTTCTGCATACCAGCCCCTAGCATGGCGATCTGATCTGTCACGGAAGGAACAGCCTGCTCGGGTACAACGGGTGCACTGCCCGGATCAGTCCTCGTCTCGGACGAGTCAACACGAATCTCGGCCCTCGCGGCCGCTCTCTGTGCCCTCGTAGTCTCAGGCGGCATAATGGCCGAAAGAAAATTTGGATTCGATAAGAACACGGAGATCGAATCGCAAGAATGCATGTAAACAAGGAGGAATTTAAATCAACAAGTCCTAAGGTCGCGTAAGCGGAGTACCGTGTCGTGAGTATGCCGCGGAACATACACACGCTACGCTACCCTGCTGCAGCTACCTACTCCATCATACCAGGGTCATCCTACACTCCGAAGGTAAAACCTACGCTCTGATACCAACTTTGTCACGACCCGAGAGTTTCGACTCGTGACCGGTACTTAACCACGCAACGTCTACAGGCGTAACGCGGCTAAGTAAGCCGAACCCAGAAATCAAAACCAATAGATAAAGAGTGATTAAAGCATTTTCGTAAAAACAGTCATACATGTCCGAAAAACCTTTATTAATTTAGTAGAAAACCTTTTTTTTTAGTGCAAAGCTATAGTTTTATAATTTTGGCAACATTTCCTTTTTAAACATTTGTTCCGCAAGTCGGGTAAAAGCAAGGTGTAGCAGAAATAACAAGTGAAATGAATAAGCATCACAATATGATATACGATGCCGTAGCGAAGAGTACACAGTAAAAAGCAAGGACAATATCATAAAAGATAAGACTGCATAAAGTAAAGTCGGCTCACATGCGAGCTCGACACCAGAATACAAAATCAAACACATCGTCCTCACAACTGTCTCTAAGTCAATACAGAAAGGTAGATGGAGAATACTAGATACATCAATATACAACTGAAAGATAACAGATACCGTACAAAACCAACCTAACAGCAAAAGGCTAACTCGCCTCAGCAATGGTATCTGTGCCAAAAGATGCGGTAAACAGCCAGCCGCGACTACTCCCAAGGGCAACCTGCAAGTACTGTGGCACAACGGGGGTGAGTTGCCAACTCGTGAATAGAGATAACATATAAAGATGATCGCAAGCATGCACATATAGCGTGGCTCTACTAATGCCAGCAGATAATATCAATGCATGACAAACAGAGGATGCAATAGTAATGCAAGTACTCTAACAGGTAAATGCTACAGGATGAGATATATGGTAGTCAATACTGAGTATGGGATAAATAATATCTACATGGACTATGTCAACATGGAAAACAATAATCGGTGCCTCAGACTGCACCCAAATCCCAAATACACTCAGGCGCCGGCACACCCATCGGCTCTCAAATCCTGTACATCTCTGAAAAATCACGAGTGCCCAACATCGGCACCCAAAATATCATAAAATACTCGTGTCCAGCATCGACACGCAAATCCTCATGTATCGGGCTCCGTCAGTCCGGATCGGCCCCACGGGGTCCATCTGCGGTGTCGGTCCTCGGCCCCGGCAGTACGGATCATCCCGCATCCATCTCTCGACTCTGGTCAGTATCCTCCGGACAACTGCCAGGTCCAACCAATCACCGGTAGGTACTCGCCCGCCTCCAGGCTCAAGCGGCAAATCCCATGGATCATCTCGCCGAGGGGAACCATACCGGGCCCACTACGAACCCGCAAACGGAACATCCACTCCTCGAATCGGGTTTCAAGCACACGGCTCAGCACCGAGAAAACGCGTGGTGGACGCACCAAAATATCATATCACGAGGTACCGGGTTTTTCAAAATAGTGCATCTTTTCTTAAATAGTTCCACGGTCCTCAAAACCAGAAATCACATGAAAATCCATCACTGATAAGTAAATCCAATAAGTGGTACAATGTAAATCAATCCATGGTATGGGTATAAGGGGAAAACCGCTTTTAAAATAGTTTTCCGTTTTTAAAGATGTCATGCGGCTCCCAATGTCCAGGAAATCATCACCAATCATATGTAAGATAAGCTATAACAATATAATCATGGCAGCTCTACAGTGAGTGTGGCATGGCAATTACTAACGGTGTGTGTGTAGCATGCAAATAGTGCTCGTGCAACATAAACCGTTAGTAATAGTGCGGTGTTCTATCAGTTCTAAGCATATATCTATGAACACATAGCAGGGAAAGGCAATATGCAATGACAGTCCATGGGGTAAATGCAATATATATACTAAGGTCCTATCGGCCCTGACGCATAACGCCATGCGGGCGATATCCCCGTAGATGTGAAATCTACTCACCGTGTCTCGCGCTAGGTGTATCCAACAACTTGCTTACCCTTCTTCGCAGCGTCCGCCTCACTGGCCTGCGAACCTAGAATCACATAACAGATATCACACATAAGCTCAATTTCACAGAAATGCGACATTACGGTCCAACTAGAAACCCGTGTAGCAAACCAATCGCGCGTGTGCGCGATACGCTAAAACGTGTGATCACGCGCCTGAAACTACCCCGACGCGTCGCGATACGCAGAAACCCCAAACCTACTCACGTATCACGCGTGTCGCGAAGGTTTAGAAAAACGGCAAAACAGGTATTTGGTCCCAGATTTTTCTACAGAACTAAACTTACAAAAATATATATATAACAACACTCTACACACCAGCAGACACCTACAGGACCAAACCCTAACCCAAACCCTACCCATCTGGCTGCAATTGGCGGCCAGAAAGAAGAAATTGGCGGCCAAAGGGGTGAATTAGGGGGTCGAATTAAATCTTTGGTATCAGCACATCTCCACTACACTGCAGTATCCTCAATTTCATTCAGAACTCATTGGGTCAAAAGCAGTTCCAGAAAACCTCAATTTTGCACAAATACGATAAATTGCATCAATTTGGAAACTGGTGGTATTTTAGTGCAATAGGGGTTAAGCTAAGTTAATATAGCCTCAATAACTCACTAACAACCTACTGAAACCATAACGCATCACATTAGCACAAAGTTCCTACTAAACACCTCATATCGCACTAAAACACACTAAAAATCACTAACCGAAGCAAATCTACACTAACCAAGCAAACTAGGGAAGCAAGTTAGGAAGTATACCTCATACTTAACCCTAAGAAGCTGGAGGAAGAGGAAGAGGTGCAGGGAAGGGGCTGCACTAGGTGCTGGTGCTGCTGCTGCTCACTGTGCTGCTGCTACTGCCTCTGCATGCTGCTGCTTCTGGCCTCAGATGTTGCTGTTGCTGTGCTTGCTGCTGTTGCTGCCACTATGCTTGCTGTTGCTGCTGGTTCTGCTGGGGTTTGAGAGGTAAGTGTGTGTGTGTATATGTGAGAGTTGAGAGGAACAAAGAAATGAGAGAAAAACAACACTCAAGTGTCAACCCTCCTCTCTCTCTCTTCATTTAATGCAAGCATGGCTTGAGCCATGATGCACCCTCCCTCTTTCTCACAAGTCAACACCTGAAACAATTCAAATTAAAGTAGCTTTTAATTAGCTAATTAAACCCACTTAAAAACCCACAAGACTTAATCCTATGATTAACCCACCATGGTTAATAATTCATGGTATTAACTAAATTTAAAAACCCTAGTTTATCTGCACATGTGTGTGCAAGCCTAGGAAAATTTTGGAAAAATATTTATTAAATTAGGAAAAATATTTAAAACACAATTTGGTAAACTTTTTGTTAAAAACCATTATTTAAGTATAATTATTCTCTAAACATATCCTAAGGTGTTACATTCGACGAGGCAAGGGCCGATATCTCTTCACCGGGAGTGACCCCTTGGGTAGAAGTTTGCGTCAGGGTAATAACTTCACTATAGTCGATTATAAGTTGCTTTGCATCGCGGTATTCAGTTGGAATATCCTGCACCTCATTCCACGTGGAAAGAGCCGAGATCCCTTCATCGGGAGTGACCTCTTTAGCAAAGGTTTTTCGCCACTATATTTTTATAAAAAGCTATCAGGTTCCTTCAGCGATATCAAGTTCATTACGTTAATGGTTTTTCGCCAAAAACCAGCCGTAGCCCTCCGTCATTTCTTTTTGGTATTCAGTAGTATTCAAGCTATGCATTTTGGCCAAAGTCAAGGCATGGTGTTTGGTAGCTGCTGGGTATTCATTTGTTGCATAGATAGAGGAGTTGGTTTGGGACAGTCGTTCTGCTGATTGGCCAAAGTCAGGGCCATGTGCGGGTGGGTTCAAATTGACAAGATAATGACGGGAAGAACTTGGCATGTGACTTATGGCATTTTGGCTAAAGTCAAGGTCATAAGAGCATGGGGCAAAAATCACATCGGGAGTTTCTAAAGAAACTGAAACTTGCCAAGTATGCGCATACCTTCTGGAGTGTGATAACGTGAGTGGATTCCGTCACGTTATCATGCGATGAGAGTTGGATCCCGATTCCCACTGATGAGTTGGTTTACTCTTCGGGTGATCCTGATTGATTCTTCTTTCAGGTTTGGAGGAGAATTTAACAGTACAGTGGGAGGTTTCCTGATTAGATAAAGTGATAACCATTCTGATCTAGGTTAGAGTGCACGCAGAGTGTTTCTTTTCTCTCTCTCTTTGGCAGCGACCATTGACCGGCCCTAGACTATGACTCAGTGACCAAGTTGACTGAACCTTCTTAAAATAATGGCTTTTGGATTGTCCGAGTTGCATAAGTCATTGCAGCTCCTTCTTTTACCCTTTGCATTTCTCAGAACACCCCGTATTACTACGGACATCCACTTCCATTAGATAGATCCATCGTATGGTTATATACGAACTCGGAGGGACTTCTTCGAGGATGGATCCAGGTTCAGGAGAAATGGAATTGGTTTATTCAGTTGTCTTTTATTATCACCTTCTCTCAGGTTGCGAGGGCTCCTTAGTTTAGGAGAGTACACCTATTACGCTTATTGGATAGTCTTATTCCAAACCATAGGCAGGTGCCGAAAGGTAGGGAATGAAGAAAACCAATTAGCCTAAGTAGGGTGTACAGAAGGTAATAACTAAAGACAAATAAAGGGATTAGAAAGAGGGCAAAGTAAATTGCGACTGTTATCATTCATGACCAAACCGCGTACTTCATCGCCACTCCTATTTCACCTTTGCTTTTTTCCCCAGTTCGAGAGAAATAGAATAAGGTATTATTCAGTTGTCTTTTATCATCACCTTCTCTCAAGTTGCGAGTACTCCTTGGTTTAGGAGGGTAAACCTATTATGCTTACTGGATAGTCTTCTTCCAAACCATAGGCTGGTACCGAACGGTAGGGAAGGAAGAAAACCATTTAGCCTAACGATGGTGTACAGAAGGTAACGACTAAAGACAAATAAAGGGATTTGGAGAGAAGGCAAAGAATTATACGGTTATAGTCATGAATTGGATTATAGAAGAGGCATTACTAGGAATACCAGAATACCCCTACGAAACATTTTCATGTTTCAGTGCATTGTTAAAGGAAAACTGTTTTCCTGATTAGATACTTACTCCAGGGTATGTATTTACCAGGTTTCATTCTCATATCTGTATGGCTTTACAGATGATGAGTGGGAGTAAGTTATTGGGAATTAGGTAATCATCCTCATTATATCGGAATTTGTTGTAATTTGTGATATTTGAGGAAATCGCCTGGGTACAGTTTTCAACCTATGACGCATAGGTTTTGAGTTATTCAACTCAGCGGACTTATACAGAGTATTGTATGTTGTCCAGTGTCTATCAGGACAAAGGGGTTGGTCCTCGTACTATGTTCTATTTACTTATGACTTCTCTAGTTTTTAGACAAGTGTTTCGCAGAAATACAAGGTCTAAGTTTTGAGAAGTCGTGGGTATAAGAATAAAGTAGAGAACCAGGTATCGCAAGTATCGGGATTCTTCAAAGAGATCGAAGATGTAGATTCTTATGATTGGTATTCAGTTGATAGTAATGATTTTGAGAAACTTGTTTCTCTTTCGGGTTACTCATAATTGGATGCATTCCTAAGTTGAGTAATGTTGATTAGCCTCTCTCCATAAAGTTGAAATGCACTGGAAACAGCTGCATGATTAGAATCTGGTTCCAATTAAATCAGTGCCAAAGTTTCTATATTGGATATAGAATGGTTCATATCTTAACGATGTTAAGGTACGGGGAGTTGTCCGGCTTATGCTTAAAACCAGACTCTGGATAACTCAGGGCACGTTTCTGTAATGGCTGTTTGTGGGTTGGCCTAGGCTATGACGAGGGTTGACTTTCTACCATCTGGAAGATCAATAGTGATATTGTTCTTAACTCGCCACAGTTTTAGTAAAATGGATTTTTTTCAGAAAACAGTAGTGGGAGTATAGTAGAACTGGAAGTGATTCCAGAACCGCAAACGATTACGGAAAATTTAATAGGACCTAAAGATTCAATCAGGTTTGACATTCCAATAGCCACTCCGCAGATATGGTGGGTAACCTCAGACACCCGAGAGGTACTCCGGTAGCCTCAAGGACGGTGACAGGGAGGTTCTTTTTTACCCAGACTTGACACTACTGTTGTTCCAGACTATGAGACCAGACAGGAGGTTAAGTATAGCGTCGTTCTAAACTAGCTTTAGAAGTGCACGTATATATTATTCTGCCAGAGGGTTGTTGTGGTCAGTGGGAGCAGCGGAAGTATAGTGGGCAAGTAGCTTATGTCTATTTATAGACTTAAGCAGTTATAGCGGAGATAGATCATCTAATTTTGATATGACAGTCATGGGTTTGACTTCATCAGAATAGGGGATCGATCTGTTAAGAAGGTAGTAGAGTGTGATGTCCTGGTATTTGGATGACATACACAGAGTAGGAAGTAAAATTCCTATAGTACGATCGGTTGTACTGTTGTCGTACGATCGGTTGTACTGTTGTCGTCACACAGTTGTTTCTTCATAAAGGATATGGATATAATATCAGACATTCTGGTTACTAGATCTATGGTTTTAGATCTAGATTTGGGTAGTTTCCCAATGTGGGTACTTTGACAGTATTCTAATAGTTTTTAGAATAGATGACTCCTGGCATGGTGGTGTACCTGCAGGTGATGGAGTCACCCTCTCTAAAGGTGTCTTGCAGACTAAAGGGGAGAGGGATGTGCATGATTGGCAGATCACTTGCTTAGGCAATTGAGTCAATTATGAGATGTCAAGTACCACACCAGATGTTGTTTTTGCACTAGATGCGATAAGTTTATATTAATCCAATCCTGACGAAACATAAGGAAGCAGTTTTAGAACATAAGTGAATGTTCTACGGAATTGATGACGGCAGCCTCTTTCGGAGACGGTTATCATTCTTGGCTTCAAAGGTGACATGGATGACAGAGTGATTGTCAGAGTTATAGTTTTCCCTCTGATGAGGGACAGTATTATGGACAGGTGGTCCAAGAGGATACTGTGGGAGGCATGGTGCTGGATACTGATTAGGTTCAGTTATCGATACAGTTTAAGAAGATTGGATTTGGAGTTCATTTATGAACTAGGTCCCATCAGATATCCAGACATATTCTAAGACATGTATTACTCAATTCGGGAGATGGCTTTCTCCGCGAACTTGAGATTAAGAGAGACATAGAAAGAAACATCAGGCGGATCCACTCACTGAGGCTATTTCTGGAACACAATAGTTTTACAAACGAGCTTTGTGAAACTGATTAGTAGAGGAGTTGGGTGTTCGGTATCACATGGGCTGTGAGTATGCGACATCGCAATAATTAGCCTTAAGTGCAAGTGGGAGATTGTTGGATATAGTGCCCTCAAAGTCAATTATTGGATCCGTGATTGCAATGATTGAGGAGGACCTATACCGGTAGGACAGTCTTACTCGAGATGATAATATGCTATCTGGTTTGCCTTTATCAGTCGTGTATAGGTTCAGGTGACTGATCACTGTTACACTTTGATAGAGCCCTTAGGATCTTGCTTGACTACCAACAGTATGATGGTGATCATATACGTGAGAGTTGGGTGGTCTATAAGCATATCCTTAATTGTGGTCCCTAGTCGTGGGAGTTTCGAGACAGGGCATCGATACTCCGGAGTAGCCTAGTGTATACAGTCGAGACCCCGACGAGGGGCGGTGGCCGGTCTCACAAGCCACTGGTGTCAGTTGGATCACCTAAGATGTATACAGGTGCTCATTGGGTTATGAGTACACCGGACAGGACTCACCGGGAACCTACTAGTTGGTATTATACCTATCGTCAGATAACAGTTCCCTGGTGACATGTGTACAGGTTAGTTCATCGACCTGAGGTCGTCATTTGTCTCGTGTGAGTTCCCACTGTTCTTTGATTTCTACACTACCACGGCTCAAAGGAGTCGTGCAAACAGGTATTTTTTGGTTACAGTCCCGAGCCACATGGAGGCAAGTGAGCGGATCGGCAGGGGATTCGTCTCTCCCGGTATTGGGGGTGAGATCGCGCTGTGTCTAGGAGAGCCATTACACAAAGCCCTCGGCCGAGGTAGGAGATTTACTGGTAGGTACTCCAGTAGTATCTCAGGGTGTTTTTGGGCTACACTCCAACACGACTTATACTGTTATTGGGGGTCTGACGTTACCAGCCCCTAGGCCGATATGCGATACTCATAGACGAACGGACCGGACTGTATGTATATTGTCACTGTTAGGCTCAGTAGGGTTCCAGGATGAGTTTGCTCATCGGCTTCCCTTGAGGTCACTACATGGGCGGCCGTTACGCACAGCTAGTGCCGCTGACGGCTTGTGGTTAAACCCACTGCCAGGGTACCGACGAGTCATTAGAGTCCCCTACAGATAGTTTTCCAAGTTCGGGCGAAACGTTGTAGAGGACGTATGGTTTTATGGCAGGGTTCGGAAAATGCACGTGCGTTTATGCACGTGTCATATTTCGGGCAGATAATACTGGTGGGCTTTGGTTTAAGCCGGATCCGAGTATTATATTGTGTAGATATAATATCTTCGTCTCAGTCGCATTTGTATTAGGTTGTAATACAAATGAGGGTATGTTTATACTGTTACGGGGTTATCCTGAAATTCGTTTCAGGATCGCTTTTGGAAGTTGCCGGTTTCCAGTTTTCTATCACCCGCTTTAACATTCGGTTAAATGCGGATTTATCTTTTCTTGAGGTGAGTCATGAGTGTGGAAGGTTCTAGAAGCTTCTAGATAGTGACGAGGCTTCATGACTCATTAGTGCATTAATGGTTTTTGATGACTAGGTTAATGACTCTTCATTTGCATTAAATGGTTGTTGCTAGGTGTATGATGAATCATTCATATCATTTAATGTTATGGTCACTCTCCCTTGCTCCTACCCTCACCCCCTCCTCATATATGGCCGGCCCCTCCCCTCCTCCTCACTCTCTCACATGGTTGTTAATTTGGGAAAAAATTATAGTTTTGGATTCATGGAAATTAGATAGCTAGATTTCTCATTTCATTCTATCCAAAAAGGCAATTTCATTAATCGTTCATCCATAGCTTTGGATGTAACGAGACAAAGTGTTCTACTCATTCTCTACATCAATCTTGGTCATTTCTTTTGGCAAACATGATGACCGAGTTACCTCGGGTCAGAGGCGGAAGCCCGTTTAAAGATCCGTTGACGTGGTGCCACCTGGACGAGAAGACCGGAGATCGAGGAGATCGGAGCAGCCGCAACAAAGCGTGGGATGATGGTTAAAGACCGAAGGACTCGGATTGTTCGGTATAACATTTCTACCCACTTTATAGTTTGTTAGTTTAGCAATAATGGCAGATCCGGGTTATAGTATACGATAGCGCCAGTTAAAAAGTTTTTATTCCGCATTTGGTGTCTGATTGACGGCCGGGGCGCTACCGTAGACTTACAACGTATAACGCCATGCGGGCGATTCCCCTGTAGATGTTAAATCTACTCACTAGTGCTCCATGCTAGGTGAATCCTACCACCCGTTTCCCCCCTGTAGCAGTGTCCGTAGTCCCCGCCTGCGAACCTGCAATATTAAAACAATAAAGCAACTATATATTAATAATAGTTATAAAACACAAACAAACTAAATTAGACCGACGCAATAACACAACTCCTACTCTCAAGTGTTCGTATTGTGGGTAACGTGCGTAGCGACACAATGAAAACGACTTAAGAGCAAAACCACGCAAACAGCACGATCCGTGTCGTATCACGTATCGCGCGGACACAAAACGCTAGAAACTGCCTATACGATCCCAGATTTTGCATACTGTGTAAACTAAATAAACAAACAAGACCAACAGAACCCAAACCACTGTAGACACCAACACAGACAAACCCAAACCCTAGCTCCTCTCCATGGCCGGGGTTGCCGGACCTCCCCTTTGCCGTCGCCGGCCCTGGCCGGTGGCCTAGGTGTCGTGCCTCAGGTGGTGCTCCAGTGTCCCTAGTACATCACTTCAATTTTGCTTAATTTTCCAGTATTGTTCCCGGGTCATAGCAGTTTCCAGATGTTGAAAAACGACAACAAAATACGATATTAAAATACGATATTTTGCACAATATGGAAAACCTATGGTATTTTTGTGAAACCTGGGTTAAATCTCAATTGAGGTGACCTAATAACACTAAAATAAGCTAGGTTAACCAACTCAATCTCATTCTAACCAAAATTCCACATAAATTACCATATTTAGCACAAAACTAACTTAAATCGCAAACCGAAGCTAAACTACACACAAGCTAAGCAATAAGGGGAATTGGGTTCAAGAATTATACCCTATGAAACCCTAGGAAGTAGGAGAAGAAGTGGATGGAGGAGATGAGGGCTGCTGCAGTTGCTAGAGCTCCTGCTGCTGCTGCCATAAGTTGCTGCTGATGCTGTTCTGCTGTTGCTGCTGATGTTGTTCTGCTGCTGTTGCCTTGCTTCTGGTGCATGAGCTGCTGCTGATGCTGATGCTGCTGCTTCTCTTGTTGCTGCTGCTGATGCCTTCTGCTGCTGCTGCTCTTGCTGTAGGTGTGTGTATGTTTGAGAGTATGAGGGAATGAGAGGAATGAGAGAAATGAGAGCACAAATGAGAAATGTGGGAAAACAATTCAACCCCCCTTTCTCACTCTCTCTCACTTAATTAATGAAGCATGGCACAAGCCATGTAGCACCATGCTTTTCTCCTTCTCTCATGGTCTACATTTCAACCCATATAAAAATCATTTTCATTTTTTATTAAAACCCTTTTCATTTTAAAAACAACCATGAACAATAAAACCAAAACACTTAATACAAACTAAAAAACCTAGATTAGGGAATGGTTAGTTCACCATGTTGCTAATCATGGTTAAACCCCAAATTACTACCCTAGTTAACATGCACAAGTGTGTGCAAGGCTAGGAAAAATCTAATATTAAATAGGATAAAATAATTGGAAATCAATTTGGTAAACTTTTTATTAAAAACTATATATTAAAATATAATTATCCAAAAACACATTCTAAGGTCCCTTCACTGCGATCATCATATACCCGGACTCTAGAGAGGCTCCACGAAGAAAATGATGCAAACTTGCTTCCGAACTTCGATAACAAAGATGATCTACCTTGAAGTTTCTTTAACGCAAGCTCTCACTCACTAATGAAGTGAACACCCTAATCTAAATGGCTAGGATAGATTAGGATGATGAAGTAGGATTTTAGCTCTCATTTGTTTTCATAATCTCACTCAAAATCATCACTAATGAAAAAGCTAGTAAGCTTTTTCATCAAGAACTCAAGGAAGAAGAAGAAGAATCCTTTTGTGATGAATAATGAAACTCTAGTATGGTTAGAATTGCAACCATGGGTTAAGTATGTAGACTTAACCCATGTAGAGATTTAAATAGGGTAAAGGGTTGGGTTGGGTTAAGGAAATATCTATGCAAAATATCCTAGTCAAAGTCAAAACTTCAAGAAGCTTCTTGAAAGCTTCATGAAGACTTAACCCTAATCCAAACCCTAACCTCAATTATACTCCACAAAATATGTTGCATTTATAACCATAACATATTACAATATTATATATCACATATACAATATTTATTGTAACAAAATAAAATAATACAATTAACATATATCGCATATATAACAATGTATTACCCGAGTGAGAAAAAGAATCTTTTAGTGAGCTTATATTAGTTAATGTAATTTAATATATCAAATATATAATTATACATTAAATTATCGAATCAACACTTGATCCGATAATCCGGCTATTTCACAAATAACCGACTAATATAATCTGTATCAATTCATCGAATCAACACTTGATCCGATGACCCGGCTATATCACATATACCCGACCGATATCTCATATCATGAGAATCTAGTACAGTATCACATATACGTATTGTTCTCGATCCCGCACATATCACATATGTGCTCCTACTCCGTTTTGCCTGAGCCGAGAAACCTCTGTGTAGGACTCTAAAGAATCGTCAATACGCCGGCAGTAGGTGATGATCATATCAAACACCCACAAGTTGCAAGCGATCAGCAAAACATAACAGCCACCCAGGTATTGAGCGATCAGAAGATCAACAAGCAAGCCTGTACATTCTCCTGCGAATCCAATCAGTAACACTCCCGTATAGTCCGTTCTCTTCGTCTGATATGTCGCATATCTTGCCTAGGGGTGGTAAACGTCAGACCCCAGTAGCTTGATAAGTCGTGTCGATATGAGGTCTATAACAGTTCGAGAAACTACTGATAACACTTACCAGTAAATCTCAGCAACCCTGGCCAGGGATTTCCAGTTATAGCCAATCGAACACAGCGCAACATCAACTCCCTATACCGGGAGAGACGAATCCCCTCCTATCGCTCATTGCCTCCATGTGATTCGGGACTGTACCCAAAAGCCACCTTTTTGCATGCCCTCTTGGACGTGGTATGATGGAAATCAAAGCACAGTGGGAATCACACAAGACTCTATGACGATCTCGGGTCTACAGACTACTCTGTACCAGTGTCACCAGAGAACTGCCATCTGACGTGAGGTATAATACCATCTGGGAGTTCTCAGCGAGTCCGTCCAGTGTACCCAGTATCCACTGAGCACCCGTACACCATCCTTGATGTCAAACACCGATGGATATGGGATCATCCATCGCCCATCATATGGGTCAAGAGGCGTATACGCTAGTCTACTCTGGTGTATCGATTCCCTGTCTCGATACACCCTCGACTAGGAACAGTTATAGGATGTACTCGTCGACTACCGTGGCCCCACTAGTATGATCTCATCATAGTCCCAGTAGTCGAGTACATATCCTAAAGGCTTTATCAACATGTAACATAGAGACAATGAGAGTACATGTTAAGATAAAGTGCAACCAGATAGCATACTATCATGTCGAGTAAGACAATCCTCCCTACATATGTCCAAGCATCCACTACAATATACATCACTATGTACAGTAATGGCCTCTAGGGCAAACATATAACTAACAAGTACATCGTACGTGAAATGCTATCAGGTATACGTATCTACAATATATCCGAGTCGTTGAATCTATCAATCGGCATCCAGCCTCACAACATCACGTACGGTATAATCCATCGTACGGCATCCTCTAGTCAAGGTTTTGGATCAATCATCAAGTAAAACTCATCACGTACGGTATCCGTCGTACAGCGGCATTAAACCATTAGGGATCCTATCAACCTATATCACAATGAGGGTACGGACCTAACGTCTCGTACGGCATATCACTCATGATTCACAACATTATATATATCTATATACCTATATCCCAGGTCACATTCATATCAATCTCATATCATGGGACCGACAAAGGTATTAATTATCTCATATCGACTCACATCCGTATAACGACATAACAAACCAAGTCATCATATCTCATCGTATACTCTTTTCATCACATCAATATCTCACATCAAGTCATCTTCTTAATCTCAGATCATATTTATCAACCTCATAACATGCCACTATAATCTCATACTGATTCTCTTTCACTACACACACACATATATATATATATATCGTGATTCACATTCACGTTTCACATCCTTATATATCAATTCGAGACATCATTTCTATTATATCATGTCACACTAAACCATACATTATAACCTTAAGTCGTGGTATATCTTGTCTCCTACTAATTCTTTAACCATATCAATATGTTTCTAACATGGTTTCCTTAACCATATTCTATATATATCGGTTTCCATTAAAATTTGCGGGGGTTCTATACACCATCCACCCGACTTCCCCCGTAGATATAAATCTACTCACCTGCGGAACTCCTTGTTCAGCCGTAGTTGATGTCCTTCATCGTCTCGGAATCCACGCGACGGTACCTACAATCAATACACAATCGCAATACCATTAAAATCAAGTCCAGAAAACCAATACGGCACACGGTGCGCTCATAGGTTAGAACCTATAGCCTACGCATGCAAAAACAACCAAACAACCCTTGTCGTTAACGTACGAACATCCAACGACCCAATATAATATCAAATATCAAATCCCAAATTCATAAATCACAAATACCAAATTCAGCAACTCAGGAAATGACTCCCAGATTTCATCTTAGGCTAATTGGGTCAAAACCAGCAGATACAGGGAGTTGTTAATAGGTATTAGGAGCTACAGCTAAAAACCCAACCCCAGACACTACTAAAAATCCGGCGACATCACCTGTTTTCTGAGCTCGCCGGCCATATGGAGGAATTGGCATCTCGTGCTTGGGTGGTGGTCTTCTGGTTGTTTTCCTAGGTCTATGGACTTGCTAGATTTTCTCATAAATGCCCCAGAAAGCTCCAGATTCACTGTAGGCCAACATACTTCATAAAACCAACTCGGGTAAATTTCTAACTTCGTAATTTGGGTTCTATTCTCTGTTCTAGGTCCAGAAATCAATCTCTACGGTTTTGTACATACTCACTACAGATCACAAGTCCACAAAATCACCCAAACCCTCTTTAAGAATTTCCAACATCACTAATCAACATCGATTTAACTCTAAACTAAAAATAGTTTGAACTAAACACAATAACTTAACTAGTGTCTAGAATTATCCTCATTTGGAAACTAAAGAATTTTCTTGAGTTGCTCAAAGTCTTTAAAATCCAACTTTGAAAGGTCCAAAGTGTTGAGGATGAGGTGGGGATCATTTTTAATGAAGGGAGTATAGGGTTTTGGTGAAGATTTTGTGATGGATCATGCGAGTAGAAGTGAGGGGAGCTTGAAGATGAAGGAGTTGAAGAAAATAATGGGGAGGGGAAAATGATGGCAGCCCCATCTCTCTCTCTCTTATTCTCACCCACTCTCTCAATTATTCATGCCATGTCACTCTCTCTCTCTCTCTTACCCATTCTTATTACTCTATTCTATTTCCTTTTCTCTTTTTCTTTTAAAACTAAATATCAACAAATACCAATGAAACAACATGCAACCAAATGCAACATTCCATGGTGCACTAACCATGGAAAAATATTGGAACACAGATTTGGCCTAATGTGATTAGTAGTGCACTAATCAATTTTTATTCAAACTGCATATAATTAATTATAAAAATACCAAATCCGATAAATATAATTTTAAATGAATAAATCATTTTAATCTCCAATTATTTCACAAATATTGGTATATATTTATAACATTTTACGAAAACTCCAAATTCGCAAATCAGGTAGTTTTCGCGAAATAAATTATTTTAATATTAAATTCCAAAAATAATATTTTATATTTTCTGAAATGTTACAATCTTCCCCCTTAAATAAATTCGGTCCCCGAATTTAAATTTAAATCCCCAAATACTAAAACATTTTAATAATCAGCTCAAATCAACGGGGCTCCAAAATCACGGAAGATATAGAAATAATACAGCGCATCGTGTGCGCCTGAAAACGAGGACGAAACTCAAAATCGAACTCCGTCAAGCGTCACGCAAATCATCGAATTTGCACGCAAATCATCGGAGTTACAAGGGAGATACAGATCTCGAAATTCACTACTGAAATCCAATATGCACTAGTCAAATACTATAATATGTGTGTATTACGCATCCTTGGAAAAATCTCTTAAAACAGAATAAAACACATGCAAAATCTTTTCTGAATACCCGCGTGATGCGTAACTCGTGGCATAAGTGACGGACACTGATTGTAAAGTAATAAATATATGTTCATATATGTTTTGCTTAATTATACGTTCCGCCCTTTTAAAATATCCCAAAAGGTTTTCCTTTCTAAACGTTCGTGTCGTTCACGGATACGTAGGAAATAGCGAGACTATAGCTCCATTTTGAAAACCTCTTGTTAAACTTTTTATGCATGCAAAGTACTCAGGTACTGTCCTCATATCGGTCATATTCGGCTACTACTTAATATAGTGCCCATCATGAAAATAAAGTGCTCAAGAGCAAAATCAGCCCCAAAAGGCGTGTCCAATAATCATGTGCGTCTGGTGCGCACGAAAATCAAATCCAAACACAAGTGCCACAATATGCACGAAAGCAAAACTAAGCGCAACGGGTGTGTACGAAAGCATCTGTCCAGTGCAACGGGTGTGCACGACAACAACATCTAGTGCATCTATAATGTATGAAAATCTCAATCCAGTGCAACTAACATACACGAATGAAAATCCCAATCGAGTGCATCCCGTGTGCACAAAATCACATCTCATATCATGCGTCCAACATGCATAAAATCCAAATCAAGTGCATCCGTCATGCACGAATGAAATATAAATCAAGTGCATCCAACTTGCACGAATAAAATTTAACTCAAGTGCATCCGATACGCACAAAATCCAATACCAAGCGCCTAATATGAGGAAAAATCCAACCCAGGTGCGTCAGGTCCGTATAAAGCATCTAGTGCAGTAAAGCGCACGAAAACGAACGTCAATTGGAAACACGCACAAAAACATAAATCTGGTAAAACGAATGCTCAAAGACATAAATCGGGTGCAACCAATGTACGGAGTACGAATATAGTGCAACCAATGCACCAAATACCAAGCTGGTGCAACAAATGCACGAAATAAAAATCTGGTGCAACAAATGCACGAAATACGAATCTGGTGCAACAAATGCACAAAATACAAATCCGGTGCAGCCATTGTACGAAATACAAATCCGGTGCATCCAGTGCACGAAATACTAATCTAGGGCAACAAATGCACGGAAACTCATCAATAACTCAAATGTGTATAAAAAGCAAAACCGAGTGTACCAAAGTGTATAAAATCAAAAACGTGTGCAACAATGTGCACAAAATCCATATCAATGCACTGCTAGCACACGTAAGCTATACCGAGTGCATAAATCAAATCGAGTGTGTACCACATGCATAATCAAATCAACCGTATGAAATCCATGAAATCATAAACACGTGCTACCAAGGCACAAAATCGACATCAAGTGCAATAGATATGCACAAATCGCAAACCAACACAACGGTGTATAAAACATATATCAAGTACAATAACTATGCACAAAAATTTAAATTTCTAGCAGATGCAGCTATGGTGCACGAAAACAATATCATGAACTCAATCATCAAAACTCAAATCCAAGCGATATAAGCATGATACTCGGATCACAAATGCAAATCGCAACAAATGATATTGAGGTACACCTCCTATAATATCGAAAAATGTCTGCATGCCCAAAACTGGCAGAGCAAGAACATCCGCTTGCCTCCTGCTCACGGTATGGCGTCCTCTATCTCTCGGTCTTCAATTCTCTATAGATTACCGATCTCACAATCCATCGACTCATCGGCCCGGTCAGGTGTGCTAACGGAAACGACTCCGCTCTGGCACTCCTCTGGTCATCTCTAGGCCAATTAGTATGACCACTTGTAAGCAGCACGTCACTGGCGTCGGCCTCTGGCCCTATGAATACACATGACATAACTGATCCTCGGTGCAACTCTTATCGCAACAGTGTCCTGGAAGGCACCTGCTCAAGGTCACTTCTGATCTCGCCTCTGCCGAACTATACGGAGGCTGGTACTCTTACATAATCTTTTTTCGTTTTCTGGACATCTACGTTCTAAGCACAGCATTTTCTCAGGAACTGTCCATATCCCAACGCCTCTGTATACATATCAGATCTCTAATCTCAATGGGGAGTAACAAAAGCTCGTTAACATCTCGCACGAACCACTTGTCCCACTTGTCTTTATTATCGTCCACTTCGACGTCACGTCATGTCATCTGCGTACTGTAATTGTTCTTGGATACAGTCAATCTGAAGTCTCCCACATGGACTTAAATCTATGAACTCGGTATCTTCATCACTCTGTTGAAGGTATCTAGCCGAATACGTCCTTGGGAACTCGTCCCAACCATCGGAGGAATATACTTTATTCATCCGCTCTCGATCAACTCACAACGTATCTGGGTGAGGTCCTTTATCCAAAGCTGGTCAACTTACTGATCTCACATCGGATCATCCAACGAACAACGTCATCTCTTGATTGATCTACTCTAGATCTGAATAAGATTCTCCACACTGGGAATCTTCAACTCAACTGGGCCTGCGTTGGCGCATCAAATCAGACGAATCATCTCAGTCGCTCAACTCCACTCAAGATAGACTAGCTATCTTCTGTCACATCTCTGCCTGGAAGCTCCAGCGATCTCAGCTCATAAAGTCTGGAGGCGACATCCGATCAATCTCAGCAACCGCTGGGTCATCTGTCTGCACGGTAGACGACATCACAAACTCTGAGGTAGGCTGTACATCAACAGTCCTCTCACAACTGGCAGACTCTATCAATGGTCCGATCATCCGGTGCAAAACCGTACACTCGCCTCAAATGAGAGGTCCCAACACAACACGACTCGAGACGTTCCCATGTCACCAGAAAACACGACGGTCAGTCCTCGTCTATGACGAGCTCGCCCTGACCGCATTACTAGCAGCAACTCAATCTGTGCTCAAACCATGGTGACAGGAACTTCAAGTATCTATCGATGAAAACAGATCAAAGGAATGAAAGGAATCAACAGATCCAGAATGGATACATGATCATAAGGAGGGACGGAATCAGTGAAAGTATGATCATTGAAACGAATAGTGTTAGTTATATGTATGCCCTAGAGGCCATTACTGTACATATGATGTATATTGTAATGGATGCTTGGACATATATAAGGAGGACTTTCTTGCTCGACATGATAGTATGTTATCTGGTTGTACTTTATCTTAACATGTACTCCGATGTCTCTATGTTACATGTTGATAAAGCCCTTAGGATATGTACTCGACTACTGTGATTATGATGAGATCATACTAGTGGGGCTACGGTAGTCGACGAGTACATCCTATAACTGTTCCTAGTCGAGGGTGTATCGAGACAGGGCATAATACACCAGAGTAAACTAGCGTATACGCATCTTGACCCATATGATGGGCGATGGATGATCCTATATCCATTGGTGTTTGACATCAAGGATGGCGTACGAGTGCTCAGTAGAGACTGGGTATACTGGACGGACTCGCCGAGAACTCCCAGATGGTATTATACCTCACGTCAGATGGCAGTTCTCTGGTGACACTGGTACAGGTTAGTCTGTAGACCCGAGATCGTCATAGAGTCATGTGTGATTCCTACTGTGCTTTGATTTCCATCATACTACGTCCAATAGGGCATGCAAAAAGGTGGCTTTTGGGTACAGTCCCGAATCACATGGAGGCAATGAGCGATAGAAGGGGATTCCTCTTTCCCGGTATAGGAAGTTAATGCTGCGCTGTGTTCGATTGGCTGTAACTAGAAATCGCTGGCCAGGGTTGCTGAGATTTACTGGTAAGTGTTATCAGTAGTTTCTCGAATTGTTATAGACCTCATATCGACACGACTTATCAAGCTACTGGGGTCTGACGTTTACCACCCCTAGGCGAGATATGCGACATATCAGATGAAGAGACCAGACTGTATGGGAGTGTTACTGATTGGATTCGCAGGAGAATGTACAGGCTTGCTTGTTGATCTTCTGATCGCTTAATACCAGGGTGGTTGTTACGTTTAGCTGACCGCTTGTAGCTTGTGGGTATTTGATATGATCATCACCTACTGCCGGCGTATTGACGATTCTTTAGAGTCTTACACAGAGGTTTCTTAACTCAGGCAAAACGGAGTAGGGGCACATATGTGATATGTGCGGGACCGAGAACAATACGTGTATGTGATACCGTAATTAGATTCTCACGATATGAGATATCGGCCGGGTATATGAGATATAGCTGGTTCATCGGATCAAGTGTTGATTTGATGAACTGATACAGATTATATTAGTCGGTTATTTGTGAAATAGCCGGTTTAACGGATCAAGTGTTGATTCGATAATTTAATGTATAACTATATATTTGATATATTAAATTACATTAACTAATATAAGCTCACTAAAAGATTCTTTTTCTCACTCGGGTAACACATTGATATATATGCGATATATGTTAATTGTATTATTTTATTTTGTTACAATAAATATTGTATATGTGATATATAATATTGTAACATGTTAGGGTTATTAATGCAACATGTTTAGTGGAGATTAAACATGGTTAGGGTTTGATTTGGGTTAATCTTTTCTAGAACCTTCTAGAAGGTTTTGTTTTGTTTTGTGCAAAGATATTTGTGTTGATATTTTGCATAGATATTTGTTTAACCCAACCAAACCTTTTAACCATGGTTCAATCTCTACAAGGGTTAGTTCTTCTAACTTATACCATGGTTGCATTTCTAACCTCACACTTGAGTTATTCATTTTTGATCACAAAAGGATTTTGATCTTCTTCTTCTTCTTCTTGCTTGAAAAGCTTTCTAGCTTTTTCAAAAGTGAAGAAAATGAGTGAGAAATAGAAAACAAATGAGAGCTAAAATCCTACTTCATCATCCTAATCTATCCTAGCCATTTAGATTAGGGTGTTCACTTCATTTGTGAGTGAGAGCTTGTGTTAAAGAAACTTCAAGGTAGATCATCTTTGTTATCGAAGATCGGAAGCAAGCTTGCATCTTTCTCTTTGTGGAGCCTCTCGAGAGTCCGGATACTCGATGATCGCAGTGAAGGGACCTCAACACGGAGCTTTAGAAGTGAAGGAACGGACTACAAAGGTTGTAATCCCAAACTCTTAGATGTAAAGATGTTTACATGCTTTGTTTTGCCTACTCTCTAGTTTAAAGATCTTGGTTAGGCTTGTTCGGCACGTCTAAATTTTAAATCGGGCATGATTGATGCCTTATAGACCCTTGTGAGAGTGCCTAGTAATCCTACAGTGGTATCAGAGCCAAGCTAGAGGTTTAGGTGAAGTCTAGACGAAGTTTAAAGTCCGATCGAACTCCGAACACCCGTAAAACCCTAGTTTCTGTAATTTTTTTCAAACGTTGATATTTTTCATATTAAAAATGCTCAGAAAAATCAGCAGGTGATTTGTTAGATTACTGTGCAAAACGACCCTATAATACATTTAATGCGCCTCGGAACCGCGGCAATGACCTCGGAACCGCGGCAATGACCTCGGTTCCGCGGCCAAACAGTAAAATTGTAGTTTGGATTTTACACTGTAATATCCGTACAGATTTCCTGATTGTTCTGGGAATTTTTATTCTACTCAAGTGTTGAGTTTTCTGGGTTGTATTGGGAGCTCGTTGATTCGATCAGAAAGTTTAACTTCGTTTATTTTTCCGGGTAATTTTTAGAATGTGTTAAAATGTTCTAACGGATATCAATAACTCACTTTTTCCCCTGCCGGAAAATTTCCAAGTGTTGGATTTTTCCGTAGTTTAAGAACGTTCTAAGTCGTGCAAGTAACGCGGTGGACCCTCTAGAAGACAACAAACCATAACTCGATTGTGTGACCGTCTGAACCGCCTCTAAACCTTAGGGTTTGGGGCAGTACGGTGTGCTGTAAGTCCATGCTACCTCTCCCGGTACTTTCGGGCATGCGGAATTTGATAAAAATGATTTTCTTAAAGATGGTAACATGGACTTAAAACCCGGATCTTTGTTAAACATCTAACTAACAACCTAAGTAGTAGTCGTTAACTACTCAGTTAGGGGGTTTATACCTTTCTTGTCTTAAACTCCTTCGTCTTCAAACCTCGATGGTGGTCCGGATCGGCTTCTTCCCGTCGTCTCCTTACGCCGAAGATAGATCCACCTGAAAGCTTCAACCTTTGGCTCCTTCTTCGATCTTTGAAGAAACTAGTTCACTCAGTTTGCTAAACCTTGTGAACTAGAGTGAGTAGAGAAGAGTTTGTATGGGATTTTATCTATGGTTCTTGATTCTCAACTCATGAGACAAGTGAACCATAGAGTCAAGAGAGGGAGCATGAGGAAGAGGGTGAGAGCAAGAGTATGAGAGCTCAAGAACAAGAGAGAGAATGAGCAAGTAAGAATGAGCCTCTCTTTTGTCTTTCACCCTCTCATAATCCAAAACAATGATAACATATCATATCAATCAAGTGTTATGTGATGGTTTAAGCAACCATAGCCATATCATTTCATGCACTCATTTTGCACAAAAGAGCAAGCAAGCAAAAGTCTTTGCCATGAAATGATAGCTATGGTTATCATGATGGTCAACTAGTCAAGCCTAGTCAACCGGTCAACAAAGTCAACAAGTCAACAACCATGTCACCATAATACTTAATTAATATAATTGTTAATAACATATCATATTCTCATTAGGGTTGAGCAAAAAGTCAATAGTCAACGGACAACGGTCAACAACCCTAATGAGAATCCTCTGCCTCTGTCTCTCCGTCAACTGTGCATACACACCCGCATCCGCGTTCCGAGGAACACGAATACATACTGGATAAATCCAATCCCAAAAGGTACACTAGGATCTGGCTTAAACCAAAGCCCGCTAGTGTAAACTGTCCGGACACTGTACGTGCACAAGTGCACGGATGTGACCGAACCCTGTCGCAAAACCATGCGACCTGTCGCAAAACCATGCGACCTCTACTCTTTTGCCTGAAGGCGAATAGCTTTCTGTGTGGGACTCTAAAGACTCGACACTACGCTGGCAGTGGGTTTAACCACAGACCGCAAGCGGCACTAGCTGTGCTTAACGGTCCCCAGGTAATGCCGACAAGAAGACAGACGAGGCGAAACCCATCTGAACTCCTACTGAGCCTGAATGTGACATTCTCCGTACAGTCCGGTCTGTTCATCTGGTACATCGCATGGCGGGCCTAGGAGGCGGTAAACGTCAGTCCCCCAATAGCGGTACAAGTCGTGTCGGAGTGAAGCCCAAAACACCCTGAGATAACACTGGAAGCCTACCAGTATATCTCGTTTGCCCTGGCCAGGGACTACTCGTGTAATGGCTCTCCTAGACACAGCGCGATGTCAACCCCCAATACCGGGAGAGACGAATCCTGTCTAACCGTCACTGCCTCCAAGTGTTTCGGGACTGCACCCAACTACCACCTGTTTGCACGACTCCTTTGAGCTGTGGTAGGGTAGTAATCAAAGTACAGTGGGAACACACTCGAGACGAAGTGACAGTGTCAAGTCAGCGGACTAAGCTGTACTCATGTCACCTGGGAACTGATAACTGACGATAGGTATAATACCAACTAGTCAGTTCCCGACGAGTCCTGTCCAGTGTACTCGTAACCCAACGAGCACCCGCATACTATCTCAAGTACGACGTACCGACGGCTGTGGGACAGACCGTCTCCCACACTGGGATGAGAAGCGCATGCGCTAGTCTACTCCGGAGTATCGATGCCCTGTCTCGATAGTCCTGCGACCAGGGACTTGCATAAGGATGTGCTTATAGATTACCCAGCCCCACTAGTGTGACTGCCATCACAACGCTGGTAATCAAGCAAAGATCCTAAGGGCTCCACTAATGTGTATAGGCGATATACTAAAATAAACACATGTACTCATTGAAGTAGAAACAAACCAAGTAGCATACTACTATTTTGAGCAAGATTGTCAATACAAGGTGAATATCCCAAGCTTCCATCAAGTAATATACAAACTAGTATGATACAGTAATGGCCTCTAGGGCATATACATTAACAATCTCCCACTTGCACTAAGGCCATGTACTGGCGTATCGAAGACCTATCATCTCGATCAGCCGCTCGAACTGAGTCTGGGGTAAGGCCTTCGTGAGTGGATCAGCAGTGTTATCTTCCGTATTCACTCTCTTCACCTCGATCTCCCGGCGATCAACGATCTCCCTGATCAGGTGGTACCGCCTCAAAATATGCCTGGACTTCTGATGGGACCTGGGTTCCTTCGCTAAAGCTATAGCGCCGTTGTTGTCACAATACAGCGGTATTGGATCAACACTGGTAGGAACCACCTGAAGTTCCGTGAGGAACTTCTTCATCCAGACAGCTTCCTTTGCGGCATCGCAAGCAGCTATGTACTCCGCTTCCATAGTTGAGTCAGCAACGGTTTCCTTCTTGGAACTCTTCCAGCAAACCGCCCCTCCATTGAGGGTAAAGACATAACCCGACATGGACTTGGAGTCATCCTTATCACTCTGGAAGCTGGAGTCAGCAAAGGCCTCAATCTGGAGGTCTTTTCCGCCATACACCAAGAACATCTCCTTAGTCCTTCTCAGGTACTTGAGAATGTTCTTTGCTGCTATCCAGTGTTTCTCCCCTGGGTTCGACTGATACCGGCTTACAACGCTCAATGCGTATGCTACATCTGGTCTGGTACACAACATCGCATACATAATAGAGCCTACCGCAGATGCGTAGGGTATTGATGACATGCGAGCCCTTTCCAAATCAATCTTGGGAGACATCTCTTTGGAGAGGGTGATTCCGTGACAAGCCGGTAGATTACCGCGCTTGGAATCTTCCATACTGAATCGTTTCAATATGGTGTCGATGTACCTTGACTGTGAAAGTCCTAACATCCTCTTAGATCTATCACGATAGATCTGGATCCCCAGAATGTAGTTGGCATCGCCCAGGTCCTTCATGGAGAACCTCTGTGACAAGAATCCTTTGACTGACTGTAGCATAGGAATATCATTTCCTATTAGGAGAATGTCATTGACGTACAAGACGAGGAATACCACATTTCTCCCTACAATCTTACTGTAAATGCATGGTTCATCTGGGTTTTTGACAAAGTCGAATTCTTTGACAGTATCATCAAAGCAGATGTTCCAACTCCGCGATGCCTGCTTGAGTCCATAGATGGACTTGAGCAACTTGCACACTTTACCGCTGCTCCCACTCTGAATGAATCCCTCTGGCTGATCCATATAGACTTACTCTTCCAAATTTTCATTTAGGAAAGCCGTCTTTACGTCCATCTGCCAGATCTCATAATCGTGGAAGGCAGCAATGGCAAGAAGGATCCGAATGGATTTAAGCATGGCTACCGGAGAAAAAGTCTCATCATAGTCCAAACCAGGTCTTTGACGAAAACCCTTTGCAACGAGCCTAGATTTATAGGTTTCAACCTGCCCATCTACACCAATCTTCTTTCTGAAGATCCATTTGCAGCCTACGGGTTTTACCCCTTCTGGAGCAAAGTCCAAAGTCCAAACTTTGTTGGTGTACATGGACTCCATCTCGGTCTGCATTGCATCTAGCCATTTTACCGAGTCACCGCTCTGAATGGCTTACTGGAAGCTAGTAGGCTCACCATAATCCATGGTGCAATCCTCTCTATCCCCGTCTATGAGAAAACCGTAGTATCTCTCGGGCGGAGGAGACTGCCTACTACTTCTGCGGAGTGGCGTAGGAATGTCCAGTTCCCCTGAACCTTCTGGTTCTACTAAGGTTTCAGTAATAGCTTGTGGTTCTGGAATTTCATCCAGTTCTATTGCGCTCCCACTTATCTGATTTTCTAAAAACTCAGTTTCCAAGAAGCGGGCATGACGAGAAACAAGGACTTTTTGCTCCTCTGTGTAATAGAAAAGATACCCCTTGGAGTTCTTTGGGTATCCCACAAACTTGCACTGTACTGAGCGTGCCTCGAGCTTATCCGCATGCTGCTTTTTTACAAAAGCTGGACATCCCCATGTCTTAAAGGATTTAAGACAGGGTTTCTTCCCACTCCACATCTGATATGGTGTGGTAGGCACTGTCTTAGTAGGAACTTGGTTCAAGAGATGTGCAGCTGTTTCTAATGCATAACCCCAGAAAGATCGCGGTAACTCAGCCTTACTCATCATGGAACGAACCATATCTAATAGGGTTCGATTCCTCCTTTCCGATACACCGTTGTGTTGTGGTGTGTATGGAGGAGTACGCTGAGAGAGAATTCCATTCTCTTTTAAGTAGTCCAGAAACTCGGCACTCAAGTATTCTCCACCTCGAACAGATCTTAGTGTCTTAATACTTTTGCCTGTTTGTTTTTCAACTTCATTCTTGTATTCCCGAAATTTCTCAAAGGCCTCGGATTTGTGCTTCATTAAGAAGACATGTCCATACCTAGAGAAATCATCTGTGAAAGTAATGAAGTATGAATAACCGCTTCGCGCATGTGTAGACATTGGACCACACACGTCACTGTGTATGAGTCCCAAGAGCTCGCTTGCTCTTACTCCGAGTCCAGTGAACGGAGTCTTTATCATCTTTCCCATGAGACAAGATTCACAAGTGGCATAAGACTGGTACTCGAACGGATCCAAGTATCCTTCTTTATGTAACTTAGTCAACCGTGTCTCATTGATGTGACCCAGTCTACAATGCCATAAGAAAGCTTGATTTAATTCTGGAGACTTTCTTTTAAGTGTGCTCTGGACACTGAATATCTGAGCTTGATTCAATACGTATATACCGTTCTTTAATGTACCTGACCCAATCAGTACTTGATTTAGGTGGATGTTTACTACATCGCTTACAAAAGCAAAATCATATCCTTCCTTAGAAAGTAAGGATACAGATATGATATTACAAGTCGCACCTGGTACATACAAACAGTTACGCAGAATCAATATCTCCCAGTTGTCAGTCCTAGGTGATATTCCCCTACGGATACAGCATCCATGCTCATTCCGTTAGCAACCCTGAGAGTCATATCACCTTTCCTGATAACCCTACGGTTTCTCAGAGCCTGTAACGAATTACAGATATGAGATCCTGATCCGGTATCCAATACCCAGGAAGTAGGGTTAACTGACAAACAGTTCTCTATTACAAACACACTCGAAGCCGAAGCCACAACATGCTTTGAATTCTGGCTACTGGCTTTGCAAGCCCTGCAATCTTTCTGCCATTGTTCATTCCCGTTATAATAGGAACGTCCCTCTTTTACTGTATCCAGTCCTGAAACTTTTGCCTTTGCTTTTCCTTTTTCTTCCCTGGTTTCTTTCAGGGTATATGCAGAGGGCAGGGACTGTAGAATTAAGTCAGTACTTGACCCATTCTTCAACGTGGTCTCCAGGTCCGTGAGCTTAAAATAGCTGGTCTCTGTAAGGACGTTGTCCCTTACGGATGACCCGACAGCCAACCTCGCTTGAAGCAATTCGTTCGAGGTCTCATATCTTACGATACGAGATTGCTCTCCATATAAATCTTTGTTATGGAGGAAGATAGAAACTGAGTCCATCTTCTTGTGCTGCCCCTGGTTTGCACCATCAACTGAGGCTAACACGAGGCACTTGGCTTTCGCACAATCCTTTTCCGATGTCCTTTGGATGTAAACATCCGTAACAGGGGAAACTGGACCTGAGACGGCAGGGGTTTGATTAGTTAAGAGGTGTCCCAGCTTGTCATAGGCAATGGACATCTGGACAGATCTTTGCCAGTCACAACAGTCAGATTCAGTCATTTTATTATCTAGATGTAACCTAGGTGCGGTCACTTGGTCGCTGCAATTAAGAGAGAGAGAAGAAAACACTCAGCATGATGCTCTTGAAAGTTTAGAGTGGTTTTTAATTTGTCTAAACATGATGGCTCCCACTGTCTCTCGAATCCCTCCTCAAAACCAAAAAAGGAAGAATTAGTCAGGATCAATCTCACCGTACAATTCTTGCTTAACCGTTCAGCCAGGCCAGTGTCGGTACTTCGAGGGAGGTTTTCCAACGCTTTCGCGAAGTTCCTTAATTCAAGAACCTCTTTTCCCTGAGGGCGTAGCCCCGCTAACACCTTTCTAGGCACCTACTTGGTTTATAGCATTGATCGTTAAGTGAGAAATTTTCCGAGGAGTAGCATATACTCACAGTAGGATCGGGATCCAAATATCATCGTGTGACGAATCTGAAGGAATCCTACCAGGACCATCACACTCCAAATAGTATGCAACACTAGCAAGTTTCAGTACTTTTGAAACTCCCGATGTGGATTTTTGCCCCATGCTCTTATGACCTTGACTAAGGCCAACAAATCATAAGTCACATGTCAAGTTCTACCCGTCGTTGTCCAGGTTGATTTGAACCCACCCGTATATACCCTTGACTATGGCCAACAAAGTAATACGACTGTCCCAAACCAACGCATTCTATCTATGCAACATATGAATACCCACCAGCTACCAAACACTGTGCCTTGACTAAGGCCAACAAACACAACTTGAATACTGTTGATTATTCATATGAAATGACGGAGGGCTACGGATGGTTTTGGCGAAACCGTGAACGTAGTGAACTTGATATAATCGAAGGAACGAGATAGCTTTTAGAAGGAGTGGCTCAAGCTCCGCATGTAAAAGTTAGTTTTGAAAAGAACCGAGTGGTTTTTTGAATGTGTTCCAACGATTTTTACTTGGTTTATTTTCTTGCATTAGTTCTTTTAATGCGTGATATTCTTGCATTAGTTCTTTTAATGCGTCCCATCATTTAATCCTACCATTGCAGAAAACAACCAAAATATGACGTACGCTTATGCCATTCACATTCGCCACGGGGCCCCGTCATTACCCGTTAGGTTATTTAACTAACGACAGAGCGGGGGCTGGGCTAGCGCGGCTGTAAAACATAAGCAACGCCTAAATAATATCATATATAGATATATTGCAATGATAGCCATTTCAGATCACAGACGAATACATTGGATATACTAGGAATCCGCAATTCGTACGAGCCTGTAACGAAAAGCAGATTACACGGTCGCGGTGAATAGCCAAAACCCCACCCAAGACCCCTACGGGTGCGGCAAACTACCCGCCAAGTACCCGAAGCGAAGCAACCTCCCTCAGCTCCGTGAGTAGGCCACTCGGCACTTCGGCATACCCGGTAGTTTGTGCACCCCCTCCATGGGTCTATCCTAGGAGCAAAAACAGTAAAAAGAAATTATATAATGACGGCTACAACCCCGACCCGGTTGTGCGGCCATACAAATAATTATTACATCAATTTACAAATTTACATGAATTGAAAGAAAAGAAAACTCTCGTCTCACAACCCCCGGCTATTCACCCGCGACAATCCAACATATTCATATACACATTCCAACAACATTACAGATCACAGATTTGTATAACCCCCACTAGTCGACATATAGCGATTAGCAGACGTTCAATACAAATATCACATTACAGAAAAAACCCATCAGCTAAAGTCTTTTAGAAGTTCGATCAAAAATACGGATTTTCAGGACCCCAAAAATAAAATTTTTGTTCTGGAAAATCTGGGTTGAAAATACATGTACCAAAATTCCCAAAATACCCTTGCAAGTACACTGTAGCAAAGAACCACCAGAGAGGAGCCAAGGAGGCCGCGGAACCGCGGCAATAGCAAGCTATTGCCGCGTTTCCACGGTGGTTTAGGGGGATCTCTGGGTGATTTTTCTACAGTAGCTTTTAAAAACCCTGAGTCGATTTTTGATGCATGATTTATCATTTTTACAGAACATAAAAAATCGACAGCAAGTTTGAAAATCGGGTTCATTTCGGGACTTTTTCTTTGATCGATCTTCTAGCTACTTTGCTAACATGTTAGGTAGAGTTTAACTAGGCTCTGATACCACTGTAAGTCCATGCTACCTCTCCCGGTACTTTCGGGCATGCGGAATTTGATAAAAAAATGATTTTCTTAAAGATGGTAACATGGAATTAAAACCCGGATCTTTGTTAAACATCTAACTAACAACCTAAGTAGTAGTCGTTAACTACTCGGTTAGGGGGTTTATACCTTGCTTGTCTTGAACTCCTTCGTCTTCAAACCTCGATGGTGGTCCGGATCGGCTTCTTCCCGTCGTCTCCTTACGCCGAAGATAGATCCACCTGAAAGCTTCAACCTTTGGCTCCTTCTTCGATCTTTGAAGAAACTAGTTCACTCGATTTGCTAAATCTTGTGAACTAGAGTGAGTAGAGAAGAGTTTGTATGGGATTTTATCTATGGTTCTTGATTCTTAACTCATGAGACAAGTGAACCATAGAGTCAAGAGAAGGAGCAAGAGGAAGAGGGTGAGAGCAAGAGTATGAGAGCTCAAGAACAAGAGAGAGAATGAGCAAGTGAGAATGAGCCTCTCTTTTGTCTTTCACCCTCTCATAATCCAAAACAATGATAACATATCATATCAATCAAGTGTTATGTGATGGTTTAAGCAACCATAGCCATATCATTTCATGCACTCATTTTGCACAAAAGAGCAAGCAAGCAAAAGTCTTTGCCATGAAATGATAGCTATGGTTATCATGATGGTCAACTAGTCAAGCCTAGTCAACCGGTCAACAAAGTCAACAAGTCAACAAAAGTCAACAAGTCAACAAAGTCAACAAGTCAACAACCATGTCACCATAATACTTAATTAATATAATTGTTAATCACATATTATATTCTCATTAGGGTTGAGCAAAAAGTCAATAGTCAACGGTCAATGGTCAATAACCCTAATGAGAATCCTCTGCCTCTGTCTCTCCGTCAACTGTGCATACACACCCGCATCCGCGTTCCGAGGAACACGAATACATACTGGATAAATCCAATCCCAAAAGGTACACTAGGATCTGGCTTAAACCAAAGCCCGCTAGTGTAAACTGTCCGGACACTGTACGTGCACAAGTGCACGGATGTGACCGAACCCTGTCGCAAAACCATGCGACCTGTCGCAAAACCATGCGACCTCTACTCTTTTGCCTGAAGGCGAATAGCTTTCTGTGTGGGACTCTAAAGACTCGACACTACGCTGGCAGTGGGTTTAACCACAGACCGCAAGCGGCACTAGCTGTGCGTAACGGTCCCCAGGTAATGCCGACAAGAAGACTGACGAGGCGAAACCCATCTGAACTCCTACTGAGCCTGAATGTGACATTCTCCGTACAGTCCGATCTGTTCGTCTGATACATCGCATGGCAGGCCTAGGGGGCGGTAAACGTCAGTCCCCCAATAGCGGTACAAGTCGTGTCGAAGTGAAGCCCAAAACACCCTGAGATAACACTGGAAGCCTACCAGTATATCTCGTTTGCCCTGGCCAGGGACTACTCGTGCAATGGCTCTCCTAGACACAGCGCGATGTCAACCCCCAATACCGGGAGAGACGAATCCTGTCTAACCGTCACTGCCTCCAAGTGCTTCGGGACTGCACCCAACTACCACCTGTTTGCACGATTCCTTTGAGCCGTGGTAGGGTAGTAATCAAAGTACAGTGGGAACACACTCAAGGCGAAGTGACAGTGTCAAGTCAGCGGACTAAGCTGTACTCATGTCACCTGGGAACTGATAACTGACGATAGGCATAATACCAACTAGTCAGTTCCCGACGAGTCCTGTCCAGTGTACTCGTAACCCAACGAGCACCCGCGTACTATCTCAAGTACGACGTACCGACGGCTGTGGGACGTACCGACGGCTGTGGGACGTACCGTCTCCCACACTGGGATGAGAAGCGCATGCGCTAGTCTACTCCAGAGTATCGATGCCCTGTCTCGATAGTCCTGCTACCAGGGACCTGCATAAGGATGTGCTTATAGATTACCCAGCCCCACTAGTGTGACTGCCATCACAACGCTGGTAATCAAGCAAAGATCATAAGGGCTCCACTAATGTGTATAGGCGATATACTAAAATAAACACATGTACACATTGAAGTAGAAACAAACCAAGTAGCATACTACTATTTTGAGCAAGATTGTCAATACAAGGTGAATATCCCAAGCTTCCATTAAGTAATATACATACTTGTATGATACAGTAATGGCCTCTAGGGCATATACACTAACACGTGCCACATGTGAGGTGTTGGCTTGACCCTTCTACGGCTGGACCATTGGTACTGTGGCATGTGATGGATGTTTTTAAACTAATTTCAAGTGTTGAGAACTATTTGGGAAAAACTTGGGTGTTTGATTATTCGATCGGAAAGTTTAACATTGCCTATTTATCTGGATTGTGATACAATATTTGGAATCCACAAGTTGTTATGAGATAATTAATTTGAATGTTATAAATCTAGCAGTTTAGTCTCAAATGATCGGTTGCCACGGGATTGTTAGTGTATATGCCCTAGAGGCCATTACTGTATCATACTAGTTTGTATATTACTTGATGGAAGCTTGGGATATTCACAGTTGTATATACAATCTTCATCGAAATGGTAGTATGCTACTTGGTTTGTCTCTGCTTTAATATGTGCATGTGTTTCTTTTAGCATATCGCGGATATACATATTAGTAGAGCCCTTAGGATCTTTGCTTGATTACCAGCGTTGTGATGGCGCTCACACTCGTGGGAGCTGGGTGATCTATAAGCACATCCTTATACAGGTCCCTAGTCGTTGGACTATCGAGATAGGACATCGATACTCCGAAGTAGACTAGTATATGCGCTTCTCATCCCAGCGTGGGAGACGGTCTGTCCCACAGCCGTCAGTACGTCGTACTTGAGATAGTATGCGGGTGCTCGTTAGGTTACGAGTACACTGGACAGGACTCGTCGGGAACTGTTGGTTGGTATTATACCTATTGTCAGTTATCAGTTCCCAGGTGACATGAGTACAGCTTAGTCCGCTGACTTGACACTGTCACTTCGCATCGAGTGTGTTCCCACTGCACTTTGATTACTACCCTACCACGGCTCAAAGGAGTCGTGCAAACAGGTAGTTTTTGGGTGCAGTCCCGAAGCACTTGGAGGCAGTGACGGTTAGACAAGATTCGTCTCTCCCGGTATTGGGGGTTGACATCGCGCTGTGTCCAGGAGAGCCATTACACGAGTAGTCCCTGGCCAGGGCAAGCGAGATATACTGGTAGGTTTCCAGTGTTATCTCAGGGTGTTCTGGGCTACACTCCGACACGACTTGTACCGCTATTAGGGGACTGACGTTCACCGCCCCCCTAGGCCCGCCATGCGATGTATCAGAGGAACATACCGGACTGTACGGAGATTGTCACATACAGGCTCAGTAGGAGTTCAGATGGGGTTCACCTCGTCAGTCTTCTTGTCGACATCTACCTGGGGACCGTTATGTACAGCTAGTGCCACTTGCGGTCTGTGGTTAAACCCACTGCCAGCGTAGTGTCGAATCTTTAGAGTCCCACACAGAGTGCTATTCGCCTTTAGGCAAAATGAGTAAAGGTCGCATGGTTTTGCGACAGGGTTCGTTCACATCCGTGCACTTGTGCACGTTTGCTGTCCGGACAGCATATACTAGCGGGCTTTGGTTTAAGCCGGATCCTAGTATATGATTTGGGATTTGATTTTTCTCATTGTATTCGTGTTCCTCGGATCACGAATACGGGTGCGTATGCACAGTTGCTTGAGACAGAGGGAGAGGACTTTGATTAGGGTTAATGACTCTTGTCATTTTATTAACCCTAATGCTTATGTGTGTATTATTGTTAATTGATATTAGTTTAATAATTGTGCATGGTTATGGTTGTTGACCATTTGACCCATCTTGACTTGTTGACCTTCTTGACACTTTGACCATCATCATTTCATTTGGAAGATGCTCTTTGATCCTTGTAATTTGCATTAAAAATGAAATGATAATGGTCATGTCTTGATTAAGCCATGACAATTATCTCACTAATTTTCTAATTACAATAATTCACATAAATGAGAGAATGCTTCATATTATTCTCTCATTGTATTATTCACATTCTCTCTCTTGTTCTTTGTAGCGTTTTGAAAATCGTTTCGGTGAAATTTCGAAAAATCGGTAAAATAAAGGGGTTTTCTGTAAAAAATCAAAATACAAATATCTTATTATAAAAATTAAATATACATATTCTAGCTATGTAATTGCTATTATTTGGTGTTTATTGAGCCGCTGGTGAAATTTCAAATTTTCTGAAAAAAATATTATTTTATTATTATTTTAAACCGTCACTAATACATTTAATTAGGGAAAATTACAAATTGGAATGAGTTGAAACAAATTTTGTGCATCATAAAACTTTAAATAAAAATTTATCATGTGGTTTTTGGAACGAAATCATTTGCCAAACGGTTTAGAAATTATTGAAGAAAAAAGGCTTTTTTTAGCGTAAATGGATGTTAGGGGTATTGTATTTATCATTTTTCATCACCCCACACCCGTTCCCACACCCACACACCCCCACTTACTTCTCCCCTTAGCTAAATTCAGCAGCCCCCATTTTTTCCCCACTTGAATTTCAAAGGAAAAGAAATGAAAGAAAAGAAAAGAAAATGGATAAATTAGTTAGACTTTTGACCTTGAATTGACTTTGACTTTCTCCCCATTTTTCTCCACCTCCCTCTCTCTCCTCCCCCACTCATTTTCTGGCCAAAATCTGAACCCCAACAGCCCTTCATTCTTCATCTCCTTCTCTTTAAAAAAGTTCTTCAAAAATGCTTGAAAAATCCACAAAAAATCAAGCAAAAATCCAAATCAAAATCCACCTCCTACCCATTTTCCCTTGGCTACCATAGCATGGATCTAGGGATTTAGATTTCAATTTGGGAGGCTAAGTGTGCTTGTGGGTTCTTCAAATTATTTGGGTATAAATTCTAACCTTTTTGCTTAATGTGTTGTTAATTGCTTAGGTTAGCTTAATTAATGGTTTAATTAGGTTTTTAATTAGTTTTAGGTGCATGATTTAAAATTCAAGAGAGGGGTTTGATTTTAAATTGGTATTTTGTGTTATGAGATTTAGTTTATGTGATATAATTGACATATTAATGTTATGCTAAATCCAATTTAAGTTGCTAGTTTGCATATTTGTTAATTTAAAAGTGATAATTATATAATTGGTAAACTAGGTTTTTTAAATAATTATATTCTTATGAGATAAAATTCAAATTTAGGTTTCATGTCATTATAAAGATTATATTGAGTGGTTTAATGCTTTTTGTTCATGGAAATCCAACATAAATTGTAGTTTGTGCATTTTTTTTTTGCTTTGAAATTGTTAAAAAGGGTATTTTGTAAACTAGAATATTAGGGTTTTTGGAATTTAATGAGATTAAATTCCGGAAATTGTTTCTATGACTTATTTAAGATATTTAATAAATTTATTGGCCTCTACATTCATTTAAACAACATGTTTTGTACAAAAACGGTGAATTGTGCTCGCTAGATTTTCGGAAAAATGACTTTTTGAGTGAAATTGGCGTTTTTGTGAGTTTCAACCTAGTTTATATTAAAATTAGTGTTCGTGAATGTGCAAATGAGTGTATTTGGGTTTTTCTCGATGGTTTGGCGTTTGTACGCCGACGTCGAGGGTTTTTGGGTTGATTTGTGAAAGCAACCATAGGTTTTGACCTATGTGGGATTCGTGCGTCGTTTTGATCATGAGTCGGATTTTAATGAGATATGGTGCATTATGATATGTAGGTACCCCCATGTGGACTTCGAGACGACAAGCAAGCGCGTGGCGACGTCGGCACCGGCTAGCGAGGACCAGGTGAGTAGATTTATATCTACGGGGAGAAGTCGGGTGGATGGCGTATAGCACCCCCGCAGTCCGTGGTGGTGTATACGGATGCGTATACAGACCAACATTTATTATATGTTATTTAGGATTAATAACGATGCTTAGGATGGATATTGGTGTGTTGGACTATTTTTAGTGTTGCGAACCCTAGGGTAGTGTTGCACTACACATACACACATAGATACTTGCATATATTCCTATTGATATGTGCTCATGGGATTCTTTATAGTTATGTGTTCACATGGGTATGGGACTATGTGTTCACATACGGATTGAGGATGATACTTGGGATTGAGCTGAGTCGATGAGATTTGATTTGAGGCGTGAGATCGGTAATATAGCAGGTTCGTATCTTAGATATGACATGACGTTGTAGCGGGTCCTTGACGTAGTGTTTCACACATGTCCTTGCACACGTAGGCGGTATCAGTATGGTACTAGACGTAGATCAGTACCCTGATCATGATATTTGATAAAGAGGATACCAGGTGAATAGTATGATGAATGTGATATTGACCCGTACCCAGATTGGGATGCCGTACGACGGATTTACGTACGAGCTATATTGATGATTGATCCGCACTCTTGACTTGGGATGCCTGATTATAGATATGGTATCGGATATGATATTATTGAGGCGGGATCACCGACTATACATATACAGGTATGTATATGTATCGACTCAGATGATAGGCGGTTTCCTTACCTGTAGTTCAGGTTGTTAGTTCAGCCGTATAGTTTAGTGTAGTTGTTAGATTAGATTAGACTTCTTACCTATTTCAAAAACTAACGAATCGTGGGCATTTTTAAAGACAGCTCAAGGGAATCTACGGATATTTCAAAAAACGACGTATCTTTTCATAAAAACACCGTAGCCCCTATTTTCAAAACCCCATGATTCGTGTTATTTCAAAAGGCACCATTTGTAGGACTTATATTAGATTATTGCAGATTAGTTATCGTTGTGTCTAGTATTCAGCTCCCGCACATTATTGCTGTTCGCTCTGCCTCGCATACTTATTGTGCTGCATATTCCATTATTGATATCATGCTGTTAGGACACCAGCACCATTACCGATGATGCGTATGTACCACGTACACCTACTTGCCGGCTCACACACATCTTCATCGGTAATTGCCATGTCACGTACACTTTAGAGAATATATTTGCTTGACTTAGCTTGTTAGCTAGTAGTTTTGACATGATATTAGTGTACTTTCCTTATATGCCATATTAGACATTTCAGTTATTACTTGCTACTTCATGCATATTGTTATTCATTGTTATACCGCACGCATGGATTCTCATGCCTTTATTCACTAGTTTATGTGCTATTGAGGTTTTGGACTCGGATTTCCTTGATATTTCTGGATTTGGGAACCGTGGAGATTTCAAAAGAGAATATGTAATTGTTTTAAAAACCCGGTTACCCTGGATATGATATTTCAGTGCGTCCACCATGTGTTTTCTCGGTGCTGAGAGCGACATGTGAGACCCGAGTTCGAGGAGTGGAGGAACCGTTTCGGGTACATGGTGGACCCGGTAAGGTACCCCGGGGCAAGAAGCTCGTGGTGATGACGATGAGCCTGGCAGGGGGAGACTACCTACCGGTGATATTACCCGACGCGTCGGATATCCGGAGGATACCGTCGTGGTCTTGAGATGGATGGTAGGGGCCGGTCTGGACTGGCGGCGCCCTAGATATTGTGATTTAGATATTGAGATTTTGAGACATTGAGATTTATGTTTTGTGTCGATGCTAGACACCGTTGGTGCTGATTTCAGTTATGATACCTCATTTGAAAAAAATACAAAGGAAATCTCACTAATTTATGAAAACAGTTTCTTCATTTACATGTATGCTGTTTTCATGCATTCATACCTCACTCATATGATATATTGCTACCTGAGGCACTGACACGGGCACATGTGATTACACTCGGGTTAGATATTACCCTAGACATTGTCATAGGCTGCCTGTTATACATATATTTGAGGATATATTATGATCATTGACCTAGGATTGCGTTATTTATGCGATTTCTGTGCGTAGATGTTCTTCTATTCACGAGTTGGCAACTCACCCCCGTTGTGCCCCAGTTTCTTGCAGGTTTTGCCGTACAGGTTTCATTACGGCTTTGCGGGCTCAGTTTCATTCGGGTGACTTGCTAGTAGGTAGGTTTTTCTTGTATCGTACCCATCATATTACCTTGTATAATATTATTCAGTTGTATCTAGTAAATTCCATCAACCAAACATGTATTTATTGAGATAGAGACCAGTATTGTTTATTCTTTCGACCTTAGAGTCGCTCGTTACATTTCTGGTGGTTTTGAGTTTCCTTTTGAGTTTTGATCCTCGCCGTTGGCGTTGTATATTATATTGCTTGTGTGGTTGTGACCGTCGATTGACGAAGAGCTAGCTCCCGCTTGGGGATGCCTTTTTCTTGATTTCGTATACTATTCATGTTGTATCCCGTTTGGGGGCCAGTATTTACAAAGGAGACTCTGCCGAAATTTTCAGTAAATTTTTGATGTTTTTAAAAACCGCATAATTCGGCTTATGCTATTGAAACTAGTTGCTTTAAGTTGGTTTTTCCTGCACTCTACTACTTTTCTTGGTTTGGATTTCTGGGTTTTCGGTTTACTTAGATTACGTACGCCTCGAGACGTTCGTAGTTTAAGTGCCGGTCATGTTCCATACTTTCGGATCGTGACAAAGTTGGTATCAAAGCGTTAGGTTTTACCTTCGGAGCGTAGGATGACCCTTGGTTGATGGAATAGGTGACTAAAGTAGAGTGACGCACCGTTGGTATGTTCCGCGGCATATTTACGATACGCTACTCCACTTATGAAGCCTTAGGATGTACATTTCCTTGTTCAGTATTATATTCCTTCCTGATCTAGCCTCATCGGTACCAGTTTGGTTTTGCTGCTACGGCTACGGGCAGGGAGAGCTACGGCTAGAGTTGCGGTCAGCACAAGCTCGTCACGAATGAGGACTGACCAGGGCGAAATTCCGGCGACACACGATTGCAGAGATGTGTCTTTTTACTGTGTTTCCGCGCCACGAGCGATTGGCGGATCGCCTTTATGAGGTTACTCGGAGGTGCTGATCGAAACTAGAGGATTGAGCCAATGATAAAGGCCAGCCAGATTTTGATGACCGTTGGTGTGTTGCTTACTCCTGATGATTGAGGCACCGTTCAGCATGCAGACGAGTGAGCCAGTTGTTGCTGCGAGCGACAAGATATCGCCCCATATATTGGAGCTATTGCAGTACAGATTGTACTAAGAGATGATAGAAGGTCGCTAGTCACCCGAGGATGAATGACTAGGACATGTGGTTCGTTCGCCTACCCGATGAGAGGTCATCAGATAGATTGATTCCAGCTAGAAACGACTTCACGCAGAGACGTGAGGGTCGACAGAGACGATCGAATGTCGGAAACCTATTATTCCAAGTTTAAAGTAGTCGGAAAGACATGCAGGCAATTCTATGGTCCCTCTAGAAGAATGAAACCCTAACTCGACTTAATGACCGTGTGAAAGCCTTTGAACCTTCGGGTTTGCGGCAGTTCTACGGCGCCATTAGTGAGGCTTGGGTTTGCCCTTCTACGGCTGGACCACCGATGCTGTGGTATGTATTCGATACTATTAAACTGTACCAAGATGTTGAGCTCTTGGGGGATTATGAGGTTTTGACGAATCGATCGAATGGTTCGACTTAATTCGGATGCTAGGTGGTGAGATGCATTCTTGGGAGACTCCAGATACGAGGATAGCCGTTGGAGCTCAGTCCATGCAGCCACGACGAGACGAGTCCGAAGCGGTCGACATTAGAGAAAAGTGGAGTAAAAGGTTCGCACCAGATCTAGATGAGATGACGTTCCACTCTGCCGACATCAGAGATGCGATGCGCATGCCGAGGCATGGTACTTGGACTTACCTTCCAGAAGGAGTCGCGATGGGTATGCAGCCGTTCCAGAGCAAGATGCAGATATAGGAAAGGACGATGACTTCCGGACAGTTGGCAGAGACGAGGCATGGAGTAGACCGTGAGCAGGATTCCTTCCAGGACACTGCTGCAATGATACTTGCACCCAGGATCAGATGTGTCATGCACATTCATTGAGCCAGAGGCCGACGCCAGTGATATGCTGTCTTACGAGTGGTCGTGATGATTGACCGGGAGATGACAAGAGATGTGCAAGAACTGGATCATCCCCGTTAGCACACCTGACAGGGCCGATGAGCCGATGGATCGAGAGATTGGTAATTCACAGTGAAGACCTTGACCCAGGAGTGTTCATGGTTACGCACACCAGCAGGACAGAGTTCATGATCATCGACGAGACGTCCCACTAGTGACCGTGACAGTTGGCCGAGATTCTTAGAGGATGCGCTTGAGCAGTACTATTCCGCCATTATTGATTACGATGTTTTGGGTGATTTATTCGTATGATTTGATTTTGATGATTGAGGATTTACGATCTTTGCACAGTGTTGAACTTGATATCGTTTTCGTGCTTTAGTTTCACATGTTTGTGATTTTACGGTTTTAAACAGTTGAGTTGGTTTTGTGCGTATGCATGCACACGATTTCGTTCCTACACTCGGTATAGTTTATATATGCTTGCAGTGCAGTGATACGCCTTTTGTGTACTTAGATGCACTGGACTTCGATTTCGATTGTGATACTCGATATTTGTTTTGTGCACCTTGTGCACCTGATTAATTTTGCGCACGTTCGGCGCTTGATATTGGATTTCATGATTTCGTGCACGATAGATGCACCTGATTTGGATTTTCGCGCATGTTGGGCGCATGTTTTGAAGGGTGATTTTGGTGCACACCCGAGGCACTAAATCAAGATTTTTTTCGTGCATGTCAGATGCACTTGATTTTGCTGTCAGGCACACATGTTGCCTACGACAGATGTTTCGTGCACAACCGATGCACTTAGATATTGTTTCTGTGCCCATGTATGGCACATTCATGGATTTTGATTTCCGTACGCACCGGACGCACGTAGTATTCATGTGCATATTTTGGGATTGATTTCTTATAGAGCAGTACGTTTTTATGATATTGCTATATGTTTTCGTACTGAGCAGGACTAGTCAGAGGACAGTACCTGAATATATTTTGCATGCATTGAAAGTTATTGAAGGGATTTCCAAAAAGCGAGCTATAGCCTCAGTATTTACCTACGTGTCTGATATGACACGAAATGTTTAAAACAAGGAGACCCTTCTAAATTGTTTCCAAAACGGCGGAACGTACATTTCAAACAAAGGTATATATGTATATAGCTATTTTCTTATGATAGACGTCCGCCACTGTGCAGTGTTATACGCGTTGCACAGCGACTTAAGAGATTTGGCATGCATTTCCTTCAGATACTTACAGATATAGATTCGATGTTTACATGTATAGTTTCGAGTTATATCATATTGGTTTGATTTGGATTTGGCATTGATGTCTTCTCCATGACTCCGATGATTGCGGGATACTTGACGGAGTATTGATTTGAGTTATATACTCATTTTTTTTCAAGCGCATGCACTGCGCTACGATTTGTTTTATGTATTTACAGTTTCGGAGCCCCGACGACTTGATGGTTTTTCTTAGATGTTTTAGTATTTGGGGAAGTTTGAATTTAAATTCGGGGACCGAATTTCTTTAAGGGGGGAAGATTGTAGCGTTTTGAAAATCGTTTCGGTGAAATTTCGAAAAATCGGTAAAATAAAGGGGTTTTCTGTAAAAAGTCAAAATACAAATATCTTATTATAAAAATTAAATATACATATTCTAGCTATGTAATTTCTATTATTTGGTGTTTATTGAGCCGCTGGTGAAATTTCAAATTTTCTGAAAAAAATATTATTTTATTATTATTTTAAGCCGTCACTAATACATTTAATTAGGGAAAATTACAAATTGGAATGAGTTGAAACAAATTTTGTGCATCATAAAACTTTAAATAAAAATTTATCATGTGGTTTTTGGAACGAAATCATTTGCCAAAACGGTTTAGAAATTATTGAAGAAAAAAGGTTTTTTTTTAGCGTAAATGGATGTTTGGGGTATTGTATTTATCATTTTTCATCACCCCACACCCGTGCCCACACCCACACACCCCCACTTACTTCTCCCCTTAGCTAAATTCAGCAGCCCCCATTTTTTCCCCACTTGAATTTCAAAGGAAAAGAAATGAAAGAAAAGAAAAGAAAATGGATAAATTAGTTAGACATTTGACCTTGAATTGACTTTGACTTTCTCCCCATTTTTCTCCACCTCCCTCTCTCTCCTCCCCCACTCATTTTCTGGCCAAAATCTGAACCCCAACAGCCCTTCATTCTTCATCTCCTTCTCTTTAAAAAAGTTCTTCAAAAATGCTTGAAAAATCCACAAAAAATCTAGCAAAAATCCAAATCAAAATCCACCTCCTACCCATTTTCCCTTGGCTACCATAGCATGGATCTAGGGATTTAGATTTCAATTTGGGAGGCTAAGTGTGCTTGTGGGTTCTTCAAATTATTTGGGTATAAATTCTAACCTTTTTTCTTAATGCGTTGTTAATTGCTTAGGTTAGCTTAATTAATTGTTTAATTAGGTTTTTAATTAGTTTTAGGTGCATGATTTAAAATTCAAGAGAGGGGTTTGATTTTAAATTGGTATTTTGTGTTGTGAGATTTAGTTTATGTGATATAATTGACATATTAATGTTATGCTAAATCCAATTTAAGTTGCTAGTTTGCATATTTGTTAATTTAAAAGTGATAATTATATAATTGGTAAACTAGGTTTTTTAAATAATTATATTCTTATGAGATAAAATTCAAATTTAGGTTTCATGTCATTATAAAGATTATATTGAGTGGTTTAATGCTTTTTGTTCATGGAAATCCAACATAAATTGTAGTTTGTGCATTTTTTTTTTGCTTTGAAATTGTTAAAAAGGGTATTTTGTAAACTAGAATATTAGGGTTTTTGGAATTTAATGAGATTAAATTCCGGAAATTGTTTCTATGACTTATTCAAGATATTTAATAAATTTATTGGCCTCTACATTCTTTTAAACAACATGTTTTGTACAAAAACGGTGAATTGTGCTCGCTAGATTTTCGGAAAAATGACTTTTTGAGTGAAATTGGCGTTTTTGTGAGTTTCAACCTAGTTTATATTAAAATTAGTGTTCGTGAATGTGCAAATGAGTGTATTTGGGTTTTTCTCGATGGTTTGGCGTTTGTACGCCGACGTCGAGGGTTTTTGGGTTGATTTGTGAAAGCAACCATAGGTTTTGACCTATGTGGGATTCGTGCGTCGTTTTGATCATGAGTCGGATTTTAATGAGATATGGTGCATTATGATATGTAGGTACCCCCATATAGACTTCGAGACGACAAGCAAGCGCGTGGCGACGTCGGCACCGGCTAGCGAGGACCAGGTGAGTAGATTTATATCTACGGGGAGAAGTCGGGTGGATGGCGTATAGCACCCCCGCAGTCCGTGGTGGTGTATACGGATGCGTATACACACCAACATTTATTATATGTTATTTAGGATTAATAACGATGCTTAGGAGGGATATTGGTGTGTTGGACTATTTTTAGTGTTGCGAACCCTAGGGTAGTGTTGCACTACACATACACACATACATACTTGCATACATTCCTATTGATACGTGCTCATAGGATTTTTTATAGTTATGTGTTCACATGGGTATGGGACTATGTGTTCACATACGGATTGAGGATGATACTTGGGATTGAGCTGAGTCGATGAGATTTGATTTGAGGCCGTGAGATCGGTAATATAGCAGGGTTCGTATCTTAGATACGACATGACGTTGTAGCGGGTCCTTGACGTAGTGTTTCACACATGTCCATGCACACGTAGGCGGTATCAGTATGGTACTAGACGTAGATCAGTACCCCGATCATGATATTTGATAAAGAGGATACCAGGTGAATAGTATGATGAATGTGATATTGACCCGTACCCAGATTGGGATGCCGTACGACGGATTTACGGACGAGCTATATTGATGATTGATCCGCACTCTTGACTTGGGATGCCTGATTATAGATATGGTATCGGATATGATATTATTGAGGCGGGATCACCGACTATACATATACAGGTATGTATATGTATCGACTCAGATGATAGGCGGTTTCCTTACCTGTAGTTCAGCTTGTTAGTTCAGCCGTATAGTTTAGTGTAGTTGTTAGATTAGATTAGACTTCTTACCTATTTCAAAAACTAACGAATCGTAGGCATTTTTAAAGACAGCTCAAGGGAATCTACGGATATTTCAAAAAACGACGTATCTTTTCATAAAAACACCGTAGCCCCTATTTTCAAAACCCCATGATTCGTGTTATTTCAAAAGGCACCATTTGTAGGACTTATATTAGATTATTGCAGATTAGTTATCGTTGTGTCTAGTATTCAGCTTCCGCACATTATTGCTGTTCGCTCTGCCTCGCATACTTATTGTGCTGCATATTCCATTATTGATATCATGCTGTTAGGACACCAGCACCATTACCGATGATGCGTATGTACCACGTACACCTACTTGCCGGCTCACACACATCTTCATCGGTAATTGCCATGTCACGTACACTTTAGAGAATATATTTGCTTGACTTAGCTTGTTAGCTAGTAGTTTTGACATGATATTAGTGTACTTTCCTTATATGCCATATTAGACATTTCAGTTATTACTTGCTACTTCATGCATATTGTTATTCATTGTTATACCGCACGCATGGATTCTCATGCCTTTATTCACTAGTTTATGTGCTATTGAGGTTTTGGACTCGGATTTCCTTGATATTTCTGGATTTGGGAACCGTGGAGATTTCAAAAGAGAATATGTAATTGTTTTAAAAACCCGGTTACCCTGGATATGATATTTCAGTGCGTCCACCATGTGTTTTCTCGGTGCTGAGAGCGACATGTGAGACCCGAGTTCGAGGAGTGGAGGAACCGTTTCGGGTACATGGTGGACCCGGTAAGGTACCCCGGGGCAAGAAGCTCGTGGTGATGACGATGAGCCTGGCAGGGGGAGACTACCTACCGGTGATATTACCCGACGCGTCGGATATCCGGAGGATACCGTCGTGGTCTTGAGATGGATGGTAGGGGCCGGTCTGGACTGGCGGCGCCCTAGATATTGTGATTTAGATATTGAGATTTTGAGACATTGAGATTTATGTTTTGTGTCGATGCTAGACACCGTTGGTGCTGATTTCAGTTATGATACCTCATTTGAAAAAAATACAAAGGAAATCTCACTAATTTATGAAAACAGTTTCTTCATTTACATGTATGCTGTTTTCATGCATTCATACCTCACTCATATGATATATTGCTACCTGAGGCACTGACACGGGCACATGTGATTACACTCGGGTTAGATATTACCCTAGACATTGTCATAGGCTGCCTGTTATACATATATTTGAGGATATATTATGATCATTGACCTAGGATTGCGTTATTTATGCGATTTCTGTGCGTAGATGTTCTTCTATTCACGAGTTGGCAACTCACCCCCGTTGTGCCCCAGTTTCTTGCAGGTTTTGCCGTACAGGTTTCATTACGGCTTTGCGGGCTCAGTTTCATTCGGGTGACTTGCTAGTAGGTGGGTTTTTCTTGTATCGTACCCATCATATTACCTTGTATAATATTATTCAGTTGTATCTAGTAAATTCCATCAACCAAACATGTATTTATTGAGATAGAGACCAGTATTGTTTATTCTTTCGACCTTAGAGTCGCTCGTTACATTTCTGGTGGTTTTGAGTTTCCTTTTGAGTTTTGATCCTCGCCGTTGGCGTTGTATATTATATTGCTTGTGTGGTTGTGACCGTCGATTGACGAAGAGCTAGCTCCCGCTTGGGGATGCCTTTTTCTTGATTTCGTATACTATTCATGTTGTATCCCGTTTGGGGGCCAGTATTTACAAAGGAGACTCTGCCGAAATTTTCAGTAAATTTTTGATGTTTTTAAAAACCGCATAATTCGGCTTATGCTTTTGAAACTAGTTGCTTTAAGTTGGTTTTTCCTGCACTCTACTACTTTTCTTGGTTTGGATTTCTGGGTTTTCGGTTTACTTAGATTACGTACGCCTCGAGACGTTCGTAGTTTAAGTGCCGGTAATGTTCCATACTTTCCCCTCTCATGTGTTGAGAAACACTTGAGCTTGAGAAAAACCCTCTCTTGATAATCTCTACTCTCATCTAGTGTTCAAGGATTAGCACTTCTTGCACCCTAGTTACTTCTTGCTTGGAGTTGAAGCCAAAGGTTGAGGCTTTCGGGTGGATCTTTCTTCGACGTGAGAAGACGACAAAGGTGACCTCCTTCCACCACTCCAAGGAGCAAGGAGAGAAGGACATAAAGCCCAAGGTATAACCTTTCTAGCACTTAGCTAGTTTCTAGTTAGCTTTAGCTTGTTTTTGTTTAGCAAAGATCCTTCATAGTGTAGTCCATGTTGCCTAAGCTCATAAAAATTCGATTTTTATTCCGTTTTCCGCCTTCCTGCAAGTACCGGGGTGGGCAACGTGGACTTACAGTGGTATCAGAGCCTAACTAAACATTAACTAGCTAGGTAGTAGAGTGTATCGAAGTTCGAATCAAAAAATCAAAAAAACGAGTTTTCAAAACCCTAATTTTCTGTTAATTTTTTTTCTGTTCAAAATAAAAATTTTCATACTCCAAAAATCATCTTAGGGTTTTGTAAAGAAAACCACCAAAAACGATCCAGTGATTTGACCAAAGAGCCGTGGTTCCGCGGCAATAGCAAGCTATTGCCGCGCAACCGCGGCCGTCTTGGCTCTTCACTGGGTCGAGTTTGGTGCAGTGTATTTCTGGCTTGGTTTAGGATTTTTAAGATGGTTTATATGTGCCCAGATTTTCCAGAATAGAAATTTGTTTTTGGGGGCCCATAAATCCGTATTTTTTTCCGAACTTCAATACACTTTGACTAAAAGGTTATATCTGTGATGTTTATATGTATTGAACGTCGGCTAATCGCTATATGTCGATTAGTCGGGGTTATACATATCTGTGATCTGTGATTGATGATGGTATGTGTATATGAATGGGTTGGATTGTCGCGGATGAATAGCCGGGGTGGATGTGAGATGAGTGTTGCTTTTTCTTTCATTCATTGTAACATGTAAATTGATGTAATATTATTATTTGTTTGGCCGCACAACCGGGTCGGGGTTGTAGCCGTCATTGTATAATTCTTTTTACTATTTTTTCTCCTAGGATAGACCCATGGAGGGGGTGCACAAACTACCAGGTATCTCGAAGTGCCGAGTGGCCTACTCACGGTGGTGAGGGAGGTTGCTTCGCTTCGGGTACTTGGCGGGTAGTTTGCCGCACCCGTAGGGGTCTTGGGTGGGGTATTGGCTATTCACCGCGACCGTGTAATCCGCTTTTCGTTGCAGGCTCGAACGGATTGCGGATTCCTAGTATATCCAATGTATTCATCTGTGATCTGTAATGTCTATCATTGCTATATATTTATATATGATAACTATTTAGGCGTTGCTTATGTTTTACAGCCGCGCTAGCCCAGCCCCCGCTCTGTCGTTAGTTAAGTAACCTAACGGGTGATGACGGGACCCCGTGGCAAATGCGAATGGCATAAGCGTACGTCATATTTTGGTTGTTTTCTGCAATGGTAGGATTAAATGATGGGACGCATTAAAAGAACTAATGCAAGAAAATAAACCAAGTAAAAGTCGATTGGAACACTTTGAAAATCACTCGGTTCTTTTCAAAACTAAACTTTTAAACGCGGAGCTTGAACCACTCCTTTTAAAAGCTATCTCGTTCCATCGATTATATCAAGTTCACTACGTTCACGGTTTCGCCAAAACCATTCGTAGCCCTCCAACATTCCACATGAATGGTCAAAAGTATTCAAGCTATGTATTTTGGCCAAAGTCAAGGCATAGTGATTGGTAGCTATCGGGTATTCATGTGCAGCATAGATAGTTGCGTTGGTTTGGGACAGTCGTGCTGCCATTTTGGCCAAAGTCAAGGGTAGGTACGGGTGGGTCCAAATTAACCAGGAGAATGACGGGTAGAACTTGACATGTGACTTATGATATTTTGGCCAAAGTCAAGGTCATAAGAGCATGGGGCAGAAATCCACATCGGGAGTTTCATAAGTACTGAAACTTGCTAGCGCTGCATACCATTTGGAGTGTGATAATTCTGGTAGGATTCCTTCGTTCTTATCACGCGATGATATTTGGATCCCGATCCTACTGTGAGTATATGCTACTCCTCGGGAAAACTCTCACTTAACGATCAATGCTATAAACTTAGTTGGTGTCTAGAAAGGTGTTAGCGGGGCTACGTCCCCAGGGAAAAGAGGTTACTTAATTAAGGAACCTCGCGAAAGCGTTGGAAAACCTCCTTCGAAGTACCGACACTGGCCTGGCTGAACGGTTAAGCAAGTATTGTACGGTGAGATTGATCCTGACTAATCCTTTCTTTACGGTTTGAGAAGGGATTTGAGAGACAGTGGGAGCCATCCAGTTTAGACAAATTAAAAACTACTCTAAACTTGCAAGAGCATCATGCTAAAGTGTTTCTTTTCTCTCTCCTAATTGCAGCGACCATTCAACATGACCGGACTTAAGTTATTACTAGATAAAAACATATTGACAGGGCCGAACTACAAAGATTGGCTCAGGAATGTCAAGATGGCAATCACTTACGACAAGTTGGGGTATGTCCTTACCACCAAAGCTCCCCCTGTCCCAGGTCCCAAAACCAGTGTCGTAGATAGGGAAATCTACAAGACCTAGGAAATAGATTGCGCGAAGGCCAGATGCCTCATACTAGCCTCGATGGACAACGAACATCAGAGGAGGCACGAGAATATGGACCTAGAGTCCATATTTCTTCATACAAAAGAACTGTATGGAGAGCAGTCTCGTATCGCAAGATACGAAGTGTCGAAGAAGTTGTTTTCGGCAAGGTTGGCCGTCGGATCATCGGTAGCGGAACACATGCTTAAGATGATTGGCTACATAGAGGAGCTCGCGGACCTTGGGACCACGTTGGAGAATGAACTCAATACTGATTTGATTCTCCAGTCCCTTTCTTCCACTTACGCCCAGTTTATTCTTAACTTCAACATGCAAGGAAAGGAGGTTGAACTTTCCGAACTTCTGAACATGTTGAGGAGTGCTGTGGGCACCCTACAGAAAGGTAGGGAGACATCCACTTTGTTTGTAGGAGGATCTTCCTCTTCTAGGTCCACGGCGAAAGCCAATGGCAAGAAGAAGAAAGCCCCCGCCAAACCAAGAGGCGGTGTCGGTAAAGTGGATACGAAGGGAAAAGGAAAAGCAACAAAGATAGCGGGAAAGCTGGTGGGGAAGGAAGAATGCTTCTATTGTCACAAAAGTGGTCACTGGAAACAGGATTGCAAGGCTTGGAAGGCCAGAACACAGGATTTGAAGCGAGTTGCAGCTTCAGCTTTAGGTGTGTATGTTATTGAAAACTGTCTATCAATAAACTCTACATCCTGGGTATTGGATACCGGATCAGGATCTCATATCTGTAATTCTTTACAGGCGTTGAGAAAGCGTAGAGTTTTGAAGGCAGGTGACATGACCCTCAGAGTTGCAAACGGTGCTAGCATGGATGCTGAGGCCGTGGGGGACTATAACCTGGGATTGTCGGATGGACACTTTTTGGTTTTGCGTAATTGTTATTATGTACCAAATGCAACCTGTAATATCATTTCTGTATCTTTATTATCTAAAGAAGATTATGAATTTGCATTTGTAAGTAATGTAGTGAACATTCACCTTAATCAAGTTTTGATTGGGTCAGGTACATTGAACAACGGTATATACATATTAAACCAACCACAGATTTTCAATGTCCAGAATACACACAAAAGAAAGTCTCCAGAAATCAATAAAACTTTCTTATGGCATTGTAGACTGGGTCACATCAATGAGAGAAGGTTGACTAAGTTACATACAGAAGGATATTTGGATCCGTTCGAATATCAATCGTATGCAACTTGTCAATCCTGTCTCAAAGGAAAGATGACAAAGACTCCGTTCACTGGACACGGAGTAAGAGCGAGCGAGCTCTTGGGACTCGTACACAGCGACGTGTGCGGTCCAATGTCTACACATGCGCGAAGCGGTTATTCTTACTTCATTACTTTTACGGATGACTTTTCAAGGTACGGTTATGTCTTCTTAATGAAACATAAATCCGAGGCTTTTGAAAAATTCCAGGAATATAAGAATGAAGTAGAAAAACAAACAGGCAAAAGTATCAAGGCACTGAGATCTGATCGAGGTGGTGAATACTTGAGTGCCGAGTTCCTGGGTTACTTAAAAGAGAATGGAATTCTCTCTCAGCTTACTCCTCCATACACTCCGCAACATAACGGTGTATCGGAGAGATGGAACCGAACCCTATTGGATATGGTACGGTCCATGATGAGTAACGCTGAGTTACCGCGATCGTTCTGGGGATATGCGCTAGAATCAGCTGCATACCTTTTGAACCGAGTTCCAACTAAGACTGTGCCTACTACACCATATCAGATGTGGTGTGGGAAGAGACCCTATCTTAATCACATTAAGACATGGGGATGTCCAGCTTTTGTAAAAAAGAAGCAAGCGGACAAGCTCGAGGCACGCTCAGTACAGTGCAAGTTTGTGGGATATCCAAAGAACTCTAAGGGATATTTCTTCTATTGCGAAGAGGAACAAAAGGTGTTTGTTTCTCGCAATGCCCACTTTCTAGAACACCAGTTCATAGAAAAAAAATTAAGTGGGAGCGCAATAGAACTGGAAGAAATTCCAGAACCATAAGCTATTACTGAAAGCTTAGTAGAACCAGAGGGTTCGAAAGATCAGGACATTCCCATGCCACTCCGCAGGAGTAGTAGGCAGTCTCATCCGCCCGAGAGATACTATGGTTTTCTCATTGACGGGGATAGAGAGGATTGCATCATAGACTTTGATGAGCCTACTAGCTTCCAGCAAGCCATTCAGAGCGTCGACTCGGTAAAATGGCTGGATGCAATGCGGACCGAAATGGAGTCCATGTACACCAACAAAGTATGGACGTTGGACATTGCTCCAGATGGGGTAAAACCCGTAGGATGCAAGTGGATCTTCAAAAGGAAGATTGGTGTAGATGGACAGGTTGAGACCTATAAAGCTAGACTGGTAGCAAAGGGTTTTCGTCAGCGACCTGGTTTGGACTATGACGAAACCTTTTCTCCAGTAGCTATGCTGAAATCCATTCGGATCCTTCTTGCCATTGCTGCCTTCCACGATTATGAGATTTGGCAGATGGACGTAAAGACAGCTTTTCTAAATGGACATTTAGAGGAGTGTGTCTATATGGACCAGCCAGAGGGTTTCATTCAGAGTGGGAGCAGCGGAAAGGTGTGCAAGTTGCTTAAGTCCATTTATGGACTAAAGCAGGCATCGCGGAGTTGGAACATCTATTTTGATGAGACAGTCAAGGAATTTGGCTTTATCAAAAATCCAGATGAACCATGCATCTATTGTAGATTTGTAGCGAGAACTGTAGTATTCCTCGTTTTATACGTGGATGACATTCTCTTAATAGGAAATGACATTCCTATGCTACAATCTGTCAAGGGGTTCTTGTCACACAGGTTCTCCATGAAAGACCTGGGTGATGCCTCATACATTCTGGGTATCCGGATCTACCGTGACAGATCCAAGAGGATATTAGGACTTTCACAGTCCAGGTACATCGACACCATACTGAAGAGATTCAGTATGGAAGATTCCAAGCGCGGTAATCTACCGGCTTGTCACGGGATCACCCTCTCCAAAGAGATGTCTCCCATGACTGATTTGGAGAGGGATCGCATGTCTATTATACCCTACGCTTCTGCGGTAGGCTCTATAATGTATGCGATGTTGTGTACCAGACCGGATGTGGCTTATGCACTGAGTGTGGTAAGCAGGTATCAGTCAAACCTTGGGGAGAAACATTGGATAGCAGTAAAGAACATTCTTAAGTACCTGAGAAGGACTAAGGAGATGTTCTTGGTGTATGGCGGAAAAGACCTCCAGATTGAGGCCTTTGCTGACTCCAGCTTCCAGAGTGACAAGGATGATTCCAAGTCCATGTCGGGTTTTGTCTTTACCCTCAATGGAGGGGCGGTGTGTTGGAAGAGCTCCAAACAGAAAACCGTTGCTGACTCGACTATGGAAGCGGAATACATCGCTGCATCTGATGCCGCAAAAGAAGCTGTCTGGATGAGAGAACTTCTGGTGGTTCCATCCATTATTGACCCAATACCTCTGTATTGCGACAACAACGGGGCTATAGCTTTAGCGAAGGAACCCAGGTCCCATCAGAAATCCATACACATCTTAAGGCGGTATCACCTGATCAGGGAGATCGTGGATCGCCAGGAGATCGAGGTTCGGAGGGTTGCTTCAGAAGATAACACAGCAGATCCATTCACCAAGGCCTTGCCCCAGACTCAGTTCGAGCGGCTGATCGAGATGATAGGTCTTCGATACGCCAGTACATGGCCTTAGTGCAAGTGGGAGATTGTTAGTGTATATGCCCTAGAGGCCATTACTGTATCATACTAGTTTGTATATTACTTGATGGAAGCTTGGGATATTCACAGTTGTATATACAATCTTGCTCGAAATGGTAGTATGCTACTTGGTTTGTCTCTGCTTTAATATGTGCATGTGTTTCTTTTATCATATCGCTGATATACATATTAGTAGAGCCCTTAGGATCTTTGCTTGATTACCAGCGTTGTGATGGCGCTCACACTCGTGGGAGCTGGATGATCTATAAGCACATCCTTATACAGGTCCCTAGTCGTTGGACTATCGAGACAGGGCATCGATACTCCGGAGTAGACTAGCGTATGCGCTTCTCATCCCAGCGTGGGAGACGGTCTGTCCCACAGCCGTCAGTACGTCGTACTTGAGATAGTATGCGGGTGCTCGTTAGGTTACGAGTACACTGGACAGGACTCGTCGGGAACTGTTGGTTGGTATTATACCTATCGTCAGTTATCAGTTCCCAGGTGACATGAGTACAGCTTAGTCCGCTGACTTGACACTGTCACTTCGCCTCGAGTGTGTTCCCACTGCACTTTGATTACTACCCTACCACGGCTCAAAGGAGTCGTGCAAACAGGTAGTTTTTGGGTGCAGTCCCGAAGCACTTGGAGGCAGTGATGGTTAGACAGGATTCGTCTCTCCCGGTATTGGGGGTTGACATCGCGCTGTGTCCAGGAGAGCCATTACACGAGTAGTCCCTGGCCAGGGCAAGCGAGATATACTGGTAGGTTTCCAGTGTTATCTCAGGGTGTTCTGGGCTACACTCCGACACGACTTATACCGCTATTAGGGGACTGACGTTCACCGCCCCCTAGGCCCGCCATGTGATGTATCAGACGAACAGACCGGACTGTACGATGATTATCACATAAAGGCTCAGTAGGAGTTCAGATGGGGTTCACCTCGTCAGTCTTCTTATCGACATCTACCTGGGGACCGTTACGTACAGCTAGTGCCGCTTGCGGTCTGTGGTTAAACCCACTGCCAGCGTATTGTCGAGTCTTTAGAGTCCCACACAGAAAGCTATTCGCCTTTAGGCAAAATGAGTAGAGGTCGTATGGTTTTGCGACAGGGTTTGTTCACATCCGCGCGCTTATGCACGTTTGCTGTCCGGACAGCTTATACTAGCGGGCTTTGGTTTAAGCCGGATCCTAGTATATGATTTGGGATTGGCTTTTTCTCATTGTATTCGTGTTCCTCGGATCACGAATACGGGTGCGTATGCACAGTTGCTTGAGACAGAGGGAGAGGACTTTGATTAGGGTAAATGACTATTGTCATTTTATTAACCCTAATGCTTATGTGTGTATTATTGTTAATTGATATTAGTTTAATAATTGTGCATGGTTATGGTTGTTGACCATTTGACCCATCTTGACTTGTTGACCTTGTTGACACTTTGACCATCATCATTTCATTTGGAAGATGCTCTTTGATCCTTGCAATTTGCATTAAAAATGAAATGATAATGGTCATGTCTTGATTAAGCCATGACAATTATCTCACTAATTTTCTAATTACAATAATTCACATATATGAGAGAATGCTTCATATTATTCTCTCATTCTATTATTCACATTCTCTCTCTTGTTCTTCCTCTCCCTCAAGCTCTCCCCTCTCATGTGTTGAGAAACACTTGAGCTTGAGAAAAACCCTCTCTTGATAATCTCTACTCTCATCTAGGGTTCAAGGATTAGCACTTCTTGCACCCTAGTTACTTCTAGCTTGGAGTTGAAGCCAAAGGTTGAGGCTTTCGGGTGGATCTTTCTTCGACGTGAGAAGACGACAAAGGTGACCTCCTTCCACCACTCCAAGGAGCAAGGAGAGAAGGACATAAAGCCCAAGGTATAACCTTTCTAGCACTTAGCTAGTTTCTAGTTAGCTTTAGCTTGTTTTTGTTTAGCAAAGATCCTTCATAGTGTAGTCTATGTTGCCTAAGCTCATAAAAATTCGATTTTTATTCTGTTTTCCGCCTCCCCGCAAGTACCGGGGTGGGCAACGTAGACTTACAGTTATGACTTTGTCACGCCTTAATCAAGATAATAATACGGATGTATTGACCGAACCTGTTTGTTATACTGCGCTAAGGAATATTTCTCCCGCTCCAACTTATAATTGTTATAAGATAGAGCAGGAAATAGGGGATTACCAGAATTCCCGTGCCGCCCAAACGAAGAAAGTACATGCTGATGCACCTTCTTCGGGTATGTTCATTACCGAGAACTGTTTCTCAGTATCCTTTACGTCCTGGGTATGAGATACCGGATCAGGATCCCGCAAATGTAATTTGTTACATGGGCTATAGATAGGTAGAGAACTGAGAACAGGTGATAAGTTTCATGAGATAGAAACGGTGCAAGTGTTGCAGCCAAGACTGTTGGTAGTTATCACCCGTATTACCAGAATACATTGATTCTGAACGAATGTTATTAGATACCGAACCTGATATACAACATCATATCAGTGTCTTTATTAGTAAAGAAGGATATAATTTTGTATTGTTGGATAATGTTTTGAACATCCCCTATATTAAGAGTTGATCGGATCAGGCACGTTATCTAAAAGCTTATACGTTCTAAATCAAACCACAGTTCTTAGTGTACAGAACACACACAAGTGGAAAATTTCAGAAATGAACGAATCCTTCTTAAGGCATTGTAGATTAGGTCATATCAATGCGACCCGACTAGCTGAAGTCACATTTAGATGCATATTTAAATGAGTTTGAATTTACATCTTGTGAAACCTCCCGGTCATGTCACAGAGATAAGATGACCACATCTCCGTTTATTGGAAACAGAGAAAGAGTTAGTGAACTCTTGGGATTGATACATGCTGATGTATGGAGGTCCCCTGTCTACTGATGCCAAGACCGGTTCTTTGTACTTCATTACATTCACTGATGATCTCTCAAGATTCAGACATATGTTCCCATTGAAACACAAGTCCGAAACTTTTGAGATAATCACAAAATATAAGTTAGAAGTAGAGAACCAAAAACCGGGTATAAGTATTATGTCCTTTGATGTGATCAAGGAGGAGAATACTTGGGCACAGGATTCCTGGACTATTCTAAAGGAGAATGAGATTCTCTCTCAGCCTGACTCCTCCGTATACACCACAGCACGTCGGTGTATCGGGGTGGAGAAATCGCACCTTATGTGATATGGTGTGCTCTATGATGAGTACTACTGAGTTGCTTATTTTCTTTTGGGAGTTATGCACTTGTGAAGCTGCATACCTATTGAATAGGGTTCCAATCAAATCAGTTGCCTACCACTTCATATGTGATATGGAATGGGAAGAGTCCATATCTTAAGTAAGTTAAGATTTGGGGCTGTCCGACTTATGTCTAAAAGAAAAATCCGGACAAGATCGAGGCAAAGTCAGTTCTGTGGAAGTTTGTTGGATATCCTAAGCATTCGCAAGGGAATATCTTCTACCAAACTGAGGAACAAAAGATGTTTTGTTTCTCAGCATGCCACCTTTGTGAAAGGGAATTTCTTGTGAAGAAATTAGTTGTCATGAGGTGGAATCTTAGCGATCTGAGATGGAATCTTTATACACCAACAAAGTATGGACTTTGGTTGCTTTATCTGAAGGGTTAAATCCCCATCAGGAGCAGTATATCTTGAGAAGATTACTTGGTGTACATGGAAAAGTTGAGACTTTTAAAGCTATGCTTAAGTCCATCCAGATCCTACTTGCCACGGCTACATTCTATAACTACGATATCTGGCGGTTGGGTGTCATGACTGCATTTTCTAAATATTGATTTGGAAGAGAGCGTCTATAAGTATACAGCCAGAGGGCTTCGTAGATAGTGGGAGCTGCGGAAACGTGAGCAAGATGTTTTATATGATAAATCAGGCATCGCGGAGTTGGAACGTCTGTTTTGATGTGGTAGTCAAAGAGTTTGACTTCATCAAAATGGTAGATGAACCTTGTATATACAAAAAGGTAGTAGAGAGTATGGTGGTGATCCTCGTAGAGTACGTGGATGACATACTCTTGATAGAGAAGGAGTTTCCTATGCTACGCTCGGTCAATCTCCTCTTATCACAAGGATTCTCCGTATAGGATCAAGGTGATACCTCCTAAATCCTGGGTTTTGGATCTATGAAATAGATCTAATTGGATGTTAGGATTCTCACTAGTTGTAGTGAGATGGTATCAATCGATCCTGGGGAGAATCACTGGAAAGGTTCCAGGGTGATAAGAACGACTGAATGTCAGTCACAGGCATTGTCATTACCCTCAGTGGAGGGACGGTATGTTGGAAGAGTTCCAAGCTAGATACCGTGACTTACTAGACGATTAAAGGCAATATACATCGTTACCAAGGATGCTACCAAAGAGACAGTCTGGATATATTTTAGTTCATGAGATGAACTTCGCTCCTGCCATTGTGTGACAATGGAGTTGTGGCTTATGCCAAGGAACCCCCGTCCCATCTGTCATCAAGATATAATTCTTAGGCAGTATCACCTGATCATGGAGATGGTTGATCTCCAGGGAGATCGAGGTTATGAGAGTAGACATAGAGGACAACAGCGCGGATCCACTCACAAAGACCTTTTTCCCAGTAGAGAATTTTATGGGATGGTTGAGTATTAGATACTTCAACCACAGCTGATTGTTGGGCATACGATACCACAACAGATGGCCCTAGTGCAAGTGGGAGATTTTTAGTTATATGTATGCCCTAGAGGCCATTACTGTACATATGATGTTTATTGTAATGGATACTTGGACATATATAGGGAGGACTTTCTTGCTCGACATGATAGTATGCTATCTGGTTGTACTTTATCTTAACATGTACTCTGATGTCTCTATGTTACATGTTGATAAAGCCCTTAGGATATGTACTCGATTACTGGGACTATGATGAGATCATACTAGTGGGGCCACGGTAGTCGACGAGTACATCATATAACTGTTCCTAGTCGAGGGTGTATCGAGACAGGGCATCGATACACCAGAGTAAACTAGCGTATACACATATTGACCCATATGACGGGCGATGGATGATCCCATATCCATCGGTGTTTGACATCAAGGATGGTGTACGGGTGCTCAGTAGAGACTGGGTACATTAGACGGACTCGCCGAGAACTCCCATATGGTATTATACCTCGCGTCAGATGGCAGTTCTCTGGTGACACTGGTACAGGTTAGTCTGTAGACCCGAGATCGTCATAGAGTCTTGTGTGATTCCCACTGTACTTTGATTTCCATCATACCATGTCTAAGAGGGCGTGCAAAAAGGTGGCTTTTGGGTACAGTCCCGAATCACATGGAGGCAATGAGCGATAGGAGGGGATTCGTCTCTCTCGGTATAGGGAGTTGATGTTGCGCTGTGTTCGATTGGCTATAACTAGAAATCCCTGGCCAGGGTTGCTGAGATTTACTAGTAAGTGTTATCAGTAGTTTCTCAAACTGTTATAGATCTCATATCGACACGACTTATCAAGCTACTGGGGTCTGACGTTTACCACCCCTAGGCGAGATATGCGACATATCAGACGAAGAGACCGGACTGTACGGGAGTGTTACTGATTGGATTCGCAGGAGAATGTACAGGCTTGCTTGTTGATCTTCTGATCGCTCAATATCTGGGTGGCTGTTACGTTTAGCTGACCGCTTGCAGCTTGTGGGTGTTTGATATGATCATCACCTACTGCCGGCGTATTGACGATTCTTTAGAGTCCTACACAGAGGTTTCTTGACTCAGGCAAAACGGAGTAGGGGCACATATGTGATATGTGCGGGACCGAGAACAATACTTGTATGTGATACCGTATTAGATTCTCGCGATATGAGATATCGGCCGGGTATATGAGATATAGCCGGGTCATCGGATCAAGTGTTGATTCGATGATCTGATACAGATTATATTAGTCGGTTATTTATGAAATAGCCGGGTTATCGGATCAAATGTTGATTCGATAATTTAATGTATAATTATATATTTGATATATTAAATTACATTAACTAATATAAGCTCACTAAAAGATTCTTTTTCTCACTCAGGTAATACATTGATATATATGTTAATTGAGTTATTTTATTTTGTTACAATAAATATTGTATATGTGATATATTATTGTAACATATTAGGGTTATTAATGCAACATGTTTAGTGGAGATTAAACATGGTTAGGGTTTGATTTGGGTTAATCTTTTCTAGACCTTCTAGAAGGTTTTGTTTTGTTTTGTACAAAGATATTTGTGTTGATATTTTGCATAGATATTTGTTTAACCCAACCAAATCTTATAACCATGGTTCAATCTCTACAAGGGTTAGTTCTTCTAACTTATACCATGGTTGCATTTCTAACCTCACACTTGAGTTATTCATTTTTGATCACAAAAGGATTTTGATCTTCTTCTTCTTCTTCTTGCTTGAAAAGCTTTCTAGCTTTTTCAAAAGTGATGAAAATGAGTGAGATATAGAAAACAAATGAGAGCTAAAATCCTACTTCATTATCCTAATCTATCCTAGCCATTTAGATTAGGGTGTTCACTTCATTTGTGAGTGAGAGCTTGTGTTAAAGAAACTTCAAGGTAGATTATCTTTGTTATCGAAGATCGGAAGCAAGCTTGCATCTTTCTCTTCGTGGAGCCTCTCGAGAGTCCGGATACTCGATGATCGCAACTGAGGGACCTCAACACGGAGCTTTAGAAGTGAAGGAATGGACTACAAAGGTTCTAATCCCAAACTCTTAGATGTAAAGATGTTTATATGCTTTGTTTCGCCTAATCTCTAGTTTAAAGATCTTGGTTAGGCTTGTTCGGCACGTCTAAATTTTAAATCGGGCATGGTTGATGCCTTATAGACCCTTGTGAGAGTGCCTAGTAACCCTACAAATAGAATCAAGGATCTCAAATGGATGTATGATCAAGGGAACGAAGAGAATCACAAGTCTCAAGATATGTACATCCTCAGGTCACTTAAGCGGAGTATCGTATCGTAAGTATGCCGCGGAAAATACGCACGGTACGTCACTCTACTTGAGTTACCTACTCCATCAATCAGGGTCAACCTATGTAACGAAAGTTCGGGTCTAATACCCCCCTGTTCAAGTTTAAGTTCCGTAAGGTCAAGGCTAGGTTCCGAAATAGATTACGCCGCAGACTCCACATAGTCAAACCTAGACTCGAACCAAGGTTAAACCTAGCGCTTTGATACCAACTTTGTCACGACCTGAAAATTTAGTTCGTGACCGGCACTTAAATCACGCAACGTCTAAAGGCGTGATGTAATTCAAGTAAGCCGAAGCCCAGAAATCTAATCCTTTTTAAGAAAATAAAAGAGGTGAAGTTTTGAAATAAAGGTATGATGAAATCAAATATTTTCTTAAATGCATAGATAATGGAACATGAAAAATGCAGGTGGATTTTACTAGTTGAAAAACATGTTTCGTCTTTTAAAAATTTAGGCAGCACCTCCCTTGTATATTTTGAACCAAAATCACATATACATTATAATATAAAAGGCATCCCAAAGAGGGAGCTAGCTCTTTGCCAATCGGCAGAATCATAACCACGCAAGACAGAAATATATGTATACGACGCCTAACGGCGAATATCAACACAAAAGGATAATGAATAAAGCAAGACATCAACCCACCAAGCGAACATATAACCCATCGCTCTGAGTCATGCAACCACAAGTCTTTCTAAGTCTTATTATTTATACAAATACTAGTTTCTGATTAATGGAGTTGACTAGATACAATAAGAATAATAATATAAGAGTGGCATTGTCACGAGCCAAAATTTGGCACATGACCGGCACTTAAACTACGTAACGTCAACAGGCGTAACACAATTCAAGTAAACCGAAAAACCCAGCAATCAAAACCATTACAAGAAGGAAAAGAGAGAACACTTTAAAAACTTCGATGCAAAACTTTAAACTTAAGTTTGTTTTTCATGAAAATTTCGGCAGCACCTCCTATGTAAAAACTAGCCCCGAAATCGGTTACAAACATAAGATAAAAGTAAAGCATCCCCAAACGGGAGCAAATCTCGCCCAACGGCTGAAACAACCACCACAACAGATATACGACGTCATAGCGAAGAAATGAGATAATCCACATATAAAAGGCCGGCTCACACGAGCACAACAACCAGAGTCCTAAGAATATACAACATCGATCCTCACAACTCGTGTCTAAGTCAATACATGAAGGTGGTAGATGGAGAGTACTAGATACAAGAAATATACAATGTACATCATCGGATAACCACAACCCACCTAAAGCAAACGGCCTCACAGCCAACCGTAGCGGTATCCGCAAAAGTAGAGATAATAAGGTGCCCTGCCGCGACCACTCTGATGATCAGATCTGAAAAAGCCTATGGCACAACGGGGGTGAGTTGCCAACTCGTGAGTAGTAAATAACATCATACTGTAATCGCAAGTATGCACTAACAGTGATAAACAATCACATGTACTCTGGTAGCATAAGTATAGCAATTTGAATTTGCAACTATCATGATAAAGGGACACCACCAGGGTACTATATCTACATGAATCAAATGCATATCAACTAAATACTGAGTGCGGGATAATTAAATAATCTCATGCACAAATCATCAGCATGAAAAAAACCCAGGGTCTACCAACGACACCCCCAAATCCCAATATCCTCAGACTCCGTCCCCAGGACTGGCCCTCAGATCGGCCCTCAGATCTGCCCCTCAGAATCAGCCATCATAACCTGTAAGTCTCATGGAACCTGAATGTCAAACATCAACACCCGAAAACATCATGAAAACTAGTGCCCGGCCTCGACACATAAATACTCGTATCCATACGTTCCTCGAATCCTAAGTGTTCAGTATCGACACTTGTGATCCACGTATCGGTTTTCTGATATCCATACGCTCCTCGAAACCCAAGTGTCCAACCTCGACACTCGTGTTCTACATATCGGTTTTCTGATATCCATATATCTCTTGGAATATAAGTGCCCAACATCGACACTTGAAATCCCCAAATCGCATGAAAAACATATCTCAAATGCGTAAATCCATGTAATATAACATATGCAAAATAGAACAACAATATGAGCATATCAAGGGAAAAATCCGCTATTTAAATGAATCAAGTCATTAAATATATCACGCGGTTCCCAAGTATCCGAATCCAATATATATATATATAATAGCATCCCATACCACCGATATATATATCATATAAAGCTGAACATATAACTATAGCAAGGTATATGTGTGAGCATGTAGGTATAGCAAGGCATATGTGTAAGCATGTATGCGTACAGGTATGCTATATTTCATATGCGCCATCGCACAAGAATAAATGCCTCTATGTCGCTAACCAATATAAAGGTATATCATATGAATAATTGTGTTGTGCGTATCATGGAAATTACCGACAGTGTGTGTGTAGCATACAATTGGTGCTCGTGCAACATGGACTGTCAATAATAGTGCAGTGTAATGGATAGGTTCAGGCACAACAAGTAACTATATGCAAATGACGTTCATGCACCATCTCTATATGTGCATATAAACATGCGACTAATATTATATCATATCTGGCCCTGACGCTTAACTCCATACGGGCTATTTCGCCGTAGATGTAAATCTACTCACCGAAATTCCCAAGCTAGGTCGATCCAATCACGTGCTTTCCTTTCGTCGCAGCGCTCGAAGTCCCCGCATGCGATCCTATTAACACAAAACATAACCAGTGCAAATCTCAGAAATCGATCAATATCACGTACACAATACGTTTGACCAACGCACCAACTCTAATCCGACCCACAAGTGTTCGTCTAAAGGCTAACGTGTGTGGTGACAAACAAAAACCAGCCGAAGTACAAAAGCTACACAAGATCACGAACCGTGTCAGCTAACGTAACACGCATACTCAAAATACTAGAATATAGCAAAGTGGTCCCATATTTCGATACACAAACAATTGGTGAAAGTTACAAGTACCATGAGACCACAAACAATCCCAGAGACCCCATGACAAAGACTCAACTCCCTTGCCCCCACTCTAGCCACAATTTGCGGCCAGAACCATTAAATTTATGGCCCAAAATTGAAGCGGTGGTCTCAGGTTTTTATGGTGGGTTCTATACCTCAACACTATGTCACTGTGATAGAAACTTTTCCAACAAACACTTGGTTCTACAGCAGATCTCAGAGACACAAAGTTGACACTAAAAATATGATATTTTGCACAAAATGCTACCTTTAGTGTTCCAATCCATAACAACAAGGCAACACAACAATATAACTCTAAATATCAGTTTGAGGTCATTACCTAGCCTCTCTTGCTCAAAAATCCTAGCTTTCCAAGCTCCAAGGCAACCAAGTGGATAATTCAAGACATTTGAAGTGTTTTCCATGGGTTTTTGTGAAGTTTAGCATGGTTTTTGTGATGAGTGGGTGAGGGTTCCATTTGGGGTTGAGAGAAATGAACAACAATTGAGAGTGAGAGAGAATGAGAGAGTGAGAGAGATTATTTGGTGAGAGGTGAGTGTAGGATGAACCTTTTCCCTTACACTCACTCTCCTCCCCTCACCTCATTAATGCACCATTAATGCCTCATGACTCACTACCCACCTCTCTCAATCCAAACAAGATATTTCTCATACACCAAAATATCTTGGGAAGGTTAAGGCAAGGTTAATTAGGACATGGATTGCTTAAGGTATCATGGTCACCTAACAAAATTAACACTAACTAACTCTCACATTAACGTGCACGTGTGTGTGCAAGTCATATCAAATAATAATTAAATAATAATTAAATGATATAAAATGTGAGGAACCCGATTTGGTAAACTTTCCTTAAAAACCCGCATTAACGCTTAATTAACACTAATCGTATTCCAAGGTGTTACAATCTCCCCCTTAAAGAAAATTCGTCCCCGAATTAAAATTTCATACAAGCGTACCTTCAAAGAGATGAGGGAATTTCTTCCGTATCTCGCTCTCGGCCTCCCAAGTGATCACCTCACTAGTCAGGCTACGCTAAAGAACCTTCACAGATGGAAAGACCTTCGACCGAAGTTTCTTCACCTGCCGATTCAATATAATTGCCGGCTGCTCTCATCCTGTCCTGAATCAGCTGGATCTTCTCCGTAGTCTCCTGAACCAGCTGGGGTCCCAAAACCCTACTCTCATAGAATTCGGTCTAACAGACTGGTGATCGACACTTCCTACCATACAAAGCCTCGAAAGGTGCCATCTGAATAGTCTCCTGAAAGCTGTTGTTGTAGGAGAACTCAATCAACGGCATGTGACGATCCCAACTGCCACCAAAATCAAGCACGCACGCCCGAAGCATATCCTCTAGAGTTTGTATCGTCCGCTCTGACTGACCATCGGTCTGCGGATGGAAAGTGGTACTAAAACTCAACCGGGTACCCAAGGCTTCCTGAAGCTTCTGCCAAAGACGGCTAGTAAACTGGGTGCCTCTGTCGGATATGATGCATGTGGGAACGCCGTGCAAATGCATAATCTCATCTATATACAACTGAAAATACCGAGCATAATCGAAAGTGGTCTTCACTGGAAGGAAGTGAGCTGCTTTCGTCAACCGGTCAACAATCACCCAAATGGAGTCATACCCCTGACTGGTCCTGGGTAGATCCACGACAAAGTCCATGGAAATATGCTCCCATTTCCACTCAGGAACAAGTATCGGCTGCAACTCTCCAACCGGTCTCTGATGCTCAGCCTTGACTTGTTGACAAGTCAGGCACCTCAAAACGAAGTCCGAAACATCACGCTTCATCCCTTCCCACCAGTAAATGTCTCTCAAGTCACGGTACATCTTGGTGGAACCTGGATGAAAGCTAAAGGCTGACTGATGGGCCTGCTCTAGGATCTCGTGTCTGAACCTACCAATATCTGGTACACACAAGCGAGCCCCGCAATGTAGCACACCCTGGTCATCAATCAAGAACTCTGAATCTATACCCCGCCGAACAAGCTTAAGAATCTCAACTAAACGGGCATCACTGGGCTGTGCTTCACGGATACGATCCAGTAGAAGTGGACGGGCACGGACCTGAGCAAGCTATCCCCCAATAGAAGTGAAATAGACCTGTACTCTACCATCGCACAAGGTTTGCCAATCCACAGAAGACTGCCTCTGAACCGCGCTCAATTGGGACAAGCTACCCTCGGGCCTACGACTCAAAGCGTCAGCGACCACATTCGCCTTGCCCGGGTGATAAAGGATCTCACAATCATAATCCTTCACAAGCTCCATCCACCAGCGCTGTCTCAGATTCAGATCCCGCTGCTGGAAGATGTACTTCAAGCTCTTGTGGTCCATGAAAATCTGACACGACTTCCCATATAACTAGTGTCTCCAAATCTTCAATGCAAAGACCACCGCAGCCATCTCAAGATTGTGAGTGGGATAATTCTGCTCGTGCTTCTTCAGTTCCTAGAAGCATAAGCAATCACTTTATCATGCTGCATCAGCACACAACTGAGCCCCACTCGAGACGCATCACAGTAAACTACAAAACCACCTGAACCAGAAGGCAAAGATAGAACGGGTGCAGTCGTCAACCGAGTTTTCAACTGCTGAAAACTTTGCTCGCATGCATCAGTCCAAAGAAAAGGAACCCCCTTCCGGGTCAGTCCAGTCAGCTGTGCAGCGATACTTGAAAAATCTTGCACAAAACGGCGGTAATAACCAGCTAAGCCCAAAAAGCTGCGGACCTCTGTCACGGATACAGGTCTGGGCCAAAGCTGTAAGCCACGATCTTCCTCTGGTCCACAAGAATACCGTCTCCCATCACCACATGACCCAAGAAGTCAACTCTATCAAGCCAAAATGCGCACTTTGAGAATTTAGCATACAGCTGGTGCTCTCTCAATGTCTGCAAAGTAATTCTCAAGTGCTGCTCATGCTCCTCCCGACTTCTAGAGTAGACCAGAATGTCATCAATAAACACAATAATAAACTGGTCGAGGAATGGCCTGAAAATCCAGTTCATCAGATCCATGAACGCTCCTGGGGCATTGGTGAGTCCGAATAACATCACCAAAAACTCATAATGCTGTAGCGTGTACGAAAAGCAGTCTTCGGAATATCATCATTCCGTACCCGCAACTGATGATAACCCAAACACAGATCAATCTTAGAAAAATGTTTGGCACCCTGGAGCCGATAAAAAAATCGTCAATGCAAGGTAAAGGGTACCTGTTCTGCACCGTAACTCGATTTAATTGACGGTAATCAATATACAACCTCAAACTGCCGTCTTTCTTCTTGACGAACAGAACAGGAGCTCCTCACGGCGAAACACTCGGAGGCACAAGTCCCTTATCAAGCAACTCTTGCAATTGATCTTTAAGCTCTCTAAGCTCCGTCGGAGCCATCCGGTAAGGCGGTATAGAAATAGGCCCCGTGCCAGGAATCGGATCAATGCAAAACTCAATATCGCGCTCTGGTGGCAAACTAGGTAACTCATCGGGAAAAACGTCGGGAAACTCTCGCACGATAGGAACCCGGTCCAACGATTCTACTGTGTCTCCAGTATCACAAATGAAAGCCAAGAATCCTCAACATCCCCTCCTTAAAAGCCGTCTAGCGCAAAGGGAAGAAATCAAAATGTGAGGAGCGGCACCTCGGTCCCCCTGTACAACCCGAACAGACTCGCCCGGAAAAATGAAACTGGCAGTGTTCTCACGGCAGTCCACCGAAGCATAACAAGCTGCCAACCAGTCTATGCCAAGGAGAACGTCGAAGTCCAACATATCTAGAAGGATTAAATCGACGGACGAATCTCTATCTTTAATCTGAACGGCACACGACCGAAACACATATCGCGCGACGAAAGAATCACCAACAGGAGTAATCACAACAAGCGGCTGATCTAGAAAACATGACTCTCGGCCAAACCTCGGTAAGAAGTTCGTAGAAACATACGAATGCGTAGATTCCGGATCAAACAAAACATAAGCCTAAAAAACATACAGAAAGAGTATGTGAACCACTGCATTGGACGCCTACGCGTCCTGATGAGTCAAGGAAAACACCCGAGCCTGCCCTCTACTGGCGACTGGCTGACCTCCGCCTCTACCACTCTGCCCTCTCGGTACGAAATCACCGCGACCCTGACCTCTCTGCACATGAGTCTGACGCGGAGCAACAACAGGCATAAGGGGCAACACCCTCTGAGGTGGAGAAGGTGGTAAGGTAACCTGCGGTACAGCTGCCTCGTGCTCACGTGGCTCAGTACAATCTCGAACCCGATGACCCAAACTCCCGCACCGGTAACATCTAGATGAAAACTTCTGACTCTCTTAAGGATAAGAGCTGAAAAGCTGACCTCGTCCCGAACCTCCACTACCCCCAGTATCTGAACGGGAACTGTCACGACGTCTAAATGCCCGCCTCCTTGCTGAATCACCGGTACGAACCCTCTTCGATTCCGGAGCAACCGACGTCTCAGAAAGATGCTCCTCAACCAACAGGGCTGCATCCACCGCTGCTGCATAGGTGTCGCAATGCTGAACGCTGATAGCGAGCAACAACTGGGTAAGCAGGCCCCGAACAAACCTCTTGACCCGCATCTCCTCCGTAGGTACCAAGTACGGAGCATACATAGACAGCTCGGTAAACAGCACATCATACTTGGCCACCGTCATACCCTGAGTCTGGCGTAACGACTCAAATCTGCGCGCTCGAGCATCCCTGATGCTCAGCGGAAGAAAACGCGCAAGAAGCACCGTCACGAACTCAGCCCAGGTCATAGGAGAAAGTCCTGTGGCTCTGCTCTTCTCTAAGGACTCACACCACTTCTGGGACAGACCCTCCAGACGAAAACTCGTGAAGTCCACCCATCTCGCGTCGGAGCATCTAAGCGAATGACAAATTATGGCCATCCGGTCGATAAACAACTGCGGAACCTCGGCTGCATCGGTACCAGTGAAAACCGGAGCCCTCAGCATCATGAACTCCGATAACGATACGGTGATCACCTCCATAGCTGTAGGTACAACTGCCTGAACAGTAGGCACCAACACGGTCCCCGTAACGGGTGGAACAACCGCCTTCCCCTGCACTCGAATGGCCTCAACTAACGACCCCATCATCTGGCGCAAATCCTGCATACCAGCCCCTACCATAGCCATATGGTCTGTCGAAGGTGGAACAATCTGCTCCTGCACAACGGGCGTACCGCCCTGGTTAGTCCTCATCTCAGATGAGTCAACTCTGACCTCGGCCCTCGCGGCCACTCTCTATGCCCTCGTAGTCTTCGGTGGCATAAAGGCTGGAAATGGAAACAGGATTCGATAAGGACACAGAAATCGGATCACAAGGATATATATAATCACGGAAAGAATTTAAAGCAATAAGTCCTAAGGTCAGTTAGGCTGAGCACCGTGTCGTAAGTATGCCACGGAACATACACACGTTACGTCGCTCTGCTTAAGCTACCTACTCCATCATACCATGGCCATGCTACACTCCGAAAGGTAAAACCTAGTGCTCTGATACCAACTTTGTCACGACCCAAAATTTGGCACTTGACCAGCACTTAAACTACGTAACGTCAACAGGCATAACGCAATTTATGTAAGCCGAAAAATCCAGCAATCTAAACCATTACAAGAAGGAAAAGATAGAACTCTTTAAAAACCTCGATAAAAAACTTTAAACTTAAGTTTGTTTTTCATAAAAATTTCGGCAGCACCACCTTTGTGAAAACTAGCCCCGAAATCGGGTACAAACATAATATAAAAGTAAAGCATCCCCAAACGGGAGAAAATCTCGCCCAACGGAGGAAACAACCACCACAACAGATATACCACGCCGTAGCGAAGAAATGAGATAATCCACATATAAATGGCTGGCTCATACGAGCATGACAACCAGAGTCATAAGAACATACAACATCGATCCTCACAACTCGTCTCTAAGTCAATACATGAAGGTGGTAGATAGATGTTGGAGATAGTGCCCTCAGAGTCAATTATTGGATCACAGGCACGTGATTGCAATGATTGAGGGAGGACCTATCCCGGTAGAACAGTCTTACTCGAGATGATAGTATGCTGTCTGGTTTACCTTTATCATCGTGTACTGCTTCAGGTGACCTTACATGTCACTATTACACGTTGATAGAGCCCCTAGGATTCTTGCTTGACCACCAGCAGTATGAGGGCGATCATATAAGTGGGAGCTGGGGTCTATAAGCACATCATTAAAAGGTCCTTAGTCGTGGGAGTTTCGAGACAGGGCATCGATTCTCCAGAGTAGACTAGTGTATACAGTCGAGACCCCGACGAGGGGCGGTGGCCGGTCTCACAAGCCACTGGTGTCAGTTGGATCACCTAAGATGTATACAGGTGCTCATTGGGTTATGAGTACACCGGACAGGACTCGCCGGGAACATGCTAGTTGGTCTTATACCTGACGTCAGATAGCAGTTCCCTGGTGACATGTGTACAGGTTAGTTCATCGACCTGGGGATCGTCATTTGTCTCGTGTGAGTTCCCACTGTACTTTGATTACTACCCTACCACGGCTCAAAGGAGTCGTGCAAACAGTTTTTAGTTGGGTACAGTCCCGAGCCACATGGAGGCAGTGAGCGGATCTTCAGGGGTTCGTCTCTCCCGGTATTGGGGGTGAGGTCGCGCTGTTCTAGGAGAGCCATTACACGAAGTCCTTGGCCAAGGCAGGAGATTTACTGGTAGGTATTCCAGTAGTATCTCAGGGTGTTCTGGGCTACACTCCGACACGACTTGTACCGCTTTTGGGGGTCTGACTTTTACCAACCCCCTAGGCCCGACATGCGATGCTCATAGACGAACGGACCGGACTGTACGGATATTGTCACTGACAGGCTCAGTAGGGTGTCATGATGAGTTCGCTCATCAACGTCCCTTTTAGTCAATAGCTGGTGGCCCGTTACGTATTGGCTTATACCTCTGACGTGCTAGTGGTTAAATCCACAGCCATTGTATTGACGAGTCTTTAGAGTCCACCACACTTTCAGTTACTCAGCTTTCGGGCGAAACGCTGTAGAGGCCGTATGGAGATATAGCAGGGTCCGATCAGATACGTGCGGTATTGCACGGATCAGGATCGGACGGTTTGTACTAGAGGCCGTATAGTTATATGGCAGGGTTCGATCTGATACGTGCGGTATTGCACGGATCAGGATCGGACGAACATTACTAGCCGGCTTTGGTTTAAGCCGGATACTAGTTTAGTACAGTGTAGATTTTGTCTCATTGCATTTGTATCCGGACGGAATACAGATGCGGGTGTGTATGCACAGTATCGGGGTTTTCCTGTAATTTATTACGGGACCAGTTTTCTGGAGTTGCCAGTTTGCATTCCGTTCCGGCCGGTTTTCGTTTGTTCTTTCCCGGCCGGACTTTTCCGATGGAGGGGGGTTATTTGCAATTGTGCAAATAACATTTGTGGAGGGGGTTTCTTGCACTTGTATTCATTATGATAAGCATTTTTGTTTTTCATCCATAATGGTGCTTTAATGAGATTTGAGTGGGTATGGGTTTTAAGTATGGTTGATGTTTCTTTGCTTTATGGGTGTGGTCACCATTTCTATCTCCTACACTCACCTCCCTCTTGGATTTTACTTTGCCTCCTCCACCATTTCCATTTGATATTGGCCGGCCACAAATTTGGAAGAAGGGGAGAGAATGAGAGAATTTTTTTTGGTGTGGGAAATTAATCATTCATATCATTTTCCATTGCCACAAAAATCCCCAAGTTCATATCATCTTGATTCCTCCATCAAGGCAACCAAAACCCCAAATGAGACTAGCATCATCTACACTACATTCTACAGCATATCTTGGGCATGTCGACTTGCCAGCTTCATGCCCGAGTTGCCTCGGTATTGAGGTGGGAGCCCGTAAAAGAAACAGGTGATGTGGTGCCCTTCCGGCGAGGAGGCGACGACCGGATTTTCCGCGAGGAGATCGGAGTGGAGATGAAGACCGGAGGACTCGGATCAGTCGGTATATCTCTTCCCTATCTTGTTACTTTGCTAGAACTAGTTTAATGACCCGATCCGGGGTTTAGTGCGTGGTGGTGCCGGTTTGCAAAGTTCGCAAAATTAAAAGTTTATCACCGTTTCCGCATTTGGCCGTCGGATTGACGACCGGGGCGCCGCCGTGCACTTACAGTGCTATCAGAGCCTCTCCATTAACTTCGTCTAGCTTCGTTTGATGTGTTTTGCATTTCCGATCGACCGAAATTCCAAAATCTACATTTTTTGTTACCATCAGTTTCTGTTGAAAATTTTTGGTCTCGAAAATTTTTTCAGGTTGTCTCAGAATGATGTGCAGAGAGTTCTAATAACACTGGAAAAATTCGACAAGATGATCCCACAGTAAGAGCGCGGATCCGCGGCCATTAACCTTTACTAGGCCGCGGATCCGCCGCAATAATGAGAGATCATGTGATCGGTTTTTTGCAGTGGGCTTGTGGGCTAAAAATAGGGGTTTTGGAATATTAAAATTGGGCCCAGAATTTCTGTGAGTGCTACAGTATTGCTTGGGGGCCCACTTGTTAATTTTTGATCGATCGGATATTTTAAACACATTTTTTTCACAGTATTTACATTATATCTGCGACCGTGAATGTCACTTGATCGGTAAATCCGGTCTAACTGCTATAGCCCGGTTGTATGTATATTTTACTTTCTGTACTAGGATTGCCCCGCGGAGGGGTGCACGGATAGCCGGGTTCTAAAAGGCAACAAGCCCGCATCTCATGGTATTGAGACGGAGGGGGCTTCAGTCTGGAATTGGCGGGCTATTCGCCGCACTCGTAGGGGGTACAGGTTGACCCAGGAGGGGTGCCCAAGTTACCGGATTCCGTGAAGTGCTGGGTGGTCCATTCACGGTGCTGAAAGGGGCTATCTCGCTTCAGGTTTTGGCGGGTGACTTGCCGCACCCGTAGGGGTCTAGGTTTTCATTGCATAGGCTATCCACACGACCAGGGGAACGTCGGGTTTCAGTAGTGGCTCTGTGAAACCCGGGGATCCCAGATATCTGTATTGTTCTGTGATGCTGTACATTTCTGTGATGTTGCATTTTATTCACGCCTTGAGCGAAATACTATATATTGGTATATATATTAGTAGATGTTGTATATGTTTTTCATCCGCGCTAGTCCAGTCCCCGCTCTGCCGTTAGTTAGCTAACCTAACGGGTGATGACGGGACCCAGTGGCGAATGCGGATGGCATATACGTACATCAGTATATTTTCGTTCTTTGTGGTGTGATCAATTGATGGGACTGCATTGATTCGGATCAATGCAAGATAAACAAACCTAATCTGATGTTGTTGGAACACTTTTCAAAAAGCTGTTATTGCAAGGACGTTCACTTTTGTTTTGCATCGTGGTATTCATTTGGAATATCCTGCTCCTCAGTCGACGAGGCAAGGGCCGAGATCCCTTCACCGGGAGTGACCCCTTGGACAGAAGTTTGCGTCAGGGCATTAACTTCACTATAGCCGATTACTTTTGCTTTGCATCGTGGTATTCATTTGGAATATCCTGCACCCCATTCTACGGGGAAAGAGCCGAGATCCCTTCACCGGGAGTGACCTCTTTAGTAAAGGTTTTCGTCACTATATTTTCTAAAAAGCTATCCGTTCCTTCAACGATATCAAGTTCATTATGTTAAAGGTTTTCGCCAGAAACCATTCGTAGCCCTCCGTCGTTTCATATGGGTAGTCAATAGTATTCAAGCTGTGTATGTTGGCCAAAGTCAAGGCACAGTGATTGGTAGCTATTGGGTATTCATATGCAGCATAGATAGATGCGTTGGTTTGGGACAGTCGTACTGCCATTTTGGCCAAAGTAAAGGGTAGGTACGGGTGGATTCAAATTAACCTGGAGAATGACGGGTTGAACTTGACATGTGACTTATGATATGTTGGCCAAAGTCAAGGTCATAAGAGCATGGGGCAGAAATCACATCGGGAGTTTCAAAAGAACTGAAACTTGCCAGATATGCGCATACCTTCTGGAGTGTGATAGCGTGAGCGGATTCCGTCACGTTATCATGCGATGATAGTTGGATCCCGATTCCCACTGATGAGTTGGTTTACTCCTCGGATGACCCCGACTAATTCTTCTTTCAGGTTTGGAGGAGAATTTGAGGTACAGTGGGAGGTTTCCAGATTAGATAAATTGGTAACCATTCTGATCTTGGTTAGAGTGCACGCTGAGTGTTTCTTTTCTCTCTCTCTTGGCAGCGACCATTTACCCGACCCTAAGACTATGACTCAGTGACCAAGTTGACCGAACCTTCTTTAACACTGGCTTTTGGATTGTCAGAGTTGCAGACCTCATTGCCACTCCTACTTTTACCTTTTTCTCCAGGACACCCCGTATTATTGCGAACGTCCACTTCCATTGGACAAAGCCATCGTATGGTTAGATACGAACTCGAAGGAATTCGAGGATGGTTTCCGGTTCTGGAGAAAACGGATAGGATTATTCAGTTGTCTTTTCCTTTTTACCTTCCCTCAGGTTGCGAGTACTCCTTAGTTTAGGAGATAGTACACCTATTACGCAAATTGGATAGTCTTCTTCCAAACTTTAGGCTGGTGCCGACCGGTAGGGAATGAAGAAAACCAATTAGCCTAAACGGTGTGCAGAAGGTATTAAGATTAAGACAAAGCAAGGGATTAGTAAGAGGGCAAAGTAAATTGCGACTGATATTCACGACCAAACAAACTATTTCTTCGCCAATCCTAAATCACCTTTGTATTTCTCCAGGACACTCCGTATCACTACGAAGATCCACAGTTTATTGGATACTCCATCGTATGGTTATATACGAACTCGAAAGGAACTAGTTCCAGTTCGGGGATGGATTCTGGTCCAGGAGAAATAGGAATAAGGTTTATTCGGTTGTATTTTATCTTCACCTTCTCTCGCATTGCGAGTGCTCCTAGGACTAGGACAGTACACCCATTATGCTTATTGGATAGTCTTCTTCCAAACCATAGGCTGGTGCCGAACGGTAGGGAAGGAAGAAAACCAATTGGCCTAAAGAGGTGTGCAGAAGGTAATGACTAACGACATATAAAGGGATTTGGAGAGGTGGCAAAGAATTATACGGTTATAGCTGTGAATCTGGATAATGGTAGAGGCATTACTAGGAATACCAGGATACCCCATCGAAACATTTCAATGTTTCAGTTCACTTTGTACTGTTAAAAGAAAACTGATTTCCCGATTAGACACTTGCTCCAGGGTATGTATTTACCAGATATGATTCTCACATCTGTATGGTTTTACAGATGATGAGTGGGAGTAAGTTATTGGGAATTGGGTGATCATCCTCATTATATCGGGATTCGTTGTAATCGGTGATATTTGAGGAGATCACCTGGGCTGTTTGCCGGTCGGCAAATATTTGGTTTTGAATATCCGCTGTTGTGCACCAATTTCAAATTGATATATCTGTACGTCTATTTTCATAGAGTGAGATATACCTTTTGATATTATGTCGATGACATTTACCTATATCAGTGGATGGTTAGGTAAGGAGCATTAAACAGCGGTGTAATTATTCTTAACCATAAGTACAGTTTTCAACCTACGACACACAGTGAAAGAGTTGTAAGACTCGGCGGACTTATACAGAGTATTGTATGTTGTCCAGTGTCCATTAGGACAAAAGGGTTGGTCCTCATACTATATTCTGTTTACTTTTAACTTCTCTAGTTCTTAGACATGTGTTTCGTAGAAACACAGGGTCTAAGTTTTGAGGAGTTATAGGTATTTGAATAGAGTAGAGAACCAGGTGTAGCAAGTATCGGGATTCTTCAAAGTGATCGAAGATATAGATACTTGTGTATGGTATTCAGTTGATAGTAATGATAAAGAGAAATTGCTTCTCTTTCAGGTTACTCATAATTGGAAGCATTCCTAAGTTGAGTAACGCTGATCGGCCTCTCTCCATTTAGTTGACATGCACTGGAGACAGCTGCATGATTTGAATCTGGTTCAATTAAATCAGTGCCTCTGGTTCTATATTGGATATAGTACAGTTCATATCTTAACATTATTAAGGTACGGGGAGTTGTCCGGCTTATGATTAAAACCAGACTCTGGATAACTCAAGGCACGTTTCTGTAATGGCTGTTTGTGGGTTGACCCAGGCTATGACGAGGGTTGACTTTCTACCATAAGAAAGATCAATAGTGATATTGTTCTTGACTCGCCACAGTTTTAATAAAAATGGATTTTTTCAAAAACAGTAGTGGGAGTATGGTAGAACTGGAAGTGATTCCAGAACCGCAAACGATTACTGAAGATTTGATAAGGAACCTAAAGATTCAATCTGATTTGACATTCCATTGGCCACTCCGCAGATAAAGTGGGTAACTTCAGCCACCCGAGAGGTACTCCGGTAGCCTCAAGGACGGTGACCAGGGAAGTTCTTGTTCACCCACACTTGCCATTGTTGTTGTTCCAGGCTGCGAGACCCGGCAGGATGATGAGTATAGCGTCCTTCTAAACTAGCTTTAGAAGTGTACGTCTATATGACTCTGCCAGAGGGTTGTCGTAGTAAGTGGGAGCAGCGGAAGCATTGGTGGACATCAGGCTTATGTCTATTTATAGACTAGAGCAGATATAGCGGAGATAGATCATCTATTTCTGATGTGACAGTCATAGGTTTGACTTCATCAGAATAGGGGATGGATCTGTTGAGAAGGTAGTAGGGTGTGATGTCCTGGTTTTGGATGACATACACAGAGTAGGAAAGGAAATTCCTATACTACGATCGGTTATTCTTTGGTCGTCACACAGTGGTTTCTCCACAAGGGACTTGGACGTTATATCAGACATACTGGTTACTAGATCTATGGTTTTAGATCTAGATTTGGGTGGTTTCCCAATCAGGGTACTTAGACAGCATTCTAAGAGTATTTAGAATGGACGACTCCTGGCACGGTAGTGTACCTGCAGGTGATGGAGTCACCCTCTCTAAAGGTGACTTATAGACTAAAGTAGAGAGGGATGTGCATGATTGGCAGATCACTTGCTTAGGCAATTGAGTCAATCATGAGATGTCAAGTACCACACCAGATGTTGATCTTGCACTAGATGCAATAAGTTGATATTGATCCAATCCTGGAGGAACAGTCGGAAGCAGTTTTAGAACATAAGTGGATGTTCTAGGGATATGATAACGGCTGCCTCCTTTAGGAGACGGTTATCACTCCAAGCTTCCAAGGTGACATGGACGACAAGGAGGTTGTCAGAATTATAGTTTTCCTTCTGACGAGGGGCAGTATTCTGGACAGGTGATCCAAGGCAATACTGAGGGAGGCATGGCGCAGGATACTGATTAAGTTCAGTTGACGATACAGTCTAAGAAGTTTGGATTTGGAGTTCATTTATGAGCTCGGTCCCATCAGACATCCAGACATTCTAAGACAGGTATTGCTCATTTCGGGAGATGGCTTTCTCCGCGAACTTGAGATATAGAGAGAGACATAGAAAGAAACTTCAGAGCGGATCCACTCGCTGAGGCTATTCCTCGAACGCAATAGTCTCGCAAACGAGCTTTGTGAGACTGACTTGTAGAGGAGTTGGGTGTTCGGTATCACACGGGCTGTGAGTATGCGACATCGCAATAATTAGCCTTGAGTGCAAGTGGGAGATTGTTGGAGATAGTGCCCTCAGAGTCAATTATTGGATCACAGGCACGTGATTGCAATGATTGAGGGAGGACCTATCCCGGTAGAACAGTCTTACTCGAGATGATAGTATGCTATCTGGTTTACCTTTATCATCGTGTACTACTTCAGGTGACCTTACATGTCACTATTACACGTTGATAGAGCCCCTAGGATTCTTGCTTGACCACCAGCAGTATGAGGGCGATCATATAAGTGGGAGCTGGGGTCTATAAGCACATCCTTAAAAGGTCCCTAGTCGTGGGAGTTTCGAGACAGGGCATCGATTCTCCAGAGTAGACTAGTGTATACAGTCGAGACCCCGACGAGGGGCGGTGGCCGGTCTCACAAGCCACTGGTGTCAGTTGGATCACCTAAGATGTATACAGGTGCTCATTGGGTTATGAGTACACCGGACAGGACTCGCCGGGAACATGCTAGTTGGTCTTATACCTGACGTCAGATAGCAGTTCCCTGGTGACATGTGTACAGGTTAGTTCATCGACCTGGGGATCGTCATTTGTCTCGTGTGAGTTCCCACTGTACTTTGATTACTACCCTACCACGGCTCAAAGGAGTCGTGCAAACAGTTTTTAGTTGGGTACAGTCCCGAGCCACATGGAGGCAGTGAGCGGATCTTCAGGGGTTCGTCTCTCCCGGTATTGGGGGTGAGGTCGCGCTGTTCTAGGAGAGCCATTACACGAAGTCCTTGGCCAAGGCAGGAGATTTACTGGTAGGTATTCCAGTAGTATCTCAGGGTGTTCTGGGCTACACTCCGACACGACTTGTACCGCTTTTGGGGGTCTGACTTTTACCCACCCCCTAGGCCCGACATGCGATGCTCATAGACGAACGGACCGGACTGTACGGATATTGTCACTGACAGGCTCAGTAGGGTGTCATGATGAGTTCGCTCATCAACGTCCCTTTTAGTCAATAGCTGGTGGCCCGTTACGTATTGGCTTATACCTCTGACGTGCTAGTGGTTAAATCCACAGCCATTGTATTGACGAGTCTTTAGAGTCCACCACACTTTCAGTTACTCAGCTTTCGGGCGAAACGCTGTAGAGGCCGTATGGAGATATGGCAGGGTCCGATCAGATACGTGCGGTATTGCACGGATCAGGATCGGACGGTTTGTACTAGAGGCCGTATAGTTATATGGCAGGGTTCGATCTGATACGTGCGGTATTGCACGGATCAGGATCGGACGAACATTACTAGCCGGCTTTGGTTTAAGCCGGATACTAGTTTAGTACAGTGTAGATTTTGTCTCATTGCATTTGTATCCGGACGGAATACAGATGCGGGTGTGTATGCACAGTATCGGGGTTTTCCTGTAATTTATTACGGGACCAGTTTTCTGGAGTTGCCAGTTTGCATTCCGTTCCGGCCGGTTTTCGTTTGTTCTTTCCCGGCCGGACTTTTCCGATGGAGGGGGGTTATTTGCAATTGTGCAAATAACATTTGTGGAGGGGGTTTCTTGCACTTGTATTCATTATGATAAGCATTTTTGTTTTTCATCCATAATGGTGCTTTAATGAGATTTGAGTGGGTATGGGTTTTAAGTATGGTTGATGTTTCTTTGCTTTATGGGTGTGGTCACCATTTCTATCTCCTACACTCACCTCCCTCTTGGATTTTACTTTGCCTCCTCCACCATTTCCATTTGATATTGGCCGGCCACAAATTTGGAAGAAGGGGAGAGAATGAGAGAATTTTTTTGGTGTGGGAAATTAATCATTCATATCATTTTCCATTGCCACAAAAATCCCCAAGTTCATATCATCTTGATTCCTCCATCAAGGCAACCAAAACCCCAAATGAGACTAGCATCATCTACACTACATTCTACAGCATATCTTGGGCATGTCGACTTGCCAGCTTCATGCCCGAGTTGCCTCGGTATTGAGGTGGGAGCCCGTAAAAGAAACAGGTGATGTGGTGCCCTTCCGGCGAGGAGGCGACGACCGGATTTTCCGCGAGGAGATCGGAGTGGAGATGAAGACCGGAGGACTCGGATCAGTCGGTATATCTCTTCCCTATCTTGTTACTTTGCTAGAACTAGTTTAATGGCCCGATCCGGGGTTTAGTGCGCGGTGGTGCCGGTTTGCGAAGTTCGCAAAATTAAAAGTTTATCACCGTTTCCGCATTTAGCCGTCGGATTGACGACCGGGGCGCCGCCGTGCACTTACAATAGAGAGTACTAGATACAAGAAATATACAATGTACATCATTGGATAACCATAACCCACCTAAAGCAAATGGCCTCACAGCCAACCGTAGCGGTATCCACAAAAGTAGAGATAATAAGGCGCCTTGCCGCGACCACCCTGATGATCAGACCTGAAAAACCCTGCGGCACAACGGGGGGTGAGTTGCCAACTCGTGAATAGTAAATAACATCATACTGTAATCGTAAGTATGCACTAACAGTGATAAACAATCACATGTACTCTGGTAGCATAAGTATGGCAATTTGAATATGCAACTATCATGATCAAGGTACACCACCAGGGTACTATATCTACATGAATCAAATGCATATCAACTAAATACTGAGTGCGAGATAATTAAATAATCTCATGCACAAATCATCAGCATGAAAAAAAAAACCCGGGGTTTACCAACGACACCCCCAAATCCCAATATCCTCAGACTCCGTCCCCAGGATTGGCCCCCAGATCGGCCCTCAAATCGGCCCCTCAGAATCGGCCCTCATAACTTGTAAGACTCATGGAACCTGAGTGTCAAACATTGACACGCGAAAACATCATGAAAACTAGTGCTCAGCCTCGACACATAAATACTCGTATCTATACGTTCCTCGAATCCTAAGTGTTCAGTATCGACACTTGTGATCTACGTATCGGTTTTCTGATATCCATACACTCCTCGAAACCCAAGTGTCCAACCTCGAAACTCATGTTCCATGTATCGGTTTTCTGATATCCATATATCTCTCGGAATATAAGTGCCCAACATCGACAATTGAAATCCCCAAATCGCATGAAAAACATATCTCAAATGCGTAAATCCATGTAATATAACATGTGCAAAATAGAACAACAATATGAGCATATCAAGGGAAAAATCCGCTATTTAAATAAATCAAGTCATTAAATATATCACACGGTTCTCAAGTATCCGAATCCAATATATATATATATATATATATATATATAACAGCGTCCCATACCACCGATATATATATCATATAAAGCTGAACATATAACTATAGCAAGGTATATGTGTGAGCATGTAGGTATAGCAAGGCATATGTGTAAGCATGTAGGTGTACAGGGATGCTATATTTCATATGCTCCATCGCACAAGAATAAATGCCTCTATGTCGCTAACCAATAGTAAGGTATATCATATGAATAATTGTGTTGTGCGTATCATGGCAATTGCCGACAGTGTGTGTAGCATACAATTGGTGCTCGTGCAACATGGACTGTCAATAATAGTGCAGTGTAATGGATACAGGTTCAGGCACAACAAGTAACTATATGCAAATGACGTTCATGCACCATCTCTATATGTGTATATAAACATGCGGCTAATATCATATCATATCTAGCCCTGACGCTTAACTCCATACGGGCTATTTCCTCGTAGATATTAAATCTACTCACCGGCAATCCCAAGTTAGGTCGATCCAATCACCTGCTTCCCTTTCGTCCCAGCGCTCGAAGTCCCCGCCTGCGATCCTATTAACACAAAACATAACCAGTGCAAATCTTAGAAATTGATCAATAATACATACACAATACGTTTGACCAATGCACCATGTCACGACCCGAGAATTTCGACTCGTGACCGGCACTTAACCACGCAACGTCTACAGGCGTAACGCGGCTAAGTAAGCCGAACCCAGAAATCAAAACCAATAAATAAAGAGTGATTATAACATTTTTGTAAAAACAGTCATACATATCTGAGAAACTTCCATTTATTTAGTAGAAATCCTTTTTAGTTCAAGAGTTATAATTTTTATAATTTTGGCAACATTTCCTTTTTTTTTTTAAACATTTGTCCCGCAAGTTGGGTAAAAGCAAGGTGTAGCAGAAATAACAAGTGAAATGAATAAAGCATCACAATATGATATACGACGCCGTAGCGAAGAATACATTATAAAGCAAGGACAAATATCACAAAAGGTAAAACTGCATATAATAAAGTCGGCTCACATGCGAGCTCGACACCAGAGTATAACATCATACACATCGTCCTCACAACTATCTCTAAGTCAATACAGAAAGGTAGATGGAGAATACTAGATACATCAATATACAACTGAAAGATAACAGATACCATACAAAAACCCACCTATCAGCAAAAAGGCTAACTCGCCTCAGAAAGGTATCTGTGCCAAAAGATGCGGTAAACAGCCAGCCGTGACTACTCCCAAGGGCAACCTGCAAATACTGTGGCACAACGGGGGTGAGTTGCCAACTCGTGAATAGAGATAACATATAAAGGTGATCGCGAGCATCCACATATAGCGCGGCTCTACTAATGCCAGCAGATGATGCCAATGCATGCCAAACAGTGGACGCAATAGTAATGCAAGTGCTCTATCAGGTAAATGCTACAGGATGAGGTCTATAGTAATCAATACTGAGCATGGGATAAATAACATCTACATGGATATGACAACATGGAAAGCAATAATCGGTGCTTCCGACTGCACCCAAATCCCAAATACACTCAGGCGCCAGCACACCCATCGGTCCTCAAATCCTGTACATCTCTGAGAAATCACGAGTGCCCAACATCGGCACCCAAAATATCATAAAATACTCGTGTCCAGCATCGACACGCCAATCCTCGTATATCGGGCTCCGTCAGTCCGGATCGGCCCACGGGGTCCGTCTGCGGTATCGGCCCTCGGCCCCGGCAGTACGGATCATCCCGCATCCATCTCTCGACTCTGGTCAGTATCCTCCGGACAACTGCCAGGTCCATCCAATCACCGGTAGGTACTCGCCCGCCTCCAGGCTCAATCGGCAAAACCCATCGATTATCTCGCCGAGGGGAACCATACCGGGCCCACCACGAACCCGCAGACGGATCATCCACTCCTCGAATCGAGTTTCAAGCACACGTCTCAGCACCGAGAAAACGCGTGGTGGACGCACCAAAATATCATATCATGAGGTACCGGGTTTTTCCAAAATAGAGCGTCTTTTCTTAAATATTTCCACGGTCCTCAAAAACAGAAATCACATGAAATCCAACACCAATAAGTAAATCTAAATGCGAGGTACAATGTAAATCAATCCATGGTATAAGCACAAGGGGAAAACCGCTTTTAAAAATAGTTTCCGTTTTTAAAGATGTCATGCGGCTCCCAATTTCCAGGAAATCACCACCAATCATATGTAAGGTAAACTACAGCAATATAATCATGGCAGCTCTACAGTGAGTGTGGCATGGCAATTACTAACGGTGTGTGTAGAGCATGTAAATTAGTGCCCGTGCAACATAAACCGTTAGTAATAGTGCAGTGCTCTATCAGTTCTAAGCATATATATATGTAGCAGGGAATGCAATATGCGATGACAGTCTATGGGGTACATGCAACATATAATAATAAAGCCCTATCAGCCCTGACGCATAACGCCATGCGGGCGATATCCCCGTAGATGTGAAATCTACTCACCGAGTCTCGCGCTAAGTATAGCCGACGACTTGCTTGCCCTTCTTCGCAGCGTCCGTCTCACTGGCCTGCGAACCTAGAATCACACAACATATATCACACATAAGCTCAATTTCACAGAAACGCGACATTACGGTCCAACTAGAAACCCGTGTCGCAAACCAATCGCACGTGTGCGCGATACGCTAAAACTTTTGATCACGCGCCTGAAACTACCCCGACGCGTCGCGATACGCAAAAGCCCCAAACCTACTCACGTATCACGCGTGTCGCGAAGGTTTAGAAAAACGGCAAAATAGGTATTTGGTCCCAGATTTCTATACAGAGCTAAACTTACAAAAATATATATATCACAGCACCCTACACACTAGTAGACACCTACAGGACCAAACCCCAACACAAACCCTACCCATCTGGCCGTAATTGGTGGCCAGAATGAAGAAATTGGCGGCCAAAGGGGTGAATTAGGGGGGTCGGGTTCTAGCTAGGGTACCAGCACATCTCCACTACACTGCAGTATCCTCAATTTCATTCAGAATTCATCGGGTCAAAAGCAGTTCCAGAAAACCTCAATTTTGCACAATTACGATAAATTGCATCAATTAGGGAAACTGGTGGTATTTTAGTGCAATTGGGGTTAAACTAGGTTAATATGGTCTCAACAACCCACTAACAACCTACTGAAACCAATTTACACCACACTAGCACAAGGTTCCCACTAAACACCTCATATCGCACTAAAGCGCACTAAAAACCACTAACCGATGCAAAACTACTCTAACCAAGCAACTAGGGAATAAGTTTAGGAAATATACCTCATACTTAACCCTAGGTAGCTGAAGGAAGAAGAAGAAATGAAGGGGAGAAGCTGCAGTTGCTGCTGTTGCTCACTGTAGCTGCTGCTGCTGATCTCTGCTGCTGCTGCTACTGCTTCTTGCTGTTGCTGCTGCTGTGCTTGGTTCTAGAGCTGGGGGTTGAGAGGTAAGTGTGTGTGTGTGTATGTGAGAGTTGAGAGAAAAACAAAAGGAAATGAGAGGAAACAATTATCACTCAATTGTCAACCCTTCTCTCTCTCTCTTCATGATTGCAAGCATGGCTTAAAGCCATGATGCACTCTCTCTCTCTCTCACAAGTCAACACCTAACACAAATTCAAATTAAAACAACTACTAATCAACTAATTAACTTAATATAAACCCAAAAGACTTAATCCCATGATTAACCCACCATGGTTAATAATCATGGTAATAAATCATTTTAAAAACCCTAGTTTACATGCACATGTGTGTGCAAGCCTAGGAAAATTTTGGAAAAATATTTATTAAATTAGGAAAAATATTTAAAACACAATTTGGTAAACTTTTTGTTAAAAACCATTATTTAAATATAATTATTCACTAAACATATCCTAAGGTGTTACAATCTCTCCCCCTTAAAGAAATTCGTCCCCGAATTTCAAAATCTAACTACACGTACCTTCAAAAAGATGGGGATACGTCTTCAACATCTCTCTTTCGGTCTCCCAAGTGACCTCCTCACGGTTCTGGCCACGCCAAAGTACCTTAACTGATGGGATGTCCTTCGATCTCAATTTCTTCACTTGTCGATCCAAGATCATCACCGGCTGTTCTGCATAGGAAAGGCCGTGCTCCAGCTGGATCGTCGGATGCTGAATCGCATACGAAGGATCATGAAGATATCTGCGGAGCATCGAGACATGAAATACGGGATGCACATCTGGAAAGCTGGGCGGAAGGGCTAAACGGTAGGCTACTGCACCAACACGCTCGAGGATCTCGAAGGGGCCCACATACCTGGGACTGAGCTTCCCCTTCTTCCCAAACCTCATCACACCTTTCATTGGGGAGACCCTCAAGAAAACATGATCACCAACAGAAAACTCAAGTCTGCGTCGCCGACGGTCCGCATAAGATCTCTGCCTACTCTGGGCTGCTCTCATCCTATCGCGAATCAACTGGATCTTCGCTGTCGTCTCCTCAACGATCTGTGGCCCTAAGATACCGCTCTCACTGAGCTCTGTCCAACAAGTGGGCGACCTGCATCTCCTCCCATAAAGAGCCTCAAATGGTGCCATCTGAATGGTCTCCTGGTAGCTGTTATTGTAGGAGAACTCTACTAAGGGCAAATGATGATCCCAGCTACCTCCGAAATCCAATACACAAGCTCTAAGCATGTCCTCGAGAGTCTGAATGGTCCGCTCTGACTGCCCATCGGTCTGCGGATGAAAAGCCGTGCTGAAACTCAAGCGAGTGCCCAAAGCCTCCTGAAGCCTCTGCCATTGTCGACTGGTAAACTGGGTGCCACTGTCGGACACAATGCATGTCGGGACTCCGTGTAGTCGCACTATCTCGTCAATGTAGATCTGGGCATACTGAGTAAATCCGAAAGTCGTCTTCACCGGTAGGAAGTGAGCCGCTTTCGTCAAGCGACCCACGATCACCCAGATGGAGTCATACCCTCGACTAGTCCTGGGTAGTCCCACAACGAAATCCATCGAAATCTGTTCCCATTTCCACTCCGGAATGGGTAACGGCTATAGCTCTCCCGCGGGGCTCTGGTGCTCAGCCTTGACTTGCTGACAAGTCAGGCATCTCGACACAAAATCTATGATGTCCCTCTTCATTCCGTCCCACCAGTAAACACCTCTCATATCATGATACATCTTGGTGGAACCAGGATGGACGCTATATACCGATCGATGTGCCTCCTCAAGAATCTCGCGCCTCAGTCTCTCAGCATCTGGTACGCACAGTCTGACTCCAAATCGTAGTAACCCCTGATCATTGATCACGAACTCGGAAAATCTGCCCTGTCCAATCTGTGCCATGATCTCTGAACATCGGTCATCACTGAGCTGTGCCTCACGTATACGATCGATCAACTGTGGGCGTGCACGGACATGCGCTATCTGTCCTCCAATCGGCGTGAACTCGAACTGTATCCGGCTGTCGCATAATATCCGCCAGTCCGCGGATGACTGCTCCTGTACTGCGCTCAAACAAGATAGACTACCCCCGGGCCTCCTGCTCAAAGCATCCGCCACCACGTTTGCCTTGCCCGGGTGATATAAGATCTCGCAGTCATAATCCTTCACTAACTCCATCCATCGGCGCTGTCGAAGGTTCAGATCCCGCTGCTGGAATATGTATTTCAGACTTTTGTGATCCGTGAATATCTGGCACGACTCGCCGTATAGGTAATGTCGCCAGATCTTAAGTGCGAAGACCACTGCAGCCATCTCCAAATCGTGAGTGGGGTAGTTCTGCTCATGCTTCTTCAATTGTCGCGAGGCATACGCGATCACCCTGTCATGCTGCATCAGCACGCACCCTAACCCCACTCGAGAAGCATCACAATATACCATAAATCCGCCCGATCCGGAAGGTAAAGATAACACCGGTGCCGTCGTCAGCCGAGTCCGTAACTGCTGGAAACTGTGCTCGCACTCCTCCGTCCAATCGAAAGGAACTCCCTTCCGGGTCAACCCGGTCAACGGTGTAGCAATACGGGAGAAGTCCTGCACAAAACGTCTGTAGTAACCGGCTTGCCCCAAAAAGCTGCGAATCTCCGTCACCGATGTGGGTCTGGGCCAACGCTGAACGGCCTCGATCTTCCTCGGGTCTACACATATACCGTCTCGTGAAATCACGTGTCCCAAGAAGTCTACGCTGTCCAGCCAAAAAGCACACTTGGAGAATTTCGCATAAAGCTGGTGCTCCCTCAAGGTCTGCAATGCAATCCGCAGGTGCTGCTCGTGCTCCTCACTACTCCGGGAATACACCAAGATATCGTCAATGAAGACTATGATGAACAGATCCAAATATGGCCAGAAAATACGGTTCATCAAGTCCATGAAGGCTGCTGGCGCATTGGTGAGTCCGAACGACATCACCAAAAACTCGTAATGGCCATAGCGCGTACGGAAAGCTGTCCTGGGAATGTCCTCCTCTCGAACCCGCAGCTGATGATAGCCCGATCGTAAATCGATCCTCGAAAAGTACCCTGCCCCCTGAAGCTGGTCGAACAAATCGTCGATGCGCGGCAAAGGATACCTGTTCTGCATTGTCACCCTGTTCAGCTGGCGGTAGTCGATACACAGACGCAAACTGCCGTCCTTCTTCTTGACAAACAGGGCTGGATCACCCCAAGGAGAAACACTGGGTCGAATAAGTCCCTTGTCCAGCAAATCTTGCAACTAACCCTTCAATTCTCTAAGTTCCGCCGGGGCCATCCGATAAGGCGGTATGGAAACAGGCCCCGAGCCAGGAACCAAATCAATACAGAAAGAAATGTCGCGCTCGGGCGGCAACCCTGGAAGCTCGGCAGGGAACACATCAGGAAACTCGCTGACAACCGGAACCTGATCCAATGGAACCTCTGTAGCGCGAGCATCGCAAACATAGGCGAGAAATCCCTGACATCCCTTCCTCAAAAGCTGTCCAGCGCGAAAAGAAGAAATCACACTGTGAGGGGCGGCACCACGGTCCCCCAACACAACAAAAACCGACTCGCCGGGAAAGCAGAATCTAACTGTCTTCTCACGGCAGTCCACAGAAGCATAGCACGTGGCTAACCAATCCATGCCCAGAAGAACGTCGAAGTCCAACATCTCCAGAAGGATCAAGTCGACAAGCAACTCTCTCTCGCCAATACAGACGATACAGGATCGGAACACGTGCCTAGCAACAAACGACTCTCCCACAGGAGTGGTCACCACAAGCGGCTGATCAAGCAAACCGGACTCTCTACCCAAACTCGGCACAAAGTGTGTGGATACGTACGAGTGTGTGGATCCGGGATCGAACAGCACGTGTGCATCAACTGAACATACAGGAAGGATACCTGAAACCACCGCATTGGACGCCTGCGCGTCCTGATGCGTCAAAGCAAAAACCCGCGCCTGTCCACCACCTGTAACTGACTGCCCTCTGCCTCGGTCATCTCGCCCTCTCTGAGCAACTCCTCCACGCCCACGACCTCTCTGTGCATGAGTCTGGCGCGGAGCAACGGTAGGTACAACGGGCAACGCCCTCTGGGGTGGTGAAGGTGGTAAGGTAACATGCGGTGCTGCCGCCTCCCTCCAGTGTGTTTCGGGACAATCTCTAACGAGGTGAAGTAGGCTGCCGCATCTAAAGCAACCCCGCGGCGACTGCTGACCCTCTCGTGGATAGGAACTAAACATCTGGCTCCGTCCCGAATCTCTGCTACTCCTCGTACCAGAACGATACCTGTCGCGGCGTCTGAATGACTGCCTCCATGCGGAAATACTGGTACGAACTCTCTTCGGCTCTGGAACTACCGAAGTCTCAGCAAGGTGCTCCTCGACTACTAGGGCTGCGTCTACAGCTGCTGCATAGGTCTCGTAGTGCTGCGCGCTGATCGCGAGGAACAGTGGTGTAAGCAAGCCTCGAACAAATCTCCTGACTCGCAACTCCTCGGTAGCCACTAAATATGGGGCATAGACTGCTAGCTCTGTAAACAGCACGTCATACTCTGCCACTGTCATCCCTGGCGTCTGGCGTAAGGACTCAAATCTGCGTGCTCGGGCATCCCTAACACTCTGGGAAAGGAAACGGGCTAGAAATATGGTCACGAACTCCGTCCAGGTCATAGGAGTGTTCCCCTCCGAATGGCGGCCTAGACTTGGCGTCCATGCCTGATGTTCGGGGCAGATGCTATTTGGTTTTATCCGTTTATCTCTCCGAAGATGCCAAGTTGATTTATGGCACCGTGTATCGGAGGTTTAGACGGATGCGGCCGATGTAGCATACTTCGTCAGATTCCCCCTCAGGATGAGGGGTTTTTGATTATGGGGACGCTCTTCCCTGCAGGCGCAAGCCCCTGCAGTTAATTACGCTACCGCATCGCGGTAACAACTTTCTCCTTCTCCAGAATTTCACTTCGTGTCGTGTGTGTTCATTTTGTTTGTGGTTGCCCGTGGATTGTATACGGATGTAAGTGCACGGCGGCGCCCCGGCCGTCAATCCGACGGCCAAATGCGGAAGCGGTGATAAACTTTAAATTTACTGAACTGGCAAACCGCCGCGCACTAATACCCGGATCGAACCACTAACTAGTCCTAGCAATCTACAAGAAAGGGAAGAGAGATATACCGACAGATCCGAGTCCTCCGGTCTTCTCGTCGTCGTCCCGATCTCCTGCGGAATGTGCCGTCTCCTCCTTGTCGCCGGAAGTGCACCACATCGCCTACTTCTTTTACGGGCTCCCACCTCAATGCCGAGGCAACTCGGGCACGAAGCTGGCTAGTCGACGTACCCAAGATTTGCTGTAGAATGTTGTGAGCAAGTCTCATTTGGGGTATATGGAATTGCCTTGATGGAGGAATTTTGCACAAAGATTTTTCATGGATGGATGCTAAGGAAAATGAGCATATCATGAAAAATGAGCTCGGCCAGGCACTCAATTGTGCTTACTGAAAAAAAAGTGTGAAGAAGTGTGAAGAAGTGTATAAATTAATATCATGCAAAAGGATATTAAAACACTTCACAGCAAACACAAATGGGGGGGTCCACAAATTAAGCATGAAAAGAATTTTCCACACACAAAATAAAACCTCACTCTAATCCCAAACAGTGGCCGGCCCAGCTAAGATGTGGGTGGAAAAACAAAAAAAGGGATGATTGATTTTTCAAAGGAGAAAAAGAAAAATCAAAAAGAATAATGGTCACACCAAATCAAAACCCATACTCAACCACCTTCCACCAACCTCATCATCAACAACCATGATGAGCCAAAGTCAAGCCATGATGGAAAAGAAAGAGTCAAAGGATGGGCTCCATCATGAAACCATCATGATCCAGAAAAAAAGCAAAGAACCCCCTCCACAAACACTCATTTGCAATAATGCAAATAAGCCCTCCTCCACCAAACTTCGGCCAATGAACGATACAAAGGAAATTGGCCGAAACGGAAAGCAAACTGGCAACTCCAGAAAACTGGTCCCGTAATAAATTACAGGAAAACCCCGATACTGTGCATACACACCCGCATTTGTATTTCGACCGAAATACAAATGCAATGAGACAAAATCTACACTGTACTATACTAGGATCCGGCTTATACCAAAGCCGGCTAGTAATATCCGTTCGATCCTGATCCGTGCAATACCGCACGTATCTGATCGAACCCTGCCATATAACCATACGGCCTATAGTACAAACTGTCCGATCCTGATCCGTGCAATACCGCACGTATCTGATCGGACCCTGCCATATCTCCATACGGCCTCTACAACCTTTCGCCCGAAAGCTGAGTAACTGAATGTGGGGGACTCTAAAGACTCGTCAACATCTTGGTTGTGGATTTAACCACTAGCACGTCAGAGGTATAAGCCAATACGTAACGGGCTACCAGGTACTGACTAAAAGGGATGTCTGTGAGCGAACTCAGCCTGACAACCCTACTGAGCCTGTCAATGACAATATCCGTACAGTCCGGTCCGTTCGTCTATGAGCATCGCATGGCGGGCCTAGGGGGTTGGTAAAAGTCAGACCTCCAAAAGCGGTACAAGTCGTGTCGGAGTGTAGCCCAGAACACCCTGAGATACTACTGGAATACCTACCAGTAAATCTCCTTGCCTCGGCCGAGGGCTTCGTGTAATGGCTCTCCTAGACACAGCACAACCTCACCCCCACTACCGGGAGAGACGAACCCCTGAAGATACGCTCACTGCCTCCATGTGGCTCGGGACTGTACCCAACTAAAACCTGTTTGCACGACTCCTTTGAGCCGTGGTAGGGTAGTAATCAAAGTACAGTGGGAACTCATACGAGACAAATGACGATCCCCAGGTCGATGAACTAACCTGCACACATGTCACCAGGGAACTGCCATCTGACGTCTGGTATATCACCAACTAGCATGTTCCCGGCGAGTCCTGTCTGGTGTACTCATAACCCAATGAGCACCTGTATACATCTTAGGTGATCCAACTGACACCAGTGGCTTGTGAGACCGGCCACTGCCCCTCGTCGGGGTCTCGACTGTATACACTAGTCTACTCTGGAGAATCGATGCCCTGTCTCGAAACTCTCACGACTAGGGACCTTTTAAGGATATGCTTATAGACCCCAGCTCCCACTTATATGATCACCCTCATACTGCTGGTGGTCAAGCAAGAATCCTAGGGGCTCTATCAACGTGTAATAGCAACTTGTCAGGTCACTTAAAACAGTACACGATGATAAAGGTAAACCAGATAGCATACTATCATCTCGAGTAAGATTGTCCTACCGGGATAGGTCCTCCATCAATCATTGCAATCACGTACCTGTGACCTAATAATTGACTCTGAGGGCACTATCTCCAACAATCTCCCACTTGCACTCAAGGCTAATTATTGCGATATCGCATACTCACAGCCCGTGTGATACCGAACACCCAACTCCTCTACTAGTCAGTCTCACAAAGCTCGTTTGCGAAACTATTGCGTTCGAGGAATAGCCTCAGTGAGTGGATCCGCCTAGATGTATCTTTCTATGTCTCTCTATATCTCAAGTTCGCGGAGAAACCCATCTCCCGAAATGAGCAATACCTGTCTTAGAATGTGTCTGGATGTCTGATGGGACATAGCTCATAAATGAACTCCAAATCCAAACTTCTTAGACTGTATCGTCAACTGAACTTAATCAGTATCCTGCGCCATGCCTCCCTCAGTATTGCCTTGGACCACCTGTCCAAAATACTGCCCCTCATCAGAAGGAAAACTATAACTCTGACAACCTTCTTGTCGTCCATGTCACCTTGGAAGCCTGGAATGATAACTGTCTCCCCAACGAGGCTGTCGTTATCATATCCCTAGAACATCCACTTATGTTCTAAAACTGCTTCCGACTGTTTCTCCAGGATAGGATCAATATCAACTTATTGCATCTAGTGCAAGAACAACATCTGGTGTGGTACTTGACATCTCATGATTGACTCAATTGCCTGAGCAAGTGATCTGCCAATCATGCACATCCCTCTCCACTTTAGTCTATAAGACACCTTTAGAGAGGGTGACTCCATCACTTGCAGGTACACTACCGTGCCAGGAGTCGTCCATTCTAAATACTCTTAGAATGTTGTCTAAGTACCCAGATTGGGAAACCACCCAAATCTAGATCTAAAACCATAGATCTAGTAACCAGTATGTCTGATATAAAATCCATTTCCTTTGTGGAGAAACCACTGTGTGACGACCAAAGTGTAACCGATCGTAGTATAGGAGTTTCTTTTCCTACTCTGTGTATGTCATCCGAATACCAGGATATCACACCTTACTACCTTCTCAACAGATCCATCCCCTATTCTGATGAAGTCAAACCCATGACTGTCACCTCAGAAATAGATGATCCTTCTCCGCTATATCTGCTTTAGCCTATAAATAGACATAAGCTACCTGTCCACCAATGCTTCCGCTGCTCCCACTGACTACGACAACCCTCTGGCAGAGTCATATAGACGTACACTTCTAAAACTAGTTTAGAACGACGCTATACTCATCCTCCCACCGGGTCTCGCAGCCTGGAACAACAGCAATGGTAAGTGTGGGTAAACAAGAACTTCCCTGTCACCGTCCTTGAGGCTACTGTAGTACCTCTCGGGTGCCTGAAGTTACCCACCTTATCTGCGGAGTGGCCAATGGAATGTCAATCCAGATTGAATCTTTAGGTTCCTTATCAAATCTTCAGTAATAGTTTGCGGTTCTGGAATCGCTTCCAGTTCTACCATACTCCCACTACTGTTTTCTGAAAAAATCCATTTTTAATAAAACTGTGGCGAGTCTAGAACAATATTGCTATTGTTCATCCAGATGGTAGAAAGTCAACCCTCGTCATAGCCTGGGTCAACCCACAAACAACCATTACAGAAACGTGCCTTGAGTTGTCCAGTGTCTGGTTTTAATCATAAGCCGGACAACTCCCCGTACCTTAACACCGTTAAGATATGAACTGTTCTATATCCAATATAGAACCAGAGGCACTGATTTAATTGAACCAGATTCAAATCATGCAGCCGTCTCCAGTGCATGTCAACTAAATGGAAGGAGGTCGATCAGCGTTACTCAACTTAGGAATGCTTCCAATTATGAGTAACCTGAAAGAGAAGCAATTTCTCTTAATCATTACTATCAACTTAATACCATACACAAGTATCTACATCTTCGATCTCTTTGAAGAATCCCGATACTTGCTACACCTGGTTCTCTACTCTATTCAAATACCAATAACTTCTCAAAATTCGGACCCTGTGTTTCCACGAAACACCTGTCTAAAAACTAGAGAAGTCATAAGTAAACCGAATATAGTACGAGGACCAACCCCTCTGTCCTGATGGACCCTGGACAACATACAATATTCTGTATAAGTCCCTTGAGTCTGATAACTCATTCACTGTGTGTCGTAGGTTGAAAACTGTACTTATGGTTAAGAAGAATTACACCGCTGTTTAATGCTCCTTACCTAACCATCCACTGATATAGGTAAATGTCGTAGACATAATATCAAAAGGTATATCTCACTCTATGATAATAGACGTACAGATATATCGATTTGAAACTGGTGCATAACAGCGGATATTCAAAACCAAATATTTGCCGTCCGGCAAACAACCCAGGTGACTTCCTCAAATATCACCGATTACAACGAATCCCGATATAATGAGGATGATCACCCAATTCCCAATAACTAACTCCCACTCATCATCTGTAAAACCATACAGATGTGAGAATCATACCTGGTAAATACATACCCTGGAGCAAGTGTCTAACTGGGAAATCAGTTTTCTTTTAACAGTACACAGTGAAACTGAAACATTGAAATGTTCCGATGGGGTATTCTGGTATTCCTAGTAATGCCTCTTCCAGATTCACGACTGTAACCGTATAGTTCTTTGCCACCTCTCCAAATCCCTCCATATGTCTTTAGTCTTTACCTTCTGTACACCCCTTTAGGCCAAATGGTTTTCTTCCTTCCCTACCGTTCGGCACCAGCCTATGGTTTGGAAGAAGACTATCCAATAAGCATAATGGGTGTACTGTCCCAATCCTAGGAACACTCGCAATGAGAGAGGGTGAAGATAAAAGACAACCGAATAAACCTTATTCCTATTTCTCCTGGACCAGAATCCATCCCCGAACTGGAACAAGTTCCATTCGAGTTCGTATATAACCATACGATGGAGTATCCAATTAAACTGTGGATCTTCGTAGTGATACGGAGTGTCCTGGAGAAATACAAAGGTGATTTTAGGATTGGCGAAGAAATACTTGGTTTGGTCGTGAATAGCAGTCGCAATTTACTTTGCCCTCTTACTAATCCTTTGCTTTGTCTGAACTTAATACCTTCTGCACACCATCGTTATGCTAATTGGTTTTCTTCATTCCCTACCGGTCGGCACCTGCCTATGGTTTGGAAGAAGACTATCCAATTTGCGTAATAGGTGTACTATCTCCTAAACCAAGGAGTACTCGCAACCTGAGAGAAGGTAAAAGGAAAAGACAACTGAATAGTCCTATTCGTTTCCTCCAGAACCTGAAACCATCCTCGAATAAATTCTTTCGAGTTCGTATCTAACCATACGATGGTTTTGTCCAATGGAAGTGGACGTTCGTAGTAATACGGGGTGTTCTGGAAAAAAGGGTAAAAGTAGGAGTGGCAATGAGGTTTGCAACTCTGACAATCCAAAAGCCAGTGTTAAGAAGGTTCGGTCAATTTGGTCTCTGAGTCATAGTCTTAGGGTCGGGTCAATGGTCGCTGCCAAAGAGAGAGAGAAAAGAAACACTCAGCGTGCACTCTAACCTAGATCAGAATGGTTACCAATTTATCTAATCTGGAAACCTTCCACTTTACCGTCAAATTCTCCTCCAAACCTGAAAGAAGAATTAGTCGGGGTCACCCGAGGAGTAAACTAACTCATCAGTGGGAATCGGGATCCAACTGTCATCGCATGATAACGTGACGGAATCCGCTCACGTCATCACACTCCAGAAGGTATGCGCATATCTGGCAAGTTTCAGTTCTTTTGAAACTCCCGATGTGATTTCTGCCCCATGCTCTTATGACCTTGGCGTGAGGTCAAAATATCATAAGTCACATGTCAAGTTCTGCCCATCATTATCCAGGTTAATTTGAACCCACCCGTACATACCCTTGACGTAGGCCAAAATAGTAGTATGACTGTCCCAAACCAACGCATCTATCTATGCAACAGATAAATACCCGGCAGCTACCAAACACTATGCCTTGGCGTGAGGTCAAAATACATAGCTTGAATACTACCGAATATTTAACTGAAATGATGGAGGGCTACGAATGGTTTCTGGCGAAAACCTTTAACGTAATGAACTTGATATCGTTGAAGGAACGGATAGCTTTTAAAAATATAGTGACGAAAACCTTCGCTAAAGAGGTCACTCCCGGTGAAGGGATCTCGGCTCTTTCCCCGTAGAATGGGGTGCAGGATATTCCAACTGAATACCACGGTGCAAAGCAAACGTAATCGGCTATAGTGAAGTTAATGCCCTGACGCAAACTTTTTGTCCAAGGGGTCACTCCCGGTGAAGGGATCTCGGCCCTTGCCTCGTCGACTGAGGAGCAGGATATTCCAAATGAATACCACGATGCAAAACAAAAGTGAACGTCCTTGCAATAACAGCTTTTTGAAAAAGTGTTCCAACAACATCAGATTAGGTTTGTTTTTGACTTGCATTGATCCGAATCAACGCAGTCCCATCAATTGATCACACCACAAAGAACGAAAATATACTGATGTACGTATATGCCATCCGCATTCGCCACTGGGTCCCGTCATTACCCGTTAGGTTAGCTAACTAACGACAGAGCGAGGACTGGACTAGCGCGGATGCAAAATATATACAACATCTACTAATATATATACCAATATATTATATTTCGCTCAAGGCGTGAATAAAATGCAACATCATAGATATGTACAGCATCACAGAAACAATACAGATATCTGGGATCCCCGGGTTTCACAGAGCCGCTGAAACCCGACGTTCCCCTGGTCGTGTGGATAGCCTGTGCAATGAGAACCTAGACCCCTACGGGCGCGGCAAGTCACCCGCCAAAACCTGAAGCGAGGCAGCCCCCTTCATCGCCGTGAATGGACCACCCAGCACTTCACGGAATCCGGTAACTCGGGCACCCCTCCTGGGTCAACCTGTACCCCCTACGAGTGCGGCGAATAGCCCGCCAATCCTAGAGTGAAGCCCCCTCCGTCTCAATGCCATGAGATGCGGGCTTGTTGCCCTCTAGAATCCGGCTATCCGTGCACCCCTCCGCGGGGCAATCCTAGTACAGAAAGTAAAATATACATACACCAGGTACATCGACCGCAACCAGGTCGTGCCCCAAAATAATAATACAAACAGGCAGTGACGGAAGTCCACATGTCGGACGCTCGCCCCGCAATATCAATTGTACATAATACAACCACAACTGTACTAGCATTGCATCCAGGCTATCCCCACGACCGATCCGCAACATCACAGCAAAAACAGAACATCAACGTGAAAGTCACGTTCGCAAATCCGTCTAACCGGGCTATAGCAGTTAGACCGGATTTACCGATCAAGTGACATTCACGGTCGCAGATATAATGTAAATACTGTGAAATAATGTGTTTAAAAATATCCGATCGATCAAAATATAACAAGTGGGCCCCAAGTACTACTGTAGCACATCAAGAAAATCTGGGCCCAAAATTAATATTCCCAAACCCATATTTTAAGCCCACAAGCCCTCTGGGAAAAAGCTGGTGAGCTGAACCCAACTACCTGCGGCGGAACCGCGGCCAACAAGGGGTTATGGCCGCGGTTCCGCGGTCGTACGGAGGGTTCAGGGAACCAAAATTTTCCAGTGGTCTTAGGGTACTCTGTACATCATTCTGCAATCACCTGAAAAAATTTTCGAGATCAAAAATTTTCAACAGAAACTGATGCGAACTAAAATGCAGTTTTGGAACATTCGATCGATCGAAACAGAAAAACACATTACACCAAGCTAGACTATGTTAATGGCGAGGCTCTGATACCACTGTAAGTGCACGGCGGCGCCCCGGCAGTCAATCCGACGGCCAAATGCGGAAGCGGTGATAAACTTTAATTTTACTGAACTGGCAAACCGCCGCGCACTAATACCCGGATCGAACCACTAACTAGTCCTAGCAATCTACAAGAAAGGGAAGAGAGATATACCGACAGATCCGAGTCCTCCGGTCTTCTCGTCGTCGTCCCGATCTCCTGCGGAATGTGCCGTCTCCTCCTCGTCGCCGGAAGTGCACCACATCGCCTACTTCTTTTACGGGCTCCCACCTCAATGCCGAGGCAACTCGGGCACGAAGCTGGCTAGTCGACGTGCCCAAGATTTGCTGTAGAATGTTGTGAGCAAGTCTCATTTGGGGTATGTGGAATTGCCTTGATGGAGGAATTTTGCACAAAGATTTTTCATGGATGGATGCTAAGGAAAATGAGCATATCATGAAAAATGAGCTCGGCCAGGCACTCAATTGTGCTCACTGGAAAAAAAGTGTGAAGAAGTGTGAAGAAGTGTATAAATTAATATCATGCAAAACGATATTAAAACACTTCACAGCAAACACAAATGGGGGGGGGGGTCCACAAATTAAGCATGAAAAGAATTTTCCACACACAAAATAAAACCTCACTCTAATCCCAAACAGTGGCCGGCCCAGCTAAGATGTGGGTGGAAAAACAAAAAAGGGATGATTGATTTTTCAAAGGAGAAAAAGAAAAATCAAAAAGAATAATGGTCACACCAAATCAAAACCCATACTCAACCACCTTCCACCAACCTCATCATCAACAACCATGATGAGCCAAAGTCAAGCCATGATGGAAAAGAAAGAGTCAAAGGATGGGCTCCATCATGAAACCATCATGATCCAAAAAAAAAGCAAAGAACCCCCTCCACAAACACTCATTTGCAACAATGCAAATAAGCCCTCCTCCACCAAACTTCGGCCAATGAACGATACAAAGGAAATTGGCCGAAACGGAAAGCAAACTGGCAACTCCAGAAAACTGGTCCCGTAATAAATTACAGGAAAACCCCGATACTGTGCATACACACCCGCATTTGTATTTTGACCGAAATACAAATGCAATGAGACAAAATCTACACTGTACTATACTAGGATCCGGCTTATACCAAAGCCGGCTAGTAATATCCGTTCGATCCTGATCCGTGCAATACCGCACGTATCTGATCGAACCCTGCCATATAACCATACGGCCTATAGTACAAACTGTCCGATCCTGATCCGTGCAATACCGCACGTATCTGATCGGACCCTGCCATATCTCCATACGGCCTCTACAACCTTTCGCCCGAAAGCTGAGTAACTGAATGTGGGGGACTCCAAAGACTCGTCAACACCTTGGTTGTGGATTTAACCACTAGCACGTCAGAGGTATAAGCCAATACGTAACGGGCTACCAGGTACTGACTAAAAGGGATGTCTGTGAGCGAACTCAGCCTGACAACCCTACTGAGCCTGTCAGTGACAATATCCGTACAGTCCGGTCCGTTCGTCTATGAGCATCGCATGGCGGGCCTAGGGGGTTGGTAAAAGTCAGACCCCCAAAAGCGGTACAAGTCGTGTCGGAGTGTAGCCCAGAACACCATGAGATACTACTGGAATACCTACCAGTAAATCTCCTTGCCTCGGCCGAGGGCTTCGTGTAATGGCTCTCCTAGACACAGCACGACCTCACCCCCACTACCGGGAGAGACGAACCCCTGAAGATACGCTCACTGCCTCCATGTGGCTTGGGACTGTACCCAACTAAAACCTGTTTGCACGACTCCTTTGAGCCGTGGTAGGGTAGTAATCAAAGTACAGTGGGAACTCACACGAGACAAATGACGATCCCCAGGTCGATGAACTAACCTGCATACATGTCACCAGGGAACTGCCATCTGACGTCTGGTATATCACCAACTAGCATGTTCCCGGCGAGTCCTGTCCGGTGTACTCATAACCCAATGAGCACCTGTATACATCTTAGGTGATCCAACTGACACCAGTGGCTTGTGAGACCGGCCACCGCCCCTCGTCGGGGTCTCGACTGTATACACTAGTCTACTCTGGAGAATCGATGCCCTGTCTCGAAACTCTCACGACTAGGGACCTTTTAAGGATATGCTTATAGACCCCAGCTCCCACTTATATGATCGCCCTCATACTGCTGGTGGTCAAGCAAGAATCCTAGGGGCTCTATCAACGTGTAATAGCAACTTGTCAGGTCACTTAAAACAGTACACGATGATAAAGGTATACCAGATAGCATACTATCATCTCGAGTAAGATTGTCCTACCGGGATAGGTCCTCCATCAATCATTGCAATCACGTACCTGTGACCTAATAATTGACTCTGAGGGCACTATCTCCAACAACGGAGACTGAGTAATGCCGTCGCCCGTAGGACGTGGATTAGTCCAAATCCGTATTTACTTAGATTTGGGTTCGGTGTTTTCAGTTTAAGGATGCATTAGTCGCGTTGCGGCTAAGATCAACTTAAACGTTCGTCAAGGATACGTTAGTCCTGTTTTAGACTAAGATCAACTCAACGTAGTGATTAATTTAATGTATGGCCATCGGGACTCGTCACCTCTCTGACGTCGTTGAAGGATTACAACGACATGTATCAAAGGAGCTCGGAGATGTACCCTCAAACCAGAGTCGATTGGGAGTTTTATAATCCGTTTGAATATTTAAGGATACGTTAGCCGTGTTTGGGGCTAAGATCAACTTAAACGTTTGTTAAGGATACGTTAGTCCAGTTTGAGACTAAGATCAACTTAACGGGACCGTTTAGATCCGACAAAAGAGCATTTAGGCACTATTGTTCTAGTTTAGGGACATAGTGGTCCAATATTAGTTTAGGGACGTTTCGGTCCGATATTAGTTTAGGGACGTCTCGGTCCGATATTAGTTTAGGGACGTTTCGGTCCGATATTAGTTTAGGGACGTTTCGGTCCGATATTAGTTTATGGACGTTTCGGTCCGTTATTAGTTTAGGGACGTTTCGGTCCGATGTTGGGTGTGTGGCCGTTGGGACCCGTCACCTCTTTGACGTCGTTGAGGAATTACAACGATGGATATCAAAGGAGTTCGGAGATGTACCCTCGAACCGGATGTAGATTGATTTAGGAGAGCGATTTTGCTCAGCCGATTTTAATTTAAGGACTTATGGCCACGATTGGGCTAAGTCCAGTAAAAAAATATCCAACATTGCTTTTGCATTTCCTTTTATTTTTATTTGGGCTTTGCCCAGAAAGATGCAGGGCATCAATTTGTTTTGGGCTCTGTTCTTTATGAATGATGCAGGGCATCAATTTTATTTGGGCTCAGCCCTTTTATTGCTTTGCAATTTATTTTGGCCTGCTAGGTCTTTTTGATTTGGGCCTGGCCCTTCAAGTAATGCATTGCATTTATGCAAAGCACCAAGAATCTTTTAGATTCAAGGAAAGGAGTGCAGAGCACTTTTTAATTTCTTGATCTAAATTTAGATCAAAGAGAAGAAAAAATCTTTTCTTTCTTTCTATCTCAGAGAACCAGAGGTTCTCTAGCAAGTGCAAGGCACTATTTTTTTTATTTTATTTATTTATTTATTTATTTATTGAAGATCACTGATTTAGTCTTTTAGATCAATGATCTATTCCTAAGAGAATTTTCTCTTCTTTCAAAGGTTTTTACCTTCTTCTCTGTGTTCTCAAGAAGTTCTCTTCTCCCTTTTTTTTTAATTCTCTATCTCTTTGAAATGGGGTCTGGGGTCCTTTTTATAGTGCTCAAAAATCAGTTAAATTTGTTTAAAAGATCTTTTCTGAGTGATTTGGGGAATTTTCCCCACCGTTGGATCTTTGATCCAAAGGCCCCTGTTTTACAGAAGAAATCTTCTTGTTTAAACAAGAACGGAAAAAAATATCCTTAAATCTTCACTCTGTTGTTGCGCAACTCATCAGCGCGTGACACGTGTCGCGCAGTGAGTCGCGCGGCGGTGCGCTTGCGCAACTGCGCAGACACGTGTCGCGCGGCGGTGCGCTTGCGCAACAGCGCTTGCGCAACTGCGCAGACACGTGTCGCGCGGCGGTGCGCTTGCGCAGTTGTGCTTGCGCAACTGCGCAGACACGTGTCGCGCTGCCGTGCGCTTGCGCAATTGAACGTTGCTTATGTTTTTTAAAGAGCCTTGCTCTGATTGGACGTACTGCCTTGGGCGTTGTGCTGCCGTGTCAACTTCTGACACGTGGCGCGTTGCGCGCAGCGCACGGGAACTGAAGCGTTGCTTCAAAATTTGAATTTTCAAAATTCAAGCAGAGCCTTGCTCTGATTGGGGGAACAAATGCCCCCCCACCGTTGCGCTCACGTGGCGCGCACGTGAGTGCAGCGGTGGCAAGATCCTGACTGTTGGATCATGGGGGTCAGTTGAAAAGGCGCAGGTGCCTATAAATAGGACTCTTGGTTCTTGGTAATTCTTTACCAATTTCAAGAATTTGAATTTCAGAGCCTTGCTCTTGCTTAAGAACTTCCAGAGCCTTGCTCTTGTGAGAACTTCAAAGTTCTAGTTTTAGAATCACTCTAGGTTAAATTAATTAAATTAAATTAATTTAAATTAAATTTAATTAACAGAGCATTGCTCTTATAGATCTTTGATCTAAAGGAAAACCCCTTTGGGGTTTCTTCAACAGAGCCTTGCTCTCAAAAAATTTACTGATTTACAGAGATCTGATCCATGGGTTCTAACCCATGAACAGAGCATTGCTCTTAGATCAAATGTAGATCTTTTTAGATCTGATAAACGGAGAAAAATTTTGTTTTATAAGTTTTCATGGATTTTTCAAGATTCCAAAACTCTAAAGATAAAATTGATGGATCTTTCCACCATTACCATAGAGCTATGCTCTTTTAAGGAATCTTGTTCCCCTGATACCAGAGTTTGACAAATGTCACTCTGTGACAGAGCTTTGCTCTGAAAGAGAATATTTCTCCTTGTCTCTAGGGATTTCCCATCAGTGAGGATATTCTTTTGGGGACCTTTTCATTAATTGACAGTCTCATCTAATGATGGGGTTGTCTTACTAAATGATGTACCGTCATCAAGATTTTGTGGGTCCCTCTTTTTGTCCCCTACCCATTACATCACAGTGTTGAATAAGATTTTAAAATGCCTAGTGTCAGAACACTAATGGTTATTTTTATCTTTCTACAGGAAACATGTCTGACGACTTATCTTTCCCCTTTGTTCGCTCGGAAGGAGGGTTCCCCCATTCGCCGGTGGACCGGGTGGTGTTCGCCTTGATTAAAGATCACGATCCAGAGTGCAAGAGACTTCACCTGTGGGGAAGGTGGTACAGCCAAATCATCCAAGGCCGTCGCAGCTTCAGCTCCGCTTCGCCTTCTGAGCCCATAGTTACGACCCCTTATGCGGACAAGCCCCCGGTGGAGTATGCCGTGGAGGTTAAAAATTGGAATGCCGACGACCTCCTTCAGCCTGCAATCGGTGCCATTCCGGTGCAGCCGCCGCCGGCTATAGATATCTTGGGGAGGCGAATCTTTCAGGGTGAAGCACGCCTTTGGGGACAGGCTTATAACATTGGATTGATCCCGCGGCCGCTTGCCGGATATTTGCAATGGGCCCGTTACATTTTGGCGACGAAGAGGGCTCTCCTGACGAAGATTGGTTTATACTCAGCTGTCTACGTCTCGCTTTTCGAGTATCCCTATCCTCCGACGTGGTGGATAAAGGCCTTCATCGAACAATGGAATATCCCCACCCATACCTTCCTGACAGCGGATAGGGAAGTCTCCATCTCTCTGGAGGAGTTTGCTGAGATTTCAGGTCTGCCAATGAGGGGAGAACACTACGAGGAGCTGCTTCCTCCTGACGAGTATGTCTTCGCCACCAAGCAGCTTGTATTTGACTTAACTCCGGAAAATTCCATTCAGCATCAGCACCTGGGCTTGGTGAAGGTGTTGGAGATTTATGAGGAACTCCATTTGGAATCGGGCGACCGGGGCGTCAGTTTCATGGATTTCATTGCTCGTTTTATCCTCCCGGAGTTCCTATCAGAGCAGGGTGAGAAGTTCGCTCAGCTTGCTGACCCCTTTGGTTTCGGCTTGGACCGCCGACCTTCATCGGAAAATGACCAGCGGGATTTTTATTTCCCCGGCACTGCCAGCGTCCCTTTCTCAGAGATCGCCGTTCCTGGCATGGACGAGGAGACTTTTTTCACAGGGTTCTTGGGTCTATGGCTATGCAGCTTCGTGCTTCCCATGCACCCACGCCTCATGCGGTCCTTTGTCTTTTACCCGGCGCATCGAATGGCGGCTGGTTTACAGTTATCAGTAGGGATCGCCGGGCTGGCTTACCTCTACAATGGACTTAGCATAGCGGCGGATGCTAATGAGCCTGGGGTACAGCCTGCTAACTTTCCGATGCACTACTTCACTTCTTGGATGGAGCTGCATGTGCGAGGGGTGTTTGGTGCCCATAAGACTCCTCCGTTTTTTGAGAAATACAGACTCCCAAGAATCATGCGGTTGGTCGGGGCTTCAATTGTAGTTGCACCTCCGCGGGAGTCTAGGGGACTGCTCCTGCGTTCACATCTAGTCGGAGCGAAGACCTCTTTTGTGGATAAGGTCATCACCATAGGCTCCGAGACCACTAAGTTAGTGGTGTCGCTGCGTGATGACTTTAAGGGCGGGGTTTCTGTACTGAAGGCTCGGGAAATCCTTCACCTTTACTCCATTCGGCAGGGCTACCTAGTATTTAGGCAGAATGAGACGGCTCTCTTTATGAGGTATAACCCACATCGATTTGCCCGACAATCGAGTTACAATCAAGGGATCCCGATGGAAGCCTTTCTGGAAACGCCCGCGGCCAACCAAGGGGGAATAAGGAATGCTATGCATCATTTCACCCGGCTCAATATAGGCTTTTATTTTTTTATCAGTGAGCCTAGCTGTGCCCCTAAAATAATCCATCCGTATGTAGCCTGGTATGCGCATGCTATGGGCCCAATCATTTTAATGGAGAAACGCCTGCTGGTTGACCGTAGGGGTGCGCCTCCTGGTGGTGATCGCAAGGCTCCCTTGCAGCCAAGGATCTAGGTCATCCTCCCGATAAAAGATGCCAGGGCTGACCGACCGCGCGTGTTGAGCCCCCCGCGTGGATTGCCATTGCCCACTACGGTGGATGCACCGCCGGCGCCCCGTGCTCCCACGAAGACGGTTAATGTGGTATCACCAGGGTCTGGCGGGGGGGGCAGAGATCGGGACTCGCCGCCCTAAAGTGGCTGCCAAGCGCAAATCCGCTCCGGGTGGATCTAAAGCTGGTGGACAGCAGAAAAAGAAGAAGTCCGCCCTTTCCCTCGATGCGATCCTCAGCTTAAAGCCTGCGGCTCCTCCCGCCGAGGCCATATGTGAATACGGCAGCAATGAGGGTTTCGTGGTAGATCCTGCGGACGCCAATCTGGCTGCCGCCATTGCAGCTTCGGAGCGATCGGCTAGGCTCGAAGCGATGCTAAGCAAACTCGCTGAGTCCGGTAATCATCAGACGCTTCATTTGTCATTTTATTGCACTTTGTATTATTATCTTTAGCTAACATTTGCTCCATTTTCAACAGGTGTCTCCACTGAAGAGGCTATTGCTGCCTCCCTGAAAACCTTCCAGGAGGAGGAGGAGAAGCGTGCCCTAGCAGGCGCTGGTATGTTTCACCCCTTTCTCTTTTATAAGGAAAGTTTGTTGTCTTTTTATGATGGTCAGCCTAACCTTCTTTCGTTTCATAGCAGGGGTTATATCAGTTGATGCGGGGATCCTTCCCGAGCCTATTACTGAAGTCCCGGCTTCGTCAAAGTTGCCGCAAGAGCCTCGGCTTGACAAAAAGACGAGGGATGCCCTGAAAACCTTAGAGGCTTCCCTATTCACGGACGAGGACACCTCAATTAGGGAAGCTCTAGTGGCATCCGTCTCAACGGCTCGGGAGGAGCGGAAGCGGTTGAGACGCGAAGCAAAGGCACGTAGAGCTGCTTTGGCCGCAGGAGCGGGTCCCAGTACCATTCCTCGCGCTGACACTCCTTCTGAAGAGGCCCCTGTCGTCCTGTCTACTGCTTATAGGCAAGTGGCGCGCGCGGCCCGAAGTGCAAACAATAAATCCGCTTCAGGTAGCATCTCTTTCAGAACCTTGTTGTAAGAATTATTATAAAGCCATTGGCTCATATGCATTCCATCTTGCAGGACCAAATCCGACTGAGGAGGAGGCGGAGACCGTTGAACCCCAGGAAACGGCGGAAGCGGCGCCTGCCGAACCTGAGCCGACGGTGGGCACCGTCGTCGGGGCCACGGTGCCTGAAACAGAAGTTGAAGGATCCGCCGCCGAGAAGGTCATTGATGCTGCGTCTGAAGTGGCGGCAGATGAGATGATTGTCGACCCGAAGGCAGTAGAAGTCGAGGCGCTTGAGGCTGGAGACGTCACGGTGCCGATGGACGAGACAACCGTGACCGCAGAAACCGAGGGAGTATCGGGTGAGGCGGCCACGATTCCTGAGGAGGAGCGAACCGCTCTTTCTCAGGAATCTGGTAATACTCCGATCATAGCCCTCCCCATGTATGGTTCCTTGCCGTCTCCCGGGCTCGCGAGCACAACAACGGTTCCCATCGAGTCGGGTGATGAGGCTACGGGCGGTGGTCTCATGTCGATGGATGAGGGGATTGCTTCAGTTTCTGCTGGTAGCTCGTCAGGTAAATTTTTTTTGTCACCAGCGTTCCCCCCTTTTTTATATATTTTGCGATCTCTTCTAACAAGCTTGTCTTTGCAGGTGCGGCCAGTGCCGATGCTCCTTTGCTTGAGGGGGCACCGTCGACTACTGCTTTGGCGGTGGTCACCTCCCCGCCTTCCCTTGTACCATCACGGATGTTGGAAGGTATGGATTCACGACTCATGCCTTAATCTTTCAAAAATGTAGCTTTGTACTAACGTTATACCATTGTGCCTTTGAAGGAGTGCTCTTCGATCATTTATATCAAGTGTTGCTCCCACACTTCTCTTTCCCATCAGAGCTTGCTTCTCCTTCTGGTGGCGCCGGTGAGTATACCTTCACTATAATATCTTTACTTACCCCCTTTTTTCTAGCAATGGGATAATTTCTGACTTTTCCTTTTCTCTATTGTAGTGCCACAAATCGAAGGAGGGGATGCAAGACCTGTCGTGCTACCTGCCCTTCCGGCTTTGCCGTCCGTTGCAGCTGGTATAGTAAATTTCCTTTTTTTTTTGGTAACCCTTCAACATCTTCTGAACCATTGTTTAACCATGTTTTGTTTTGCAGCTATTGTTCCGGCTCCGGTCCCCTTTGAGGCTCGCGTCCTTTCACCGGCAGGCCCTTTCTCGAGACGTCCATCTTCAAAGGGTGCTGTGATGAGTTTGGGCATGCTGAGCGGGTACATTGAAGAGCTCAATGTGGACGCTCTCCCTTCTGCCGTAGATTTTTCCGCGGAGGTTAACCCGATGTTGGCGGCACTCGTAAATTTTCATAACGAAGGCGTCGTCGAATCTTGGGTTAACCACTGCAGGGGGATCGAGGCTTGTCTATATCGGCTGGAGTCGACGCGCCCTTCTCCCGAAGTTTTAGCCCTGAGCACCCAACGCACAACTTGGCTCGAGGAAAGCACTTCGCACTTCCGCCACTTGGAACAAGAAGCAGCTTCAAGACTAAGGGAATGCCAAAAGACCTCGAACGAAACGGCCCATCTGCACGCTGAGGTTGAGGCAAATGCTGCCCAAGTGAAGACTATCTTCGAGGGTCTCTTGGAGCGTATCTCCCATGGGCTAAACTTGAAGCGGAGGCTTGACGTAGCTGAGCGCAATATCCCAAGTCGGGAAGCTGCCTATCAGGCCGTCATGGAGCAGCTTGCGTCGGTCTTGCAGCAGCGAGCCCAAGTGGAGGCAGAGCTGGCGGTGGTAGCCGATCGAGAGAAGAGGTGGAAGGAAGTATGCGAGCAATTGCTAAATCTATGCAAGACGCTTCCTTCCCAGTAATTCTCCTTGTATCTAGATACTTGTAAAGTTTTTCTTTTTAAATAATATGTATCCATTCTTCATTATTTTGTACGCTTCATCTTGTATTTGATTATATTCAATAATGATACACATTTTTCTTTGCAATGTCTTGTATACTCTTTTGCTTTCTGTCTTCTCTTATTATCAGCATACTGTCACAATTAGCAGATAATAGAGTAAGCATCTTGATTTCTTCACGAGATAGTGATGGCTTAGGCCACAGGTTCAGATCTGCCGCCTAAGACTTTTCAACTCTATGAGCCGTGAGGATCTCATAGAGACTTTTCTCCCTACGGATCGAGAGGATCTCGTAGGTGGGTTTTCTCCTTAGGAATCGTGAGGATTCCTAAGTGTGTTTTCTCTTATAAGTCGTAAGGATCCTATAAGAGAATTTTTCTCTCTTACGAGTCGAGAGGACCCGTAAGCGGTTGTTTCCCTCCTTGTCGAAACTCGATTTTAGAGAGTGAGTCCCGCCTATAGTGTGCAAGAGACCATTTTAGATCGATTTGTAGGGTCCCATTGTTCAGGAAGCAAGTTCTCCTACCCCTGATGCCTGAGGCTTCATCTTGCAGATTAAGAAACAAGTTCAATTTGTTGAAGAAATCCCTTTTCTGAAAGATTTGGCGGGATTTCCCCCCACCGTCGGATCTTTGATCTAGGGGCTTCTGTTTTACAGAAGATAATAACCGAAAAGATTTCTTCAGAACCTTTTTGTTTAGCGCGAATGCTCCAGGATATGATGCGTGTCGCACAGCACACAGTGCAGCGCAACTGCGCTAGCACATCTACGCCGACACGTGTCATGCAGCGCACGACGCATACGCCGCTGAAGCGTTGCTTCCCTTGGTTTTGCTTGAAACAGAGCTTTGCTTTGGCTGGGTGCGCTGCTTTGGGGTGCTGCGCTGATGCGTTTGCGCTGGACACATGGCGTGTAGCGCGCAGCGCAACGCAACTGCGCTAGTGCTTCCGTGGTGAAGCGTCGCTTCTTCGAGACAGAGCTTTGCTCTAATCGGGGAAGGATGAAGCGTTGCTTCATCTCCTGCCTCGGAATTCGAACGGAAATTCGCTCCAATTAGGGTAAACCGCCGTGACGACTCTTGGGGGTCGAAGAGGCACTGGAGGCCTATAAATAGGACCTTTGGTCCCCCTCCAGATACTTATCATCTTCCAGATTTCTATTTTTGAAGACTTCAGAGCTTTGTTCTTGCCTTTAAGAACTCCGGTTCCTTGCTCCTTTTTTTTTAAAGGTTTTAAGAAGAACTTCAGGTAAAATCGATTCTTAGATCAATCTTAAATAGTAGAGCTCTCGTCTAGTGGGTTTCATCTTTGAACATAGTTTTGCTCTCTAGGAATTTAGTCATCCATGTATATTATTGCTTTTCTATTGTTGATCTTCCTGTAATATTTTCTCCAGGCATAATGGCGGCGGTGCATCTATACAGTCTGCACGAGTTCATTACCTACGATGATATCCGCGCTCAGGGTCGTCAACAAAACCAGGAGTTTACAGACGCCGAATGTGCAGAAGTTATGGGTCGTCTGAACGCAAGCGGTGGTTGGCTGTTGCCTCGGCGTTCGGCTCTTTTGAAAGTCGTGCTGGGAGCAATATGGAGGGCACTTCCGGGTCTTCACGAGGCCCTACCACTCAATGCGCTGGATGATGCCGAGGACAAGGTGCATTCAGTGCACCTGACAGGGCTGATCTCAAAGAAGCGACGGAACGACCTCGTTGACATCCTGCATCAAGTGTTTCAGCAGACGACGATCATTGCTGCTTATCAAAGGCCGGAAGGGCTTGCCGATGATATCGACACCGAGGAGCACGAAAGACTGCGCATAAGGATAATTAGAAAGGCCAGAAGAACTCTGGATGGCCTTACTTTTGATTTCCTCAATCCGTGCCCCGGATCCGAGGTTATACTGTTGTAATATTTTGAACAATGTTTCCTATGCATTATTCTTATGCTTGTAAAAACTTTTAGCGGTATGAATGAAAACCCTCCCCTTTTCTATTTCAGCTTGTCTTATTTCTCGTCCTGAGTCTTCGGTCCATGCATAAATAAATGCGTCACGAACGCCAGATCAAATGTAGATCAGATATTCTTTCTGTCATCTTCTTTTTATTGTCAGCAGGCTGTCTTAATAACCATGATTGATGGATATCTAAAACGAGTATTCTGACTTCCTTAAGAAATAGCAATGGCTTAGGCCGCAGGTTCAGGTCTACTGCCTAAGACTTTTCAACTCTATGAGCCGTGAGGGTCTCATAGAGGCTTTTCTCCCTACGGGTCGAGAGGATCCCATAGGTGGATTTTCTCTTTAGGAATCGTGAGGATTCCTAAGTGTAGTTTTCTCTTATAAGTCGTAAGGATCCTATAAGAGAATTTTCCCTCTTACGAGTCGAGAGGATTCGTAAGTGGTTGTTTCCCTCCTCGTCGAAATTTGACTTTGGAGAGTGAGACCCGTGAATAGTATGCAAGAGACCATTTTGGATTGACTTGCAGGGTCCCATTGCTCAGGAAGCAAGCTTTTCAATCCTAGCTGCCTGAGACTTCATCTTGCAAGTTGAGACGAATCGAGGATTTCCCGCGGAGGCACTGGTGGCTCTGCAAGTCGACGCGAATCAGGAGGCTCTCGTCAAGAAGTGTTTGTATCCGTGAGTCGAGGAGTTTGCTAGGGATTATTTGTTTCCCAAGCGCCAAGGATTATTTGTTTCCTTGGGGTTTGAAACGAGTCGAGGATTCCCACGGGGGCACTGGTGGCTATGCGGGTCGACACGGATCAGGAGGCTCTCGTCAAGGAGTGTTTGTATCCGTGAGTCGAGGAGTTTGCTAGGGGTTATTTGTTTCCCGAGCGCCAAGGATTATTTGTTTCCTTGGGGTTTGAAATGAGTCGATGATTCCCACGGGGGCACTGGTGGCTCTGCGGGTCGACGCGGATCTGGAGGCTCTCGTCAAGGAGTGTTTGTATCCGTGAGTCGAGGAGTTTGCTAGGGATTATTTGTTTCCCGAGCGCCAAGGATTATTTGTTTCCTTGGGGTTTGAAACGAGTCGAGGATTCCCACGGGGGCACTGGTGGCTCTGCGGGTCGACGCGGATCAGGAGGCTCTCGTCAAGGAGTGTTTGTATCCGTGAGTCGAGGAGTTTGCTAGGGATTATTTGTTTCCCAAGCGCTAAGGATTATTTGTTTCCTTGGGGTTTGAAACGAGTCGAGGATTTCCACGGGGGCACTGGTGGCTCTGCGGGTCGACGCGGATCAGGAGGCTCTCGTCAAGGAGTGTTTGTATCCGTGAGTTGAGGAGTTTGCTAGGGATTATTTGTTTCCCGAGCGCCAAGGATTATTTGTTTCCTTGGGGTTTGAAATGAGTCGAGGATTCCCACGGGGGCACTGGTGGCTCTGCCGGTCGACGCGGATCAGGAGGCTCTCGTCAAGGAGTGTTTGTATCCGTGAGTCGAGGAGTTTGCTAAGGATTATTTGTTTCCCAAGCGCCAAGGATTATTTGTTTCCTTGGGGTTTGAAACGAGTCGAGGATTCCTACGGGGGCACTGGTGGCTCTGCGGGTCGACGCGGATCAGGAGGCTCTCGTCAACGAGTGTTTGTATCCGTGAGTCGAGGAGTTTGCTAGGGATTATTTGTTTCCCGAGCGCCAAGGATTATTTGTTTCCTTGGGGTTTGAAACGAGTCGAGGATTCCCACGGGGGCACTGGTGGCTCTGCGGGTCGACGCGGATCAGGAGGCTCTCGTCAAGGAGTGTTTGTATCCGTGAGTCGAGGAGTTTGATGAAGATGCTGGTTTCTTCGGAGTTGGACTGAACCGTCGAGATTTAGCTTCGCCTTCTGGCGGAGCCTGCTGGGAAAGTATGGTTCCCTCTTTGTTTACGCCCTTGGATTGTATACAGGGATCGATATGATCTTAACTGTAGGGCCAAAGTTTTATCATCATTTTTTTGTTTTATCTTCGCGATGCTCTATCATTTCAGCTTTTATATCGCGAAGGTTGCGATTGCCCAATCATTTCGGCTATTTTTCGCGGTGCCCAATCATTTCGGCTATTTAATTTATTTTTACTCGCTGTTTTTTTTTTACGAGTTGCCCAATCATTTCGGCTATTTTGCATGCATACATTTTTACTTGCTGCTTTTTCTTGCAAGTTGCCCAATCATTTCGGCTATTCCGTATGCATGTGCGGCCTACTGGCTTTCCGCCGTAAACCTGGAATTAGACACCGATTTCGGCATCAGCACCGCTACAACTGGGATATTGCCAGGGGCGAATCATCATTTGCCTCCGTCGATATTGAACAAAGGTGGCTTAGAGAACAGGGTTAAGGCGCTGTCGACTAAGGTTTTTAACTTCATGAGCCGTAAGGGTCTCACAAAGGTATTTCTCCCTACAAGTCGTGAGGATCTTATAGGTGTATTTTCTCCTTAGGAATCGTGATGATTCCTAAGTGTATGTTCCTCTGTAAGTCGTAAGGATCCTACAAGAGGGTTTTCTCCTTGTAAGTCGAGAGGACTTATAAGGGTTGTTCATCATGCGAACATATCCCCAGTCTCGGATGAGACTCGATTAGGGAAATGTTTATTCGCGCCCGTGGATTGTATACAAGGGTCAGTATTGAACCACTTGTAGGGCAATATTGGAAGTTTGTGGGGGTTTGCTTAAGCACAGGTTTAGGTCTCTGTAACTTAAGACTTTCAAATCTTATGGACCGTGAGGGTCCCATAAGAGAGTTCTCCTTACGAGTCGTGAGGATCTCGCAAGTGTATTTTCTCCTTAGGAATCGTGGGGATCCCTAAGTGTGTTGTTCCCTTTTGAGTTGTAAGGATCTCACGCAGGTGGTTTCTCCTTACAAGGTCGAGAGGATCTTGTAAGTGTTCTTTAACGAGGTTGCGCCCTTTCAGGTTTTCACAAACACTCGCCGGAAGTCCTGCTGTTTTTACTCACGGAGCCCTTTCGGGTTTTCATCCGTGCCCATTTTTCTTATGGACATACCATTTTTTTTTATTCTTTTTATTTCCTTTTTCTCTTTTTTTTTTTACGAGGTCGTGCCCTTTCGGGTTTTCACGAACACTCGCCGGTAGCCCTGCTGTTTTTACTCACGGAGCCCTTTCGGGTTTTCATCCGTGCCCCTTTTTGCTTATGGACATACCGTTTTTATTTTATTTTATTTTTATATATTTTATATCTCGTCAGTCTAAAGATGCTGCGGTAGTAGTTTAAATACGTTTCGGTCTGCTATTAGTTTAAGGACATTTCGGTCCGCTGTTAGTTTAAGGACATTTCGGTCTGCTGTTGAGAAGCTGGCTACTGCTTATACAGTTTGAGCTTAGGAAGATAGCGAGTGGACATAGTCGTCGTCATCTATCGTTGACCTAGGCTGTGGCTCATTAAGCGTAGTATTTCTTTAGAAAGCGACCGTTTATTGGTCTGAAAGGCCTTTCACCGTGCATGTCCATGAGTAGATAGGCCCCACCCTGGTAAACTTTATCTATGATGTACGGGCCTTCATAGTTCGGCTCGAATTTTCCCCGCTTGGCGCGATTGGGGATCATAGGCCTTTTGACCACTAGCACGAGTTCGCCTTGGTGGAATGTCCTTGGTCGGGTCAATCTTTCGTATGAGCGCATCATCTTTGCTTTATAGGCCTCCAGATTTTGTCGCGCTATGAGCCGTGTTTCTTCAAGGGCGTCAAGCTCCTCAAGCCGAAGATGAGCATTTTCTTCGTCCGTCAGCTCGTAATGGACTGCCACTCGTAGAGAGGGTAACTCTACCTCGAGAGGGAGTACCGCTTCCGTACCGAACACCAACGCGTATGGCGTTGTGTTTGTGGCTGTCTTGAACGTGGTTCGATACGCCCAAAGAGCTTCTTGCAGTCTCTCATGCCAGTCTTTCTTATTTCGGGACACTGTTTTCTTTATAATTTTTGTCAAGGTCTTGTTGAAGGCCTCGGCGAGACCGTTAGCTCATGGATTATAGACTGAGGAATATCTCCAGTCTATGTTATGCTGCTGTGCGAAGCGGCTGATTTTATGACTTCGGTAGGCCGGCCCGTTATCGGAGATGATCCGCCTCGGAGTTCCAAACCGATATATGACGTGCGTTTTGAAGAAATGGAGGATATTCTCCGTCTTCACTTCTCTCAATGGTATTGCTTCTGCCCACTTAGAGAAGTAGTCAGTCGTCGCTAGGATGAAACGATGTCCTTTAGACGATGCTGGCTCGATGGGGCCGACTATATCAGTCCCCCACATTTCGAATGGCCAGCTAGCTACCGTCGGATGCAACGAATTCGGGTGCTGGTGGATGAAGTCCCCATGAATCTGGCATGAGTGACATTGCTTCGCATATTCGATGCAGTCTTGAATCATCGTGGGCCAGTAATAGCCCATCCGTTTGATCTTCAACTTCATCTTTGGACCTGCTTGGTGAGAACCGCAGATTCCGTCATGAACTTCCTGAACGACTCTTTCTGATTCGTCTGGTCCTAAGCATCTCAGCCACAGAGAATCGAATGACCTCTTGTATAGAGTATCATTGACGAAGGCGAAAGACAGGGCTCGTTTTATGAGTTGATGTCTTGCGGACGCATCTTCGGGCATTTGGTGGGATTTGAAGTAGTCTATAAAGACTTCCCTCCAATCCTCAACCTTCTTATGTTCTTTTATTTGCAAGGTCGCTTGTCCAGCCATTCCCTTCTCTTCGGGTGATTCCGAAGGTATTTCTGCGGGGGCGAGCACCTGACGACTTTGTACCATGATTCTAACGTCATCGAGGTTCTCGTCAGCCATTTCTTTAGCGAGTTTGGCCAACGCGTCCGCTTTGCTGTTATTCGCGCGTGGTATGCTCTCCAAAGTATAGGAGGGAATTTGGGTTAGCAGTTGTTGCACCTTTTCACCGTATTTTACTAACTCCGGTTTGCATGTTTGGTAATCGCCGTTTACTTGACAAACGACCAGTTGCGAATCTCCGTATATGAGGAGGTTTTCAATTCCCATATCAATAGCGATCTCGAGGCCTGCTATCAGAGCTTCGTATTCGGCTTCGTTGTTTGTCCTCGGTTCCGTCAGGGAGAACGCGTAGTGCATTATCCCTCCTTGTGGAGTTATAAAGATGAGTCCTACCCCCGATTTGATTATAGGGGTACTTTGTTTGCGCTTCTTCACGGAAGATGCTCCGTCAAAATAAAGCTCCCATCGAGTATTATCACCATCGATCGCATCAAACGCATGTTCGTCTGGAAGATCGCAGTTTAAAGGAGAGTCGGCTGGTATCGGGTGCTCAGCAAGGAAGTCGGCGATGGCCTGGCCTTTTACTGCTTTGAGTGGTCGATATGCTATCGAAAACTCCATTAAGAGCAGGGCCCATTTAGCGAGTCGTCCTGTCAATATGGCCTTTGACATTAGATATTTGAGAGGGTCCACCTTTGAAATGAGATAGACTTCATGTGCTAATGCGTAATGTCTAAGCTTTGTTATTGCGAAGATCAACGCCAGGCAGTGTTTTTCAATGGGGGAATAATTGCTTTCTGCCCCCAGCAGCACTCGACTTAAATATTAAAGTGCTCTTTCTTTCCCCTGGTCATTCTCTTGTGCCCATAATGCGCCCAAAGAACCTTCCAGGGCGGCCGTGTAAAGAATGAGAGGCTTTCCCTTCACTGGAGCAGCCAACACTGGAGGGTTTTGCAGGTACTGTTTGACCTCGTCTAGTGCGCTTTGGCACTTTTGATCCCAGACGAACGGGGTTCCCTTCTTCATCAGGTGGCTGTAAGGACGGCACTTTCCTGAGAGGTTGGCTATAAATCGCCGTATGTACGCGAGCTTTCCTTGGAGAGACCGCAGCTGTTTGAGAGTTCTCGGCGGAGGCATTCCCATGATTGCCTTGATCTTGGACGGATCTATCTCGATACCTCGGTGTCGAACGACGAATCCCAGGAATTTGCCCGAGGAAACCCCGAATGCACACTTCAGAGGGTTCATCTTCAAGTTGTATTATCGAAGACGTTGAAATACGGTCTTCAGATGCTCGAGTTGTTCCTCATATGATTTGCTTTTAACAACGAGGTCGTCGATATAGCATTCAACAATTTCGTGTATAAGGTTATCGAAAATCTTCGTCATGGCCCTTTGGTAGGTTGCACCGGCGTTCTTTAAACCGAAGGGCATCACCTTATAACAGAATATTCCCAAAGGAGTCCGGAAAGCCGTATGTTTCTGGTCTTCAGGGTGCATTTTTATTTGATTATATCCTGATGAGCCGTCCATGAATGAGAAAATTTCATGCGTGGACGTATTGTCTATCATTAGTTCGGTGACTGGTACTGGGAAATCATCCTTCGGGCAGGCTTTGTTGAGATCCCGAAAGTCCACGCATATATGCACCGTACCATTTTTCTTCATCACTGGGATGATATTAGCAATCCATTCAGGGTATTGAACCTCTTGGATAAAGCCGGAGTCTATCAGCTTTTTGACTTCCGCGTTGATGCTCATTTCGAGCTCAAGCCGCATTCTTCTCGGCGCTTGTTTGACCGGCTTGACACTCGGGGATATTGCCAGTCTATGTACAGCAACTTCTGGATCAAGTCCCGGCATCTGGGAATAGTTCCATGCGAAGCAATCTTTATGCTGTACAAGGACGTCCTTTAACGCAGCCACCTTTTCCTCGGACAGCAGTTCGCTGACGAATGTCGGTCGTGGATCGTTTATCGTCCCCAACTCAATTTTCTTGAGGTTATCCGCAGTGGTATGTATGCCGTCCTCCAGTTCTTTCGGAGCTGGGGGAAATTCTGAGATTACCTCATCATTGCTGTTTTCGAGGCACCAGGGAAGGCTGTCTATGTTCTCGAACTCTTCTTTTAGTATCGTTATCATATGACAGGTGCGAATTTTCTTCCAATCCCAATGCGGAGTTGGTTCTGTTCTTGTGTTTTCGGGTTCGTGCTTTTGTGGTGGCGCTACCCTCCAGTTGTCAGACAACGCGAATCTGCCAAGCTGATACTGGTCCTCAACCCAATTCTTAAAGGTGAAGCAATCTTCAAGCGGATGTCCTACTACTCGCTGGTAAAAGCAATAATTTGGGTTGAATACCTCGCCCGCATGCTCGGGGTGCTTGGACTCTGGCAGCGTAAACATTTGATGTTTTAGAGCAAGATCAAATATCTTCCTTGTTTTGTTCCGAGGAAATGAGTATGCTCGACCCATTTTCTTCATGAGGGCTAAGTCAGTAACGCTCGACTCTCGGATACGTGGTTTCTTAGCTCTGCCTTGTGGTTGTTGAGCGTCTTTTCTGCCCTCTGACTTGTTCTTGCATTCGCGTCGAACCTTTTTTGTAGCAGGTTGACAAGGAGCGGCCTTTTCATCCTTCACGGCCTGTCGGAGAAGGCGTTGCGTCTTGGCTTTCTCATAGATGGCCGTCTCGCGATTGTGGTCATCTCGGACTTTTTGACCAGCTTCCCTTATAATCCTGTCCATTTGTTCTTCAAATGATGGACCGGGCAGTTTTTCATCAGGAACTTTTACTGGCTTAGGATTAGCGTCCTCCCATTGAGCGTCCGCATCTTCATCGAAGTCATACATGACATAACAGCTATTTACTAGCTCTCGTTTCTTTAGCCGGATGTACCCAAGCCCTTTTGTTTCCATTCTCCCGTTAGGAAGTTTGCGTTGGGTCCCGGGAACATTCCAGACCCTGTCATAGAATTTATCCTCTCTAACGGTCTGTCTGAAGGATATCCCCTGGCGTTTCAGCAGTTTCTTCAAACCTTCGGTATAATATCTGGGAAGACGGATAGGCTGAAGCCTGTCGAGCGTGGGATCCATGCCATGCCAAACTTCTTTTTCCACCTTGTTTTCTTCAGAACGGTAGAATAGGATTGCCTTCTCGCCTTCCCGCCTGGGAGGGATATAGAATGTCCGTAGCTCTTCTACACTGTAGATATTAAGTGCGTTCAGTTCTTTATGATGTTTAGGCGGCACCATGGCGACTTGCAGACTTTGCTCTTCGTCAGCGGAAGCCTGTATTGAAGGTCGAGCAGAGAATACGACATGGACCTCATCCTCCGAGTCACTACTAAAGACCAATGTAGGAGTGAACGGCCCTGGCTTGTTATGTTGGGGCGGACCCGAATAAACGATCTCCTCTTCTTCCTCGGTATCACTGCCGAAGACAGGGATGGTGGCGTTAGTTTTATTTTCCGGCTTGTGACACTTCTCTGTGTCTTCGAAATCCGGCAAGAAGTATTTGGCATCTTCGTATTTGCGGACCTCGTTCACAGAGAACGGGTTCAGTTCTCCCGTCACGGTATACTCGAAACCATCCTTAAAATACTTCATACACTGATGTTGTGTAGAAGGGATGATGTTGTACTCGTGTAACCATGGTCGGCCGAGCAAAGCGTTGTAGCATGTCTTGGCATCTATGACGTGGAACTTAATGTCCGTGACGAGTAATCCGAAACGTAGCGTCAGTATCACAGATCCAAGAGTCTTTGACGATTGGGAGTCGAACCCGGATATGGTGATCTTGTCCCGAGCAAGGTGCTGGACGCTCATGCAGATTTCCTTCAACACCCGCACGTTGAGTAGGTTAACAGACGACCCGTTATCGATCAGAATTTTGCTTATCTTTATATCATGGCAGTATCCCGAAACATAGAGAGGGCGATTGTGTTCACAAGTCCCAGGTAGAAGGTCCTCATCGCCAAAAGTAACATCAGCCGTGTGTACTTCCTCCAACTCATCCTTCATCTTTTCCTCAGCCAGGCATGCTTGGAATTGTTCCGGCTCTTGTAAGGCTTTAATCAAAGAATCCCTCGCCTCTTTTGATAGCAACAGGGCATCGAGAATGCTGAGTTGTGAGGGTAGCTTCCTCAGATGCGCCAAGACATTGTAATCCACTTTATTCCTCTTTGGCGGGTTCTTGGCGGTTAACTCTTCCGCAACTCGATCATCCAAGGCGATGTCTTCGGAGGCCTTCTCTTTCCCTTTGTCTTTCTTGTTTAAGGGTCCGAGATTCTTTTCGGGTAACGTCCGGTTGCGTAGCTGTATATTCTCGCAAACCTTTGGTCCTTCTTCTTTTCCCGAAGTGGATTCTTTAAAGAGGGGGCCAAGCTCTAGCTCCTCATCAGAATCGCTCCCAAATACAGGTACTTGTGATTCCACGGCGTCAATCATGCAACAACCATTGCTAGTTTTATCAAGCACTTTGTTTATTCCGTTCTGCTCTCGGCGGGCTTTGCGCTTTTCCCGCTTAAACTGTTGCCGATGAGTAACATATCCTTGCCACCACTTACCGAAAGCTTTGCACTCTTCGGTGGGATGCGACACCTTCCGATGGTACAACCAATAGGAGGGGTGGTTTTCCATTTCACCCGTAATGTTTTTCTCGGAGGGTGGTAGCTTTATACCCATTGACACAGCCTTAGCGAATCTCTTCTTTATCTTGAACTTGATTTTTTCTGTGGTGGGTGTATTTTGTTCTAGCGGGAGTACCGCAATTCTTTCGCCAAGGCACTGGCGTTTGGCCTTTTCGAATATAACCGCTTCGTTATCCCGATCAGCTTTGCCCTTTAAAAACGCCTGATCTAGGAATGCATCAATCGCTTCGTCCGACGGCTCCAGGATTTTTAGTGCAGGCTCTGCCCCCAGCTTTTCAGCGCGAGGAGTCTCCTCATCGCTTGTGGACAAATAGGAAATCACATGGCAACTTGCTACATGTTCTTCAGATTCATTTGACGAACTACCTCCCTCATCTTCTGCTTGGAAGACATGGTTGAGGAACTCTTGCAATGTAACGGGAGTCCGCGCCTTCTGGTTGTACTCTTCCAGCGCGTCAATTTGCTTTTGCAAGTCCGTGCGCCTATCGCTAGGCTTCACCGGTTTCTTGGCCTTCTTCTTTTTCTTCGAAGACTTTGACGACTGGCTACTAGTGCTTGAACCCCCGTCATTGGTCTTTGGAGTCGGACGTGGCTTTAACATCCCCTCAACGACCTGCGGTTCCAATGGGCTTTTCCACTTGATCGCCGGACATGTCCGAAGATCATTTAGCATTCTCTTCGTTTTTGAAGATAATACAACCTCCCACGGAGTTTCTTCAATGACAGAGCATGTTGCCCCCGGCGTATTCGTCCCTTTAGAGGTGTGGGGCTGCGGGGGATTCACCTTCCATTTGTCAGATAACGCAAATTTTCCCTGTCTATACTGGTTTTCAAGCCAATTTTTGAAAACGTAGCAGTCCTCAATCGGATGGCCTAGCACTCGATGATAGGGGCAGTAATTAGGTTCGTTGACGTCACTTGGTTGCAACGGACGTTTTGGATCTGGCAGATTTATGAGTCTGTTGCGTAATGCCAGCTCGAATAACCTCTTCGTTTTATCGCGGGGAAAGGAATAAGGACGTCCCATCCTATCCTCAAGGGGTACGTAAGGGCGCGTATTGTTTGGACGAGCAACCGGCTTCAAGTCGTTTGGTTGTTGTTGAGCATTAGCGACAATGATCGCTTTTCCCTTTCCTTTGTCAGTTCGGGAATCTGGCTTTGGGAGAGGGGGTTTATGACCCATCTGGTCCATTTGCGCTAGTTTGTCAATCAAAGCCTGGAAGGAAGTCGGCTTGAAAAACATCATAAACTGTGAGATGGTTGCCTGTGGATCAAGAGTTCCAACAAACATTCCCACCGCAGGGGCTTCTTCTATGCGCTGCTTACACTTTGACCATAGATTACGCCACCGTATAGCGTACTGAACCCATGTCTCGCCAGGTTTTACCCTGGCGTTAATCAGCGCCATCATCGGTGTACGTTCACTGGCACTTGCAAAGCGTTGGGTAAACAGCAGCTCCATCTCCGCGAAGGTTTTAATAGAATCATTAGGGAGTTCAGAGTACCACTCGAACGCCGTATCTGATAGACTTCCGACAAACTGGCGGAGCAAAAGCTTGTCATCACCGCCGGTGTTACCGCAAAGCGCCCTGAACTGAGCGACATGCTGATGGGGATTGCCAGTCCCTTTGTAGACATGAAACTTGGGAATTGTGTAACCCGGCGGGTACTTGATTTGGTCATACCAGCCCGGATATGGCCGCCCTGTTTTTACGACGTGGCCGGCTTCTTCGGCCGCATGATGAACCTTTATTTGCTGGGCTATGTATTCGTCCAGATCAGTCTTAGAGATTGTATCCTCTTTAGCTGTTAATAGAGCGGGCTGCGGATTTAATGTATCTCCCTTATCATCTCCAAGGACGGTTAGGGGTTCTTCAGCGGGAGGATCTTGTTGTATCATCATCCCTATCATGTCCTGGAAGAGGAGACCCATCCGCTGTATGTTGGCCGCTTGTTCAGCAGCCTCTTTGTCCCTCTTTTCCAGTACTCGGCGAAGGAACTCGGCGTCGGTCTCTTCCTCCTGGCGCTCATCTAAGGATGCCTCAGGGTTCTCTTTTGGCCCAGTGAGTGCAGCCATTGTGGTCATCATCTCCTGGAGCTTTTGTTGCTGCTCCTGAGCCTTGGTCACTGATCCGGTGAGCGGTCGGTGACCCGTAGAAGTGCGGCTTTCTTCCTTTCCAGAAGCCATATAAATCGTATGAACTGTTAAGCCCCCTGACTTTGGAGGTTTAGGTTCACCGCCTTTAAACTTTGCCGCTGACGCGGGAGCTTTCTCTGGCCTCCTTCTTTTGTGGGCCATCGAGGTTGAAGGAGCCGTTAAAATGGGCATGCTAGCAATTGTTGCCCCCTGCTGTTTAACGGGGCGGGTTTTGTCCTTTTCCACCTTTGCCTTTTTCTGGCGATGAAAGTGATCTGGGTCAATCACAGAGTCTTGAACCCTCCGCCAAATCTTGTATATCTTTGACGATAGCCGTTGAGGGGGCTGTTCTTGTTTTGTTTCTGGAACTCTCTCCACAGGTGGAGGAGATCTTTTCAAGGTAGCGGTTGGAGAGTTCTTACGCACTCTCCTCAGTAGTTCAAAGCTGTTCCCAGTTGGAACAGCAGCGTTGACTTCCACCATTGGAGCGGGTGGAGTTATCCCTGAGGGGGAATTGCCCCCTGCTTTACTCACTCGTCGCCAATGGCGACGTCGCGCGCGACGAGCCGTTGGGACTGGCTCGGAAATCGAGATGGTTTCTTGTTGCCCCCTGTTTGAATGTGGGGTAACTGCCGATGTCAGCCTGTCGAAGACTGATGCCTTTTGACCAGCTGGGGGAGGAGTGGGAACCGTCAATCTTGTGAAGACCGACTCTCTGATGGGAGAGGCCGCTTTAATGACTTCCGAAGCAGCGGCCGTTGCCCTCTTTAGGACGGCCACTTTATAGTTCTGACCTAGCCTGGTGAAAACGGAGGCTGTCGGTTTAGTAGCGGGCGACCCGTTGACAGGGGCCGTCGGAATAGTGAGCCGGTTGAAGACCGACTTTTTCCCCACTTCCGGTGCAGGTATTGGTGCAGAAAAGCTTGCAGGTGGGATCATAGTCCCGAAGAACAAGCCGGTGGTGGCTTGGGTCACTTGGTCTACCGGCAGAGTAAGGAAGGAAGCCGCTTGGGGCCCATATGCTACACCTCCTGGTGGGGTGGAGCGTCCTTTGCAGCGGCATTTCGAGCAGTTGGTACAGCTAGAGGCCATTGAATCTTGAATTCTGTGCCAGGTAAAAGACCAAATCTTAGTAACTTGAAATCCGAAGACAACCATTTAATGAACCGCGATTGGTTCGCGAAGACGACACACGAAGCGTGGAGTGGAAAGAGGAAGAGGTCCCACCGGGCGTGCCAGAATCTGTTCCCCTCCGAATGGCGGCCTAGACTTGGCGTCCATGCCTGATGTTCGGGGCAGATGCTATTTGGTTTTATCCGTTTATCTCTCTGAAGATGCCAAGTTGATTTATGGCACCGTGTATCGGAGGTTTAGACGGATGCGGCCGATGTAGCAGACTTCATCAGATTCCCCCTCAGGATGAGGGGTTTTTGATTATGGGGACGCTCTTCCCTGCAGGCGCAAGCCCCTGCAGTTAATTACGCTACCGCATCGCAGTAACAACTTTCTCCTTCTCCAGAATTTCACTTCGTGTCGTGTGTGTTCATTTTGTTTGTGGTTGCCCGTGGATTGTATACGGAGACTGAGTAATGCCGTCGTCCGTAGGACGAGGATTAGTCCAAATCCGTATTTACTTAGATTTGGGTTCGGTGTTTTCAGTTTAAGGATGCATTAGTCGCGTTGCGGCTAAGATCAACTTAAACGTTTGTCAAGGATACGTTAGTCCTGTTTTAGACTAAAATCAACTCAACGTAGTGATTAATTTAATGTATGGCCATCGGGACTCGTCACCTCTCTGACGTCGTTGAAGGATTACAACGACATGTATCAAAGGAGCTCGGAGATGTACCCTCGAACCAGAGTCGATTGGGAGTTTTATAATCCGTTTGAATATTTAAGGATACGTTAGCCGTGTTTGGGGCTAAGATCAACTTAAACGTTTGTTAAGGATACGTTAGTCCAGTTTGAGACTAAGATCAACTTAACGGGACCGTTTAGATCCGACAAAAGAGCATTTGGGCTCTATTGTTCTAGTTTAGGGACATAGTGGTCCAATATTAGTTTAGGGACGTTTCGGTCCGATATTAGTTTAGGGACGTTTCGGTCCAATATCAGTTTAAGGACGTTTCGGTCCAATATTAGTTTAGGGACGTCTCGGTCCGATATTAGTTTTGGGACGTTTCGGTCCATTATTAGTTTAGGGACGTATCGGTCCGATATTAGTTTAGGGACGTTTCGGTCCGTTATTAGTTTAGGGACGTTTTGGTCCGATGTTGGGTGTGTGGCCGTTGGGACCCGTCACCTCTTTGACGTCGTTGAGGAATTACAACGATGGATGTCAAAGGAGTTCGGAGATGTACCCTCGAACCGGATGTAGATTGATTTAGGAGAGCCATTTTGCTCAGCCGATTTTAATTTAAGGACTTATGGCCACGATTGGGCTAAGTCCAGTAAAAAAATGTCCAACATTGCTTTTGCATTTCCTTTTATTTTTATTTGGGCTTTGCCCAGAAAGATGCAGGGCATCAATTTGTTTTGGGTTCTGTTCTTTATAAATGATGCAGAGCATCAATTTTATTTGGGCTCAGCACTTTTATTGCTTTGCAATTTATTTTGGCCTGCTAGGTCTTTTTGATTTGGGCCTGGCCCTTCAAGTAATGCATTGCATTTATGCAAAGCACCAAGAATCTTTTAGATTCAAGGAAAGGAGTGCAGAGCACTTTTTAATTTCTTGATCTAAATTTAGATCAAAGAGAAGAAAAAATCTTTTCTTTCTTTCTATCTCAGAGAACCAGAGGTTCTTTAGCAAGTGGAAGGCACTATTTTTTTTATTATTTTTATTTATTTATTTATTTATTGAAGATCACTGATTTAGTCTTTTAGATCAATGATCTATACCTAAGAGAATTTTCTCTTCTTTCAAAGGTTTTTACCTTCTTCTCTGTGTTCTCAAGAAGTTCTCTTCTCCCTTTTTTTTTAATTCTCTATCTCTTTGAAATGGGGTCTGGGGTCCTTTTTATAGTGCTCAAAAATCAGTTAAATTTGTTAAAAAGATATTTTCTGAGTGATTTGGGGAATTTTCCCCACCGTTGGATCTTTGATCCAAAGGCCCCTGTTTTACAGAAGAAATCTTCTTGTTTAAACAAGAACAGAAAAAAATATCCTTAAATCTTCACTCTGTTGTTGCGCAACTCACCAGCGCGTGACACGTGCCGCGCAGCGGTGCACTTGCGCAACAGCGCAGACACGTGTCGCGCGGCGGTGCGCTTGCGCAACAGCGCTTGCGCAACTGCGCAGACACGTGTCGCGCGGCGGTGCGCTTGCGCAGTTGTGCTTGTGCTGTAAGTCCACGTTGCGACCCCCGGTTCTTACGGGGAGGCGGAAACGGTATAAAATCAAAATTTTAACGCAAGAGGCAACATGGACTAAGCTAGGTCGGGATCTTTACCTAAACTAAAACTAGCATACTAAGCTAAAGATATTTAGCTACTCGGATAGAGATGGTTATACCTAGCTTGTCTTGAACTCCTTCGTCTTCAAGCTCCGGTGGTGGTCCGATGGCTCCTTCTCGTCGTCTCCGTACGCCGAAGATAGATCCACTTGAAAGCTCCAACCTTTAGCTCCTTCTTCGGTCTTTGAAGAAACTAGTTCACTTGGTTTGCTAAACCTAGTGAACTAGAATGAGTAGAGAGGAAATAGAATGGGATTTTATCTATGGTTCTTGATTCTCAACTCATGAGACAAGAGAACCATAGATCAAGAGAGGGAGCAAGAGGTTGAGGGTGAGAGCAAGGGGAGAGCTCAAGAACAAGAGAGAGAATGAGCAAGAAAGAATGAGGCTCTCTTTTTCCTTTCACCCTCTCATAATCCAAAGTGATCATAACTCATCATATCAAAAAAGTCTTTTGGTGATGGTTAGAAGCAACCATAAGGTTATCATATCATGCACTCATTTTACTCAAAAAAGCAAGCAAGAAAAAAGTCTTTGGCATGAAATGATAACCATGGTCATCATGATGGTTAACTAGTCAAGCCTAGTCAACCGGTCAACAAGTCAACAAAAGTCAACAAGTCACCAAAGTCAACAAGTCAACAAAAGTCAACAAGTCAACAACCATATCACCATAATACTTAATTAATATAATAGTTAATCACAAATCATATTCTCATTAGGGTTGAGCAAAAAGTCAAAAAGTCAACGGTCAACTGTCAACAACCCTAATGAGAATCCACTGCCTCTGCCTCCCTGTCATCTGTGCATACACACCCGCATCCGCGTTCCGAGGAACATGAATGCAAACTGGATAAATCCAATCCCATAAGGTACACTAGGATCTGGCTTAAACCAAAGCCCGCTAGTGTAAACTGTCCGGACACTGTACGTGCACAAGTGCACGGATGTGACCGAACCCTGTCGCAAAACCATGCGACCTGTCGCAATACCATGCGACCTCTACTCTTTTGCCTAAAGGCGAAAAGCTTTCTGTGTGGGACTCTAAAGACTCGACACTACGCTGGCAGTGGGTTTAACCACAGACCGCAAGCGGCACTAGCTGTGCGTAACGGTCCCCAGGTAATGCCGACAAGAAGACCGACGAGGCGAAACCCATCTGAACTCCTACTGAGCCTGAGTGTGACATTCTCCATACAGTCCGGTCTGTTCGTCTGATACATCGCATGGCGGGCCTAGGGGGCGGTAAACGTCAGTCCCCCAATAGCGGTACAAGTCGTGCCGGAGTGAAGCCCAATACACCCTGAGATAACACTGGAAACCTACCAGTATATCTCGTTTGCCCTGGCCAGGGACTACTCGTGTAATGGCTCTCCTAGACACAGCGCGATGTCAACCCCCAATACCGGGAGAGACGAATCCTGTCTAACCGTCACTGCCTCCAAGTGCTTCGGGACTGCACCCAACCACCACCTGTTTGCACGACTCCTTTGAGCCGTGGTAGGGTAGTGATCAAAGTACAGTGGGAACACACCCGAGGCGAAGTGACAGTGTCAAGTCAGCGGACTAAGCTGTACTCATGTCACCTGGGAACTGATAACTGACGATAGGTATAATACCAACTAGTCAGTTCCCTACGAGTCCTGTCCAGTGTACCCGTAACCTAACGAGCACCCGCATACTATCTCAAGTACGACGTACTGACGGCTGTGGGACAGACCGTTTCCCACACTGGGATGAGAAGCGCATGCGCTGGTCTACTCCGGAGTATCGATGCCCTGTCTCGATAGTCCTGCGACCAGGGACCTGAATAAGGATGTGCTTATAGATTACCCAGCCCCCACTAGTGTGACTGCCATCACAACGCTGGTAATCAAGCAAAGATCCTAAGGGCTCCACTAATGCGTATAAGTGATATACTGAAATAAACACAAGTACACATTGAAGTAGAAACAAACCAAGTAGCATACTACTATTTTGAGCAAGATTGTATATACAAGGTGAATATCCCAAGCATCCATTAAGTAATATACAAACTAGTATGATACAGTAATGGCCTCTAGGGCATATACACTAACAATCTCCCACTTGCACTAAGGCCATGTACTGGCGTATCGAAGACCTATCATCTCGATCAGCCGCTCGAACTGAGTCTGGGGCAAGGCCTTGGTGAATGGATCTGCAGTGTTATCTTCTGAAGCGACTCTCCGAACCTCGATCTCCTTGCGATCCACGATCTCCCTGATCAGGTGATACCGCCTTAAGATGTGCCTGGATTTCTGATGGGACCTGGGTTCCTTCGCTAATGCTATAGCCCCGTTGTTGTCGCAATACAGAGGTATTGGATCAACAATGGACGGAACCACCTGAAGTTCTTTCAAGAACTTCCTCATCCAGACAGCTTCTTTTGCGGCATCAGATGCAGCGATGTATTCCGCTTCCATCGTCGAGTCTGCAACGGTTTCTTGTTTGGAACTCTTCCAACACACCGCCCCTCCATTGAGGGTAAAGACAAAACCCGACATGGACTTGGAATCATCCTTGTCACTCTGGAAGCTGGAGTCAGCAAAGGCCTCGATCTGGAGGTCTTTTCCGCCATACACCAAGAACATCTCCTTAGTCCTTCTCAGGTACTTGAGAATGTTCTTTACCGCTATCCAGTGTTTCTCCCCAGGGTTTGACTGATACCGGCTTACCACACTCAGTGCATAAGCTACATCCGGTCTGGTACACAACATCGCATACATTATAGAGCCTACCGCAGAAGCGTAGGGTATAATAGACATGCGATCCCTCTCCAAATCAGTCTTGGGAGACATCTCTTTAGAGAGGGTGATCCCGTGACAAGCCGGTAGGTTACCACGCTTGGAATCTTCCATACTGAATCTTTTCAGTACGGTGTCGATGTACCTGGACTGAGAAAGTCCCAATATCCTCTTGGATCTATCACGATGGATCCGGATCCCCAGGATGTATGAGGCATCACCCAGGTCTTTCATGGAGAACCTTTGTGACAAGAACCCCTTGACAGATTGTAGCATAGGAATGTCATTTCCTATTAAGAGAATGTCATCCACGTATAAAACGAGGAATACTACAGTTCTCGCTACAAATCTACTATAGATGCATGGTTCATCTGGATTTTTGATAAAGCCAAATTCTTTGACCGTCTCATCAAAGCAGATGTTCCAACTCCGCGATGCCTGCTTTAGTCCATAGATGGACTTAAGCAACTTGCACACCTTCCCGCTGCTCCCACTCTGAATGAAACCCTCTGGCTGATCCATATAGACACACTCCTCTAAATTTCCATTTAGAAAAGCGGTTTTTACGTCCATCTGCCAAATCTCATAATCGTGGAAGGCAGCAATGGCAAGAAGGATCCGAATGGATTTCAGCATGGCTACTGGAGAAAAGGTTTCGTCGTAGTCCAAGCCAGGTCTTTGACGAAAACCCTTTGCTACCAGCCTAGCTTTATAGGTCTCAACCTGTCCATCTACACCAATCTTCCTTTTGAAGATCCACTTGCATCCTACGGGTTTTACCCCGTCTGGAGCAATGTCCAACGTCCATACCTTGTTGGTGTACATGGACTCCATTTCGGTCCGCATTGCATCCAGCCATTTCACTGAGTCAACGCTCTGAACGGCCTGCTGGAAGCTAGTAGGCTCATCATAATCTATGATGCAATCCTCTCTATCCCCGTCTATGAGAAAACCGTAGTATCTCTCAGGCGGATGAGACTGCCTACTACTTCTGTGGAGCGGCGTAGGAATGTCATGTTCTTCCGAACCTTCTGGTTCCACTAAACTTTCAGTAACAGTCCGTGGTTCTGGAATTTCTTCCAGTTCTACTGTGCTCCCACTTATCTGGTTTTCCAAAAACTCAGTTTCCAAGAAGTAGGCATGACGAGAAACAAGAACTTTTTGTTCCTCTTCACAGTAGAAGAAATATCCTTTTGAGTTCTTTGGATACCCCACAAACTTGCACTGTACTGAGCGTGCCTCGAGCTTGTCCGCATGCTGCTTTTTGACAAAAGCCGGACATCCCCATGTCTTAATGTGCTTAAGATAGGGTCTCTTCCCACACCACATTTCATATGGTGTGGAAGGCACAGTCTTAGTCGGAACTCGGTTCAAAAGGTACGCTGCTGATTCTAGCGCATACCCCCAGAATGATCGCGGTAACTCAGCATTACCCATCATGGACCGCACCATATCCAATAGGGTGCGGTTCCGTCTCTCCGATACACCGTTATGTTGCGGGGTGTATGGAGGAGTAAGCTGAGAGAGAATTCCGTTCTCTTTTAAATAGTCCAGGAACTCGGCACTTAAGTATTCTCCACCTCGATCCGATCTTAGAATCTTAATACTTTTGCCGGTCTGTTTCTCTACTTCATTCTTATACTCCTGGAATTTTCCAAAGGCCTCGGACTTATGTTTCATCAAGAAGACATAACCGTACCTTGAGAAGTCATCCGTAAAAGTAATGAAGTAAGAATGTCCGCTTCGGGCATGTGTAGACATTGGACCGCACACGTCACTGTGTACGAGTCCCAAGAGCTCGCTCGCTCTTACTCCATGTCCAGTAAACGGAGTCTTTGTCATCTTTCCTTTGAGACAAGATTGACAAGTGGCATACGATTGATATTCGAACGCATTCAAATATCCTTCTGTATGTAACTTAGTCAACCTTCTCTCATTGATGTGACCCAATCTACAATGCCATAAGAAAGTCTGATTTATTTCCGGAGACTTTCTTTTGTGTGTATTCTGGACGTTGAAAATTTGTGGTTGGTTTAACACGTATATACCATTACTCAATGTACCTGACCCAATCAAAACTTGATTAAGGTGAATGTTTACAACATTACTTACAAACGCAAATTCATAACCTTCTTTAGAAACTAAAGATACAGAAATGATATTACAAGTTGCGTTGGGTACAAAAAAGCAATTACGCAAAACCAAAACATGTCCATCTGACATTCCCAGGTGATAGTCCCCCACGGCTTTAGCATCCATGCTAGCTCCGTTCGCAACTTTGAGGGTCATGTCACCTGCCTTCAAAACCCTACGGTTTCTCAACGCCTGCAAAGAATTACAGATATGAGATCCTGATCCGGTATCCAATACCCAGGAAGTAGAGTTTATTGAAAGACAATTTTCAATAACATACACACCTGAAGCTGAAGCTGCAACCTGCTTCAATTCCTGTGTTCTGGCCTTCCAGGCCCTGCAATCATTCTTCCAGTGTCCTTTCTTATGACAATAGAAGCATTCTTCTTTATCCACAAGCTTCCCCGCTATCTTTGTTGCTTTACCTTTTCCCTTCGTATCCACTTTACTAACACCGCCCCTTGGTTTGGCGGGGGCCTTCTTCTTCTTTCCCTTGGCTTTCGCCTTGGACCTAGAAGAAGATGATCCTCCTACAAACAAAGTGGATGTTTCCCTACCTTTCTGTAGGGTGCCCTCTGCGCTCCTCAGCATGTTGAGGAGCTCTGATAGTTCAACCTCTTTTTCTTGTAGGTTGAAGTTCAGTATAAACTGGGCGTAAGTGGAAGGAAGGGACTGGAGAACTATATCCGTATATAGCTCACTCTCCAATGTGATCCCTAGGTCAGCGAGCTCCTCAATGAAGCCGATCATCTTTAGCACATGCTCGGCTACTGATGATCCGACGGCCATTCTTGTCGAAAACAACTTTTTCGACGCTTCGTATCTTGCGATACGTGATTGCTCTCCATACAGTTCTTTTGTATGGAGCAATATGGACTCCATGTCCATATTCTCATGCCTCCTCTGATGTTCGTTGTCCATCGAGGCAAGCAGGAGGCATTTGGCCTTCGCGCTATCAATCTCCCAAGTCTTACGGATTTCCTTATCCGCGACGCTGGAAGTTGGACCAGGGACAGGGGGAGCTTTGGTGGTAAGAAGATACCCCAGCTTGTCATAAGTGATTGCTATCGTGACATTCCTGAGCCAATCTTTGTAGTTTGGCCCTGTCAGTTTGTTTTTATCTAGGAGTAACTTAAGTCCAGTCATGTTGATTGGTCGCTGCAATTAGGAGAGAGAAGAAGAAACACTCAGCATGATGCTCTTGCAAGTTCAGAGTGGTTTTTAGTTTGTCTAAACAGGATGGCTCCCACTGTTTCTCGAATCCCTCCTCAAACCATAAAGGAAGAATTAGCCGGGATCAATCCCACCGCACAATACTTGCTTAACCGTTCAGCCAGGCCGGTGTCGGTACTTCGAGGGAGGTTTTCCAACGCTTTCGCGAAGTTCCTTAATTAGAGAACCTCTTTTCCCTGGGGGCGTAGCCCCGCTAACACCTTTCTAGGCACCTACTAGGTTTATAGCATTGATCGTTAAGTGAGAAATTTCCCGAGGAGTAGCATATACTCACAGTAGGATCGGGATCCAAATATCATTGCGTGACGAAACTGAAGGAATCCTACCAGAATCATCACACTCCAAATGGTATGCAAATCTAGCAAGTTTCAGTACTTATGAAACTCCCGATGTGGATTTTTGCCCCATGCTCTTATGACCTTGACTTTGGCCAACAAATCATAAGTCACATGTCAAGTTCTGCCCGTCGTTCTCCAGGTTAATTTGAATCCACCCGCACCTACCCTTGACTTTGGCCAACAAGGCAGTACGACTGTTCCAAACCAACGCATCTATCTATGCTGCACATGAATACCCAATAGCTACCAATCACTGTGCCTTGACATTGGCCAACAAACACAGCTTGAATACTATTGACTATTCATGTGAAACGACGGAGGGCTACGGATGGTTTTGGCGAAACCGTGAACGTAGTGAACTTGATTTAATCGATGGAACGAGATAGCTTTTAGAAGGAGTGGCTCAAGCTCCGCATTTAAAAGTTATTTTGAAAAGAACCGAGTGGTTTTTCGAAAGTGTTCCAACGACTTTAACTTGGTTTATTATCTTGCATTAGTTCTTTTAATGCGTGATATTCTTGCATTAGTACTTTTAATGCGTCCCATCATTTAACCCTACCATTGCAGAAAACAACCAAAATATGACGTACGCTTATGCCATTCGCATTCGCCACTGGGCCCCGTCATTACCCGTTAGGTTACTTAACTAACGACAGAGCGGGGGCTGGGCTAGCGCGTCTGTAAAACATAAGCAACGCCTAAATAGTAAGCAATGATAGACATTACAGATCACAGATGAATGCATTGGATATACTAGCAATCCGCAATCCTTTCGAGCCTGAAACGAAAAGCGGATAACACGGTCGCGGTGAATAGCCAAATACCCCACCCAAGACCCCTACGGGTGCGGCAAACTACCCGCCAAGTACTCGGTAGTTTGTGCACCCCTCCATGGGTCTATCCTAGGAGCAAAAACAGTAAAAAGAATTATACAATGACGGCTACAACCCCGACCCGGTTGTGCGGCCAAACAAATAATATTATTACATCAATTTACATTTACAATGAATGAAAGAAAAACAAAAGCTCATCTCACATCCACCCCGGCTATTCACCCGCGACAGTCCAACACATTCATATACACATTCCAGCACATTACAGATCATGTATAACCCCGACTAATCGACTTATAGCGATTAGCCGACGTTCAATACATGCAAGCATCACAGATATAACCATCATAGTCAAAGTGCAGTGAAGTTCGGAAAAAATACGGAATTATAGGACCCCAAAAGGAAATTTCTTTTCTGGAAAATCTGGGCACATATAATATATTTTAAAAATCCCAAAACCAACACACAAACACACTACACGAAAAACGATGCAGAGAAGACACCAAGTCGCGGCGGTTCCGCGGCGTCTAAGAAGGATCACGCGGCGGAAGCGCGGCACTTTAGGCGAATCACTGTATCGTTTTTCTTGGGTGTTCACACAAAACCCTGAGCCGAATTTAGGAGTATAAAGTTTTTCATTTTGAGCAGAAAAAATTTCAACAGAAACTCAGTTTTTGTGATTATCCGGTTTTGTGATTTTTTTCGGTTCCGAACTTCGTTACACTTCACTACCAAGCTAGTTTAAGTTTAGTTAGGCTCTGATACCACTGTAAGTCCACGTTGCGACCCCCGGTTCTTACGGGGAGGCGGAAACGGTATAAAATCAAAATTTTAACGCAAGAGGCAACATGGACTAAGCTAGGTCGGGATCTTTACCTAAACTAAAACTAGCATACTAAGCTAAAGATATTTAGCTACTCGGATAGAGATGGTTATACCTAGCTTGTCTTGAACTCCTTCGTCTTCAAGCTCCGGTGGTGGTCCGATGGCTCCTTCTCGTCGTCTCCGTACGCCGAAGATAGATCCACTTGAAAGCTCCAACCTTTAGCTCCTTCTTCGGTCTTTGAAGAAACTAGTTCACTTGGTTTGCTAAACCTAGTGAACTAGAATGAGTAGAGAGGAAATAGAATGGGATTTTATCTATGGTTCTTGATTCTCAACTCATGAGACAAGAGAACCATAGATCAAGAGAGGGAGCAAGAGGTTGAGGGTGAGAGCAAGGGGAGAGCTCAAGAACAAGAGAGAGAATGAGCAAGAAAGAATGAGGCTCTCTTTTTCCTTTCACCCTCTCATAATCCAAAGTGATCATAACTCATCATATCAAAAAAGTCTTTTGGTGATGGTTAGAAGCAACCATAAGGTTATCATATCATGCACTCATTTTACTCAAAAAAGCAAGCAAGAAAAAAGTCTTTGGCATGAAATGATAACCATGGTCATCATGATGGTCAACTAGTCAAGCCTAGTCAACCGGTCAACAAGTCAACAAAAGTCAACAAGTCACCAAAGTCAACAAGTCAACAAAAGTCAACAAGTCAACAACCATATCACCATAATACTTAATTAATATAATAGTTAATCACAAATCATATTCTCATTAGGGTTGAGCAAAAAGTCAAAAAGTCAACGGTCAACTGTCAACAACCCTAATGAGAATCCACTGCCTCTGCCTCCCTGTCATCTGTGCATACACACCCGCATCCGCGTTCCGAGGAACACGAATGCAAACTGGATAAATCCAATCCCATAAGGTACACTAGGATCTGGCTTAAACCAAAGCCCGCTAGTGTAAACTGTCCGGACACTGTACGTGCACAAGTGCACGGATGTGACCGAACCCTGTCGCAAAACCATGCGACCTGTCGCAATACCATGCGACCTCTACTCTTTTGCCTAAAGGCGAAAAGCTTTCTGTGTGGGACTCTAAAGACTCGACACTACGCTGGCAGTGGGTTTAACCACAGACCGCAAGCGGCACTAGCTGTGCGTAACGGTCCCCAGGTAATGCCGACAAGAAGACCGACGAGGCGAAACCCATCTGAACTCCTACTGAGCCTGAGTGTGACATTCTCCATACAGTCCGGTCTGTTCGTCTGATACATCGCATGGCGGGCCTAGGGGGCGGTAAACGTCAGTCCCCCAATAGCGGTACAAGTCGTGCCGGAGTGAAGCCCAATACACCCTGAGATAACACTGGAAACCTACCAGTATATCTCGTTTGCCCTGGCCAGGGACTACTCGTGTAATGGCTCTCCTAGACACAGCGCGATGTCAACCCCCAATACCGGGAGAGACGAATCCTGTCTAACCGTCACTGCCTCCAAGTGCTTCGGGACTGCACCCAACCACCACCTGTTTGCACGACTCCTTTGAGCCGTGGTAGGGTAGTGATCAAAGTACAGTGGGAACACACCCGAGGCGAAGTGACAGTGTCAAGTCAGCGGACTAAGCTGTACTCATGTCACTTGGGAACTGATAACTGACGATAGGTATAATACCAACTAGTCAGTTCCCTACGAGTCCTGTCCAGTGTACCCGTAACCTAACGAGCACCCGCATACTATCTCAAGTACGACGTACTGACGGCTGTGGGACAGACCGTTTCCCACACTGGGATGAGAAGCGCATGCGCTGGTCTACTCCGGAGTATCGATGCCCTGTCTCGATAGTCCTGCGACCAGGGACCTGAATAAGGATGTGCTTATAGATTACCCAGCCCCCACTAGTGTGACTGCCATCACAACGCTGGTAATCAAGCAAAGATCCTAAGGGCTCCACTAATGCGTATAAGTGATATACTGAAATAAACACAAGTACACATTGAAGTAGAAACAAACCAAGTAGCATACTACTATTTTGAGCAAGATTGTATATACAAGGTGAATATCCCAAGCATCCATTAAGTAATATACAAACTAGTATGATACAGTAATGGCCTCTAGGGCATATACACTAACATGCGCAACTGCGCAGACACGTGTCGCGCAGCCGTGCGCTTGCGCAATTGAACGTTGCTTATGTTTTTTAAAGAGCCTTGCTCTGATTGGACGTACTGCCTTGGGCGTTGTGCTGCCGTGTCTACTTCTGACACGTGGCGCGTTGCGCGCAGCGCACGGGAACTGAAGCGTTGCTTCAAAATTTGAATTTTCAAAATTCAAGCAGAGCCTTGCTCTGATTGGGGGAACAAGGAGGAAGACCTGTTGCTCTGCCCTTCTCAACTGAATCACACCACTTCTGCGCAAGACATTCTAGGCGAAAGCTCGCGAACTCAACCCATCTCGCATCTGCGCATCTGAGGGAACGGCATATCCTGGCCATCCTGTCGTTGAAAGACTGTGGGTCCTCGGCTGTATCGGTGCCTGTGAAGACCGAAGGCTTCAGCCTCATGAACTCTGATAGCGATACTGTAATCACCTCCGTGGCTGCACGGGCAACTGGCTGTGCGGTAGGTACCATCGCGGTCTCTGGAACGGGTGGAGCTACCTCTGGTCGCTGCGCTCGAAGCGTCTCAACTAGCGACCCTATCATCTGGCGCATCTCCTGCATGCTAGATCCCACCGTCTGGCGCATCTCCTGCATACCAGCCCCTAGCGTGGCGATCTGATCTGTCACGGCAGGAACAGCCTGCTCGGGTACAACGGGTGCACTGCCCGGATCAGTCCTCGTCTCGGACGAGTCAACACGAATCTCGGCCCTCGCGGCCGCTCTCTGTGCCCTCGTAGTCTTAGGCGGCATAATGGCTGAAAGAAAATTTGGATTCGATAAGAACACGGAAATCGAATCGCAAGAATGCATGTAATCAAGGAGGAATTTAAATCAACAAGTCCTAAGGTCGCGTAGGCGGAGTACCGTGTCGTGAGTATGCCGCGGAACATACACACGCTACGCTACCCTGCTGCAGCTACCTACTCCATCATACCAGGGTCATCCTACACTCCGAAGGTAAAACCTACGCTTTGATACCAACTTTGTCACGACCCGAGAATTTCGACTCGTGACCGGCACTTAACCACGCAACGTCTACAGGCGTAACGCGGCTAAGTAAGCCGAACCCAGAAATCAAAACCAATAAATAAAGAGTGATTATAACATTTTTGTAAAAACAGTCATACATATCTGAGAAACTTCCATTTATTTAGTAGAAATCCTTTTTAGTTCAAGAGTTATAATTTTTATAATTTTGCCAACATTTCCTCTTTTTTTTTAAACATTTGTCCCGCAAGTCGGGTAAAAGCAAGGTGTAGCAGAAATAACAAGTGAAATGAATAAAGCATCACAATATGATATACGACGCCGTAGCGAAGAATACATGATAAAGCAAGGAAAAATATCACAAAAGGTAAAACTGCATATAATAAAGTCGGCTCACATGCGAGCTCGACACCAGAGTATAACATCATACACATTGTCCTCACAACTGTCTCTAAGTCAATACAGAAAGGTAGATGGAGAATACTAGATACATCAATATACAACTGAAAGATAACAGATACCATACAAAAACCCACCTATCAGCAAAAAGGCTAACTCGCCTCAGAAAGGTATCTGTGCCAAAAGATGCGGTAAACAGCCAGCCGTGACTACTCCCAAGGGCAACCTGCAAATACTGTGGCACAACGAGCCAGCCGTGACTACTCCCAAGGGCAACCTGCAAATACTGTGGCACAACGAGGGTGAGTTGCAAACTCGTGAATAGAGATAACATATAAAGGTGATCGCGAGCATGCACATATAGCGCAACTCTACTAATGCCAGCAGATGATGTCAATGCATGCCAAACAGTGGACGCAATAGTAATGCAAGTGCTCTATCAGGTAAATGCTACAGGATGAGGTATATAGTAATCAATACTGAGCATGGGATAAATAACATCTACATGGATATGACAACATGGAAAGCAATAATCGGTGCCTCCGACTGCACCCAAATCCCAAATACACTCAGGCGCCGGCACACCCATCGGCCCTCAAATCCTGTACATCTCTGAGAAATCACGAGTGCCCAACATCGGCACCCAAAATATCATAAAATACTCGTGTCCAGCATCGACACGCAAATCCTCGTATATCGGGCTCCGTCAGTCCGGATCGACCCACGGGGTCCGTCTGCGGTATCGGCTCTCGGCCCCGGCAGTACGGATCATCCCGCATCCATCTCTCGACTCTGGTCAGTATCCTCCGGACAACTGCCAGGTCCATCCAATCACCGGTAGGTACTCGCCCGCCTCCAGGCTCAATCGGCAAAACCCATCGATCATCTCGCCGAGGGGAACCATACCGGGCCCACCACGAACCCGCAGACGGATCATCCACTCCTCGAATCGGGTTTCAAGCACACGTCTCAGCACCGAGAAAACGCGTGGTGGACGCACCAAAATATCATATCACGAGGTACCGGGTTTTTCCAAAATAGAGCATCTTTTCTTAAATATTTCCACGGTCCTCAAAACCAGAAATCACATGAAATCCAACACCAATAAGTAAATCCAAATGCGAGGTATAATGTAAATCAATCCATGGTATAAGCACAAGGGGAAAACCGCTTTCAAAAATAGTTTCCGTTTTTAAAGATGTCATGCGGCTCACAATTTCCAGAAAATCACCACCAATCATATGTAAGGTAAACTACAGCAATATAATCATGGCAGCTCTACAGTGAGTGTGGCATGGAAATTACTAACGGTGTGTGTGTAGCAAGTAAATTAGTGCCCGTGCAACATAAACCGTTAGTAATAGTGCAGTGCTCTATCAGTTCTAAGCATATATATATGTAGCAGGGAATGCAATATGCGATGACAGTCTATGGGGTACATGCAACATATAATAATAAAGTCCTATCAGCCCTGACGCATAACGCCATACGGGCGATATCCCCGTAGATGTGAAATCTACTCACCGAGTCTCGCGCTAAGTATAGCCGACGACTTGCTTGCCCTTCTTCGCAGCGTCCGTCTCACTGGCCTGCGAACCTAGAATCACACAACATATATCACACATAAGCTCAATTTCACAGAAACGCGACATTACGGTCCAACTAGAAACCCTTTTCGCAAACCAATCGCGCGTGTGCGCGATATGCTAAAACGTGTGATCACGCGCCTGAAACTACCCCGACGCGTCGCGATACGCAAAAGCCCCAAACCTACTCACGTATCACGCGTGTCGCGAAGGTTTAAAAAAACGGCAAAATAGGTATTTGGTCCCAGATTTCTATACAGAGCTAAACTTACAAAAATATATATATCACAACACCCTACACACTAGTAGACATCTACAGGACCAAACCCCAACCCAAACCCTACCCATCTGGCCGCAATTGGCGGCCAGAATGAAGAAATAGGCGGCCAAAGGGGTGAATTAGGGGGGTCGGGTTCTAGCTAGGGTACCAGCACATCTCCACTACACTGCAGTATCCTCAATTTCATTCAGAATTCATCGGGTCAAAAGCAGTTCCAGAAAACCTCAATTTTGCACAAATACGATAAATTGCATCAATTAGGGAAAATGGTGGTATTTTAGTGCAATTGGGGTTAAACTAGGTTAATATGGTCTCAACAACCCACTAACAACCTACTGAAACCAATTTACACCACACTAGCACAAGGTTCCCACTAAACACCTCATATCGCACTAAAGCGCACTAAAAACCACTAACCGATGCAAAACTACTCTATCCAAGCAACTAGGGAATAAGTTTAGGAAATATACCTCATACTTAACCTTAGGTAGCTGAAGGAAGAAGAAGAAATGAAGGGGAGAAGCTGCAGTTGCTGCTGTTGCTGATCTCTGCTGCTGCTGCTACTGCTTCTTGCTGTTGCTGCTGCTGTGCTTGGTTCTGGAGCTGGGGGTTGAGAGGTAAGTGTGTGTGTGTGTATGTGAGAGTTGAGAGAAAAACACAAGGAAATGAGAGGAAACAATTATCACTCAATTGTCAACCCTCCTCTTTCTCTCTTCATGATTGCAAGCATGGCTTAAAGCCATGATGCACACTCTCTCTCTCTCTCACAAGTCAACACCTAACACAAATTCAAATTAAAACAACTACTAATCAACTAATTAACTTAATTTAAACCCAAAAGACTTAATCCCATGATTAACCCACCATGGTTAATAATCATGGTAATAAATCATTTTAAAAACCCTAGTTTACATGCACATGTGTGTGCAAGCCTAGGAAAATTTTGGAAAAATATTTATTAAATTAGGAAAAATATTTAAAACACAATTTGGTAAACTTTTTGTTAAAAACTATTATTTAAATATAATTATTCACTAAACATATCCTAAGGTGTTACACACCAACTCCAATCTGACCCACAAGTGTTCGTCTAACGGCTAACGTGTGTGGTGACACACCAAAACCAGCCCAAGTGCAACAGCTACACAAGATCATGAACCATGTCGGATAATGTAACACGCGTACTCAAAACACTAGAATATAGCAAAGTGGTCCCAGATTTCGATACACAAACAATTGGTGAAAATTGCAAGTACCACGAGACTACAAACAATCCCAAAGACGCCACAACAAAGACTCAACTCCCCAGCCCCCACTTTGGCCGCAATTTGCGGCCAGAACTATTAAATTTGCGGCCCAAAATTGAAGGGGTGGTCTCAGGTTATTGTTGGGCCACGGCGGCGCCCCGGGCGTCAAACCGACGGCAAATGCGGAACAAAATCTTTTTATGGAACAGGCGCCACCGCGACCCAAAACCTCGGATCGTTCCATTAACCGTAAACTAGCAATCTGTAAAAGGAGTTTGAAAAGATTATACCGATCGATCTGTGTCCTTCGGTCTTTAATCTCCGCGCCAAGCTCCTCGCTGCTGCGCCGACGAAGTCTGCTCCCCGATCAGGTCCGTTGAAGTGGCACCACGTCATGGAATCTTTATACGGGCTCCCGCTTCGATCCGAAGCAACTCGGACATGAAGTTTTCCAGCCGACATGTCCAAGAATGAAGTAGAGAATGTGTGGAATATATTGTCTCAAAGCACCCAAGTGATTGGGTGAAGGAAAAATGGAGTTGCCATGGATGGAATGAAGTGGGCATTGGATTAGCAAAGAGAAAAGTGAGCTTCCCCCAAAAGAAATGGGCTCGGCTGAGAGGGAAGTTCTCTGGGGATTGCTTTTTGGTGCTCACTGGGAATCCTTGTGATGAGGTGAGTGTAGTGAATCAATAAAAAAAATAACCAAATAAAATCACCTCATATTAAAACCATTCACTACTAAACCCATACCCTCCCACCACAGAAAAGCCTCTGCCAATCAAAAACATGCAAAAATTTCACATAACCACTTCCCCTCAAAGGTCTCCTCTCACCAAAACAGCCCTTGCCATCACCATTAAATGCAGCATGGGGTTATCACTGCAGCAGGGAATGGCCAAAAAAGGGACAAAGTCAAAAGGTCAATGGTCAATGCTCACATAAAATAAACAAAGACCAGGATGTTTAAGACGGAAAAGGAAACTGGCAACTCCCAAAATAATCCCGTAACGAATTACGAGATTACACCTCATCTGTAAATACATACCCGTATTTGTATTCCGACCGAATACAAATGCAATGAGACAAAAATATTCCTACAATTTATAATACTAGGATCCGGCTTAAACCAAAGCCTACTAGTATTATCCGTCCGAACCATGACACGTGCACGAGTGCACGTGTAGGTTCGAACCCTACCATAAATCCATACGGCCTCTACAACATTTCGCCCGAACTTGGAAAACTGTCTGTGGGGGACTCTAATGACTCATCAATATACTGACACTGGGTATAACCACTAGCACGTCAGAGGTACAAGCTGTACGTAACGGTTGCCCATGTATTGATCGGAAAGGAAGCTGACGAGCGAACTCATCCAGAAACCCTACTGAGCCTGACAGTGACAATATCCGTACAGTCCGGGCTGTTCGTCTATGAGTATCGCATATAGGGCCTAGGGGGCTGGTAAATGTCAGACCCCCATTAACGGTATAAGTCGTATCGGAGAGTAGCCCAGAACACCCTGTGATACTACTGGAATACCTACCAGTAAATCTCGATTACCCTGGCCAGGGATTTCATGTAATGGCTCTCCTAAACACAGCGCAATCTCACCCCCAATACCGAGAGAGACGAATCCCTGACGATCCGCTCACTGCCTCCATGTGGCTCGGGACTGTACCCAACTAAAACCTATTTGCACGACTCCTTTGAGCCATGGTAGGGTAGAATCAAAGCACAGTGGGAACTCACAAGAGACAAATGACGATCTCAGGTCGACAGACTAACCTGTACACATGTCACTTAGGAACTGCTATCTGACGATATTTAATATACCAACTAGCATGTTCCCAGCGAGTCCTGTCCGGTGTACTCATAATGCAATGAGCACCTGTATACATCTTAGGTGAACCAACTGACACCAATGGCTTGTGAGACCGGCCACCGCCCCTCGTCGGCATCTCGACTGTATACACTAGTCTACTCTGGAGTATCGATGCCCTGTCTCGAAACTCCCACGACTAGGGACACTTTAAGGATGTGCTTATAGACCCCAGCTCCCACGTATATGATCGCCATCATACTGCTGGCAGTCAAGCAAGAATCCTATGGGCTCTATCAACATGCAATAGTGAACTAAAGCATGTATACGATGATAAAGACAAACCAAATAGCATACTATCATCTCGAGCAAGACTGTCATATCGGTATAGGTCCTCCCTCAATCATTGCAATCACATACCTGAGATCCAATAATTGACATTGAGGGCACTATATCCAACAGTTATTATGGTGGGTTCTATACCTCAACACTATGTCACTGTGATGGAACTTTTCCAACAAACACCTGGTTCTACAGCAGATCTCAGAGACACAAAGTTGACACTAAAAATACGATATTTTGCACAAAATGCTACCTTTAGTGTTCCAATCCATAACAACAAGGCAACACAACAATATAACTCTAAATATCAGTTTGAGGTCATTAACTAGTCACTCTTGCTCAAAAATCCTAGCTTTCTAAGATCCATGGCAACCAAGTGGCTAATTCAAGACATTTGAAGTGTTTTCCATGGATTTTTGTGAAGTTCAGCAAGGTTTTTGTGATGAGTGAGTGAGGGTTCAGTTTGGGGTTGAGGGAAATGAACAATAATTGAGAGTGAGAGAGAATGAGAGAGTGAGAGAGATTAATTGGTGAGAGGTGAGTGTAGGGTGAACCATTTCCCTTACACTCACTCTCCTGCCCTCACCTCATTAATGCACCATTAATGCCTCATGACTCACTAGCCACCTCTCTCAATCCAAACAAGATATTTCACATACACCAAAATATCTTGGGAAGGTTAAGGCAAGATTAATTAGGACATGGATTGCTTAAGGTATCATGGTCACCTAACGAAATTAACACTAACTCACCCTCATATTAACGTGCACGTGTGTGTGCAAGTCATATCAAATAATAATAAAATAATAATTAATTGATATAAAATGTGAGAAACCCGATTTGGTAAACTTTTCCTTAAAAACCAGCATTAACGCTTAATTAACACTAACTGCATTCCAAGGTGTTACAGGCATGATCTAATATGTACCACCTACCAAAGAAAATCACCCGAATGCATGATGTGTGCTAGCGATACCGCTACTGATCCCTGTTGTCAACCTGCAAGAACTATGGCACACCGGGAGTGAGTTGCCAACTCGTGACTAGAAAACATCATCAGGTAGAAATCGAATAAAACAATGATTCCTAGGTCAACTATATCTTGAAGGTAATACTATGATATCTATGGTGACCGTATCTGCATATGTGCCAACAATATAATCAATGACTGTAGCATGTTGATAACATCTACCTGTCCATCAATGACACAACAACATCATGCATGTAAATATTATGAAAGCATATGCATGTAAATATAAGGATATCAATCAAAGTGTGTCTATCAACGACACATCAAAATCATGGAACCTAAGTGTCCAACATCGACACTCCAAATATCATGAAACCCATTTCCAACATCGACACGTAAATCCTCATATCTCGGGCTCCGTCGGTCCAGATCGGCCCATGGGCTCCGTCAGTTCGGATCGGCCCGTATCATCTCATGACTCCGGTCGGTATCCTCTGGATAACCGCCGAGTCCAAATACTATCACCGGTAGGTAGTAGTCCCTCAGCCAGGCTCATCGTCTACTGCACAACATACCTTTCTTGCCCTGGGGTACCATACTGGGTCCACCTTGTACCCGCAAACGGCCTCATCCAACTCCTCGAATCGGGTATCACTTAACTCATAACTGAGAAAACAAACAGTGGACGTCTCGAAATATCATATCAAGAGAAACCGGGTTTTTAAAACAATACATACATTCTTTTGAAATATAACCACAGTACTCAAATCCATAATCTCATGAAAACAGCATCTCAATGCATATAATCGTAAAGCATGATGTATGCAAACATATAACAGAAATGTGAGCATATCCGTATATCAAGCAACATAGAACAGGGATGTGAGCATATCAGTATATCATGCAACATATCATAATGATGTGAGCATAGTAAATATATCATGCAGCATAGCATAATGATGTGGCAATTCTACTGTGTAAGAGACATAGCAATTATCGATGATGAAATTGTGTAAGCCGGCAAATCTGTGTAAGTGTAATATACGCAACATTGATAATGGTGTAGGTGTACTAGCACAGGTATATGTAATACAATGATAATGTCATGAACATAACATAAAGTACATCATACGCGAAATGCTATCAGGTATACGTATCTACAATATATCCGAGTCGGTGAATTTATCAATCGGCATCCAGCCTCACAACATCACGTATGGTATAATCCATCATACGACATCCTCTAATCAAGGGTATGGATCATGTAGGATTCCTAGGCACTCAAAAGAGGTCTCACAAGGCATCAACCATGCCAATTTCAAATTTTACGGTGCCGAGAAACCCTTAACTACGGATCGTTGGCTAGATGTCTAGGCGAAAAACAAACTAGTTAACAACTTAACTAAGGTTTATACGGAAATACAACCTTTGTAGATCCGGTGCTCCACCTCCATAGCTCCGCAACGAAGTCCTCTCGCTGTCCAAAACAAATCCCGGGCTCTAGCGTCGGCTTCATCGGAGAATAGGCGGGCCAGGTCGTCGATGTCCATGCCGAAGATGATCTACGTCGAGGCATCGCTAGATCAAGCTCCCACTTCACCAAGTCATGAAACTTGTGAAGAAAACACACTCTACTACTTGGCAAGAGGTAGAGGATGAAGAAATAGGAAGTGGGTTCACTTTAGAATTGGATTTCTCACTCATTTTCCCATTCTACCATTGTTGGTAGAAAGCTTTCTTCAAGGTTGAAGATGAAGAAGAAAATTATGATAAGTTAATTAAAATTGGAAAAGAAATGAATACTTATCATATTAGAACCATGGTTAGGTGTAGAGAATCAATCATGGTTAAAAGAAATGGTTAGGGTTAAGCATGAGACAAAATTGGTGACAAAGTCAAACATTCATGAAAGTTCATGAAAGAATAAAAGAAAGCCACCAATTCTTCTTATGAAAAATAATTTCCAAAAAAGGAATAAATGAATAATTTAAGAAAATAAAACCCTAATCATTTAGTTAACCATGGTTTAATTCTTTGCACTTAACCAAGTAGGCATGCATCATCAACCATGATACAAACAAGTGCACAAAATCATATCGCATATGCAATGCGCACACCCGAGTAAGAAAATCCATTCAAAGTGAACCGATACTAGTTAATGCAAAGTAATATATCAAATATATATAATTATACATTAAATCATTAAATCAACACTTGATTCAATGATCCGGTCATGTCGCACATAACCGACTGGTATCAATAGTAACAACTTATCGAATCAACACTTGATCCGATAACCCGGCTATATCGCATATAACCGATCAATGTCACATCGCGAGAATCGAATACAGTATCACATACTGGTATTATTCTCGGTCCCGCACATATCTCATATGCGCTCCTATTTCGTTTCGCTTGAACCAGGAAACCTCTGTGTAGGACTCTAAAGACTCGTCAATACGCCGGCAGCAGATGATGATCATATCAAACACCCACAAGCCGCAAGCGGTCTTCTAAACGTAACGGCCACCCGGGTATTGAGCGATCTAAAGATCGACGAGCAAGCCCTCTCACACTCCAGTGAATCCAACCAGTAACACTACCGTACAGTCCGGTCTGATCGTCTGATATGTCGCATATCTCGCCTAGGGGTGGTAAACGTCAGACCCCAATAGCTCGATAAGTCGTGTCGATATGAGGTCTATAACTATTCGAGAAACTACTGGTAACACTTACCAGTAAATCTCAGCAACCCTGGCCAGGGATTTCTGGTTATAGCCAATCGAACACAGCGCAACATCAACTCCCTATACCGGGAGAGACGAATCCCCTCCTATCGCTCATTGCCTCCATGTGACTCGGGACTGTACCCAAAAACCACCGTTTTGCACGCCCTCTTGGACGTGGTAAGATGGAAATCAAAGCACAGTGGGAACCACACAAGACTCTATGACGATCTCGGGTCAACAGACTACTCTGTACCAGTGTCACCAGAGAACTGCCATCAGACGTGAGGTATAATACCATCTGGGAGTTCTCGGCGAGTCCGTCCAGTGTACCCAGTCTCCAATGAGCACCCGTATATCATCTCTGATGTCAAACACCAATGGATATGGGATCATCCATCGCCCATCTGTATGGGTCGAGAAGGTATACGCTAGTCTACTCTGGTATATCGATGCCCCATCTCGATACACCCACGACTAGGGACTTTGAAGGATGTACTTATAGACTACCATGTCCCCACTAGTATGATCCGCATCATAATCCAGGTAGTCAAGTACACATCCTAAAGGCTTTACCAACATGTAACAGAGATACAATCAGTATACACATTAAGGTAAAGAGTAACCAGATAGCATACTATCATGTCGAGCAAGAAAGTCTTCCCTATATATGTCCCAGCATCCACTACAATATACATCCAATGTACAGTAATGGCCTCTAGGGCATACATATAACTAACAATCTCCCACTTGCACTAGGGCCATCTGTAGCAGTGGTTGTAGTATCTCATACTCAACCATCCCATAAAAGTCTCTCTCTGGGAACAGGCCTTTGTGAGTGGATCCGCTGTGTTGTCCTCTGAATCTACTCTCCAAACCTCGATCACCCTGGAGATCATCCATCTCCATGATCAGGTGACACTGCCTTAGAATATGTCTGGATCACTGATGGGACCGGCGTTCCTCGGCATGAGCCACAACTCCATTGTCTCCCAATGGTAGGAACGTAGTTCATCTCATGAACTAATATACACCCAAACATCCTCTTTAGTAGCATCTTAAGTAGCGATGTATCCTGCCTTTATCGTCTAGTATGTCACGGTATCTAGCTTGGAACTCTTCCAACATACCGTCCCTTTACTGAGGGTAAAGACAATGCCTGCGACTGACATTCAGTCGTCTTTATCACCCTGGAACCCTTTCAGTGATTCTCCCTAGGATCAACTGATACCATCTCACTACAGCTAGTGAGTATCCTAACATCCATTTAGATCTATCTCATAGATCCAAAACTCAGGATTTAGCAGGTATCATCATGATCCTATGTGGAGAATCATTGTGATATGCGGAGATTGATCGAGCGTAGCATAGGAAACTCCTTCCCTATCAGGAGTATGTCATCCACGTACTCTACGAGGATCATCACCATACTCCCTACTACCTTTTTGTATATACAAGGTTCATCTACCATTTTGATGATGTCAAACTGTTTGACTAATCCATCAAAACAGATGTTCCAACTCCGCGATGCCTGCTTTATCCTATAAAGCATCTTGCACACGTTTCCGCTGCTCCCACTGTCTACGAAGCCCTCTGGCTGTGTACTTATAGACACTCTCTTCTAAACATCATTTAGAAAAGCTGTCATGACACCCAACCACCAGATATCGTAGTCATGGTATGTAGCTGTGGCAAGTAGGATCTGGATGGACTTAAGCATAGCTACTTAGAAAAGGTTTCATCATCATCCATACCCGGTCAATGATGAAAACCTTTAACAAGTCTAGCTTTGAAAGTCTCAACTTTTCCATCTACACCAAGTAATCTTCTCAAGATATACTTGCTCCTGATGGGGATTTAACCCTTCAGATATAGCAACCAAAGTCCATACTTTGTTGGTGTACATGGATTCCATCTCAGATCGATAAACATCCAGCCATTCTTACAGAGTCTTACTCTCGATGGCCAGCTCGAAGCTAGTTGGGTCATCATCTCATGATGCAATCCTCGCTCCCACTGTCATAGAGAAACCGAAGTAACTCTCAGGTGGGTGAGGAACCCTACTAGATCGGCGGAGAGGCCGAGGTTCGTTGGTAACTATTGAATCCTTTGGTTCTTTCAAATCATCTGCTGTAATTTGTATAGCTGGAACCATTCCAGTTCTACATTACAGACTTTGCCTCGAGTTTTTCCGGATTTTGCTTTTAGACATTAGCCGGACAACCCCAAATCTTAACTAACTTAAGAGATGGGCTCTTTCCTTTCCATATCACATATGAAGTGGTAGGCAACTGATTTGATTGAAACCCTATTCAATAGGTATGCAACTTCTCAAGTGCATAACACCCAAAAGGAAAAAGGTAACTCAGTATTACTCATCATAGAGCACACCATATCAAATAGGGTGTATCTGCTCCGCCCCGATATACCATCGTGCTATGGTGTATACGGAGGAGTAATGCTGCGAGAGAATCTCATTCTCCTTTAGAATAGTCCTGGAATTCCGTGCTCAAGTATTCTCCTCCTTGATCTCATCAAAGGACATAATACTTATACCTGTATTTTGGTTCTCTACTTCTCGCTTATATTCTGTGAATATCTCAAAAGGCTGGGACTCATGTTTCAACAGGAACATATGTCTGAATCTTGAGAGATTATCAGAGAATGTAATGAAGTACAAAGAACCTGTCCTGGCATGTGTAGACAGGAGACCTTACATACATCATCATGTATCAGTCCCAAGAGTTCATAAACTCTTTCTCTGTTTCCAATAAACAGAGCTGGTGCCATTATATCTTTGTGACATGACTAGCGAGTTTCACAAGATGTAAATTCAAACTGATTTAAATATGCATCTATATGTAACTCTAGCTAGTCGGGTTACATTGATCTGACCTAGTCTACAATGCCTCAAGAAGAATTCGTTCATTTCTGAACTCTTCCTCTTGTGTGTGATCCGTATACTAAGAACTGTAGTTTGATTTAGAACATCAATTCTTTTAGATAACGTGCCTGAACCGATCAACTTTTGATATAGGAAATGTTCAAAACATTATCCAACAATACAAAATTTTATCATTTCTTTACTAATAAAGAGACTGATATGATTTTGTATATCAGGTTCGGTATCTAATAACATTCGTTCAGAATCAATGTATTGGTAATACAGGGTGACAGTGACCAACAGACTTGGCTGCAACACTTGCCCCGTTTTCTGCCTCATGAAACTTATCACCCGTTCTCAGTTCTCTACCTTTCTGCAGCCCTATGTAACATATTACATATCTGGGATCCTGATCTGGTATCACATACCCAGGACGTAAAGGATACTGAGAAACAGTTCTCTGTAATGAACACACCCGAAGATGATGCATCAGCATGCACTCTCTTCGTTTGGGCGGCACGGGAATTCTGGTAATCCCCTATTTCCTGCTATGTCTTATAACAATTATAAGTTGGAGCGGGACCAACGTTCCCCAGCTCAGTCTAACAAGCGGGTTCGGTCAATAATCCGTATTATTATCTTGATTAAGGCGTGATATGGTCGCTACCTGGAGAGAGAGAGAAGAAAACACTCAGCGTGCGCTCTTGCAAGAATAGATTGGTTATTATTTTATCTAATCAGGATGGCTCCCACTGCTTTTTATCAAATCTTCCTTCAAACCCTAAAAGGAAAGACTAGCCGGGATTAATTACACACTACAAGTTCGCCAAACTTTCAGCCAGGCCAGTGTCGGTACTTTGAGGGAGGTCCCCCGTGCTTTCGCACGAATCTAATTAATGTAAACCTCGTTTTCCCAGAGGCGTAACCTCGTTGACACCTTTCTAGACACCTACTTGATCGGCTAATTGTAATGTATAAAACTCTCCCAGGAGTAACTCTTACTCGCAGCGGGTATCGGGATCCAACTATCTCATAGAAGGTATGCAATCTCATTGCAAATTTCAACACTTGAAATTCCCGATAATCTTTTGCCCCTAACGTGCTATGACCTTGACGAAAGCCAACAAACCATAGCCCGCTAGTCAAGTTCAGCCCGTACATTTCTTGATTGAATTAAACCCACCCGCACGACCCTTGACGAAAGCCAACAAAGCCGCACGACTACCCTAATCCAATCGCATCGTATGCTAGCAGATAAGCAGCATATAGCTACCGCACACTGCACCTTGACGAAAGCCAACAAATGCAGCACGAATACTATATACAACTTATCTGAAATGACGGAGGGCTACGACAGGTTTTTCTGAAAACCTATTGCGTAATGAACTTGATATCGTTGTAGGATCGAATGATTTTTAAAATGGAGTTTTTTTGAGGCTTTTCTAGTTTTGCTAAAGGAGTCACTCCCGGTGAAGGGATCGTCGGTCCTTTCCTCGTCGAATGAGGTGCGGGATATATCATATATATCGCTGTGCAAAGCAAAAACTCTTAAAAGCAATCAAAAGACAAACTGAATGTGTAGCATCTGCCAGTTATTGCTAAAGGATTCACTCCCGGTGAAGGGATCTCGGTCCTTTCCTCATCGAATAAGGTGCAGGATATATCACATATACCGCTGTGCAAAGCAAGAACTGTAGCTACCTGTTTTATTTTGAAATTCAATTCTACAACATCTTAGGTTTCTTTTAATTCATTAATCACATTAATGAAGTCCCATCATTTAAATACCTAAACATCACAGATAAATACGACGTACACTTATGCCATCCGCATTCGCCTCGATGTCCCCTCGTGCACCGTTAGGTTAGGTAACTAACGGCAGAGCGGGGCAGGGCTAGCGCGGGTGTAAAACATAAGTAACGCCTATATAATATATCATATATACTATATACTGTATCTATCACAGAACATCACAGATATCGCAGCAGAAGAAACATATGAAATATTGGATATACTAGGACGTCCGTGTTTTCAATACGAGCCAGTATAAAACACGGATTCCACGGTCGTGATGAATAGCCAAACCCACAACCCTAGACCCCTACGAGAGCGGCAAGTAACCCTACCAATTCTAGAGTTAGGAGACCCGGACTCGACTCCTCGAGTTGGTCTCCCACTGGACCCCAGAACCCGGTTACTTGTGCTCCCCTCCTTGGGTCTATCATAGTGCGGAAAAGTAAATAATATACAAAAGGTGACATCTTCCGCAACCTGGAAGTGCCCCAAATAAAAGAATATTACATACAAGTTTTTACATGAATGAATAAGAAAACACTCATCTCACATAAAAAAAACCCGGCTATTCAAACACGACGATCCAATATAACATATCCAGCAACACATAACATCACATGTCATCAACGTAAGTAAATATGCTCATCCCAATTGTCGTTGACATATAGCAACGAAACCGGCGATATCACATATTACACTTACGGTCACATAAAAGAAAGTGTAAAACTACAACAGTTGGAATCCGCAACCACCTCAGACATCACATGTCTGACCAAATGAATTTCTTAGACATCGCATGCCTAACAATTATAAACCCCGCATTTTAGTCTCTTTATCGAAAACACTTTTCAATATCAAGTCGGGCAATTCAACAAGATTCCCGACATCCTGATCGAATGCTCGTCGCAAACTTTAGTAGGCGGCCGCACCCCCGACGCCGTCGACGAAGTGCACCAAGGCGGAACACCGCTGCCGCGAGCACCCGAACGGATGCTTTCGGCGACGGGGTTCTCCTACAGTCACTTGGTCGGGGCTATGGGGTGAGGCTGTCTATTAAGTTTACCCGGCGAGTATCCGCGTACGCTACGTGATTGCGACGGACTTTTGATCACATCAAAATTCCGTAGCAACCGATCAAGTGAGACTAAATTGCTATGTTTATAACATTCATTCAGTTATCTCATAACTATTTGTGAATTCCAATTATTGTATCACATTCCAGATAAACAGAAAATGTTAAACTTTCCGATCGAACAATCGAACACCCAAGTTTTCCCGATACAATCCAACACATGAAATAAGTCTAACAACATTCAGTTCGTGCCTCAGTACCAACGGTCCAGCCGTAGAAGGGTCAAGCCAACGCCTCACATGTGGCACGCCGTACTGCCCCAAACCCGAAGGTTCAAAGGGCAGTTCAAGACGGTCACATAATCGAGTTAAGGTTTGTTGTCTTCTAGAGGGTCCATCGCGTTACTTGCACTACTTAGAATGTCGTTAAACTATGGAAAAATCCAACACTTGGAAATTTCCTGACAGGGGAAAAATTGGGTATTTATATCCGGTCGAACTTTTTAACATATTCTAAAAATTATCCGGAAAGCCACACAGACAAAATTTGATACTCCGATCAAAACACCGAATCCGCAAAACAACTCCAGAAAATTCAACTCTTGAATAAATTTTAAAAATACCCAGAGAACTCAGCACCTGAAACAATGAATTACTGTGCAAACGGTTAGGGCTGACGTCATGATTCTGCCGCGGAACCGCCGCATAAGCTAGGCTTATGCCGCGGTTCCGCCGCCATTTACACTGTTCATTCAAAACTTTTTGCACCGTAATTCTTAGATTTCCCTGCTGGGTTTTCTGCATATTTTTAATTTGGAAAAATCCCAGTTTTTGAAAAAAGGACAGAGAGCATGGAAATTTTGCGGTTTCGGTTCGTTCGGACTTCAAATTGCGTCTAGACTTCGCCTAAGTCTCTAGCTAGGCTCTGATACCACTGTAGGGTTCCTAGGCACTCAAAAGAGGTCTCACAAGGCATCAACCATACCAATTTCAAATTTTACGGTGCCGAGAAACCCTTAACTACGGATCGTTGGCTAGATGTCTAGGCGAAAAACAAACTAGTTAACAACTTAACTAAGGTTTATACGGAAATACAACCTTTGTAGATCCGGTGCTCCACCTCCATAGCTCCGCAAAGAAGTCCTCTCGCTGTCCAAAACAAATCCCGGGCTCTAGCGTCGGCTTCATCGGAGAATAGGCGGACTAGGTCGTCGATGTCCATGCCGAAGATGATCTACATCGAGGCATCCCTAGATCAAGCTCCCACTTCACCAAGTCATGAAACTTGTGAAGAAAACACACTCTACTACTTGGCAAGAGGTAGAGGATGAAGAAATAGGAAGTGGGTTCACTTTAGAATTGGATTTCTCACTCATTTTCCCATTCCACCATTGTTGGTAGAAAGCTTTCTTCAAGGTTGAAGATGAAGAAGAAAATTATGATAAGTTAATTAAAATTGGAAAAGAAATGAATACTTATCATATTAGAACCATGGTTAGGTGTAGAGAATCAATCATGGTTAAAAGAAATGGTTAGGGTTAAGCATGAGACAAAATTGGTGACAAAGTCAAACATTCATGAAAGTTCATGAAAGAATAAAAGAAAGCCACCAATTCTTCTTATGCAAAATAATTTCCAAAAAAGGAATAAATGAATAATTTAAGAAAATAAAACCCTAATCATTTAGTTAACCATGGTTTAATTCTTTGCACTTAACCAAGTAGGCATGCATCATCAACCATGATACAAACAAGTGCACAAAATCATATCGCATATGCAATGCGCACACCCGAGTGAGAAAATCCATTCAAAGTGAACCGATACTAGTTAATGCAAAGTAATATATCAAATATATACAATTATACATTAAATCATTAAATCAACACTTGATTCAATGATCCGGTCATGTTGCACATAACCGACTGGTATCAATAGTAACAACTTATCGAATCAACACTTGATCCGATAACCCGGCTATATCGCATATAACCGATCAATGTCACATCGCGAGAATCGAATACAGTATCACATACTGGTATTATTCTCGGTCCCGCACATATCTCATATGCGCTCCTATTTCGTTTCGCTTGAACCAGGAAACCTCTGTGTAGGACTCTAAAGACTCGTCAATACGCCGGCAGCAGATGATGATCATATCAAACACCCACAAGCCGCAAGCGGTCTTCTAAACGTAACGGCCACCCGGGTATTGAGCGATCTGAAGATCGACGAGCAAGCCCGCTCACACTCCAGTGAATCCAACCAGTAACACTACCGTACAGTCCGGTTTGATCGTCTGATATGTCGCATATCTCGCCTAGGGGTGGTAAACGTCAGACCCCAATAGCTCTATAAGTCGTGTCGATATGAGGTCTATAACTATTCGAGAAACTACTGGTAACACTTACCAGTAAATCTCAGCAACCCTGGCCAGGGATTTCCGGTTATAGCCAATCGAACACAGCGCAACATCAACTCCCTATACCGGGAGAGACGAATCCCCTCCTATCGCTCATTGCCTCCATGTGACTCGGGACTGTACCCAAAAACCACCGTTTTGCACGCCCTCTTGGACGTGGTAAGATGGAAATCAAAGCACAGTGGGAACCACACAAGACTCTATGACGATCTCGGGTCAACAGACTACTCTGTACCAGTGTCACCAGAGAACTGCCATCTGACGTGAGGTATAATACCATCTGGGAGTTCTCGGCGAGTCCGTCCAGTGTACCCAGTCTCCACTGAGCACCCGTATATCATCTCTGATGTCAAACACCAATGGATATGGGATCATCCATCGCCCATCTGTATGGGTCGAGAAGGTATACGCTAGTCTACTCTGGTATATCGATGCCCCGTCTCGATACACCCACGACTAGGGACTTTGAAGGATGTACTTATAGACTACCATGTCCCCACTAGTATGATCCGCATCATAATCCAGGTAGTCAAGTACACATCCTAAGGGCTTTACCAACATGTAACAGAGAGACAATCAGTATACACGTTAAGGTAATGAGTAACCAGATAGCATACTATCATGTCGAGCAAGAAAGTCTTCCCTATATATGTCCCAGCATCCACTACAATATACATCCAATGTACAGTAATGGCCTCTAGGGCATACATATAACTAACATATCAATCATCAAGTAAAACTCATCACGTACGGTATCCATCATACGGCGGCATTAAACCATTAGGGATCCTATCAACCTATATGACAATGAGGGTACGGACATAACATCTCGTACGGAATATCACTCATGATTCACAACATTATATGTATCTATATACCTATATCCCAGGTCACATCCGTATCAATTTTATATCATGGGACCGATAAAGGTATCAATTATCTCATATCGACTCGCATCCATATAAGGACATATCAAACCAAGTCATCATATCTCATCGTATACTCTTTTCATGACATCAATATCTCACATCAAGTCATCTTCTTAATCTCAAATCATATTTATCAACCTCATAACATGCCACTATAATCTCATACTGATTCTCTTTCACTATATATATATATATATATATCGTGATTCATATTCACGTTTCACATCCTTATATATCAATTCGAGACATTATTTCTATCATATCATGTCACATTAAACCATACACTATAACCTTAAGTCGTGGTATATCTTGTCTCCTACTAATTCTTTAATCACACCATAAGTTTCTAACATGGTTTCCTTAACCATATTCTCTATATATCGGTTTCCATTAAAATTTGCGGGGGTGCTATACGCCATCCACCCGACTTCCCCCGTAGATATAAATCTACTCACCTACGGAACTCCTTGTTCATCCGTAATCGATGTGCTTCGTCGTCTCGGAATCCACGCGAAGGTACCTATAATCAATACACAATCGCAATGCCATTAAAACCGAGTCCGGAAAACCAATACGACACACGGTGCGCTCATAGGTTAGAACCTATAGCCTACACATGCAAAAACAACCTAACAACCCTCGTCGTTGACGTACAAACATCCAACGACCCAATACAATATCAAATATCAAATCCCAAATTCATAAATCCCAAATACCAAACTCAGCAACTCAGGAAATCACTCCTAGATTTCATCTCAGGCTAATTGGGTCAAAACCAGCAGATACAGGGAATTGTTTATAGGTATTAGGAGCTACAGCCAAAAACCCAACCCCAGACACCACAAAAATCCGGCGACATCACCCATTTTTTCGAGCTCGCCAACCATATGGAGGAATTCGCATCTCGTGCTTGGGTGGTGGTCTTCTGGTCGTTTTCCTAGGTCTATGGACTTGCTAGATTTTCTCATAAATGCCCAAGATAGCTCCAGATTCTTTGTAGGCCAACATACTTCACAAAACCGACATGGGTAAATTTCTAAGTTCGTAATTTGGGTTCTATTCTCTGTTCTAGGTCCAGAAATCGATCTCTATGGTTTTGTACACACTCACTACAGATCACAAGTCCACAAAATCACCCAAACCCTTTTTAGGAACTTCCAACATCACTAATCAACATCGATTTAACTCTAAACTAACAATCGTCTGAACTAAACATAATAACTTAACTAGGGTCTAGAATTATACCTCATTTGGCAACTCAAGAATTTTCTTGAGTTTCTCAAAGTTTTCAAAATCCAACTTTGAAAGGTCCAAAGTGTTAAGGATGAGGTGGGGATCATTTTTAATGAAGGGAGTATAGGGTTTTGGTGAAACTTTTGTGATGGATCATGAGGGTAGAAGTGAGGGGAGCCTAAAGATGAAGGAGTTGAAGAAAATAATAGGGAGGGGAAAATGACGGCATCCCCCCCCTCTCTCTTATTCTCACCCTCTCTCTCAATTATTCATGCCATGTCACACACTCTCTCTCTTACCAATTCATATTATTCTATTATATTTCTTTTTCTCTTTTTCTTTTAAAGCCAAATATCAACAAATTCCAATGAAACAACAAGCAACCAAATGCAACATGCCATGGTGCACTAACCATGAAAAAATGTAGAAACACGGATTTGGCCTAATTGCGATTAGTAATGCACTAATCAATTTTTATTCAAACTGCATATAATTAGTTAAAAAAATGCCAAATCCGATAAATATATTTTTAAATGAATAAATAATTTTAATCTCTAATTATTTCACAAATATTGGTATATATTTATACCATTTTACAAAAACCCTAAATTCACAAATCGGGTAGTTTTCGCAAAATATATTATTTTAATATTAAATTCCAAAAATAATATTTTATATTTTCTAAAATTTTACAGCCCTAGAGGCCATTATTGTACATTGATGTATATTATAGTGGATGCTTGGACATATATATTGAGGACTTTCTTGCTCAACATGATAGTATGCTATCTGGTTTCCTTTATCTTAACATGTTCACTGGTATTATTATACTGTCTCTTATATACATGTTGATAAAGCCCTTAGGATGTAGGCTTGACTACCTGGACTATGATGCGGATCATACTAGTAGGACCTGGATAGTCTACAAGCACATCCTTCAATTGTTCCTAATCGAGGGAATATCGAGACAGGGTATCGATATTCCAGAGTAGACTAGTGTGTACGTTTCTTAACCCTGTATGGGGCGATGGTTGATCCCATAGATTGTATACAGGTGCTCATTAGATAATGGGTACACCGAACAGGACTCGCCGAGAACTCCTAGATGATACTATGTTGGCTATAGTGCCCTCAAGTCAATTATTGAATCACAGGCACGCGATTGCGATGATTGAGGGAGGACCTATATGGATAGAACAGTCTTACTCAAGATGATATTATGCTATCTGGTTTGTCTTTATCATCATGTACATGTATTTTGTGGTATTACAGATCATTATTACATGTTGATAGAGCCCATAGGATTCTTGCTTGACTACCAGCATTATGATGGCGATCATATATGTGGGAGCTGGGTAGTCTATAAGCACATCCTTAAATATCTCTAGTCGTGGGAGTATTGAGACTGGGTATCAATACCCCATAGTAGGCTAGTGTATACTGATCGAGACCCTGACGAGGGGCGGTGGTAAGGTCTCACAAGCCATTGGTGTTAGTTTGTTCACCTAAGATAGTATACATGTGGTCATTGGGTTTTGAGTATACTGGACGAACTCGTCGGGAACCTACTAGTTGGTAGTATACCTATTGTCAGATAGCAGTTCCCAGATGATATGTGTACAGGTTAGTCTGTCGACCTGAGTTCGTCATTTGTCTCATGTGAGTTCCTACTGTGCTTTGATTACTACCCTACCATGGCTCAAAGGAGTCATGCAAACAGGTTTTAGTTGGGTACAGTTTCGAGCCATATGGAGGCAGTGAGCGGATCGTCGGGGATTCGTCTCTTCCGGTATTAGCGGTTGATATTGTGTTGTGCATGGGTGGCCATCACCAGAAATCCTTGGCCAAGATAGTTGAGAATTACTTATTTGGCTCAGTAGTTTCTTAGTTGGTGATGGGCTTCATACCGACACGAAATGTCATGTTATTAGGGATCTGACTTTATCCACCCCCCTTAGACTCGATATGTGATGCTCTTAGACAAACAGACCAGACTGTATGGAAATTGTCACGGACAGTCTTAGTAGGGGTTCGGATGAGTTTGCTCGTCGGCCTTCCTTTCGCTCAATACCTGGGTAGCCATTACGTATAGCTAGTGCCGCTGACGTGCTTATGGTTAAACCCACTGCCAGTGTATTGAAGAGTCTTTAGAGTCCCACACAGAGGGTTTCCCTGCTTTGGGCGAAACGATGTAGAGGCTGTATGGTTTTACGACAGGGTTCGATCATATACATGCACTTGTGCATGTATCACGATTCGGACGGATTATACTAGTGGGCTTTGGTTTATGCCGCATTCTAGTATTTGTTTGATGGATTATTTTCGTCTCTTTGTATTCGTATTTTTCGGAATACAGATACGGATATGTATATACGGATGAAGAGTATTCTTGTAATTTATTACAAGATGGTTCTAGAAGATACCATCTCATTTAGTTTTAACCATTTAGGATTAAATGGTTAATGAGGTGGAGAGGATGAGGTGTTGTTTGTATTTATTATAGCATAGCTTTGTAGTGACTCATGGTTACTATTCAAGCATGCTTGATATTTTGTTTCGTTGTGAGATATTTTGAGGACTTAAGATATTTTGGCAGACTTGAAATATTTATTGGATGCTTCATTATTGCTCACAACACAATACACAACACAAAACACTTAGCCATTTTTCTTGAGTTGCCTCACACTCTCATCCTCAAGCTTCTTCTTCTACCTCCACTCTTGAAGTCTCATGTGTTGAGAAACCTAAGGTGTTATCAGACAAATTAATCCATCACTACACTTTACATCCTTTAGGCTATCTAGTTTAGCCAACTAGGTACCCTAGTTACCTCGGCTATTGAGGTAGGAGCTCGGAATACAAATCCTCAGGTGGATCATCTTCGATGGAGGGAGACCGGAGATCAAGCTTGATCATGGAGGCCTCTAAGAGCTTAGGATGATGGTTAAAGACTGATGGAATTGGATCATTCGGTATAACCATTCTTAAACTCCTTTGTTTATAGTTTGCTAGCTTAGGGTTAATGGTTGATCCGTATTAAGGTGTTGTTCTAGCGCCAGTTTAGAAAATTTTTGTTCCGCATTCGGCCACGGTTTGAGGGCCAGGGCGCTAGCATAACCCAACATGGTATTAGAGCCAAACCATTAACCCCTTACTAGCAGTTTTAGATGATGTTAAAGTATCGAAACCGAAACAACTCCGAAACAATACCCCGAATATTCCAGTTTCTGTCGGATTTTTCTAGTCTTCAATTTTTTTTAAACAATTACAGAAGGCTATTTATATTGTAACTAGAACACCCACAAAACACGTGCCCTAAAGTCCTACTTTTGGCTGGCGAGATTGCTTCAAAAACCGGCCTGGCCAGTCTAATAAGTGAATTGGGACTTGATTTTTTTTGGTGTTCTGGTCTGTTGAATATTGGTTCTATGGTATTGTTTGATTTTTCCCAGGTTGCATATTGTGTTATCTTTTGTTTGGGCCTAATCCGGAGTATTTCGAAGTCGTTATTTTTAACATTGTTTAAAAGTTTTCAGTACATACATTACTATCTACGACTGTGAATGTCATTAGAGCGGTACAACTCATCTAATTGCTATATGTTCTTTTAAACGGGTTTCCGAACATGACATTCACGTTGATGTTCTGTGTTGTGCTGTGGTTGTGGTTGGATCGTCGTGGTGGATAGCCAGTAGTGCAATGGCAGTACAATTTAGATTCATTTGTACATTTGATATTACGGGGCGAGCGTCCGACATGTGGACTACCGTCTCTACCAGTTTGTATATTATTTAGTTGGGGCATGACCAGGTTGAAGTCGATGTCACCCTTGTACATATTATTTTCTTTTCTGTACTAGGATTACCCCAAGACGGAGTGCACGAATAGCCGGGTTCTAGAGCGCAACAGTCTGCATCTTATAGCATTGAGACGAAGGGGACCTTACTCTAGAATTGGCGGGCTATTTGCCGCACTCGTTGGGGATATAGGTTGACCCATGGAAGGGTGTTCAAGTTACCGGATTCCGTGAAGTGCTGGGTGGCCCATTCATGTTGTTGATTGGGGTTACCTCACTTCTAGGATTGGCGGGTAACTTTCCGCACTCATAGGGGTCTAGGTTTTCATTGCACAGGCTATCCTCACGACAGGGAACGTCGAGTCTCATTTGCGGCTCAAGTGAAACCCGAAGCTCCAAAATTATCCACCACTCTATGTTGTTGCCTGAGATTCTGTGATGTTTCTTTATATCATGCCTGGGATGAATGTTATATATATTTATATATACTAGTAGATGCTTTATATGTTTTGCACCCGCGCTAGTCCAGCCCCCGCTCTGCCGTTAGTTAAGTAACATAACGGGTGATGACGGGGCCCAGTGGCGAATGCGGATGGCATAAATGTACATTGTATTTTTGTTCCTTTATCTGGTGTGATATGTTTAATTGATGGAACTGCATTAATTCTGATTAATGCAAGGAAAACAAACCTATTTGATATTGTTGGAACCAAGTTTTTAAAAAACAGACATTACAGACATTTTTCTTTTGCTTTACACAGTGGTATTCGGTTATGAATATCCAGCACCTCATTCGACGAGGCAAGAGCCGAGATCCCTTCATCGGGATTGACCTCTTAGGCAAAAGTTTGCGTCAGTGTAATAAGTTCACTATAATTGATTCTTTTGCTTTGTATCGTGGTATTCAGTTTGGAATATCCTGCACCTTATTCGATGAGGAAAGAGCCGAGATCCCTTCACCGGGAGTGACCTCTTTAGCAAAAGTTTCCGCTACTATATATTTGTAAAACCACTTGGATTCCTTCAACGATATCAAGTTCATTACATTAAATGTTTTTCTCCAAAAACCAACCGTAGCCCTCCATCATTTCGGATTGGTAGTGCTTAGTATTCGTGCTATGAATTTCGATCTTTAGTCAAGGCGTAGTGTTCGGTAGCTATGTAATGCTTTTCCGTTGCATGATAATGCGATTGGTTAGGACAGTCGTGCGATCATTTTGATCTTTAGTCAAGGCTCGTATGGGTGGGTCTAATGCAATCAAGATAATGACAGTAGAACTTGACTAGGACCTTTCGACATTTTGATCTTGTCACGACCCGAAAAGTACGGAACATGACCGGCACTTAAATTACGAAACGTCTCGAGGCGTACGTAATCTAAGTAAGCCAAAACCCAGAAATCAAAACCAAAGAAGCAGTAGTGTGAAGGAAAAACCAACTTAAAACAAGTAGTTTTAACAACTTAGGCTGAAGTATGTATTTTTAAAATCTCAAGTATTTTCTAAAAATTTCGGCAGAGTCTCCTTTGTAAATACTGGCCCCAAACGGGATACAACATGAATAATATACGAAATAAATAAAAAGGCATCCCCAAGCAGGAGCTATGTCATGACCCGAAATTGGCACGTGACGGCCCTAATACTACGCAACGTCTACAGGTGTAACGCAGTAAAAGAAAACCAAAGCCCAGAAATCTAAACCAGTAAAAGATAAGAATTATTGTTTAAAAGTCTTTGAAATCACAACCCAAATTCTTTAAAAGTCCAACTTTATTTCCTTAAAATTTTGGCAGCACCTCCTTTATAAAAACCAACCCCAAAAGTGGGCACAACATAAATAAAAAGTAAAGTATCCCCAACGGGAGCAAATCCACCCCCAAAGGCGGAAAACAATCACCACCACAAATATACGACGCCGTAGCGAAGAAATAGAAGACGATAGAAAGGAAACTGTATAAAAGACAACAAATCCAACATAATATACAATATCGTCCTCACCAAGTCTCTAAGTCAATATGAAAATAGTAGATGGAGAGTACAGGGATACAACGAATATACAATACAATGAATAACCACAAAACCCACCTAAGCAAACTACACACTGTGAGCTGATGCGGTATCCGTAGCAAAAGATGATGAGATGTGTGATAATAGCCTGCCTCTGACTATCCTGAGGAACACCTGCAAACACTGTGGCACAACGGGGGTGAGTTGCCAACTCGTGAATAGTAAATAACATATGCAGGTAATCGCAAGTATGCACGTAAAGCGTGAATCTAAGATATGCAATTAACAGTAATAACATGTCATATGAATGCAGAATAATGGAAAGTACACTAGAAGGTATAACTAATATATATAAAGCAATAATGATATGACAACAGTATGTAATAATCTTGCGATAGGGATATGAGAATGTAAATGTGCAACAATCATGAAAGGTACACTAACATGTACTACTAGTACATGAAGCAGTGCACAAACAGATAAGGTGGGGTATGGAGTGAAGTATGTCATTTCCACGGAATCCTGACATCGTGGTAGAATCACAATCCAGCAAGCCAATTTAAATACCAATTCCTCAAATCAGCCCCCAAATTGGCTCTCATATTATCTAAGTATCACCTCTCCTCTATTGCACAATATCAAGTATATCTCATATATCCCGAATGTACAACCTCAAGTATATCTCACATATATGGAATGTACAATCATCAAGTATATCTCGTATATATCGAATGTACAAAATCAAGTGGATCTCACATATCTCGTATGTACAATATCAAGTATATCTCACATATCTCGAATGTACAACAGCAAGTAGATCTCATACATTTCGAATGTACAATATCAAGTAGATCTCACATATCTATCCAGTATCCAATCTCAAATGAATCACTTATATCCCGAATCAAATCTCCAGCAAAATTCTAACATCCTAATTACAATGACATAAATAAATATGATGAGGTCAATACACATATATTAGCGTCTCATTCCACTAATATTGGTGTAAGGGTATATATAACAGCGGATAAATCCCCTGTTATTTATACAAAGAGTAATTAGAAATATCATGAAACCAATGTGCTAAGCATCGACACAGAAATACTGATCTATCATATGCCGTCTCCCAGATTAACATCCTGATAGGTACGTATCATACGCTATCCCGAAAGCACAAGTGCCTAGCTTTGACCCTCGCCTCTCGACGTATCTATATGTACATGACTCCCAACGGTATCCCCACGATCCCCGCCGAGTCATTGGTACTGTCACCGGTAGGTACTTGCCCGCCTCCAGGCTCAATCGGCAAAGTCCATCGATCTTCTTGCCGAGGGGAACCATACCGGGCCCCACCATGTACCCTCATACGGCATCCACACCTCGTATGGAGTATATAATCAGAACCGATAAATCTCATGGTGGCTGCGCAAATATCATATCAAGGAAACCGGGTTTTTCAATTAATACATAATTTCATGAACTCCCGCGGTTCCCAAATCCAGAAAACATCATGTAAAATCCAAATAACAATGCGCAAATCCAGAAATAAATATGTGCGATATATCTGAAATGCGAGCATATAAAGGAAAATATGTAGCTGAAAACAGATTTATGCGAAATCAATATGGTACAGCTAAGTATAGGTGTCTACCTATAAGCAAATGATGTAGTATACCCCCCTGGGTATAGTAAAATATGTAGGGTACCCTCCGGGTATAAGTAACATATATGCAAAGTATACCTGTAGTTATATCGTAAAGTGTGTATGCACCTATCACTAATGGTACGATACACTATAGGTATACAGATAACTAGCATGTAAGTATGTCAAAACATATATGTAAGCATGTAGGTATACAGGTATACTATAAGTCAATGCGTAAAGAAATATGAATCAAAGTCTCAATGTCCCTAACCATGCAATATTATATCTATAAGTGGGTTATGCGTGACATGGCAATTATTGACGATGTGTGTAGCATACAATCAATGCTCGTGCAACATGAATCGTCAATAATATATGCAGTGTCCTACTACTACTAGTCCATGCACAACTACATCTAAGTAATAGGGTAAATGCGCAATTCTAACAATAATGTAGAATATACGACAAGTAATAAAATCTCTAGCCCTGACGCATAACGCCATGCGGGCGATTCCCTGTAGATGTTAAATCTACTCACCAACGCTCCAAGCTAGGTAAAGCCTACCACCTGTTTTCCCCTTGTCGTAGCGTCCGAAGTCCCCGCTTGCGAACCTAAAATTTCACAAACGCATCGCATTTATTCTACATCGACGAAAAGACATCGAAACGCAAGAATAACGCCCTGAAAATTACACTGCGCGCTTAGCGCATCTAACGTGCACGACATCGGCCAAAAATCCTAACTAGGGTCGCCAAACTACGAAACACCTAGTCTAGATTCCGATCGTCCCGATCGCGCATTCAAAACTCAATAATAAACGTGGACTCAAAATAAATAACGTCGCAACGTCAAAAGAAACCCACGCCTAAAAGTTACCGAAATCTAGTAAGCAGTACTTATCTTTATAGCACAAAACTACGAGTTTTACCAAAAACTATAATTTACAAACATCTTCAAATAGCAAGGTTAAACCATTTAAACCATTTCTATATTTTTAAACTTGCTTAATTAAGTTTTAGCACAAACCTAGTAAACAAAAACACTTAATTAGACAAAGTAGTAATTAACAAAAATTAGCATTTTCTACTAGTTTAAGCTTTTCAAATACACAAATTAACACTTCAATAAAATATTAAACACATAAATCAAGTTTTACCCTTACTAGATTATCATAAAAATCAAGTCTTGAATTTCAAACATGAAATTAAAAGCTTAAATAAACAATTAATATGCTAATTAAGAATTTAGAAACAACAGAAAGGATTAGGGTTAGGGTTTTATACCTCCACAAAATTTCAAAACCAAGAAACCAAACTCATCATCTTTTCCTCAAAAATGATGTTTTGAATGAAAATCCAAGTTACTTTTGTGAAGAAGAAAGAAGGAAAATGAATATATTTGAGTTTTTGTGATTTTATTTAGATTTTTCATGATTTATTTGTGCAAGAAATGATGAAAAATGAGTGAGAAAAGAAAAGGGCAGCCAAGAACAAGTACTGGCCGGCCATAAGGGAGTGTGGGGGGTTTTGTGCAAAAATGTGAAGAAATTTCTAGCAAAAATCATTAAATGCTTCATTAAATGCAAAAATGACACCTTTTCTTTCTTTTCTTTTCTTTTTTAATTCAAAACCTTTTGCACTAAAAAATATCTAGATATTTAAAAAGAAGGTTCTAAAAATAATTATAGTGATGATTTCCAAGAATTTTCATTTAGAAAATTTTTCCGATTTACGTGCACCAAATACCGCTTAAAATAATATTTTATTTGGGAAAAATTCTATCTGAACCAAAACCTCCCAAATACCCCTAAAGTTCACGCACAAGCTTTATTTCAGCTAAAAAAGTGCCGGTAAGGTTATACGGACGTTTGATCGAAATCGGGTTAAAACGGGAAAAACCGACAATTTTTTCCTAAAACGGGAAAATTCGCAAAACGATTTCTGAAACGATTCAATCTCCCCCCTTAAAAAAATTCATCCCCGAATTAAAAAATTTTACTAAGCGTACCTTCAAAGAGATGATTACTAAACTCTTATATCTCGTTCGCAGCCTCCCAAGTGATTACCTCACTATACGGCTACGTCCAAGAAAAACCCTTCACAGATGGCAAGACCCTTGACCGAAGTTTCTCCACCCGCCTAGCCATTAACACAATTGGCTGCTGGTGAACGAAAGATCGCGTCCAAGCTAAATGGTCTGGTGCTGAATCATGTGAGAAAGGTCATGAAGGTAATTGCAAAGTATCGACACAAGGAATACGGGGTGAATACTCAATAATCTGGGCGGAAGTGCCAAATTAAAGGCAACGGAACTAACTCACTTTAAGGATCTCGAAAGGACCTACAATTCTGGGTAAGCTTCCCAAAACTCAATACGTCCTTCATCGGAAAAATCCGTAGGAATACATGATCTCCCACTGCGAACTCGAGCCTGCGATCACCATTCGGCATAAGACCTCTGTCCGCACAGGACTGTCATCATCCTCACCTGAAACAGCTCGATCATTTCCGAAGTCTCTAGACTAGCTGGGGTCCAAAAATCCTACTACGCAGAGTCAGAAAAACAGACTGGAAATCGACACCACCTAACAAACTAAACTTAAAGGTTGCCAATTGGAATGTCTCCTGATAACTGCTATCAAAGGAGTGTTCTAACAATGGCAAGTGACGATCCCAACTACCGACAACAATTAGTACGTATGCACGAGTATAACCTCTAGAGTCGGTATAGCCCGCTCTCACAAAACCATCATCCTGCGGATGGAAAGACGGAGCTAAAGCTCAACCAGTACCCAAGGCTTCCTGAAGCTCCTGTCCAAGACGGCAAGCGAACAGGGTGCCTTCATTGGATACGACCCATGATGGAACTCCGTGCAACACACAAACTTAACAAAGAACAACTGAGCAAACTGAGTATAACAGGACAACAAGCATCCGAATGGAGTCACACCCTGACTAAACCTGGGTATATGCCATAACGAATTTCATGGAGATCTGCTCCCATTCCCACTTCGGAACAGTTAAAGATTGCAAATCTCCAGCCGGTCTCAGATGCTCAACCCAAAACACACAACAAGATAAACACCTTGAAACGAAATCTGAAATTTCTCTTTACATTCCTGCCCACCCGTAACTATCTCACAAGTCACATCAATGTCGGTGGAATTTAATGAATACAGAGAATTGACAGATGTGCCAGCTATAGGATTTCACGTCTCTACCCGATAATATCAGGTACACAAACACATTCCTAACTTAGCATACCATTGTCACAAATCAAGGACTTCGAATCATTACCCAGCCGAGTATGCTCAAGTATCTCTGACGAACGAGCATCGGCGGGCAGTGTCTTGCGAAAGCGATTAAAGAAAAGTGGTCGGGCGCGGACATGAGCAAGCTGTCCCTTCTGTAGAGACGAACTTAAGCTGTACTCAATGATCGCATAAGAACTGTAAATCTGCAGAAGACTATCACAACAATCAAAATCCACTGCAGGAAGATTGTATTAAGCTCTGGTGGTCCGTGAGAATCTGACATGACTCTCGAACAAATAGTGTCTCCAAATCCCGAACGCAAAACCACCGCGGCCATCTCCAGATCATGAGTGAAATATCCTTCTCGTACTTCCTCCAAATGTAGGGAAGCCAAAGTGATAACTCTATAGTGCCACCTCAGTACACACTCGAGCCCCACTCAAGAAACATTACAGTTAAACAACAGGGTCGCCCGAACCAAAAGCAAAGAAGAACTGATGCAGTTGTTAACCAAATCTTCAACTGCCGAAAACTCCGCACACATGCCTCAGTCTAAAGAAAAGAAACCTCCCTTCCACTCCATTCAGTCGACGGTGCAGCACTACTCTAGCGATCCTGCACGAAACGGCGGTAAGAACCTGCTAAGCCCAAAAATCCGCGGATCTCCGTCCTGCACACAAGTCTGGGCCTAAGCTGTACGGCCACGATCTTCCTCGGAACCACATACGAAACCTTCTTCCGTGACTACGAGACCTAGGAGTCAACACAAACAAGCCTGAAGAAACACTCCAAGAATCTAGCAGCTGCTGGTGCTCTCCCAGTATCTGCATAACAAATCCTCAAGTGTTGCTCATGTTCCTCAGGACACATTAATTAGACCAGAATGTCGTAAATAACACAACAATAACTGGTCGAGGAACGGCCTGAAGAAATCTGGTTCATCACATCTACGAATGCTGTTAGGGCATTAGTGAATCCAATGACTCACCAAAACACACAAAGCCCGTAGCACGTACAAGGCAGTCTTCGGAATGCCATCACTCCGAACCCGCAACAATGATGACCTGATCCCAACCACTTAGAAAAAGTCTCGCACTTAGGAGCCGATCAAAGAAATCGTCAATGCGAGGTAAATGATACCTATCCGCACCGTAAGCCGGTTCAATTGACGATCTATCAATACACAACCTCAACTGCCGTCCTTCTCCTTGATGAACAGAAATAGGAGCTCCTCAAGGCGAAACACTCAGACGCACAAACCCCCCAACAAATAACTCTGTCGCTGATCCTTAAGCTCCCTAAGCTCCGCCGGCTCATCTGGAACAACGTCGGAAAACTCTCGCACGATAAAAACCCGGTTCAACAAACCCACTATGGCTCCAGTATCACGAATGAACGCAAAGAATCCTCGACATCCTCTCCTCAAAAGCCGACTAGCGAAAAAGGATGAATTCGAGCTGTGAGAGGCGACACCACTGTCCCCCTGCACAACAAGAACTGACTTGCCGGGAAAACAAACCTGACTGTTTCCTCGCGGTAGTCCACAGACGCCTAGCACGTAACTAACCAGTCCGTGCCCAGGAGAACGTCAAATCCAACATCTCTAGAAAGATCAAGTGACGGATGAATCTCCTAACCGATTGGCATACGACCGAAATACGTGTCGCGCAACAAAAGAATCACTGACAGAAGTTAACACAACAAACGGCTGATCTAGCTAACACGAATCCCCTCGTCCCAAACCTCTGCTACTCCCGCAACGGTCACGAAAGCTGTCTCGACGACTAAGCCTCTGTCTCTGAGCTGATACCCCGGTACGAGTCCTCCACAGTTCCTGAACTCCCGAAGTCTCTGGTATACGTGTCTCATCAACTAGGGCTGCATCCACTGGTGCTATGTAAGTGACGGAAAGCTGTGTGCTGATCGTAAGGAACAACTGGGTAACAGGGGTGACAACCTCCTGTCGCTGCGCTCGAATGGTCTCCACCAAAGAACTCATCGTCTGGCGCATGTCCTGCATCTCTGCCACAAGCTTAGCGATACTATCTGTCAAAGGCGGATCCGTCTGCACCTGTGCAACGAGCGTGCCATCCTGGTCAGTCCTCGTTCTCCCCGAGTCAATACTGACCTCGGCCCTCGCTGCACCTCACTGAGTCCCCATAGTCGTCGTCGGCAAAGGCTATAAATAGGAATAGGATTCGATATGAACACGGAAATCGAAACACAAGGATATGAATCATCAAGGAAGGAATTTCAAGTGATTGTACTTAGGTCACTTTAGGTGGAGTACTGCATCGTGAGTATGCTGCAGACATACATACACTACGTTACTCTGCTTAAGGTACCTACTCCATCATATCAAGGTCATCCTACACTCCGTAAGGTAAAAACCTAGCGCTCTGATACCAACTTTGTCACGACCCGAAATTGGCACGTGACGGCCTTAATACTACGCAACGTCTACAGGCGTAACGCAGTAAAAGAAAACCAAAACCCAGAAATCTAACCAGTAAAACACAAGAAAAGATAAGAATTATTGTTTAAAAGTCTTTGAAATCACAACCCAAATTCTTTAAAAGTCCAACTTTATTTCCTTAAAGTTTTGGCAGCACCTCCTTTATAAAAACCAACCCCAAAAGTGGGTACAACATAAATAAAAAGTAAAGCATCCCCAACGGGAGCAAATCCACGCCCAAAGGCGGAAAACAATCACCACCACAAATATACGACGCCGTAGCGAAGAAATAGAAGACGATAGAAAGGAAACAGTATAAAAGACAACAAATCCAACATAATATACAACATCGTCCTCACCAAGTCTCTAAGTCAATATGAAAATAGTAGATGGAGAGTACAGGAATAGAATGAATATACAATACAACGAATAACTACAAAACCCACCTAAGCAAACTGCACACTGTGAGCTGATACGGTATCCGTAGCAAAAGATGATGAGATGTGTGATAATAGCCTGCCTCTGACTATCCTAAGGAACACCTGCAAACACTGTAGCACAACGGGGGTGAGTTGCCAACTCGTGAATAGTAAATAACATATGCAGATAATCGCAAGTATGCACGTAAAGCGTGGATCTAAGATATGCAATTAACAGTAATAACATGTTATATGAAGGCAGAATAATGGAAAGTACACTAGCAGGTACAACCAATATATATAACGCAATAATGATATGACAACAGTATGCAATAATCATGCGATAGGGATATGAGAATGTAAATGTGCAACAATCATGAAAGGTACACTAACAGGTACTACTAGTACATGAAGCAGTGCACAAACAGATAAGGTGAGGTATGGAGTGAAGTATGTCATTTCCACGGAATCCTGACATCGTGGTAGGATCACAATCCAGCAAGACAATTTAAATACCAATTCCTCAAATCAGCCCCCAAATTGGCTCTCATATTATCTAAGTATCACCTCTCCTCAATTGCACAATATCAAGTATATCTCATATATCCCGAATGTACAACCTCAAGTATATCTCATATATATCGAATGTACAATCATCAAGTATATCTCGTATATATCGAATGTACAAAATCAAGTGGATCTCACATATCTCGTATGTACAATATCAAGTATATCTCACATAGCTCGAATGTACAACAGCAAGTAGATCTCATACATCTCGAATGTACAATATTAAGTAGATCTCACATATCTATCCAGTATCCAATCTCAAATGAATCTCTTATATCCTGAATCAAATCTCCAGCAAAATTCTAACATCCTAAATATAATGACATAAATAAATATGACGAGGTCAATACACATATATTAGCGTCCCATTCCACTAATATTGGTGTAAGGGTATATATAACAGCAGATAAATCCCCTGTTATATATACAAGAAGTAATTAGAAATATCATGAAACCAATATGCCAAGTATCGATACAGAAATACTGATCTATCATATGCCGTCTCCCAGACTAACATCCTGATAGGTACGTATCATACGCTATCCCGAAAGCTCGAGTGCCTAGCTCTGACCCTCGCCTCTCGACGTATCTATACGTACATGACTCCCAACGGTATCCCCACGATCCCTGCCGAGTCATTGGTACTGTCACCGGTAAGTACTTGCCCGCCTCCAGGCTCAATCGGCAAAGTTCATCGATCTTCTTGCCGAGGGGAACCATACCGGGCCCCACCATATACCATCATACGGCATCCACACCTCGTATGGAGTATATAATCAGAACCGATAAATCTCATGGTGGCTGCGCAAATATCATATCAAGGAAACCGGGTTTTTCAATTAATGCATAATTTTATGAACCCCCGCAGTTCCCAAATCCAGAAAACATCATGTAAAATCCAAATAACAATGCGCAAATCCAGGAATAAATATGTGCGATATATCTGAAATGCGAGCACATAAAGGAAAATATGTAGCTGAAACCAGATTTATGCGAAATCAATATGGTACAGCTAAGTATAGGTGTCTACCTATAAGCAAATGATGTAGTATACCCCCTGGGTATAGTAAAATATGTAGGGTACCCCCCGGGTATAAGTAACATATATGCAAAGTATACCTGTAGTTATATAGTAAAGTGTGTATGTTAGTTAGGGAAATTGAGACTTTGATTCATATTTCTTTACACATTGACTTATAGCATACCTGTATACCTACATGCTTATATGTTATGACATACTTACATGCTAGTTATCTGTATACCTATAGTGTATCGTACCATTAGTGATATTATATCTATAAGTGGGTTATGCGTGACATGGCAATTATTGACGGTGTGTGTAGCATACAATCAGTGCTCGTACAACATGAATCGTCAATAATATGTGCAGTGCCCTACTACTACTAGTCCAGGCACAACTACATCTAAGTAATAGGGTAAAGGCACAATTCTAACAATAACGTAGAATATGCGACAAGTAATAAAATCTCTAGCCCTGACGCATAACGCCATGCGGGCGATTCCCCTGTAGATGTTAAATCTACTCACCAACGCTCCAAACTAGGTGAAGCCTACCACCTGTTTTCCCCTTGTCGTAGCATTTCAAAACATCATTTTTGAGGAAAAGATGATGAGTTTGGTTTCTTGGTTTTGATCTTTTGTGGAGGTATAAAACCCTAACCCTAATCCTTTTTGTTGTTTCTAAATTCTTAATTAGCATATTAATTGTTTATTTAAGCTTTTAATTTCATGTTTGAAATTCAAGACGTAAGCTTATACGGACGTTTGATCGAAATCGGGTTAAAACGGAAAAAACCGACAATTTTGCCCTAAAACGGGAAAATTCGCAAAACGATTTCTGAAACGTTACAAGCTAGCTCTTCGTCAATCGATGGTCACAACCACGCAAGCAATATAATATACAACGCCGAAGGGCGAGGATCAAACTCAAAAGAAAACCCAAAATCAGCATGAAAACCATAATGATACAACGCGCGACTCTAAGATCGAAATAATAACAAGTCTGGTCTTTTCTCTTTACCAAATACACAATTTGGTTGATGGAGTTTCTAGATACAACTGAAATAATAAATAAACAATGGTGGTCCTGATACAAAGAACCCACCTACCAAAGCAATCACCCGGAAGGAACAGTGTGCCAGCAAAGCCGCAACGAAACCTGTACGGCAAAACCTACAAGGAATTGTGGCATAACGGGGGTGAGTTGCCAACTCGTGAGTAGAAAACATCTACGAGTAGAAATCGCATGCATAACGCTATCCTAGGTCATATCAGGTACTATCCTAAACTAATATCCTGATCCATCTACATACAAGTGCAATACCACGTGCCCGTGTCAGTGCCTCAGATAGCAACATATCAGATATATATGATGTATGAATACATTACGAATGGAAACAGAATATATCATGAGTAAGACAACTGTTTTCTTTAATCAATGAGATTTCTATATGTATATCAATCAAGTATCATCAATGAAAGCAACAGAGAAATCAGTGTCAGCATCGACACAAAACATAAGTTTCAGTATCTCAATATCAAATCTCAATATCTTAAATCTCAGATCTCAAATATCAATATCTCAGCCATCCGTATCATCTGCGGGATCGGCCGGTGGGCTCCGGCAGAACGGATCAACCTGTATCTGTAAGTCCATGTCACACACCCCACGAGCTTGCGGGGAGGCGGAATATATGAAAAACAATTATCAAAGCTTCGTAACACGGACTTGAGCACACGGATCGTGTCTAAACCATTACTAGCAAACTACGAAAGGTTTAACTACTCTGATTCGAAGTTATACCTCACGTTACTTGTCTTTCGGGTCTTCATCGCTGTCCTCCGCCCCTCATCGGCTCTATGGAACATGGGCACCTCAACGGCCTCCTCGAGTCAAAGACGATCCACCCGAGAGTCTATAGTCCGAGCTTTAATCTCAAATCTGAGATAACTACGGTTTCTAGATCGCTAATCTAGAAGTCCTAGAGGGTGTAGAGTATTTAGATGAATTACTTAGTCACTTAAACCCTAGGATTCTCAACTCATGAAAGCTTTTAGGGTTTGAGGAAGAGGATGAAGACTTGAGGAGAGAGAAAGCTTTTGTGATAATGATATGAATAATAACTCATGAAAGAATATAATGAAGCATACAAATATCTCTTGATCAAATATCTAGAAATATCTTGTGAGCTTCATTTAATACTAAGGGTGAATCAGCTCATGAGTCATTAAGCATTTAATGAAAACTTACAACTCATCTCTCCACCTCATTTGTGTTTAATCTATAAAGAAATAAAAACAAATGAGTCATCTTCTTCTAGAAGCTTCTCGACAAATTACGAGACTGCCCCTCCCATCCATATTTCCGAAAAACACGGATAATCTTTGACTGAATAAATCCATCTGTATAATACTAGAATCTTGCTTAAACCAAAGCTCGCTAGTATTATCTGCCCGATCATAATACGTGCACAAGTGTACGTAAGTGATCGCGGCCCTGCCGTGAAACCATACGGTCTCTACACCTTTTGCCCGGTGCAGGGAAACTCTCTGTGTGGGACTCTAAAAACTCGACATTACGCTGGCAATGGGTTTAACCACAGGCCGCAAGCGGTACTAGCTGTACGTATTGGTCCCCAGGTAAATGTCGATAAGAAGGACGACGAGTAAACCCATCCGAACTCCAACTGAGCCTGATGTGACAATCTCCGTACAGTCCGGTCTGTTCGTCTAGGACTATCGCATATCGGGCCTAGGGGGCGGTAAACGTCAGACCCCTAATAGCAGTATAAGTCGTGTCGGAGTGAAGCCCATTACACCTTGAGAATCTACTGGAACCTACCTGTAAATCTCACTTGCCCTGGACAGGGATTTGCGTAATGGCTCTCCATACACAGCGCAATATCAACCCCCAATACCGGGAGAGACGAATCCTGTCTAACCGCCACTTCCTCCAAGTGCTTCGGGACTGCACCCAACGACTACCTGTTTGCACGACTCCTTTGAGCCATGGTAGGGTAGTAATCTAAGTTCAGTGGGAACACACCCGAGGCGAAGTAGCAGTGTCAAGTCGATGGACTAAGCTATACTCATGTCACCTGGGAACTGCTATCTGACGATGGGTATAATACCAACCTGCAGTTCCCGGCGAGTCCTGTCCGGTGTACCCGTAACTTAACGAGCACCTACATCCTATCTCCAGTACGACGTACTGATGGCTGTGGGACAGACCATCTCCCTATGCTGGGATGAGAAGCGTATACACCAGTCTACTCCGGAGTATCGATGCCCTCTCTCGATAATCCTACGACCAGGGACTTGTATAGGATGTTGCTTATAGACTACCCAGCCCCCACTAGTGTGACTGCCATCACGACGCTGGTAATCAAGTAATGATCCTAAGGGCTCTACTAATATGTATAAGCGATACGTTAAAAGAAACATATGCACATATTAAAGTAGACACAAACCAAGTAGCAAACTACCATTTTTAGCAAGACTGTCAATACAACTGTGAATATCCCAAGCTTCCATTAAGTAATATACAAACTAGTATGATACAGTAATGGCCTATAGGGCATAAACACTAACAATCTCCCACTTGCACTAGGGCCATGTACTGGCATATCGCAGACCTATCATCTCGAATAGCCTCTCGAACTATGTCTGAGGAATGGCCCTTGTGAATGGATCAGCAGTGTTATTCTCCGTATCTACTCTCTTTGCCTCGATCTCCCGGCGATCTACGATCTCCCTGATCAGGTGATACCGCCTTAAGATGTGTCTGGACTTCTGATGGGACCTGGGTTCCTTCGCTAAAGCTATAGCGCCGTTGTTGTCGCAATACAGAGGTATTAGATCAACACTGGTAGGAAGCACCTGAAGTTCTGTGAGGAACTTCTTCATCCAGACAGCTTCTTTTGCGGCATCGCAAGCAGCTATGTACTCTGCTTCCATCGTTGAGTCAGCAACGTTGTCCTTCTTGGAACTCTTCCAACAGACCGCCCCTCCATTGAGGGTAAAGACATAACCCGACATGGACTTGGAGTCATCCTTGTCACTATGGAAGCTGGAGTCAGCAAAGGCCTCGATCTGGAGGTCTTTTCCGCCATACAGAAAGAACATCTCCTTAGTCCTCCTCAGGTACTTGAGAATGTTCTTTACTGCTATCCAGTGCTTTTCCCCTGGGTTTGCCTGATACCGGCTTACAACGCTCAATGCGTATGCTACATCTGGTCTGGTACATAACATCGCATACATTATAGAGCCTACTGCAGAAGCGTAGGGTATAATCGACATGCGATCCCTTTCCAAATCAGTCTTGGGAGACATCTCTTTGGAGAGGTTGATTCCGTGACAAGCCGGTAGGTTACCGCGCTTAGAATCTTCCATATTGAATCTTTTCAATATGGTGTCTATGTACCTGGACTGCGAAAGTCCCAACATCCTCTTTGATTTATCACGATAGATCTGGATCCCCAGAATGTAGGTGGCATCACCCAGGTCCTTCATGGAGAACTTCTGTGACAAGAATCTTTTGACTGACTGTAGCATAGGAATATCATTTCCTATTAAGAGAATGTCATCCACGTACAAGACGAGAAATACTACAACTCTCCCTACAATCTTACTGTATATGCATGGTTCATCTGGATTTTTGATAAAGTCGAATTCTTTGACAGTATCATCAAAACAGATGTTCCAACTCCGCGATGCCTGCTTTAGTCCATAAATGGACTTAAGCAACTTGCACACTTTACCGCTGCTCCCACTCTGAATGAATCCATCTGCTCATCCATATAGACACATTCTTCCAAATTAACATTTAGAAAAGCCGTCTTTACGTCCATCTTCCAGATCTCATAATCATGGAAGGCAGCAATGGCAAGAAGGACCCGAATGGATTTGAGCATAGCCACTGGAGAAAAGGTTTCGTCATAGTCCAAACCAGGTCTTTGACGAAAACCCTCTGCAACAAGTCTAGCCTTATAGGTTTCAACCTGTCCATCTACACCAATCTTCTTTCTGAAGAACCACTTGCATCCTACGGGTTTTACCCTATCGGGAGCAATGTCCAAAGTCCATACTTTGTTAGTTTACATGGACTCCATTTCGGTCCGCATTGCATCCAGCCATTTTACCGAGTCGCCGCTCTGAATGGCTTGCTGGAAGCTAGTAGGGTCATCATTATCAATGATGCAATCTTCTCGATCCCCGTCTATGAGAAAACCGTAGTATCTCTCGGGCGGATGAGACTGCCTACTACTTCTGCGGATAGGCGCTGGTATGTCCCTTTCTTTTGAAATTTCTTGTTCTACCATACTTTTAGTAATAGCTTGTGGTTCTGGAATTTCTTCCAGTTCTATTGCGCTCCCACTCTTCTGATTTTCTAAAAATTCAGCTTCCAAGAAGTGGGCATGACGAGAAACAAAAACCTTTTGTTCCTCTGTGTAATAGAAATAATACCCCTTGGAGTTCTTTGGATATCCCACAAACTTACACTGTACTGAGCGTGCCTCGAGCTTGTCCGGATGCTGCTTTTTTACAAAAGCTGGACATCCCCATGTCTTCAAGTACTGAAGATAGGGTTTCTTCCCACTCCAAATCTGATATTGTGTGGTAGGCACAGTCTTGGTTGGAACCTTTTTCAAAAGATATGCAGCTGATTCTAGTGCATAACCCCAGAAAGATCGCGGTAACTCAGCCTTACTCATCATGGAACGAACCATATCCAATAGGGTTCGATTCCTCCTTTCCGATACACCGTTGTGTTGTGGTGTGTATGGAGGAGTAAGCTGAGAGAGAATTCCATTCTCCTTTAAGTAACCTAGGAACTCGGCACTTAAGTATTCACCACCTCGATCAGATCTCAGTGTCTTGATACTTTTGCTTGTTTGGTTTTCTACTTCATTCTTGTATTCCTGGAATTCTCAAAGGCTTCAGATTTATGCTTCATCAAGAAGATATATCCATACCTAAAGAAATCATCCGTAAAAGTAATGAAGTAGGAATAACCACCTCGCGCATGTGTAGACATTGGACCACACACATCGCTGTGTATGAGTCCTAAGAGCTTGCTCGCTCTTACTCCGTGTCCAGTAAACAGAGTCTTTGTCATCTTTCCTATGAGATAAGATTCACAAGTAGCATAAGATTGATATTCGAACGGATTCAAATGTCCTTCTCTATGTAACTTAGTCAACCGTGTTTCATTGATGTGACCTAGTCTACAATGTCATAAGAAAGCCTGATTTATTTCTGGAGACTTTCTTTTAAGTGTGTTCTAGATATTGAAAACCTGAGCTTGATTTAATAAGTATATACCGTCATCTAATGTACCGGACCCAATCAGAACTTGATTTAGGTGGATGTGAACTACATCGCTTACGAATGTAAAGTCATATCCCTCTCTCGAAAGTGAGGACACTGATATGATATTACAAGTCAAACTAGGTATATACAAACAGTTACGTATAATCAATATCTGCCCACTTGTCAAACTTAGGCGATATTCTCCCACGGATTCAGCGTCCATGCTCATTCCGTTTGCAACTCTGAGAAACAAATCACCTACCCTGATAACTCTACGGTTTTTCAAAGCAAGTAATGAATTACATATATGAGATCCTGATCCGGTATCTAGTACCCAGGAGGTAGAGTTAATTGATAAACAGTTCTCAATTACATACACACTCGAGGATGAAGCCACAACATGCTTCGAATCCGGGCTACGGGCTTCCAAAGCCCTACAATCCTTCTGCTAATGCCCGTTGCCATAACAATAGGAATATCCCTCCTTACCTACACTTAGTCTTGAAATTTTTGCTCTTCCCTTTCCTTCTACTTTAATGATACCGTATATCGGCTTTGTGGAGGTCTTCTTCTTTTCATCTTTTGCTTTCGCCCTGGATGTAGAAGAAGAAGGTCCCCCATTAAGAAGAGCGGGTGTCTCCCTGGTTTCTTTCAGGGTGTAAGTGGAGGGTAGGGACTGTGGAACATATGACCTATTTCCCAACGTAGTCTCCAGGTCCTTGAGCTCATCAATATAGCTAGTCATTGTAAGGACGTCGTCCCCTACAGATGACCCGACAGCCAACCTCGCTTGAAATAATTCGTTCGAGGTCTTATATCTTGCGATATGAAATTGCTCTCCATATAAATCTTTGTTATGGAGAAAGATAGAAACTAAGTCTATCTTCTCGTGCTGCTTCTGGTATACACCATCAACTGAAGCCAACACGAGGCACTGGGCATTCGCATTATCCTTTTCACTTGTCTGACGGATATCCATATCCGTGACGGTGGAAACTGGACCTGGGACGGTGGGGGCTAGAGTAGTAATAGGGTGGTCCAGATTGTCATAGGCAATGAACATCTGGACAGACCTTTGCCAATCACAAAAGTCAGATTCAGTCATTTTGTTATATAGATGTAACCTAGTCATGGTCACATGGTCGCTGCAATGAGAGAGAGAGGGAACACTTTAGCATGATGCTCTTGCAAGTTTAGATTGGTTTTTAGTTTATCTAAACTGGATGGCTCCCACAGTTTCTCGAATCCTTCCTCAAACCATAAAAGAAGAATTAGCCATGACTGATCTCACCGTACAATACTTGCTTAACCGTTCAGCCAGGCTAGTGTCGGTACTTCGAGAGAGCTTTTACGACGCTTTCGCGAAGTTCCTTAATTAAATAACCTCTTTTCTCCGGAGGCATAGCCCCGCTGACACTGTTCTAGACACCTACTTGGTTTATAGCATTGATCGTTAAGTGACGAATCTCCTGATGAGTTGCGGATACTCACAGTAGGATCGGGATCCAAATATCATCGTGTGATAATGCTGAAGGAATCCTACCAACATTCATCAAACTCCAAATGGTATGCAACACTAGCAAGTTTCAGTTTCTTTAGAAACTCCCGATGTGGATTTTTTCCCCATGTTCTTATGACCTTGATGAAGGCCAACAAATCATAAGTCACATGTCAAGTTTTGCCCATCATTATCCTGTTAATTTGAACCCACCCGTACATACCCTTGACGAAGGCCAACAAGGTAATACGACTGTCCCAATCCAACTCATCAATCTATACAACAAATGAATACCCCAGCAGCTACCAAACACTATGCCTTGACGAAGGCCAACAAACATAGCTTGAATACTACTGACCATCCATAAGAAATGACGGAGGGTTACGATTGGTTTTGGTAAAACCGTGAACGTAGTGAACTTGATATAATCGAAGGAACCTGATAGCTTTTTAAAAGTGTTGGAGATAGTGCCCTCAGAGTCAATTATTGGATCACAGGCACGTGATTGCAATTATTGAGGGAGGACCTATCCCGGTAGGACAATCTTACTAAAGATGATAGTATGCTATCTGGTTTATCTTTATCATCGTGTACTGCTTTAGGTGACCTGACTGGTCACTATTACACGTTGATAGAGCCCCTAGGATTCTTGCTTGACTTCCAGCAGTATGAGGGCGATCATATACGTGGGAGCTGGTAGTCTATAAGCACATCCTTAAAAGGTCCCTAGTCGTGGGTGTTTCGAGACAGGACATCGATTCTCCAGAGTAGACTAATGTATACAGTCGAGACCCCGACGAGGGGCGGTGGCCGGTCTCACAAGCCACTGGTGTCAGTTGGTTCACCTAAGATGTATACAGGTGCTCATTGGGTTATGAGTACACCAGACAGGACTTGCCAGGAACCTGCTAGTTGGGATTATACCAGACGTCAGATAGCAGTTCCCTGGTAACATGTGTACAGGGTAGTTCATCGACCTGAGGATCGTCATTTGTCTCGTGTGAGTTCCCACTGTACTTTGATTACTACCCTACCACGCTCAAAGGAGACGTGCAAACAGGTTTTAGTTGGGTACAGTCCCGAGCCACATGGAGGCAGTGAGCGGATCTTCAGGGGTTCGTCTCTCCCGGTATTGGGGGTGAGGTTGCGCTGTGTCTAGGAGAGCCATTACACGAAGTCCTTGGCCAAGGCAGGAGATTTACTGGCAGGTATTCCAGTAGTATCTCAGGGTGTTCTGGGCTACACTCCGACACGACTTGTACCGCTTTTGGGGGTCTGACTTTTACCAACCCCCAAGGCCCGCCATGCGATGCTTATGGACGAACGGACCGGACTGTACGGGTATTGTCACTGACAGGCTCAGTAGGGTGTCAGGATGAGTTCGCTCATCGACGTCCCTTTTGGTCAATACCAGGTAGCCCGTTACGTATAGGCTAATACCTCTGACGTGCTAGTGGTTAAATTCACAACCAATGTATTGACGAGTCTTTAGAGTCCCCCACAAACCAGTTTCTCAAGTTTCGGGCGAAACGCTGTAGAGGCCGTATGGAGATATGGCAGGGTTCGATCAGATACGTGCGGTATTGCACGGATCATGATCAGACGGAAAATACTAGCGGGCTTTGATTTAAGCCGGATCCTAGTATTGCACAGTGTAGATTTTGTCTCATTGCATTGGTATTTCAGTCGGAATACAAATGCGGGTATGTATATACAATAGCGGGGTTTTCCTGTAATTTATTACGGGATCAGTTTTTTAGAGTTGCCAGTTTGTTTTCCATTTCAGCCATATTTCTTTGTATCTTTCATTGGCTGAAGATTGGTGGAGGAGGGCTTATTTGCATTTGTGCAAATAAGCATTTGTGGAGGGTGTTATTTGCATATTATTGTATCATGATAGTTCCACCACCCTTGACTTTCCTTTGTTCATGATGGTTCAAGATAGCTTGACTTTGTGATGAGATGATGAGGTTGGTGGAGTGTTGGTTTTGCCTAGTGGTCATTTCTTTACATCATCACCTTTTCTCTCTCTTGGATTATGAGAGACTCTCATTCCTTTTTTTTTGATACGCACTCCCTCTCTCATATACACTCTCATTCTCCACAAAGTGATGGCCGGCCAAAGAAGGGAGGGGGCTGTCCCATTTTTGGTGGGGAAAGTTTTTGATCTCATATCATTTTTGCTTCACCAAAAATCCCAAATTCAACTCCAAAGTTCATCCTTCCACTAAAAGGCAATATTCACTACCCCAAATGAGACATAGCTCACTACACTATTCTTCAGCAAATCTTGGGCACGTCGACTCGCCAACTTCGTGCCCGAGTTGCCTCGGTCAAGAGGTGGGAGCCCATAAAAGAAGCCGGTGACGTGGTGCCCTTCCGGCGACTTGGTGGAGACCGGAGATTCCGCGGGGAGATCGGGACGACGACTAGAAGACTGAAGGACACGGATCACTCGGTATATCTCTCTACCCCTTTCTCTTGTTAGCTAGGACTAGATTAATTGCCCGATCCGGGTTTATAGAGCGCGGTGGTGCCGGTTCTAAAAGTTAAAGTAAATCATCGCTTCCGCATTCCGACGTCGAATTGACGGCCGGGGCGCCGCCGTGCACTTACACTGGTATCAGAGACTCGCCATTAACCTAGTCTAGCTTTGTCTAATGTGTTTACATTTCCGATCGAACAAAATTCCAAAAACCGCGTTTTTATGTACATCAGTTTCTGTCGAAATTTTTTTAGCTCCAAAATTTTTTCAGGTTGTTGCAGAATGATGTGCAGGGAATTATAAGACTTCTGTAGAAATTTGATCACGTGATCACACTATACGACCACGGAACCGCCGCCAAACCCATGCTTCGGCCGCGGTTCCGCCGCTGTCTTTACTGTTTCGTGTATCAAATTTCTACAGAGTGTCTCTGTGTTGAAAATAGGGGTTTTGGAACATTCTTTTTGGGCCCAGATTTTCTGTGAGTGCTACAGTAGTGCTTGGGGCCCACTTCGATAAATTTGATCGATCAAGAATTTTAAACACATTAGTTCACAGTATTTACATTATATCTGCGACCGTGAATGTCACTTGATCGGTAAATCCTGTCTAACTGCTATAGCCCGGTTAGACGAATTTGCGAACGTGACATTCACGTTGATGTTCTGTGATTGTGCTGTGATGTTGCGGATTGGTCGTGGGGGATAGCCTGGATGCAATGCTAGTACAGTTTTTGTTGTATTATGTACATTTGATATTGCGGGGCGAGCGTCCGACATGTGGACTGCCGTCACTGCCTGTTTGTATATTATTCTTTTGGGGCACGACCAGGTTGCGGTCGATGTACCCGTTGTATGTATATTTTACTTTCTGTACTAGGATTGCCCCACGGAGGGGTGCACGGATAGCCGGGTTCTTGAGGGCAACGAGCCTGCATCTCATGGCATTGAGACGGAGGGGGCTTCACTCTAGAATTGGCGGGTTATTCGCCGCACTCGTAGGGGGTATAGGTTGACCCAGGAGGGGTGCCCAAGTTACCGGATTCCGTAAAGTGCTGGGTGTTCCATTCACGTTGCTGAAGGGGGCTGCCTCGCTTCAGGTTTTGGCGAGTAACTTGCCGCGCCCGTATGGGTCTAGGATTTCATTGCACAGGCTATCCACACGACAAGGGGAACGTCGGGTTTCAGTAGCGGCTCTGTGAAACCCGGGGATCCGAGATATCTGTATTGTTCTGTGATGCTGTACATTTCTGTGATGTTGCATTTTATCACGCCTTGAGCGAAATATTATATATTGATATATATACTAGTAGATGTTGTATATGTTTTGCATCCGCGCTTGTCCAGTCCCCGCTCTGTCGTTAGTTAGCTAACCTAACGGGTAATGACGGGACCCAGTGGCGAATGCGGATGGCATATACGTACGTCATTATTTTCGTTCTTTATTGGTGTGATCAATTAATGGGACTGCGTTGATTCGAATCAATGCAAGTTAAAAACAAACCTAATCTATTGTAGTTGGAACATTTTTCAAAAAGCTGTTATTGCAAGGACGTTTACTTTTATTTTGCACGGTGGTATTCAGTTGGAATATCCTGCTCCTCAGTCGACGAGGCAAGGGCCGAGATCCCTTCACCGGGAGTGACCCCTTGGACAGAAGTTTGCGTCAGGGCAATAACTTCACTATAGCCGATTACTTTTGCTTTGCATCGTGGTATTCAGTTGGAATATCCTGTACCTCATTCTACGGGAAAAGAGCCGAGATCCCTTCACCGGGAGTGACCTCTTTAGCAATGGTTTTCGTCACTATATTTTTATAAAGCTATTCGTTCCTTCAACGATATCAAGTTCATTACGTTAAAGGTTTTCGCCAGAAACCATTCGTAGCCCTCCATCATTTCAGTTAAATATTCGGTAATATTCAAGCTATGTATTTTGACCTCACGCCAAGGCATAGTGATTGGTAGCTATCGGATATTTATCTGTTGCATAGATAGATGCGTTGGTTTGGGACAGTCGTAGTACTATTTTGGCCTACGTCAAGGGTATGTACGGGTGGGTTCAAATTAACCTGGACAATGATGGGTAGAACTTGACATGTGACTTATGATATTTTGACCTCACGCCAAGGTCATAAGAGCATGGGGCAAAAATCACATCGGGAGTTTCTAAAGAAACTGAAACTTGCCAGATATACGCCTACCATCTGGAGTGTGATGACATGAGAGGATTCCGTCACGTTATCATGCGATGATAGTTGGATCCCGATTCCCACTGATGAGTTGGTTTACTCCTCGGGTGATCCCGACTAATTCTTCTTTCAGATTTGGAGGAGAATTTGATGGTACAGTGGGAGGTTTCCAGATTAGATAAATTGGTAACCATTCTGATCTAGGATAGAGTGCAAGCTGAGTGTTTCTTTTCTCTCTCTCTTTGGCAGCGACCATTGACCCGACCCTAGACTATAACTCAGTGACCAAATTAACCGAACCTTCTTAAACACTGGCTTTTGGATTGTCTGAGTTGCATACCTCATTGCTGTAGGGTTCCTAGACACACTATAGAGGTCTCATAAGGCATCAACCATGCCAATTTCAAAAATCATGGGTGCCGAGAAACCCTAATGCGGATCGTTGACTAGAAATCTAGGCGAAAAGTTAATCTAGTTAACTACTTAACTAAAAGTTAGATGCTACAACCTTTGTAGATCCGGTTCTCCACTTCCTTAGCTCCACGTGGGTGTCCTCTCGCTGTCCATCATGAATCCCGAACTCAATCGTCGGCTTCATCAGAGAAACAGGCGAGCTAGGTCGTCGGCTTCGTGTCAAAGACGATCTACGTCGAGGTTGCACAAGCTCGAGCTCCGACTTCACAAAGTTGTGAAACTTGTGAAGAAAACACCCAAAACAACTTGGCAAGAGGTAGAGGGTGAAGAAATAGGAGGTGGGTTCACTTTAGAATTGGATTTCTCTCACTAGAACTCAAGTTGCCATTGATGGCATCAAGGTTTCTTTCTTGAAGATGAAGATGAAGAAGAAGAAAAAATATGATAAGTATTGTGAAAAAAGAATAATAAAATCAACACTTATCATCTTCTAACCTAGGTTAAGTGTAGAGAATAAACCATGGTCAAATGAGAATGGTTAGGGTTAAGGATGATGACAAAATAGTCACTTTAGTCAAAGCTTCATGAAGCTTCATGAAAGAAACCATTTTGTTATCATATATATTTATTTATCAAAAAGAATAGATAAATAAATAAGTAAATAAATAAAAACCCTAACTTTTATCATAACCATGGTTTAAGTCTTAACACAACACCAAACAACATGTATCATCAAACATGACACAAAGTAGTGCACAAAAGTATATCATATATACTTCTTGCAAATCGAGTGAGAAAATCCATATAAAGTGAACCAATACTAGCTAATGCAAAGTAATATATCAAATATATAATTATACATTAAATCATTAAATCAACATTTGATTCAATGATCCGGTCATGTCGCACATAACCGACTAGTATCCAATGTATCGACTTATCGAATCAATGATTCGATAACTAGGTCATATCGAATATAACAAATCGAAACATTTATCGCGAGAATGAAATGCGGTATCACATACACGCATTATTCTCGGTCCCGCACATATCTCATATGCGCTCCTATTTCGTTTCGCTTGAGCCAGGAAACCTCTGTGTAGGACTCTAAAGACTCGTCAATACGCCGGTAGCAGATGATGATCATATCAAGCACCCACAAGCCGCAAGCGGTCTGCTAAACGTAACGGCCATCCGGGTATTGAGCGATCAGAAGATCGACGAGCTAGCCCACTCACACTCCTGTGAATCCAACCAGTAACACTTACCGTACAGTCCGGTCTGTTCGTCTGATACGTCGCATATCAAGTCTAGGGGTGGTAAACGTCAGACCCCAATAACCGATAAGTCGTGCCGATGTGAGGCTCATAACGGGTCGAGAAACTACTGGTAACATTTACCAGCAAATCTCTGATTAGCCCTGGCCAGGGACTTCCCTGTTACGGCCAATCGAGCACAGCGCAACATCAACCCCCAATACCGGGAGAGACGAAACCCCTCCTATCGCTCATTGCCTCCATGTGACTCGGGACTGTACCCAAAGACCACCATTTTGCACGCCCTCATGGACGTGGTAAGGTGGAGATCAAAGCACAGTGGGAATCACACAAGACTCTATGACGATCTCGGGTCTACAGACTAACCTGTACAAGTGTCACCTGAGAACTGCCATCTGACGTGAGGTATAATACCATCTGGGAGTTCTCGGCGAGTCCGTCCAGTGTACCCAGTCTCCACTGAGCACCCGTATACCATCTCTGATGTCAAACACCAATGGATATGGGATCATCCATCGCCCATCTCATGGGTCGAGAAGCGTATACGCTAGTCTACACTGGTATATCGATGCCCCGTCTCGATACACCCACGACTAGGGACCATGAAGGATGTACTTATGGACTACCATGTCCCCACTAGTATGATCTGCATCATAGTCCAGGTAGTCAAGTACACATCCTAAGGGCTTTATCAACATGTAACTATAAGACAGTTTAAAGAGACAAGTGTACATGTTAAGATAAAGAGTAACCAGATAGCATACTATCATATCGAGCAAGAAAGTCATCTCTATATATGTCCAAGCATCCAATATAATATACATCATCTGTACAATACTGGCCTCTAGGGCATACATACAACTAACAATTGCCACTCCTACTTTTACCCTTTTCTCCAGGACACCCCGTATTACTACGAACGTCCACTTCCATTGGATAAAACCATCGTATGGTTATATACGAACTTGAAGGAACTTATTCGAGGATGGTTTCCGGTTCTGGAGAAAACGAATAGGACTATTCAGTTGTCTTTTCCTTTTTACCTTCTCTCAGGTTGCGAGTACTCCTTGGTTTAGGAGATAGTACACCTATTACGCAAATTGGATAGTCTTCTTCCAAACCTTAGGCTGGTGCCGACCGGTAGGGAATGAAGAAAACTAATTAGCATAACGATGGTGTACAAAAGGTATTATGTAAAGACAAAGAAAAGGATTAGTAAGAGGGCAAAGTAAATTGCGACTGATATTCACGACCAAACCAAGTATTTCATTACCACTCCCACTTCACCTTTGTATTTCTCCAGGACACTCCGTATCACTACGAAGATCCACAGTTTATTGGATACTCCATCGTATGGTTATATACGAACTCGAAAGGAACTTGTTCCAGTTCGGGGATGGATTCTGGTTCAGGAGAAATAGGAATAAGGTTTATTCGGTTGTCTTTTATCTTCACCTTCTCTCGCATTGCGAGTGCTCCTAGGATTAGGACAGTACACCCATTATGCTTATTGGATAGTCTTCTTCCAAACCATAGGCTGGTGCCTAACGGTAGGGAAGGAAGAAAACCATTTGGCCTAAAGGGGTGTGCAGAAGGTAATGACTAAAGACATATGAAGGGATATGGAGAGATGACAAAGAAATATACGGTTATAGTTGTGAATCTGGATAATGGAAGAGGCATTACTAGAAATACCCGGGATACCCCATCGAAACATTTCAATGTTTCAGTTTCACTGTATGCTGTTAAAGGAAAACTGATTTCCCAATTAGTCCTTCCTCCAGGGTATGCATTTACCAGGTATGATTCTCACATCTGTATGGTTTTATAGATGATGAGTGGGAGTAAGTTATTGGGAATTAGGTGATCATCCTCATTATATCGGGATTCATTGTAATCGGTGATATTTGAGGAAGTCAGCTGGGTTGTTTGCCGGACGGCAAATATTTGGTTTTGAATATCCGCTGTCATGCACCAATTTCAAATTGATATATCTGTACGTCTATTTTTATAGAGTGAGATATAACATTTTGAAATTATGTCTATGACATTTACCTATATCAGTTGATGGTTAGGTAAGGAGCATTAAACAACGGTGTAATTCTTCTTAACCATAAGTACAGTTTTCAACCTACGACACACAGGAAATGAGTTGTTAGACTCAGGGGACTTATACAGAGTATTGTATGTTGTCCAGTGTCCATTTGGACAGAGGGGATGGTCCTCGTACTATATTCAGTTTACTTATGACTTCTCTAGTTTTTAGACAGGTGTTTCATGGAAACACAGGGTCTGAATTTTGAGAAGTTATAGGTATTTGAATAAAGTAGAGAACCAGGTGTTGCAAGTATCGGGATTCTTCAAAGTGATCGAAGATGTAGATACTTGTGTGTGGTATTCAGTTGATAGTAATGATTTAGGGAACTTGCTTCTCTTTCAGGTTACTCATAATTGGAAGTGCTCCTAAGTTGAGTAATGCTGATCGTCCTCTTTCCATTTAGTTAACATGCACTGGAGGCAGCTGCATGATTTGAATCTGGTTCAATTAAATTAGTGCCTCTGTTTCTATATTCGATATAAAACAGTTCATATCTTAACATTGTTAAGGTACGGGGAGTTGTCTGGCTTATGCTTAAAACCAGACTCTGGATAACTCAAGGCACGTTTCTGTAATGGCTGTTTGTGGGTTGACCCAGGCTATGATGAGGGTTGGCTTTCTACCATCTGGAAGATCAATAGTGATATTGTTCTAGACTCGCCACAGTTTTAATAAAAATGGATTTTTTCAGAAAACAGTAGTGGGAGTATGGTAGAACCGGAAGTGATTCCAGAGCCGCAAACGATTACAGAAAATTTGATAAGAACCTAAAGATTCAATCTGGTTTGACATTCCATTGGCCACTCAGCAGATAAGGTGGGTAACTTCAGGCACCCGAGAGGTACTCCGGTAGCCTCAAGGACGGTGACAGGGAGATTCTTGTTTACCCAGACTTGCCATTGCTGTTGTTCCAGACTGTGAGAGCCGGCAGGAGGATGAGTATAGCGTCGTTCTAAACTAGCTTTAGAAGTGTACGTCTATATGACTCTGCCAGAGGGTTGTCGTAGTCAGTGGGAGCAGCGGAAGCATGGTGGACAGGTGGCTTATGTCTATTTATAGACTAAAGCAGAAATAGCGGAGATAGATCATCTATTTCTGACATGACAGTCATAGGTTTGACTTCATCAGAATAGGGGATGGATCTGTTAAGAAGGTAGTAGGGTATGATGTCCTGGTATTTGGATGACATACACAGAATAGGAAGTGACATTCCTATACTACGATCGGTTATACTTTGGTCGTCACACAGTGGTTTCTCCACATGGGACTTGGACATTATATCAGACATTCTGGTTACTGGATCTGTGGTATTAGATCTAGATTTGGGTAGTTTCCCAATCAGGATACTTAGACAGCATTCTAAGAGTTTTTAGAAAGGACGACTCCTGGCACGGTAGTATACCTGCAGGTGATGGAGTCACCCTCTCTAAAGGTGTCTTACAGACTAAAGGGGAGAGGGATGTGCATGATTGGCAGATCACTTGCTTAGGCAATTGAGTCAATCATGAGATGTCAAGTACCACACCAGATGTTGTTTTTGCACTAGATGCAATAAGTTGACATTGATCCAATCCTGGAAAAACAGTCGGAAGCAGTTTTAGAACATAAGTGGTTGTTCTAGGGATATGATAACGACAGCCTCATTCGGGAGACAGTTATCATTCCAGGCTTCCAAGGTGACTTGGACGACAGGGAGGTTGTCAGAGTTATAGTTTTCCTTCTGACGAGGGGCAGTATTTTGGACAGGTGGTCCTAGGAAATACTGAGGGAGGCATGGCGTAGGATACTGATTAAGTTCAGTTGACGATACAGTCTAAGAAGTTTGGATTTGGAGTTCATTTATGAGCTAGGTCCCATCAGACATCCAAACACATTCTAAGACAAGTATTGCTCATTTCGGGAGATAGCATTCTCCGCGAACTTGAGATATAGAGAGACATAGAAAGAAACATCAAAGCGGATCCACTCGCTGAGGCTATTCCTCGAACGCAATAGTTTCGCAAACGGGATTTGTGAGACTGACAAGTAGAGGAGTTGGGTGTTCGGTATCACACGGGCTGTGAGTATGCGGCATCGCAATAATTAGCCTTGAGTGCAAGTGGGAGATTGTTGGAGATAGTGCCCTCAGAGTCAATTATTGGATCACAGGCACGTGATTGCAATGATTGAGGGAGGACCTATCCCGGTAGGACAGTCTTACTTAAGATGATAGTATGCTATCTGGTTTATCTTTATCATCGTGTACTGCTTTAGGTGACCTGACAGGTCGCTATTACACATTGATAGAGCCCCTAGGATTCTTGCTTGACTGCCAGCAGTATGAGGGCGATCATATACGTGGGAGCTGGTAGTCTATAAGCACATCATTAAAAGGTCCCTAGTCGTGGGAGTTTCGAGACAGGGCATCGATTCTCCGGAGTATACTAGTGTATACAGTCGAGACCCCGACGAGGGGCGGTGGCCGGTCTCACAAGCCACTGGTGTCAGTTGGTTCACCTAAGATGTATACAGGTGCTCATTGGGTTATGAGTACACCGGACAGGACTCGCCGGGAACCTGCTAGTTGGGATTATACCAGACGTCAGATAGCAGTTCCCTGGTGACATGTGTAAAGGTTAGTTCATCGACCTGAGGATCGTCATTTGTCTCGTGTGAGTTCCTACTGTACTTTGATTACTACCCTACCACGCTCAAAGGAGACGTGCAAACAGGTTTTAGTTGGGTACAGTCCCGAGCCACATGGAGGCAGTGAGCGGATCTTCTGGGGTTCGTCTCTCCCGGTATTGGGGGTGAGGTCGCGCTGTGTCTAGGAGAGCCATTACACGAAGTCCTTGGCCAAGGCAGGAGATTTATTGGTAGGTATTCCAGTAGTATCTCAGGGTGTTCTGGGCTACACTCCGACACGACTTGTACCGCTTTTGGGAGTCTGACTTTTACCAACCCCCTAGGCCTGCCATGCGATGCTCATAGATGAACGGACCGGACTGTACGGATATTGTCACTGACAGGCTCAGTAGGGTGTCAGGATGAGTTCGCTCATCGACATCCCTTTTGGTAAATACCTGGTAGCCCGTTACGTATAGGCTAATACCTCTGACGTGCTAGTGGTTAAATCCACAACCAATGTATTGACGAGTTTTTAGAGTCCCCCACAGACCAGTTTCTCAAGTTTCGGGCGAAACGCTGCAGAGGCCGTATGGAGATATGGCAGGGTTCGATCAGATACGTGCGGTATTGCACGGACATGATCGGACGGAAAATACTAGCGGGCTTTGGTTTAAGCCGGATACTAGTATTGCACAGTGTAGATTTTGTCTCATTGCATTTGTATTTCGGTCGGAATACAAATGCGGGTATGTATATACAGTAGCGGGGTTTTCCTGTAATTTATTACGGGATCAGTTTTTTAGAGTTGCCAGTTTGTTTTCCGTTTCAGCCATATTTCTTTGTATCATTCATTGGCTGAAGATTGGTGGAGGAGGGCTTATTTGCATTTGTGCAAATAAGCATTTGTGGAGGGTGTTATTTGCATATTATTGTATCATGATAGTTCCACCACCCTTGACTTTCCTTTGTTCATGATGGTTCATGATAGCTTGACTTTGTGAGGAGATGATGAGGTTGGTGGAGTGTTGGTTTTGTCTAGTGATCATTTCTTTACATCATCACCTTTTCTCTCTCTTGGATTATGAGAGACTCTCATTCCTTTTTTTTTGATACTCACTCCCTCTCTTATATACACTCTCATTCTCCACAAAGTGATGGCCGGCCAAAGAAGGGAGGGGGCTGTCCCATTTTTGGTGGGGAATGTTTTTGATCTCATATCATTTTTGCTTCACCAAAAATCCCAAATTCAACTCCAAAGTTCATCCTTCCACTAAAAGGCAACATCCACTACCCCAAATGAGACATAGCTCACTACACTATTCTACAGCAAATCTTGGGCACGTCGGCTCGCCAACTTCGTGCTCGAGTTGCCCCGGTCAAGAGGTGGGAGCCCATAAAAGAAGCCAGCGACGTGGTGCCCTTCCAGCGACTTGGTGCAGACCGGAGATTCCGTGGGGAGATCGGGACGACGACGAGAAGACCGAAGGACACGGATCGCTCGGTATATCTCTCTATCCCTTTCTCTTGTTAGCTAGGACTAGATTAATGGCCCGATCCGGGTTTATAGTGCGCGGTGGTGCCGGTTCTAAAAGTTAAAGTAAATCATCGCTTCCGCATTCCGGCGTCGGATTGACGGCCGGGGCGCCGCCGTGCACTTACAAAAAGGAGTGGTTAAAGCTCCGCAATTAAAAATTCTGCTCTTTTTAAAATAACCGAGTGGTTTCTTTTAAATTGTTCCAACGATTCAACTTTGGTTTGTTTTCTTTGCATTAAAATAATGCGTCCCATCAATTAACCTATCATTGCAGAATACAACGAAAATACAACGTCCTCTTATGCCATCCGCATTCGCCACTGGGTCCCGTCATTCACCCGTTAGGTTACTTAACTAACGACAGAGCGGGGGCTGGGCTAGCGCGGGTGTAAAACATAAGTAACGCCTAATAGATATCATATATAGATATTGTACATTCGTCAGACGTAATAATAGGCATTGCAGATCACAGATGAACATTATTGGATATACAAGCAATCCGCGTTTCCTTTGAGCCTGCAACGAAAAACGGATTACACAGTTGTGATGAATAGCCATTACCCCACCCTAGACCCCTACGGGTACGGCATACTACCCGCCAAGTACCCGAAGTGAAGTGGTCTCCCACAACAACGTGAGTAGGCCACTAAACACTTCAAAATACCCGGTAGTTTGTGCATCCCACCTTGGGTCTATCCTAGGAGGATAAAACAGTAAATGAAATAATACAACGGTGGCTACAATCTCAGCCCGGATGTGCCCCGCAAAAGAATATTACATCATATTACAATTTACATCGAATGAATGAATATAAAATCTCATCTCAAATCCCGGCTAATCATCACAACGATCCAATGAAGTTCATATACACAAACCAGTAAAAAGCATTACAGAAATGTGCAACCCCATGCTAACCGACATACTAGCAATTATGGGAAGTTTACGAACACATTAAACATCACAGATAAAACTTGATTAGCAAATAACTTAGAATTTCGATCGACAACCTTTTTCCCAGTCTACCCTAAATGCAAGCCAGCACTGAAATAATCTCGGCAGAAACAAAATATACAGGAAAACAAGACACCACAAAATAAGAGTTACTGTCCAAATACGAGTCAACTCGGAGTTGACTCGGCCGCGGATCCGCGGCGGATTGCACCAATCCGCCGCGCTTCCGCGACAGTCTAAACGAGTTGGGACTTCGTATTTCACCAGTTTTCTTATAATTCCCTACTGTGAATTTTCATACCTATCAAATAATTTTTTTGACACGTTTAAAATTGACAGAAACTTGAGGGGTCCGGGGTTATGTTTTCGTGTTTTTCCGACGATCGAAATTCTAATTAGTTGCTAACAAGCTAGTAAAGGCTTAGTAGGCTATGATACCACTGTAAGTCCATGTCACGCACCCCACGAGCTTGCGGGGAGGCGGAATATATGAAAAATAATTATCAAAGCTTCGTAACACGGACTTGAGCACACGGATCGTGTCTAAACCATTACTAGCAAACTACGAAAGGTTTACCTACTCTGATTCGAAGTTATACCTCACGTTACTTGTCCTTCGGGTCTTCATCGCTGTCCTCCACCCCTCGTCGGCTCTATGGAACATGGGCACCTCAACGGCCTCCTCGAGTCAAAGACGATCCACCCGAGAGTCTTTAGTCCGAGCTTTAATCTCAAATCTGAGATAACTACGGCTTCTAGATCGCTAATCTAGAACTCCTAGAGGGTGTAGAGTATTTAGATGAATTACTTAGTCACTTAAACCCTAGAATTCTCAACTCATGAGAGCTTTTAGGGTTTGAGGAAGAAGATGCAGACTTGAGGAGAGAGAAAGCTTTTGTGATAATGATATGAATAATAACTCATGAAAGAATATAATGATGCATACAAATATCTCTTAATCAAATATCTAGAAATATCTTGTGAGCTTCATTTAATACTATGGGTGAATCACCTCATGAGTCATTAAGCATTTAATGAAAACTTACAACTCATCTCTCCACCTCATTTGTGTTTAATCCATAAAGAAATAAAAACAAATGAGTCATCTTTTTCTAGAAGCTTCTCAACAAATTACGAGACTGGCCCTCCCATCCGTATTTCCAAAAAACACGGATAATCTTTGACTGAATAAATCCATCTGTATAATACTAGAATCTGGCTTAAACCAAAGCCCGCTAGTATTATCTGCCCCAACATAATACGTGCACAAGTGTACGTAAGTGATCGCGGCCCTGCCGTTAAACTATACGGCCTCTACACCTTTTGCCCGGTGCAGGGAAACTTTCTGTGTGGGACTCTAAAGACTCGACACTAAGCTGGTAGTGGGTTTAACCACAGGCCGCAAGCGGTACAAACTGTACGTAACGGTCCCCAGGTAGATGTCGATAAGAAGGACGATGAGTAAACCCATCCGAACTCCAACTGAGCCTGATGTGACAATCTTCGTACAGTCTGGTCTGTTCGTCTAAGACTATCGCATATCGGGCCTAGGGGGCGGTAAATGTCAAACCCCTGATAGCGGTATAAGTCATGTCGGAGTGAAGCCCATTACACCTTGAGAAGCTACTGGAACCTACCAGTAAATCTCGCTTTCCCTGGCCAGGGACTTTGCGTAATGGCTCTCCATACACAGCGCGGTATAAGTCATGTCGGAGTGTTGCCACTGCCTCCAAGTGCTTCGGGACTGCACCCAACTACTACCTGTTTACACGACTCCTTTAAGCCGTGGTAGGATAGTAATCTAAGTACAGTGGGAACACACCCAAGGCGAAGTAGCAGTATCAAGTCGACGGGCTAAGCTATACTCATGTCACCTGGGAACTGCTATCTGACGATGGGTATAATACCAACCTGCAATTCCCGGCGAGTCCTGTTCGGTGTACCCGTAACCTAACGAGCACCTGCATACTATCTCCAGTACGACGTACTGATGGCTGTGGGACAGACTATCTCCCTATGCTGGGATGAGAAGCGTATACACCAATCTACTCCAGAGTATCGATGCCCTGTCTCGATAATCCTACGACCAGGGACCTGTATAGGATGTTGCTTATAGACTACCCAGCCCCCACTAGTGTGACTGCCATCACGACGCTGGTAATCAAGCAAAGATCCTAAGGGCTCTACTAATATGTATAAGCGATACGTTAAAATAAACATATGCACATATTAAAGTAGACACAAACCAAGTAGCATACTACCAATTTTAGCAAGACTGTAAATACAACTGTGAATATCCCAAGTTTCCATTAAGTAATATACAAACTAGTATGATACAGTAATGGCCTCTAGGGCATAAACACTAACAGTATCCATCTCATGACTCCGGCCGGTATCTTCCGGATAACCGACGAGTCCAAATAAAATCACCGGTAGGTAGTGCTCCCCTGCCAGACTCATCGAATACAACTCGAGATTCTTGCCCCGGGGTACCATTCCAGGCCCACCATGTACCCGAGATGGTTCATCCAACTCCTCGAATCGGGTCTCGAAATCCAACGGCAATCATGAAAACTCTTGGTAGACGACTCATACATCATGAGAAAACCGCAATTTTCATTTTTTTAAAATGATGATACTAAGGTTTTATTAAATTCTTGCGGTTTTCCCCTAAATCCAGAAATCTCATGTAAATCCGAAATCATCAAAATCATGATACAAATAAACAATGAATACCGGCATAAATCTTCATAATACCGCATAACCAATGAATATATGAATGCACCTAATATCATGCAATGAATGCAATATTTAAACTAGCATATAGAAGTTATAACATATTGCGACTATCAGTTATCAAGCTATGTCAATGAAAAGGTATTTTCTAAAGTGTAAGTGAAATGGCAATTACCGATGATGATGTGTGTGAGCCGGCAAGTAAGTGTATGTGGAACATACGCATTATCGGTAATGGTGCTGGTGTCCTGACAGCATGGTTCATAATCACTAAGTGCACAATAAACATGCAATGAGACGATAACAACATGACAAATGTCAATGAATAGTAATTGCAACAATATTATGCGGAACTTGAATGATAACATAACAATAAGAATCTACATCACTACACCTGTGTTATACTGTTTTGCCGTTTGAAATAGTACGAATCGTTGTGTTTTGAAAATAAGGCTACGGTGTTTTAACAAAAGGTACGTCTTTTGAAATATCCATAGTATCCCTTGACATGTCTTTAAAATCCCCACGATTCGTTAGTTTTGGAAATAGGTATGACTCGAGTCCAGTCTAACATCTACTAGGTAAACTACAGGTCTAACTAACAACCAATCAAAAAGGGTATGGAAACCACCTAAATCTGAGTCGATATATATATATATATATGTGTGTGTGTGTGTGTGTGTATAATAGTCGGTGATCCCGCCTCAATAGTATCCCATACGATATCTTATATAATATGATATCCTCGAGTCAAGAGTGCGGATCTATCATCAATAAATAGCTCGTACGGTAAATCCGTCGTACGGCCTCCTAAATCTGGTTATGGGTCAAATATCACATTTATATCATTATTCATCTGGTATCCTTTCCATCATATATCATGATCTGGGGGTACTGATCTAAGTCTTGTATAATACTGATACCATCTATGTAATACATGCGTGCGTATGAAAACACCACGCCTAAAAAACCCGCTAAAATATCATGTCTTATCTCAAATACGAACCATATCATATCACCGATCTCATGGCCCCAAGCCCAATCTCATCGATTCATCTCCAATCCCAAGTACTATCCTCATAATCCATGTATATATATATATATATATAGTCCCATACCCATGTGTGTGTGTGTGTTTGTGTGTGTGTGTGTGTATACATATCCCCATATACGCACATGTAAATAGATGTATGCAATTGCGTGTGTGCGTATGGGTGTGAACCTATTCTAGGGCTCGAGACTAAGAAGCTATGCTAGTTTACTTCTAATTACCCTAAACTAAACTATGAACACAATATCATATCTTAATAATCATCCTCGTATCATAAAGCACCTATATGAACATAAATATCATAAACTATACTACGGACTGCGGGGGTGCTATACGCCATCCACCCGACATCCCCCGTAAATATAATCTACTACCTGATCTTCGCTCGCCGGTGCCGACGTCTTCAAACGCTTGCTTGTCGTCTCGAATCCACATGGGGGTACCTACATGTCACAATGTATCGTATCGCATAAAAAGACAATTCGAAATTGAAACGGCATACGAAAACCAAATCGGCACGCGTATCACGCATAGGTCAAAACCTATCGCCTACGAATGCAAGAATAGCCAAACCAACCCTTGATGTCGATGTAAAAACATCAACCCATCGAGAAAAACCCAAACGCACCCATTTGCCCATTCACAAACACTAATTATACTATGAAATAGGTTAAAATTCACAAAAACCCCAAACTCACGTAAAAAGCTATTTTTCCGAAAACCTAGCAAGCAAAAATTGACCGTTTTAGTACAAAACTTGATGTTTTAACAGTTCTAATGGCCATAATACTTATTAAACATCTTAAATAAGTCATACCAATGTTAATTAGATTTTAAATTTACCTCTTAATATTAATCTCAAAATCTAGTTTGCAAACATAACCAATTTTAACAATTTTCAAAGTAACAATTCACAATTCATCAACTAAACTAAGTTTTGCATGATTTAAGTTGCTAAACAACAAATTAAAATGTTAATAATGTCACAAAAACCTTTACAAGATTTTAATCTCACATTTTGAATTAATTTCTAAATCCTAGTTTGTTAAAAAGCTTAATTTGGAACAAATTTTAAAATACAATTAGCAAACTACAACTAGCTTTTCCTTTACATGTCTTAAGATCTTAATTACAACACACAACCATGATTTAATTTCCCAAAACCCTAACTAGCAATTAAACCCCATTCTAGAATTTCCATGTTTTCAAATTAAAACCTAATTAAGCATCTAATTAGCTAATAAAGAAGTATTATAGCAACTATTAAACAAAAGGCCAAGATTTATACCTCATGAACCATGGATCAAACTTGCAATCTAGCCTCTCAAAATTCTCTCTTGTTCCCTAGATCCATGCAAGTTTGGCAAATGAGAAATTGGTAGGGATTAGATTTTGATTTTGAATGATTTTTGATGGATATTGAGGCAATTTTCATGAATTTTTTCATGAGAAAGAGAAGGGGATTTGGGAGGGGGCTGCTGCTGTTAGAGGAGGATGGGGCTCGGCAATGATGGGGAGAGGGGAGAGAGAATGAGGTGAGGAAAGTATTAGATCAACCCCCAAAGTCAAAGCCCATACTCAATTAACTATTTTCTTTCATTTCCTTTCTTTTCTTTTGTTTTTCTATTAGCAATTCAAGTGTGGAAATGAAGGGCAACTTTGGGCTGCTGCTGATTTGGGGAGAGGAGAGAGGGTGTGGGTGAGGGAAAAATGATAAATGTTATACCCCAATTTCCATTTACACTTTTTGTTAGTTATATGTATGCCCTAGAGGCCATTACTGTACACGAGATGTATATAGTAGTGGATGCTGGGACATATATATGTAGGACTTTCTTGCTCGACATGATAATACGCTATCTGGTTGCTCTTTATCTTAACATGTATACTTGCTGTCTCTCTATTACATGTTGATAAAGCCCTTAGGATGTATACTCGACTTCCAAGACTATGATGTAGATCATACTAGTGGGGCCTGGGTAGTCAATGAGTACATCCTTCAAAGTTCCTAGTCGTGGGAATATCGAGACGGGGCATCGATATTCCAGAGTAGACTAGCGTATATCTTCTCGATCCATGTGATGGGCGATGGATGATCCCATATCCATTGGTGTTTGACATCAGAGATGGTATGCGGGTGCTCAGTGGAGACTGGGTACACTGAACGGATTCGCTGAGAACTCCCAGATGGTATTATACATCACGTCATATGGCAGTTCTCTGGTGACACTGATACAGCTTAGTCTGTTGACCC